>OX387244.1:51180868-52380868 GCA_947561735.1 Cenchrus americanus | reverse complement strand
GAGCATGATGAGATGAGTGCCAACCTTGAGAAAGAAAATGAACTCTTGCGTACCACATATGCTAAATGCATTGAAGAAGAAATCAATAATTTGAGAAATATGACATGTGGTACTTGTGAGCGCCTCAAGTCTCAAAATGAGGTTTTGCGCACAAGGTGCAAGAGTCTTTGTGCCAAGGGTTTGGATTCTCACTTCTCTTGTCACTCCGATGTTGATGCTTCTAAATTTGCTTCTTCTAAACCGGAGTCGACTTCTTCTCTTGAGTGTGAGTCTTTGGATGGTGGTAAGTGTGCTAGTGCCTTGGATAGCTCTCTCATAGCTACTCCTAAGCTTGTTGCTTCTTCCGGTGTTGCCCAAGGTGATTTGAATGGAAAGGGTGCCTCCCACATATTTGGAACTCATACTCCCAAGCCGAGGTTCCAATGCACCTTTTGCAAGAAGGATGGGCATACCGTTGAGTTTTGCTTTCGTCGTGTCAAGCACGAGCGACGTGTGCGTGCTAAAGCTTTTAAGAAGCCACGTAGCCTTGTCTCATGGCACGTGTGATTCTAATGTGGGCACCAAGTTGGATGTTGGGGTTGATGCTTCATGCTCTAAGTCCCAAGGGACTTCCCACTTACAAGAGAATGGTAATTCATCTACTCGGACCGTGCCTCTCGATAGGCCTTTGTACCATTGCTCTCACCGTGGGAAGGATGGGCATCAAGAGAGTTTTTGCTACCGCCGGCAAGGAGAATACGGCGAGGAGGTGCCTCTAGGCCTTTGGTTGTTCATAGCCCTTCTCATGGCATGAACACTTGTGAGCCTAAGAAGGCGCGATTTGTGGACGGGTTTTATGACACTCTTTCTAGTGAGTTAGGCCATGCTCGTGGACATGCTTCTAGTGTTTCTTGTGTTGGTCCGCGACATGCTTCCCGTGGTGCTTGTGTTGGTTCTTCTCCTACGACCCCGAAGGATCTTTGCCTTTTTGCTTGTGGTAGCACTCGACTTTCTTCGCGAGTGACTTCTTTGAGGCATGGTTCCAAGGGTGTTCGAAAGACTTTTCATTCCAACCGGCATTTGCATCATGCTAACCCACATGATAGGTTGTGTGCACCACTTACCCGTGTGACCAAATCTTGGATTCCCAAGTACGTGCTTGCTAACCCTTTGGGATCCAAGGCTCGGTCTTTCTCGTCTCCTTGTGTGTAGGTATGGAGACGCGGTTGGAGAACATGAGCTCAATGGAGACATGATGGTTCTCCACACCGCTTTGGATGGCTCTTGAAAGCCTTTGTACACATGTATAGTGAGTTTTCTTTTCCCCTTGTCCTCTCTTGTATATACTTGTGTCTTGCTTGTGTGAAAACCATGGTAGGCTAGCCACCTTGTTCATGATAGCTTTGTGATCTTGAATATCTATATTGCTATCTTTGTATGATTTTATGGTGGATGTTATTTATGAACATCATGTCATGCTTTATGCTTGATTGCTCGGATATGTCATGTTGTTCATCCATATCATTTTTGTCTAGCTCGATGGTACCTTTCTTGTTAGCATGTTTGTCCCCCATGTATATCTTGTCATGCTAGCTTTGTAATATATGTTGGTGGATGATCCATGTGATCTTGTATCATGCCTTTGTTTAGTTCTTGTATATTGTTTGGCATGTTGTTCTTCGGTATCATTTTGGTTTGGTGTTGTACCTTGTTGACATACTTGCTTGCCCATGCTTATTCATATTTGTGGAATCATGTTACAATGCTCTATTTATGTTAATTGTTATTGTCAATGCATTGTGTAGCATGTTGTGAGCTTTCCTTGGAGTTTTGGGCTTGTCTTGTCTTCGAGTTGTGTTGTTGTTCCTCTTTTCGGTTGGTTTTAGAGTTTTCCTTGCTCTTTCTTTTCCTAGCTTTTGCTTTGTTAGTTGTCCTTGGTTGAGGGGGAGCTTGGCTTCTTTTGATAGGGAATTTGATTCCAAGAAGGGTTGTGGCTTTTTGGGCAGTCTTTGTGATCCTCCAATTGGTATTCCTTCAATGGTATTCAATTGGGATCTTTGAGGTTTTGCAATTGGTACTTTTTCTATGGTACTCAATTGGGACCTTTGGTGGCTCTTCTCTCGCTTGGAGCGATTCTTGGTTGGTGTGTTCCCTTGTGAGCTTTATTGGTGTTAAGTCAAGTTCCTTGTCTCCCTATGCATTCTGCATTGCATTTGTATCATATATCATGATGTATAGACTTTGGTAGGTTTGACATTTGTGTCTCGCATTTTGTCATATATCATGTTCATTTTGATGTACATATCTACCTATGTTGCATTTGTATCATATTGCATTTTAGGATGATGAGCTTCTTCCATATACCTCATTTGAGTTTCTTTGACTACTTGTGAGATATTGGTCATGTGTGTGGAGAAATGGCTATGTGAGGCTATGCTCTTGGAATATTTGAGATATATGTGATGTGAGATAGCCTTTTTGAATCAAATGCTAATCTTGACTAAATTTGATGAAATGTGCTCCACTCATGTGTAGTAGTATATCCATGTCACTTTTTGGTCTAAATGTGCCTTTCATGCTTAGATTGTGCTTGGATGTCTCTTTCTTGCATTTGGGCCAAAGGCCGATATCATTGTGAATGTTTAGCCTATGTTGCATTCATGGGGGAGCATAAGCTTCTTTTTGCCGCAAAGGCACTTCATGTACCATAAAATGAATTAATCTTGAAAAGAAGTGTGTATGCTTAAAAATGCTCTATCCATCATGTCTATGCTTAAAATGTCTTATCTTTCACATATGGGTGCAAAACATGTTGCATGATGTTCACCAGTGGAGAAGTCTCCCCGAAGTGGACACATGGCTCATGAGCTTTGACATGACATGCTTTGCTTTATGGGTGTTTGCCATGATCTTTTGCTGAGAATTTGCTATCCTTGTATGATCTTTGAATGGTATGCATGTTTGTGGCTCAAGTGTGACATGGATAGGCTTTTACATGTGAAGCGAGCCTTCTTTTGGTAAAACTGCTTATATCTGAAAATTTTGCTTTGTCACATGCTTGTATTTTCATATATTACTTGTGGCAATGCTTTGACTATGCTATGATTCATATGTGTGATCTTTGTCTCATTTTTAGCCTTTGACACTAGATTTGGCCTCTTTGAGAAGCTCATGTAGATGTTTATATGCTTTGTTTTGCATTTCTGCATTTTCACCTTGCTTCATACATTGTCAACAAGGGGGAGAAGAGGTGAGCTTAATGAAAAATTCAAAAAACTGCATTTAAATTTTGGGAGTTTGCTCCACTTGTTCAGGGGGAGCTTGCATTTGTGTAGGGGGAGCTTTGGTGAGTCTCCTTTGTTTGCCTGAGTTGTGCTTTGGTGGTTGCTTTTTGCTCTATCACGTGTGTTTAGGGTGAACTTTGTATGCTCTTTGTCCCGAGTGCATGTGTTTAGGGGGAGCTTGTGAGCTTGGTGTGCTCTTTTCTCTATCTCATGAGTTTAGGGTGAGCTTTGTATGCTCTTTGGTCCTAGTTCATGTGTTTAGGGGGAGCTTGTGATTTTTGTGCTCTTGTGCCGGTGGTGTTGAGCCCCTTTGCCTCTTCTTGAGGAGCCGGCGGTTGACTTATGTTTTCGATTATCACATGATTGGTGTTGAGCCCTTTGTGCCTCTTCTTGAGGGATCGTGTGATTTCGCTTGTCCATGATCGGTGTTGAGCCCTCTGTGCCTCTTCTTGAGGGATCATGCATTCTTGTCTCGGTTGTGTCGAGCCTTTGCCCATGTCTTTGGGGACCAAGACATTGAGTTGGCCTTTGTGGTTTTTCTCATGCCAAGTGACCTTGTTCTTTGCTCTTGTGTGGTTTTCTTTCACTTGGATGAGGTGTTCAGCCTTTGCCCTCTCAAACCTTTTCTTTGTGCTCACTTGTTGTCAATCCGCTCCTCAAGGGGGAGAAATTTGGAAAATCAAGTTGATATGAACCTTGATTTGATGGTGATGAGCGGTTGACAAGTGTTTTGGTAAGAGTTTTATGGCACTTTGTGTTGAGCATTTTGGTTTGATGGCTTTTAGGGATTGCATGTTGGTAGTGTGTCTCTTCGATTGCGCTTAACCTTGTGCTTGCTTTGGTTTCGAGAGGAATTTGTCAGAGCATGCTTTTATCCCTTCTCACTTCAAGTGGCCTTTTGTTTGCTTTTTATAGGCTTTGTGGCGCTTGAATGAGTTCTTATTTGCTTTTTGACCTTCTTTTGTCAATGCACTCATCAAGGGGGAGATTGAGGAACCAAGTTGAGAAGTACCTTGGTTTGTGTGTGATGAGTGATTGACCGGATGGTTTGAAGCTTTGTGTGTGTAGTGTTGAGTTGTGTTGTGTGTGTTTTATTTTGTGTATTTAGCTTATTGTTTATGTGGTGTGTTGTCAATGCACTCGTGAGGAGTGGTTGACAACGTTGTGTGGACTGACTCTTGGCCTAGTATTGCAGGTGTTGGTTGCGTCTTGGTTTGCGTTGGTGCAGGTGAAGAACAGGCGCGAAAGGTCTTAGCCTTGCGGGGCCTCCGAGGAGTGGAGAGACAAGTAGGCTTGGTTCGAGGGACCCGTGGCCGAAGGGATCAAGTGCGAGCCGCATGGTGCAAGAAGAGCAAGACGAAGTCGTGGACATGGAGCCCGTGCATCGGTGGTGGCCAAGTCAAGGAACGAGGCAAGGCCGAGTAGACCGTCCGGGTGCGGAGGTGAAAGGCTTGGCGGGCTCGACGCTTGGCGTGGTGAGGCCGGGCCGTGTACGCGGGGGTTTGGTGGTTTGGCCACAAAACCATCGGAGGAGGGTTTCTCGGTTTGGGCCTCAAAACCGAGCCCGAGGGCCTGACGTGACGGAGACGGTATCCGGGTGCGTCGGGAAGCTTCGAGGCGGGCGACACGCGGCATGATCGAGGTGCTTGCGTCGGGAGGACGTGAAGGCCTGATGGATGCGCATCTGTCCGATGGTGAACTTCATGTGTTGACCAAAATGCCCCTGTGAGGGCTTGTGTTGTACTCCTAGTGTAGGGGCACTTCGGTCTTTTCCGGAGGGCCTATATATAGGAGGAGGGGGCTGAATTTTCAGCCAACTCTTTGGCTAGAGGCTGTTGTACTCTTTCTTTTTGGAGTGCTTTGGGAGAGAGGGAGAGAGGGGAGAGTGGCTCTTTGATTGGAGCTTTTTGCCATCTTAGATTTGGTTTCTAGGAGTGGCTTGTAATCGATTGGACAAGATATTCATAGTGATTTCATCCTCTAAATCTTGTGCCAATCTTTCTACTCCCGAATTTCTTTTATTACTTTTTCGGAGCTCTTTTTGTGCTATTTTCGTGCTTGTTTTTGGTGCCTTTGTTCTTGGTGTGATTCCGCGGATTTGAGTGGGTTTCTCCCCGGATTTCTTTGAGGGAAACATGGATGGATGTCTAGTGCATCTTTGTGATTAATCTTGTGCCCTCAAACGCCGGGAAACCACTTCGATTCAAGGATTTTCGTTCGGTGCTCTAGCTTTTGGTGGTGTTCAAAGGATCCGCGATTCCCGATGATTTAGGGAGTTAGGAGACGAAATTTTTGGGGTATAGCATCCTTGGTTGACGCTTTACATGTCCCCAAACTCTTGTCTCAACGGCTACTATCGTTAGGGAGATCCGGTGATGAATTGGGAGTGTTGACTTTCGGGGTCGAGCAGTTTTCAGTTCTGTTCGTGCTTGGCGGACGGTCCGCGAGGGCCAGGCGGATGGTCCGCGTGTACAGTGTTCTTCGCGTGTTCTTCGTGTTCTTGCGCGCCTTTGTTTTCGATCCGATTTGGCTTTTGGTTTTTGTTGCAGCCAGTTTGCGGACAGTCCGGGCTTGAGTAGCGGACGGTTCGCGGGTGGCGCGGACGGTCCGCCCGGCCTCGGTGGACGGTCCGTTTTTCTCGGGTCGCTTCTGGTGTTCTGTGTGCTTTAACGGACGGTCCGCAGTGTACGGCCGGACAGTCCGCGGGGTTGGCGCGGACGGTCCGCGAGGCCTGCGCGGACGGTCCGCCCCTCCTGTCCGGACAGTCCGCCAGAGCCTGTGCGCTTTGCCTCTTGGTTCGATTCCTCCCTTCCTTTTTCTAGTGCTTCCGCGTGTGCTTCAAGGAATCGTTCCTAGGACTAGAGGTTGATCCATAACCTCGTGGTCTTGGCGATTGGTGTGTGATTCGATCCATCGCTCGTGTGTGACCGGGGTTTGACTAGGGTGTAGGCCGGGTTCTTTGGGAAGTTTTTTTACCGGCTCCTATTCACTCCCCCCCTCTCTAGTCGCCATCCGATCCTTCAGCCCCTGAGCCTGAGGGGGAGTCAAGGAGTTGCGCTCAGGCTCAGCCGGATGATCCTGGTGTTGATGGTGTTCTTCGAGTTCTCGGTGGGTGCGCGCAAGCACATCTGCCGGATGTAGCCCTTGAGCTCGTGAGTGAGTTGGAGACTCGCTCGCAAGCTTTTATGTGTGATTGTAGCCGTTGTAGCTTGGGGAAGCTTCGTCGGGGTAGTCATGGTCGTCGTGGTAAAAGTGGGCGTAGTAGTGGGCGTAGTCATGACCGTTCAATCATGACCGCGCGCAGACATTGCAGGTCTGTATATCGCGGGGACCGAGGCGTCGCGCGAATGGGCGGCTGTTTCGTCGGGGCGCGCGCGTGTGCGCGAAAGTTCCGCTGACACGGTGGGCCCGGCGCCGAAGGCGAGGGGCAGCGCTTGTCCCTTTAAAACCGCGCGTCGGGCACGGGTTCAGGACTTTGCTCTCCCATTGTCTTGTTCCTCTTGCGCTTGCATCCTGCTCTTCGTGCTTTCTCGCATCCGCAGCGCCACCGCTTCTTGCGCTTTCATCCCGCCCGGGATTCCGCCGCCGCGATGTCTAACTGGACGCGTTCCAACGTGTCCCGCGAGTAGCTCCTCCGTCTCGTTGAGGCGGGACAGCTTCCTCCGCTCACCGCCGCCGTGGAGTGGAGGGTTCCGGCGACAAGTCCGTGCCACGCCCCCAAGGGGTTCGTGGTTTCGTTCGTGGCCTTCCACGAGCGCAGCTTCTCCGTCCCCGCCGGGTGGTTCATCCGCGGCATCCTCTTCGAGTACGGGCTCCAACTGCAGCACCTCAACCAGAATAGCATCCAGCAGATGGCGGCGTTCGAGGCGATGTGCGAGGGGTACCTAAGAATTAGTGCCCATTGGCACCTTTTCCGGTACTTCTTCAAGTTCGCGTGCCTGAAGGAAGGTTCCCGGGCAGTGATGATCAGCTGCGCCAACCTCCGGATGAAGCAGGGTTGGGGCGACGACTGCATCCCGGTGACCCTGACTAGCTCGAACAGCGGTTGGCACAAGGGGTGGTTCTATCTGCGGAACGACCCTGAGTTCGCGCTCCCGGCGTACACTGGGAACTCCATCGCGGAGTCGCGAAGGAACTGGTCGGATGACCCAGTGAAGACAGAGCAGGAGAAGATCCTCAAGGATCATTAGGCCATGCTGCGATGTCTCTGAGGAGCCGGGGTCACCCTGGCGGAAGTGCTCGGGCAGTACCACGCCCGAGGAGTCGTGCCGCTCTGGAGGCGGCCGCTTCGCTTTGCGAGATGACGGCTGACCAGGCTCCCTGGACGGGGACCGTGACCGCACCATCCTTCCCGTCGCCGCTCGAGGTCCAGCGTCGTGTGGCACAGGCGATCGAGAGGTCGACCTACTCCTGGCTGCCGTCGCGGCTACTCCCGATGCTCCCCAACGAGGGGACAGAAAAATTTGTAAGTTATTGTCTTCTTGATGCTTCTCGTGTGTTTTTGTTCTGATGTCGATCTTCTCGTAGACCTTCTACCTCGACTGACTTTTCTGCCTTCTTGTCATTGCAGTTGAAGTGTACCCACCTCATTCCGGCCAAGGTGCCTCTCCCGGAGGAGGTGATCTTCAACCGGAACAAGGCGGCGGCGGAGAGGCGCCGCGGTGCACGCAAGGCGCAGCACAAAGAAAGCCAGATCGCCAAGCGCAATCGAAACGACAACTGCATCAAGAGGTGGAAGGTGGGGGAGCGTGGCGTATCCTCCGATGAAGATCCATCGCTGGAGCCATCATGGAGCTGCAATGCACCCAGCGCGGTGGTGGAGTGGAGCGAGATGTCGGGGTCGTCCTTGTCGTCGCCTCCCCACGCCACAGAACTGTCGTCATCGCGGCGGCCGCAGGCGGCCGCGCGCAACAAGAATGTGGGCTCAAGCTCGTGACAAGCAGCTCGCCCTGCCCGTGAGGATCAGCGGACGGTCCGCCTCTTGTGGCGCCCAGCAGGACGGGCGCCCCCGAGGCGCAGAGAGCCACACCCCACCAAGTTGACCCCCCGAGGCGGTCAGAGGAGCGACCGGCTCCCGTCCGCCAACTTTTTGACGGCTCTGACCGCCCTGACTCGGATTCCCTGCAGAGGCGTCGGTCGTGGGCGAAGTCGACGGACTCGGCGTTGACGCTGAGCGCTGCAAGCGGTGGATTCCGGCGCCGCCCCGCGGTGCCTGCAGTCGTTACTTATCCGGGGCGGCGGAGCCCCAGATATTCACATTTCCCTCGTCATCGGCGGGGCCAGGGGCCAACCCCGACTATCGCAGAGGCCGGAGATCAGCCCCTGAGTGGTCGGTGGAGCGCATTGCCGCCGTTGAGGCGCTGGATCGAAGCGGAGCAGCCCCCGAGTTGGCGGGCTCCAAGCTTGCAGCCCCCGAGCAGGGCTCATCGGGCCGCCCGACGAAGAAGTCCCAGGTGCACACCAAAACGTAGGCTCTCATCCTCGGAGCCTCCATCGTGGGTTCTTTAACTTGTTTTGCTCGCTAATCTCGATTTTGTCTTCTCGTAGGTATGCCGACACCGACGTCCTCAGCCTCGCGCCCATAAAGTGCTTGGCCCAGACCACGCGCGGTTGTGCCCTTCGAGCCCCGTCCCCAGCCTCCGTGCGCCGAGCCGCTCCCAGTGCAGGTTGAGAAGGGGCTGGCGGTGGTCACCGCGATGGAGGAGTCGGGCGCGCCGCCCCCGCCAGTGACCGTCACCACCGTTGAGGAGGGACGGGCGGCCGTGGAGATGGCCGCCCCCAAGCGGCATTGGAGCCACCAGCCAGGGCTGGCTCGGGCGGCGTTAATGTGTGATGGTTCCCTCGAACGAAGACTCGGCGCCGCCCCGACTGGCGGGGGATCGCGACATCGTGATGTCAACGTCGTCAGAGCCTTCTCCAGCAGCGAGCGCTGCGTCTATCGAGGATGTCTTGAACCTGGCGGCATGCCGGTACGTGGACTTCCCCGGCATCAGGACCATCGATCTCGACGCCCCTGAACTCCCGAGCAACGACCGGGAGATGCCAGAGGTGGCGAAGGGGCGAATGTTTGCCAAGCTGTCGATCCTGGAGACCATCGCGTCAGTCGCGTCGGTGCTGCGCCAATGTGAGGGCGCTGGCGCCTCGGCGCCCCCACCACGCCAGAGGCGGCAGAGGGCATTCTTGAGGAGTCCACGGCCAGCACGGAATCGATCATGGTCGTGCATGCACCATCGCCGACCAGGGAGGGCCAGGACGCGCCCCTGCCCCAGTCCACAGAAGTAGTCGCATCTGCAGCCGCTACTATGGTGGCCGACGCAGTGGAGAGTGTTGTCGGAGAGGCGGGGCCTTCATCGCCCCGTCCGACCGCCACTACTGCGGAAGAGGTTCTCGTGTAAGGCGAGCCTGCCGCGGCCCCTCAAGAGCATGCCGCCCCTGAGGGCACGACAAGGGCTACCTCCCCGGAGATCCAGGATGCCGAGGAGGACACGGGCGCGGCTTTGTTGCAGGGCGCTGCGAGCGGTGGAGCCTAGACCCTCGAGCTCGCCTGCACCCTGTGGCGGCCGCCTTCGAGTCCGGCGACAACGCCGAGGGAGACGAGGAGGTCACGGTGCGTAACACCCTGGAGCGCAGGTTGGAGTGGGTGTGCCGCGCTTTCTACAAGTTTATCCTCCCTGCGACCTCGGTAAGTTTTTTCGCTTGAAACTTGTTTCTTCAGTTTTCTTGGTTCTTTCGAGAAGTGTGACTTATTCTTGTCTTGCTCGGGGCAGACCCTTGCGGCATCAGGTCGGAGGCGGGCCCGTGCGACATGTGAGCTCCGCGTGGAGTGGGCCCAGCTGGAGATCCAGCTCGTCGTGGCTCGGATGGCGGCGACCGCAGCAGTGGTGAGTGAGGCGTCGACGCGAACATCCCTTGAAGCCGCCTGACAATCCGCGGAGGATCGTGCCACCACCGCCCAGACCACCGCCGCAACAGCTGCTACGAAGCGGGACTCGCTGGCGTCGAGGCTGGCTCTCGCCGAGGCCGAGGTCGAGAAGCTCCGTGCGGCCACAGTGTCTGCTGAACAGGCCGCCGAGAGGGCCAAGACCGCTGTTGTTGCCACTTAAACCACCGCCCAGGATGCCACCCAAGCTGCTGCTCGTGAGAAGGCGAGGCTCGAGCTGAGGGTGTCGGAGCTGGAGCGGGACCTGGGCACGACCACGACGGACTTGGCGACGGCCGACCGCCAGTTTTCTCAGGTCACAAACCAGCTCCAGGTGGTCTCCGAGAAGGCGACGCAGCTACGCAAGAGCAACGCCAAGCTATCGCAGGATCTTGAGGGTGAGTTGTCGGTGCGGAATGTGGTCCCGACACTAACCAGTAATAAGCGCCAAGGTCTATCCCTCAATGGTCGATGCCAAGCAATCAGAGACAGAGTTTATCCTGGTTCCGGCCGAGGGCCGTACGTTCAGCAGTGGTGTTCTCGAGGCACTATATTGCTCAGCACCGGGGTGCCTGTAGTGGGGCTGCTACAAGCGAGGCGGGAGAGGAAGCGTGGCCTCCAAGTCCCTGGTGAAATGGCTGAAGATATTGTGGGAGAATTGGAAAGCAAGTGTATGGTGTGTCGTGTGTTGTTGTTCCTTGTCGTTCTCTTCTGTCTGTCCCCTGCGGCGGGGGAGTTCGCCTTCCTTTTATAGGCCAAGGAGAGAGCGAATTACATGCATGCCGCACTATTCAGCTATATGGGGAATTGTGGTGCGCCGCGCCGTAGAGTAGGCGGCCGCCTTGACGGCCCTTACCGCGATCTGGCCATCACGGCGTATCTTGTACCCGAACAGTGGTAGCTTCGAGGGTAGGGGTGCAGTGGATGGCCGTGATGTCCCCTGGCGGGCTCGAGGGAGTTGCTGATGTCGATCCGTACAGGATCCAGTGGCAGGCATGGCGGCGTCCCGTTCCCGCATGCTTCACAGCGCCGGAGCTGTTACCACAGTGCCCAGCGTGGGGTTGTACGCGCGGGGGCGGCCGCCATGCCGTCAACAGTGGCAGGGCGCCGGCCTAACATCTCGACCTAACCCTGCAATGTCACTGGAAAGCAAATCGAGGGTGCGGCCGGCCCCCCTTCGAGGGCTCGGCGCGTTAGCCGTACAGGAGTAGGCGGCGCGGCGTCACGGGGCTGGCACCGGCCACGTCGCACAGTCCCCCACAGTGGCGGGGATGGGTTCCCTCCTAGGGAGTTGGTGCGACAGGACCGGGGCGTGAGTCCCAGGCGCATGATGGCGCCGCCCCGTTGTTGTCAGAGCATTAAATGCCCGTACCCGCGTACGGGAACGGGCGTGCGCGTGCGGGGCGCCCTCGAGCGAGGCGGAGCCTGCCCGGGGACGACGTGAACCCTCGAGCGAGGCTAAGCCCGCTCGAGGCAGGCGTACACCCTTGAGCGGGGCGGAGCCCACTCGAGGGAGGTGTGTACCCTCGAGCGAGGCGGAGCCTACTCGAGGGGATCTTTGAGTGGGCCGCCTTGGTGGGCCGTCGGGGCCACCGCGGCGTGGGCCATGCCCCGTGTGCGTGTTTAAGCGAGACATGTTTGGCCTTGGCTTTTTGCAGGTTTTAAGTGGGGTTCCCCCAGTTGCTTAAGGGGACCCCCAGGGCTGTCCCCGACATGAGTCGCGTGGTCGCTTTCTTTCTATGTCCCGCTCGCTGCTTGTTTCTTGTTACATTCTGATCTGCAGGTCATGGTCGCAGGGGCACACGTGATTCACACCGGGATGACCACGAAGATGGTGGAGGTGAAGCAGGAGCTGAACACCGCCCTCCTCAAGGTCATCGAGAAGGATGGCGCCATCGGGCGCTTGTCGGAGCAGCTTCAGAGTAAGTGTCTAATCGCGGCTCTGTCTTCCCCTTTTTCCGCAGACTCGCCATAACATGTCATTCTGTTCGTCTTTCAGAGGTCAAGACCGAGCTGGAGCAGTCGCAGATGGCTCGGGAGCAGGACGCGACCGCCTTGAACCAAGCTCGGGATGCCCAGCGCAAGTCGGAGGCCATCAGCCAGAAGGTCACCGAGGACATAGCCAACCTCAGAAGGGCAATAAGCGCGTCTATGGCCGGGCTCGGCGTGTCGCTCGGACCGATGATGCCTGAGACGTTGATTGAAGAAGTCGGGCGCCTCCCCGGTGTAGTGCAAGATATTGAGCTGACGACGGCCCGGCGAGCAGTGCACCGAGTCCTCGCCTTGTTCGAGTCGCACTACCAAGGGCTGGACCGCATGGTGCTGAGTGGCGGCAGGGCCCCTAGTATTTCCGACGAGCAGTGCGACGATCTGGAAGAAGATTGTGCCCCCTTCACCCACAACATGGCCGACACTACCTTGAAGGACCTGGAGCTGCTGCCACAAGGTGCATCAGAGGACCCAGAAGCCCCCGAGCCCTTAAGTTAATTGTACCATAATTTCTTGCATGTAATAACCTGAACAAGTCGTAAGGCTACAGAACGTGTAGCTAAGTACTTTATCCGAGTTGTGTTACTTCACGACTGCTTTCGAGCGCCCGAAGACGACTGCAACAATGCGCAGTTGATCTTAGAAAACTGAGGCGACCGAGCCTTACTCTGGAGCCACGAAGGCGTAGGAGTCGGAAGGCTTGGCCTCCTCAATCCACTAAGTGCAACCACTCGTTCGCAGCCCCCGAGAACTCGGAAGGTTCGAGAGGTAACTTGACGTGATTTTGCTTGTGAAATCGTTTTTCGAACAAGAGTCCAGGCGGTCACTCGAGTGCTTCTAGAAAAGAGGTCGGACGAAGACCTGGGGACTTGGAGAGTGTAAGTCTTCGTTCTGTAGCCGCGGAGGCGTGAGCACTAGGAGCTTTGAACGAACAACAGCCCCTCACCCCATGCAGGTCGTCATCTTTACTTTTCGCGAGATCGTGCTTCCGTCAAAAAACCTTCACTCGTGCGATCAGTCTCGACACAGTTGTCAGGATTTTTTTTGAAAATTTTGTAAAAAAACAAGGGAGGGCATCGTGCCCTGGGTAGCCCCCGAGCAGGGAGCGTCTTTGCACTAGTGCAAAGATGCTCGCTGCTTAGCCCCAAGCGTTGTCGCAAACACATGAACCCAACCAAACGGTAAGTTTTTCGAACTCAGAGACATGTGAACAAGGCATGCAGCATCTATTTATTGATGTACGAGGTTTGAAGATTTACTCAAGGATAAAACAGGTGCAGGTGTTCGATGTTCCATGCGTTGGAGACGACTCTCCCGTCCTCATACTGGATCTTGTATGTCCCTGGTCGGAGCACCTCGTGGAAGATGAACGACCCCTCCCAAGGTGGCGATAGCTTGTGCCTGTCCTTGTTGTCTTCAACTCATCGGAGAATGAGATCTCCGACGTGAAACTCGCGGGGACGCATGTTGCACTCGTGGTAGCGCCGCAGGGCCTGCTAGTACTTGGCGCATCTCAGCAGCGCTACGTCGTGCGCCTCATCGAGTTGATCGGTCGCGTCTTCGAGCGTGACCTGATTTCCTTCTTCGATGTAAGACCGTACTCGTGGGCTGTCGTAGTTGATGTCCGTGGGCAAGACCGCCTCGGAGCCAAGCACCATGAAGAAAGGCGTGAATCCCGTGGCTCGGCACGGCGTGGTGCGCAGGCTCCATAGTATGGACGGCAGCTCGGCCACCCATCTTGCTCGGAACTTGTCGAGGCGCTTGAAAATTCGCGGCTTCAAGCTTTGTAGGATCATGCCGTTCGCCCTCTCGACTTGCCCGTTCGTCTTCAGGTGGGCAACAGCCGACCAGTCCACTCGGATGTTGTTGTCGTCGCAGAAGTTGAGGAATTCTTCCCCGTGAACTGGGTGCCGTTGTCGGTGATGATCGTGTTGGGTATGCCGAAGCGATAGATGATGTCGGTGAAGAAAGATACCGCCTTCTCGGAGCAGAAGTTGGCGATGGACCGAGCCTCGGTCCATTTAGAGAACTTTTTGACCGCTACGAGAAGGTGGGTGAAGCCCCCCGGGCGCTTGTCGGAGTGACCCCACCATGTCAAGGTGCCAGACGGCGAAATGCCACGTGATAGGGATGGTCTATAGCGCTTGCGCCGGGAGCTGAGTTTGTCGAGCGTAGAACTGGCATCCCTCACAGTGCCGCATGATGTCCTTGGAGTCTGCGACTGCTGTGAGCCAGTAGAAACCTTGTCAGAAAGCCTTCCCGACAAGTGTTCTCGGACCGGCGTGGTGACTGCAGGTGCCGGCATGTATCTCTTGCAACAGCTCTGAGGACCAGGAGCGTCCCAGTGGTCGGTGGATGACCGCTCCTTAGTGATGAGTGATTGACAACGGGTGTTGGACTGACTCTTGGCTTAGTGCGCAGGTGTAGGCTGCGGCCTAGTTCGTGTTGTTGCAGGTGAAGAACGGGCGCGAAAGGTCTTCAGCCTTGAGGGGCCTCGGGAGATGGAGAGACAAGTAGGCTCGGTTCGAGGGACCCGGTGGACGGCGGGGCGCGGTGCGGGCCACATGGTGGCGACACAAGCAAGACGAAGTCATGGACAAATGAGCCGGTGCACGGTGGCGGTCAAGTCAAGTGGTTTGGCGGGAGGCCGGACCGAGCACGCGGGGTTTGGTGGTTTACCCACAAAACCACCGACGGACGGTTTCTTGGTTTGGGCCTCAAAACCAAGTCCGAGGGCCCAACACGACGGAGACGGGATCCGGGCGTGTCGGGAAGCTTCGAGGCGGAGGACACGCGGCGGGATCGCATGGCTTGCGTCGGGAGGACGCGGGGTGCGGCAAAGGCGTGGCCGTCCGATGGGAAGACCCACAAACATTACCAAAATGCCCCTACGTGGGTTGTATCGCTAGTAGTTAAGTTAGGGGTAGTCGAGTCATTTACCACTCCGGCGGGACCTGATATATAAGCCATGAGTGTGTGTTGATGGCTCTCTCTCTCTCCGCGACTTAGGGTTTCATTTGCTCCCTCCTCTTTCTCATTTTCGTAGCTATTTTCCTTCCTATTTTCTCTAGGCTAGCATGAGAGCTTCATGAGAGATTTGTTGAGAGGGATGGATGCTAGGGCGGCATGCTAGACCTTGTGAATCTTTCCTGGTTTGTATAGAAGATTCGGGGTTGTTTTTCGTGGCTTTTTGTGCTTGTTTTCGTGCCTTTGTTCCCGGTGTGATTTCGCGGGTTTGAGTGGGTTTCTTCCCGGATTTCTTTGAGGGAAACATGGATAGATGTCTTGTGCATCTTTGTGCTTGATCTTGTGCCCTCAAACGCCGGGAAACTACTCCGATTCGTGAGTTTTCGTTCGGTGCTCTAGCTTTTGGTGGTGCTCAAAGGATTCGCGATTCCCGGTGATTTAGGGAGTTAGGAGGCAAGATTTTTGGGCTATAGCATCCTTGTGTGACGCTTTTCAAGTACCCAAACCCTTGTCTCCACAGCTTCAACCGTTTGGGAAATCCGATGATGATTTGGGGGAGTTGACTTTCGGGGTCGGGCTGTTTCTGCTCTGTCCGCACCTGGCGGACAGTCCGCGAGGAGGTCGCGGACGGTCCGCGTGGCTCCAGTTCATCCCGTGTTCTTCGTGTTCTTGCTCGTCCTTCGTTTCGATCCGTCGCGATTTTGGTTTTTGGTTGGACGGAGTTTCGGACGGTTCGCGGTGTCAGGCGGACGGTCCGCGGGTGCTTGGCGGACGGTCCGCGTGCTCCCCGCGGACGGTCCGTGACACGGGGGTGGCTTTGGGTCGTTCTGTGTAAATTAATGGACGGTCCGCGGCTAAGGCCGGACGGTCCGCGGCTCGGGTGCGGACGGTCCGCGATACCCGGCCGGACGGTCCGCGCGGCTCTTGCGGACGGTTCGCCCCTCCTCGCGCGGACGGTCCGCCGCAGCCCGTGTGCTTTGCTTCTTGGTTCGATTCCCTCCTCCCTTTCTAGTGCTTCCGCGTGTGCTTTGAGGAATCGTTCCTAAGGCTAGAGGTTGATCCATAACCTCGTGGTCTTGGCGATTGGTGCGTGATTCGATCCATCGCTTGTGTGTGACCGGGATTTGAGTAGGACATAGGCCGGGTTCTTTGGGAAGAATTTTTACCGGCTCCTATTCACTCCCCCCCTCTCTAGTCGCCATCTGATCCTTCAATTGGTATCAGAGCTTGGTGCTGGATTCTTTGCGACTTTGACAAGTCTCGAATCCTAAGATGGCGTACGTTGAGCGGGGCGGTCCGCCGCACTTCGATGGCAAGGGTTACCACAAGTGGGCGGCTCGTATGATGATTTTTCATCGAGGAAAGCTGGTGGATTTTATTGTGCTTGACAAGACCTATGTTATTCCGGTCAACATCCATACTCTTATGGTGACCGATGCCGACGCCAAGGCCAAGTATGAGGCTAATGCAAAAGCCGTTGATCACTTGTGCCGGAGCTTGTGTGATCCAGAGTTTGAGCGTGTTCGCCATTTGAATCTTGCTTGGCAAATTTGGGATAAGTTGTTGGTTGCTCACGGTGGTGATAACCATGTGAAGGCTCGCCTCTTTGTCTCTTACCGGATGCAATATGAGAATTTCACTCCACTTCCCGGTGAGGACATTGATGCGATGTTTCGAGGTTCACCGCCATCGTGAACAACATGAAGGCAAATGTTGAGGATTTTCCGTATTCCGAGCATGATCGAGCTTTGAAGCTCTTGCATGTCTTGGATCCAAATGTTTGGGGTGCTAAGGTTGAGGCCATCAAGGAGTCTGGGAATTATTTGACTATTGAGTTGGATGACCTCTTCTCTAAGCTCAAGTCGGCTAAGGTTGACGGAAGTTGCTATCCAAGCATGAGGGCTCGGCCGACCATAGTCTTGCTCTTGTGGGAGGATCAAAGGGCAAATCTAACCCTTCCCGTCGACGAGTTTTCTTTGTCCTCTCTTATGTCCATTCCGGATGAGGAGTTTGATGTCTTGGGCGAGGAGGAGCCGGCCTTGCTCTCAAGAAGGTTTGAACGACTACACGAGAGTCGGAGGAACGCAAGGCGGAGCTCAGGGACGTGCTACAAGTGTGGCAAGCGTGGCCACTTCATCGCCGAGTGCCCGGAAGCGGAGGAGAACAAGCACAAGGTGAACGAGTACAAGGCGCACCCGAGGCGTGAAGACAAGTACTCCTCCAAGGGCAAGCACTTCAACAAGTCCAAGAGCAAGGACAAGGACAAGCGGCGACCGAGCAAGAGCAGCCACAAGAAGAACAAGGCAAGAGCGATGGTGGCCGGTGCGAGCGACGTCGACTCAAGCTCAAGCGAGGAGCGATCAAGCTCAAGCGGCGAAGATGAAGACGCCGGGAGGCGCGGTGGCAAGAAGAGTGCAAGCGGAACCTCGGCGGGGCCGAGCCGTGTGGCGCTCGAGGGCTTTTGTGGCATGGCCCATAGCTCAAGCGACAAGAAGAGTGTGAAGGAAGACAGCGACTCCGACTCGGAGGATGAGGTAAACCGTGATCCCGACTCTTTGCTTGCTGAGATTGCTAGGTTGAATGGTTTGCTTGATAACCGTGATAGTGTGCTGAGAGATGCCAAAAAGATGAAAGATCTTAGGGCTCAGCTTGAGAATGCTAGTGAGAAAGTAGGAGAGTTAGAGTCAAAATTGCTTGAATTGAAACTTGAGAATGACTTTTTGAAACTTGCTCCTACTCCTCATGATGATGTTGATTGTGTTGAATGTGATGCTTGGTTGAATGAGATCAAACTGCTTAATGAGAAGAATGCTTCTATTTTGGCTCAACTAGATGCTCTTAGGACTGAACATGATGAGCTTAAGGCTAGACCTACTTTGCTTGGTGCTTGCAAATCATGTCCTACTATGCATGCTAAGCTTGTCGATGCTCGTTCTACCATTAGTTCTTTGGAAGCATCTTTGAAATCTCCTGTTGCAAATGCATGTTCTAGCTGTGATGAAGTCACTTTGCGTAATCTTGAACTTACTTCCCGTTTGGATGTCATCTATGAGGAGAATGACTATTTGAGGAAGGTGTTGGGTTGGTTGTCTGGGCAGGAACCTCAATTGAAAATCATGATTGAGGAGTTCAAGAGAGCTGATGGTCGCGGTTTGGGTTTTGAGAAGTTGGGTGAGAAAGTGGGAGAGAACAGTGGGGAGAGTGTGTATGAGAAGTGTGTTGAGTCTAACCCCGAGTTTGAGGTGATCGGAGAGATCCAAGTCCCACTCCCAAAAGCACCCAAGAACTCCTTCACACCAAAGCCCAACCACCTTTGCAACAAGCTTGACACAACCCAAGATCCACCCAAATTCCCACCTAAGACAAATGATTTCCATAAACCGATGAAGTTTGTGGGTGAGAAGGGTGAGAAGCCTAAAGGGAAGCCAGAGCCAAAACCAAAACCCATCCCCTTCAAGTGTGAGTATTGTGGCAAGGAGAGGCATCTTGCAGAGTTTTGCTACAAGAGGAAGAGGGATGAGAGGCTTGCTAGGGAGCAAGCAAACCAGGACAGGTATCGCCAGTCTCGTGGTATTCCTGAGCCTAGAGTGCCACCTCCACGGGGTGTGGGAAGTGTGAGGAGTGTTGGCAGGTTCCCACAGAGAGGTGGTGGTGAGAGGTTTGTCAGGAGAGAGGATGGTGTGCGTGCTGGTGAGAGGTTTGGTCGGGCTCGTGGTGGTTTTGCTGGACGTCCTCCTACTCGTCTTCAGTACGGGTTTAGGAGAGATGATCGCAGCTACGGGTTCCCGGAGGAACTACGGACCACGTTTTCCCCCTCGTGGTGCTCGTACTCCTCCCATGGGACATGGGAAGTTTGGTGGCAAGGGAGTGATGTTTGCTAACCCCTCTTTTGAGCGAGATGGCTCGACACCTGGTTTAACTTTCTCCGTGCTAACCCCGGTGTCGAGTCGCTAGCTCATTCTCGTTCTTGTTTCGATTTGCGGGCGGGGAGGCTTGGAGAACATTTGGTTGATCGACTCCGGGTGTTCTCGACACATGACCGGAGATAAGAAGTGGTTCTCCAGCCTCACCCCAGTGAAGGAAAAGATGTACATCACATTTGGGGACAATGGACGAGGTAGGGTGCTGTCAGAGGGTGTTGTGCATGTGAGTGACAAGGTAACGTTGAAGAGAGTGGCTCTTGTGAAATCTTTGGGTTTTAATTTGCTTTCGGTTTCTCAGTTGCTTGATGAGGGTTTTGAGGTGCGTTTCAAGTCTGGCGAGTCTCGTTTGCTTGATTCTCGAGGTGATCTTGTCTGTATGATCATCCCCGAGGGTCGATTTTCGTGGCTGATTTCTCTCGTTCTTTGGGTCCTCGCTCGCCTTGTTTGATGGCTGGTCCTTCTTCTGATTTGTGGAAATGGCATAGGCGGTTGGGACACTTGAGCTTTGATTTGGTTTCCCGCTTGAGTGGTCTTGACCTTGTATGAGGATTGCCGAAGTTGAAGCTTGAGAAGGATTTGGTTTGTGCTCCGTGTAGGCATGGTAAGATGGTAGCCACTCCCCATCCACCCCTGACCGATGTCATGACCGAGCGTCCGACAGAGCTGTTGCATATGGACCTTGTTGGGCCAGCTCGAGTTCGCTCGGTGGGTGGGAAGTGGTATGTCCTTGTTGTGGTGGATGATTACTCTCGCTATGCCTGGGTGTTCTTCTTGGAGGATAAGAGTGAGACTTTTGGTTTTGTTCGAGATCTGATCGTGAGGTTGAAAAACGAGAGGCATAGAAATGCTATTCGAGCTATCCGCAGTGATAATGGCTCTGAGTTCAAGAACTCTCGTTTTGATGCCTTTTGTCGTGATCTAGGTCTTGAACATCAGTATTCGACCCCTTATGTGCCCCCTCAAAATGGAGTCGTGGAAAGGAAAAATCAGACTCTTTGTGAGATGGCTAGGACGATGCTCGATGAGCACAGGACTCCTAGGAGGTTTTGGGTCGAGGCGGTCAATACAGACTTGCCATGTTTCCAACCGGATTTTATTGAGAGCTTTCAAGAAGAAGACTTGTTATGAGCTTATGCATGGTCGGGCACCCAAGGTGAGTCACTTCCGAGTTTTTGGCCGCAAGTGCTTTATTTTGAAGAAGGGAAAACTCGACAAGTTTGAGGCTAGGTCTAGTGATGGTATTTTCTTTGGATATGCTAACCACTCTAGAGCCTATAGGGTGCTTAACCTTGAGACTAACAAAATCATGGAGACTTGCGAGGTAACCTTCGACGAGACAATGCCATGTACCTCTCTTGGCTTTGAATGTGCGGGTGATGAAGAGATGGCCGAGGACCTCTTTGAAGAGGAGAAAGATGAAGCCGGAGATGATGATGGGGAGAACCATGCGCCCGAAGCCGAGCATGTACCCACTACTTCCCCTACGACCACTTTGGAGCATGGACCGTCTACTTCATGGACAACGACGGTGCAACAAGAGGACCGAGCGAGAGAAGGCTGAAGTTGAGGGGGAGGTAGTCTCGAGGCGTGAGGCTCCCCGGCGGATTCAAGAAGTGCATCCTCTGTCGAAGATCATTGGAGACATCAATGAACGCACTACACGGTAGAGGTCCGGGAATTCCTCTCATTTTGCTCATCTTGCTTTTGTTGCTACTTTTGAGCCCAAGGACATTGGACATGCTTTATCCGATGCAAACCGGGTCAATTCTATGCATGAGGAGTTGGAAAATTTTGAGAGGAACCAGGTGTGGGAGTTAGTTGAACCACCTCCAAATTGCCATCCCATAGGAACCAAGTGGGTTTGGAAGAACAAAGAGGGAGAGAATGGGATGGTTGTGAGGAACAAGTCCGGACTTGTTGCTCGGGGGTTTAGTCGAAGGAGGGGATCGACTATGAGGAGACCTTTGCTCCCGTGGCCCGTCTTGAGGCAATTCGGATCCTTCTAGCCTTTGCCGTGGCTAAAGGGTTCAAGTTGTTTCGGATGGACGTGAAGAGTGCTTTTCGAATGGGGTCATAGAGGAGGAGGTGTATGTGAAGCGACCACACCTGGGTTTGAGAGCGAGCTGTACCCACACAGGGTATACAGGTTGAAAAGGGCTCTGTATGGGTTGAAACAGGCGCCTCGTGCTTGGTATGGGAGATTGAGAGGTTTTCTGTTGAGCAGAGGGTTTGTGATGGGTACCGTGGATAGGACCTTGTTTCTCCTCAAGCATGGAAATGACTTGTTGATTGTGCAGATATACGTGGATGACATTGTCTTTGGTGGCTCGTCACATAACCTTGTTGCCAAGTTTGCAGATGAGATGAGCAGGGAGTTCGAGATGAGCATGATGGGCGAGTTGCAGTATTTTCTCGGGCTGCAGATCAAGCAAGTGAAGGACGGTACATTTGTGCACCAAACCAAGTACACGAAAGACATGCTGAGGAAGTTCCGGATGCAAGATGTGAAGCCGATGTCGACTCCCATGGGGAGTACGGCAACTTTGGATGCGGATGAGGACGGAGAACCGGTGGACCGGCGGGAGTACAGGAGCATGATCGGCTCCCTCCTCTACTTGACGGCGACGAGGCCGGACATACGGTTCGGCGTGTGTCCGTGCGGTCGTTTTCGAGCTTCGCCGAGGACATCACATCGACAGGCCGTCAAGAGGATTTTCAGGTACCTACAGTCTGCCCCTGGTCTTGGCCTTTGGTATTCTTCCTCCTCGACTCTTTCTCTTCATGGTTTTTCCGATGCGGATTTTGCTGGTTGTCGAGTCGAGAGGAAGTCTACTTCTGGCACTTGTCAGTTTCTTGGTTCTTCGTTGGTCTCATGGTCTTCCCACAAGCAGTCTAGTGTAGCTCAGTCTACCACCGAGGCGGAGTATGTTGCTGCTGCGAGTTGCTGTTCCCAGCTGTTGTGGATTTCCTACACTTTGAGAGACTTTGGTGAGAAGTGCACCCAGATCCCACTTCTTTGTGATAGCACTAGTGCCATAAGAGTAGCCAAAAACCCAGTGCTTCACTCCAGAACCAAACATATAGAAGTGAGGTATCATTTCCTGAGGGACAATGTGGAGAAAGGAACCATTGTTTTGAGCCATGTCCCTACCCAAGATCAGCTAGCCGACATCTTTACAAAGCCTCTCGACCAAGCTACATTTGTGCGCTTGCGGGGGGAACTTGGGGTTTGTTGCCCTTTCTAGTTGTTTCTTGGGGGATTTCCTTTTGTACCATATGTATTATGCCATGTTTTACTTTGATGTATATACATGCTTTGCTTGATGTACAAACCATGGTAGGATAGCCATCTTGTCATATATCATGTTGCATTTGTCATATATTGCATTTTAGGATGATGAGCTTCTTTCATATGCCATATTTGAGTCTCTTTGGCTATTTGTGAGATATTGGTTATATGTGTGGAGAAATGGTGAATGCTTAACTTGACTAATTTTTGATGAAATATGCTCCACTCGTGTGTAGTTGTGTATCCATGTCACAGTTTAGTCTAAATGTGCTTTTCATGCTTAGATTGTGCTTGGATGCCTTGTTCTTGCATTTGGGCCAAAGGCCGAATATCATTGTGAATGTTTAGCCTATGTTGCATTCATGGGGGAGCATAAGCTTCTTTCTGCCGCAAAGGCACTTCATGTACCATGAAATGAATTAATCTTGAAAAGAAGTGCATAATGCTTGAAAAATGCTCCATCCATCATGTCTATGTTTGAAATGTCTTATCTTTCACATATGGGTGCACAACATGTTGCATGATGTTCACCAGTGGAGAAGTCTCCCCGAAGTGGACACATGGCTCATGAGCTTTGACATGACATGCTTTGCTTTATGGGTGTTTGCCATGATCTTTTGCTGAGAATTTGATATCCTTGTATGATCTTTAAATGGTATGCATGTTTGTGGCTCAAGTGTGACATGGATAGGCTTTTACATGTGAAGCGAGCCTTCTTTTGGTAAAACTGCTTAAATCTAAAAATTTTGCTTTGTCACATGCTTGTATTTTCATATATTACTTGTGGCAATGCTTTGACTATGCTATGATTCATGTGTGTGATCTTTGTCTCATTTTTTTAGCCTTTGACACTAGATTTGGCCTATTTGAGAAGCTCATGTAGTTGTTTATATGCTTTGTTTTGCATTTCTGCATTTTCACCTTGATTCATACATTGTCAACAAGGGGGAGAAAAGGTGAGCTTAATGAAAATTCAGAAAAAGGTGAGCTGAAATTTGGAAGTGTGCATCCACATGTTCAGGGGGAGGCATTTGTTCAGGGGGAGCTTTCTTGCTGTTTTCGGTGTGGATTCTGTGCTTTGCTTGGCTTGTGACCTTTCTTTGCCTTTCTTCGGTCTTGGTCATGAGTTGAGCTTCTTTGTTTTTCTTTCTTCTTCTTTTCTCTTTTTCTCTGAATTTCATTTCGCGTTGTGTGTTGTCAATGCACTCATCAAGGGGGAGATTGAGGACCAGGAGCGTCCCAGTGGTCGGTGGATGACCGCTCCTTAGTGATGAGTGATTGACAACGGGTGTTGGACCGACTCTTGGCTTAGTGCGCGGTGTAGGCTGCGGCCTAGTTCGTGTTGTTGCAGGTGAAGAACGGGCGCGAAAGGTCTTCAGCCTTGAGGGGCCTCCGGGAGATGGAGAGACAAGTAGGCTCGGTTCGAGGGACCTGGTGGACAGCGGGACTGGGTGCGGGCCACATGGTGGCGACACAAGCAAGACGAAGTCATGGACAAGTGAGCCGGTGCACGGTGGCGGTCAAGTCAAGTGGTTTGGCGGGAGGCCGGACCGAGCACGCGGGGTTTGGTGGTTTACCCACAAAACCACCGACGGACGGTTTCTTGGTTTGGGCCTCAAAACCAAGTCCGAGGGCCCAACACGACGGAGACGGGATCCGGGCGTGTCGGGAAGCTTCGAGGCGGAGGACACGCGGCGGGATCGCATGACTTGCGTCGGGAGGACGCGGGGTGCGGCAAAGGCGTGGCCGTCCGATGGGAAGACCCACAAACATTACCAAAATGCCCCTACGTGGGTTGTATCGCTAGTAGTTAAGTTAGGGGTAGTCGAGTCATTTACCACTCCGGCGGGACCTGATATATAAGCCATGAGTGTGTGTTGATGGCTCTCTCTCTCCGCGACTTAGGGTTTCATTTGCTCCCTCCTCTTTCTCATTTTCGTAGCTATTTTCCTTCCTATTTTCTCTAGGCTAGCATGAGAGCTTCATGAGAGATTTGTTGAGAGGGATGGATGCTAGGGCGGCATGCTAGACCTTGTGAATCTTTCCTGGTTTGTATAGAAGATTCGGGGTCGTTTTTCGTGGCTTTTTGTGCTTGTTTTCGTGCCTTTGTTCCCGGTGTGATTTCGCGGGTTTGAGTGGGTTTCTTCTCGGATTTCTTTGAGGGAAACATGGATAGATGTCTTGTGCATCTTTGTGCTTGATCTTGTGCCCTCAAACGCCGGGAAACTACTCCGATTCGTGAGTTTTCGTTCGGTGCTCTAGCTTTTGGTGGTGCTCAAAGGATTCGCGATTCCCGGTGATTTAGGGAGTTAGGAGGCAAGATTTTTTGGGCTATAGCATCCTTGTGTGACGCTTTTCAAGTCCCCAAACCCTTGTCTCCACAGCTTCAACCGTTTGGGAAATCCGATGATGATTTGGGGGAGTTGACTTTCGGGGTCGGGCTGTTTTTACGCTCTGTCCGCACCGGCGGACGGTCCGCGAGGAGGTCGCGGACGGTCCGCGTGGCTCCAGTTCATCCCGTGTTCTTCGTGTTCTTGCTCGTCCTTCGTTTCGATCCGTCGCGATTTTGGTTTTTGGTTGGACGGAGTTTCGGACGGTCGCGGTGTCGGGCGGACGGTCGCGGGTGCTTGGCGGACGGTCCGCGTGCTCCCCGCGGACGGTCCGTGACACGGGGGTGGCTTTGGGTCGTTCGTGTAAATTAACGGACGGTCCGCGGCTAAGGCCGGACGGTCCGCGGCTCGGGTGCGGACGGTCCGCGATACCCGGCCGGACGGTCCGCGCGGCTCTTGCGGACGGTCCGCCCCTCTGCGCGCGGACGGTCCGCCGAGCCTGTGTGCTTTGCTTCTTGGTTCGATTCCCTCCTCCCTTTCTAGTGCTTCCGCGTGTGGCTTTGAGGAATCGTTCCTAAGGCTAGAGGTTGATCCATAACCTCGTGGTCTTGGCGATTGGTGCGTGATTCGATCCATCGCTTGTGTGTGACCGGGATTTGAGTAGGACATAGGCCGGGTTCTTTGGGAAGAATTTTTACCGGCTCCTATTCACTCCCCCCCTCTCTAGTCGCCATCTGATCCTTCAAGCTCACGATCTTGATCCCGGAGGATGCACCGCATGAGTATGTCGGTTGCTCCGCGCTTGTAGAGCTCGCAGTCGATGAGAACGAACGCTTTTGCTCAGCAGGCGATGTGCCGAGCCTCCGTCTAGTCAGAGGGGAGCTTCCCCTCAACTAACCACTCGAGGATTGGAAAACGCCTGTTGAGATCTTCGAGGTTTAGCTCAGGCGGCTGGTCGATTGCCATGACTTCGGGTTCCGACTCCTCGGGTGGCTTCTCGCCCTCTGCTCACACGGAGGGTGCATGTTGATCACTCGCGAAGACCCCGTGAGACACCGGGCTGTGACTGGATGCGGTCTTTGCGAGTACGTCGGCTGCTTTGTTGTATTCGCGCAGCACATGATGAAGCTCGAGGCCGTGGAACTTTCCCTTTCGATCTCGTACAGCTTGACAGTACGCCGCATTCTTCGGGTCCACGCAGTTTTTGTCCTTCATGACTTGATCCACGACCAGCTCCGAGACACCCCTAATCTCAAGGCACTTGATGCCGAGCTTGACAACGATTCAGAGACCATTGATCAGAGCTTCGTACTCCATGGCATTGTTCGATGTCGGGAAGTGTAGTCGTACCAAGTACTCCATGCGCACGCCGAGAGGCGAGATGAAGACAAGGCTTACACCGACTCCTTCCTTCATGACCGAGCCATCAAAATACATGATCCATGTCTCATGCTCGATCGATGCTGGGGGAGTTTGAATCTCCATCCACTCGGCCACAAAGTCCGCGAGTACTTGTGACTTGATGGCGCTGTGCGGTGCGTACGTGATGTTCTATCCCATCAGCTCGAGCGCCCACTTGGCGATCCTCCCTTCGGCCTCGGGGTTCTGGATGACCTCCTCAAGCGAATACTTGGACACCACCGTGATGGGGTGTGCGTCGAAGTAGTGCCGGAGCTTGTGCTTGGTCATAAGGATCATGCACACAAGCTTCTACATCTGGGAGTAGCGTGTTTTGGAGTCGGAGAGAACCTCGCTGACAAAGTACACAGGCCGTTGCACCCTCTGCGACCTTCCGGGCTCTTCTCGCTCAACCACCAACGCCGCACTGACCACCTGGGTTGTTGCAGAGATGTACATGAGCATTGGCTCTTCAGGAGTCGGAGCAGTCAGAATCGGAGGACTCTTGAGCATATTCTTGAGAGAATCGAGTGCCTCTTGCACCTCGGGGGTCCACGTGAAGTGGTCGGACTTCTTCATAAGCTTGTACAGCGGCAGGCTGCGCTCTCCGAGTCGCGCTATGAAATGACTTAGAGCCGCGAGGCAACCCGTGACACGCTGCACACCCTTCAGGTTCTTGATCAGCCCCATGTCCATGATGGCCGAAATCTTCTCGGGATTAGCCTCAATGCCACATTCCGACATGACAAAGTCGAGGAGCATGCCCCTCGGAACTTCGAAAACGCACTTCTCGGGGTTTAGCTTCACCTCGTGTTGTCGTAGCTTCGCGAAGACCTCGGTGAGGTCGGGGACCAGGTCCCCCGTCTTTTTCGACTTGACGGCGATGTCTTCGACGTACGCCTCTATGATGTTTCCTATCAACTCTCCAAAGACACGTCGCATGCATTGTTGAAAAGTGGCTCCCGTGTTCTTAAGCCCGAAGGGCATCGTCTGGTAGTAGTATGTGCCGAACAGAGTGATGAATGAGGTAGTGAGTTGGTCCGCTATGCACATCGCTATCTGGTGGTACCCGGAGTACGCATCGAGAAAACAAAGGGTTTCGCACCCTGCTGTTGAATCAATTACCTGATCTATGCGAGGCAAAGGAAACGGATCCTTGGGACACGCCTTGTTAAGGCTCGTGTAGTCAACACACATCCACCATTTCTTATTCTTCTTCTTTATACAGGGTTTGCTAGCCACTCGGGGTGGAAGACTTCTCGGATGAACCCTGCACTAAGGAGCTTCATGACCTCCTCGCCAATCAGCTTTAACTTCTCGTCGTTGAAGCGGCGAAGGCGCTGTTTCACCGGTTTTGATCCCGACTTGATGTTTAACTTGTGCTCGGCAACCTCTCTCGGGATTCCCTTCATGTTGGAGGGTTTTATGCAAACACATAGAGGTTTGCTTTGAGGAAGTCTACGAGCGAGCTTTCCTATTTAGGA
Organism: Cenchrus americanus; assembly: GCA_947561735.1. Lineage (NCBI taxonomy): Eukaryota > Viridiplantae > Streptophyta > Magnoliopsida > Poales > Poaceae > Cenchrus > Cenchrus americanus. The sequence continues at coordinate 52,353,306 of OX387244.1, read as the reverse complement.
TCGAGCGCCATCCCGATACGGAGCGTACGACCATCGTCGGAGACGACCGCATCCTTGACGTCCTTGGCGGGCTCGAAAGAGCAGGCCGCTCGCTTGGACGACTTAGGGACATCCTAGTCCTCAGATCGAGGCTCGGCACGAAGCCTCTCCGACCGGATGATTGGTTCAGCGAATTGAAAGCACTCAGCGTCGCACTCGTACGCGCGCTGATACATTGGTCGGGAATCTTCAGTTTCAGGTACGTATAGTTGGGCACGGACATAAACTTCGCGTATGCTGGCCTCCCGAGAATCGCATGGTACGTCCTCGAGAACCCCACCACTTCGAAGGTGAGGGTTTCTGTGCGGAAGTTCCACACGTCCCTGAACGTGATGGGCAGATCGATCTGCCTAATGGGGAGCGCCTCCATCTCGGGTACGACCCCGTGGAATGGTGCAGTCGACGGCCTCAGCGCAGACCGCGGGATGCCCATGTCATCAAGCGTTGATGCATAGAGCACGTTGATCCCACTTACCCCATCCATCATGACCTTGTGGACCCTTTTGGACTTGAATAGGGGAGCTACCACTAGTGGGTAGGATTTAGGCTGAGGCACATGGTCGGGATGGTCCTCGCAGTCGAAGTTTATCGGAACCTCTGACCACTTTAGATAGGACGGCTTCGGGATGTCGGCATTAAAGACTTCTTGTTGGATGAGCTTCTCACGCCACCGGGAGGGTCTTACTGGAGATCCCCCGAAGATCATGTGAATTGTGTCGTCTTCCCCAGGGAATGTAGCCCCCGCTCCGTCGTCGTTGTCGAGGGACGGGGCTCCCTTCTTGGGCCGGTCCGCCGTTCTTGGCTTGAGGGTGTTGTTGATGTAGTTCTTCATGAGCCAGCATTCCCTGAGCATGTGCTTTACGGGGACCTTGTGGTGCGGGCATGGCGCGTCCAGGAGCCTCTCGAAGTGGTCCTTGGACGGTGCGGGCTTGGTCGGGTTGCAATTGGGGCTCGATGTCTTGCGCTCTACCGCTGCGATGAAGTTTTCGTCACGACGACGCTTGCCGTTCTTTTTCTTCTTCTTGAAGCATGAGGATGTCCCTTCGTCGTGGTCCACGACTTGCTTCCCCTTGCCTTGAAGGGTGTTGAGCATCATGGCGACCGCTTCCTCGTCATCGGCATGGTTGCTCGCGATGTCAAGGAGCTCGCGGGTCGTGCAAGGCATGCGGCGCTCGAGTTGGTGGATGACGGATGTGCACGCTGTGCTGTTCTGGAACACCGAGATGGCGTCGTTGTCGGTCGCACTGGGGAGCTCGGTGCGGTGCTTGGAGAAGCGTCGTATGTACTCGCGGAGACTCTCCCCCGGCTGCTGCTTGCAGTTGCACAGCTCCCACTGCTTGCCAGGCACATGTAGGTGCCTTAGAAGTTGCCGACGAAGACCCGACGTAGGTCGGTCTAGTCAATGATTTTGTCCCGCGGTAGGTGCTCGAGCCATATCCGCACGGAATCGCCGAGGTAGAGCGGCAGGTTCTTGATGACGAAGAGATCGTCTATCGCTCCCCCGGCGTGGCAAGCGAGCTGGTAGTCCTCGAGCCACACGCTGGGGTTGGTGTCCCCGTCATATCTCAGCATGTTGGTTGGGGCAGCTCTGACCAAAGGCCCGTGGACCTCTTTGATTCGGCGACCAGCTGTGGTCGCAGTCGTCGTCGCTGTCGTGTCGTCGCCCACGTCCACGATCGTCGTGGTGGCGCGAGTGGTTGTCATGTTGGTTGTCGACACTCTCGGCCTGTCATCGGGCCTTGATGGTGTTTCGCGCGTCGCGGTTGGGCCCAAGAAGGCTCCTGACCGCTGATGTTGTGGCTCCGCCTCCTTCCCTGCGCTCTCGATGCTGGGAAGGAGGTGAATTCAGGTCGTGGGTGGATGGCGCTCCCGCCCGCCCGCGTTCGGAGTGCTAGCGTGAGGCTGAGCTCTCCGCTTGTGCTACTGCCGCCTCGAGCAACGCCTTCAGTTGTTGGCGCACCTGTTGCTCCTCGGAGGTCGCTGCCTCCGGGCAGCTGCGCAGCAGCATGGCCGCAGCGGCAAGGTTCTATGACGCCCGTCGGAAGAGTGGCAGAGTGTCAGCGTCGGTGATCGCGTCAACTTTCGCGCCCTTGTTGGCGCATCGGTTGTTGTCACGTGCCGGCCCGCGCGCCGGCGGCGTTGGTGCACGGCCGTGCGGCTGATCGGCAGCCGGACGGTGCTCACACCGGTCGTCATTCCCCTCACGGTGCTCCTCCTACATGGGGATGTCTTGTGTAGGTCGGTCGCGGGGCTCGGCATCCATGCCCAGCTCTTGGTGAAGAAGGGTTAGCTCCTCGTCAAGCTGCCGCCTCGCCTCTGCGAGCTCGTCGACCCGCGCCTGCCGCTGGGCGTCGGTGGCGCGGTGGTGCGAAGCTCACTCCGGTTCAGAGCTGCTCGATGCAGAGGCCACACATACGTTGCATTCCCGCATGAGGTCAAGCTGTTGCGTGGTCCGTGCCCTCTGAGTCGTCGCAGACCCAGGGGCGGCGCCGATCGCACGGAGGTTGTTGACGTAGGTCGTCACCGGGTCGTCCGGGAGGCCGGGTTGTCCACGGGGGTACATCGCGGTGTACCGCTCCATGAACTCCCCCCAGGCCAGCGGCTCTTCTCTGCTAGCCTGGAAGGCAAGGTCGGTGAGGTAGTAGGTGGCGAGCCTAAAAGGCTCCTGTGTTGGGTTGAGCCCCAACATGCCGATGATGATCTCGTCCGAGAAGCCTCGGACGAAAGCCTCGCGTCCTGCAGCCCCTGTTAGGGCATTGGGACGAGGCAGCCGGGGCGAAGGTGCGCCCGGCGACGGACTCCGCCAGCCCGGTGTAGACGAAGCCAAGGGAGCGGAAGCGTAGTGTGGCCCCATGAGTCAGCATGATCCTGCGGCCGTCCATCCGATCCGCTGAAGTTCGTCGAGACACACGATGTGCCCCTACTTGGTGCGCCAACTATCGGGGCCGCCGGCAGTAAATTTGTATCGATTGTGCGTCGGGCTCGGATGGTTAGCACAAGAGACAACGGGATTTAGACTAGTTTGGGCCTCCGAGGAGTAATACCCTACGTCCAGTGTCGAGCTGTTGTGTTCCCGAGCTAAGAGTGCTTGTAGTAGGGGTTACAAGCTGGTCGGGACAGGGTGTCGAACCCAAGTCCCTTGAAATGGCGTTTGAGCTATCTAAGGTCTAACCCTTGTAACTGTTGCCCTCCTCTCCCTTTTATAGTCACAAGGGGTGGGCCACAAGGGGGAAGTAAAAAGAGGTACAATGCTCGGTTGCTGGAACGTCTCGTTGCATGTCGCTGTCAGTCAGGACGCATTGAAGCTGAGTTGTGATGCTTGGTCATGGGAGCCACCGCATGGTCGGGTGTGACTGTTCATCTCGGGACGCCTGACTTCTCCTCCGAGTAGTTTGCGTTTGCTTTAGCCTACCTGAGTACTTTACTAGCCTGCCATGCTCGAGCCTAAGTTTAGGCTCGTGCGCATCGTAGAGGGTGCTTGAGTGCCTCGGGCCGAGCTTGCTTGTGGCAGAGTGAGAGATGATGGCGATGGGATGGCCGCACAGCCGGTCAGGACAGCATTAAGGCTCCTGTCAGGGTGAGCTGCTTGCATGGCCACCAGCTGTTGTACTTGCATGGCATGGGGAACTGTTCCCTCATGCGCGTCTGTGGTGGTGCTCGCGCCCTGTGCTCGCGCCGCGCGTCATGGCCCACGTACCAGTCGGAGCCGGAGGGTGGTCGTGCGGGGTGGAGACTTCTCGTGCGAGGCGGAGACTTGCCGTGCATGGTGAAGACTTGTCGTGCGGATCCCTCTTGTAGGGAACTGGTCAGAGATGCAGCCAACTGGCCGAAGACTAGACGTCTTGCCAGTGAGGGTCTTGACTAGGGTCCTCAATCCTCCTCGTCTTGAATCTTGGCCTTGACATTGTCAATCTTGGCCTTCACGTTGTTAATGGTGTTGAGTTACCTTGTGATTGAGGAAGATCCTTTCGCCATCAAAGGGGGCCCTAATCCGGGCCCTCGTCAATCGTATTGATGCAAGGCACCGAAACATTTCAGCCGATTTTGTTGCAAGCCACATGTACCCTCACAAAGTGAAAACCCCTGAATATGCACCGAAGGCAATTATCAGTGCAATTGAGGAAAAGTTTGGGTACACCATCGGCTACGGCAAGGCACCAAGCAAAGAAGAAGGTGTTGGAGCATGGGTAGGGTACTTATGAAGCATCCTACCACAATTTGCCAAACTTGCTAGACACAATAGTATAGATGAATCCTGGCAACTACTATGATATCAAGGACTATCCTTGTGTGAAGAAACCAAGCAAGCTTGTGCTTCAACGGTCATTCTTGGCATTGGGTGCCTGCATTGAGGCTTTCAAATTCTGTCGACCAGTCATTTGCATTGATGGCACTTTTTTCACAGGCAAATACAAAGGAACAATCCTGACAGCTGTGGCAGCTGATAGTAACAATTAGTTGCTTCCTTTGGTCATTGCATTTGTTGAGGGGGAGAATGGTGACAGTTGGTACTGGTTCTTTGAGAGGTTGAAGAACATGGTGGTCCAGGATGTGCAGAATGTGTGTGTCATACATGACAGGCACAAAGGTATTTTGCAAGCAATCAATGACATGAAAGAGGGCAGCACAGAGCGATACAGAGCTCGATTGTGGCCATATGTTAAGAGCAGGTGGTGCGTTAGGCACATGAAAGCAAACTTTCATAGCCAGTTCAAGAATGTTGACGGTGAAAATCCGTCAACCTAGCCATGAGTTTACCTTCGGTGTTGGCATGAGTTTTATACCTTATCCATTGGTACTAACCCCCGTGGTATAACAAGTTCACGTGTGCATGTCGGTTTTGGAGTTTAATGTTTATGCAGGGTTTTAGTGTTGAATGCAAGACTTTCGGGATAAGTTCATCAAGCACCTCATGACAAGACCTTGAAGCCCCGTACAAGTCATGCAATGAAGCAAACTTAACTCCAAGAATCCGGGGACTTGATCCGAGAAGACGACAGACTCCAGGGACCTGACCAGAAAAGTGCTGAATCTTGCCAGATAAGGAGTTGAGTCCAATTCGGAGAGAAACCGACGACATGGACCTACATGCAGAAGGGGGAACATCCAGGAAGCAAGGGAACCGACGTGGGGCAAAGGAGCCCACGGGCTGGGCCTAAATGGGCCGAGGCCGGCCGGCCCAGTCCGGTCGGCCCAGGCCCATTTTGGGCCCAAACACGCTCTCCTTTGCCCTAGCCGCCAATCGGGCTATTTATAGTCCCCTGACCGAGAGCCACGGAGAGAAGATTTTGTCTTCGGCCGCCGAGGAGCAGAGAAGAGAGGGACACCATGTTGGAGAGGAGAGGGTCGAGCTAGTTGACTAGGGTTTCCCTAGCCGACGTGGGAACCTTGCATGGAAGACCACGTCGGAGTTCCCGGAGCTAGAAGCAAGATCAAGGAAGGATCCCGGTGGTGATCTTGTGTATGTATCATTGTCATAGTTGAATTATCCAGTTGAATCTTTTCTTAGCGATCAAGTGTTTCCTCGAAGATTTCGTTTTTCGATCGGCTTTGCTTATTCCAATTCTATTCGTACGATAGATTACATAGGGTGTTCTTGTAGCCGCGGTGGCTAGAGGTACACGCCGGATCTTCCGAAAGAATCTCGACTTGTCTTTTGACTCGCCCTAAGCTCCCCGCATGAATAGGGATACGTTGTGACGAACGGGGGGTCTCGAAAGGCGGATGTTTTCGGATTTGGACGGGAAACCACGATTTAAAGAGGCTTCTATTAAGATTCGATTTGCTACTTCTTCTCTTGCTTGGAACTTCAACAAAAGGCTTACCCCGATCCCTCTAGATCGGTTTATCTACCCAATCTTACTTTGTTTTCTCCGGTTTTTAGTAGATTAGATTCGTTTTGTGTCTTTTACTTAGATGCATTAGGTCTTTTATCGAAGATTGAAGTTACTTGGCTTTAATAGATCAACTCTTGCGTCACACATTTGTTCCACGGATTCGATACCTTGGGTTCACCACTCGAGGGAAGAAGGGTCCCTTGACTACGACGGGAGACTTGTCCGCTTGCAAGTCACAAACGAACTTTGATACAATTATTAACCGTCAACAAGCCCCTTTTTCTGGCGCCGTTGCCGGGGAGCAAGTGATCAAGATTTGGTTTTTTATTGCCTTTTCGTAATTTTCAGTTTTCTTTTTGTCTTTCTTTTTGCATCTACTAAACTTTGATCATCCTCAAATTACATCTAATCTAGTTTGTCTAACCCTAGTTTTCATAGATTTATTTTTTCCTTTCTAGTTTTTGCATACTTTGCTTATTGCTAACCCTAACCGGAGATGGTTGGCTACCTCTCCAAGAAACCCAAACTTTTTTGTGGATGATCCAGGAAAACTTTACAGGCAAAGGTGACATGCAACACAAGCTAAAGGGGTGGAAACCCTAGATTCAAAAGTTGAAGTCGAAGGACCGTCGAAATCTCCAAGGGAATCACCACCTCCAAGTCCAAAGGAAGATCAACCTCAACCACCGGAGCGCCGCGCACCCCGACATCGTTGATCTACCTATCATAAACCTTCAAGACGCCGGGAGGCCGTTCAAGATCAAAGTCTCAACTATCCGCATGACGATTGCGAGAGCCGAATGCATACGAGTCGGATTCCTTGAGTGGCATATCGGTTTACTTAAGAGGAGGATGGAGAAGATGGAGATGGAGAAAGAAGCTCAACACCTAAAGGCCGCCGAAGCAAGATCCTCATGCAAGGAGTGTGTGGAGTACGACCATGTCCAAGGACGCCGTCACTAAGTTCGAGGCTATGGAGAAAATATTGAAAAATTTAGATGGCAAGGTGACGGAGGTCGGAAGCTCTATACGTGAAGTGTTCATCGTGATGAAGATGCTAGACGCAAGTGGGACAACTTGCCCGGCGCCCGATGGGTAACGAAGAAGAATATCCGAGACAACTCCAAAGTCCCAAGACAGCGAAGGCTACTCAAGCTCATTCGGGAGAGATGAAGGATCACACTAGAGACCATGAAGATCACGACCGAAGGACCAGAGTTCGAGATGCCGAGCCACAAGGAAGTTGTTGCATCCGTCAAGACCAAAGGACAAAGCCAGCCTGTGAAGACCAAAAAAAATTGACTAAGCCAAAGCGGGTACCCAAGATTGCAACGCCCACAAAGAGCGTTGATCCGAAGTAATCAAGTGAAGAAGTCTAGCCATGGACTATAAACGAAGCGCTAGGCGGGAGGCAACCCGTTTCGTCAAGTCAAGAATAAGCTACGGGAGGACAACCCGATTCCAGGTTTTTCGAGTATTTTTAATAATTTAGTTTTTGAGTTTTATTACGCAAAGACATTAGACTTAGAAGTGGTTGAACAATATTAGAGACATAATTCTTGATTGAATGTTTGCTTTATCGTAAACCCTTTGCATGAACCCTCCTATGTGCTTGTTTGATTCTTTTCTTTTCGAGAAACCCTCAACCAAATAATTTCAGAACCTTAGCTCAACCTTTCACCCCCATTATGGTGCTGAGGTTGACTTATTTTTCATGCTAAAACCACACGAGTAGAGCCACGATTTATGTTTAAGTGTTAATAAAATTCAGCACGTGGTAGGACTCGCGTGAACCTAGAAATCAAAGCTTTTGGTTGGTTTTAAAAATCTTTATACTTGGTTTCTCTAGGATTAGAATTTTTCTAAGCCTATTCTAATTTTTTTTTATTCAAAATCTTTCTTATTTAGCCAAAATTAGAACCTAAACCTATGCCCCCATGATCAAGCCGGGAAAAAGTCTGCTCTCAACCGATGAAGGCAAACTATACCGGTGAGACCGAAATCGACGTAATAAAAAAATATTTTCGACTTGCATTTGTTTTTAATGGTTTAAAAACTTCTCTAAAATTATGTTCGAGCTCTTGCATGGCTCTGAAAAATATTTTAAATTTCGAATTAGAGGAGTGCTTAACCCTAAACACACCTAAATGGAGGCAATCTAGTAATCATGCATGCACCATTGGATTCCCTTTCATCAACTTTCACCAATTTCACATGCAAAGGACAAGCATGGTGGGCAGCAAGCATCAACTTTGTAGGAATTTCATGGTGGCATGTGAAGCAAGTGGAGCTAGGGAGCATGGACATGACCCAAAACATGAAGCATCAAGTGGACGGACCAATAAAAGGAGTGTACGAGAGCGTTTGGGCGGTGCAACTCGTGGAGCACGCGGGCAGGAAAGTTGCAGAGGTGAAATGATCGTGCTGGAAGAAAGACGAGGCGGGGAAGAGCACCGAGGCCGGCCTCCCCTACATAAGGAGCCCCCGGCTCCCGTTTTCTGCAGGCAAGCTTCCCTCTCCTTCCTTTGTTTGTGTGTTCAAGTTTGTGTGCTCAAAACCTCCGTAGACATAGCCAACCTTCCCAAGCTTGATAGCTCAAGAAAAAAAATCCACATCCTTAATCCACTCAAAGTCCACATCCGAAGCAAAAAGTTTAAGTGCCTAGTTACCGGTTGCAACCCGGAGTTTTAGTTAAAGAAAAGAGTGCAGCAACCATGTGGAAGAAAACCACAAGTCTCTTCTCAAAGAAAAAGAGTTCGTCGTCGTCCAAGCCGTCATCAACCACGTCTTCGAGAAGGCACTCGGTTTCCGAGTCTCCCCGGAGCATGGAGACGGATACGGCACCACCGAGGAGGAACGATGTTCTCCTCCTTGGTGGTATGAGGGCTGCAAGAAGCACTTCCATGAGGTTTACCGAACCTCGTGGGCACACGGAGGAGCAGCCCGCGCCACCACGACGATCGACTCGCTCAACCGCGCCACCTCCTCACACCCCGACATACTCTTCGTACGGCTTCATCATCTTGTCGGCGGAGGAGGAGGAGAGGCTCTCTAATCTTGAGAAGAGGCTTGTGCCCAACGTCGAGTTCAACGACCAAGCACTCTACACCTTGGGTTTTGGCACTGACATATACTATATGTTGGGGCACCTTGGATGGGTGCAGTTCTCCAACGGAGTATCGGTGGACACCCATTGGGGGTTCGCCTTGGAAATTTTGATGACTATTGCACCCATCGTTGATGATGATGGGGTGCAAAGCTTGTCATTCCGTTTGGAGGGAGTCCAACAAGTGGTTCCCTACGAGCACGTTAGGGAGCTACTTGGATTCCACAAGGGAGCTCCGGAGAAAGTTGACGTGCCACCCGGCATGTTAGCGGGATTTTGGAATATGATCTTCGGAGAAGCCCATCAACAACGCAATTGCATCCGCAACCCCATTATCCGGATATTTCACTCTTGGATGTGCAAGAGGGTATTGGGGAGGATGAAGGAGACAAAGGTGACCGACACGGAGTTGAATTGGCTATACTCGGCTTTAATTGCCAGGCAGCCAATAGACCCCTCTTACCTCGTGATCAACCGTTGGTGTTGTGAAGCAACATCGGGGGTGGGTAATATTGGTTCGGGGTGTTACCTCTCCATGTTGGCCTTTTCCTTGCGGCGGGGGATCGCAAGAAACCCCGACCACCTTTTGCGTGGTACCTCTCTCGGGATTTGTTGACGGTTAATAGTTGTATCAAAGTTCGTTTGTGACTTGCAAGCGGACAAGTCTCCCGTCGTAGTCAAGGGACCCTTCTTCCCTCGAGTGGTGAACCCAAGGTATCGAATCCGTGGAACAATGTGCAACGCAAGGATTCAATCTAGTAAAGCAAGGTAAAGCTATCTATTGAAGAATCAAATTGCATCTAATCTACTAACTCATAAAGAAAACACACCTAATCTAATCTACTAAAGAGGTAGCAAGAAAAAGCAAGAGATAACCAATCTAGAGAATCTAGATCATGCTTATGTTGTAGCTCCAAACAAGATAGATGAAGATAGAAAAGCGAATCTCATTAAAAGCATCTTTAAATCGTGGCCTTCCCATCCGACTCCGAAAACATCCGCCTTTCGAGACCCCCGTTCGTCACAACGTATCCCTATTCATGCGGGGAGCTTAGGGCGAGTTCGATAGAACAAGTTGAAATCACTTGGCCGGTCCGGTATGCACCTCTAGCCACCGCGGCTACAAGAGCACCCTATGTAATCTATCTTAAGTATAGATCATAGAAGAAGCAAAACCAAGAAGAAAACAAAATCATCGAGAAGGCACTTGATCGCTAGAAATCGAATTCACTTACAAACTTCACCATGAATGATTACATGAACAAGATCACCACCGGGGCCCTCTCTCGATCTTGATCCTCGCTCCGGAGCTCCGACGTGGTCTTCCATGCAAGGTTCCCACGTCGGCCAGGGAAACCCTAGACAACTAGCACGACCCTCATCTTCAAGTTGGTGTCCCTCAAGCTTCTCTGCTCCTCGGCGGCGGATTACGACTTCGGTTCTGCGTGGCTCTCGGTCGGGGGGCTATTTATAGCCCGAGAAGCAATTAGGTCAAAGGAGAGGTCGATTGGGCCCCGAATTGGGCCGGGCCGGCCGGCCCGGCCGACCGGCCCGGGCCCACCCGGCCCATCTCGCGGCTGCTTCGCCGGTGTTGCTTCCCACGTCTTCTAGATGTTCTCCCCTTTTGCATGTGGGCCCTTGACGTTGGTTTCTCTCCGAATTGGACTCAACTCCTTGTCTTGCAAGATTCGAGCACTTTTACGGTTCGGTCCTCGAAGTTTATCATCTTCTCGGGCTTGGTCCTTGGGCTCTTGGAGTCATGTTCACTTCATTGCTTGACTTGTATCGGGCTTCAAGGTCTTGTCATGAGGTGCTTAATGAACTTATCCCGGAAGTCTTGCTTTCAACGTTAAAACCCTGCGTAAACACACAACTCCAAAACCGACATGCACAAGTGAACTTGTTATACCACGAGGGTTAGTACCAATGAATAAGATACAAAAGTCATGCCAACACCGAAGGTAAACTCATGGCTAGGTTGACGGATTTTCACCGTCAACATCTCCCCCACGCTTAAACCTTGCTCGTCCTCGAGTAAGCCTTCGATGGATATCATCATTGCCAAACAATGTTTAAACCTTGCACTTGATCATACATGAAAAAAAACATAATGCTCTCAAAAAGTTTAATTCGTTAAAGTTCCATAATGCACTAGCCTTCACCTCTACGGAGGGTAGATTCTTATTAAGCTTATCCCACAAGTATTAACATGCTCACCAAGTTTAAATAGATCTCAGAATTTTTGAAATAAAGAACAAGATAAAGAAAAGAGCTAAACCAAGTTCACAAATTTAAATCATCTCGTATATTGCTCATGAACTCTCATCTCACTTGTCTCTCAAGCCTATATATTCTACTCCTTTCCCTCTCATATATATGTGTGGTAGGCTTTATATGGAGCTTTGGGAAAGTTTAGTCCTAACAAGATTTTATAAATGAGGTGTTGTCAAAACAAGACAAGCTTCTCATGGTCTTACCGAGACTCGTCAAAAAGGTCATTGGAAAATAATGTTAAATCAAGGAGGGGAAAGAGAAAAATACACACACTTTTAGATGAGTGGACATGTGCAAATGGCAAAGAGTGATCCCGAGGCACAAAGGAAGTCCTCGTTATCGGATTGCACATGGTTGGAAAATGAGAATGGATCTTTTTAACTGCAGCCTTGAATGCACTTTTAGAGAACCGGGGAGTTCGCTTTACGCACATATATATTTTTTTCTCTTTCTCATATTTCTCATTCTTTTCTTTTTTTCTTTCTTTCATTATATATATTTTTTCTTTCTGCACCTTGAAAGTCACGTACATCGCCGAATTTTTTCTTTCATCATTATATATATATATTTTTTTAAAAAAATACTCCCTTTTGAACTCTAAAACTGCACCGTACCTACCTCCTCCCCCATGCTTAGACGATGCTCGTCCTCGAGCAAAGAGGCGAAAAAATATGGTAGGTACCGAAAATAATTTTCCTTGGAGAGATACTTGAAATCTTCAACGTTGGCACCGTCTTGCGATCTTCCTTGAATTGATGATCCATTCTCAACGATAGGTTGTGGTCAAGGAGGTAATCACAAAAAATGATATTTTGGTTTAAGGGTGGATATCCGGCGAAGTTTGTGAGATCTCCGATGCGGGGATACACAATGCACGGATAAGAGGCTAGCAAAAAGATAGATACGCAAAAACGGAATGACCAGCTTCTTAGTCTCGGGCCAGAGAAATCATGGCCTGCAATAACGCACTCAAAAATAAATCTTGTACACTAAGGTTTATGCACTCAAATATATATAAGGCTTTGGATAGGCTGAGCAACACATAAGTGATATTTGTGACAAGGTTAGCGATATTTTTAAGCATAAAAGACATCTTCAATCTATTCATAACTTGAGAGCACATAAAACACTATGGGTCTTTATTTTAATCATAACCTCCGCTGAAGATTAAGCTAGCATTTAAATAAATTCAGATTTGTATTTTTAAGAGAGCACTAGTTCAAACATGCATAAATCAATTACAAAGATAAACAAAGCAGCAATTATAATCATATATCATCATGGCACAAACTTTGTAACTTTACCAAAGGTAAAAACTTGGTGGTGACATTATTCATGATGAAAATAAAAACTAAGATACACGCTGAAAATTAAACTAAAAACTGAAAATTAAAGCAAAGCTGAAAATACTACGCAAACATAGGTGCAAACGAGCTGAAAATTAAAGAAAAGGGGGTAAGGGAAAGATAACTAAAGCTCCTCCTCTCTCTAATCTTCTGCCGGTGGTTGATGTTGATAGTCTTGGTTGTTGTACCCTTACTTGTAATAGGAATGCACCACTACTCCTATGAATTGTCCGACGGTTCTAGGTGATGGTGTCCAAGCACATAAGCGACGTTTGCATTTCCTTCACCCATTTGGTTTGCATTGGTTAGGATGGCTGCAATAATTTGCACGTTCCTTGCAGCGTATCCTCCAATGGTGGCCACATGTTGTGGTTGAGGAAGGTGTGCATATGGCTCCGCAAAGGCTACGTTGGGAACCGCAAAAATGGTGGGGGTATGGCTGCACCACTCCCCCATGCTTGCATTGGTACACCACCGTAGTAATTTGGCGATGCCGGAATTTCTCCGAATGGTGGGACATAATTTTGTTGTGCACCTCCTTCTTGGGCCATAGAAGCTCCTTCTCCTATAATTCTTTTCTTTTATTATTTTTTTCTTCGCCGGCACAAGAAGTCCTTCCTTTAACCGATCTTCTTCCCCTCAAGAAAAGTCTTAATCTTCAATCCGGAAGGGGCAAATTCACCTAGGCCACTCGGAAGCCTCCTCTCTCATCTTCACTCTTATATTTTCCTTTCTTCATATATTCCTAGGGAAGTCCCGGGTAGGAGATGATTCGGGTTCCTTGTAATACCCGGTTTTAAAGAGATAGTCAACATGGAGAGGTAACACCCCGAACCAATATCTTCCGAACTCGATGTTGCAAAAACAACACCACCGGTTGATCATAGGTGAGTGGGGTCTATTGGCCACTTGGCAATTAAAGCCGAGTAAAGCCAATTCAACTCCGTGTTGGTTATCTTTGTCTCTCTTGTTCTCCCAAAAATCCATTTGCACAAAAGTGACACACTTGGATGATGGGTTCCGGATAGTATTTCTTCGTTGATGGTCTCTTCCCGTGATCATACTCCAAAAACCTTCCCATGTGCCTTCATGCACATACTTGTTCCGGAGCTCCCTTTTGAAAATAGGAGACACTCGCCCATGGGTCTACGATACTAGACATGCAATCGTTTCGAACATGAAAACCAATCTGATCTATCGGGGATTGTGTTGAATGGATCCAAGGAAGCATTGAGGCCTTACTCCCTTTATGGCATGGTTGCTAGCCTTAAGCATTAAAGTATTTTCAGCACAAGATGATAGATAGATAATCCAACAAAGTATGATTACATCTCAAGATCGATTGCAACCCATGGATGAAAGGAGATTACCCCATCAAGGTGCTAGAAATAGCATCGTTGATCAAGGTTACCCTTCCGACGGTGTCTTCCTTCTTCTCCCCTTGTGGGCTCCCTCTAACGGAATGAGAGACTCAGCACTCCTTCATCAAGGGTATGCGCCATGGTCATGAAAATTTCCTAGGCGAATTCCTTGTGGGTGTTTGCCGACACTCCGTTAGAGAATTGCACCAGTGTCCCGTGTGAAACCCAATATGTGGAGAGCTTGGTCGTCGATGTCGACGTTCGCTACAAGCCTCTACTTAAGGCGAGCGAGCTTCTTCTCCTCCTCCGTCATGATGACATACCCCTCGGAATACCGCGGAGCATATGGAGGTGGAGCGGATGATCGTGTCAAGTGGTGAGGTTGGACGGGCGGCTCCTCCATATGTTATTGAAGTTTGGTAAACCTAATAAACGAGTTTTGTGTGGCCCTCATGCCACCAAGGAGAAGAGTGTGGTTCCTCCTTGGCGGTGCCGTGTCCTCCTCCATACTCCAAGGAGACTCGGAAACCGAGCGCCTCCTCGAAGAGGTTGTCGATGATGGCTTAGACGACGATGATCCCTTCTTCTTCGGTGAAAAGGCTTGTAGTTTTTTAGATGATTGCAGCACTCTCCCTCACAAATAAATATCCGGGGTTTTCACCCGGTAACAAGGTACACAAATATTATTTTGGAGTCTGGACTTTGAGTGGATTAAGGATGTGATTTGTTGCACGAAACAAACGCGGTGGAAGGCTAAGTCTAAGGTGATTCCGGCCTACAAACTAGAGCACATGAACAAAGAGTTGGATGAAAGACTTACCTCTCTCCTCCTCTTGGCTCGGTTCTTCTCTAGTGCATTCATGTTGCTTCGTGATCGCGTACACCTTCCAAACGTTCCCGTCCACTCCTTCGCTTGCACTATTGCTCCTTCCACTTGATGTTTTCGCTTTGATTCACTTCCATACTCCCTTGCCTCACATGCATCCATGATATTCCTACAAAACAAAGCCTTGGCTGCCCCCCCATGCTTGTACTTTGCATGTGGTTTAAATATGTTGGAGGGGCATCCCGTGATGTATCATGGTGCATGCATGGTTAGGTTAACTAGATTGCCTCCCTTTAAGTGTGTTTAAGGCTAAGCACTCCTCTAATTTCGAAATTTAAAAATATTTTTCAGAGCCATGCAAGAGCTCGAACATAATTTTAGAGAAGTTTTTAAACCATTAAAAACAAATGCAAGTCGAAAATATTTTTTTATTACGTCGATTTCGGTCTCACCGGTATAGTTTGCCTTCATTAGTTGAGAGCAAGCTTTTCCCGGCTTGATCATGGGGGCATAGGTTTAGGTCCTAATTTCGATTAGATGAGAGAGATTTTGAATGAAATAAAATTAAGTGAGGCTTAGAAAAATTCTAATCTTAGAGAAACCAAGGATATGGATTTTTAAACCAACCAAAAATCAAGTTTCTAGGTTCACGCGAGTCCTTCCACATGCTGAAATTTAAATAACATCTAGATACAAGTCGTGGCTCTACTCGCGTGTTTTTAGCATGAAAAACAAGTCAACCTCAGCACCATAATGAGGTTGAAAGGTTGATTAAGGTTCTGAAATTTTTTCTTTTTGGTTGTGGTTTCTCGAAAAGAAGCAAACAATCACATAGGATGGTTCATGTAAAGGGTTTATGATCAAGCAAAATATTCAACCAAGAATTATGTCTCTAATATTGATCAACCATTCTAAGTCTAAGGTTTTGCGTAGTAAAATTCAAAACTGAATTAGTAAAAAGACTCGAAAAACCTGGAATCGGGTTGTCCTCCCGGTAGCTTATTCTTGACTCGACGAAACGGGTTGCCTCCCGCCTAGCGCTTCGTTTATAGTCCATGGCTAGACTTCTTCACTTGATTACTCCGGATCAACGCTCTTTGCGGGCGTTGCAATCTTGGGTACCCACTTTGGCTTAGTCATTTTTTTGGTCTTCACAGGCTGGCTTTGTCCTTTGGTCTTGACGGATGCAACAACTTCCTTGTGGCTCGGCATCTCGAACTCCGGTCTTCGGTTGTGATCTTCATGGTCTTAGTGTGATCCTTCATCTCTCCCGAATGAGTTTGAGTAGCTTTCGCCGTCTTGGGACCTTGGAGTTGTCTCGGATATTCTTCTTTGTCACCCATCAGTTGTCCGGCAAGTTGTCCCACTTGCATCTCTAACATCTTCATCATGATGAACACTTCGCATGTGGATCTTGCCTTGGCGGCCTTTAGGTGTTGAGCTTCCTTCTCCATCTCCATCTTCTCCATCCTCCTCTTGATTTAAAGGCCTTCCGGCGTCTTGACTTGGAGGTGGCGTTTCCCTTGGAGATTTTGATGGTCCTTCGAGCTTGTGTTGCACGTCACCTTTGCCTGTAAAGTTTTCCTGGATCATCCACAAAAAAAGTTTTGGGTTTCTTGGAGAGGTAGCCAACCATCTCCGGTTAGGGTTAGTAATAAAACAAAAATCTAAAAAGAAAAGAAAAATTAGGGTTAATCAAAACTAGATTAGATTGATTTTTTTTTTCTTTTTGAGGATGATCAAACATAAGAGATGCAAAAGAAAATCAAAAGAAAAACTGAAAGATAAGCGATACTAGATCGGATCTTGATTGCTTGTTCCCCGGCAACGGCGCCAGAAAAAGGGGCTTGTTGACGGTTAATAGTTGTATCAAAGTTCGTTTGTGACTTGCAAGCGGACAAGTCTCCCGTCGTAGTCAAGGGACCCTTCTTCCCTCGAGTGGTGAACCCAAGGTATCGAATCCGTGGAACAATGTGCAACGCAAGGATTCAATCTAGTAAAGCAAGGTAAAGCTATCTATTGAAGAATCAAATTGCATCTAATCTACTAACTCATAAAGAAAACACACCTAATCTAATCTACTAAAGAGGTAGCAAGAAAAAGCAAGAGATAACCAATCTAGAGAATCTAGATCATGCTTATGTTGTAGCTCCAAACAAGATAGATGAAGATAGAAAAGCGAATCTCATTAAAAGCATCTTTAAATCGTGGCCTTCCCATCCGACTCCGAAAACATCCGCCTTTCGAGACCCCCGTTCTGTCACAACGTATCCCTATTCATGCGGGGAGCTTAGGGCGAGTTCGATAGAACAAGTTGAAATCACTTGGCCGGTCCGGTATGCACCTCTAGCCACCGCGGCTACAAGAGCACCCTATGTAATCTATCTTAAGTATAGATCGTAGAAGAAGCAAAACCAAGAAGAAAACAAAATCATCGAGAAGGCACTTGATCGCTAGAAATCGAATTCACTTACAAACTTCACCATGAATGATTACATGAACAAGATCACCACCGGGGCCCTCTCTCGATCTTGATCCTCGCTCCGAGCTCCGACGTGGTCTTCCATGCAAGGTTCCCACGTCGGCCGGGGAAACCCTAGACAACTAGCACGACCCTCATCTTCAAGTTGGTGTCCCTCAAGCTTCTCTCGCTCCTCGGCGGCGGATTACGACTTCCGTTCCGCGTGGCTCTCGGTCGGGGGGCTATTTATAGCCCGAGAAGCAATTAGGTCAAAGGAGAGGTCGATTGGGCCCCCGAATTGGGCTAGGCCGGCCGGCCCGGGCCGACCGGCCCGGGCCCAATTCGGCCCATCTCGCGGCCCGCTTCGCCGGTGTTGCTTCCCACGTCTTCTAGATGTTCTCCCCTTTTGCATGTGGGCCCTTGACGTTGGTTTCTCTCCGAATTGGACTCAACTCCTTGTCTTGCAAGATTCAAAGCACTTTTATCGGTTCAGTCCTCGAAGTTTATCATCTTCTCGGGCTTGGTCCTTGGGCTCTTGGAGTCATGTTCACTTCATTGCTTGACTTGTATCGGGCTTCAAGGTCTTGTCATGAGGTGCTTAATGAACTTATCCCGGAAGTCTTGCTTTCAACGTTAAAACCCTGCGTAAACACACAACTCCAAAACCGACATGCACAAGTGAACTTGTTATACCACGGGGGTTAGTACCAATGAATAAGATACAAAAGTCATGCCAACACCGAAGGTAAACTCATGGCTAGGTTGACGGATTTTCACCGTCAACAGGATTGAATATTTGCGGCAAGGCAAATACATTAGTGGAGATGAGAGAGGAGGTTATCGGTTGGCCATAGTGAACCTACCCCTTCCGAATGAGAGGCTTAGGCTTTTCACCGAAGGAAGGGAAGATTGGTTGGAAGAGGGACTACTTGTCCCTGCAAGGAAGAACAAAAGAGGAAGAATCGTAGAGGAGGGAACATCCTCCGCACAAGCGAGTGGAGCACAACCCAATGTGCAACCATTCGGCGGGGTCCCTCCTCCGCCAAGTTATTACGGAGGGCCACAAGAGCAAGCATGGGGGGGGGGGTGGTGCACCGGTACCCCCACAAAATTATGTTGTGCCCAACGCTAACTTCGCGGAGTCCTACGCTCATCATCCCCAACCACAACAAAGCATGGCCATTATTGGAGGGTATGCTGCAAGAAACGCTCAAAACATCGCAGCCATCCAAGCTAACGCAGCTCAACTTGGTGAAGGCAACGCAAATATTGCCTTTGAGCTTGGACGCCTTCACCTTGTAGAGCCAAATCAATTCGTCGGAGGGAATGTCCAATCATATTATGAGCAAAGGTATTACTATCAAGATCATCAACATCAACCACCGGCGG
Source organism: Cenchrus americanus (assembly GCA_947561735.1). NCBI lineage: Eukaryota > Viridiplantae > Streptophyta > Magnoliopsida > Poales > Poaceae > Cenchrus > Cenchrus americanus. The sequence continues at coordinate 52,334,667 of OX387244.1, read as the reverse complement.
AGGACTAGAAGATTTAGGAACTTTAGTTTTCTTTTCTTTTCTTTCTCTCTGTAATTTTCAGCTTTTGCTTATGTGTGTTTGCGTAGTATTTTCTGTTTTTGTTTAAATTTCAGCAAGCATGTTTGTTTATTTTCAGTTTATATTTCAACTTGATATCATCATTAATAAAGACACCACCTTGATTATTGTCGGTGCGGAATATGGTCCCGACACTAACCAGTAGATAGCGCCTAGGTCTATCCCTCAATGGTCGATGCTAAACAACAAATGACACAAGGTTTTATCCTGGTTCCGGCCGGGGGGGCCGTACGTCCAGCAGGGGCGTGCTCGTGGCACTATATTGCTCAGCACCGGGGGTGCTTGTAGTGGGGCAAGTACAAGCAAGGCGGGAGAGGAAGCGTGGCTTCCAAGTCCCTGGGAGAGTGGCTGAAGATGTTGTGGGAGAATAAGAGGGTGAGTGCACGGTGTGTTGTGTTGGGCTGAACTCGTTCTTCCCCCCCGCGGCTGGGGGCTCGCCTTCCCTTTTATAGGCCAAGGGGGCGGCGAGTTACATGCACGCCGCGCTGCCTAGCTACGTGAGGGAGCACGTCGCGCTACGGTGTAGAGTGGGCGGCCGTCCGGACGATCTTCGCTGCGATCCGGCCATGATGGCCTACCCCGTACCCGAACAGTGGCGGTTCGAGGGTAGGAGGGCGGCAGATGGTGATGGCGTCCTCTGATAGGCTTCGAGGGAGGTGCTGATGATGGCTGGTACGGGGCGCAGGAGCGGGCAGAACGGCGTTCCTTCCCAATGCGCCTCGCGGTAGCGGAGTGGTTGCTGCAGTGCCCGGGCGTGCGCCTGCACGCGTGGGTACGGCGGCCGCGCCGTTACAGTGACCGGGATGGCCATCCACCGGCCTAGCGCCCCTCACCTAACCTGCAGGGTCACGGGAAAGTGAAATCGAGGGTGCGCCCGGCCCCTTTTCGAGGGTCGGGCGCGTTAGCCGTACTGTAGTGGGCGCGCGGTGTCACGGGACTGACACCGGCCGTACCGCACAGTCCATCCCACAGTGGCGGGGATGGGCTCCTCCCTGGGGAGTTGGTGCGGCGGCACGGGGCGTGAGCCCCGGCGCATGATGGCGCCGTCCCGCGGCGTCGGGGCGTTAAATGCCCAAGTACGGGGCCGGCGCACGCGTGCGGAGCGCCCGTGAACGTGGCGGGCCCCGGCCGAGGGCGGAGCAAACCCTCGAGCGAGTCGAGACCCGCTCGAGGGGGGAGCGATCCCTCGAGCGGGGCGGGACCGCTCGAGGGAAGGGTTGCCCCTCGAACGGGGCGGAGCCCGCTCGAGGGGGAGCGCGCCCTCGAGCGAGGCGGAGCCTGCTCGAGGGGTCTTCTAAGCGGGCTGTCTCGGTGGGCCGTCGGGATCCCGGCGTGGGCCGCGTCCTGCATGGTTAGTTGCCTGCATGGTTTGGCTTAGCGTGTTTTGATACCGGGATTTAAGTGAGGATTTCCCCGTTGTTTAAGGGGACCCCTAGGGCTGTCCCCGACAGTAGCCCCCGAGCATCTGCGGGTTTGCCATTGAGGCTCCCGCAGATGCTGGAACCTACTGATAGGACGTTCTTCCCCCCTTGTTTGCGAACGCTTTCCGTGGGGCCGCGTCAGCGGACCCGCGGGTCTAGCCCCCGAAGCCCTGCAGGAGTGTGGGTTCTCTGCGCAGGGGTTAGCCACGAGAACTTTGGTCAGAAAGGCGTGGCACATATGCCAACCGGCATCGGCGGTATTTCAGCCGGCTTCGGGGGTGCACGCTCCCCTGTCACTGTCTCCGGCGGGTGCAATTTCAAGGAGGTGTAGCCGTGCGTCAAGCCCCCGAGCCTTGGCCCGTTCGAGGCGATCGGGTCGAGCCTGACAACTTGTTTCTTAACGCACCCTCGCCGTCCCTCCGCGGGACGGAGGGTGAGGTTTCTGCAACTCCCATCGAGCGGGTCGCGAATTGCGGATTCCTCTTCGAGCTGCTAGCGGGTGGTTCAAGTGGACGTCCATGCCCCGTTCGATAAGGGTAGGCTGCGCGGTCCGGAGACACGTCCATGGAAGCGCTTGCGTGGGTTTGCTAGGTGGGGCTCGGTCCCATTCGCTAGGGACCGAGGGCGCGGAAGCTCTCCCTCGGTGGGAGCCCCCCGGCTAGCTGCCCTCGCTGGCTCTCGAACACGACATGTGGGGCACCCTCGAGCCGACGGGCTCGAGGAACGGCTCGTATGCGCGTGCCCTCGTCGTCCCTAACTCTGCGATCTGAGGCGCCTGTTCGAACCCGTCGAGGGTCAGGCTTCGAACCTCTGATCAGTAGGGCCGTGTGGGGCCGTGCCTGGACAGCCCCGTCTTTTCGCGTTTGCGGCCGTCGAGGGGTCTGGGCGAGCCAGCCCTCGAGGCGCTTGTTGGCAGCACGACGCGGCATGAGTGCTTTCGGTGCCGCTCTATTTCAAGCGTGACCTGGGCGATCCTCTCACGCGCGTGCCTTCTTTTAGAGGGTTGACATTGTCTCGAGCCGGGGGCTCGGGCCGCTCGAGGGTTTCGCGTGGCATGGGTGCCCGCGGGTGCCTGCTCTACATCGAGCAGGTCCCGGGTGACCTTCTCACGCTGATATCCCATCGAGGGTTGACGTCATTTTGAGCGGAGGGTCATGCCGCTCGAGGGTTTCACGTGGCATGGGTGCCCGCGGTTGTCTGCTCTACATCGAGCAGGTCCCGGGCGACCTTCTCACGCTGATATCCCATCGAGGGTCGCCTCTGTTTCGAGCCGAGGGTCATGCCGCTCGAGGGTTTCACGTGGCATGGGTGCCCGCGGTTGACTGCTCTACATCGAGCAGATCCCGGGCGACCTTCTCACGCTGATATCCCATCGAGGGTCGCCTCTGTTTCGAGCCGGGGGTCCGCCCCGCTCGAGGGTTCTCCTTGCTTGGCAAGGGACCCGGGCATTTAAGTGCCTTGCGGTCGTGGCCGCGGTTTTGCAGCGCGGGCGCGCCTTTTGGCGGCGCGCGCGCGCGCGCGCGTAGTGGGCGGCGCGGCGGCGGACGTGACGGTTTTGCCTCGGTCGCTGCCGGTCTTTGCTGTAATGATGGCCCGCCCGCAGTGTTATAGTCGGCCGCGGTCGTGGTGGGGCCCACCCGTCGACGCGATGGAAAGATTCCTGCAGTTAATGCTGGCGGGGCGTCCGCTCCGGAGAGCTCGCCCGTCGGCCTATAAAACTGCGGGGAGGAGGGGACGGCGGTTTTTTACCTTAGCGTCTCACCGTTTTCAGTCCTCCGCCCCTTCGCCTTCGTCGTGCTCTTGCCACCGCGCGGTGCCGCCGCTAGAGCCCTTTCTTTCGTCTCCTCGCCCTCTGTCCTCGCGCTCCTTCGTCCCCCCTCATGGCGCCGCCTCAGCTTCCCGTTAGGATCCTGGAGCCGTACGCATGGGAGAGGTCGACGGTGACCCGGCTTGCGCTTGGCGAGCTGGTCGCCGCCGGCCAGCTGGCGGCTAACGAAGAGGGGCGCCCGGCGGAGTGGATTGTGCCGCCGGCGACGCACCACGAGCCCAACCCGCCGGAGGGCTACGTGGTGAGCTTCCTCCGCTACCACGAGCGTGGCTTCAACGCGCCGGCGAGCACCTTCATGCGGGCGATGTGCTACTACTACGGGGTGGAGCTGCACAACTTCGCCCCCAACGCGATCTCGCAGGCGGCCACGTTCGTGGGCGTCTGCGAAGGGTACCTGGGGATCCCAGTCAACTGAGATCTCTGGGTTCACCTTTTTCGCGGGGAGCTCATCACGCAGCCCACGTCGGAGCCGAGGACTCGCCGCGCGGTGCGCGCCGGCGGGATGTCGCTTGCCCTGCGGGGGCAGCTCAAGGATTTCTACATCCCCTGCACCATGATGACGAACAACGCCGGCTGGGAGCGGGGATGGTTCTACCTGCGCAACGCCGAGCCCGGCCTTCCTCCCTATACCGGCCGGGTGTTCAAGAAGAGGCCGGACTCCTGGGGCTACGGGGTGTCTACGGCCCAGCATCGGGCGCGGCAAGAGTCCGTCCTCGCCGCCCTGCAGCGGCTGGCGAAGCACGGGCTGAACGCGATGGGCGTCCTCGCCTTCCTCCACCACCGGCGGGTCGTGCCTTCGATGCGAGAGGCCGCTCCGCATCTTCGAGATGACGAGAGGCGGCCAACCCCGTCGACCCGGCGAGGTCGCGGATGCTCCCGACGCCGCTTGAGCGGCCGTATGCGCTCACCCGGGCGCGGAACGCCGTCGACACCCGGACGCCGCCGCCTGCGGGTCGGACCCCATGGGACCTTGAGATGCTCCCCACGGGCCCGCGGGTGAGTTGGGTTCCTGATTTTGTTTTAGTTCTTGGTCTTGCTTTTGTTTCCTGATGCGCCATTGTCGCTCCTGTGCGCAGCTGGTGGAGTTCAACATCGCCAAGTCCGTTCCACCCACCCCCCGACTCCCCGTGCGCTCGGCGGGGCGGCGCGGCCGGGAGCGCAGGAGCGGGCGGCACGCAAGAGGGAGCACGCGAGGCGACGCCAAGCGCGCCGCGACCAACGGTCCGCGGAGTACGGCGGCGTGAGGAGCCGGGGCTCTCCTCCCCGCATATCGAGGAGCCCTCGTCTTCGGACGAGGACGAGGAGGAAGAGGCCGAGGGGGGAGGGCCCCCTCGACGAGTGGCGCCTCGCGCCCCTATCGCCGGAACTCGCGCCGGCGTCGGGGGCGGCTTCGCTGGGGGCGGGCGCACCGGTGCCCGCCGCCGGCAATCATCATCGGGGGCGGCACGCGCCGCGGAGGTGCCGGCGCATGCCACGGAGGCACGCGCGGCGGACGCGCCTATGCGCGCGTCAAGCGTGCTCGCGCGCGGGGGGAGCGTGCCCGCGCGCGCGCGCGTCATCGTCGAGGGGCGCGACGGCGGGCGCGCCCGCGCGCGGGGCGAGCGTGCCCCCGCGCGCGGTGGCGCCTTCCGGAGGTGCGGCATCGGGCGCGCCCGCGCACGGAGCGGGCGTGCTGCGCGCGCGGCGGCGCCGTCGGGAGGCGCCACGGCAGGCGCGGCAGCTGCACCGGCCTCGTCTGCGGAGGCTTCGAGGAAAAGGAAGCGGGCCTTTTCCTCTGCGAGGCAAGGAGCCTGTCCTTATTCGTTTGGTTTGGTTCGTCGATGATTAAGTGTTCTAACCCTCCGTTCGTGTCTGCGCAGGGCAGTGCCAACCGTTCCTCCCCTTGCACCGGCCAAGGTGCTGAGGACGGACGCATCGATCCCCACCCGGCGGCGCTCGTCGAGGGGGTCGCGCCCGGGGACAAGCGCGGCGGCGGGCACGAGCTCGCAAGGCCCGCCGGGGGCCCTCGCGGCCCCGGCCGGCGGATCAGCCCGCCGCGGGCGCGGCCCCGCAGGTCGCCGGGGGCGGCCGGCGCCGGTCGCCACGGAGATGCGCGCGCCGCGGCGGCGGCCACGGTGGAGGCGCGCCCGTGGTGGCGGCCACCGCGGAGGAGGTGGAGCGGGCGCAACCGCGGGAGCGCCCGTGGATGCGGCGGTACGGCCGGAGGCGGCGGCCGCGCCGCCACGACGGCGCCCGTGGCCGCGAGGCGCGGGGGAGGTGCCGGCGGAGGCGGCGCAAGCGGCTGCGCCCGCCGGCGATCTTCAGGCGGAGGTGGTGGAGCTCTCGGATGACTCCCCGCCGCCTGGGTGGAATCAGTGGGCCAGCTGGCCCACGAACTCCCCCGAGCCCCAAGAGGGGGTCCTTGTGAGGCGGCACGAGGGTCACATGGTGGTGGGGGGCCGAGGACATGGTGCCGAGGCCTCGTCCTCCCACGCCGGCCGCCCCGCCCAGGTGGAGGGGGCCGTCGGTGATCCCCCGGCGTTTGCCGACGCCCGGGGGGGGAGCGAGAGCCTGGGGGCGAGCTTCGGAGCCACGGCGCCACGCTCAACCGCGCGCTAAACGAGGCGCTGCAAGTTCACGGTGGCCCGGCCTGGCTCATCTTCCAGGTGAGCCGTGGTTACTCGCCCTTCTTCCTTTTTCGTTTTCGTGTGCTGCATTCAAGCCTTGGCGCTTACGGGATTTGATGTGTGGATGCCAGGAGCTCGAGCGCCGCGCCCACGACAAGTACGACGCGTTCGACCGGGTGAACGCCGAGGCCCGCAGCCCGGGGAGCGATGCGCCGCTTTCGACGCGCTTGCGGACGCTCTTAGGGACGCCGGACAGCCTGGGCCCGGCGCACGGGCGATGGCGTGGTGCGACGAGCTCCCCGAGAGCTCGAGGCAGGACACGGCGCGTCGCTCAAGCCTCGAGCGGATCCGCGCAGCCCTCACCGATCGCGACGAGGCGCTATGGAACGCGCGCGCGGACCTGGAGAAGACGCGGACGCTGGCCGCCAACTGGGAGGCGGAGGTGGCCACCGCTCGCGCCGAAACCCGGGAGCTCCGCACGTTGCTCGAGGGGGCGCAGCGCAGCGGCGTCGGGGGCGAGGAGCGGGCGCGCGGGTTGGAGCAGCCGCGCCAAGGAGGCCGACGACCCGAGGGCCGCCCTCGACGCCAAGGCCGCGGCCCTCGTCGCCGGCGAAGAGCAAGGCTCCGCGAGAGCGCATCGCCCGCCGTGGGGCCGAGGGGCGGCTTCGGCGGAGCAAGCCGCCCTCGGCGACGCCCGAACGGCCGGGAGCGAGAGCGCGTCGCGCGTGAGGCGGCGGAGAAGTCGCTGGAGGAGCGGAACGCCGCATTCTCCAAGGTTGAGGATGATGCGCTCGCGCTCAGCATCAGCAACGCCAACCAGGAGCTGGCCCTCTGCGAGCAAGGCGAGACCGTCCAGCGTCTCGAGTTGGCGCTCGAGTCCGCGCGCCGCGACCTCGATTTGGAGAGGAAGCAAGTCGAGGGTGAGTCACTGTTTGACTCTACTTGTTGGTTTTTTTGCTTTAGAGGGTTCGCTCCCCCCTTTCTGATTTCTTTTCGTCTTGTTGATTTCAGGCTTGCGCACTGCCCTGGGGCACGCCGCTGGGCGGGCCGAGGCCCTGCAGGCCTCCTACAACTCCTCCGAGCAGGAGCTGCGGGAGCTGCGCGACGCGGCCCTCGAGACCCGCCGCGTCGTCGAGGAGGGCGAGGCCCAAGCCGGCAGCTCGCTGGCCAGCCGCTTGCGCGCCCTTGGCGGCCATGTCACGGAGCGAATGCGCCGGGCGTTGTACCTAGGCGTCCAGAAGGCCCTCGGAGTGGTACGATCCCACTACGAGGTCAACTTCGAGGCGCTGGCGGAGGGCTACATCGTCCCTGAGGGCGTCGAGGACGAGGTGGCCATGGAAAGCGTAGACGCGCTTGCTGCCGACGCCGCCGGATCGCTCGCCGAGGCCTTCGAGGAGTTCCTCTTCCCCGACGTCGCGGACGCTGCCGCTCCTCCCGCCTGAAAGCAATCTGGGCGCTAGGCCCGTTTTTTATGTGTATCAGTACTCTGGCCTCGTGGCCTTTTGTAAATAAACAAGTCGTTTCATGAACATGGGCATTGGATGTAAATGAGATCGTTTGTTTATCACGCTTTTTTGTTTCTCCTTCTTCCTGAGTAGATTCTAGTTAGGGAGTTCGATTTTCGCAGGGGGCCCGCTGGGTTGGAGGCGAGAGAGAAGGGCCATAGCCACGCGGCGTAGGCTATCTCTGGCTCGCACGCTCCTTCCGCTGTGCCACCTGCGCCCTGTTCGAATCATGGCTCGAGGTTGAAGTAGGAAACAAACTTAGCGCGTGTGAGTCGTTTTTTATTTTTGCGCAAAAAATGGGACCATTTTTTTGGGGGGGGGGATGCCCCCCGTAGTAGCCCCCGAGGGTAACTTGGGTTTCAGGGGAAAGCCGAGTTGCCCTTTTATTAGACTTGGAGTATTTACATAGTTGACACCAACTGGGGTGTTGGCCATGCGATTTTACAACGGAAAGTACTTGGAAATCCTAGCTAAGGGTAGAAGCGACGTAGCTGTTGGATGTTCCAAGCGTTGGTGAGTTCTTCGCCGTCCTTGTTGGCCAGCTTGTATGTGCCCGGCTTGAGCACCTTCACCATGACGTAGGGTCCCTCCCATGGGGGCGATAGCTTGTGGCGCCCTCGGTTGTCTTGGTGTAGCCTTAGGACCAGATCCCCTTCGCTGAAATCCCTCCGACGTATCTTGCGTGCTTGGTAACGTCGTAGGGACTGTTGATACCTTGCGGAGTGCATCAACGCCACGAGGCGTACTTCGTCTAGCTGGTCCAGCGAGTCCTCGCGGGCTTGCTGGTTAGCGTCCTCGTCGTAGCCTCGAACCCTGGGCGACCCATATTCCAAGTCCGTGGGGAGGACGGCCTCCGCGCCATGGACTAGGAAAAACGGGGTGAACCCGGTGGCTCTGCTTGGGGTGGTCCTTAGGCTCCACACGACTGCTGGTAGTTCTTGGAGCCATTTTCGGCCGGATCTGTTGAGCTGGTCGAAAATTCTGGGCTTGAGGCCTTGTAGAATCATGCCGTTGGCACGTTCCACTTGGCCGTTGGTCTGTGGGTGTGCCACAGCTGCCCAATCCACGCGGATGTGGAACTTGTCGCAGAACTCCAAGAACTTCCGGCCGTGAACTGGGACCCATTGTCCGTGATGATGGAGTTTGGTACTCCGAAGCGGTAGACGATGTCGGTGAAGAACGTGACCGCCCTCGCTCCGCCCTCAAATTCGTGATGGGGCGCACCTCCACCCACTTGGAGAACTTGTCGATCGCGACAAGCGATGGGTGAAGCCCCCGGGCGCCTTCCGCAGGGGCCCGACGATGTCCAACCCCCACACGGCGAACGGCCATGTTACGGGGATCGTTTGCAGGGCGTGAGCGGGCAAGTTGGACTTGCGGGCGTAGAACTGGCACCCTTCGCAGGTGCGTACGATTTCGCTGGCGTCCGCGACCGCGGTAGGCCAATAGAAGCCCTGGCGGAATGCGTTGCCAACGAGGGTGCGCGGCGCGGCGTGGTGGCCACAAATCCCTGCGTGGATGTCCCGTAGGAGCTCGCGCCCCTCGGGAATGGGTACACACCGCTGGAGGATGCCTGACGTGGCGCGCTTGTACAGCTCGCCGTCGACGAGGGTGAAGGATTTGGCCATCCTGGCGATGCGCCTGGCTGCGGCCCGGTCCGCGGGGAGTTCCCCTCGAGCGATCCAGGCGGTGTATTTTTCCCGCCAATCCGCTTGGACAGGAGCCGGCTCTATGTCCATCGCATCGACCTCGTGGGAGCCGTACCCCTCGAGAAGGGAGAGCACGTACGCCTCGTTCGAGGGGTCCTCATCCATGGGTTCCGCACCCGCTGGATTCGAGGGAGCCCCCGAGGGTCCGCCGTCGCTCGAGGGGTAGGGCTCGAAGGCGACCGAGGGCTGCGCGATGTCGCGCGCGAAAACGTTCGGGGGAACGGTGATCCGCCCGGACGCGATCTTCGCCAGCTCGTCTGCTTCCTCGTTGTACCGGCGGGGTACGTGATTAAGCTCGATGCCGTAGAACTTGTCTTCGAGGGCCCGCACGGCTTTACAGTAGGCCTCCATCTTGTCGTCGTGGCAGCTCGCGTTCTTCATGACTTGATCGATCACAAGCTGCGAGTCCCCTCGCACGTCGAGGCGCTTGACGCCCAACTCAATGGCGATTTTGAGGCCGCAGAGGAGGGCCTCATATTCCGCCATATTGTTGGACGCGGGAAAGTGGAGGCGCACTGCGTAGCGCATGTGCTCCCCGAGGGGTGACACGAAGAGCAGGCCCGCGCCCGCTCCTGTTTTCATCACCGAGCCGTCGAAGAATCGCGAGTCCAAAGCACTCGCTTGGATTTGTGGGGGCGGCGGTTGCGTGTCCGTCCACTCAGCGACGAAATCGGCTAAGATTTGCGATTTGATGGCCTTACGTGGGGCGTAGGCGAGCGTCTCGCCCATCAACTCCACGGACCACTTGGCAATCCTGCCTGCCGCGTCGGGGTTGCGAATGATCTCTCCTAGCGGGAAAGAGGAGACCACCGTGACCGGGTGGGCCTCGAAGTAGTGGCGGAGCTTGCGCCGCGCGAGGACTACCGCGTACAACAGCTTCTGGACCTGGGGGTAGCGCGTCTTCGTGTCCGACAGGACTTCGCTGATGTAGTAGACCGGCCTCTGCACGGGCAAGGCGTGCCCTTCCTCCGTGCGCTCCACGACGATCACGGCGCTGACCACCTGGGTGGTTGCGGCCACGTAGAGCTGTAGGGGTTCGCCGTCTCGCGGCGGCGTAAGGATTGGGGCGTGCGTCAGAGACGCCTTCAGCTTGTCGAGCGCTTCCTGGGCCTCGGCGGTCCAAGAGAAGCGCTCGTGCTTCTTGAGCGGCCCGTAGAGGGGGGCGAGGCCCTTCTCACCGAGCCTCGAGATGAAGCGGCTTAAGGCGGCGAGGCACCCCAACACCTTCTGCACCCCTTTGAGGTCCCGAATTGGACCCATTCGCTCGAGGGCCGCGACCTTTTCAGGGTTGGCCTCGATTCCCCACTGGGAGACGATGTACCCTAGGAGCATGCCCCGCGGCACTCCAAAGACACATTTTTCGGGGTTTAGCTTGACCCCGTTGGCCCGTAGGCAGCTGAACGCGACGCCAAGGTCGTTAACCAGGTCGTCCGCCTTCCTGGTCTTGACGACGATGTCGTCCACGTAGGCCTCGACCGTCCGCCCGATGTGGTCCCCAAAAACGTGCTGCATGCAGCGCTGATATGTTGCGCCCGCGTTTCTGAGGCCAAAAGGCATCGTGACGTAACAGAACGTCCCGAACGGCGTGATGAACGAAGTCGCGAGCTGGTCGGACTCCTTCATTTTTATTTGGTGATATCCCGAATAGGCATCAAGGAAACAGAGTAGTTCACACCCAGCCGTTGAATCAACGATTTGATCTATACGTGGCAAAGGAAAAGGAACTTTTGGACATGCTTTATTGAGACTGGTGTAGTCTATACACATCCTCCACTTCCCATTTTTCTTTTTTACAAGCACAGGATTATCTAGCCACGTAGGGTGGAACACTTCCTTGATGAATCCGGCCTCGAGGAGCTTCCGCAGCTCCGCTCCGATCGCCCGTCGCCGCTCCTCGTCGAAGCGGCGCGCCCCGCCGGCCGCACGGCGCGGGCGTTTGGCAGGTTGTCAAGGGAGTGCTCGGCGACCTCCCTCGGGATGCCTGGCATGTACGAGGGGCTCCACGCGAAGACGTCGGCGTTGGCGCGGAGGAAGTCGACGAGCACTGCTTCCTATTTAGGGTCGAGGGTCGAGCTGACCCTCAACGCCTTGCCCTCGGGGGCCGACGGGTCGAGGGGGACCCCTTTGGTTTGCTCGGCGGCCTCGAAGGTGCCGACGTGCTTGGCGGCGGAGCTGAGGTCGTCGTTGACCATCTTCTCCGGCCGTGTTCACCGGCCGCTTCATCCGGCCGCTAGTGCCTCGCATGTTCCACGCACTCGACGTCGCAGTCGAAAGCGTGCTCGATCGACGACCCGACGGTGATGACGCCGTTTGGACCCGGCATCTTCATCTTCAGGTACGTGTAGTTGGGGACCGCCATGAATTTGGCATAGCATGGTCGCCCAAGTATGGCATGGTAGGCCCCTTTGAATCCCACCACCTCGAAGGTGAGGGTTTCCTTGCGGAAATTCTTGGGGGTCCCAAACCAGACCGGCAGATCGATCTGCCCTAGGGGTTGAACCTGCTTGCCGGCGCGATGCCGTGAAACGGCTTCGTGCCGGGGCCGCGAGCTTGGTCCAGCCCCGATCCCCATCAGGCGCAATGTATGCGCGAAGAGGATATTGAGGCTACTGCCTCCGTCCATAAGGACCTTCGAAAACCGGGCGTTCCCAATGATGGGATCGACCACCAGCGGGTACTGGCCCGGGTTCGGGATGCGGTTTGGGTGGTCGTCCCGGCTAAAGGTGATGGCATCCTTCGACCAGTTGAGGAAGGCCGGAGGCGCCCTCTCTGCGGCGAGGACTTCGTGCCGCTCCTTCTTGCGCTGCCGGGTCGACATGTCGACAGTAGGTCCCCCAAAGATGAGGAACACATTTTCGACGAGGGGGAAGCCACCCGCGTCGCCATCGCCCCCATCTTTCTTGGCCTCTCGCTCCTTCGCGGCGGCACGGCCATAGAACTTCTTGAGCATGTCGCATCGCTCAAGAGTATGGTTTACGGGCGTCTTGTGGTAGGGGCATGGCTTCTTCATCATGTCGTCAAACACCCCGGCCTCGAGGAGCCGGTCGAGGGCCCCGTCGGGCCGGGTCAACGCCGAGGGCCTCGGCGTTGCCGCCGTTGCGCCCTCGCTCGCGCGCCCTCGCGGCGCGGCTTCTTCCCCTTCTTGCCCCGCTTGTCGTTGCGGCGCGGCTCCTTGGACCCGCCGCCCTCCGCGGGCGTGTCCTCGGAGCGCTTGCCCTTCTTGCCGTCGAAGATTGCCCCCCACGGCCTCCTCTCCGAGAGGCGAAACCGGTGGCGATGTCGAACGGCCCTCGTTTGAGTCCGTAGGCGGGCTGCGTCCCAGCTCGCGCACAAGGTCCCGGCACGTGGTGCCCTCGAGGAACGCGTGCACGATCTCGGACTGTGCCACGCTGGGGAGCTCCGTGCAGCGCTTGGAGAAGCGCCGTATGAAGTCCCGCAGCGACTCGCTGGGCTTCTACGTACAGGAGCGCAGGTCCCATGAGTTCCCAGGGCGCACATACGTGCCCTGGAAGTTGCCCACGAACGTGTGGACTAGGTCGTCCCAGTTATGGATCTGGCTGGCGGGCAAGTGCTCGAGCCATGTCCGGGCCGCGTCGCCCAGATGCAGGGGCAAGTTGCGGATGATCACTTCGTCGTTGGTGGCCCCGCCCAGCTGACAGGCTAGGCGGTAGTCATTAAGCCAGACGCGGGGGTCCGTCTCCCCGTTATACTTGACGATCGTCGAGGGCTGACGGAAGCGTTGGGGGAACGCCGCCGTGCGGATCTCCCGGCTGAACACACGGGTCCCCGGGGGCTCCGGCGTTGGGGAGCGATCCTCACCGCTGTCGTAGCGCCCACCCCATCGAGGGTGGTAGCCTCTAGCCGCTCGTGCGTCCGCCTTGCTGGTGCGCCTGGCGTTGATGACGTTGCGGGCATCGCCATCCGCCCCCCCCGCGCGCGTCAAGGAGCCGCTCCTTGGCCGGCGTGCGTCCCTGGTCAGCAGGTTGACCCGCGTGCACCGAGGGTTCGCCTCCTGGTGCGGGATCATCACCCCGCGCGTCCCCCTGTTGGCGGATGCGTGAGGCCGAGCTCTCGGCCTGTTGGACGGCCGCTTGCACGATGAGAGTTTGCACCTCGCGGTGCATATCTCGAGCCTTGGGGGTCGAGGGTGCCGGCATGGCCCGTAGCAGCGTCGCGGCGGCGACGAGCTTCTGGCTCGCCCGAGGCGGAACGTCCGCGTTGTCCGCGTTGGTGGCGGTGTTGAGGCGGTCGCGGACCGGCGGCCCGGCCTCCCGCGCGCGTTCGCCGCGTGCGGAGGCCTCCCCCGCCATCGAGGCGCGAGCGGCGCCCGCACCGTCCGTATTCCTCTCGCCGCGCCTTGGCCTCGAGCTCGCGGGCTTGGGCTAGCCGCACGTCGATGTCGGCCCCGGCGGGAGCGCTTGGCCCCGCGGCCGGCGCGCGGCGATCCCCGGGGCGGGGGGTGACTTCCCCGTCTCCGGCACCGCCGCGCCGGCGGCGTTGGCCGGGTCGTTGGTGATGACGGCGCAACACTCCCGCGCGGGGTCGTAGCTCCCAAGGTCCGGAGTCGTCCGGGAGCGACCAAACCGCAGTCCGTGGCGTCGAGGAAGCGCTTGAACGCGGCCGTCCGGCACGCCGGAGAAGTCCCACTCCGCGTACCCGTGGCGGTTGGCGGGTGGCATCGTGTCGACGGAGCCCAGGGACGACTCGTCCGCCGTGGCCGAGGTGCCGGGGTCCCTGGCGACGAAGACGTGGCGGCCAGGTGGAACCCTGCGCATTGTCGTGTTGACGTTGGCGTTGTAGGCCGTCGTGGCGCCACGCGGCCCGATAGGGATGCGTGGTCCGAGACCGCACGCGGTCCCGCCGGGCGGTGGCGGCCGTCGTGACGGAGGGCGCACCGCGTTGGGCGGCGGCGCGCTCGCCCGCCGCCGCTCGGATTGCGCCCGACGCGAGCGTAGCCCGCAGCGGCGGTGGCGTCGCGGCGTCGATGGACCCGCGGCATCCGTGCTGCGGGGCGCCCGCGCCGGTGCCGTGCGTGCGGCGAGACCGGGCGGACTCCGGCTCCGGCGCCGCGCGCGAAGCTCCTCACGGTTGGTGAGGCGCATGAGATAGCCGTTCCCCGTAGCCTGGAAGTTCAGGTCCCCGAAGCGGATCTCGAACCCGGCCGGGAGAGGGTCCGAGCTACCCATGTTGTAGCGTAGCACGGTACTCAGTGCGGATCACCATGGAGGGGGTTTGCGAAATGACCTTAGGCGCTCGTTTGCCCCACCGTGGGCGCCAACGTCGGTGCGGAATATGGTCCCGACGCTAACCCGCAGATAGCGCCTAGGTCTATCCCTCAATGGTCGATGCTAAGCAACAAATGACACAAGGTTTTATCCCCGGTTCCGGCCGGGGGCCGTACGTCCAGCGGGGGCGTGCTCGTGGCACTATATTGCTCAGCACCGGGGGTGCTTGTAGTGGGGCAAGTACAAGCAAGGCGGGAGAGGAAGCGTGGCTTCCAAGTCCCTGGGAGAGTGGCAGAAGATGTTGTGGGAGAATAAGAGGGTGAGTGCACGGTGTGTTGTGTTGGGCTGAACTCCTTCTTCCCCCCCCCGCGGCTCGGGGCTCGCCTTCCCTTTTATAGGCCAAGGGGGCGGCGAGTTACATGCACGCCGCGCTGCCTAGCTACGTGAGGGAGCACGTCGCGCTACGGTGTAGAGTGGGCGGCCGTTCGGACGATCTTCGCAGCGATCCGGCCATGATGGCCTACCCCATACCCGAACAGTGGCGGTTCGAGGGTAGGAGGGCGGCAGATGGTGATGGCGTCCTCTGATAGGCTTCGAGGGAGGTGCTGATGATGGCTGGTACGGGGCGCAGGAGCGGGCAGAACGGCGTTCCTTCCCAATGCGCCTCGTGGTAGCGGAGTGGTTCTTCGCAGGGTGCCGGCGTGCGCCCGCGGTGCCGGGCGTGCGCCCGCACGCGTGGGTACGGCGGCCGCGCGCGTTACGGACCGGGATGGCCATCCACCGGCCTAGCGCCCCTCACCCTAACCTCGCAGGGTCACGGTAAAGTGAAATCGAGGGTGCGCCCGGCCCCTTTTCGAGGGTCGGGCGCGTTAGCCGCACCGTAGTGGGCGCGCGGTGTCACGGGACCGACACCGGCCGTACCGCACGGTCCATCCCACGCGGGCGGGGATGGGCTCCTCCCCGGGGAGTTGGTGCGGCGGCACGGGGCGTGAGCCCCGGCGCATGATGGCGCCGTCTCCGCGGCGTCGGGCGTTAAATGCCCAAGTATGGGGCCGGCGCACGCGTGCGGAGCGCCCGTGAGCGTGGCGGGCCCCGGCCGAGGGCGGAGCAAACCCTCGAGCGAGTCGAGACCTGCTCGAGGGGGAGCGATCCCTCGAGCGGGGCGGAACCGCTCGAGGGAAGGGTTGCCCCTCGAACGGGGCGGAGCCCACTCGAGGGGGAGCGCGCCCTCGAGCGAGGCGGAGCCTGCTCGAGGGGTCTTCTAAGCGGGCTGTCTCGGTGGGCCGTCGGGATCCCGGCGTGGGCCGCGTCCTGCATGGTTAGTTGCCTGCATGGTTTGGCTTAGCGTGTTTTGATACCGGGATTTAAGTGAGGATTTCCCCGTTGTTTAAGGGGACCCCTAGGGCTGTCCCCGACAATTATATCATTGGAAAAGTTACAAAACTCGTGCCATGATGATATATGATTATAATTGCAGCTTTGTTCATCTTTGTAATCGATTTATGCATGTTTAAGCTAGTGCTCTCTTAAAAATACAAATCTGAATTTATTTAAATGCTAGCTTAATTTTCAGTGGAGGTTATGATTAAAATAAAGACCCATAGTGTTTTATGTGCTCTCAAGTTATGAATAGATTAAAGATGTCTTTTATGCTCAAAAATATTGCTAACCTTGTCACAAATATCGCTTGTGTGTTGCTCAACCTATCCAGAGCCTTATATATATTTGAGTGCATAAACCTTAGTGTGCAAGATTTATTTTTGAGTGAGTTATTGCAGGCCATGATTTCTCTGGCCCGAGACTAAGAAGCTGGTCATTCCATTTTTGCGTATCTATCTTTTTGCTAGCCTTTTATCCGTGCATTGTGTATCCCCGCATCGGTGATCTCACAAACTTCGCCGGATATCCACCCTTAAAACCAAATATCATCTTTTGTGATTACCTCCTTGACCACAACCTATCGTTGAGAATGGATCATCAATTCAAGGAAGATCGCAAGACGGTGCCAACGTTGAAGATTTCAAGTATCTCTCCAAGGAAAAATATCTCCGGTACCTACCTTATTTTTCGCCTCTTTGCTCGAGGACGAGCAACGTCTAAGCATGGGGGAGGAGGTAGGTACGGTGCGTTTTAGAGTTCAAAGGGGAATATTTTAAAAAAATGATGATCAAAGAAAAAAATCCAGCGATATTCATGACTTTCAAGGTAAATAAATAAATAAATATATATATGAAAGAAAGAAAGAAAGAAAAGAATGAGAAATATGAGAAAGAAAAAAAATGTGCGTAAAGTGAATTCCCCGGTTCTCTAAGAATGCATTCAAGGTTTCAAGTTAAAAAGATCCATTCTCATTTTCCAACCATGTGCAATCCGATAACGAGGACTTCTTTTGTGCCTCGGGATCACTCTTTGCCATTTGCACATGTCCACTTATCTAAAAGTGTGTGTATTTTTCTCTTTCCCCTCCTTGATTTATGTTGACGGTGAAAATCCGTCAACCTAGCCATGAGTTTACCTTCGGTGTTGGCATGAGTTTTATACCTTATCCATTGGTACTAACCCCCGTGGTATAACAAGTTCACGTGTGCATGTCGGTTTTGGAGTTTAATGTTTATGCAGGGATTTAGTGTTGAATGCAAGACTTTCGGGATAAGTTCATCAAGCACCTCATGACAAGATCTTGAAGCCCTGAACAAGTCATGCAAAGAAGCAAAATTAACTCCAAGAAGCCGGGGACTTGATCCGAGAAGACGACAGACTCCAGGGACCTGACCAGAAAAGTGCTGAATCTTGCAAGACAAGGAGTTGAGTCCAATTCGGAGAGAAACCGACGACATGGACCTACATGCAGAAGGGGGAAACATCCAGGAAGCAAGGGAACCGACCTCGGGCAAAGGAGCCCGTGGGCTGGGCCTAAATGGGCCCAGGCCGGCCGGCCCAGTCCGGTCGGCCCAGGCCCATTTAGGGCCCAAATTCGTCCTCCTTTGCCCTAGTCGCCAATCGGGCTATTTATAGTCCCCTGACCGAGAGCCACGCAGAACGGAAGTCGTATTCCGCCGCCGAGGAGCAGAGAAGCTTGAGGGACACCAACTTGAAGATGAGGGTCGTGCTAGTTGTCTAGGGTTTCCCCCGGCCGACGTGGGAACCTTGCATGGAAGACCACGTCGGAGCTCGGAGCGAGGATCAAGATCGAGGGAGGGCCCCGGTGGTGATCTTGTTCATGTAATCATTCATGGTGAAGTTTGTAAGTGAATCCGATTTCTAGCGATCAAGTGCCTTCTCGATGATTTTGTTTTCTTCTTGGTTTTGCTTCTTCTACGATCTAGTTTGCGCTAGATTACATAGGGTGCTCTTGTAGCCGCGGTGGCTAGAGGTGCATACCGGACCGGCCAAGTGATTTCAACTTGTTCTATCGAACTCGCCCTAAGCTCCCCGCATGAATAGGGATACGTTGTGACAGAACGGGGGTCTCGAAAGGCGGATGTTTTCGGAGTCGGATGGGAAGTCCACGTTTTAAAGATGCTTTTAATGAGATTCGCTTTGCTATCTTTATCTATCTTGTTTGGAGCTACAACATAAGCATGATCTAGATTCTCTAGATTGGTTATCTCTTGCTTTCTCTTGTTACCTCTTTAGTAGATTAGATTAGATGTGTTTTCTTTATGAGTTAGTAGATTAGATGCATCTTGTCTTCATTAGATAGCTTTACCTTGCTTTACTAGACTGAATCCTTGCGTTGCACATTGTTCCACGGATTCGATACCTTGGGTTCACCACTCGAGGGAAGAAGGGTCCCTTGACTACGACGGGAGACTTGTCCGCTTGCAAGTCACAAACGAACTTTGATACAACTATTAACCGTCAACAATTTAACATTATTTTCTAATGACCTTTTTGACGAGTCTCGGTAAGACCATGAGAAGCTTGTCTTGTTTTGACAACACCTCATTTATAAAATCTTGTTAGGACTAAACTTTCCCAAGGCTCCATATAAAGCCTACCACATATATATGAGAGGGAAAGGAGTAGAATATATAGGCTTGAGAGACAAGTGAGATGAGAGTTCATGAGCAATATACGAGATGATTTAAATTTGTGAACTTGGTTTAGCTTTTCTTTATCTCGTTCTTTATTTCAAAAAATTCTGAGATCTATTTAAAACTTTGTGAGCATGTTAATACTTGTGGGATAAGCTTAATAAAAATCTACCCTCCGTAGAGATGAAGGCTAGTACATTATGGAACTTTAATGAATTAAAATTTTGAGAGCATTATGTTTTCTCATGTGTAATCAAGTGCAAAGTTTAAACATTGTTTAGCAATGATGATATCCATCGAAGGCTTACTCGAGGACAAGCAAGGTTTAAGCATGGGGGAGATGTTGACGGTGAAAATCCGTCAACCTAGCCATGAGTTTACCTTCGGTGTTGGCATGAGTTTTATACCTTATCCATTGGTACTAACCCCCGTGGTATAACAAGTTCACGTGTGCATGTCGGTTTTGGAGTTTAATGTTTATGCAGGGTTTTAGTGTTGAATGCAAGACTTTCGGGATAAGTTCATCAAGCACCTCATTACAAGACCTTGAAGCCCCGTACAAGTCATGCAATGAAGCAAACTTAACTCCAAGAATCCGGGGACTTGATCCGAGAAGACGACAGACTCCAGGGACCTGACCAGAAAAGTGCTGAATCTTGCAAGACAAAGAGTTGAGTCCAATTCGGAGAGAAACCGACGACATGGACCTACATGTAGAAGGGGGAAACATCCAGGAAGCAAGGGAACCGACGTGGGGCAAAGGAGCCCACGGGGCCGGGCCTAAATGGGCCCCGGCCGGGCCGGCCCGGCCCGGTCGGTCGGCCCAGGCCCATTTTGGGCCCAAGCACGCTCTCCTTTGCCCTAGCCGCCAATCGGGCTATTTATAGTCCCCTGACCGAGAGCCACGGAGAGAAGATTTCGTCTTCGGCCGCCGAGGAGGAGAGAAGAGAGGGACACCATGTCGGAGAGGATAGGGTCGAGCTAGTTGACTAGGGTTTCCCTAGCCGACGTGGGAACCTTGCATGGAAGACCACGTCGGAGTTCCCGGAGCTAGAAGCAAGATCAAGGAAGGATCCCGGTGGTGATCTTGTGTATGTATCATTGTCATAGTTGAATTATCAAGTTGAATCTTTTCTTAGCGATCAAGTGTTTCCTCGAAGATTTCGTTTTTCGATCGGCTTTGCTTATTCCAATTCTATTCGTACGATAGATTACATAGGGTGTTCTTGTAGCCGCGGTGGCTAGAGGTACACGCCGGATCTTCCGAAAGAATCTCGACTTGTCTTTTGACTCGCCCTAAGCTCCCCGCATGAATAGGGATACGTTGTGACGAACGGGGGGTCTCGAAAGGCGGATGTTTTCGGATTTGGACGGGAAACCACGATTTAAAGAGGCTTCTATTAAGATTCGATTTGCTACTTCTTCTCTTGCTTGGAACTTCAACAAAAAGCTTACCCCGATCCCTCTAGATCGGTTTATCTACCCAATCTTACTTTGTTTTCTCCGGTTTTTAGTAGATTAGATTCGTTTTGTGTCTTTTACTTTGATGCATTAGGTCTTTTATCAAAGATTGAAGTTACTTGGCTTTAATAGATCAACTCTTGCGTCACACATTTGTTCCACGGATTCGATACCTTGGGTTCACCACTCGAGGGAAGAAGGGTTCCTTGACTACGACGGGAGACTTGTCCGCTTGCAAGTCACAAACAAACTTTGATACAATTATTAACCGTCAACAAAGAACAAGACCCTGACTAAATTGTTTGAGAGGTTGTGTGAGCAGAATCAGCAGAAGAAGTTTGATGCCATCTGGAAGAAATTAGATGAGCTGACAAAGAAGGCATCAGAGGAGATAGCAAAGAGGCTAGTGAATCCCGAACTTGGAGAGGAGCCAATTTCTCTCGAGGATGTGGGATTAGATGGCCCTCAAGTCAAGCGCAGAAGAGGGCGTGCTATGAAGACCTTCAGCCAGTGGATTCAGAATGAGCCTAAGGAGAAGTGGTTTCTCCTGTTTGATGAGGGCGGAGCAAGACATGGAATAAAGACCACTAATTTTGTTGAGTCTTACAACTGTGTGCTCCGCGGTGCAAGACCTCTTCCTCTAGTTGGCATCATCGAGTTCTTTGTGTATCGTACAATATTGTACTTCCACACTAGGAGCCAGATAGTGGATGCGGTTATGAGGAACACTCAAATGAGATACTGCACAAATACGACTGAGTATCCGAACAAGTGAAACGAACCGGATTCCCGCGGAAGGAAATCCGACTCTGTGCACCTCTGTGGTAGTCCCAGGAGGTCTACCACGTGCAAACCCCTGTCTCAGCAATGCTAGAAATCCATACAGAGGTAAAAATAGATAGAGTACAACATTCATTTATTACAATAATCAGGGTACATCTCTTCAGCACATGCCGGGTACAAGTCCATCAGGACTGAATCAAACAGAAATAAAATGTCTAGCACCGACTCCATGCAAGCGCGGGGAACTCCATATCCGCAGGCAGCTCGAGCGTAGAAAGAGCACTAGTCCTCCCATTCGTCGTTGTCAAAGTCATAGTCCGGCTCTGTGTTAGAGACACCAGGGTATACCCGATAAGCGGGTAGGTCATGTCAGCTTCCCAACAAAGAGGAAAAGGCGGTGTATAATCTACTATGCAGGACATATTCCTACTTTGGCTATAGAAGGCTTAAGCAAAGCAGCGAAGCAACATACAAGATAAGCAGAGATTTGCAGTGAGGTCAACACCTCGGGGAAACTCACGCTTCCGAGGTCCACACCTCTAGGGTCCACACCCTGCTCAAGGATACCACACCAAAGCTCTAGATCACAACCACGATCCAGCTCCCAACTCTCTTCTGCGATGTGGGGCCCACCTGCTCCTTTCCCCACATCTCAACAGCCAAAGTCGGGCTCACTCACTCGGGGAAGAGAAGAAGCACAAGAAAAGTATAACTAGTCAGGTGAGAGATCAGAAGGTTGTCCATAACCAGTGGACACGGACTATAGCTATAGGTTTAAACACTCTGCAGAGGTTGTAGAACGGTACCCGCCCGAATAGGACTGGAACCGGCCGTTGCCGATGCCAAGCCCTACCATACGGCTGAAGCTCAAGTAAGTGGATAGTACCCTCCTGCGTCTCCGAGTCTGGCACAGCCCCCGCTGTAGAGCTCATACTGCCAGCGAGGGGTCCCTCGAAGCTGTGGAACCCTTCCCCGGCCTCGTCGGGGCGAAGTCTACTAAGGAGGAAAACCATCTCCCTTCATGATCACACCGATCCGCCTACACGTGGGGTGCTAGTCACTACAAGTCTCACCTCACACCCCCGCCCAATACAAGGCGGGCGGTTTGTACCGTAAAAGTCATCTGAAGCAAGGTCAACTGACGATCGGTCCTTAAGGGCCGAGAGCGAGCACTTCCCAACTCCTTCCGTACGACATGCCTCTTGGGTTAGAGGCCAGATTGCATCTTTCCGAGGCAGGCGTTCACCAGTAACCAAGCGGCTCGCTCCCACCAAAACACATCAAGGAGGAACACACCCAGAACTCACGCTGGAACACACTGAGATCTCTCGCATCTCAGCCCAAGCCCAGAATACCATCCATAATAAAGCATCAAAAGTATGGATAGTTGATGTATGGGACTAGCTAGGGGTCTGTAGCTAGTCCCAAGGTAGGTAAATCAAGGAATCAGGATATATCAAATCATCAAGGCAAGGCTAATCAATTGGCTATGAAATTCATCCAAGCAGTGCATAAAAAGTAAAGCACTAGCATCTAAATATCAACATGGGATCTACATGGTTGGGAGTGACATGACACCTTCGTTGCCATTGAAGTAGTCGCTGTCCGGAGCAGGGTACTCGGGGTCCTCCGCGCCCTCCTGGTCGAAGCTCGGGTCTGTGGCACGAGATTCAACGCGAACGTAAGAAAACGGTGCACAACTAAGCAATAACTCCAAATAGAAACCGCTTTTTAGAAAACCCAAAAGAGCTCAAACTACTTACAAACAGCATGGTTTCGAAATTACGGAATTATAGAAAATGGTTTTATATTTTTCTGAGCTTCCTATAATTAATTATGATTTTTCAAAGATTAAAACTATTTTTAAATCATTTCTAAAAATCATTTGAAAATAGAAAAGGATTTTTATTAAAAATGGCGCTGACGTCAACGTCCCTCGGTTAGTGGGCCGGTATTGGGCCGAAAGTGTCACTGGGCCGAAAGTGGCCCAGTGGGCTCGGCCTAGTTGGCCCAGGAGCCTAAAGTCCAGAGAAGGACCCTAATCTACCGCGTCCCTCACGAATGGGTCGCTTGTAGCCTGCTGGGCTCGGATGGGCCCAATCCCAGCTGGCGGCCCGCTTAGGGTTTCGGCTACACAACGCACACTCGCATTGCCCTCCAGGTGTTGGATGGAATGCCCGGCGTTCCCCCACGGTGGCGATGCGCAGCGCAGGCGTTGGGTCTTCGTCGCCGGTGGTCAATCGTCCACCGGGGTGACTCGCCTTTACCTCGCCGGATAGCCCATGCAACCAAGGCAAGCATTTGGGCCACCATGGGCGGCGCACAGCGTGGTCGCGCTGGACGCGTCGGTGCGGCGGCGTGCAGGGTGGCTGGCCATGTGCCCAGCCGTGACCCCGCGCTGGGGTGCGCGGGCCACTACCGTGCCAGCGTGTGCGCCCGGCCACAGGCGTTTGCACGGTGCAACCCTCTGATGGCCAGAAGTGCGGACCGTGGCGGTGCTCACGTTCCCTGCACAAGAAGGCTCGGTGCGACGGCCGGCTCACAGGAGCGTCGTTCGACGACGGCGAGCATAAGGACATGGATTGTCCAGGAGCTACGAGCCGTCGCGGGCGACTTCACGCGCGACTCGGGCCGGCCCGCGGCCCGGCCCCGCAGCGCGCCGTGGTGCGTGGCCGGGCCGGTGCTCGCGCACGCGCGACATTGCCATGCCCGCTCGGCGCGGTCGTCTGGTGTCCAGAGGCGCAGCACGAGGCGGGGTGGCGGCGCATCCACCGTTCCCTGCACATCAATCCATGGCTCGACTGCCGGTTCCCACACAAGTTCCTCGCACGGCGACGGCGGCACACAAGGGCATGAGTGGCCCAGGAGCTCCTTCCCATCGCGGTGCGGCAGTTCTGTGGCGCGAAGGCCAGCACACGGGCAGGGTAATCATGGCGACGCGTCTCGACGTCGCCGGAGCATCACAGGAAAGAGACCAAGGGGTAGGAAAGGAAAGGGCGACGCATTTGTGCTCACGATGGGGCGGCGGTGTAGTCGTGGCCGGCTCGGTGAAGAGGTTCACGTAGGCGAGGTAGGTGTCCATGGCGGCGGCCTCCCTCAGCTCCGGCTCCTTGTGTCGGGGACAGCCCTAGGGGTCCCCTTAAACGACGGGGAAATCCTCACTTAATCCCGCAACCGCATCGAAACACGCTAAGCCTAACCATGCGGACACGGCCCACACCGGGACCCCGACGGCCCACCAAGACAGCCCTCTTAAAAGTCCTCCCGAGCAGGCCCCGCCTCGCTCGAGGGCGCGCTCCCCCTCGGGCGGGTTCCGCCCCGTTCGAGGGGCAACTCCCCCCTCGAGTGGTCCCGCCCCGCTCGAGGGCTCACTCCCCTCGAGCGGGTCTCGTCCCGCTCGAGGGTCCGTCCAGCCCTCGGTCGGGGCCCGCCACGCTCACGGGCGCCCCGCACGCGTGCGCCGGCCCCGTACACGGGCATTTAACGCCCTGACGCCGCAGGACAGCGCCATCATGCGCCCGGGGCTCGCGCCCCGGTGCCGCCGCACCAACTCCCCGAGGGGGAGGAGCCCATCCCCGCCACGGTGGGGGATGGACTGTGCGGTACGGCCGGTGTCAGTCCCGTGACACCGCGCGCCCACTACAGTACGGCTAACGCGCCCGACCCTCGAAGGGGGCCGGGCGCACCCTCGATTTCACTTTCCCGTGACCCTACAGGTTAGGTGAGGGGCGCTAGGCCGGTGGATCGCCATCCCGGTCACTGTAACGGCGCGGCCGCCGTACCCACGCGTGCAGGCGCACGCCCGGCACTGCGGGCGCACGCCCGGGCGCTATAGCAACCACTCCGCTACCGCGGAGCGCATTGGGAAGGAACGCCGGGTCGCCCGCTCCCGTGCCCCGTACCAGCCATCATCAGCACCTCCCTCGAGGGCCCTATCGAGGACGCCACCACCATCTGCCGCCCTCCCTACCCTCGAACCGCCCTTTGTTCGGGTACGGGGTAGGCCATCATGGCCGGATCGCAGCGAAGATCGTCCGGACAGCCGCCCACTCTACAGCGTAGCACGACGTGCACCCCCACGTAGCTAGATAGCGCGGCGTGCATGTAACTCGCCGCCCCCCTTGGCCTATAAAAGGGGAGGCGAGCCCCCCGGCCGCGGGGGAGACGAGTTCGATTCAACACAACGCACCGTGCACTCACTCTCTTATTCTCCCACAACATCTTCGACCCATCGTCCCGGGGACTTGGAAGCCACGCTTCCTCTCCCGCCTTGCTTGTACTTGCCCCACTACAAGCACCCCGTTGCCGAGCAATATAGTGCCACGAGCACGCCCCTGCTGGACGTACGGCCCCCACGGCCGGAACCAGGATAAAACCTTGTGTCATTTGTTGCTTGGCATCGACCATTGAGGGATAGACCTAGGCGTTATCTACTGGTTAGTGTCGGGACCATATTCCGCACCGACAGTTGGCGCCCACCGTGGGGCAAAACGAGCGCCTGAGGTCATTTCGCCAACTCCCTCCATGGTGATCCGCGCTGAGTACCGTGCTACGCGCTACTGCATGGGTAGCTCGGACCCCCTCCCAGCCGGGTTCGAGATCCGCTTCGGGGAGCTGAACTTTCAAGCTACGGGGAACGGCTATCTCATGCGTCTCACCAACCGCGAGGAGCTTCGCGCGCAGCGCCGGTGGCCGGAGTCCGCCCCGGTCTCCGCCGCACGCACGACACCGGCACGGACGCCGCGCGAGCACGGATGCCGCGGGTCCGTCGACACCGCGACGCCGCCGTCGCTCCGGGCTAGGATCGCGCCGGGCGCGGTCCGAGCGGCGGCAGCGGCGAGCGCGCCGCCACTCGGCGCGGCACGCCCACCGTTACGACGGCCGCCACCGCCCCAGCGGGACCGCGTGCGGTCTCCGGACCACGCATCCCCATCGGGCTACGTGGCGCCACGACGGCCTACAACGCCAACGTCAACACGACGATGCGCAGGGTTCCACCTGGTCGCCATGTCTTCGTCGCCAGGGACCCCGGCACCTCAGCAGCAGACGAGTCATCCCTGGGCTCCCTCGACACGATGCCACCCGCCAACCGCCACGGGTACGCGGAATGGGACTTCTCCGGCGTGCCGGACCCAGTCGCGTTCAGGCGCTTCCTCGACGCCACGGACTGCGGTTCGGTCGCTCCGACGACTCCCGCACCGGGAGCTACGACCCCACGCGGGAGTGTTGTGCCGTCATCACCAACGACCCGCCAACGCCGCCGTGCGGCGTGCGGGAGACGGGGAAGTCACGCCCGCCCGGGGATCGCTACGCGCCCCGGCCGCGGGGCCAAGCGCCCGCCTGGGGCCGACGTCGACGCGCGGTCGGCCCAAGCCCGCGAGCTCGAGGCCAAGCTGGCGGAGGAATACCGGACAATGCGGCTGCTCCGTTCCTCGATGGCAGGGGAAGCATCCGCGCGCGGCGAACGCGCGCGGGAGCTGGGCCGACAGGTCCGTGACCGCATCAACACCGTCCCCAACGCGGACAACGGGCTATGCCAGCACCATCGACCCCCGAGGCTCGAGACATACACCGCGAGGTGCAAACTCTCATCGAGCAAGCGGCCGTCCAACAGGCCGAGAGCTCGGCCTCACGCATCCGCCAACAGGGGGACGCGCGGGGTGATGAACCCGCACCAGGAGGCGAACCCTCGGGGCACGCGGGTCAGCCCGCCGACCAAGGACGCACGCCGGCCAAGGAACGGCTCCTTGACGCGCGCAGAGCGCTGGATGGCGATGCTCGCAACGTCATCAACGCCAGGCGCACCAGCAAGGCGGACGCACGAGCGGCCAGGGGCTACCACCCTCGAAGGGGTGGACGCTACGACAGCGGTGAAGATCGCTCCCCGACGCCGAGCCCCCCGGGCACCCGTGTGTTCGGCGGGAGATCCGCACGGCGACGTTCCCCCGGCGCTTCGTCGGCCCTCGACGATCGTCAAGTACAACGGGGGAGACGGACCCTCGCGTGCGGCTCAACGACTACCGCCCTGGCACGTCGGTGGGCGGGGCCTCCAACGACGAAGTCATCATCCGCAACTTGCCCCCGCATCCGGGCGACGCGGCGCGGACATGGCTCGAGCACTTGCCGCCCGGCCGGATCCATAGCCGGGACGATCTAGTCCACACGTTCGTGGGCAACTTCCGGGGCACATACGTGCGCCACGGGAACTCGTGGGATCCGCGCTCCCCGCACGCGAAGCCCGGCGAATCGGCTAGCGGGACTTCATACGGCGCTTCTCCAAGCGGCGCACGGAGCTCCCCGGTGTGGCACGATCCGAAATCGTGCACGCGTTCCTCGAGGGCACCACGTGCGGGACCTCGTGCGCGGCGGGGACGCGGCCCGCCCGCGGACTCAAACGAGCCGTTTGACATTGCCACCGGCTTCGCCTCCGAGAGGAGGCCGTGGGGGCAATCTTCGACGGCAAGAAGGGCAAGCGCTCCGAGGACACGCCCGCGGAGGGCGGCGGGTCCAAGGAGCCGCACCGCAACGACAAGCGGGGCAAGGGGGGAAGAAGCCGCGCCGCGAGGCGCGCGGCGAGGGCGCAACGGCGGCAACGCCGAGGCCCTCGGCGGTGACCCGGCCCGACGGGGCCCTCGACCGGCTCCTCGAGGCCCGGGGGTGTTTGACGACATGCCGAAGAAGCCATGTCCCTACCACAAGACCCCCGTGAACCACACTCTTGAGCGATGCGATATGCTCAAGAAGTTCTACGGCCGTGCCACGCGAAGGAGGCGAGAGGCCAAGAAAGATGGAGGCGACGGCGACGCGGGTGGCTTCCCCCGCCGTCGAAAATGTGTTCCTCATCTTTGGGGGACCCACTTTGTCGACATGTCGACCGGCGGCGCAAGAAGGAGCGGCACGAAGTCCTCGCCGCGAGAGAGGGCGCCTCCGGCCTTCCTCAGCGGTCGAAGGATGCCATCACCTTTAGCGGGATGACCACCCAAACCGTATCCCGAACCGGGCCGATACCGGCCGGTGGTCGATCCCATCATTGGGAACGCCGGTTTTCGAAGGTCCTTATGGATGGAGGCGGCGGCCTCAATATCCTCTTCGCGCACACATTGCGCCGATGGGGGATCGGGGCTGGACCGGCTGCGGCCCGGCACGAAGCCGTTTCACGGCATCGCGCCGGCAAGCGGGTTCAACCCCTCGGGCGGTCGATCTGCCGGTGCCGGTTTGGGACCCCCAAGAACTTCCGCAAGGAAACCCTCACCTTCGAGGTGGTGGGGTTCAAAGGGGCCTACCATGCCATCCTTGGGCGACCATGCTATGCCAAATTCATGGCGGTCCCCAACTACACGTACACGAAGATGAAGATGCGGGTCCTAACGGCGTCATCACCGTCGGGTCATCTATCGAGCACGCATTCGACTGCGACGTCGAGTGCGTGGAACATGCAGAGGCACTGGCGCTGGATGAAGCGCTGGTGAACACGCTGGAGAAGATGGTCAACGACGACCTCAGCTCCGCCGCCAAGCACGTCGGCACCTTCGAGGCCGCCGAGCAGACAAAAGGGGTCCCCCTCGACCCGTCGGCCCCCGAGGGCAAGGCGTTGAGGGTCAGCTCGACCCTCGACCCTAAATAGGAAGCAGTGCTCGTCGACTTCCTCCGCGCCAACGCCGACGTCTTCGCGTGGAGCCCCTCGGACATGCCAGGCATCCCGAGGAAAGTCGCCGAGCACTCCTTGATATCTCGCCAAACGCCGCGCCGTGCGGCGGCGGGCGCGCGCCGCCCCGACGAGGAGCGGCGACGGGCGATCGGAGCGGAGCTGCGGAAGCTTCTCGAGGCGGATTCATCAAGGAAGTGTTCCACCCTACGTGGCTAGCTAATCCTGTGCTTGTAAAAAAGAAAAATGGGAAGTGGAGGATGTGTATAGACTACACCAGTCTCAATAAAGCATGTCCAAAAGTTCCTTTTCCTTTGCCACGCATAGATCAAATCGTTGATTCAACGGCTGGGTGCGAACTACTCTGTTTCCTTGATGCCTATTCGGGATATCACCAAATAAAAATGAAGGAGTCCGACCAGCTCGCGACTTCGTTCATCACACCGTTCGGGACGTTCTGCTACGTCACGATGCCTTTTGGCCTCAGAAACGCGGGCGCAACATATCAGCGCTGCATGCAGCACGTTTTTGGGGATCACATCGGGCGGACGGTCGAAGCCTACGTGGACGACATCGTCGTCAAGACCAGGAAGGCGGACGACCTGGTTAGCGATCTCGGCGTCGCGTTCAGCTGCCTACGGGCCAACGGGGTCAAGCTAAACCCCGAAAAATGTGTCTTCGGAGTGCCGCGGGGCATGCTCCTAGGATACATCGTCTCCCAGCAGGGAATCGAGGCCAACCCTGAAAAGGTGACGGCCCTCGAGCGAATGGGTCCGATCCGGGACCTCAAAGGGGTGCAGAAGGTGTTGGGGTGCCTCGCCGCCTTAAGTCGCTTCATCTCGAGGCTCGGTGAGAAGGGCCTGCCCCTCTACCGGCTGCTCAAGAAGCACGAGCGCTTCTCTTGGACCGCGAGGCCCGAGACACGCTTGACAAGGCGAAGGCGTCTCGACGCACGCTCCAATCCTCACGCCGCCGCGGGAGACGGCCGAACCCCCGCGGCTCTACGTGGCCGCAACCACCCAAGTGGTCGGCGCCGTGATCGTCGTGGAGCGCACGGAGGAAGGGCACGCCACCGCCCATGCGAGAGGCCGGTCTACTACATCGGCGAAGTCTGTCGGACACGAAGACACGCTACCCCCCGAGTCCGAAGGCTGCCGTATGCGGTAGTCCTTGCGCGGCGCAAGCTCCGCCACTACTTCGAGGCCCACCGGTCACGGTGGTCTCCTCCTTCCCGCTAGGAGAGATCATTCGCAACCCCCGACGCGGCGGGCGGGGATTGCCAAATGGTCCGTGGAGCCGATGGGCGAGACGCTCGCCTACGCCCCGCGCAAGGCCATCAAATCGCAAATCCTAGCCGATTTCGTCGGCCGAGTGGACGGACACGCGTGCCGCCCCCCTCAAATCCAAGCAGAGTGCTGGACTTTGTTCTTCGACGGCTCAGTGATGAAGACAGGAGCGGGCGCGGGCCTGCTCTTCGTGTCACCCCTCGGGGAGCACATGCGCTACGCAGTGCGCCTCCACTTTCCCGCGTCCAACAACATGGCAGAATATGAGGCCCTCCTCTGCGGCCTCAAAATCGCCATTGAGTTGGGCGTCAAGCGCCTCGACGTGCGAGGGGACTCGCAGCTCGTGATCGATCAAGTCATGAAGAACGCGAGCTGCCACGACGACAAGATGGAGGCCTACTGTAAAGCCGTGCGGGCCCTCGAAGACAAGTTCTACGGCATCGAGCTTAATCATGTACCCCGCCGGTACAACGAGGAAACAGACGAGCTGGCGAAGATCGCGTCCGGGCGGATCACCGTTCCCCCGAACGTTTTCGCGCACGACATCGCGCAGCCCTCGGTCGCCTTCGAGCCCTACCCCTCGAGCGACGGCGGACCCTCGGGGGCTCCCTCGAATCCAGCGGGTGCGGAACCCATGGATGAGGACCCCTCGAACGAGGCGTACGTGCTCTCCCTTCTCGAGGGGTACGGCTCCCACGAGGTCGATGCGATGGACATAGAGCCGGCTCCTGTCCAAGTGGATTGGCGGGAAAAATACATCGCCTGGATCGCTCGAGGGGAGCTCCCCGCGGACCGGGCCGCAGCCAGGCGCATCGCCAGGATGGCCAAATCTTTCACCCTCGTCGACGGCGAGCTGTACAAGCGCGCCATGTCAGGCATCCTCCAGCGGTGTATACCCGTTCCCGAGGGGCGCGAGCTCCTACGGGACATCCATGCAGGGATCTGTGGCCACCACGCCGCGCCGCGCACCCTCGTCGGCAACGCGTTCCGCCAGGGCTTCTATTCGCCTACCGCGGTCGCGGACGCCAGCGAAATCGTACGCACCTGCGAATGGTGCCAGTTCTACGCCCGCAAGTCCAACTTGCCCGCTCATGCCCTGCAAACGATCCCCGTGACATGGTCGTTCGCCGTGTGGGGGTTGGACATCGTCGGGCCCCTGCGGAAGGTGCCCGGGGGCTTCACCCATCTGCTTGTCGCGATCGACAAATTCTCCAAGTGGGTGGAAGTGCGCCCCATCACGAATTTAAGAGCGGAGCAGGCGGTCACGTTCTTCACCGACATCGTCTACCGCTTTGGAGTGCCAAACTCCATCATCACAGACAATGGGTCCCAGTTCACGGGCCGGAAGTTCTTGGAGTTCGTGATAAGTTCCACATCCGCGTGGATTGGGCGGGCCGTGGCACACCCACGGACCAACGGCCAAGTGGAACGCGCCAACGGCATGATCCTACGGGGCCTCAAGCCCGGAATTTTCGACCGGCTCAACAAATCCGGGCGAAAATGGCTCCAAGAACTACCGAGCGGTCGTATGGAGCCTAAGGACCACCCCAAGCGAGCCACCGGGTTCACCCCTTTTTTCCTAGTCCATGGCGCGGAGGCCGTCCTCCCCACGGACCTGGAATATGGGTCGCCCAGGATTCAAGGCTACGACGAGGATGCTAACCAGCGGGCCCGCGAGGACTCGCTAGACCAGCTAGACGAAGTACGCCTCATGGCGTTGATGCACTCCGCAAGGTATCAACAGTCCCTACGACGCTACCAAGCACGCAAGATACGTCGGAGGGATTTCAGCGAAGGGGATTTGGTCCTAAGGCTACGCCAAGACAACCGAGGGCGCCACAAGCTATCGCCCCCATGGGAGGGACCCTACGTCGTGGTGAAGGTTCTCAAGCCGGGCACGTACAAGCTGGCCAACGAGGACGGTGAAGAACTCACCAACGCTTGGAACATCCAACAGCTACGTCGCTTCTACCCTTAGCTAGGATTTCCAAGTACTTTTTGTTGTAAAATCACATGGCCAACGCCCCAGTTGGTGTCAACTATGTAAATACTCCAAGTCTAATAAAAGGGCAACTCGGCTTTTCCCCTGAAACCCAAGTTACCCTCGGGGGCTACTGCGGGGGGGCATCCCCCCCCCAAAATGGTCCCATTTTTTGCGCAAAAAAAAACAACTCACACGCGCTAAGTTTGTTTCCTACTTCAACCTCGAGCCATGATTCGAACAGGGCGCAGGTGGCACAGCGGAAGGAGCGTGCGAGCCAGAGATAGCCTACGCCGCGTGGCTATGGCCCTTCTCTCTCGCCTCCAACCCGGCGGGCCCCCTGCCGAAAATCGAACTCCCCCTAACTAGAATCTACTCAGGAAGAAGGAGAAACAAAAAGCGTAATAAACAAACGATTTCATTTACATCAAATGTCCATGTTCATGAAACGACTTGTTTATTTACAAAAGGCCGCGAGGCCAGAGTACTGATACACATAAAAAACGGGCCTAGCGCCCAGACTGCTTTCAGGCGGAAGGAGCAGCAGCATCTGCGGCATCCGGGAAGAGGAACTCCTCGAAGGCCTCGGCGAGCAACCCGGCGGCGTCGGCGGCAAGCGCGTCCACACGCTCCATGGCCACCTCGTCCTCGACGCCCTCGGGGACGATGTAGCCTTCCGCCAGCGCCTCGAAGTTGACCTCGTAGTGGGATCGCACCACTCCGAGGGCCTTCTGGACGCCTAGGTGCAACGCCCGGCGCATCCGCTCCGTGACGTGGCCGCCGAGGGCGCGCGCGCGGCCGGCCGCCGAGCCGCCGGCTTGGGCCTCGCCCTCCTCAACGACGCGGCAGGTCTCGAGGGCCGCATCGCGCAGCTCCCGCAGCTCCTGCTCGGAGGAGTTGTAGGAAGCCCGCGGGGGCCTCGGCCCGCCCGGCGTGCCCCGGGGGCGGTGCGCAAGCCCGGAATCGACAAGATGAAAAAGAAATCGAGAAGGGGGGAAGCGAACCCTCTAAAGCAAAAAACCAACAAGCGAGTCAAACGGTGGCTCACCCTCGACTTGCTTCCTCTCCAAATCGAAGTCGCGGCGCGCGGACTCGATCGCCAACTCGAGGCGCCGGACGGTTTCGCCTTGCTCGCGGAGGGCCGGCTCTGGTTGGCGTTGGCGATGCCCGAGCTCGAGCGCCTCGTCCTCAACCTTGGAGAATGCGGCGTTCCGCTCCTCCGGCCGACTTCCCCTCCGCCGCCCTCGCGCGCGACGCGCTCCCGCTCCGGGGCCGGCGTTCGGGCGTCGCCGAGGGCGCCCTTGCTCTCCGCCGGAGCCGCCCCTCGGCCCCCGGCGGGCGATGCGCTCTCGCCGGAGGCGCTCCTCGGCGGCGACGAGGGCCGCGGCCTTGGCGTCGAGGGCGGCCCTCGGGTCGTCGGCCTCCTTGGCGCGGCCGCTCCAACCCGCGCGCCGCGCTCCTCGGCCCCGGCGGCCGCGCCCCGTGCCCCCTCGAGCGACGTGCGGAGCTCCCGGGTTTCGGCGCGAGCGGTGGCCACCTCCGCCTCCCGGTTGGCGGCCCGGCGTCCGTGTCTTCTCCGGAGTGTCCGCGCGCGCGTTCCACGGCACCTCGTCGCGATCGAGGAGGGCTGCGCGGACCCGCTCGAGGCTCGAGCAACGCGCCGTGTCCTGCCTCGAACTCTCGGGGAGCTCGTCAGGCCAGGCCAGGGCCCGGTACGCCAGCCAGCTGTCCGGCGTCCTAAGAGCGTCTGCAAGCGCGTCGAAAGCGTTGCATTGCTCCCGGAACCGCTGGGCCTCGGCGTTCACCCGGTCGAACGCGTCGTACTTGTCGTGGGCGCGGCGCTCGAGCTCCTGGCATCCACGCATCAAATCCCGTAAGCGCCAAGGCTTGAATGCAGCACACGAAAACGAAAAGGGAAGAGGAACGAGCAACCATGGCTCACCTGGAAGACAAGCCAGGCCGGGCCGCCGTGGACTTGCAGCGCCTCGTTCAGCGCACGGTTGAGCGTGGCGCCGTGGCTCCGAAGCCCGCCCCAAAGCTCTCCGCTCCCCCGGGGCGTCGGCAAACGCCGGGGGATCACCGACGGCCCCCTCCACCCCGGCGGGGGCGGCCGGCGTGGGAGGACGAGGCCTCGGCACCATGTCCTCGGCCCCCCACCACCATGTGACCCTCGTGCCGCCTCACGAGGGCCCCCTCCCCGGGGCTCGGGGGAGTTCGTGGGGCCGGTGGCCCACCGATTCCACCTGTGCGGCGGGGAGTCATCCGAGAGCTCCACCACCTCCGCCCCCGAAGATCGCCGGCGGGCGCGGCCGCTTGTGCCGCCTCCGCCGCACCTCCACCGCGCCTCCGCGGCCACGGGCGCCCGACGTGGCGCCGCGGCCGCCACCTCCGGCCGCACCGCCGCATCCACGGGCGCACCCGCGCAAAGTTGCGCCCGCTCCACCTCCTCCGCGGTGGGCGCCACCGCGGGCCGCACCTCCACCATGGCCGCCGCCGCGCCGCGTGTCTCCGCGGTGGCCGGCGCCGGCCGCCCCCCGGCAACCTCTCCGGCTGCGCCGCGGCGGGCCGACCGCCGGCCGGGGCGCCTCGAGGCCCCGGCCGGACCTTGCGAGCTCGTGCCCGCCGCCGTGCTTGCCCCCGGCGCGACCCCCTCGACGAGCGCCGCGCGGTGGGGATCGATGCGTCCGTCCTCGGCACCTTGGCCGGTGCAAGCGGAGGGAACGGTTGGCACCACCTGCGCGAGCACGAACGAAGGGTTAAATCACCCCGATCACCAACGAGCCAAACCAAACGAAGAAGAACGGGCTCCTTACCTCGCGAGAGAAAAGGCCCGTTCCTTTTCCTCGAAGCCTCGGCGGACGAGGCCGGCGCGGCGGCCACGCCGCCCGTAGCGCCTCCCGACGGCGCCGCCGCGCGCATGGGCACGCCCACCCCGTGCGCGCGGGCGCGCCCGATGCCGCATCTCCCGAAGGCGCCACCGCGCGCGGGGGCACGCTCGCCCGCGCGCGGGCACGCCGCCGTCGCACCCCTCGACGATGACGCCGCGCGCGCGGGCACGCTCCCCCGCGCGCGCAGGCACGCTTGACGCGCGCACGGGCGCGTCCGCCGCGCGCGCCTCCGCGGCACGCGCCGGCGCCTCCCGCGGCGCGCGCCGCCCTTGATGTCGATGGCCGGCGGCGGGCGCCGTTGCGCCCGCCCCCGGGCAATGCCGCCCTCACCGCCGGCGCCGGCTCCGGCGAGGGAGGCGCGAGGGCGCCACCGTCCGAGGGGCCCTCCCCCTCGGCCTCTTCATCCTCGTCCTCCTTCGAGGACGAGGGCTCCCTCGATATCCGGGGAGGAGAGCCCCAGCTCCTCGCGTCGCCGGTACTCCGCGGCCCGCCGGTCGCGGCGCGCTTGACGTCGCCTCGCGTGCTCCCTCTTGCGCGCCGCCCGCTCATTCGCTCCCGCTGCGCCGCCCGGCCGAGCGCACGGGAATCGGGGGTGGGTGGAACGGACTTGGCGATGTTGAACTCCACCAGCTGCGCACAAGAGCGACAATGACGCATCAGGAAACAAAAGCAAGACCAAGAACGGAAACAAAATCAGGAACCCAACTCACCAGCGGGCCCGTGGGGAGCATCTCAAGGTCCCATGGGGTCCGACCCGCAGGCGCCGGCACCCGGGTGTCGACGGCGTTCCGCGCCCGGGTGAGCGCATACGGCCGCTCAAGGGGCGTCGGGAGCATCCGCGACCTCGCCGGGTCGACGGGGTTGGCCGCCTCTCGTCATCTCGAAGATGCGGAGCGGCCTCTCCATCGAGAGGCACGACCCGCCGGTGGTGGAGGAAGGCGAGGACGCCCATCGCGTTCGGCCCGTGCTTCGCCGCCCGCCGCGCGGGCGGCGAGGACGGACTCTTGCCGCGCCCGTCGCTGGGCCGTGGACACCCCATAGCCCCAGGAGTCCGGCCTCTTCTTGAATACCCGACCGGTGTAGGGAGGAAGGCCGAGCTCGGCATTGCGCGGGTAGAACCATCCCCGCTCCCGGCCCGGCGTTGTTCGTCGTCATGGTGCGGGGGGATGTAGAAATCCTTGAGGGCCGCCCCCGCGGGGCAGCGACATCCCGCGGCGCGCACCGCGCGGCGGGTCCTTGGCTCCGTCGTGGGCTGTGTGATGAGCTCCCCGCGGAAAAGGTGTACCCAGAGCTCCCAGTTGACTGGGATCCCCAGGTACCCTTCGCAGACTCCCACGAACGTAGCCGCCTGCGAGATCGCGTTGGGGGCGAAGTTGTGCAGCTCCACCCCATAGTAGTGGCACATCGC
Source organism: Cenchrus americanus (assembly GCA_947561735.1). NCBI lineage: Eukaryota > Viridiplantae > Streptophyta > Magnoliopsida > Poales > Poaceae > Cenchrus > Cenchrus americanus. The sequence continues at coordinate 52,298,806 of OX387244.1, read as the reverse complement.
CCGCATGAAGGTGCTCGCCGGCGCGTTGAAGCCACGCTCGTGGTAGCGGACGAAGCTCACCACGTAGCCCTCCGGCGGGTTGGGCTCGTGGTGCGTCGCCGGCGGCACAATCCACTCCGCCGGGCGCCCTTCTTCGTTAGCCGCCAGCTGACCGGCGGCGACCAGCTCGCCAAGCGCGGCGGGTCACCGTCGACCTCTCCCATGCGTATGGCTCCAGGATCCTAAGGGGGAGCTGAGGCGGCGCCATGAGGGGGGACGAAGGGATGCGAAGGCGGAGGACAAGGAAACGGAAGAAAAAGCTCTAATGGCGACACCGCGCGGTGGCAAGAGCAAGACGAAGACGAAGGGGCGGAAGGCTGAAAACGGTGAGACACTAAGGTAAACAACCGCCGTCCCCTCCTCCTCGCAGCTTTATAGGCCGACGGGCGAGCTCTCCGGAGCGGACGCCCCGCTAGCATTAACTGCAGGGAATCTTTCCATCGCGTCGACGGGTGGACCCCACCACGACCGCAGCGGACACAACACTGCAGGCGGGCCATCATTACGGCAAAGACCGGCCGCGACCGAGGCGAAGCCGTCACGTCCGCCGGCCACGCCGCCCACTACGCGCGCGCGCGCGGCCGCAACGCCTAAAAAGACGCGCCCGCGGCGCAAAACCGCGGCCACGACCGCAAGGCACTTAAATGCCCGGGTCCCTTGCCAAGCAAGGAGAACCCTCGAGCGGGGCGAACCCCCGGCTCGAAGCAGAGGCGACCCTCGATGGGATATCAGCGTGAGAAGGTCGCCCGGGACCTGCTCGACGTAGAGCAGGCAACCGCGGGCACCCATGCCACGTAAAACCCTCGAGCGGCACGACCCTCGGCTCCAAACAAAAGCGACCCACGACGGGATATCGACGTGAGAAGGTCGCCCGGGACCTGCTCGATGTAGAGCAGGCAACCGCGGGCACCCATGCCACGCAAAACCCTCGAGCGGAGCGAGCCCCCGGCTCGGGACAATGTCAACCCTCCAAAAGAAAGCACACACGCTGTGCTACAGACCAGCGCCTCGAGGACTGGCTCGCCCAGACCCCTCGACGGCTGCGAACACGAAAAGACGGGGCTGTCCAGGCACGGCCCCGCACGGCCTTACTGATCAGAGGTTCTGTTGACGGTGAAAATCCGTCAACCTAGCCATGAGTTTACCTTCGGTGTTGGCATGAGTTTTATACCTTATCCATTGGTACTAACCCCCGTGGTATAACAAGTTCACGTGTGCATGTCGGTTTTGGAGTTTAATGTTTATGCAGGGATTTAGTGTTGAATGCAAGACTTTCGGGATAAGTTCATCAAGCACCTCATGACAAGACCTTGAAGCCACGAACAAGTCATGCAATGAAGCAAACTTAACTCCAAGAAGCCGGGGACTTGATCCGAGAAGACGACGGACTCCGGGGACCCGACCGGAAAAGTCTTGAATCTTGCAAGACAAGGAGTTGAGTCCAATTCGGAGAGAAACCGACGACATGGACCTACATGCGAGAAGGGGGAAACATCCGGAAGCAAGGGAACCGACGTGGGGCAAAGGAGCCCACGGGCCGGGCCTAAATGGGCCCGGGCCGGCCGGCCCGGGCCCGGTCGGCCCCGAGGCCCATTTTGGGCCCAAATCCGTCCTCCTTTGCCCTAGCCGCCAATCGGGCTATTTATAGTCCCCCGGCCGAGAGCCACGCAGAGAGATTTCGTCTTCGGCCGCCGAGGAGCAGAGAAGAGAGGGACACCATGTCGGAGAGGAGAGGGTCGAGCTAGTTGACTAGGGTTTCCCTAGCCGACGTGGGAACCTTGCATGGAAGACCACGTCGGAGTTCCCGAGCTAGAAGCAAGATCAAGGAAGGATCCCGGTGGTGATCTTGTGTATGTATCATTGTCATAGTTGAATTATCAAGTTGAATCTTTTCTTAGCGATCAAGTGTTTCCTCGAAGATTTCGTTTTTCGATCGGCTTTGCTTATTCCAATTCTATTCGCGCGATAGATTACATAGGGTGTTCTTGTAGCCGCGGTGGCTAGAGGTACACGCCGGATCTTCCGAAAGAATCTCGACTTGTCTTTTGACTCGCCCTAAGCTCCCCGCATGAATAGGGATACGTTGTGACGAACGGGGGGTTTCGAAAGGCGGATGTTTTCGGATTTGGACGGGAAACCACGATTTAAAGAGGCTTCTATTAAGATTCGATTTGCTACTTCTTCTCTTGCTTGGAACTTCAACAAAAGGCTTACCCCGATCCCTCTAGATCGGTTTATCTACCCAATCTTACTTTGTTTTCTCCGGTCTTTAGTAGATTAGATTTATCTTTGTTTTGTGTTCTTGTCTAGATGCATTAGGGTTTCTCTTTTACCAAAGATTGAAGTTACTTGGCTTTACTAGATCAACTCTTGCGTCACACATTTGTTCCACGGATTCGATACCTTGGGTTCACCACTCGAGGGAAGAAGGGTCCCTTGACTACGACGGGAGACTTGTACGCTTGCGAGTCACAAACGAACTTTGATACAATTATTAACCGTCAACAAGCCCCTTTTTCTGGCGCCGTTGCCGGGGAACAAGTGATCAAGATTTGATTTTTTATTGCTTTTTTTTGTAATTTTCAGTACTGTTTTTGTTTTATTTTTTGCATCTACTAAATTTTGATCATCCTCAAAATACATCTAATCTAGTTTGTCTAACTCTAGTCTTTATAGATTTGTTTTGTTTTCTAGTTTTTTGCATACTTTGCTTATTGCTAACCCTAACCGGAGATGGTTGGCTACCTCTCCAAGAAACCCAAGCTTTTTTGTGGATGATCCAGGAAAACTTTACAGGCAAAGGAGACGTGCAACACAAAAGTTGAAGGACCGTCGAAATCTCCAAGGGAATCACCACCTCCAAGTCCAAAGGAAGATCAACCTCAACCACCGGAGCGCTGCGCACCCCGGACATCGTTGATCTACCTATCATAAACCTTCAAGACGCCGGGAGGCCGTTCAAGATCAAAGTCTCAACTATCCGCATGACGATTGCGAGAGCTGAATGCATACGAGTCGGATTCCTTGAGTGGCATATCGGTTTACTTAGGAGGAGGATGGAGAAGATGGAGATGGAGAAAGAAGCTCAACACCTAAAGGCCGCCGAAGCAAGATCCTCATGCAAGGAGTGTTTGGAGTACGACCATGTCCAAGGTAACACCGATTTAATGCAAGTTCATCGATTCAAGTTTTGGTTTCTCTTTGTGCACAATTCAAGGACTTGATGGACGAGCAAGCTAAGATCAACAAGGACGCCGTCACTAAGTTTGAGGCTATGGAGAAAATATTGAAGAATTTAGATGGCAAGGTGACGGAGGTCGGAAGCTCTATATGTGAAGTGTTCATCGTGATGAAGATGCTAGACGCAAGAGGGACAACTTGCCGGGCGCCCGATGGGTAACGAAGAAGAATATCCGAGACAACTCCAAGGTCCCAAGACGGCGAAGGCCACTCAAGCTCATTCGGGAGAGATGAAGGATCACACTAGAGACCATGAAGATCACGACCGAAGGACCGGAGTTCGAGATGCCGAGCCACAAGGAAGTTGTTGCATCCGTCAAGACCAAAGGACAAAGCCAGCCTGTGAAGACCAAAAAAATGACTAAGCCAAAGCGGGTACCCAAGATTGCAACGCCCACAAAGAGCGTTGATCCGAAGTAATCAAGTGAAGAAGTCTAGCCATGGACTATAAACGAAGCGCTAGGCGGGAGGCAACCCGTTTCGTCAAGTCAAGAATAAGCTACGGGAGGACAACCCGATTCCGGGTTTTTCGAGTCTTTTTAATAATTTAGTTTTTGAGTTTTATTACGCAAAGACATTAGACTTAGAAGTGGTTGAACAATATTAGAGACATAATTCTTGATTGAATGTTTGCTTTATCATAAACCCTTTGCATGAACCCTCCTATGTGCTTGTTTGATTCTTTTCTTTTCGAGAAACCTCAACCAAATAATTTCAGAACCTTAACTCAACCTTTCACCCTCATTATGGTGCTGAGGTTGACTTATTTTTCATGCTAAAACCACACGAGTAGAGCCACGATTTACGTTTAAGTGTTAATAAAATTCAGCACGTGGTAGGACTCGCGTGAACCTAGAAATCAAAGCTTTTGGTTGGTTTTAAAAATCTTTATCCTTGATTTCTCTAGGATTAGAATTTTTCTAAGCCTATTCTAATTTTGTTTTATTCAAAATCTTTCTTATTTAGCCAAAATTAGAACCTAAACCTATGCCCCCATGATCAAGCCGGGAAAATGTCTGCTCTCAACCAATGAAGGCAAACTATACCGGTGAGACCGAAATCGACGTAAAAAGAAAATATTTTCGACTTGCATTTGTTTTTAATGGTTTAAAAACTTCTCTAAAATTATGTTCGAGCTCTTGCATGGCTCTGAAAAATATTTTAAATTTCGAATTAGAGGAGTGCTTAACCTTAAGCACACCTTAATGGAGGCAATCTAGTTTGAATGCATGCACCATTGGATTCCCTTTCATCAACTTTCACCAATTCCACATGCAAAGGACAAGCATGGTGGGCAGCAAGCATCAACTTTGTAGGAATTTCATGGTGACATGTGAAGCAAGTGGAGCTAGGGAGTATGGACATAACCCAAAACATGAAGCATCAAGTGGAAGGACCAATAAAAGGAGTGGACGAGAGCGTTTGGGCGGTGCAACTCGTGGAGCACGAGGGCAGGAAAGTTGCAGAGGTGAAATGATCGTGCTGGAAGAAAGACGAGGCGGGGAGGAGCACCGAGGCCGGCCTCACCTACATAAGGAGCCCCCCGGCTCCCGTTTTCTGCGCAGCAAGCTTCCCTCTCCTTCCTTTGTTTGTGTGTTCAAGTTTGTGTGCTCAAAACCTCCGTAGACATAGCCAACCTTCCCGAGCTTGATAGCTCAAAAAAAAAATCCACATCCTTAATCCACTCAAAGTCCACATCCGAAGCAAAAAGTTTAAGTGCCTAGTTACCGGTTGCAACCCGGAATTTTAGTTGAAAAAAAGAGTGCAGCAACCATGTGGAAGAAGACCACAAGTCTCTTCTCCAAGAAGAAGAGTTCGTCGTCGTCCAAGCCGTCATCAACCACGTCTTCGAGGAGGCACTTGGTTTCCGAGTCTCCCCGGAGCATGGAGACGGATACGGCACCACCGAGAAGGAACGATGCTCTCCTCCTTGGTGGGATGAGGGCTGCAAGAAGCACTTCCATGAGGTTTTACCGAACCTCGTGGGCACACGGAGGAGCAGCCCGCGCCACCACGACGATCGACTCGCTCAACCGCGCCACCTCCTTACACCCCGACATACTCTTCGTACGGCTTCATCATCTTGTCGGCGGAGGAGGAGGAGAGGCTCTCTAATCTTGAGAAGAGGCTTGTGCCCAACGTCGAGTTCGACGACCAAGCACTCTACACCTTGGGATTTTGCACCGACATATACTATATGTTGGGGCACCTCGGATGGGTGCAGTTCTCCAACGGAGTATCGGTGGACACCCATTTGGGGTTCGCCTTGGAAATTTTGATGACTATTGCACCTATCGTTGATGATGATGGGGTGCAAAGCTTGTCATTCCGTTTGGAGGGAGTCCAACAAGAGGTTCCCTACGAGCACGTTAGGGAGCTGCTTGGATTCCACAAGGGAGCTCCGGGAGAAAGTTGACGTGCCACCCGGCATGTTAGCGGGATTTTGGAACATGATCTCCGGAGAAGCCCATCAACAACGCAATTGCATCCGCAACCCCATTTTACGGATATTTCACTCTTGGATGTGCAAGAGGGTATTGGGGAGGAGGAAGGAAACGAAGGTGACCGACACGGAGTTGAATTGGCTATACTCGGCTTTAATTGCCAGGCGGCCAATAGACCCCTCTTACCTCATGATCAACCGTTGGTGTTGTGAAGCAACATCGGGGGCGGGTAATATTGGTTCGGGGTGTTACCTCTCCATGTTGGCCTTTTCCTTGCGGCCGGGGATCGCAAGAAACCCCGCTCACCTTTTGCGTGGTACCTCTCTCGGTTTTGAGTATTTGCGGCAAGGCAAGTACATTAGTGATGAGAGAGGAGGTTATCGGTTGGCCATAGTGAACCTACCCTTTCCAAATGAGAGGCTTAGGCTTTTCACCGAAGGAAGGGAAGATTGGTTGGAAGAGGGACTACTTGTCCCTGCAAGGAAAAACAAAAGAGGAAGAATCGTAGAGGAGGGAATATCCTCCGCACAAGCGAGTGGAGCACAACCCAATGTGCAACCATTCGGCGGGGTCCCTCCTCCGCCAAGTTATTACGGAGGGCCACAAGAGCAAGCATGGGGGGGTGGTGCACCGGTACCCCCACAAAATTATGTTGTGCCCAACGCTAACTTCGCGGAGTCCTACGCTCATCATCCCCAACCACAACAAAGCATGGCCATTATTGGAGGGCTTGCTGCAAGTAACGCTCAAAACATCGCAGCCATCCAAGCTAACGCAACTCAACTTGGTGAAGGCAACGCAAATATTGCCTTTGAACTTGGACACCTTCACCTTGTGGAGCCAAATCAATTCGTCGGAGGAAGTGTCCAACCATATTATGAGCAAGGGTATTATTATCAAGATCATCAACATCAACCACCGGCGGAGGACTAGAAGATTTAGGAACTTTAGTTTTCTTTTCTTTTCTTTTTCTCTCGTAATTTTCAGCTTTTGCTTATGTGTGTTTGCGTAGTATTTTCTGTTTTTATTTAAATTTCAGCAAGCATGTTAGTTTATTTTCAGTTTGTATTTCAACTTGATGTCATCATTAATAAAGACACCACCTTGATTATATCATTGGAAAAGTTACAAAATTCGTGCCATGATGATATATGATTAAAATTGCGGCTTTGTTCATCTTTGTAATCGATTTATGCATGTTTAAGCTAGTGCTCTCTTAAAAATACAGATCTGAATTTATTTAAATACTAGCTTAATTTTCAGCGGAGGTTATGATTAAAATAAAGACCCATAGTGTTTTATGTGCTCTCAAGTTATGAATAGATTAAAGATGTCTTTTATGCTCAAAAATATTGCTAACCTTGTCACAAATATCACTTGTGTGTTGCTCAACCTATCCAAGGCCTTATATATATTTGAGTGCATAAACCTTAGTGTACAAGATTTATTTTTGAGTGAGTTATTGCAGGACATGATTTCTACGGCCCGAGACTAAGAAGCTGGTCATTCCATTTTTGCGTATCTATCTTTTTGCTAGCCTTTTATCCGTGCATTGTGTATCCCCGCATCGGTGATCTCACAAACTTCGCCGGATATCCACCCTTAAACCAAATATCATTTTTTGTGATTACCTCCTTGACCACAACCTATCGTTGAGAATGGATCATTAATTCAAGGAAGATCGCAAGACGGTGCCAACGTTGACGATTTCAAGTATCTCTCCAAGGAAAAATATTCCGGTACCTACCTTATTTTTTCGCCTCTTTGCTCGAGGACGAGCAACGTCTAAGCATGGGGGAGGAGGTAGGTACGGTGCAGTTTTAGAGTTCAAAGGGGAATATTTAAAAAAATGATGAAAGAAAAAAATCCAGTGATATTCATGACTTTCAAGGTATAAAAAATCAAAACTTCGTTGTGAAAGTCATGGACTGAATATATGACGAGAAAGAAAAAAAATGAATGAATGAAAGAAAAAAAAAAGAATGAGAAATATGAGAAAGAAAAAAATGTGCGTAAAGTAAATTCCCTAGCTCTCTAAAAGTGCATTCAAGGCTTCAAGTTAAAAAGATCCATTCTCATTTTCCAACCATGTGCAATCCGATAACGAGGACTTCCTTGGTGCCTCGGGATCACTCTTTGCCATTTGCACATGTCCACTCATCTAAAAGTGTGTGTATTTTCTCTTTCCCCTCCTTGATTAACATTATTTTCCAATGACCTTTTTGACGAGTCTCGGTAAGACCATGAGAAGCTTGTCTTGTTTTGACAACACCTCATTTATAAAATCTTGTTAGGACTAAACTTTCCCAAAGCTCCATATAAAGCCTACCACATATATATGAGAGGGAAAGGAGTAGAATATATAGGCTTGAGAGACAAGTGAGATGAGAGTTTATGAGCAATACATAAGATGATTTAAATTTGTGAATTTGGTTTAGCATTTCTTTATCTCGTTCTTTATTTCAAAAATTCTGAGATCTATTTAAAACTTTGTGAGCATGTTAATACTTGTGGGATAAGCTTAATAAGAATCTACCCTCCGTAGAGATGAAGGCTAGTACATTATGGAACTTTAATGAATTAAAATTTTGAGAGCATTATGTTTTCTCATGTATGATCAAGTGCAAAGTTTAAACATTGTTTGGCAATGATGATATCCATCGAAGGCTTACTCGAGGACGAGCAAGGTTTAAGCATGGGGGAGATGTTGACGGTGAAAATCCGTCAACCTAGCCATGAGTTTACCTTCGGTGTTGGCATGAGTTTTATACCTTATCCATTGGTACTAACCCCCGTGGTATAACAAGTTCACGTGTGCATGTCGGTTTTGGAGTTTAATGTTTATGCGGGGATTTAGTGTTGAATGCAAGACTTTCGGGATAAGTTCATCAAGCACCTCATGACAAGACCTTGAAGCCCCGAACAAGTCATGCAATGAAGCAAACTTAACTCCAAGAAGCGGGGACTTGATCCGAGAAGACGACGGACTCCGGGGACCCGACCGGAAAAGTGCTTCGAATCTTGCAAGACAAGGAGTTGAGTCCAATTCGGAGAGAAACCGACGACATGGACCTACATGCGAAGGGGGAAACATCCAGGAAGCAAGGGAACCGACGTGGGGCAAAGGAGCCCACGGGGGGCCGGGCCTAAATGGGCCCGGGCCGGGCGGCCCGTCCGGTCGGCCCGGCCCATTTTGGGCCCAAATCCGTCCTCCTTTGCCCTAGCCGCCAATCGGGCTATTTATAGTCCCCCGACCGAGAGCCACGCGAGAGAAGATTTTGTCTTCGGCCGCCGAGGAGCGAGAGAAGAGAGGGACACCATGTCGGAGAGGAGAGGGTCGAGCTAGTTGACTAGGGTTTCCCTAGCCGACGTGGGAACCTTGCATGGAAGACCACGTCGGAGTTCCCGAGCTAGAAGCAAGATCAAGGAAGGATCCCGGTGGTGATCTTGTGTATGTATCATTGTCATAGTTGAATTATCAAGTTGAATCTTTTCTTAGCGATCAAGTGTTTCCTCGAAGATTTCGTTTTTCGATCGGCTTTGCTTATTCCAATTCTATTCGCGCGATAGATTACATAGGGTGTTCTTGTAGCCGCGGTGGCTAGAGGTACACGCCGGATCTTCCGAAAGAATCTCGACTTGTCTTTTGACTCGCCCTAAGCTCCCCGCATGAATAGGGATACGTTGTGACGAACGGGGGTTTCGAAAGGCGGATGTTTTCGGATTTGGACGGGAAACCACGATTTAAAGAGGCTTCTATTAAGATTCGATTTGCTACTTCTTCTCTTGCTTGGAACTTCAACAAAAGGCTTACCCCGATCCCTCTAGATCGGTTTATCTACCCAATCTTACTTTGTTTTCTCCGGTCTTTAGTAGATTAGATTTATCTTTGTTTTGTGTTCTTATCTAGATGCATTAGGGTTTCTCTTTTACCAAAGATTGAAGTTACTTGGCTTTACTAGATCAACTCTTGCGTCACACATTTGTTCCACGGATTCGATACCTTGGGTTCACCACTCGAGGGAAGAAGGGTCCCTTGACGACGACGGGAGACTTGTACGCTTGCGAGTCACAAACGAACTTTGATGCAATTATTAACCGTCAACAGGTTCGAAGCCTGACCCTCGACGGGTTCGAACAGGCGCCTCAGATCACAGAGTTAGGGACGACGAGGGCACGCGCATTCGAGCCGTTCCTCGAGCCCGTTGGCTCGAGGGTGCCCCACATGTCGTGTTCGAGAGCCAGCGAGGGCAGCTAGCAGGGGGATCCCACCGAGGGAGAGCTTCCGCGCCCTCGGTCCCTAGCGAACGGGACCGAGCCCCACCTAGCAAACCCACGCAAGCGCTTCCATGGACGTGTCTCCGGACCGCGCAGCCTACCCTTATCGAACGGGGCATGGGCGTCCACTTGAACCACCCGCTACCAGCTCGAAGAGGAATCCGCAATTCGCGACCCGCTCGATGGGAGTTGCAGAAACCTCACCCTCCGTCCCGCGGAGGGACGGCGAGGGCGCGTTAAAAAGCAAGTCGTCAGGCTCGACCCGATCGCCTCGAATTGGCCAAGGCTCGGGGGCTTGACGCACGGCTCCTTGAAATTGTACCCGCCGGAGACAGTGACAGGGGGGCGTGCACCCCCGAAGCCGGCTGAAATACCGCCGATGCCGGTTGGCATATGTGCCACGCCTTTCTGACCAAAGTTCTCACGGTTAACCCCTGCAGGAGAACCCACACTCCTGCAGGGCTTCGGGGGCTAGACCCGCGGGTCCGCTGACGCGGCCCCACGGAAAGCGTTCGCAAACAAGGAGGGAAGAACGTCCTATCGGTAGGTTCCGGCATCCGGGAGCCTCAATGGCAAACCCGCGGATGCTCGGGGGCTGCGTCGGGGACAGCCCTAGGGGTCCCCTTAAACGACGGGGAAATCCTCACTTAATCCCGCAACCGCATCGAAACACGCTAAGCCTAACCATGCAGGTGACTAACCATGCAGGACACGGCCCACACCGGGACCCCGACGGCCCACCAAGACAGCCCTCTTAAAAGTCCTCCCGAGCAGGCCCCGCCTCGCTCGAGGGCGCGCTCCCCCCTCGGGCGGGTTCCGCCCCGTTCGAGGGGCAACTCCCCCCTCGAGTGGTCCCGCCCCGCTCGAGGGCTCACTCCCCCCCTCGAGCGGGTCTCGTCCCGCTCGAGGGTCCGTCCGGCCCTCGGGCCGGGGCCCGCCACGCTCACGGGCGCCCCCGCACGCGTGCGCCGGCCCCGTACACGGGCATTTAACGCCCGACGCCGCGGGACGGCGCCATCATGCGCCGGGGCTCGCGCCCGGTGCCGCCGCACCAACTCCCCGTGGGAGGAGCCCATCCCCGCCACGGTGGGGATGGACCGTGCGGTACGGCCGGTGTCGGTCCCGTGACACCGCGCGCCCACTACGGTGCGGCTAACGCGCCCGACCCTCGAAGGGGGCCGGCGCACCCTCGATTTCACTTTCCCCGTGACCCTACGGAGTTGGGTGAGGGGCGCTAGGCCGGTGGATCGCCATCCCGGTCCCGTAACGGCGCGGCCGCCGTACCCACGCGTGCGGGCGCACGCCCGCACTTGCAGGCGCACGCCGGGCGGCGCAGCAACCACTCCCGCTACCGCGGAGCGCATTGGGAAGGAACGCCGTTCGCCCGCTCCCCGTGCCCCGTACCGGCCATCATCGGCACCTCCCTCGAAGCCTATCGGAGGACGCCACCACCATCCGCCGCCCTCCTACCCTCGAACCGCCCCCGTTCGGGTACGGGGTAGGCCATCATGGCCGGATCGCAGCGAAGATCGTCCGGACAGCCGCCCACTCTACAGCGTAGCACGACGTGCACCCCCACGTAGCTAGATAGCGCGGCGTGCATGTAACTCGCCGCCCCCTTGGCCTATAAAAGGGGAGGCGAGCCCCCAGCCGCGGGGGGAGACGAGTTCAGTTCAACACAACGGACCGTGCACTCACTCTCTTATTCTCCCACAACATCTTTAGCCACTCTCCCAGGGACTTGGAAGCCACGCTTCCTCTCCCGCCTTGCTTGTACTTGCCCCACTACAAGCACCCCCGGTGCTGAGCAATATAGTGCCACGAGCACGCCCCTGCTGGACGTACGGCCCCCACGGCCGGAACCAGGATAAAACCTTGTGTCATTTGTTGCTTGGCATCGACCATTGAGGGATAGACCTAGGCGTTATCTACTGGTTAGTGTCGGGACCATATTCCGCACCGACACCTTGTACACGGTCGGCTCTCGGTCCTCCTGGCGCGGCGTGGTGGCGGCACACCCTCCTTCTTCTCCTCTCCCAGCACGCACAAGGGAAAGGGGAAAGAAAACCCCAACGGGGTTGGTGGCTCGGCGACTGGGGTTTCGATCTCTCCCTAGCATTTGAAGCACGGTGGCACGTAGGGCGGTGCGAATTCCCTCTGTTGCCCCCGGGTCGACCGCCAGTACTGGGGAGGTGGCACCCGCCTCCGCCGCACAAGCCATGCCCAGAGCAGTGCGGCGCGGGGTAAAAAGGTAAAAGCCCCCGCCCCAAGCGGACCTGACCCAGGCGAGCGCACCGGTCGCTCGGCGTGCGGGCCGGCCGGGCGGCGGCGGCCGTCCCATCCGGTGCGCCGGGTGCGGCACGGGCGCACTGGCGCGGCGCCAGCTCGGCCAAAAGGAAGAAAAGGTGGGAGACGATGGGAAGGGGTGAGGCTGACAGGCCGGTCCCACACGTTAGTGAAAGGAAAAACAAAGGAAAAGGGCACCGACGGGTTGGGCTGCAGCGCAAAGCGGCCTGCTAGGCCAGTTGGGTTAGTTGGGCCGTCAGGCTGACTTAGGGATCTGCCGGCCCATGCTAGTAGTTAAGGTTTTAGTAATAGCTTTGAACTTAGATTTGAAATACTATTTGAATTTGAATCCTATTCAAATTCAAACTTCACTCAAGTGAACTTCCATTAAAAATCCAAATGAAAAACCAACTCACTTATTTTACCATAATTTGGAATTATATTTTTATAAATGGGTTGATTTAGTGGAAGAATTAGGAGAGAGCTAGCAATTTAGGTTGAAAAATTGGTAGCACTCCAATTCAAACAAAAGTTTTAAATTTTTGCAAATTTTCACACCTAATTTTCTGGTTTGTTACATTCTCCCCCACCACCGAGAATCTCGTCTTCGAGATTTAGACTCCAACTTTTTCCGTGAACAAGTGAGGATACTCCTTTCTGAGATCGGCTTCTTTCTCCCAAGTTGCTTCTCGCTCTGTATGGTTACTCCACAGTACTTTGCAGAAGGGAATGGTTGTTCTCCTTGTCTCTTTGACTGCTCGGTCCAAGTTCTTCTCGGGATACTCGGCATACCCAAGGGTATCTTTCAGGTCAAGCAACTCCATGGGCAATTTCTTGGCTTCCACTACCTTTTCACTCTTCTTTAGCTGTGACACGTGAAACACTGGGTGCACTCCTGCCATTGTCTCGGGTAGCGCGAGCTGGTAGGCTAGACTTCCAATACTTTTGGTGATTTGATACGGTCCTACGTACCTTGGAGCAAGCTTCCCTTTCACCAAGAACCTCTTAGTTCCTCGAAGCGGTGAGACCTTCAAGTATACTCTGTCCCCGACTGCAAAGGTCAATTCCCATCTTCTTTTGTCGGCATAGCTTTTTGACGGCTTTGAGCGATCCTCAGGTTCTCGCGAACTTTCTCTACTCTCTCCCTTACTTCCTTTGTGTTTGCCAGCCCAAAGAGTGTCCGTTCCCCAACCTCTGACCAAGCTAGCGGGGTTCTGCACTTCCTCCCGTAAAGGGCCTCAAAGGGTGCCATCCGAAGACTAGCTTGAAAGCTGTTGTTGTAAGAGAACTCTGCAAACGGTAAGCTGCTCTCCCAATCTATGCCGTAAGTGAGCGCACAAGCTCGTAGCATATTCTCCAGGACTTGGTTGACTCTCTCAGTTTGTCCGTCCGTCTGAGGGTGAAAAGCTGTGTTGTAGCTAAGGGTAGTGCCTAGTAGCTGGTGGAAACTCTTCCAGAACTTGGCTACGAACTGGGAGCCTCGATCGGACACGATGCTTCTGGGTGCCCCATGTAGTCTGAGTATGTGCTCCACGTACAGGTCAGCCAGCTTCTCTGTGGCATACCGGGTCTTCACCGGCACAAAGTGAGCCACCTTGGTCAGTCGGTCCACAATGATCCAGACCGAGTCATTCCCCTTTGGTGTCCGAGGAAGTCCCACTACGAAGTCCATGGAGATGTCCTCCCACTTCCAAACTGGAATTTCTAACGGCTTAAGCAACCCTACGGGCTTCTGGTGCTCGATCTTCACTCGGCTGCAGGTGTCGCAACAGGCCACGTAGTGAGCTATATCTCTCCTCATGTCCTTCCACCAGTATCTTGTTTTCAGATATTTGTACATCTTTGTGCTGCCTGGGTGAATTGAGTACCTCGAGTCGTGAGCTTCTTTCATGATCTGCTCTAGGAGTGCCTTGTCTTGAGGTACGCAAATCCGTTCCTTCAACCACATGGTGCCTTGCTCGTCCAAGCGATAATCCTCTACTTTACCCTCCTTCATCAGTTCCCGCGCAACTTTGATCTCTGCGCACAACTTCTGAGCTGTTCGGATTCGTTCTTCCAGGTTGTAGGTCACACGTAGTTCGTTGACTTGTCCATGGTACACAATTTCGATCCTCAGCTTTTCTAGCTCTTCATGTAGGGCAGGTTGCTCTTCTTTCACCATGAGGTTGTTGCAATAAGTCTACCTGCTCAGTGCATCTGCCACGACGTTGGCTTTGCCTAGGTGGTAGTTGATCTCGATGTCGTAGTCCTTGATCAGCTCTAACCATCTCCTCTGCCTCATGTTCAGCTCTGTTTGGGTGAAGAAGTACTTCAAACTCTTGTGGTCGGTGAACAGCTCACACTTGTTTCCCATCAGGTAGTGTCTCCAGATCTTGAGTGCGTGCACGACAGCTGCCAACTCCAAGTCGTGTGTCGGGTAGTTTTCCTCATGTTTCTTCAGCTGCCTGGAAGCATAAGCCACGACTTTTCCTTCCTGCATCAGGACACAACCGAGTCCTTGCTTTGAAGCGTCACAGTAGACCACAAAATCCTTCTTGATGTCTGGCAAGGTAAGCACTGGGGCTGTGGTGAGTCTCTTCTTCAGCTCTTGGAAGCTCTTTTCACACGCTTCCAACCACTCGAACTTTGTGTTGTTCTTAAGCAACTCTGTCATCAGATTAGCGATGTTGGAGAAGTTCTCAATGAACCTTCGGTAGTATCCTGCCATCCCAAGGAAGCTTCTAATGTCTGTCACGTTCAACGGCTGCTCCCACTTGGTAACTGACTCCACTTTGGACGGGTCCACAGCCATCCCTTCTGCTGACAACACGTGTCCCAAAAACGCGACCTTCTCCATCCAGAACTCGCACTTGTTGAACTTGGCATAGAGTTTCTGCTGCCTCAGCCTCTCTAGCACGATCCTTAGGTGCTCCTCGTGTTCCTCCGCTATCTCTGAGTAGATCAGGATATCGTCGATAAACACCACTACAAATCTATCCAACTCCTCCATGAAGACTTTGTTCATCAAGTTCATGAAGTAGGCTGGGGCGTTGGTCAGCCCGAAAGGAACCACCACAAACTCGTACAACCCGTACCGTGTGGTAAAAGCTGTCTTGGGAATGTCCTGCTCTCGGATCTTCATCTGGTGGTACCCTGACCTCAGATCGATCTTGGAAAAGAACTTTGCTTTCTTGAGCCTGTCCAACAGATCCTTGATTCTGGATAGTGGGTACTTATTCTTGATCGTCATCGAGTTGAGCGTGCGATAGTCTATGCACATTCTCTTGGTGTCATCTTTCTTCTCCATGAAGAGCACAGGTGAACCCCACGGTGAGGCACCCGGCCGGACAAACCCTTGCTCGAGCAACTTCTTGAGCTGTTTCTTCAACTCGTCCAGCTCATCGGACGACATCCGGTACGGACTCTTTGCAACGGGTCCTGCGCCCTGCATCACCTCAATCACAAACTCCACATCTCGGTCAGGGGGTAAATCTGTAAGCTCCTTTGGAAACACGTCTGGAAACTCACAGACCACTGGAGTTTCCTCAATTTCTTTCCCACTCATGTTGCACAACATCGTTGCAGCCTTCGAACTCTGAGGTTCGATCCGCACTTTTGTTCCACTGGGTGTTCTAACTGTATGAACCTGGGGTTGCATGAGACCATTCTGTTGTGCTTTGCTAACCAATCCATTCTTAGGATCACGTCTATGCCTGTAGACTCCAGAACCGTCAAGTTTGTCGTGAATAGCTGTCCCTCAAAGACCAACTTTACTCCCCTACACTCTAACGTACTCCTCTTCTCTCCTAGTGGAGATCTAGTCAAGATAGGCCTTGGTCGAGGTTTAGTTGGTAACGACCTTTCTTTAGCAAACTTGGTAGAAATATACGAGAACTGAGCTCTGGTATCGAACAAAACTGTTGCCAAAAACTAAGTCAACAACGAACTCACCGAGTGCGACGTCAGGTGCGGTTGCTGCATCCTCGGCGGTGAGGTGGTTCAAGCGTCCTCAGGTAGCTAGTGGCTGAGCGGTCCTCTGCTATGTACGGGGTGGCTGTCCTCCTGGCACTGGTGCCTTAGTTGGAGTCTGGAACTATGAGCTGCGGTTCTGACCTCCTGGTTGCACCTGCTGCGGGCACTCGAACGACTTGTGCCCGACCTGACGGCAGTTGAAGCAAGTAACCTTAGCTCTGTCTGCTGTTTGCGGTGGCGGTCTCGGCCTCCAGTTGCTTGGTCCTCCACTTCCTTTTGGGTTGGTCCTGTTCTGCTGTTGTGACTGGGTGGTGTAGTGCATCGGCTGTGACTGGTGTCCCTGTGCGTAGCCTGTCCTCTGCCTCTGAGGTGGTCCTGAGTGTCCTGCCTGGTCGGTGCGCTTTGACTTGCTTCCGCGGACCTCCATGTACTCGAGCCTCGACCTCTCAACGATCAGTGCCTTGTCGATAATGGAGCGAAGCATCGGGCAGTCGTGCGCGGACAAGTGGTGTGCCATCCCCTTGTGTAGTCCCTTCCTGAACAAGTAGACCTTCTTCTTCTCTGTGTTGGTGTCGTCTGGCACGTACCTCATCAGCTCCTGGAAGCGGTTAGCATACTCCTGCACAGACATCCCTCCCATCTTGAGGTGCCTGAACTCGTCAGCCTTCCTGTCCATCACGGCCTCAAGAATGTGGTGGTTCCTAAAGGCCTCCACGAACTCGTACCACCCGATGTGCAACGGGTCTGGGTGTGAGTCACAGTAACTGTCCCACCACGCACTGGCTGTGACGATCAGCTGGTGCACTGCCACGGTCACACACTCCTCCTCAGTGAGCTCGGTCAACTCCAGTTTCTTCTCTATCTCCCTCAGCCAGTTATCCGCATCCATCGGATCCGCTGAGTGGTCAAAGGTTGGCGGTCGCAGCTTGTTGAAGTTCTCAACCTTCTTCTGGAAGCCCTCTGCTATGTTACGGTGCTGTCCCCTATGGTTGTTGTTGTTGTTCTGCGCTAGCAACTAAGTGATCGTCTGCATCAGCTGGGTCTGTACTGCCATCACGTCGGCCAAGTTCGGTTCAGGTGGCGGTGGTGGCACCTCCTGCTCCTGCTCCAGGCCAGCTCCTCCCTCGGGTTTGGGTTCCTGCTCAGGCTCAGGCTCCCGTTCTCCTTCGGCGTCGTGTGCGGGTCCCCACCCTCCTTGGTCACCTCGGCCTCCTCATCCACCCCGGACTCCTCGGCCTCCATGGAGTCCTCGCGCGGCGTGCCCTCCACGATGCTCGCGGCCTCTCGCTCCGACTGGGTTAGGAGCATCCTCCCCTCCGTTGTCTCCCACGACCTCCTCGAAGTGGGCCAGGAGTCGTCCGGACCTCCTTGCTCCCGACATCTGTTCCATTTGCAAGAGTCAGTAGTGGTAGGGAGAAAGTTTATAGGGTTATTAACTATAAAGGCGTAATCCTGCTAACAATCAGACAATTTTAATCAGACATGTAAGAAGCATGAAATCCGAGGAAAACCATGAAGATCCATGTCACTCAATCAATGCCACCGTACAAAAGGGGTGTATCTCGAGGTTTACTCCAGCGAACTTCGAGATTACATGGCAACACATCACGCTAACGCATGGTACATCATGGGGTAGCTACTACTGACATAACAACATGGGTGGTAGAAACTACAACTAGATGATTAAGACATCTCTGGATCTAATGCTAGAACTCTACTCTAGTCACAGGGCGCACTGGGGTGCCTCTGGGCTGGAGTCTGGTGGAACAGAGTAGAACGGCGGCGAGTGAAATCCTGGGTAACCCAGCAACCTGATCACTAGTCCTCCGTCTTGGGAACCTCTCGGGTACGGGCGTAGCCGTGGAAGAAGCGTCGGGGGTAGCTCGAAGGTCTCTGCTCGCAGATGTGACCTCTTCTTTGGTGGTAGCTGTACTCAGAGCTCCTTCAACTCCTTCAATCTCTGCTGGTCAGAAAGCTCCCAAGCCGTGTGGGTCCTGGTAGCACGGTCCCGCTCCTCGTACACCAGCCCTCCAAGGTAGCACATGTGGTTGTAGTTGTGACGACTCCCCTCCTGTAGGTCCCACACTCTCACCTGGTAGTCAGCTGCTGCAGCTCCAACTGACTCCATTAGGTACTTGGCCTCTGCCAGCCGCTCCCTGTCCACGCGGGTGGCCTCCACCATGGCTCAGTGCTTCTCCTCAGCGGTCTTCAACCGTGCCTCCAAGGTTGGGGATCCTCACGGCGTCCCCCTCTGAGCTAGCCCTGGCGGCTGCTAGTCCGAGCTGCACCAATTCGCCGTTCCTCTGTTGAGACTGCTCCAGTCGATCTGCCAACTCCAACTTCTCCAACTCTAGCTCCTGAGCAAGATGCAATCACCTGTCCCACTTCCATCTTAGGTAGGTGATCTCACTGTCAGCCCAGTAAAGTGCCTGGTCCTGTTCAAAGGATGCATCGGTTTGCCATGTGCATCTTCTTGTTCTCCACCTCTGTAGTCACCTCGAAGTACTGAGCATGGTCGTAGGTGTCCCAGCGACTCGGGTCGTAGACCCTCGTCAGTAGAACGCTGAACGGGGTGTCCTTGAGCTTCTCTTCAAGCTGGATACAGACCTCCTTGAGTGCTTGGCGCGCGCAGACCTGGTGCGCCTCCATAGTGGAACTCTCGAAGCAGTGCACCTTGATTCCCTTGAACTCTAGAACTCGTGGGTCCACCGGTACCGTGACTGTCAGGAACGTGGCAGACTGGTCCAACGGTCCCATAGTCCTCCCCTCGTAGCTCACTCGGTCGGTCTCCACTCCTACCGACTCCAAACACTCCCTCAGAAGGTGGCAGAAACCTCCAGCCCACTTACCGTCCGACTCAAGGGGAATCCACGGTTGCTCCGCCATCTGCACAACGTTGTTAGAGGGTAGTTAGTAAGGTAGTTAGTTAAAGTTAATGAAGAAAATGCATATATAAGTATAGATATATACACACGGAAGTCAAGGGGTTTATATAAAGTTCCAAGGTTCAGAATCGACTTCCTAAGCTATCGACCATTCCTGGGGCTCGTCCTACGGTCAAGCATGGCTCTGGTACCAACTGAAACGAACCGGATTCCCGCGGAAGGAAATCTGACTCTCTGCACCTAGGTGGTAGTCCCAGGAGGTCTACCACGTGCAATCCCCTGTCTCAGCAATGCCAGAAATCCATACAGAGGAAAAAACAGATAGAGTACAACATTTATTTATTACAATAATCAGAGTACATCTCTTCGGCACATGCCGGGTATAAGTCCATCGGGACTGAATCAAACAGAAATACAATGTCTAGCAGTGACTCCATGCAAGCGCGGGGAACTCCATATCCGCAGGCAGCTCGAGCGTAGAAAGAGCACTAGTCCTCCCATCCATCGTTGTCGAAGTCGTAGTCCGGCTCTGTGTCAGAGACACCAGGGTCTACCCGATAAGCGGGTAGGTCATGTCAGCTTCCCAACAAAGAGGTAAAAGCAGTGTATAATCTACTATGCAGGACATATTCCTACTTTGGTTGTAGAAGGCTTAAGCAAATCAGCGAAGCAACATACAAGGTAAGCAGAGATTTGCAGTGAGGTCAACACCTTGGGGAAACTCACACTTCCGAGGTCCACACCCCGCTCAAGGGTACCACACCAAAGCACCAGATCACAACCACGATCCAGCTCCCAACTCTCTTCTGCGATGTTGTTCCCACCTACTCCTATCCCCACATCTCAACGGCCAAAGCCGGGCTCACTCACTCGGGGAAGAGAAGAAGCACAAGAAAAGTATAACCAATCAGGTGAGAGATCAGAAGACTGTCCATAACCAGTGGACACGGACTATAGCTATAGGTTTAAACACTCTGCAGAGGTTGTACAACTGTACCCGCCCGAATAGGACCGGAACCAGTCGACACCGATTCCAAGCCCTACCATACAGTTGAAGCTCAAGTAAGTGGATAGTACCCTCCTGCGTCTCCGAGTCTGGCACAGCCCCGGCTGTAGAGGTCATACTGCCAGCGAGGGGCCCTCGAAGCTGTGGAACCCTTCCCCGGCCTCGCCGGGGCGAAGTCTACTAAGGAGCAAAACCATCTCCCTTCACGATCACACCAATCCGCCTACAGGCGGGGTGCTATCCACTACAAGTCTCACCCCGCACCCACGCCCAATACAAGGCGGGTGGTTTGTACGGTAAAAGTCATCTAAAGCAAGGTCAACTGACGATCGGTCCTTAAGGGCTGAGAGCGAGCACTCCCCAACTCCTTCCGTACGACACGCCGCTCAAGTTAGAGGACAGATCGCATCTTCCCGAGGCAGGCGTTCACCAGTAACCAAGCGGCTCGCTCCCGCCAAAACACATCAAGGAGGAACGCACCCAGAACTCACGCTGGAACACACTGATATCTCCCGCATCTCAGCCCAAGCCCAGAATACCATCCATAATCAAGCATCAAAAATATGGATAGTTGATGTATGGGACTAGCAAGGGTCTGTAGCTAGTCCCGAGGTAGGTAAATCAAGGAATCTAGATATATCAAATCATCAAGGCAAGGCTAATCAATTGGCTAGGAAATTCATCCAAGCAGTGCATATAAAGTAAAGCACTAGCATCTAAATATCAACATGGGATCTACATGGTTGGGAGTGACATGACACCTTCTTTGCCGTTGAAGCAGTCGATGTCCGGAGCAGGGTACTCGGGGTCCTCCGCGTCCTCCTGGTCGAAGCTCGGGTCTGTGGCACGAGATTCGACGCGAACGTAAGAAAACGGTGCACAACTAAGCAATAACTCCAAATAGAAACCTCTTTTTAGAAAACCCAAAAGAGCTCAAACTACTTACAAACAGCAAGGTTTTGAAATTACGGAATTATAGAAATTAGTTTTATATTTTTCTAAGCTTCCTATAATTAATTATGATTTTTCAAAGATTAAAACTATTTTTAAATCATTTTTGAAAATCATTTGAAAATAGAAAAGGATTTTTATTAAAAATGCCGCTGACGTCAGCATGACGTCAGCGTCCCTCGGTTAGTGGCCCGGTATTGGGTTGAAAGTTCACTGGGCCGAAACTGGCCCAGTGGGCTCGGCCCAGTTGGCCCAGGAGCCTAAAGTCCAGAGAAGGACCCTGATCTACCACGTCCCTCACTAATGGGCCGTTTGTAGCCTGCTGGGCTCGGATGGACCCAATCCCAGTCGGCGGCCCGCTTAGGGTTTCAGCTACACAGCGCACACTCGCGTTGCCCACCAGGTGTTCGATGGAGTGCCCGGCATTCCCCCGTGGCGGCGATGCGCAGCGCTGGCGTCAGGTCTTCGTCGTCGGTGGTCAATTGTCCACCGGGGTGACTCGCCTTTACCTCGCCGGATAGCCTTGTTAACACCAAAAATTGGTACAAGAGAGGGGCTGATTTGTGGGCCTGACTTGGTGACAAATCCCGTTCAACGGGAGAAGATTTTTTCAGAAGATTCGGCAGAGATGCTTGCGGTCGGCAGTTTGTTTCCGTTCGGCAAAAGGACTGTTTGCACTGATTTTGCGGGATCGTGTGGTGACGTGGCTCGAACGGAAGGGACGAATGGATGGATAAGCATTCGCACTTGGGCATTAAATTAGGTATCAAATATTGTGCTCATAGTCCACCAGGAGTCATGTTAAGACAGGGTATAAATATGAACCCTGGATGTATGTAATTGTAATCGAACATTCTCATAACAAACCGGCTTTACGCCAAACCTTCGAGTCCTAGTCGTGTCGTCGAGTTCTTTGAGAGCGTTCATCGATCCGTCGACCTCCGTAAGTACCGGCAACCTTGTATCATGTCTAGTATCATGCGGTGGATTTAGATCATGATGCAACAAGTAGTCTTGTTACCTTGCTTAGTAACATGCGGTGGATTTAAGATTGGTTCAAGAGGGTTTCTCGTTGGATCATGAGCCATGCGGTAGGCTAAGATCTAGCTTGAAGCTAGTTATCGGCTCTATTAGATTTGGCAAGATCTAATAGATTCATTAAGTTACCCCGTGTTGCTTTAAGTTTTTACTTTATGTTTAAATTCATGTAACACTCCTTTGCCCAATTTAGATTGGTTCGAATCGGCTTTATCTTGTTTGGTGATCCTTATGCAAAACAAGTTCATATCTTTGGCTTAATTTATCACGTGGATCATGTGTTCCCTAATAGCCGAAACCGAATCAATCTAAGTTGTCACGTGTTGCGGGTTCAAGCTTGTCAAATCTTGTATGAATCTTGAAAGAACCGGGTATCATGCGGTAGATGCAGGTTTTTGGGTTGTTTTAGAGCTAATCATCCGGTGGATTAGATATCGATTTAATCTGATAGATTTGTCATCTTTGGTAATGTTTGTTCCTTCTCCACGGACCCGATTCGGCTATGCAGCCATATTCGGTTATGCTTTCACGAGTAAAATGTGTTTACGAGTTATGTTTTAAATAATGCATGCTTTTAGCTTTCCATATTTAGATTGTATCATGCGGTGGATAGATCTTTTGTGGTTGGTGGTGTGATTTTAAACAAGTTGTATCATGCGGTGGATTAACTTGTTTGAATTCATGCTTGACGGGTTTCAAAGTATCTAGACATGTGGTAGACTAGTGCTTTGGGCCTATGCACGCTTGTTCATTACATATTTGCAATCATGCTTTACTTCATTTACTTTTGACTGTTATTTATCCACGAGGATCGGTCATGATCATGCACGAGTAATGCTGTTTAAACAAAGACCGATCTTTTGTCATGCTTACGTCATCCATTCGGCTATGTTTTGTTTCACGCTTTAAAGCTCCCGAATGATTTTCAATCCGTTGACAGATAGCTTCTCGTAGCTATATGTCACTTCACATGGCTTTTAGCCGCAAATATGGAACTGTCTGGTACCACCCGGCAAGTTCCAAGCTTTGGCATCTAACTATGTTACCCTCTGTTAATTTCAGGAAAATTGACTGGCACACTTTGGAATCTGCTCGTGTGTTAAGCCGGCTTGTTCGGCTTGCTGTGTGCTTGGCGTAGGGTGCGGATTTTGCGTCAACACACTTTTTGGCACGCCCAGTGGGACACTTTCGTTGAATCAAGATGCCTGAAATCGGCGACGTCATGGATGTCACCATTGATGACCTATCCCCGGAACAACAAGCACAGCTGAAAGACGCTACTGACCAATTCCAGATGAAGTGCTTGATGTCGTTCGGCAAGAACAGAAGTGGCGTCCCATACCTTAAATCTGAGATGCCCAGGGTTCTGTTGCCGGGGGAGCCTGACACCACATCTTTTCAAGAGAAAGAAGAGGCTCTAAATGCTTTTCGGGAGACTGCAGAAGCTGTGTTGGGTAGGCATCATATGCCCTTCTTGAGCATGTTCAAGCAGATGATGATTGGCGTGTTCAGCCCAGGCATGGAAAAGGTGTTTAGTCGAGTATCCCCTCACGCATATTCTGCAGAGGTCGGAGAAACCAGTTCTGCTCAACCAACAGGAGCTCAACCGCCACTGCAGAGCCAGCCGATCCAGCCTCCTCCATAAAGCGTTGGGAGCCAGCCGATCCAGCCTCCTCCACAAAGCGTGGGGAGTCAACCGATGCAACCTCCTCTACGAGGCATGGGGGGTCAGCCAGTCCAGCCACCTCTACAAGGCAATAAAGGTCAACTAGTTCAACAGCCGAACCCGTATCAGCCTACATATGGGGACATGGCGTTCGGTTCGACTGAAGTGTCGCCTAACTCTACTTACAAGATTGCCCCGCTAATAACAGGTTGCAGAAAAATATGTATCGTGGGGGGATATCATGAGGTCATGGATTATGGTGCTATAGATGCTCTCCCAAATCCTGGGTACGGTACAGCTGCAGGAATACAAGACGATGATATTCTACTACAGAAAATGGCCGATCTCATGCAAAATCAATTCGGCCTTAAACCTAAAATGCAAGGACTAGCTTATACACCTCCCTTCCCAGAGTGGTACTACAGGGTGATCTTGCCGCCAAGGGTGAAGCCCCCTACAGAGTTTACAAAGTTCTCTGGGCAGGACGATACAAGCACTGTAGAGCATATTGCTCCATATTTAATGCAGCTTGGAGAAGCTTCGGCTGATGAGGTGTTCAGAGTTAGATATTTCCCTCTGTCGTTAACGGGCTTAGCATTCCAATGGTTTACTTCTCTGCCTCCTCAGTCCGTAGGCACATGGAGGGATCTAGAACAAAAGTTCCATGCCCATTACTTTAGTGGTAGCACAGAGAAGAAGCTAATTGATCTGGCTACCTTGAAACAGAGGAACAATGAGACGCCTCTGGAATTCCTCAGAAGATTCAGGGAAGTCAAGGGCATGTGCTTCTCTTTGACCCTGCCGGATGATCAGCTGGCTGATATGGCTGTTGCATGGATGTTGCCAGCTATTCGGGAGAAATTGTTTGGCATGGAATTTGACAACCTTGGTCAGTTGTCTCAGAAGCTGTCATTGATGAGTAATCGGCCCATCTTTGGTTCAAGAAGGATACCAGATTTGCCAAGCACCATGACATAGCTGATATCTACAACCAGTTCCTCGAGAAGGCTGACCAGGTGGAAGATTTTGATGATGACGAGGAAGTGGCCGCCGCTGAGATTATGTGGGGCAAGGAGCCCTTGACTGTGAACCAGCGGTGGATAAAACAAACCAAGGGCACATATGACTTTGATGTCACCAAGGCTGACAAGCTTTCTGAGTTCTTGGTAAAAGAAGGCCGAATCAAGTTGCCTGAAGGGCATTCCATGCTTCGGCCCGATGGGGTTAAAGAGAAACGTTACTGCGGTTTTCATGATAGAAACCCTCACTCCATCAATGATTGCAGGGTCTTCAGGATGAGGATCCAAAAGTCTATCCAGGAGAGGCATTTGAAATTGGACAATAAGATGAAGATGGATGGCCACCCTTTCCCTCAAAACATGGTTGGCTTTTCTGTCAATATGGTGACTGCTGAGGAGAAGGGGAAAGTGAAAGTCCTGACGTCAGCTAGAGCAAAACAGGGTGGATCAGTGGATCCCACACGGCAAGTGACGGTGGAGCAAGTCAACAGGGAAGCCCCTCGCGTCCTCAAGAGCCAGGATGAAGTTGGGGAATCATCCAGGACCAAGCCCAGGGTTACCACACGCATTCTCCTCAACAAATGGCAGCGTCAGCAGGAAAAAGAACGCTACCAGAAGCAGAAATATGAAGAGGAGGGGCGCAGGTTTGAAGAAGAGGCACGCAGGAAAGAGCTAGAGGAGTACGCGCGGGAGCAAGAGCGTGCACACTGGGAATGCGCTTTCTTTAGGCATTGCTGGAACGATGGCTTGAAGCTCCCCACATTGAAGAATTGCCCGGAGTGTAGTGATAAGTACTCTGAATACAGGCAGGAAACTGTCAATCGCCGATCCGTCCATGAGAGAATTGGAAGGATGCATCCTAATGACGGTCGGTGTCTAAAAATAATTGAGGTCATTGATCACCCAAGGAAAAGGCAAGCTGACCAAAGATGGGCTGATGGACAAGAAGAGGAACGCGAGTACATCTGGCAAGAAGGACAGTGGTGCCCGCCTGGCTTAAGGAGAAGCCAAAAGAGAAGGGTTCAACGCCTGAGGAACCGGGAGTTAAAGCAGGTGGGAATCCAAAGAAAGCAAGTGTGGCGCCCAAAAGACAAGCCTGAAGGATCGGGTCGTTCGGCTCCAACGTGCATGGTATACTTTCTGCCGAATGAGTTCATGGCTCCTGCTAACCAAGTTGTGCAGGAGGAAGCGTTTCCAGATACCAATGAGGATGAACGGCTTGGAGGATTAATGGCGCAGCTGGTATTGGCTAAGCAGGCCACCTTTGACAAACCGGCCAAAAATCGACACATGAGGCCGTTGTATTTGAAGGGATAGGTCAATGGCAAGCCATTGACCAAGATGTTTGTCGATGGCGGAGCTGCGGTCAACGTGATGTCGTATACTACCTTCAGGAAGCTTGGCATGGGCCCCGGAGACTTGACGCCAACAAGCATAATTCTGAATGATTTCGCTGGGAATCCTTCAGATACCAAGGGCTGCGTGCACGTGGACTTGATGATCGGGTCCAAAACTTTTCTCACGACCTTCTTTGTCATTGAAGGCAAAGGAGCCTATAGCTTGCTGCTTGGGCCGGACTGGATCCATGCCAATTGCTGCATTCCATCTACCATGCATCAACAGCTCGTTCAGTGGGTAGATGACGATATTGAAGTGGTCCAAGCAGATGATTCAGTGAGCGTGGCAAACGTCGAACCAGCTTTCTGGGAATATCAAGGCATCGATTGTTTCTCAGGAAAAGACTGGGGTGAAGGTCCTGTTGAACCTGTCAGCAGTGATCAACAGCCGATTCAAGCAGTCGGCTCTTATAGTAATTTTTAATGGATAATCCAGTTGATGGAACTGATGGAAAGTTAGGGCGAGGATTCATGTCGGCCGACAAATTAGAGGAAATTGATATTGGAAATGGTGACAAGCCAAGGCCGACATTTATCAGTGCTAACTTGGAGTCAGGTTTCAGAGAAGAGCTAATTAAGCTGTTAAAAGAATATAAAGATTGCTTCGCTTGGGATTATTCGGAGATGCCTGGTTAGGATCGTTCTATTGTTGAGCATCGGTTGCCGATCAAGCCCGGTTTTAGACCTTATAAGCAACCTCCCCGAAAAATCTACAAGGATGAAGTATTGGCCGATGTGAAAAAGGAAGTTGAGAGATTACTTGATGCAAACTTCGTTCGGCCATGCAGGTATGCGGAGTGGATCTCTAACATCGTCCCTGTCTACAAGAAAAATGGGAAGATGAGGGTTTGCATAGATTTCAAAGATTTGAACAGGGCTACTCCCATGGATGGATACCCAATGCCTATTGCTGATTTATTGGTTGATGCTGCTGCTGGACATAAGGTTATCAGTTTTATGGATGGTAATGCAGGGTACAACCAAATATTTATGGCAATAGAAGACATATCGAAGACAGCCTTCAGATGTCCTAGTCATATAGGCTTGTTTGAGTGGATAGTCATGACATTTGGGTTGAAAAATGCCGATGCAACTTATCAACAAGCCATGAATTATATCTTTCATGAGTTGATCGGCAAAATTGTTGAAATTTATATTGATGATGTCGTGATCAAATCTTTGAATCATGACTCACACTTAGAGGATGTGAAGAGAACTCTGGAGTGCACCCGAAAGCATGGATTGAAGATGAATCCAAACAAGTGTGCCTTTGGAGTATCAGCTGGAGAATTCTTGGGATTTCTGGTACATGAAGGAGGGATTGAAGTTGGCAAGAAAAGCATGAAAGCTATCGATGAAGTTGTTCCTCCAACCAATCTCAAGGAGTTGCAATCACTGCTTGGCAAGATCAATTTTGTGAGGAGGTTCATTTCAAATTTGTCACAAAAGGTTTTGCCCTTTTCTCCGTTGTTGAAGCTCAAGAAGGATCAAAAATTTGTATGGGGTGATGAACAACAAAAGGCTTTTGATGAGATCAAGCGGTACATGAAGGAACCACCAGTGCTGGTGCCTCCGCAGTTGAACAAGCCTTTTAAGTTGTACGTGGCAGCCGATACCCAAACCATTGGATCGGCCCTTATACAAGAGTTTGAAGGAAAGGAGTGGGTAGTAGCGTACCTTAGCCGAAAATTACTTGATCCTGAGACCAGGTATTCGGCTGCAGAGAAGCTGTGTTTATGTGTGTACTACTCGTGTACAATGTTTCGGCACTACTTGTTGAATGCCGAATGCGTTGTATACTCCAGGTTTGATGTAATAAAACATATGTTATCTATGCCAATTTTGAATGGAAGGATTGGCAAGTGGATTTTGGCCTTATCTGAGTTTGAGTTGAAGTTCGAATCGGCAAAAGCTATAAAAGGTCAGATTATTGCCGACTTCATTACTGAGCATCGTGATCCATCAATTGATTTGCTTGAAATTACTCCGTGGGCTTTGTTCTTTGATGGATCCTCATGTGGTAAAGGTGGAGGAGTAGGGATTTTATTAATTTCACCCAAGGGTGAGATGTTTGAGTTTGCTATCCCTATTCAACCTACTGTCACAAACAACCAA
The DNA here is from genome assembly GCA_947561735.1 of Cenchrus americanus. Classification (NCBI taxonomy): domain Eukaryota; kingdom Viridiplantae; phylum Streptophyta; class Magnoliopsida; order Poales; family Poaceae; genus Cenchrus; species Cenchrus americanus. Next base: position 52,270,491 of record OX387244.1, on the reverse strand, counting down.
GCTGAGTACGAGGAGTTGCTTAGAGGGCTTCAGTACCTAAGAGAAGCCGGGGCCATTTCAGTTGAAATTTATGGAGATTCAGAGCTGGTTATAAAGCAATTGAACGGCCAATATGAGTGTAAAAGTGATGCCCTGAGGAATTACTACGAGGAATGCAGGGAAATTTTAAAGAGTTTCCAGTTAGTAATTCTACAGCATATTCCTAGAGAACACAATGAAGAGGCAAACAGGTTGGCTCAGAGTGCTTTAGGTTATAGAGAGAATCAAGAAGCGTTTGCCATGGAGGTGTGTGCTTTCGGGAGTGATCTCGCAGAAGATGGTTGGAGAAAGGAAATTGTTGATTATCTGGAGGATCCATCCTGAAAGGTTTCTAGAAAGCTCAGGTATAAAGCTATAAAATTTGTTCTTCTGGATGGAAGTCTATTTTACAAATCATTGGATGGGGTGTTGCTGCAATGCTTGGGTCCAGAAGAAGCAAAGAAAATGATGAGTGAGGTGCATGATGGGCTATGTGGAGCACATCAATCGGCCTATCGTACGAAATGGGTTATTAGGCAAGCTGGATGTTTTTGGCCGACGATGTTGGAAGATTGCTTTGAGTATTACAAGGGATGTCAAGATTGTCAGAAGTTTGGGAATATTCAAAGGGTTCCAGCGTCAGCACTGAATCCAATTATCAAGCCATGGCCATTCAGAGGCTGGGGTTTAGATTTGATTGGCCAAATAAACCCGCCGTCTAGCAAGGGGCATAAGTTTGTGCTTTTAGCAACAGATTACTTCACCAAATGGGTTGAGGCAATTCAACTGAAGAAAGTAACATCAAAAAACATGGTTGATTTTGTTAAAGAACACATCATCTACAGGTTTGGAATTCCTCAAACCATTACAACTGATCAAGGAGCTCAGTTTGTATCCTTGGAGTTCAGGGAGTTTGCCGAAAGCATGGGAATCAAATTGTTTAATTCTTCTCCTTATTATGCCCAAGCTAATGGTCAGGCAGAGGCTTCTAACAAGATCATGATCAAGCTATTACAAAAGAAGATCGACCAGAAGCCAAAGAGGTGGCATTCGGTACTCAACGAGGCTTTATGGGCTTACCAAATGGCTCCTCATGGAGCTGCAAAGACTTCTCCTTATGAGTTGGTTTATGGGCATCATGCTATTTTGCCTTGGGAAATGCAATCAGATTCTAGGAGAGTGGTTTTGCAAAAGGACTTAAGCTCCAAAGATTATAGTGGCTTAATGATGGATGAGTTAGAAGATTTACATATGATTCGTCTTAGAGCCTTGGAAAACATTGAAAAGAACAAGTTGCGAGTTGCTAAATATTACAACATGAAGGATCAGATGGCGACTAGAGAGGGGGGGAGTGAATAGGAGTCGGTAAAAATTCTTCTCAAAGAACCCGGCCTATGCCCTAGTCAAATCCCGGTCACACACAAGCGATGGATCGAATCACACACCAATCGCCAAGACAACGAGGTTATAGATCAACCTCTAGCCTTAGGAACGATTCCTTGAAGCACACGCGGAAGCACGAAAGAAGGAGGAGAGGAATCGAACCAAGAAGCAAAGCGCGCAGCCTCTGGCGGACCGTCCGGCCAGACAGGGCGGACCGTCCGTGATGAGCCGCGCGGACCGTCTGGTAGGGTACCGCGGACTGTCCGCACCCTTGCCGCGGACTGTCCGGCCTGAGCCGCGGACCGTCCGTTAAAAACAAACAGAACCAACAGGGACGCACCCGAACCACGGACCGTCCGCGGGGAGCACGCGGACTGTCCGCCAGGCACCCGCGGACCGTCCGCCCTCTGCTGCGGATCGTCCGAAACTCCGTCCAACCAAAACTCAAAATCGCGACGGATCGAAACGAGAGGCGAGCAAGAACACGAAGAACACGGGACGAACACGAGCGGCGCGGACTGTCCGCCAGGAGGGCGCGGACCGTCCGCGAGGCTCGGACAGAGTAGAAAACGCCCGACCTCGAAAGTCAACCCCCACAAATCATCATCGGATTTCCAAACGGTTGAAGCTGTGGAGACAAGGGTTTGGGGACTTGAAAAGCGTCACACAAGGATGCTATAGCCCAAAAATCTTGCCTCCTAACTCCCTAAATCACCGGGAATCGCGAATCCTTTGAGCACCACCAAAAGCTTGAACACCGAACGAAAACTCTCGAATCGAAGTGGTTTCCCGGCGTTTGAGGGCACAAGATCAATCACAAAGATGCGCGAGACATCTATCCATGTTTCCCTCAATGAAATCCAGGGAGAAACGCACTCAAATCCACGGAGTCGCACCGAGAACAAAGGCACGAAAACAAGCACAAAAAGACCACGAAAAACACAACTCCGAATCTTCTATACATACCAGGAAAGATTCACAAGGTCTAGCATGCCGCCCTAGCATCCATCCCTCTCAACAAATCTCTCATGAAGCTCTCATGCTAGCCTAGAGAAAATGGAAGAAAAATAGCTACGAAAATGAGAAATGGGAGGGAGGAAATGAAACCCTAAGTCGCGGAGAGCGAGAGCCATCCACACACACTCATGGCTTATATATCAGGTCCCGCCGGGAGTGGTAAATGACTCGACTACCCCTAACTTAATTACGGCGATACAACCCACGTAGGGGCATTTAGGTAATGTTTGTGGGTCTTGCCATCGGACGGCCACGCCTTTGCCGCACCCCCGCGTCCTCCCGACGCAAGCCATGCGATCCCGCCGCGTGTCCTCTCGCCCTCGAAGCTTCCCGACACGCCCGGATCCCGTCTCCGTCGTGTTGGGCCCTCGGACTTGGTTTTGAGGCCCAAACCAAGAAACCGTCCACCGATGATTTTGTGGGCAAACCACCAAACCCCACGTGCTCGGTCCGCCTCCCGCTAAACCACTTGACTCGACCGCCACCGTGCACCGGCTCGATTGTCCATGACTTCGTCTTGCTCGTGTCGCCACCATGTGGCCCGCACCCGGGCCCCGCCGTCCACCGGGTCCCTCGAACCGAGCCTACTTGTCTCTCCATCTCCCGGAGGCCCCTCAAGGCCGAAGACCTTTCGCGCCCGTTCTTCACCCGCAACAACACGAACTAGGCCGCGAGCCTACACCTGCGCACTAAGCGAAGAGTCAGTCCAACACCCGTTGTCAATCACTCATCACTGAGGAGCGGTCATCCATCGACCACTGGGACGCTCCTGGTCCTCAATCTCCCCCTTGATGAGTGCATTGACAACACACAACGCGAAATGAAGTTTAGAGAAAGAAAGAAAGGAAGAAGAAAGAAAAACAAAGAAGCTCAACTCATGACCAAAACCGAAGAACGGCAAAGAAAGGTCACAAGCCAAGCAAAGCACAAACTCCACACCGAACACAGCAAGAAAGCTCCCCCTGAACACATGCAAGCTCCCCCTGAACAGGTGGATGCAAACTCCAAAATTTCAGCTCACCTCTTCTGAATTTTCATTAAGCTCACCTCTTCTCCCCCTTGTTGACAATGTATGAATCAAGGTGAAAATGCGGAAATGAAAAACAAAGCATATAAACATCTACATGAGCTTCTCAAATAGGCCAAATCTAATGTCAAAGGCTAAAAATGAGACAAAGATCACACATATGAATCATAGCATAGTCAAAGCATTGCCACAAGTAATATATGAAAATACAAGCATGTGACAAAGCAAAATTTTCAGATTTAAGCAGTTTTACCAAAAGAAGGCTCGCTTCACATGTAAAAGCCTATCCATGTCACACTTGAGCCACAAACATGCATACCATTCAAAGATCATACGAGGATAGCAAATTCTCAGCAAAAGATCATGGCAAACACCCATAAAGCAAAGCATGTCATGTCAAAGCTCATGAGCCATGTGTCCACTTCGGGGAGACTTCTCCACTGGTGAACATCATGCAACATGTTTTGCACCCATATGTGAAAGATAAGACATTTTAAGCATAGACATGATGGATGGAGCATTTTTCAAGCATACACACTTCTTTTCAGGATTAATTCATTTTATGGTACATGAAGTGCCTTTGCGGCAAAAAGAAGCTTATGCTCCCCCATGAATGCAACATAGGCTAAACATTCACAATGATATTCGGCCTTTGGCCCAAATGCTAGAACAAGGCATCCAAGCACGATCTAAGCATGAAAATCACATTCAGACCAAACTGTGACATGGATACACAACTACACACGAGTGGAGCATATTTCATCAAAAATTAGTCAAGATTAGCATTTATTTCAAAAAGGGCTATCTCACCACACATATATCTCAAATATTCCAAGAGCATAGCCTCACATCACCATTTCTCCACACATATGACCAACATCTCACAAATAGCCAAAGAAACTCAAATATGGCATATGTAAGAAGCTCATCATCCTAAAATGCAATACGATACAAATGCAACATGATATATGACAAGATGGCTATCCTACCATGGTTTATACATCAAGCAAAGCATGTATATACATCAAAGTAAACATGGTATGATACATATGATACAAAAAGGAAATCCCCCAAGAAACAACTAGAAAGGGCAACAAACCCCAAGTTCCCCCCCGCAAGCGCACAAATGTAGCTTGGTCGAGAGGCTTTGTAAAGATGTCGGCTAGCTGATCTTGGGTAGGGACATGGCTCAACACAATGGTTCCTTTTTCCACATTGTCCCTCAAGAAATGATACCTCACTTCTATGTGTTTGGTTCTGGAGTGAAGCACTGGGTTTTTGGCTACGCTTATGGCACTGGTGCTATCACAAAGAAGTGGGATCTGGGTGCACTCCTCACCAAAGTCTCTCAAAGTGTATGAAATCCACAACAGCTGGGAACAACAACTTGCGGCAGCAACATACTCCACCTCGGTGGTAGACTGAGCTACACTAGACTGCTTGCGGGAAGACCATGAAACTAGCGAAGACCCAAGAAACTGGCAAGTACCAGAAGTAGACTTCCTCTCGACTCGACAACCAGCAAAATCCGCATCGGAAAAACCATGAAGGGAAAGAGTCGAGGAGGACGAATACCAAAGGCCAAGACCAGGGGCAGACTGTAGGTACCTGAAGATCCTCTTGACGGCCTGTCGATGTGATGTCCTCGGTTAAGCCTGAAAACGAGCGCACAGACACACGCTGAACTGTATGTCTGGCCTCGTCGCCGTCAAGTAGAGGAGGGAGCCGATCATGCTCCTGTACTCCCGCTGGTCCACTGGTTCTCCGTCCTCATCCGCATCCAAAGTGGTCGTACTCCCCATGGGAGTCGACATCGGCTTCACATCTTGCATCTGGAACTTCTTCAGCATGTCTTTTGTGTACTTGGTCTGGTGCACGAATGTTCCATCCTTCACATCCTCCATCTGGAATTCCCTGCTCATCTCATCTGCAAACTTGGCAACAAGGTTATGTGACGAGCCACCAAAGACAATATCATCCACGTATATCTGCACAACCAACAAGTCATTCTCATGCTTGAGGAGAAACAAGGTCCTATCCACGGTACCCATCACAAACCCTCTGCTCAACAGAAAACCTCTCAATCTCCCATACCAAGCCCGGGGCGCCTGTTTCAACCCATACAGAGCCCTTTTCAACCTGTACATCATGTGTGGATACTTCTCACTCTCGAACCCCGGTGGCTGCTTCACATACACCTCCTCCTCTATGACCCCATTCAGAAAAGCACTCTTCACATCCATCTGAAACAACTTGAACCCTTTAGCCACGGCAAAGGCTAGAAGGATCCGAATTGCCTCAAGACGGGCCACAGGAGCAAAGGTCTCCTCATAGTCGATCCCCTCCTTCTGACTAAACCCCTGAGCAACAAGTCTGGACTTGTTCCTCACCACCATCCCATTCTCACCCTCTTTGTTCTTCCAAACCCACTTGGTTCCTATGGGATGGCAATTTGGAGGTGGTTCAACTAACTCCCACACCTGGTTCCTCTCAAAGTTTTCCAACTCCTCATGCATAGAATTGACCCGGTTTGCATCGGATAAAGCATGTCCAATGTCCTTGGGCTCAAAAGTGGCAACAAAAGCAAGATGAGCAAAATGAGAGGAATTCCCGGACCTTGACCGTGTAGTGTGTTCGTCGATGTTCCCAATGATCTTCGACAGGGGGATGCACTTCTTGAATCCGCCGGGGAGCCTCACGCCTCGAGACTGCCCCCCCCCTCAACTTCGGCCTTCTCTCGCTCGGTCCTCTTGTTGTACCGTCGTTGTCCATGAAGTAGACGGTCCACACTCCATAGTGGTCGTAGGGGAAGTAGTGGGTACACACTCAGCTTCAGGCGCATGGTTCTCTCCATCATCATCTCCAGCTTCATCCTTCTCTTCAAAGAGGTCCTCGGCCATCTCTTCATCACCTGCACATTCAAAGCCAAGAGAGGTACATGGCATTGTCTCGTCGAAGGTTACCTCGCAAGTCTCCATGATTTTGTTAGTCTCAAGGTTAAGCACCCTATAGGCTCTAGAGTGGTTAGCATATCCAAAGAAAATACCATCACTAGACCTAGCCTCAAACTTGTCGAGTTTTCCCTTCTTAAGAATAAAGCACTTGCGGCCAAAGACTCGGAAATGACTCACCTTGGGTGCCCGACCATGCATTAGCTCATAACAGGTCTTCTTCTTGAAAGCTTGCAATAAAATCCTGTTGGAAACATGACAAGCCGTATTGACCGCCTCAGCCCAATACCTCCTAGGAGTCCTGTGCTCATCGAGCATCGTCCTAGCCATCTCACAAAGAGTCCGATTTTTCCTTTCCACGACTCCATTTTGAGGGGGCACATAAGGGGTCGAATACTGATGTTCAGGACCTAGATCACAACAAAAGGCATCAAAACAAGAGTTCTTGAACTCTGAGCCATTATCACTGCGGATAGCTCGAATAGCATTCCCATGCCTCTCATTTTTCAACCTCACGATCAGATCTCGAACAAAACCAAATGTCTCACTCTTATCTTCCAAGAAAAACACCCAGGCATAGCGAGAGTAATCGTCCACCACAACAAGGACATACCACTTCCCACCCACCGAGCGAACTCGAGCTGGCCCAACAAGATCCATGTGCAACAGCTCTGTCGGACGCTCGGTCATGACATCGGTCAGGGGTGGATGGGGAGTGGCTACCATCTTGCCATGCCTACACGGAGCACAAACCAAATCCTTCTCAAGATTCAACCTCAGTAATCCTCGGACAAGGTCAAGACCACTCAAGCGGGAAACCAAATCAAAGCTCAAGTGTCCCAACCGCCTATGCCATTTCCACAAATCAGAAGAAGGACCGGCCATCAAACAACGAGCAGGACCCAAAGAACAAGAGAAATCAGCCCTGAAAATCTGACCCTCGGGGATGATCATACAGACAAGATCACCTCGAGAATCAAGCAAACGAGACTCGCCAGACTTGAAACGCACCTCAAAACCCTCATTAAGCAACTGAGAAACCGAAAGAAAATTGAAACCCAAAGACTTCACAAGAGCCACTCTCTTCAACGTTACCTTGTCACTCACATGCACAACACCCTCTGACATCACCCTTCCTCGTCCATTGTCCCCAAATGTGATGTACATCTTTTCCTTCACTGGGGTAAGGCTGGAGAACCACTTCTTATCTCCGGTCATGTGTCGAGAACACCCGGAGTCGATCAACCAAATGTCCTCCAAGCCTCCTGCCTGTAGTCAGAAACAAGAACGAGAATGAGCTAACGACTAGACACTAGGGTTAGCACAAAGAAAGTTAAACCAGTGTCGAGCCATCTGCTCAAAAGAGGGGTTAGCAAACATCATTCCCTTGCCACCAAACTTCCCATGTCCCATGGGAGGAGTACGAGCACCATGAGAGGGAAAACGTGGTCCGTAGTTCCTCTGGAACCCAAAGCTGCGATCATCTCCCCTGAACCTGTATTGAGGACGAGTAGGGGGACGTCCAGCAAAACCACCACGAGCCCGACCAAACCTCTCACCAGCACGCACACCATCATCTCTCCTCTCAAACCTCGCACCACCACCTCTCTGTGGGAACCTGCCAACCCTCCTCACACTTCCCACCCCCCGTGGAAGTGGCACTCTAGGCTCAGGAATACCATGAGACTGGCGATACCTGTCCTGGTTCGCTTGCTCCCTAGCAAGCCTCTCATCCCTCTTCCTCTTGTAGCAAAACTCTGCAAGATGCCTCTCCTTGCCACAATACTCACACCTGAAGGGGATGGGTTTTGATTTTGGCTCTGGCTTCTCTCTAGGCTTCTCACCCTTCTCACTCACAAACCTCACCGGTTTCTGGAAGTCATTTGTTTTAGGTGGAAATTTGGGTGGATCTTGGGTTGTGTCAAGCTTGTTGCAAAGGTGGTTGGGCTTTGGTGTGAAAGAGTTCTTGGGTGCTTTTGGAAGTGGGACTTGGATCTCTCCGATCACCTCAAACTCGGGGTTAGACTCAACACACTTCTCATACACACTCTCCCCACTGTTCTCTCCCACTTTCTCACCCAACTTCTCAAAACCCAAACCACGACCATCAGCTCTCTTGAACTCCTCAATCATGATTTTCAATTGAGGTTCCTGCCCCGTACAACCAACCCAACACCTTCCTCAAATAGTCATTCTCCTCATAGATGACATCCAAACGGGAAGTAAGTTCAAGATTGCGCAAAGTAACTTCATCACAGCTAGAACATGCATTTGCAACAGGAGATTTCAAAGATGCTTCCAAAAAACTAATGGTAGAACGAGCATCAACAAGCTTAGCATGCATAGTAGGACATGATTTACAAGCACCAAGCAAAGTAGGTCTAGCCTTAAGCTCATCATACTCAGTCCTAAGAGCATCTAGTTTAGCCAAAGTGGAAGCATTTTTCTCATTGAGCAACTTGATCTCATTCAACCATGCATCACACTCAAGACATTCAACATCATCAGGAGTAGTAGGAGCAAGTTTCAAAGAGTCATTCTCAAGTTTCAATTCAAGCAATTTGGACTCTAACTCTCCTACTTTCTCACTAGCATTCTCAAGTTGAGCCTTAAGATCTTTCCTCATCTTTTTGGCATCTCTTAGCACACTATCACGATTGTCAATCAAGCCATTCAACCTAGCGATCTCAGCAAGCAAAGAGTCGGGGTCACGATTTACCTCATCCTCCGAGTCGGAGTCGCTGTCTTCCTTCTCGCTCTTCTTGCTGCTTGAGCTATGGGCCATGCCACAAAAGCCCTCAAGCGCCACACAACTCAACCCGCTGAGGTTCCGGCTTGCACTCTTCTTGCCCTTGCGCCTCTCGGCATCTTCATCTTCACTGCTTGATCTTGACTGCTCGTCGTTTGAGCTTGAGTCGACGTCGCTCGCACCGGCCACCATCGCTCTTGCCTTGTTCTTCTTGTAGCCGCTCTTGCTCGGTCGCCGCTTGTCCTTGTCCTTGCTCTTGGACTTGTTGAAGTGCTTGCCCTTGGAGGAGTAATTGTCTTCACGCCTCGGGTGCGCCTTGTACTCGTTCACCTTGTACTTGTTCTCCTCCACTTCCGGGCACTTGGCGATGAAGTGGCCACGCTTGCCACACTTGTAGCACGTCCCTGAGCTCCTCCTTGCATTCCTCCGACTCTCGTGTAGTCGATCAAACCTCCTTGAGAGCAAGGCCAGCTCCTCCTCGCCCAGCACATCAAACTCCTCATCTGGAATGGACATAAGAGAAGACAAGGAAAACTATCGACAGGAAGGGTTAGATTTGCCCTTTGATCCGCCCACAAGAGCAAGACTATGGTCAGTCGAGCCCTCATGCTTGGATTGCAACTTCCTGTCAACCTCAGCCGACTTGAGCTTAGAAAAGAGGTCATCCAACTCAATAGTAAAATACAGCCCAGACTCCTTGATGGCCTCAACCTTAGCACCCCAAACATTTGGGTCCAAGACATGCAAGAGCTTCAAAGCCTGATCATGCTCGGTGTAAGGAAAATCCTCAACATTAGCTTTCATGTTGTTCACGATGGCGGTGAACCTCTGAAACATCGCATTAATGTCCTCACCGGGAAGTGGAGTGAAATTCTCATATTGCATCCGGTAAGAGACAAAGAGGCGAGCCTTCACATGGTTATCACCACCGTGAGCAACCAACAACTTTTCCCAAATTTGCCAAGCAAGATTCAAATGGCGAACACGCTCAAACTCTGGATCACACAAGCTTCGGACCAAGTGATCAACGGCTTTTGCATTAGCCTCATACTTGGCCTTAGCACCGGCATCGGTCACCATAAGAGTATGGATGTTGACCGGAATAGCATAGGTCTTGTCAAGCACAATGAAATCCAGCAGCTTTCCACGAAGAAAGATCATCATACGAGCCGCCCACTTGTGGTAACCCTTGCCATCGAAGTGCGGCGGACCGCCCCGCTCAATGTACGCCATCTTAGGATTTGGGACTTGTCAAAGTCGCAAAGAATCCGGCACCAAGCTCTGATACCAATTGAAGGATCAGATGGCGACTAGAGAGGGGGGGAGTGAATAGGAGTCGGTAAAAATTCTTCTCAAAGAACCCGGCCTATGCCCTAGTCAAATCCCGGTCACACACAAGCGATGGATCGAATCACACACCAATCGCCAAGACAACGAGGTTATAGATCAACCTCTAGCCTTAGGAACGATTCCTTGAAGCACACGCGGAAGCACGAAATAAGGAGGAGAGGAATCGAACCAAGAAGCAAAGCGCGCAGCCTCTGGCGGACCGTCCGGCCAGACAGGGCTGACCGTCCGCGATGAGCCGCGCGGACCGTTCGGCAGGTTACCACGGACTGTCCGCACCCTTGCCACGGACTGTCCGGCCTGAGCCGCGGACCGTCCGTTAAAAACAAACAGAACCAACAGGGACACACCCGAACCACGGACCGTCCGCGGGGAGCACGCGGACTGTCCGCCCTCTGCTGCGGACCGTCCGAAACTCCGTGCAACCAAAACTCAAAATCACGACGGATCAAAACGAGAGGCGAGCAAGAACACGAAGAACACGGGACGAAGACGAGCGGCGCGGACTGTCCGCCAGGACGGCGCGGACCGTCCGCGAGGCTCGGACAGAGCAGAAAATGCCCGACCTCGAAAGTCAACTCCCCCAAATCATCATCGGATTTCCCAAATGGTTGAAGCTGTGGAGACAAGGGTTTGGGGACTTGAAAAGCGTCACACAAGGATGCTATAGCCCAAAAATCTTGCCTCCTAACTCCCTAAATCACCGGGAATCACGAATCCTTTGAGCACCACCAAAAGCTTGAACACCGAACGAAAACTCTCGAATCGAAGTGGTTTCCCGGCGTTTGAGGGCACAAGATCAATCACAAAGATGCGCGAGACATCTATCCATGTTTCCCTCAAAGAAATCCGGGGAGAAACCACTCAAATCCGCGGAATCGCACCGAGAACAAAGGCACGAAAACAAGCACAAAAAGACCACGAAAAACACAACTCCGAATCTTCTATACAAACCAGGAAAGATTCACAAGGTCTAGCATGCCTCCCTAGCATCCATCCCTCTCAACAAATCTCTCATGAAGCTCTCATGCTAGCCTAGAGAAAATGGAAGAAAAATAGCTACGAAAATGAGAAATGGGAGGGAGGAAATGAAACCCTAAGTCGCGGAGAGCGAGAGCCATCCACACACACTCATGGCTTATATATCAGGTCCCGCCGGAGTGGTAAATGACTCGACTACCCCTAACTTAACTACTGGCGATACAACCCACGTAGGGGCATTTAGGTAATGTTTGTGGGTCTTGCCATCGGACGGCCACGCCTTTGCCGCACCCCGCGTCCTCCCGACGCAAGCCATGCGATCCTGCCGTGTGTCCTCCGCCTCGAAGCTTCCCGACACGCCCAGATCCCGTCTCCGTCGTGTTGGGCCCTCGGACTTGGTTTTGAGGCCCAAGCCAAGAAACCGTCCACTGATGGTTTTGTGGGCAAACCACCAAACCCCGCGTGCTCGGTCCGGCCTCCCGCCAAACCACTTGACTCGACCGCCACCGTGCACCGGCTCGATTGTCCATGACTTTGTCTTGCTCGTGTCGCCACCATGTGGCCCGCACCCGGGCCCCGCCGTCCACCGGGTCCCTCGAACCGAGCCTACTTGTCTCTCCATCTCCCGAGGCCCCTCAAGGCCGAAGACCTTTCGCGCCCGTTCTTCACCCGCAACAACACGAACTAGGCGGCAAAGCACCTACACACTCGCGCACTAAGCCAAGAGTCAGTCCAACACCCGTTGTCAATCACTCATCACTGAGGAGCGGTCATCCATCGACCACTGGGACGCTCCTGGTCCTCACAACAAGAAAGTGAAAATCAGGCAATTTGCAGAAGGAGATTTGGTTTGGAAAGCATTGCTGCCGATTGGAACTAAATATAGTGCGTTCGGCAAATGGTCTCCAAATTGGGAAGGACCTTTTCGGGTAGTCAGATGTGTGCCTGGGAATGCTTACATGTTAAAAACTTTACTAGGAGAGGAATTTTCTGCTGCAATAAATGGAAGATATTTGAAGAAATATTATCCTAGTATTGAAGTTGATCGTTGATCACAAGCACCAGGATTACAAGCATTTGATACACAGAAATAGCCGGTGTTCAAGATAGAAGCCGCCTTTAGAACAAAAATCCTAGACAGGGGAGATGGCCAATACCAAGATGTATTGCCCTTAGCACAAAAATACATGACATTACAGATGTTTCTTGCAGGCTTTTATTTGACAATTCAGCTACTCAAGATTACAAGGGGGTGGAAAGCAGAAGGCCTGGCGAAAGAAGCGAAAATATGCTTCATTCATTTTTCTTGTTTTGCTTCCTCAGCTCCTCCCTCTTCAACTGTTCCAGGACCACTGTGATGGCAACCTGGAAGCTTCAAGGATTGCCATGACTTGCAGCTTCCATTAGGCTGTCCCAAGCGGCCTTCAAGTTGCTGTACCTGTCAGAGAAATCTAAAAAGGGGGACAGTTGTTAAGTGAAATGAGATTGAGTGCGGGAGTCAAACAGAGAAGGTGATCTTACCCCCAATCAACGCCTCCAAGCTCATGCGGCGTTCGCGTTCGGCATGGCAGCGGGCAGTGATGTCTCGCAGGTCGTGCTCCAGATGCCGAATGCGGCGGCGTAACTAGTGATTGACCCTCTGATCCGGTGTGGCATCCTCTTCTTCAAGGGAGGAGTAAGAGGAAATGTACTCGGGCGTTTCCTCAGTTCCAAGGATTTCTTCAGGAAGCAGATCGAGGCTGGAGGAAAACAAGAAGGGGTAAACATGAGATCGCAAATGGGAGCAAGGGACAGATTAGAGGAAAACTCACTCTCTTGAATGGTGCGTTTCTTTGATGGAGTGTTATCCTCCTTGATGGGTTGCTTTCCCTTGTCCGCCATGGCTTTGGTGTTTTCTCCTCTGAGCAGAGGGGAGGAGATGTGAAGTGATGGAAGAGTAAGCGAGTGGATTTGCAGGGCACCCAGGGGGGCTATTTTATTGACTGTGAGAGCGCATTGGGAGTGATGACTGGCTAGCGTACGTTAGTGGAATACCAAGCGGCAGGGTTTTCTTCCCGGATGCGAAGGGTTTTTCATTGAACAGTGTTTATGGTTCCCGAATTGAGGATTTTCTGTGGATTTTGCGCCAAGGGGCAATTGTTTTTGCGTATTTGGCTCGAGTAAAAGTCCCGAATTCATTGAGAACAGTAAGGTTCGCAGTTGCAAGCAGGATGGGATCACCACAATACAAGCATGGAAATTAAAATTCTTTATTTATTGCCGAAATCAAGCATCCCTAGTACAATCTAATCGAAAAGCCTGTTTAGCACAGACTGGGGATGAGTGAGTTTGGCAATGGCGTCGTCGTGGCCATCAAGGCGCTCCAAGATGATTTCGATCTCGTCTATGTCTTCTGGTGCGCCGCCCTGGAAGCCGCGCGGCTGGATGGAGTAGTCGACGCCGGTATGCGTCGCCATGGCGGCCAAGCCCAGGGTGGTGCCAAGGCAGATACCGTGGGTAGCCACCTCGTCCACGTGATCTTCTACCGCGGCGAGTCGCTCCGCCGGCGTGTCTCCACGGGCGTTCACCTTGTCAGCCAATTGCTCCACCAGCATTTTCAGCTGGTCAAGTTCAGCGTCGCGGGCTGTGAAGTACAAGGTAGTGATGATTAGTATCAAAAGCCGAATTGGATTGGAGGGTAATCCAAGGGATGTACCGTCGATGGTTGCCAGCAACTGTTTGCGCTGGTCCTCCCACTCGAGTTCGGCGATGCCAGCCTTCTTGGAGACATCTTCCAGCTCGCGTTGGGCCACCTCGAGCTCTGCCTTGAAGCGGAGGGCGTCGAGCTCCCCGTAGGGCACGGGGGAGTAGTTGTTCAACTCCGAGGAGTCGTCCGGCAGAGCCTGATTCATGACCGGCGCGGGGGCCGGGTTCCATTGGATGAGCCTGAAAAAGAGAAGATCGTCAGAAACAGAGGAAAATCTAGGAAGAATCATGAGGGAAGTTGACGATCACTGCCTCCGACGCGCGCCGACGCGGCTTCCTTCCGCTTCGTCGGCGGCGCGGCGTCTGTTGCTGCTACCCGCCATTGGTTCTTGAGCTGCGCTGGTGGTGACAAAGCAGGCTTGGGTTGGCAAAGGTTTGAAGGCTAAAGGCTTGATGAAAGGCTAGGGGCACCTATGGTTTTATTTATAGGGATGATGAAGAGATCGTGGCCTTGGATCGTGGTGCATATCCCGAGAAACTTGGAAAGTGGAGAGCTTTCTGTCACACCTGTTTTTCCAAAGAAAACCAAGTGCATAACTATTGACGGTGTATTTTGGTGCACCTAGCATGTTCATTACACTTTGGTTTGGACTTGATTATGGAACTAACCCACCACTAGGCACACTAATCATATAACAAGTTCATCTTTGTGCATGCATTTGGAAGTGTTGTGTTGATGTAGGAAAACATAGACATAAAGGACGGATTCACAACAAGTTCAAAGGAGCATTTACGGAGTCTTGTTCGTGTTCATGAGCTTGATGAAATCACTTCCAAAGGTGGCAAGGACCGAAGTGCTACGAGGAACACCCCCGGGGATTGAAGCGTAAAAGATCGAACTTCATGCGAAGAGAACCTCCATCTTGGACGCGAGGATAACATCATCAAAATCATCCAAGTGGAGGGGGCAAAGTACATAAGCGCATAAGGACCCACGGAGCAAAAGGGGCGACTGAACCGGGCCGAACTGGGCCCAGGCCGGTCGGCCCAGCCCAGTTCTGGCGCCGGTTCGGTCCCGTTTTCCTTGCCCTCGAAGGATCTTCAACCCTAAAAGCCCCGAGGCGCGGCCAACACCGGGGGAGGAGTCATTCGCACCAGAAGGCCATCCACAAGCTAGAGAGAGAGAAGGAGGATCTCCGGAGGGAGATCAACCCCTTCGAAGGAAGCACCCTCTCGTGGAGAAGAAGGAAGACACCAGCGGAAGGGAAACCATGATCAACGGTGCCATGATCAGCACCTTGATGGGGTAATCTTCTCATTCGTCCATGGGTTGTAATCAATCTTGAGATGTAATCGCACTTTGTCGGATTATCTATCTATCGTCTTGTGTTGAATATACTTTCATGCTTAAGGTTAGCTACCATGCCGTAAAGGGAGTATAGGCCTCGATGCTTCCTTGGATCCATTCAATACGCCGTGTCCATCAAAGGTCTAGTCATGAATACCATCTGAAGGACCGATACGGCGAACCAGAGAGGGGGGGAGTGAATGGGAGCCGATAAAAATTCTTCTTAATGGAGATGAGAACTCCAACAAGACGAACGCGGCTTCCACACACGTCTCCGACTCACTACTCAAGTTGGCCAAGCCCACGTAGCCACTGGAGTGCCACTGGACCTAGGAACCAACACGCAACCTTCCGACCCGAGAAACGCAGCGGAAAAACAAACCTCGAGTCTACAGACCCACACCGGTCAGACCGGTGAGCACCACCGGTCAGACCGGTCCCTGCAGGTGAACCTGAGCAACTTTCACTAAGTGGCTCTACACCGGTTAGACCGGTGAGACACACCGGTCAGACCGGTGGCAGCCTGAAAGCCCCCAAGACACCAAACAAGCCAACCGACCTCCAAACGGACCCAAACTCGAAACAGCAGCACCACGGGACAACTACGAACACAACAAGACGTTCACCCGAGCAAAATCCCACAGAGGCTTGCACCGGTCAGACCGGTCAAGAGCACCGGTCGAGCCGGTGTGGCTCCGGCGACTCGGGATGAACAAGACCCGCGGGTCAACTCCCCCAAATCCAAATCTCGATCTCCCGAATCGCTCCACGGACTTGAACAAGACTTTGGGGATATCAGGAGCACCTCATGAGGAGTCCATAGCCAAGTTTAATCCCACCAAATCTTGTCCAAAAAGGAGGAATCGAAGAAATCCCGCGGAAAGCACTTCCAACCCAAGAACTCAAGAAACCCCAAAATCGAGCACTTTTTCTCACGGATTTGGGAGGGGAATCACGGCCAAAGAACCACGAAGGGTTCCCACAAATTTCCCCCATCAAATCCCCAAGAAAAAAGCCCCGAAAACACCCCAAAAAAATCACGAAGAGAGGGCTCCGAAAATCACCACCAAGAGCAACCGGTGAAAACACATCCAAACCTTGAGGAACCACGCCGAATCATCTATACATGAGACAAAGGTTCGTACAAGGTCTAGCAAGCCGCCCGATCATCCATCCCTCTCTACAAGATCTCACCGTGAAGCTCTCTTGCTAGTCCTAGAGAAAACCTAAGGAAAATAGGTGGAAAATAGGAAAACAAATGAGCTAGGGTTCCAAGAGTTGGCTGCCATCCTCTCACCTCTTGGGTTATATAGGCGGCAACCGAATGTCTAAAATGCCCCTCTCTACTAACTAGGGATACAAGCCCCTCAAGGGCGGATTTGGAATTCTTGATGTCTTCACCATCGGACGGATGCCCGCAACCGCACCCTGCGTAGCCTCGACGCAAGCCATGCGATCCCGACGCGTGTCCTCCGCTTCGAAGATTCGGACCGCGTCGTCGCACACGGTCGGACCGGTGCTCCTCACCGGCCGACCGGTCCCCACCGGTCGAGCCGGCCGGACCCACCGGTCGGACCGGTCCGGTGTTCTTGCACCTCCGTCTTCGGTTCTCCCGGTCTTGGCTTTATGGATCAACCAAGGAACCTAGTGGTTTTCTGGTGAACCACCGGAAACCCCGCGAACTCGGTGTAGCCTCCGCCAATCTCCACTCATGACTTGGCTCCCACGTAGTCCCGGCTCGACCTTGGTTTTGAGGCTCAACCAAGAAACCGTCCACGACTTCATCTTTCCGTTCATGCCACCATGCGGCCCGCACTTGACCCCCGCCGGCCACCGGGTCCCTCGAACAAAGCCTACTTGTCTTCTCCACACCCGGAGGCCTCACCGGCGACGACCTTTCGCGCTTGTTCTTCACCTGCACCAACACGAGTCAAGCCGCAACCCGCACCCGCAATACTTAGCCAAGAATCGGTCCACACAACGTTGTCAATCACTCATCACACAAGGAAGCGACCATCCACCGGTCCTCGAACCACACATGGTCCTCAATCTCCCCCTTGATGAGTGCATTGACAACACCCACACGAAAGTAACAAGAGAGAAAAGAAAAAGAAAAGAAACGAACAAAAAGAAACTCCAACAAGCGATCGAAAGCCAAACAAAGGCAAAGAGCAAGATCACTTGAAGAAGACAAGTCTCGGACCCCTTAGGCAAGGGCAATGGCTCGACACATCCGAGACAAAACAAAGCTCAAGCAAAGAGCGCAAACCACCAAAACAAAGCTCGAAAACTCTCAAAGAGCTCCCCCTGCACACATGCAAACTCCCCCTGAACCAATGCAACTCCCCCTGGACGAATGCATGCAAGAAACCACATGAAACAGGGCAGCTGCAGCACTTTCAGCTCACACCGGTCAGACCGGTCATCACCACCGGTCAGACCGGTGCCAAACATATGTACAGGACCAGCACTCACACCGGTCAGACCGGTGCTCTTCACCGGTCAGACCGGTGTACAACAGAGCCCAGAAATGGCTCGAAACCCCCTGAAAACCTTCTAAACGCGTCCAACAAGCCATTTCAAGCTCAAACTTCTCCCCCTTGTTGGCAATGCATGAATCAAGCCAAAAATGCAAAAAAATGCAATCTAGAGCTTCTCAAATAGACAAAATTCAACAAAGAATGCTACACAAGTCCAAATGAGCAAGTTAGGTACTCTACGGCTTCGTATCGATCTCAACTACATGATCACCAAGTTTCACAACCATTGGACGAAGCTAAGATGGATTTTGGCAATTTTGCGAAAAACTTGCCTCTCATGAGCAAAGTCCTAAACATGATCAAAGCATATCAAAATGGCAAAGCCACACAAACTTCATGCTAGGACAGCCATTCTAATCATAAGACCATCACAAACACCCACAAGCACCTCATGTCATGTCAAAGCCACCGAGCCATGTGCCTACTTCTATGTATGAGACTTCTCATTGGTAGGCATCATGCAACGGTTTAGCACCCAAAGCAAATTAAATTCAGCACATATGACATGGGAGCATCTTTTCCAAGCATTATTCATTTCATTTTCAGATTTGTAAAAGGTACATGAAATGTCTTTGCGACAAAAAGGAACTTATGCTCCTCCACAAGATAAGTCAAGAGGGCTAAACATTCATGATGGCAAATGAGCCTTTGGCTCCATATGATCAATAAACTAGCTATCCAACCACAAATTAAGCATAGCAAAGCCACAAAAACATGTCAAGAGCATGTAAAGGCATTTACACATGAGAGAGCATACATGAGACATTTTTCAAAAGCATAGCTATCAACCATGGATTATTCATCAAGATCATCAAGAGCTAAGCCAAACTAACCGTAGCATACCAAACAAGCTCACAAAGACATATGTCTCATTCCATGGTGAACAATGTATATGAGAGAAGCTTTTCCTAACCAATGCATATGATACAAAATGCATGCAATCTAAGATACAAGGATGCCTATACATCATGTTACATATGCCATGCCAAATGCAAGAAATGCACAAAGGAAAGCTATACATAAGCTACAAACCGGCTCCTCGAGGGGAGGCAAAACGGGCTCGACACCACCGGCAAAAGAGAGCTCCCACACACCCAACTCAAGAAATCAAACACACACCAAGTTCCCCCCGCAAACGAGTGAAAGTTGCTTGATCTAGGGGTTTGGTGAAAATATCGGCTAGTTGGTGATGTGTGGGTACATGGATCAAAGCTATCTTTCCTTTCTCGACATTGTCTCTCAGAAAATGGTACCTCACTTCTATGTGCTTGGTTTTGGAATGGAGCACTGGGTTCTTTGCAACGCTTATGGCACCGGTGCTATCACATTGAAGTGGGACATGGGTATACTCCTCACCAAAGTCACTCATGGTGTAGGTGATCCAAAGGAGCCGAGAACAACAACTAGCGGCGGCAACATACTCGGCCTCGGTCGTGGATTGAGCAACACTCGACCTCTACGGGAAGACCAAGACACCAAAGAAGAACCCAAAAACTGGCAAGTCCCAGAAGTGGACTTCCTATCCAACCGACACCCGGCAAAATCCGCGTCTGAAAAACCATGAAGCGCTAAAGAAGAGGACGCGGAGTACCAAAGGCCGAAGTCGGGAGTGTGACGCAAGTACCTGAAAATTCGCTTCACTGCTTGCCGATGTGAAGTCCTCGGAGACACTTGAAAACGAGCGCATAGACACACTGAGAACTGTATGTCCGGCCTCGTCGCCGTCAAGTAGAGGAGTGACCCGATCATGCTCCGGTACTCCTTCTGGTCCACGTGTTCACCTTCCTCGTCCACATCAAGAGCTGTAGTCGTACTCATCGGCGTCGTCATAGCCTTGGAGTCCTCCATCTTGAACTTCCTCACAATGTCCTTGGTGTACTTAGCCTGGTGCACAAATGTTCCTTCCTTTGATTGCTTGATTTGTAGCCCGAGGAAGAACTGCAACTCACCCATCATGCTCATCTCGAACTCCCCGCTCATATCATCCGCAAACCTCGCAACAAGAGAGTTAGACGAGCCACCAAAGACAATATCATCCACGTACACCCGCACAATCGGATATCTCCCGCCCTGCCTCAACAAAAACAAGGTCGATCGACCTTCCCCATCTCAAAACCTCTCTCAAACAAGAACCCCCTCAACCCTCGCCATACCAAGCTCTAGGCGCCCGCTTCAACCCATACAACGCCTTCCTCAACTTGTACACCGGTGGGGGTACTTCTCACTCTCAAACCCCGGAGGCCGCCTCACATACACTTCTTCCTCCAACACTCCATTCGAAAAAGCACTCTTCACATCCATTTGGTGCAACTTGAACCCTTTAGCCACGGAAAAGGCTAGAAGGATCCTAATCGCCTCCAAACGGGCTACGGGAGCGAAGGTCTCCTCGTAGTCGATCCCCTCCTTCCCGACCGAACCCCCGGGCAACAAGTCTCGACTTGTTCCTCACAACCTCACCCTTCTCTCCCTCTTTGTTTTTCCACACCCACTTGGTACCAATCGGCTTACACCCCGGGGGAGGGTCAACCAACTCCCACACCCGATTCCTCTCAAAGTTCTCCAACTCCTCATGCATCGAGTTAACCCAATTGTGATCAGATAGTGCGTGTCCAATGTCTTTGGGCTCGAAAGAAGCAACAAATGCAGCATGAGCAAAATGGGAATTGTTTCGAACCCTCGACCGTGTAGTGCGTTCATTCATGTCGCCGATGATCCTCGAAGCTGGGTGATCCACTTGAACTTGCCGGGGAGGTTCTCGCCTCGAAGCTACCTCCCCCTCAACATCAACTTCTCCTCGTTCTTGATTTGTCGTCGTAGGTGTAGCGAGAGGGTCCATCCATCATCGTAGTCGAAGTAGTGGGTACATGTTCGGCGGGGGCACCACACCGCCATCTTCATCATCACCATGTTCATGCTCCTCCTCCCGAAAGATCTCCTCGCCAAGCTCATCATCACCCGCACACTCAAAAACAAGGCGACTACGTGGCTCTGTCTCGTCGAAGGTTACCTCGCAAGTCTCCACGATTTGGTTAGTTTCAAGATTGAGCACACGATATGCTCTAGAATGAGATGCATAACCAAAGAAAATGCCATCGACGAGACCTAGCCTCAAACTTATCCAACTTCCCCGCCCTTCTTCGAATAAAACACTTGCAACCAAAGACATGGAAGTGACTCACCTTGGGTGTGCGACCATGCATCAACTCATAGCATGTCTTCTTCTTGTGCACTCGAGGTATATTCTCGTTCGACACATAGCATGCGGTATTCACCGCCTCAGCCCAATACCTCCTCGGAGTCCTATGCTCATCAAGCATCGTCCGAGCCATCTCGCACAAGGTCCTGTTCTTCCTTTCCACAACACCATTCTGGGGAGGCGTATACGGACTCGAAAACTGGTGCTCCAGACCCAAGTCATGACAAAAGGTTTCAAAACGAGAGTTCCTGAATTCTGAGCCATTATCACTGCGGATAGCTCGTATGGCATCTCCGTGCCTCTCGTTCCTCAACCTCAAGACTAGATCTCGAACAAAACCAAACGTCTCCCCCTTATCCTCCAAAAAGAACACCCATGCATATCGAGAATAGTCGTCCACCACAACAAGGACATACCACTTCCCACCCGCAGATCGCACACGAGCTGGGCCAACAAGGTCCATATGGAGCAGCTCGCATGGACGCTCAGTCATCACATCGGTGAGAGGCGGGTGAGAAGAGGCCACCATCTTGCCATGCCTACACGGCGCACAAACCAACTCTTTCTCAAGCCTCAACCGTGGCAATCCTCGGACCAAATTGAGTCTACTCAAGCGAGACAAAAGGTCAAAGCTCAAGTGACCCAACTTCCTATGCCACTTCCACAACTCACTCGAAGAACCAGCCAAGAAACAACGCTCCACACCCGAAGACTGAGAAAAATCAGCACGAAACACCTGACCCTCGGGAACGACCATACGGACAAGGTCCCCTCGAGAGTCCACAATCCGAGAACCACTAGGCCGAAACAACACCTCAAAACCCTCATCCAACAAGCGGGACACGAAAAGCAAATTGTACCCCGGCGATTGAACAAGAGCAACACGCCTCGAGTGATCTTGTCACTCACTTTTATCTCACCTTACGAAAGCACACGCCCACGCCCATTGTCCCCAAAGGTGATGTACCTCTTCGTCACCACGGGACGAGACTTGAGAACCACCCCCTGTCTCCGGTCATATGCCTCGAACAACCGGAGTCAATCAACCAAATGTTCTTCAAGTCTCCCACCCGAAAAATCAAAAATAGGCACGTGAGCGAACAAACGACTCGGCAAGACCGGGGTTAGTACCAAAGGAGGAAAACCAAAGGTGCCGAGCCATTTGCTCGAAAGTGGGGTTAGCACCAACCAAAGCATCTCTCCTACCAAAGCTACCTCCACGAACACCACCACGGTAACCACCCTGAGGGAAGCACCCCTCTCTGCCTGGAGGAGGACCAAAACCACGCAAGAAAGCCCGTGGAACGTCCTTCCTCTCCAACTCAACGCCACGACTCCTCCAATCCCCGTATTGAGCACGAGGAGGAGAACGCCTAGCAAACTGACCACCTGCACTCTTTCCCGGCCCAACCACCGAACCACGACCACCGAAACAACCCTCGGACTCCGTACGAGCTCGAAACCCGAACAACCGTTCGTCTGTCCCGCACCGGTCGACCGGTGCCCCACACCGGTCTGACCGGTGTGACCTGGGCAGCAGCACCACCTGCAGCCTTCTTCTCTCCCCAAGCCCTAACTGTCCTCACACTCGCCTTGCCCCTGGGCATCTGCATACGAGGCTCAAGTACACCATCGGAAGGGTGGTACTTGTCCTTGTTAGCCCACTCCTTCTCCATTCTCTCCTCTCGCTTCCTCTTGAAGCAAAACTCCTCCTTATGGCCATCTCTCCCACAATAGCCACAATGGAACCTCACAAGCTTAGGCTTTGGCTTGGGATGTGGCTGCTCACTTGGTTTCTCTCCACTCAAACCCTCCACCGGTTTCTCACCACTAGCCTTCTCACTCTCCTTTCCAAAGAACACTTTCCCCGAAGTGCTCACAAACTTGATAGGCTTTTGTAGATCATTTGTGGGTGTAGGAAACACGGATGGAGCTGGGGTTGTGTCTAGCCGATTCCTTAGATGGTTAGGTTTTGGTGGGAATTCATTCTTGTGGTAGGTTTTTGGTGGCTCCGGGATATTCTCTCCACTTCCCTCACCAACCTTGTTTGCTCCAAGCCCCTCACCATCTTGCCTCTTAAAGGCCTCGATCATCATCCTCAACTGAGGCTCGTGACCGGACAACCAACCCATCAACTTCCTCAAATCATCATTCTCATCCTGCAAACGATCAACATAATGTGCAAGCTCCAAATTTTTCAATGCATGCATTTCACGGGTAGAGCAAGATGTAGGCATGGGTTCCTTCAATTTAGCCTCGAGCGAACTAGTGTAAGCATGCATCTCATCAATCTTAGCATGCAAAACGGGGCAAGAAGTGCAAGCACCTAGCAAAGCGAGTCTAGACTTAAGCTCGGCCACTTCAACCCTAAGCACATCTAGTTCCTCACACTTGGAGGCATGCTTCTCCTTGAACAAAGCAAGATCGGCAAGGAAAATAGAGCAATCGGCACAATCATTCTCATCGAAACAACGGGGCTAGCCTTAAGCGAATCAATCTCAAGCTTGCTATCAAGCACCCGTGTCTCTAGCTCGGCCACTCTAGTCCTAGCATCCTCGAGTGAAGCCCTAAGCTCTTTCCTCATTTTCTTGGCCTCTCTAAGCATGTCATCACGATTATCAAGCGAGAGAGCCAAGCCTCTCATTCTCCCGGCGCAAGAAGGGAAGCTCATCACGCACCTCGTCGTCGGACTCGGAGTCCGAGTCGCTCCGTGTGCTCTTCTTCTCGCCGGAGCTCAACGCCATGGTGCGAGAAGCCGTCTCTCGCGGCGCCCGGCTCGGCCCGCTCGGGTTCTTGGACGACCTCTTGTTCTTGCGGCGATCTCCCTCGTCGTCGGCTGCTGCTCGAGCTCGAGGTGGAGTACGCGGAACCGGACTCGGCGTCGCTCGCTCCAACCATCGCTCGGGCCTTGCCTCGGCCCTCCTTCTTCCTCGATCGTCGCTCGTCCTTGTACTTGTTCTTGTGCTTGCTCTTGTGGTCGCGCCTCGAACGGTACTTGTCATCGTTCTTCCTCGGCTTGTGCTTGTAGCCGTCCTTGTTCTCGGCCTTCTCCGGGCGGTCGGCGATGAAGTGTCCCGGCTTGCCGCACTTTGGAAGCAAGTCCTCGTGTTCCTCCTCATGTTCACGCGGTTCTCGTGCGGCCTCTCGAACCGCCTCGTCAACGCGCCGGCTCATCCTCTCCAAGGTCATCAAACTCCTCATACGGCATAGACATCAAAGAGGAAAACGAGAACATCCCGGTGGATGGGTTAGAGTTAGTCTTTCCTTTGGAACCACCAACGAGGGCAAGACAATGGGAATCGGTCGGTCCCTCGAGCTTGGCGATCATGCCCCTATCCACCTCTCGCCGACTTGAGCTTCGAGAACGGCTCGTTCACCGTCGAGTATCATACCTCTCCGACTCGACTATGGCCTCGAACTTTCCGCCCCATATCGTACGATCCAAAGAGTGTAAGAGCTTGACCGCTCTATCATGATCATCGTACGGGAGCACGTCCACATTGGCCCTCATGTTGTTCACCACCACCGTGAACCTCTCGAAACAAGGCATCGATGGACTCACCGGGAGATGAGTGAAGTTCTCGTACTCTCTCCGTAGGTCGCATACAACCGTGCCCGAACACCGGGCGTTCCCAACATGAGCCTCCTTCAACACCGCCCAAATCCTACAAGCCAAGTGCTCGGTGTGCACCCGATCGAACTCGGTCGACACAAAGCACGAAACAAGTAGTCGACCGCCTTATTGTTGGCGTCGAATCCGTCCCTCGACCCCGGAGCAAGGAAATCCATCGGCCGGACATAGCTCGTGTCCACCGTGACATCCCAAAGTAGGCCGACCCTTTCCGCGGAGGAACGCACCCATCCGCTTGCTCCACATCGGTAGTTCTTGCCATCGAAGTGTGGAGGACCCGAACCCCGTTCCTGGTACGCCATCCTTGGATCTTAGACTGGTTAGAGTCAACAAAGACCCGAACCTGCTCTGATACCACTTGAAGGACCGATACGGCGAACCAGAGAGGGGGGGAGTGAATGGGAGCCGATAAAAATTCTTCTTAATGGAGATGAGAACTCCAACAAGACGAACGCGGCTTCCACACACGTCTCCGACTCACTACTCAAGTTGGCCAAGCCCACGTAGCCACTGGAGTGCCACTGGACCTAGGAACCAACACGCAACCTTCCGACCCGAGAAACGTAGCGGAAAAACAAACCTCGAGTCTACAGATCCACACCGGTCAGACCGGTGAGCACCACCGGTCAGACCGGTCCCTGCAGGTGAACCTGAGCAACTTTCACTAAGTGGCTCTACACCGGTTAGACCGGTGAGACACACCGGTCAGACCGGTGGCAGCCTGAAAGCCCCCAAGACACCAAACAAGCCAACCGACCTCGAAACGGACCCAAACTCGAAACAGCAGCACCACGGGACAACTACGAACACACCAAGACGTTCACCCGAGCAAAATCCCACAGAGGCTTGCACCGGTCAGACCGGTCAAGAGCACGGTCGACCGGTGTGGCACAGGCGGCTCGGGATGAACGGCACCCGCGGTCCAACTCCCCCAAATCCAAATCTCGATCTCCCGAATCGCTCCACGGACTTGAACAAGACTTTGGGGATATCAGGAGCACCTCATGAGGAGTCCATAGCCAAGTTTAATCCCACCAAATCTTGTCCAAAAAGGAGGAATCGAAGAAATCCCGCGGAAAGCACTTCCAACCCAAGAACTCAAGAAACCCCAAAATCGAGCACTTTTTCTCACGGATTTGGGAGGGGAATCACAGCCCAAAGAACCACGAAGGGTTCCCACAAATTTCCCCCATCAAATCCCCAAGAAAAAAGCCCCGAAAACACCCCAAAGAAATCACGAAGAGAGGGCTCCGAAAATCACCACCAAGAGCAACCGGTGAAAACACATCCAAACCTTGAGGAACCACGCCGAATCATCTATACATGAGACAAAGGTTCGTACAAGGTCTAGCAAGCCGCCCGATCATCCATCCCTCTCTACAAGATCTCACCGTGAAGCTCTCTTGCTAGTCCTAGAGAAAACCTAAGGAAAATAGGTGGAAAATAGGAAAACAAATGAGCTAGGGTTCCAAGAGTTGGCTGCCATCCTCTCACCTCTTGGGTTATATAGGCGGCAACCGAATGTCTAAAATGCCCCTCTCTACTAACTAGGGATACAAGCCCCTCAAGGGCGGATTTGGAATTCTTGATGTCTTCACCATCGGACGGATGCCCGCAACCGCACCTCTGCGTAGCCTCGACGCAAGCCATGCGATCCCGACGCGTGTCCTCCGCTTCGAAGATTCGGACCGCGTCGTCGCACACGGTCGACCGGTGCTCCTCACCGGTCGAGCCGGTCCCCACCGGTCGACCGGGTCGGACCCACCGGTCGGGCCGGTGCGGTGCCGCTTTGCACCTCCGTCTTCGGTTCTCCGGTCTTGGCTTTATGGATCAACCAAGGAACCTAGTGGTTTTCTGGTGAACCACCGGAAACCCCGCGAACTCGGTGTAGCCTCCGCCAATCTCCACTCATGACTTGGCTCCCACGTAGTCCCGGCTCGACCTTGGTTTTGAGGCTCAACCAAGAAACCGTCCACGACTTCATCTTTCTGTTCATGCCACCATGCGGCCCGCACTTGACCCCGCTGGCCACCGGGTCCCTCGAACAAAGCCTACTTGTCTTCTCCACACCTGGAGGCCTCACCGGCGACGACCTTTCGCGCTTGTTCTTCACATGCACCAACACGAGTCAAGCCGCAACCTGCACCTGCAATACTTAGCCAAGAATCAGTCCACACAACGTTGTCAATCACTCATCACACAAGGAAGCGACCATCCACCGGTCCTCGAACCACACATGGTCCTCACCATCGCGTAGTGACAGTACGAGAGGAGGGAAAGGGCGAAACCGTGGTCACAACCCCCGATAGATTAGATTGGTTTTCATGTCTTTAAGCGATTACATGCTCTAGTATCGTAGACCCGTGGGCGAGTGTCTTTTATCTTGATATCTTAATCTTTCTCTCTAGTGTAGTTTAGTTGTTTTCTATTATAATATTAGTTAGGGTTTTAGTAGCTAGTGTGTCGTTGTAGATCGAACGCTTGTAATCCCCTTGCTCCGCGGATTGACAAGAACCTTGAGAATCCCGTGGTGAAAAAGGTGTAGGGTCCGTACGCTTGCGGATCGTGGAGGGATACGTCTTTTATCCGTCAACAAGCCCCTTTTTCTGGCGCCGTTGCCGGGGAGCAAGCTAGCTTACATCGTTTGATTTGCATCTAACTTAGTTTTATATTTTAGTTTATCTTTTATTTGCTATATCTAACACATATTATCTAGAAAAACACTTGTTTCATTTTTGTTTTTGTTTTTATCTTATTGTCTAGATGGCGTTCGTTAATCAACCTGTGGAAGAACTGGAGAAATCATTAAGGGATTACGCTAGCCCTCGATGTGAAGACATAAAAGTACAAGAGTCGGATTCGAAGCTCGAAGCGACCAAGTATGAGATTAAATCCAAGATCATCAAGATGGTGGCGGTGAACCCATTTGAAGGGATGGTTACGGAGAACCCATGTAGACACATAAGGGATTTCACGACAATATGCAACACGGTGCGTCAAGAAGGAGTGCCCGATGAATGGTTCAAATGGAATCTTTTTCGCTACTCACTTGCCGGCAATGCAAAGACATGGTATTCGGTTGCGTCCTTTGAAGTTGAAGGCAATTGGAACAAGTTGACAAAGAAGTTTTGCGAGAAGTTCTTTCCAATTAGCAAGGTTCAACATCTAAGGAGGCAAGTGATCACTTTCATGCAAGGAGAAGAGGAAGGGATAGACCAAGCCTGGGATAGGTTTAATGGGTTAATCGAACAAGGACCAAAACTCGGCTTCACTGGTGACGTACTCTTGCATACATTTTTCTTTTCCCTAACCCCTAGTTGCATGCAACACGTCGAAATGTGTGCAGGTGGGGATCTTATGGAGAAAACACTCACGGAAGCTGCCCAACTTCTACAAAAAATTAGTAAAGCGGCTGCCATGCGACGAGATTGGGAAACAAGACTTGCGGAAGAGCCGAAATACAATTCAAGGAAGAAGAAGTGTGCTGATTTTTCTAAAGAGGCAACCCCGGAAGTCACAAAAGAGGAATCAATCGCGGAAAAGCTTAGGGAAGAACACATCAAGTCAAGAACTACACCGAGCGTCAACTTCGCCACACCAAATGAGACGAACAAGAGAAGCATGTCAAGCACGAAGCCACTAAGGGAGTTCGAACCAATGGATTGGGTTCCTATTGATTACGGAGAAGTATTCGACAAGAGGAGACCGTTCCCTAATCAAAAGGGAATGGCAAGAGCATTGGAAGTGGATTTCCCACCGGAGAAGAAAGCTGAAAATTCATACGACCTTGAAACCACCGGTGAGATTTTTCAAAAGCTCTTTGGAGATGATATAGTGGATCCGGAACATATTTCCGAGGTGAAGAGAATCATGGGGATCAAGCCCGAAGCATCACCATACGCTCGCCTCGCTGAAATCTACTCGATAGGATCTGAAGAAGAAGAGAAGATGACACCACACTTGAGTTGCGAGATCAACGGAGTTCAATGCAAAGCTTTATGCGACATCGGAGCCCAAGTAAGTGTTCTATCTTCTAAAATTTACAATAAAGTTCAAGACCACAACCTAGACTTAGCTCCAACATCAACGAAATTAATTATGGGAGATGGTAGAACTATCAAACCTCTAGGTATTGCTTGCAACATGATAGTAAAAATCTCTAGAAACTATATACCAACCAATTTCTTTGTTATTGATGCTTACCATAGTAATCATGATCACATAATCTTAGGTAGGCCTTTTCTTAAGTTGGTTGATGCTGTGTTAGATGCCAGAGAAGGCAAAGTAACAATGAACCTTAATGGAACAAAGTACACATATAACTTTCTTCGTGCTTCTAAACACCTTACACCTTTTCCTCCCGAAGATGAAGAAGTAGAAGAGATAGATAGTCTTTGTTTTGTTGAAACCCTTAGAGACCCGCTGCAAAGAGCAATAGAAAATCAAATTAGTAATCAACAAGATGAAGAACTAGAAGAAGCAACAAAAGGCTTAGAGCCACATGATGGAAGAGTGGAGGAAGGAAAATTCGAAGACATAGGAGAAATAAAACCCGAGGAGCCACAAGTGCCCGAGGTAAACCTTAAACCTTTGCCCAAGGGATTAAAATATGAATTTTTGGGCCCAGACAAAACTTATCCAGTCATTGTGAGCGACGAGTTGAGTCCCGAAGAAAATGAAGCGTTGCTGATTTTATTAAAAACATAGGAAGGTGATTGGATATTCGATTAATGATCTCAAAGGTATTAGCCCAACCTTTTGCACTCATCGTATACCAATGGAAGACCAATGTAAGCCCGTAGTGGACCACCAAAGGAGGCTAACTCATGCCATGCGAGAGGTAGTAAAGAAAAAGGTTATCAAGTTACTTGATGCCGGAATCATCTACTCGGTTCCGCATAGCGAATGGGTGAGCCCGGTACATTGTGTACCGAAGAAAGGAGGTTTGACCGTGGTGAAGAATAAGAACGAATTGATGCCGCAAAGAACCGTGACCGGGTGGCAGATGTGTATCGATTATCGTAAGCTTAACAAAGCGACGAAGAAAGATCACTTCCCCCTACCGTTCATCGACGAGATGCTCGAGAGGTTAGCAAACCACGCTTATTTTTGCTTTCTCGATGGATACTCGGGGTTCATGCAAATTCCCATTCACCCGGAAGATCAACATAAGACAACGTTTACGGTCCCTTACGGAATGTTTGCATATAGGAGGATGCCCTTCGGTCTATGCAACGCTCCGGCATCTTTTCAACATTGCATGATGGCCGTATTTTCGGAATTCATCGAAGAAATTGTTGAAGTGTTTATTGTCGGGGACAGCCCTAGGGGTCCCCTTAAACAACAGGGAAACCCTCACTTAAAACCCGCAACGAAACCTAAACACGCTAAGCCTAACCATGCAGGTGCCTAACCATGCAGAACGTGGCCCACACCGCAGGGACCCCGACGGCCCATCAAGGCGGCCCTCTTAGAGATCCCCTCGAGCAGGCTCCGCCTCGCTCGAGGATGCGCGCCCCCTCAGGCGGGCTCCGCCCCGTTCGAGGGGCAGCACTTCCCTCGAGCGGGCTCCGCCCCGCTCGAGGGCTCGCTCCCCCTCGAGCGGGTTCCGCCCCGCTCGAGGGTATGTCCCGCCCTCGGCCGGGGTCCGCCACGCTCGAGGGCGCCCCTCACGCGTGCGCCGGCCCCCGTACACGGGCATTTAACGCCCTGACACCGGTGGGATGGCGCCATCATGCGCACGGGGCTCGCGCCCCGGTGCCGCCGCACCAACTCCCCAGGGAGGAGCCCATCCCCACCACTGTGGGAGGGATTGTGCAGTACGGCCGGTGTCAGTCCCGTGACACCGTGTGCCTGCTCCAGTACGGCTAACGCGCCAGGCCCTCGAAGGGGGGCCAGGTGCACCCTCGATTCACTTTCTCGTGACCCTATAGGGTTAGGTGGAGGCGCTAGGCCGGTGGATCGCCATCCCGGCCACTGTAACAGCATGGCCGCCGTCCCCGCTCGTGCAGGCGCACGCCAGGCGCTGTAGCAACCACTCCAACACTGTGAAGCACGTTGGGAAGGGACGCCGTTCTACCTACTCCTGTGCCCCGTACAGGCCAACGTCAGCACCTCCCTCGAAGCCTATCAGAGGACGCCGCCACCATCTGCCGCCCTTCTACCCTCGAACCGCCACTGTTCGGGTATGAGGTAGGCCATCATGGCCAGATCGCTGCGAAGATCGTCCGGACGGCCGCCCACTCTACAGCGTAGCACGACGTGCTCCCCCACGTAGCTAGATAGCGCGGCGCGCATGTAACCCGCCGCCCCCTTGATCTATAAAAGGGGGGGGGGGCGAACCCCCAGCCGCGGGGGGAGACTCAGTAGCACACGAGCGCTTCACACACCATGTACTCATTCTCCCACAATATCTTCAGCCACTCCTCCAGGGACTTGGAAGCCAGGCTTCCTCTCCCGCCTTGCTTGTAGCCGCCCCACTACAGGCACCCCCGGTGCTAAGTAATATAGTGCCTCGAGCACGCCTCTACTGGACGTACGGCCCCCTCGGCCGGAACCAGGATAAAATCTCTGTGTCACTTGTTACTTAGCATCGGCCATTGAGGGATAGACCACGGCGCTATCTACTGGTTAGTGTCGGGACCATATTCCGCACCGACAGTTGGCGCCCACCGTGGGGCAAGCGAGCGCCTAAGGTCATTCCGACAACTCCCTCCATGGTGATCCGCACTGAGTACCGTGGTACCCGCTACTGCATGGGTAGCTTGGACCCCCTCCCAGCCGGGTTCGAAATTCGCTTCGGGGACCTGAATTTTCAGGCTACGGGGAACGGCTATCTCATGCGCCTCACCAACCGTGAGGAGCTCCGCGTGCAGCGCCAGGCCAGGTCCGCTCTGGTCTCCGCCGCACGCACCACCACGGCGCAGGCGCCGCGGGCACGGATGTCGCGGGTCCGTCAACGCCGCGACGCCGCCGCCGCTGCGGGCTGCGTTCGCGCCGGGCGCGGTCGGAGCGACGACGACAGGCGAGCGCGCCGCCTCTCAACACGGCGCGCCCTCCGACACGACGACCGCCACCGCCCCAGCGGGACAACGCGCGGTCTCCGGCCCACGCATTCCCATTGGGTTGCGTGGCGCTACTTCGGCCTATAACAACAACGTCAACACCACGATGCGTAGGGTTCCACCTGGCCGCCACGTCTTCGTCGCCAGGGATCCCGGTGCCTCAATGGCTGACGAGTCGTCCCTAGGCTCCATCGACGCGTTGCCACCCGCCAACCGCCACGGGTACGCGGAGTGGGACTTCTCCAGCGTGCCGGACCCAGTCATGTTCAGGCGTTTCCTCGACGCTACGGACTACGGTTTGGTCGCTCCCGACGACTCCGACACGGGAGGCTCGCGACCCCGCGCGGGAGTGCTGCGCCGTCATCACCAACGACCCGGCCAATGCCGGCGGCGCGGTGGGCGCCGGGAGACGGGGAGATCACCCCCGCCCCGGGGATCGCCGCATGCATGGCCGCGGGGCCAAGCACTCCCGCCGGGGCCGACGCCGACGCGCGGTGGCCCAAGCCCGCGAGCTCGAGGCCAAGCCGGCGGAGGAATGCGGACGGTGCGGGCCGCTTTGCGCCTCAATGGCGGGGGGGAAGCCTCCGCGCGCGGCGAACGCGCGCGGGGAGGCGGGCCGACGAGTTCGCGACCGCATCAACACCGTCCCCAACGTCGACAACGCGGACGCGCCCCCGCGGGCGAGCCAAAAGCTCATCGCCGCCGCGACGCCGCCGCGCGCCATGCGGCACCCTCGACCCCCGAGGCTCGAGACCCGCACCGCGAGGTGCAAACTCTCATCGAGCAAGCGGCCGTCCGGCGGGCCGAGAGCTCGGCCTCGCGCATCCGCCAACGGGGAGACGCGCGGGACGACGAAGCCGCACCGGGAGGCGAACCCTCGGTGCACGCGGGGGACCGGCGGGGCAACCCGCCGACCAAGGACGCACGCCGGCCAAGGAGCGGCTCCTTGACGCACGCGGGCGCCCGGATGGCGACGCCCGCAACGTCATTAACGCCGGGCGCACGAGCGGGGGCGGATGCACGAGCGGCCGAGGGGCTACCACCCTCGACGGGGGTGGGTGCTACGACGGCGGCGAGGACCGCTCCCCGACGCCGAGCCCCCCGGCACCCGTGTGTTCGGCGGGGAGATCCGCGCGACGGCGTTCCCCCCAACGCTTCCGCCAACCCTCGACCATCGTCAAGTACAACGGGGAGACGGACCCCCGCGTGTGGCTTAACGACTACCGCTTGGCTTGCCAGTGGGCGGGGCCACCGGCCGACGAGGTCATCATCCGCAACTTGCCCCTGCATCTCGGCGACGCGGCCCGGACATGGCTCGAGCACTTGCCCGCTAGCCAAATCCACAATTGGGATGACCTGGTCCACACGTTTGTGGGCAACTTCCAGGGCACGTACGTGCGCCCTGGGAATTCCTGGGACCTGCGCTCCTGCACGCAGAAGCCCGGCGAGTCGCTGCGGGACTTCATACGGCGCTTCTCCAAGCGGCCGCACGGAGCTCCCCGGCGTGGCGCGGGTCCGAGATCGTGCATGCCTTCCTCGAGGGCACCACGTGCCGGGACCTCGTGCGGGAGCTGGGACGCAGCCCGCCCGCGGACTCCAACGAGCTGTTCGACATCGCCACCAGCTTCGCCTCCGGAGAGGAGGCCGTGGGGGCGATCTTCGACGGCAAGAAGGCAAGCGCTCGGAGGACACGCTCGCGGAAGGCAGCAAGTCCAAGGAGCCGCACCGCAACGACAAGCGGGGCAAGAAGGGGAAGAAGCCGCGCCGCGAGGCGCGCGAGCAGGGGCGCGACGACGGCAATGCCGAGGCCCTTGCTGTTGACCCGGCTCGACGGGGCCCTCGGCCGGCCCCTCGAGGCCCGGGGTGTTCGACGACATGCTTGAAAAAGCCATGTCCTTACCACAAGACTCCGGTGAACCACACCCTTGAGCAGTGCGATATGCTCAAGAAATTTTATGGCCGTGCCGCCACGAAGGAGGCAGAGGCCAAGAAAGACGGGGGCGATGGTGACGCAGGCGGCTTCCCCGCCATTGAAAATGTGTTCCTCATCTTTGGGGGGCCAACCGTCGACATGTCGACCCGCCAGCGCAAGAAGGAGCGGCACGAGGTCCTCGCTGCGGAGAGGGCGCCTCCGTCCTTCCTCAATTGGTCGAAGGATGCCATCACCTTCAGCCGGGAGGACTACCCGAACCGCGTCCCCAACCCGGGCCAGTACCCGCTGGTGGTTGACCCCATCATCGGGAACGCCCGGTTCTCGAAGGTCCTCATGGACGGAGGCAGCAGCCTCAACATCCTCTACGCGCATACGTTGCGCCTCATGGGGATCGGGTTGGACCGGGCGAGGCCCGGCCACGAAGCCGTTCCACGGCATCGCGCCCGGCAAGCAGGTCCAGCCCCTTGGGCGAATCGACTGCCGGTTTGGTTTGGCACCCCGAAGAATTTCCGCAAGGAGATCCTCACCTTCGAGGTGGTGGGGTTCAAGGGGGCCTACCACGCTATACTTGGGCGACCCCTGTTACGCCAAATTCATGGCGGTCCCCAATTATACTTACCCCGAAGATGAAGATGCGGGACCGAACGGCGTCATCACCGTCGGGTCATCCATCGAGCACGCGTTCGACTGCGACGTCGAGTGCGTGGAGCACGTAGAGGCACTGGCGCTGGACGAAGCGCTGGTGAACACGCAGGAGAAGATGGTCAAAGAAGACCTCGACCCCGCCACCAAGCACGCCGGCACCTTCGAGGCTGTGGAGCAGACCAAGGGGGTCCCCCTCGACCCGTCAGCCCCCGAGGGCAAGGCGTTGAGGGTCAGCTCCACCCTCGACCCCAAATAGGAAGTGGTGCTCGTCGACTTCCTCCGCGCCAACACCGACATCTTCGCGTGGAGCCCCTCGGATATGCCAGGCATCCCGAGGGAAGTCGCCGAGCACTCCCTTGACATCCTCGCCAAACGCCCGCGCCGTGCGAAAGAACGGGCCGCGCCGCTTCGACGAGGAGCGGCGACGGGAAATCGGAGCGGAGGCTGCGGAAGCTTCTCGAGGCCGGATTCATCAAGGAGGTGTTCCACCCTACGTGGCTAGCAAACCCCGTGCTTGTAAAGAAAAAAAAGAATGGGAAGTGGCGGATGTGTATAGACTACACTAGTCTTAATAAAGCATGTCCTAAAGTTCCTTTTCCTTTGCCGCGCATTGATCGGATCGTTGATTCAACTGCCGGGTGTGAATTGCTTTGCTTCCTTGATGCTTACTCCGGTACCACCAAATAAAAATGAAGGAGTCCGACCAGCTCGCGACTTCGTTCATCACGCCGTTCGGGACGTTCTGCTACGTCACGATGCCGTTTGGCCTCAGAAATGCGGGTGCAACATATCAGTGTTGCATGCAGCACGTTTTTGGGGACCACATTGGACGGACGGTCGAAGCATACGTGAACGACATCGTCGTAAAGACCAAGAAGGCGGACGACCTGGTTGGCGACCTTGGCATCGCGTTCAACTGCCTACGGGCCAATGGGGTCAAGTTAAACCCCGAAAAATGTGTCTTTGGAGTGCCGCGGGGCATGCTCCTGGGATACATTGTCTCCCAGCGGGGAATCGAGGCCAACGTTGAAAAGGATGCGGCCCTCGAACGAATGGGTCCGATCCGGGACCTCAAAGGGGTGCAGAAGGTGCTGGGGTGCCTCGCCGCCTTGAGCCGCTTCATCTCGCGGCTCGGTGAGAAGGGCCTGCCCCTCTACCGTCTGCTTAAGAAGCACGAGCGCTTCTCTTGGACCACCGAGGCCCAGGACGCGCTCGACAAGCTGAAGGCGTCTCTAACGCACGCCCCGATCCTCACGCCGCCGCAAGATGGCGAACCCCTGCAGCTCTACGTGGCCGCAACCACCCAGGTGGTCAGCGCCGTGATCGTCGTGGAGCGCACGGAGGAAGGGCACGCCTTGCCTGTACAGCGGCCGGTCTACTACATCAGTGAGGTCCTGTCAGACACGAAGACGCGCTACCCCCAGGTCCAGAAGTTGCTGTACGCGGTAGTCCTTGCGCGGCGCAAGCTTCGCCACTACTTCGAGGCCCACCCCGTCACGGTGGTTTCCTCCTTTCCGCTAGGAGAAATCATCCGCAACCCTGACGCCGCAGGCAGGATTGCCAAGTGGTCCGTGGAGCTGATGGGCGAAACGCTCGCCTACGCCCCGCGCAAGGCCATCAAATCGCAAATCCTGGCGGATTTCGTCGCTGAGTGGACGGACACGCAGCTGCCGCCCCCACAAATCCAGGCGAGTGCCGGACTCTCGTTCTTCGACGGCTCGG
The DNA here is from genome assembly GCA_947561735.1 of Cenchrus americanus. NCBI lineage: Eukaryota > Viridiplantae > Streptophyta > Magnoliopsida > Poales > Poaceae > Cenchrus > Cenchrus americanus. The sequence goes on along the minus strand of OX387244.1, from coordinate 52,234,254 downwards.
TGATGAAAACGGGAGCAGGCGCGGGCCTGCTCTTCGTGTCACCCCTCGGGGAACACATGCGCTACGCAGTGCGCCTCCACTTCCCCGCGTCCAACAACATGGCTGAATACGAGGCCCTTCTCTGCGGCCTCAAAATCGCCATTGAGTTGGGCGTCAAGCGCCTCGACGTCCGGGGGGACTCGCAGCTCATAATCGATCAAGTTATGAAGAACGCGAGCTGCCATGACGACAAGATGGAGGCCTACTGCAAAGCCGTGCGAGCCCTCGAGGACAAGTTCTACAGCATCGAGCTCAACCATGTGCCCCGCCGGTACAACGAGGAGGCAGACGAACTGGCCAAGATCGCGTCCGGGCGAATCACCGTTCCCCCAAACGTTTTCGCGCGCGACATCACGCAACCCTCGGTCGTCCTCGAGCCCTACCCCTCGAGTCACGACGGACCCTCGGGGGCTCCTGCGAATCTAGCGGGTGCGGAACCCATGGATGAGGACCCCTTGAACGAGGCGTATGTGCTCTCCCTCCTCGAGGGGTACGGCTCCCACGAGGCCGACGCGATGGACATTGAGCCGGCTCCTGCTCAAGAGGACTGGCGCGAAAAATACATCGGCTGGATCGCTCGAGGGGAACTCCCCGCGGACCGACCCGCGGCCAGGCGCATCGCCAGGATGGCCAAATCCTTTGCCCTCTTCGACGGCGAGCTGTACAAGCGCGCGCCTCCTCGCATCCTACAGCGGTGCGTGCCCATCCCCGAGGGGCGCGAGCTCCTGTGGGACATTCACGCGGGGATCTGTGGCCACCACGCCGCGCCCCGCACCCTCGTCGGCAACGCGTTCCGCCAGGGCTTTTACTGGCCTACTGCGGTCTCGGATGCCAGCGAGATCGTGCGCACTTGCGAAGGGTGCCAGTTCTACGCCCGCAAGTCCAACTTGCCCGCCCATGCCCTGCAAACCATCCCCGTAACATGGCCATTCGCCGTGTGGGGGGCCGGACATCGTCGGGCCCCTGCGGAAGGCGCCGGGGGCTTCACCCACTTGCCGGTCGCGATCGACAAGTTCTCCAAGTGGGTGGAGGTGCGCCCCATCACGAATCTAAGGGCCGAGCGGCGGTAACATTCTTCACCGACATCGTCTACCGCTTTGGAGTGCCAAACTCCATCATCACGACAATGGGTCCCGGTTCACGGGCGGAAGTTCTTGGAGTTCCCGTGACAAGTTCCACATCCGCGTGGATTGGGCGGTCGTGGCACATCCACGTACCAACGGCCAAGTGGAGCGTGCCAACGGCATGATCCTACGGGGCCTCAAGCCCGGGAATTTTCGACCAGCTCAACAAATCTGGGCGAAAATGGCTCCAAGAACTACCGGCGGTTGTGTGGAGCCTAAGGACCACCCCGAGCAGAGCCATCGGGTTCACCCCGTTTTTCCTAGTCCATGGCGCGGAGGCCGTCCTCCCCACGGACTTAGAATACGGGTCGCCCAGGGTTCGAGGCTATGACGAGGATGCTAACCAGCGAGCCCGCGAGGACTCGCTGGACCAGCTGGACGAGGCACGCCTCGTAGCCTTAATGCATTCCGCAAGGTACCAACAGTCCCTAAGACGCTACCAAGCACACAAGATACGTCGACGGGACTTCAATGAAGGGGATTTGGTCCTAAGACTGCGCCAAGACAACCGAGGGCGCCATACGCTATCGCCCCCATGGGAGGGACCCTACGTCATGGTGAAGGTACTCAAGCCGGGCACGTACAAGCTGGCCAACGAGGACGGTGAAGAGCTCACCAACGCTTGGAACATCCAACAGCTACGTCGCTTCTACCCTTAGCTAGGATTTTCCAAGTACTTTTTGTTGTAAAATCACATGGCCAACGCCCCAGTTGGTGACAACTATGTAAATGCTTCAAGTCTAATAAAAGGGCAACTCGGCTTTCCCCCGAAACCCAAGTTACCCTCGGGGGCTACTGCGGGGGGCACCCCCCCAAAAATGGTCCCAATTTTTGCGCAAAAATAAAAAACAACTCACACGCGCTAAGTTCGCTTCCTACTTCAACCTCGAGCAATGATTTGAACAGGGCGCGGGCGGCCCAGCGGGAGGAGCGTGCGAGCCAGAGATAGCCTACGCCGCGTGGATATGGCCCTTCTCTCTCGCCTCCAACCCAGCGGACCCCCAGCGAAAATCGAACTCCCCTAAGTAAAATCTACTCAGGAAGAAGGAGAAACAAAAAGGCGCAATAAGCAAAAACTTCATTTCGCATCATCAAATGTTTACGACTGAGACAATGTGCTTATTTACAAAGGCCCCATGGCCAGAACACTAATGCACGAACAAAAAACGGGCCTAGCGCCCAGCTGTTTCAGGCGGGAGGAGCAGCAGCGTCAGCGACGTCCGGGAAGAGGAACTCCTCGAAGGCCTCGGCGAGCGACCCGGCGGCGTCGGCGGCGAGCGCATCCACACGCTCCATCGCCACCTCGTCCTCGACGCCCTCGGGAACGATGTAGCCCTCCGCCAGCGCCTCGAAGTTGACCTCGTAGTGGGACCGCACCACTCCGAGGGCCTTCTGGACGCCCAGATGCAGCGCCCGGCGCATCCACTCCGTGACGTGGCCGCCAAGGGCGTGCAGGCGGGCCGGCCGGGGCCGAGCTGCCGGCCTGCGCTTCGCCCTCCTCCACGGCACGGCAGGTCTCGAGGGCTGCATCACGCAACTCCTGCAGCTCCCGCTCGGAGGAGTTGTAAGAAGCCTGCAGCGCCTCAGCCCGCTCAGCTGCGTGCCCCAGAGCGGTGCGCAAGCCTGGAACCGCCAAGACAGGAAGGAAATCAGAAAGGGGGAAGCGAGCCCTCTAACGAAAAACCAACCAAATGAGAAGTCAAGCAGCAGCTCACCTTCGACTTGCTTCCTCTCCGCCTCGAAGTCGCGGCGCACGGCCTCGACCGTCAGTCTCGCCTTGCTCCCGGAGGGCCAGCTCCTGGTTGGCGTTGGTGAAGCTGAGCATAAGCGCCTCGTCCTTGACCTCGGAGAACGTGGTGTTCCGCTCCTCCAGCGACTTCAGCGCCGCCTCGCGAGCGACGCGATCCTGCTCCAGCGCCGTCCGGGCGTCGGCGAGGGCGGCTCGCTCTCGCCGGAGCCGCCCCTCGGCTCCTTGGCGGGGCGGTGCGCTCCTGCTGAAGCCGCTCCTCGGCGATAGCGAGCGCCGCAGCCTTGGCGTCGTGGGCAGCCTTCAAGTCATCGGCCTCCTTGTCCCGCTGCTCCAGCTCACGCGCCCGCTCCTTAGCCTGGCGCTGCTGCGCTTGTGCTTCCTCGAGCAATGAGCGGAGCTCCCGGCACTCACCGCGGACGTTGGCCACCTCCGCCTCCCAGTTGGCGGCCAGAGTACGCGTCTTCTCCAAGTCCGAGCGCGCCTGCCACAGAGCCTCATCACGATCGATGAGGGCTGCGCAGACCCGCTCGAGGCTCGAGCGGCGCGCAGGGTCCGGCCTCGAGCTCTCGGGGAGCTCGTCGCGCCACGCCATGGCCCGGTACGCCAGCCAGCCGTCCGGCGTCCTGAGGGCGTCAGCAAGCGCGTCGAAAGCGCTGCACCGCTCCCGGAGCTGGTGGACCTCGGCGTTCACCCGGTCGAAGGCGTCGTACTTGTCGTGGGCGCGACGCTCGAGCTCCTGGCAACCACAGAATCAAAACCCATAAGTGCCGAGACACGAAGGCAGCATACACAAACGAAAGAAAGAAGAGAACGAGCAACCACGGCTTACCTGGAAAACGCGCCATGCAGGGCCGCCATGGACATGCAGCGCTTCGTTCAGCGCGCGGTTGAGTGTGGCGCCGTGGCTCCGGAGCTCGCCCCAGAGCTCCTGCTCTCCCCGGGCGTCAGCAAACGCAGGGGGATCGTCAGCAACCCCCTCCACACCGGGCGGAGCGGCCGGCGCGGGGAGGACGAGGCCTCGGCGTCGTGTCCTCGGCTCCCCGCCACTATGTGACCCTCGTGCCGCCTCACGAGGGCCCCCTCTCCGGGGCTCGGGGGGAACGCGTGGGGAAGCTGGCCCACTCGGTCCCACCCGGCGGCGGGGAGTCGTCCGAGACCTCCACCACCTCCGCCGCGGATCGCCGGCGGGCGCCGCCGCTTGTGCCGCCTCCACCGGCGCCTCCACTTGCGCCTCCGCGGCCGCGGGGCGCCCGGCACGCGCGCCGCGGCCACCACCCTCGGGCCGTGCCGCCGCATCCATGGGCGCCGCCACAGAGTTGCGCCCGCTCCACCTCCTCTCGGCCGGCGCCGCGGCCGCGCCTCCGCGGCCGGCAGCCTCCGCGGGCTGCACCTCCACCACGGCCGCCGCCGCGCCTCCGGTCTCCACGACGACCGGCGCCGGCCGCTCCTCGGCGACCTCCAGGGCCGCGCCGCGGCGGGCTGATCTGCCGGCCGGGGCCTCGAGGCCCCAACCGGCTTTGTGAGCTCTCGCCCGCCGCCGTGCTTGTCCCCGACCGCGACGCCCTCGACGAGCGCCGCCGGGTGGGGATGGACGCGTCCGTCCTCAGCACCTTGGCTGGTGCGAGAGGAGGCACGGTTGGCACCACCCTGCGCAGGCACAAACAGAGGATTAGAACGCCTGATCATCGGCAAATCGAACCAAGCAAAGGATCGAGCCCCTTACCTCGAAGAGGAAAAGGCGCGCTTCCTTTTCCTCGAGGCCTCAGCGGACGAGGCCGGCGCGGCTGGCACGCCCGCCGCCGCGCCTCCTGACAGTGCCGCCGCGCGCGCGCGCGCGCCCCCCCCGCGCGCGCGGCACGCCCGACGCCGCGCCTCCCGAAGGCGCCGCCGCGCGCGCGGGCACGCTCGCCCGCGTGCGGGCACGCTTGCCGTGGCGCCTCCCCGACGACGCCGCCGCGTGCGCGGGCACACGCCGCCCCGCGCGCGGGCACGCTTGATGCGCGCACGGGCGCGCTCGCCGCGTGCGCCTCCGTGGCGCGCGCCGCACCTCCGCGCGCGCGCGCCCCCCCGATGTCGATTGCTCGGCGGCGGGCGCCGTTGCGCCCGCCCCGGGCGATGCCGCCCTCGCCGCCGGCGCCGGTTCGGCGACGGGGGCGCGCGGCCGCCACCCATCGAGAGGGGCCCTCCCCCTCGCCCTCTTCCTCTTCGTCATCCTCCGAGGATGAGTACTCCTCGGTCCCCCGGGGAAGAGAGCCCCGGCTCTTCGCGCCGCCGGCCTCCGCGCTCCGCCGGTCGCGGCGCGCTTGATGTCGCCTCGCGCGCTCCCTCCTCGCGCGCCGCCCGCTCCCCGCTCCCGCCGCCGCGCCGCCCGGCCAAGCGCGCGGGAGTCGGGGGTGGGCGGAACGGACTTGGAGACGGTAAAGCTCACCAGCTGCACACAGGAACATCAAGGACGCGTCAGGAGACAGAACCAAAACAAAATCAAGAACCAAACTCACCAGCTGGCCGGTGGGGAGCATCTCGAGGTCCCATGGGGTCCGGCCCGCAGGCATCGGCGCCCGGGTGTCGACGGCGCTCCGCGCCCGGGTGAGCGCATATGGCCGCTCGAGGGGCGTTGGGAGCATCCGCGACCTCGCCAGATCGACGGGGTTGGCCGCCTCTGTCATCTCGAAGATGCAGAGCGGCCTCTCCATCAAGGGCACGACCCGCCGGTGATGGAGTAAGGCGAGGACGCCCATCGTGTTCAGCCCCAGCGCCGCCAGGCGCTGCAGGGCGGCCAGGACCGACTCCTGCCGCTTCCGATGCTGGGGCGTAGACACCCCATAGCCCCAGGAGTCAGGCCTCTCCTTGAACACCCGACCGGTGTAGGGGGGGACGCCGGGCTCGGCGTTGCGCAAGTAGAACCATCCCCGCTCCCAGCCGGCATTGTTCGTCGTCATGGTGCAGGGGATGTAGACGTTCTTGAATTGCCCCCGCAGGGGGGGCGACATCCGCCGGCGCGCACCGCGCGCGGGTCCCTCGGCTCCGTTGTGGGGCTGCGTGAAGAGCTCCGCGCGGAAAAGGTGTACCCGAGCTCCCCGGTTGAGTGGGATCCCCGGGTACCCTTCGCGGACGCCCACGAACGTGGCCGCTGCGCGAAATCGCGTTGGGCGCGAAGTTGTGCGGCTCCACTCGCGTAGTGGTGGCACATCGCCCGCATGAAGCGGCTCGCCGCGCGCGTTGAAGCCCCGCTCATGGTAGCGGATGAAGCTCACCACGTAGCCCTACGGCGGGTTGGGCGCGTGGTCCCCCGCCGGCGGCACTATCCACTCCGCCGGGCGTCCATCTTCATTGGCCGCCAGCTGGCCGGCGGCGACTAGCTCGCCAAGGGCCAGCCGGGTCACCGATGACCTCTCCCAGGCGTATGGGTCCAAGATCGTGAGGGGAGGCTGAGGCGGCGCCATGAGAAGAAGGCAAAGGAAAGCGAGAGCGGAGGACGTAAAGCTCTAATGGCGACACCGCGCGGTGGCAAAGGCGAGGCGAAGACGAAGGGGCAAGGAGGGCCGAAATGGCGAGGCGCTAAGGTAAAAAACCGCCATCTCCTCCTCCCCCCTTAGATTTATAAGCCGTGGGCGAGTTCTCCGGGCGGATGCCCGCGCGCGTTAACCGCAAGGAATCTTCCCTTCACGCCGACGAGCGGGCCCCACCACGACCGCAACGGCCACATCGCCGCGGGCGAGGCCATCATCACGGCGAAGACCCGCAGGGACCGAGGCGAGCCGTCACGTCCGCCTGCCACGCCGCCCACTACGCGCGCGCGCGGCCGCAACGCCTAAAAAGGCGCGCCCGCGTTGCAAAACCGCAGCCTCGACTGCGAGGCATTTAATGACCGGGTCCCTTGCCAAGCAAGGAGAACACTCGAGCGGGACGAACCCCCGGCTCGAGACAAAAACAACCCTCGATGGGACATCGGCGTGAGAAGGCCGCCCGGGACCTGCTTGATCTAAAGCAGGCACCGCGGGCACCCATGCCACGCAAAACCCTCGAGCGGCACGAGCCCTTGGCTCAGGACGATGTCAGCCCTCGAAGGGACATCGACGTGAGAGAGAGAGCCCCCCGGGGCCAAGTGCTTGATGTAAAGCGAGGCACCGCGGGCACCCATGCCACGCAAAACCCTCGAGCGGCACGAGCCCCGCTCCGGCTCGACGATGTCGCCCTCGAAGGGACATCGACGTGAGAAGGCCGCCGAGGCCCCCGCCGATGTAAAGCAGGCACCACGGGCGCCCATGCCGCGTAAAACCCTCGAGCGGCACGAGCCCCCGGCTCGAGACAATACCAACTCTCTAAAGAGGGCACGTGCGTGAGAGGGTCGCCCGGGCCCGCTTGACGTAAGCGGGCACCGCAAGCACCCACGCCGCGCTGTGCAACCAACCAAGCGCCTCGAGGGCCGGCTCGCCGTCCCCCTCGACGGCCGCAAACGCGAAAGACGGGGCCGTCCCGGGCGCGGCCCCGCACGGCCCTGCGATCGAGGTACGAAGCCCGACCCTCGACGGGTTCGAACGGGCGCCTCGGATCGCGAGTCGGGGACGACGAGGGCACGCGCATTCGAGCCGTTCCTCGAGCCCGTCGGCTCGAGGGTGCCCCACATGTCGTGTTCGAGAGCCGGCGAGGGCGGCTAGCGGGGGATCCCACCGAGGGAGAGCTTCCGCGCCCTCGGTCCCTATCGAATGGGACCGAGCCCCACCTAGCAAACCCACGCAAGCGCTTCCATGGACGTGTCTCCGGACCACGCAGCCTACCCTTATCGAACGGGGCATGGACGTCCACTTGAACCACCCGCTAGCAGCTCGACGAGGAATCCGCAATTTGCGACCTGCTCGATGGGGGTTGCGGAAACCTCACCCTCCGTCCCGCGGAGGGACGGCGAGGGCGCGTGAGAAAACAAGTCGTAAAGCTCTACCCGATCGCCTCGAATGGGCCAAGGCTCGGGGGGCTGGAGACGCACGGCTACACCTCCTTGAAATTGTACCCGCCGGAGACAGCGCCAGCAGCGCGTGCGCCACCGAAGCCGGCTGAGACACCACCGAGGCCGGTTGGAACATGCGCCACGCCCTCTGACCAGTTCTCGCGGTTAACCCCTGTAGGAGCACCAACACTCTGCCTGCAGGGCTTCGAGGGCTAGACCCGCGGGTCCACTGACGCGGCCCCACGGAAAGCGTTCGCAAAACAAGGAGGGAAGAACGTCCTATCAGTAGGTTCCAACATCTGCGGGAGCCTCAATGGCAAACCCACAGATGCTCGGGGGCTACTGTCGGGGACAGCCCTAGGGGTCCCCTTAAACAACGGGGAAACCCTCACTTAAAACCCGCAACGAAACCAAAACACGCTAAGCCTAACCATGCAGGTGCCTAACCATGCGTAACGCGGCCCACGCCGCGAGGGGACCCCGACGGCCCATCAAGGCGGCCCTCTTAGAGATCCCCTCGAGCGGGCGCTCGCCTCGCTCGAGGATGCGCGCCCCCTCGGGCGGGCTCGCCCGTTCGAGGGGCACACCTCCCTCGAGCGGGCTCCGCCCCGCTCGAGGGGCTCGCTCCCCCTCGAGCGGGTTCCGCCCCGCTCGAGGGTATGTCCCGCCCTCGGCCGGGGTCCGCCACGCTCGAGGGCGCCCCTCACGCGTGCGCCGGCCCCGTGCACGGGCATTTAACGCCCCGACACCGGTGGGACGGCGCCATCATGCGCCGGGGGCTCGCGCCCGTGCGCCGCACCAACTCCCCGGGGAGGAGCCCATCCCCACCACCGTGGGAGGGACGCGCCGGTGCGGCGGTGTCGGTCCCGTGACACCGTGCGCTGCTCCCCAGAGCGGCTAACGTGCCGAGGCCCTCGAAGGGGGGCCGGTGCACCCTCGATTCACTTTCTCGTGACCCTATAGGGTTAGGGTGGAGGCGCTAGGCCGGTGGATCGCCATCCCGGCCACCGTAACAGACTGGCCGCCGTCCCCGCGCGTGCGGCGCACGCCGTGCGCCGTAGCAACCACTCCAACACCGTGAAGCGCGTTGGGAAGGGACGCCGGCTTCTACCTACTCCTGTGCCCCGTACGGGGAGGGCCAACGTCGACACCTCCCTCGAAGCCTATCGAGAGGACGCCGCCACCATCGCCGCCCTTCTACCCTCGAACCGCCCCCCCGGTTCGAGGTGAGGCCATCATGGCCAGATCGCTGCGAAGATCGTCCGGACGGCCGCCCACTCTACAGCGTAGCACGACGTGCTCCCCCACGTAGCTAGATAGCGCGGCGCACATGTAACCCGCCGCCCCCTTGATCTATAAAAGGGGGGGCGAACCCCCAGCCGCGAAAAGAGACTCAGTAGCACACGAGCGCTTCACACACCACGTACTCATTCTCCCACAATATCTTCAGCCACTCCTCCAGGGACTTGGAAGCCAGGCTTCCTCTCCCGCCTTGCTTGTAGCCGCCCCACTACAGGCACCCCCGGTGCTAAGTAATATAGTGCCTCGAGCACGCCTCTGCTGGACGTACGCCCCCCTCGGCCGGAACCAGGATAAAATCTCTGTGTCACTTGTTACTTAGCATCGACCATTGAGGGATAGACCACGGCGCTATCTACTGGTTAGTGTCGGGACCATATTCCGCACCGACATTTATGGATGATTTTTCCGTTTACGGGAAGACGTTCATGGATTGCTTAGCAAACTTAGAAAAGGTCCTTACGAGGTGTGCGGAGGTAGATTTGGTGTTAAATTGGGAAAAGTGCCACTTCAAGGTTAGGCAAGGCATAGTGCTCGGACATGTTATATCCGAGAGAGGAATTGAAGTGGACAAGGCTAAGGTAGAGACGGTTGAGCAACTCCCACGTCCTACAGATGTTAAGTCCTTAAGGAGCTTTCTAGGCCATGCCAGATTCTATAGAAGATTTATTAAGGACTTCTCGAAGATCACTAAGCCTTTAACGCACCTCCTTCAAAAGGATGTGGCTTTTGACTTTGATGAGAAGTGCCTAGCGGCATTTCGGACCTTGAAAAATGCGTTGGTGAGTGCTCCCATCATCCAACCTCCGGATTGGAGCCAACCTTTCGAGATCATGTGTGACGCAAGTGACTACGCCGTAGGCGCGGTCTTGGGTCAAAGAAAGGAAGGCCGAGTTCACGCCGTTTACTATGCTAGCAAAACTCTTAGTGGGGCACAATTAAATTATGCCACTACGGAAAAGAAGTTGCTAGCGGTGGTATTCGCTTTCGAAAAATTCAGATCTTACATCGCGAACTCGAAGGTCATTGTTTACACCGATCACGCAGCCATCAAGTATCTCTTAGCTAAGAAGGAAGCTAAACCACGTTTGATTCGTTGGATCCTTCTTCTCCAAGAGTTTGATGTTGAAATTCGTGATAAAAAGGGGGTGGAAAATGTTGTGGCCGATCATTTGTCTAGAATGAATCGTGGACAAGATGACAAAGAGACCATAGAAGATAAGATGAGAGATGACCACCTCTATAGAGTGCTTGATAAAGACACATGGATGATCGATATCATTCGAGCAATTCGAAAGATGCCTCTCGACCATCTAGATAAAAACACTCAAAAGAAGATAATCTCCGAAAGTAGGAAATATTTTTGGGATGCACCATACCTCTTCAAACTTGGCAATGATGGAGTGACGAGAAGATGTGTGCCAAGAGAAGAGAGGGTAGAAATTCTAAGGAAGTGTCACTCGGCGGAGTACGGTGGACACTATAGCCATTTTCGAACCCAAGCAAAGGTATGGTCGAGCGGATTCTATTGGCCGGAGATGCATGAAGATACTAAAAGATATGTTGCATCATGCCCTAAATGCCAAAGAACCGGAAACATCTCCCAAAGAAATTCTATGCCTTTGAAATACAACTTACAAATCGACATATTCGATGTATGGGGCATAGACTTCATGGGGCCTTTTAAAAACTCATTTGGATTCGAGTACATCCTTGTTATGGTTGATTATGTATCCAAGTGGGTAGAGGCTATACCATGTCATAAAGATTCCACGGAGGAGTCCATTACTATGATCAAGAACGTGATTTTTCCCCGTTTCGGTACACCGAGAATCTTGATAAGTGATGGAGGAACTCACTTCACCGGGAAGAACTTTAAAAGGTGCTTTTCCAAGTTGGGGATCGAACATAGGGTCTCTACGGCTTATCACCCACAAACCAACGGACAAGCGGAGACGTCAAATAGGCAATTAAAAAGCATACTCAACAAGACCATAGAGAAGGGAGGCAAGGATTGGTCAAAGAAATTAGACGGAGCTTTATGGGGCTTATCGAACGGCGTTTAAAACACCGATAGGTATGACCCCTTATCAATTCGTCTATGGAAAAGCTTGCCACCTTCCGGTTGAGTTGGAACATAAAGCCTATTAGGCAATTAAAGAGATGAACCTCGATCTCGATGCCGCGGTGGTGAAATGAAGGATCCAAATAAGCGAGCTAGAGGAGTTGAGGTTGAAAGCATATGAAAACGCAAGCATATACAAGGAGAGAATCAAAAGGTGGTATGATAAAAGATTAAAGAAAAAAGAATTTAAAGAAGGAGATAAGGTCCTCCTCTACAATTCGAGGTTTAAAACCTTCGGAAAGGGGAAATTGCAAAGCAAGTGGGACGGACCTTATGTTGTGCATTCGGTGTTCTCCAACGGAGTGGTAACCATTATGGATATAAACGGCGATCAATTTGTGGTGAATGGTCAGCGGCTTAAGGTTTACTAGGAACCCGACCTCGTGCCCCTTCACCATGTTGACGTCTTCACCATGGAGGAAGAGCCCGAACGTCCCGCCTAGGATGAAAAACAAGGCATGAATTTCTGTAAATAGTTTTTATTTTAGTTTTCTGGAGTTTTTCGCGAAGATTTACTGGGCCAACTTTTTCCCATGGGCTAAGGAATAAAAAATAGGGCGGTGTGTGAAAAACTGGACCGACCCGGCCCCCGAGACAGGGTGGGCCGGCCAGCCCAGGCCGACCGGCCCAGAGGGTTTCGGCGGCCTATGACGCCAAATTTTGCCCGAATTGCTCCTTTTTGACTTCCTTGTTCTGTCGGAAAATTTTAAGGGAAGTGTAAAAAAGGAAAATAAGGTTCCCAGGGCTTTTCTCTTAGGACTATTTATTTGGCCGAATTGGGAGCTCGAGGATCAAACCTTTCAAGCAATATTTTGCACCCTTGTAGCAGCCATTATGCCCCAAGAAGCTTAGAGTTGAAGCTAGAAGCCAAGAAGCCATCGATGGAGGAGGTGATGCGATGCGAGCTCAAGCTACCCGTCAAGAGGACCGCACGCATCCGTTGCGGAGGGCGTGTCCCGACCGGAGCTCTTGCATCTCGCAACCCGGTCGAAGGAGAGAAGGTCCCTACACCCGTTCGAAGGTCGGCACGCATCCAAGGCATCAAGCGCAAAGACTACAAGGAGGCGTCGCCAGAGCCTAACGATTATGGGGGTAGCGACTACTCCGACGATCGTAGCCCGAGCTCGTGGGCGACCGCCGGAAGAGATGATGACGATTGGGATGAATAGCCCAAGGAAAGGTCTCACGAAGGCCCCAACGGCGACGGCAACGATGGCAACGAAGGCGACGACAATGGTGGTGGCGACGACGGCGGTGACGATGGTGGAGACAATGGCGACGACGACCCCTTCGGATTGCATCCGATGTGTTGTCAAGCTTGCCGTCAATCCATCGGGGATCTCTACACGTCGGCCGATGAATGTCTCCAAGCCATGGAAGCGATGAAGCAGCGTCTGGAGGATTTGGAGCACGTAGTTGGTGATAACTACAAGTTCCTAAACCGTAACGTGCGCAAACTTTTCGGCATGGTTGGAAACATGAGAGGCAAGTGGTGCAATACTTGCTTGAAGTACCACTAGATCTAGTTTTCCCCTTAGGAATTTGTAAGATACGATGAGGACGTCGTATGTTTTAAGCGTGGGGGAGAGCTAGCTCGCTAGCCTTAGCTTTTGAACTTCAAGTTTAGGTTCGGTTTAATCTTCGTGTGTGAGTCTTAGCGTTTTAATGAGTCTTTAGTTTTTGAGTGTACGAGGAGGGAAAGGGCGAAACCATGGTCACAACCTCAAATTTGATAACAAGATGAAGCTGGATGGCCACCCTTTCCCTCAGAACATGGTGGGTTTTTCGGTCAACATGGTAACAGCTGAGGAGAAGGGCAGGGTCAAAGTCTTGACCTCAGCCAGGGCAAGACAGGATGGAGCAATAGACCCGGAGCGTCAGGTGACTTTAGAGCAGGTGCATGGTGAGGCCCCCCGCGTTCTCAAGAGCCACGTCGAGATCGAGGAATCGTCCAGAGCCAAACCCAGGGTGACCACGCGTATCCTCCTCAATAAGTGGCAGCGCCAGCTGGAAAAAGAGCGCTACCAGAAGCGAAAGTACGAGGAGGAGAGGCGCAGGGCCGAAGAGGAAGCACGCAGAAGAGATCTGGAGCAATACACGCACGAGCAGGAGCGCACGCACTGGGGATGTGCGTTCTTCAGGCACTGTTGGAACGAAGGTTTGAAGCTGCCCACACTGAGAAACTGCCCTGAGTGCAGTGATAGGTATTTTGAGTACGAGCGAGGAGCGCAATCGCCGATCCGTCCATGAAAGAATTGGAAGGATACATCCTAGCGAGGATCAGCGTCAAAAAATTGAAATCATTGATCATCCCAGGAAAAGGCAAGCTGATTTGAAGTGGGATGATCAAGAGGAAGACGAGGACGAGTACATCTGGCAAAAGGGGCAATGGTGCCCGCCTGGCCTAAGAAAAAGTCAGAAGAGAATGGTTCAACGCTTGAGGAACCATGAACTGAAGCAGGCTGGGATCCAGACAAGGCAGGTGTGGCGTCCAAAGGATAAACCTGAAGGGTCAAAGCGTTCGGCTCCAACGTGCATGGTATATTTTCTGCCGAATGAATTTATGGCTCCTGCTAATCAGGTTGTGCAGGAAGAGGCGTCCCTGGACGATGAGTAGATCGAGGGGCTGATGGCGCAGCTGGTGCTAGCCAAGCAAGCCATCTTCGACAAACCGGCCAAAAATCGACACATGAGGCCGCTGTACTTGAAGGGATATGTCAATGGCAAGCCATTGACCAAGATGTTTGTTGACGGTGGAGCGGCGGTCAATGTAATGTCGTACACCACCTTCAGAAAACTTGGCATGGGTCCTAGCGATCTGACACCTACAAGCATAATACTGAACGATTTCGCTGGGAATCCTTTAGACACCAAGGGATGCGCTCACGTGGATCTGATGATCGAGTTCAAGACACTGCTCACGACCTTCTTTGTTATCGAAGGTAAAGGAGCCTACAGCCTACTGCTTGGACGGGACTGGATTCACGCCAATTGCTGCGTCCCATCTACCATGCATCAGCAGCTCATCCAATGGGTAGATGATGATATTGAGGTGGTCCAAGCAAATGACTCCGTGAGCGTTGCAAATGTGGAACCTGCTTTCTGGGAGTATCAAGGCATTGACTGTTTCTCAGGGAAAGACTGGGGAAAAGGTCCTGTTGAACCTGTCAGCAGCGATCAACAGCCGATTCAAGCAGTCGGCTCTTATAGCAATTTTTAATGGAGAACCCCGTCGATGGTACTGATGGCAAGTTGGGGCGAGGATTCATGTCGGCTGATAAATTAGAAGAAGTTGACATTGGAAGCGGTGACAAGCCAAGGCCGACGTTCATCAGCGCAAACTTGCAATCAGACTTCAGGGAGGAATTAATCAAGCTACTCAAGGAATATAAGGATTGCTTCGCCTGGGATTATTCGGAGATGCCTGGACTGGATCGTTCCATTGTTGAGCATCAGTTGCCAATCAAATCTGGTTTCAAACCATACAAGCAACCACCCCGGAAAATCTACAAGGATGAGGTATTGGCCGATGTGAAGAAAGAAGTTGAAAGATTACTTGATGCAAACTTCGTTCGGCCATGCAGATATGCGGAGTGGATTTCTAACATTGTCCCTATTTACAAGAAGAATGGAAAGATGAGGGTCTGCATAGATTTCAGGGATTTGAACAGTGCTACTCCGATGGATGGTTACCCCATGCCTGTTGCCGATTTGTTGGTTGACGCCGCTGCTGGACACGAAGTTATCAGTTTCATGGATGGCAATGCGGGATACAACCAAATTTTCATGGCAATAGAAGATATATCAAAGACGGCCTTCAGATGTCCTGGTCATATAGGCCTGTTTGAATGGATAGTCATGACTTTTAGGTTGAAAAATGCCGGTGCAACTTATCAGCGAGCCATGAACTACATCTTTCATGAGTTGATCGGCAAAGTCGTTGAAATTTACATTGACGATGTCGTGATCAAGTCCCTAAGTCATGACACACATTTGGAGGACGTGAAAAGGACCTTGGAGTGCACCCGAAAGCATGGCCTGAAGATGAATCCAAACAAGTGCGCTTTTGGGGTATCAGCTGGAGAGTTCTTGGGATTCTTAGTCCACGAAGGGGGGATTGAAGTTGGTAAGAAGAGCATGAAGGCCATTGATGAAGTTGTGCCTCCAACTAATCTCAAGGAGTTGCAATCACTTCTCGGCAAAATTAATTTCGTAAGGAGATTCATTTCAAATCTGTCACAGAAGGTTTTGTCGTTCTCTCCATTGCTGAAACTAAAGAAAGATCAGAAGTTCACATGGGGCGACGAACAACAAAAGGCTTTTGACGAGATCAAGCAATACATGAAGGAGCCACCAGTGCTGGTCCCTCCTCAGTTGGATAAGCCTTTCAAGTTGTACGTGGCGGCCGATACCCAAACCATTGGATCGGCCCTTATTCAAGAATTCGAAGGAAAGGAGCGAGTAGTAGCATATCTTAGCCGAAAGTTACCTGATCCTGAGACCAGGTATTCGGCTGCAGAGAAGCTGTGCCTGTGCGTGTACTACTCGTGTACAAAGTTTCGGCACTACTTGTTGAATGCCGAATGCACTATATATTCCAAGTTTGATGTAATAAAACATATGTTATCTATGCCAATTTTGAATGGCAGGATTGGCAAATGGATCTTGGCTTTATCAGAGTTTGAGTTAAAATTCGAATCGGCAAAAGCTATTAAGGGTCAGATCATTGCCGATTTTATAACTGAACATCGTGATCCATCAATTGATTTGCTTGAAATTACTCCTTGGGCTTTATTTTTTGATGGATCATCATGTGGTAAAGGTGGGGGAGTAGGGATTCTACTGATTTCGCCTAGAGGTGAGATGTTTGAGTTTTCCATCCCTATACAGCCCACTGTTACAAACAATCAGGCTGAGTACGAGGCATTGCTTCGAGGGCTTCAATATTTGAGAGAAGCCGGGGCCGTTTCGGTTGAGGTTTATGGAGATTCAGAGTTGGTAATCAAGCAATTGAACGGCCAATACGAATGCAAAAGTGAAGCACTGAGGAGTTACTACGAAGAATGCAGGGAGATCTTGAAGAGCTTTCCATTGGTAACTCTACATCATATTCCTAGGGAACATAACGAAGAAGTGAACAGGTTGGCTCAGAGTGCCTCTGGTTACAAAGAGAGTCAAGAAGCGTTTGCTGCAGACATATGCGCACTGGGAACGGATCTTGCGGGGGATGATTGGAGAAAAGAGATCGTTGACTATTTGAAAGATCCATCCCGAAAGGTCTCTAGGAAGCTCAGGTACAAGGCCATAAAATTCGTTCTTCTGGATGACAATTTGTTTTACAAATCATTAGATGGGGTGTTGTTACGATGCCTGGGTCCAGAGGAAGCCAAGAAGATGATGAGTGAAGTGCATGATGGGATATGTGGAGCACACCAATCGGCCTACCGCATGAAATGGGTTGTCAGGCAAGCTGGGTGCTTTTGGCCGACGATATTAGAGGATTGCTTTGAGTATTACAAGGGATGTCAAGATTGCCAGAGGTTTGGAAATATTCAAAGGGTCCCCGCGTCAGCATTAAATCCCATTATCAAGCCATGGTCATTCAGGGGCTGGGGTATAGACTTGATTGGCCAGATTAATCCACCATCTAGCAAGGGGCATAAGTTTGTGCTTTTGGCTACAGATTATTTTACTAAATGGGTTGAGGCAATTCCACTGAAGAAGGTGACATCGGAAAACATGGTTGAATTTGTCAAGGAGCACATCATCTATCGGTTTGGAATCCCTCAGACAATCACAACTGATCAAGGGGCCCAATTCGTGTCCCTGGAGTTCAGGGAGTTTGCCGAAAGCATGGGGATCAAATTGTTCAATTCTTCTCCCTATTATGCCCAGGCTAATGGTCAGGCAGAGGCTTCTAATAAGATCATGATCAAGCTTATACAAAATAAGATCGACCAGAAGCCGAGGAGGTGGCATTCGGTACTCAGTGAGGCACTGTGGGCTTACCGAATGGCCCCTCATGTAGCTACAAAGACGACTCCTTATGAATTGGTTTATGGACATCATGCGGTTCTACCTTGGGAGATGCAATCAGATTCCAGGAGAATCGTGTTACAGAAAGATTTAAACTCCAAAGATTACAGTGGCCTAATGATGGATGAGCTAGAAGATTTACACATGACCGTCTCAGGGCCCTGGAAAACATCGAGAAGAACAAGCTGCGGGTTGCCAAGTATTATAACAAGAAAGTAAAAGTCAGGCAATTTGCAGAAGGGGATTTGGTTTGGAAAGCGCTATTGCCAATTGGAACCAAATACAGCGAATTCGGCAAATGGTCCCCTAACTGGGAAGGACCCTTTCGCGTGGTCAGATGCGTCCCTGGTAATGCATACATATTGAAAACTTTACTAGGAGAAGAATTTTCCGCTGCAATAAATGGGAGATATTTGAAGAAATATTATCCTAGTATCGAAATCGACCGGTGATCACCAGCAGTGGGATTACATGCATCTGACACAGGAATAGCCGGCGCTCAAGAACGAGGCCGCCTTTAGAACAAAAAATCCCAAACAAGGGAAAATGACCAGTTCCCAGATGCATTGCCCTTAGCACAAAACTACATTACAACTGCCTCTTGCAGGTTTACATCCATCAACCCTGGCGATCAGGACTTCGAGGAGGTGGGAAGCAGAAGGCCTGGAGGAAGAAGCGGAAGTATGATTCAATCTTTTCTTTGCTTCTTCGGCTGCTCCCTCTTCAGTTGCTCCAGGACCATCGTGACGGCAACTTGGAATGCACGGGGGTGACCATGATTTGCTGCCTCCACCAAGCTATCCCAAGCCGCTTTCAGGTTGTTGTACCTATCAGAGACATCTGAAACAGAGCAGTGATTGTTAGGGGCAAAAAGTCTAGATGAGGACGCGAAGTCAAGAAGGAGTCAGGAACATTTACCTCCCACTAATGCCTCCAAAGCCATGCGGAGCTCGCGCTCGGCCTAGCAGCGAGCGGTGATGTCCCTGAGGTCGTGCTCCAGGTGCCGAACGCGGCGGCGCAGTTGATGGCTGGTCCTCTGTTCAGGCGTGGCGTCCTCTGCTTCAAGGGAGGAATCGGAGGAGATGTACTCAGGCATGTCTTCGGTCCCGATGATTTCTTCAGGAAGCAAATCAAGACTGAAAGAGGAAAGGTAGAGAGGAGGTAAAGCGCAAGATCATATGGGGAAACAAGGAGTAAATCAAGGGAAAACTCACTCTCGAATCGTGCGTTTCTTCGGAGTACTGCTCTCTTGGGGTTGCTTGCCTTTGTCCATGGCCTTGGGGTTTTTTCCTCTAAGGACAGGGGAGGAAATGAGAAGTGATGGATGAGTGTGCGAGTGGATTTGCAGGGCATCTCAGCAGACTATTTTATTGACCGAAGGGGTGCATTGGGAGTGATGACTGGCCAGCGTACACTATTGGAATACCAAGCGGCAGGGTTTTCTTCCCGAATGCGAAGGGTTTTCGCTTGAACAGTGCTTACGGATTGCCGATTCAGGGATCTTCTGTGGATTTTGCGCCAAGGGGCATCTGTTCTCTCGTGTTCGGCTCAAGCTAGTTCCCGAATGCGTTTAAGGAAAAACAAGATTCACAGATGCAAACATGAAGAAAATCATCGCAGTGCGAACACAAAAGTTCCTTATTTATTGCCGATATCAAGCATCCCTAATACAATCTAGTCAAAGAGCCTGTTCAGCACAGATTGGGGATGAGTGAGTTCGGCAATGGTGTTGCCGTGGCCATCGAGGCGCTCCAAGATGAGCTCAATCTCCTCGATGTCTTCTGGCGCACCGCCCCGGAAGCCGCGCGGCCTGGTGGAGTAGTCGACGTCAGTGTGCGTCGCCATGGCAGCTAGGCCCAGGGTGGTACCCAAGCGGATGCCATGGGTGGCCACTTCGTCCACGCGGTGCTCCACCGCAGTAAGGCGCTCCGCCGGGGTATCTCCGCGGGCGTTCACCTTGTCGGCCAACTGCTCCACCAGCATCTTTAGCTGGTTGAGCTCGGCGTCACGGGCTGCAAAGTGCAAGAAAAAGGGAGATTAGTATCAAAGGCCAGATTGGATCAAAGAGCGGTGTCGAGGCCGTACCGTTGATGGTCTCCAGCAGCTGCTTGCGCTGGTCTTCCCACTCCAACTCGACTATGCCAGCCTTTTTGGAGACATCCTCCAGCTCGCGCTGGGCCACCTCCAGTTCCGCCTTGAAGCGGAGAGCGTCGAGTTCCCCGTAGGGCACGGGGGAGTGACCGTCGGACTCCAAGGAGTCGTCCGGTAGGGGCTGACCGGCCGGCGCAAGGGATGGATTCCATTGAATCAACCTGAAACAGGGATGATCGTCAAAAACAAAAGGAGATCAAAGATGAATCTAAAAAGAGGGATTGACGATCATTGCCTCCAGCGCGCACTGGCGCGGCTTCCCTCCACCTCATCAGAGGCGCGGCGCCGGTTGAGGCTGCGCACCATGTCTCTGGGATTTGCGCTGTTTGAAGAAAAGAAGAAGACTTGAGATTGGCAAAGATTTGAGAGCTAAAGGCTTGGTGGAGAGCTAGGGGCACCTACGGTTTTCATTTATGGGCCTGGCAAGACAGATCGTGGCCTCAGGTCGTGGCTCTGGATCGTGGCGCGTATCCCAAGAAAATCGGAAGGTGGAAAGGTTTCCTTGACCAGTCCGCCGACGGGTCGTTTGGAGTTCTAGGCTGAGTCATATTCGGTTGACTGGCTCGGCTGAGAGGAGTCAAAGTGTCATTCGGGTATTGGCATTTCTTTACCGAATGGGTCGTTCAGCGTTGCATCTAAGGATGCACAGAGGAAAAGAGAAATAAAATTGCAAGAACAAATGTTACAAGGGCGACCAATTCGGTTACACATCGATTGAAGCATCTAGATGTTCAAATATTTGGCAATTACACTACGGACATTCGATGTTGCTTGGCGAAAACTTTCCATCCGCTCTTGATAATCTTTCTGGGCGCTGGACAGGGTGGTAAGTTCTGCATCACATTGATTCACCTTAGCTATAGCCGATATTGCTTCCTCTTGGGTCTTCTCTATCAATCCAGGGAGCTCGGCTATTTTCTTGTCATCAGCCTCTATTTCAGCTGACAGGCTTTTCAGTTCTGCCTCCAAAGCGGCTTTTCTGGTGACCTTCAATTCACGAGAAGCTTGCAGTTTGGCCAATGTATCTTTGTGGCTTTCGGTTTGAGATTGTGCCCCCTTCACGGCTTGTTCAGCTCGGGCCCTCTTCTGTTCAACAGCTGGGCGGGAGGACACCTTTCTCAGAGCTTGTCTTATGGGCACATAATAAATTTCCAGACCGGAGATTGATGCAAGCGAGGCATTGATGTCCTCAGGGAGTTCTTGGCTGATGGGTTCAAGCATTTCTTCAAAGTGATCAAGATCTTTGAACTGATCTCGTGCATCTTTTTGCAGCCAGGCAAAAATCTCCTTGAGCTTTTCTAGCACTTCCTCTGACAAAGTTTGAGGCACTCCTTCCCTTGCCTCGGCAACTGGATTGTTCCCCATTGATGGACTTGATGATGATGGGGCCTGATCCTAAGAAAGCAATAGTGACGAGTCAGGAGTATTGGAAGTAAGGTAGCAGGGTTAAGTGCAAATAAGTACCTCATGTCTGATTTCCTGAACTGGAGCAGGATTTTGTTCAGGGGCGGCCACTGGTGAAGGAGGTGTTCCAGGCAAAGGCGAAGCTTCGTGTGAGAGGGCGCGCGATGCGGTTTACGGCAACTCGGGAGCTTCGGGTCGAACAGAGATGGGTTCACCTCTCGGGGTTGATGTTTCGCTTGACCAGTGGGTGATTGGGCCCTTGGAGGACTTGATGGCTCTGGTTGAATTGGGAAATTCATCTCTGGCGAGTCTGGTGCTTCTGTCTGAACAGGGGGTGATTGAGTCCCTGATGAAGATGAGATTTCCACTTGGAGGCTCAACCCTGGGTGGACTTGCTTGTTGAGACACTGGGACGTCCACAAGTTGATCCTCCATTGTTTCTTCTGCAGATGCCAAATTAAGAATGAATGCCAGTGTTCATCCTCAAGAAAAAGACAGTAAAGGTCGTACCAGTGGATGGGGCATTGGCAGGTTCTGAAGCCGAGGATTGCTGAGTTCTAGTCTGAAAATGCATAAGATATGATTTATCAGAAAAAGGGTAATCCTGTAATCAAGAAAGGAAGAAATTTTACCTCAACAAGGACTTTCTTGATAGTTCTTCTCCTCTTGGCATTTGGAGGAGCAATCAGAGACAAGCCTTGCCTTCTGTCAGCAGTAATGCTAGACAGAGTTGGATCTGTTGTGGCATACCTAGCCATTAACTGAGCCAGGGTTGGTGATCTGAACCCCAATGCTGAAATAGGGCCTACTGCATTGTAGGCGATCTCCCTGGCCAGAGGGGTAGGCATTGTGTTCTGTGGGCAAAAGAAATAAAGTCAGGATCATGGTTAGAGGAGGGAATGTCTGATTTGAGGATTAATCATATTACCTCTGAAGATGGTTGAAAGTCAGGCATCAGTGCTACACAGAACAAATGCACAGTCTCACTAAAGATGTGATCATGGAATTCTTGCCACCAGGAGTTGAAGGTGGGATGAGCTACTGTTGTGGGTATGAAAGGCCAGGTGTAAACAGAAGGACTGCACACATACTGAAAAACTCTGCTAGTTTGAATAAGTTCCTTGATTTCCTCTCTGGGCTTGAGGAATTCATGCAGAAACAGTCTTGGGGGCATCTGGCCATATCCGAGTTGCCGAGCCATTAAGTTGGGCTGATAATATTCATAAGTACTATGGTTCAGCCTTCCTCCACTGAATTCAGCCGGCAGAATGCATGGGCGGATAATGATATTGAGGATCTACAGGAATCTTCCATCTTGGCGTTCAGTTTCAAAGGAGAACTCACAAGGGAGAGTCAAATTGTCATTATCCAAATAAGGGAGCCAGAGAGGATTTTGGAAACCTTTGAAGAAGAGCTCGAAGAGCTGGCTGACATTCTGCTTGATGAGGACAGTTGAAGCAGCTTCTCCATAAGTCTGGCATCCTCTGGTGGCTTGGGGTTCCCCTTCATGATGATTGGATGAAGGGAAGAGCCGGGTGTTCAAATCAACACCAACAATCTGATGCATGTGCAGTTGCAGCCACATTTGGACAAACCACCAGGGACCGTTGACACATGCTATCCTCTGGCTGGTGTACATTTGGGTGACAGTTTGATGAAGCATGTGGTACACACTGCCCAGGAGGTATTTCCCAAGAGGGAAGCGATTGCCATTGGCTAGGTGTGAAGCCATTGCAATATGATTCAGGGTAGGCTCATTGGCTTTACCACAGAAGATGAACCTGCATAGCCACATGTTCGGAAATGCCCTGTATTCAACTTCACCAAAAGGGCCGTCCTTCATGTGACTCAGGATATAATTCTTGAATCCGCTCCCTGGTTTCACCCCTGTTTGTCGGGAGGAACCTTTGAAATCCCAGGGACGAACAGAGCCTGTAATGTCAAGGCCGGTAATCATGTACACATCGGCCAGATTTGGGGACATCGGGCCATGACCAAAGAGGAAGGCATTGACGCCATTTGACCAGAAGTGGCAAGCCGCTATCAAGAGGTCTTCGTTCTTGGGGGTCTCGGCCAAAGATAACTACAAGCATTGAGCAATGCGGAGGGTATCCCAATTCTGGGTCCTAGCACTCTTGTCTGCGAGGATTCTCTGGTACCAATTTTTCCAGCCTGCGATTGGGGGCAAGGGCCAGTTCTTGAAAGCATCCTGCCACTGAGGAGGTGTGGTCAGAGCCGCTTTGAAGGGGATCCTTCGGGATTCAGCTGCGATTAATTCTCGAGGATCAGAAGCTCCCACAGGACCAAGGTAGTAGGATCTTGAATTAGCCTCGATACGAATCAAAAGCTCGGTGGAAAGCTCCTGAAGGAAAGCGGAAAAGGAATCTCAGGTAAAAATTGAAAACCTAAATGCCGAATGAAGCCTATGGTAGGGGAATTTTACCTGAGCAGCTTGATTTTGAGCCGTCATTGGGGATTCGAGTTCAGAACAAGGGGATCTAGGGTTTGGATCTAGACGAAGATTCCGGCGGATTGCGAAGAGAGAGAACAGGTGTTGAACAGATTCGATTTGAAGACGATGGGGGTTGGAGTCAATTCCGGAATAAAATCACTTTTATCCCGTAATTGAAGGGGCATGTGTTAACACCAAAATTTGGTAAGGAGTCTGACTTGTGGGTCCAGCTCGATGAGGAGTCCGTCCGGCGGAAGGAAGGTTTTCTTCAGATGCATTCGGCAGAAGAATCCGCGGTCGGCTATCTGTTTCCGTTCGGCAAAGGAACTGTTGAGCTGATTTTGCGGGATTGTGCGGTGACGTGGCTCAAGCAGAGAGGACGAATGGATGGATAGGCGATCAGGCTTAGAGATAAATTAGGTATCAAATCCATTCGAGGTAGTACTTGGCAGGGTATAAATATGAGCCCTGAATGTATGTAACAGGTATACGTAATCATTCTCAATACAAACCGGCTTTACGCCAAACCCTAGAATCCATTTGTTGTGTCGTCGAGTTCTTCGAGAGGATTCATCGATCCGTCGACCTCCGTGAGTACCGGCAACCTTGTATCATGTCTAGTATCATGCGGTGGATTTAGATCTGATGCAAGTAGTCTTGTTACCATGCTTAGTGTCATGCGGTAGATTCAAGCTTGGTTCAAGAGGGTTTCTTGTTAGGTCATGAGCCATGCGGTAGGCTAAGATCTAGCTTGAAGCTATTTATTGGCTCTATTGGATTTTGGCAAGATTCAATAGATTCATTAAGTTACCCCGTGTTGCTTTGGGTTTTTGCTTTATGTTTAAATTCATGTAACACTTTTTGCCCAATCTAGATGGGTTTGGATCGGCTTTATACCTTTTGGTGATCCTTATGCGAGTCAAGTTCGTGCCTTTGGTTATGTGGATCACGTGCTCTTTGATAGCCGAAACCGAATCGATCTAGGTTGTTACGTGTTGCGGGTTCAAGCTTGCCAACGTTTGTATAAATCTTGAAAGAACTGAGTATCACGCGGTAGATGCAAGTTTTTGGGTTGCTTTGGAGCTAATCATCCGGTGGATTAGATTCCAAATCAATCTGATAGATTTATCTCACTTGGTAATGTTCGTTCCTTCTTCATGGACCCCGAATCGGTTGTTCAGCCGCATTCGGTTATGTTTCTCATGAGTAGAACACGTGCGTAATTTATGCTTTAAATAATATGTGCTTTTAGCTTTCCATATTTAGATCGTATCATGCGGTGGATAGATCTATTTGTGGAAGGTGGTACGATCCCCATGCAAGTTGTATCATGCGGTGGATAGATTTGTTTGGTATCGTACCTGACGGGTTTTAAAGTACCTAGACATGCGGTAGACTAGTGCTTTGGATCTATGCATGCTTGTTTATTACATATCTATGCTCGCGCTTTTACTTTGTTTATTATTTAATGTTGATCACCACGGGGATCGGTCACGGTCTTGCGCACGTGCATCTTTGTCCAAACAAAGACCGATCGCCGTCATGCTTGTGTCATCCATTCGGCTATGTTACTTTTTCCTCTCTAATGCTCCCGAATGGTTTTAGTTTGCTGGCAGATAGCTTTTTATAGCTATATGTCATCCCATTTGGCTTTATAGCCGTAAATATGGAACTATCTGGTACCACCCGACAAGTTCCAAGCTTTGGTATTTAACTACTTTGTCTTTTGTTAATTTTCAGGGAAAACTGACTGGCACGTCTTGTGATTCTCTGCACGTGTGAAGCCAGCTTGTTCGGCTTGCTGTGTGCTTGGCGCTAGGTGCACATTTTGCATCAACAGAAAAGCTGACTGACATTCTGGTCAATAGATATGGTTGAAGCAGCTTCTCCATGGGTTTGGCATCCTCTGGTAATTTGAGCTTCCCCTTCTTTGTGGCTGGCTGAGGGGAAAAGCCGATTGTTGAGATTAATGTTGACAATCCGGTGCATGTACAGTTGTAGCCACATCTGCACAAACCACCAAGGGCCGTTGACACATAGTATCTTCTGGCCAGTGTGCATTTGAGAAATAGTCTGATGGAGCATATGATACACACTCCCTAGGAGGTATTTTCCAAAATGGATGCGATGACCAGTAGCCAAATGTGTAGCCATTGCAATGTGATTCAAAGTTGGCTCATTGGCTTTGCCACAGAAAATGAATCTACACAGCCACATGTTCAGGAACGCCCTGTATTCGACTTCACCCAGAGGGCCGTCTTTCATGTGATTCTGGATATATGACTTGTATCCGCTTCCTGACTTCACTCCTGTCTGCCTTGTGGAGCCTCTGTATTGGAAGGGATACATGGGTCCTGAAATGTCAAGGCCGGTGATCATGTACACATCGGCCAAGGTTGGGGACATTGGGTCGTGACCAAAGAGGAAAGCATTGATGCCATTTGACCAAAAATGGCAAGCTGCTATCAAAAGATTTTCATTCTTTGGGGTCTCGGCCAAAGATAACTCCAAGCATTGGGCGATGCGGAGGCTGTCCCAATTGCTGGTTTTGGCGCTGTTATCTGCAAGTATCCTCTTATACCAATTTCTCCAACCTGCAATTGTGGGCAAAGGCCAGTTCTTGAAAGCATCTTGCCACAGGGGAGGCCCTGATAAAGCCGCTTTGAAAGGGGTTCTCTTGGATTCGGCTGCAATGAACTCGCGGGGATCGGAAGTGCCCACAGGTCCGAGGAAATATGATGTTGAGTTGACCTCGGTGTGAATCAAAAGCTCGGTGGAAAGCTCCTATCAAGAGAAAACGGAAGGAGAAATCTGAGGTAGGAGTTGGAAAAATAATGCCGAATAAACCTTAAGGGGGGAGTTTACCTGAGCGGCTTGATTTTGATCCGCCATTGGAGATTTGAGCTTTGGAAAAGATGACTTAGGGTTTGGATCTGGACGGAGACCCCGATGGGTTGCAAGGAGGAAGAATAGGTGTTGAACAGATTTGAGTTCAAGATGTTGGCGTTTGCAGTCAATTTCGGAATAAAATCACTTTTATCCCGTAATTGAAGGGGCATATGTTAACACCAAAAATTGGTATAGGAGAGGGGCTGATTTGTGGGCCTGAATTGGTGACAAATCCCGTTCGACGGGAGAAGATTTCTTCAGAAGATTCGGCAGAGATGCTTGCGGTCGGCAGTTTGTTTCCGTTCGGCAAAAGGACTGTTTGCGCTGATTTCGCGGGATCGCGTGGTGACGTGGCTCGAACGGAAGGGACGAATGGATGGATAAGCATTTGCACTTGGGCATTAAATTAGGTATCAAATATTGTGCTCGTAGTCCACCAGGAGTCATGTTAAGACAGGGTATAAATATGAACCCTGGATGTATGTAATTGTAATCGAACATTCTCATAACAAACCGGCTTTACGCCAAACCTTCGAGTCCTAGTCGTGTCGTCGAGTTCTTCGAGAGGGTTCATCGATTCGTCGACCTCCGTAAGTACCGGCAACCTTGTATCATGTCTAGTATCATGCGGTGGATTTAGATCATGATGCAAGTAGTCTTGTTACCTTGCTTAGTATCATGCGGTGGATTTAAGCTTGGTTCAAGAGGGTTTCTCGTTGGATCATGAGCCATGCGGTAGGCTAAGATCTAGCTTGAAGCTAGTTATCGGCTTTATTAGATTTGGCAAGATCTAATAGATTCATTAAGTTGCCCCGTGTTGCTTTGAGTTTTTACCATATGTTTAAATTCATGTAACACTCCTTTGCCCAATTTATATTGGTTCGAATCGGCTTTATCTCGTTTGGTGATCCTTATGCAAAACAAGTTCATATCTTTGGCTTAATTTATCACGTGGATCACGTGTTCCCTAATAGCCGAAACCGAATCAATCTAAGTTGTCACGTGTTGCGGGTTCAAGCTTGTCAAATCTTGTATGAATCTTGAAAGAACCGGGTATCATGCGGTAGATGCAGGTTTTTGGGTTGTTTTAGAGCTAATCATCCGGTGGATTAGATTTCGATTCAATCTGATAGATTTGTCATCTTTGGTAATGTTTGTTCCTTCTCCACGGATCCCGATTCGGCTATGCAGCCGTATTCGGTTATGCTTTCACGAGTAAAACGTGTTTACAGGTTATGTTTTAAATAATGCATGCTTTTAACTTTCCATATTTAGATTGTATGATGTGGTGGATAAATCTTTTGTGGTTGGTGGTGTGATTTTAAACAAGTTGTATCATGCGGTGGATTAACTTGTTTGAATTCATGCTTGACGGGTTTCAAAGTATCTAGACATGCGGTAGACTAGTGCTTTGGGCCTATGCACGCTTGTTCATTACATATTTGTAATCATGCTTTACTTCATTTACTTTTGACTGTTATTTATCCTCGAGGATCGGTCATGATCATGCACGAGTAATGCTGTTTAAACAAAGACCGATCTTTTGTCATGCTTACGTCATCCATTCGGCTATGTTTTGTTTTACGCTATAAAGCTCCCGAATGGTTTTCAATCTGTTGACAGATAGCTTCTCGTAGCTATATGTCACTTCACATGGCTTTTAGCCGCAAATATGGAACTATCTGGTACCACCCGGCAAGTTCCAAGCTTTGGCATCTAACTATGTTACCCTGTGCTAATTTCAGGAAAATTGACTGGCACGCTTTGGAATCTGCTCGTGTGTTAAGCCAGCTTGTTCAGCTTGATGTGTGCTAGGCGTAGGGTGCGGATTTTGCGTCAACAAGCCCATGCAACCAAGGCAAGGATTTGGGCCACCATGGGCGGCGCACAGCGCGGTCGCGCTGGACGCGTCGGCGTGGCGGCGTGTAGGGTGGCTGGCCATCTGCCCAGTCGTGACCCCACGTTGGGGTGCGCGGGCCACTACTGTGCCAGCGCGCACACCCGGCCACAGGCGTCCGCACGGTGCAACCCTCTGATGGCCAGAAGTGCGGACCACGGTGGTGCTCACGTTCCATGCACAAGAAGGCTCGGCGCGACGGTCGGCTCACAGGAGCGTCGTTCGACGACGGCGACCACAAGGACATGGATTGTCCAGGAGCTACGAGCCGTCGCGGGAGACTTCACGCGCGACTCGGTTGGCCTGCGGCCTGGCCCAGAGCGCGCGTGGTGCGTGGCCACAATCGTGCTCGCGCATGCGCGGCCTCGCCATGCCCGCTCGGCGCGGCCGTCTGGTGTCCAGAGGCGCAGCACGAGGCGGGGCGGCGGAGCATCCACCGTTCCCTGCACATCAATCCATGGCTCGACTGAAGGTTCCCACACAAGTTCCTCGCACGGCGACGGCGGCGCACAAGGGCATGAGTGGCCCAGGAGGTCCTTCCCGTCGCGGTGCGGCAGTTCTGCAGCGCGAACGCCAGCACACAGGCAGGGTAATCCTGGCGACGCGTCTCAACGTCGTCGGAGCATCACAGGAAAGAGACCAAGTGGGAGGAAAGGAAAGGGCGGCCGCGGTGGTGCTCACGATGGGGCGGCAGTGTAGTCGTGGCCGGCTCGATGAAGAGGTTCACGTAGGCGAGGTAGGTGTCCACGGCGGCGGCCTCCCTCAGCTCTGGCTCCTTTTACACGGCCGGCTCTCGGTCCTGCCGGCGCGGTGTGGTGGCGGCGCGCCCTCCTTCTTCTCCTCTCCCGGCGCGCACAGGGGTTAAGGGGAAAGAAAACCCCAACGGGGTTGGTGGCTCGGCGACTGGGGTTTCGATCTCTCCCTAGCATTTGAAGCACAGCGACGCGTAGGGCGGTGCAAATTCCCTCTGTTGCCCCCGGGTCGACCGCCAGGACTGGGGAGGTGCACCCGCCTCTGCCGCACAAGCCATGCCCCAGAGTGGTGCGGCGCGGGGTAAAAAGGTAAAAGCCCCCGCCCCAAGAGGACCTGGCCCAGGAAAGCGCACCGGTCGCTCGGCGTGCGGGCCGGCCAGGTGGAGCGACGTCCCATCCGGTGCGCCCGGGCGCGGTGCCAGCTCGGCCGAAAGGAAGAAAAGGTGGGAGACGATGGGAAGGGGTGAGGCTGACATGCCGGTCCCACACATCAGCAAAAGGAAAAACAAAGGAAAAGGGCACCGGCGGGTTGGGCTGCGGTGAAAGCGGCCTGCTGGGCCGGTTGGGTTAGTTGGGCTGTCAGGCTGACTTAGGGATCTGCCGGCCCATGCTAGTAGTTAAGGTTTTAGTAATAGCTTTGAACTTAGATTTGAAATACTATTTGAATTTGAATCCTATTCAAATTCAAACTTCACTCAAGTGAACTTCCATTAAAAATCCAAATGAAAAACTAACTAACTTATTTTACCATAATTTGAAATTATATGTTTATAAATGGGTTGATTTAGTGGAAGAATTAGGAGAGAGCTAGCAATTTAGGTTGAAAAATTGGTAGCACTCCAATTCAAACAAAAATTTTAAATTTTTGCAAATTTTCACACCTAATTTTCTGGTTTGTTACAACAAGGCTCAGGACAAAGCACTTAAACACAAGGTCACAGCTCAGCCTTTGCACCAGTCTGACGAAAATGAGATTATGTGGAGCTATGAGGTTGAGTGTAAAGTGAAAGTGCGCCTAGGCCCGAAGCGTGAAAAGGCGTTTCAAATTACTGAACTTGGCAACCAAATATGCATATGTACATGCCAGAAACCACTGTGGTCGTCGTATGCTATGAACTGCAATAATTCAGCTTCCATAGGTACGTGCCATGGCACTACAACAAGGAAACTTCTCAGAACATTTGGAACCAAACAATTCAGGGTTACCTCGTGCAGGGTTCTTTTACTGAGAACCCCAAAGAAAATGTTGTGCACATACCAAATCTAGATGCTCAGTGGTGCCAAGGCGTTGGAAGACGGAAGAAGAAGAGGATTATGAACAACATGGATGAAGCAGAAGCTGGAGCTGCATTAGTGATGTGCTACAAGTGCCTAAGCATGGGTCACACATACAAGAGGTGCACAACCACAAGTTATGCTTGCAATGCACCACCTACGGGTAGTGTGGGCTCATCAGCAACATCAGGACCATCCCAACCCCCATCCGGACGTGGACATGGACGCGGATGGGCGTAGGACCAACGCAGGATTCGGATGATCACAATTGTCGGTGCGGAATATGGTCCCGACACTAACCAGTAGATAGCGCCTAGGTCTATCCCTCAATGGTCGATGCTAAGCAACAAATGACACAAGGTTTTATCCTGGTTCCGGCCAAGGGGGCCGTACGTCCGACGAGGGCGTGCTCGTGGCACTATATTGCTCGGCCAGAGGGGTGCTTGTAGTGGGGCAAGTACAAGCAAGGCGGGAGAGGAAGCGTGGCTTCCAAGTCCCCGTGAGAGTGGGCGAAGATGTTGTGGGAGAATAAGAGAGTGAGTGCACGGTGCGTTGTGTTCGGCGGAACTCGTTTCCCCCCCCCCCCCCCCCCCGCCGGGGGGCTCGCCTCCCCCCTTTTATAGGCCAAGGGGGCGACGGGTTACATGCACGCCGCGCTACCTAGCTACGTGAGGGGGCACGTCGCGCTACGGTGTAGAGTGGGCGGCCGTCGGACGATCTTCGTTGCGATCCGGCCATGATGGCCTACCTCGTGCCCGAACGGTGGCGGTTCGAGGGTAGGAGGCGGCGGATGGCGATGGCGTCCTCGATAGGCTTCGAGGGAGGTGCGATGATGGGCTGGTACGGGGTACGGGAGCGGGCGAACGGCGTTCCTTCCCAATGAGCTCGCGGTAGTGGAGTGGTTGCTTTGCGGTGCCGGGCGTGCGCTCGCGGTGTCGGGCGTGCGCCCGCGCGCGCGTGGGTACGGCGGCCGCGGCCGTTACACGGTGGCGGGATGGCCACCCACCGGCCTAGCGCCCCTCACCCCTAACCTGCAGGGTCACGGGAAAGTGGAATCGAGGGTGCGCCCGGCCCCTTTTGGAGGGTCGGGCGCGTTAGCCGTACAGTAGCGGGCGCACGGTGTCACGGGACTGACACGGGCCCCGTGCGCACGGTCCATCCCACAATGGCGGGGATGGGCTCCTCCCTGGGGAGTTGGTGCGGCGGCACCGGGGCGTGAGCCCCGGGCGCATGATGGCGCCGTCCTGCGGCGTCAGGGCGTTAAATGCCCAAGTACAGGGCCGGCGCACGCGTGCGGGGGCGCCGTGAGCGTGGCGGGCCCCGGCCCGAGGGCGGAGCGGACCCTCGAGCGAGGCAAGGCCCGCTCGAGGGGGAGTGAGCCCTCGAGCGGGGCGGGACCGCTCGAGGGAAGTGTCGCCCCTCGAACGGGGCGGAGTCCGTTCGAGGAGGGGGTTGCCCCTCGAACGGGGCGGAGCCTGCTCGAGGAGGAGCGTGCCCTCGGGCGAGGCGGAGCCTGCTCGAGGGGTCTTCTAGACGGGCCGTCTTGGTGGGCCTCTGGAGTCCTGCCGCATGGGCCATGTCCTGCACGGTTAGTTTCCTGCATGGTTAGGCTTAGCGTATTTCGATGCAGGGATTTAAGTGAGGGTTCCCCCATTGTTTATGGGGACCCCTAGGGCGGTCCCCGACAGTAGCCCCCGAGCGTACGCGGGTTTGCCATTGAGGCTCCCGCAGATGCTGGAACCTACTGATAGGACGTTCTTCCCTCCTTGTTTGCGAACGCTTTCCGTGGGGCCGCGTCGGCGGACCCACGGGGTCTAGCCCCGAAGCCTGCAGGAGTATGGGTTCTCCTGCAGGGGTTAACCGTGAGAACTTTGGTCAGAAAGGCGTGGCACATATGCCAACCGGCATCGGCGGTGTTTCAGCCGGCTTCGGGGGTGCACGCTCCCCCCGTCCTTGTCTCCCGGCGGGTGCAATCTCAAGGAGGTGTAGCCGTGCGTCAAGCCCCCGAGCCTTGGCCTGTTCGAGGCGATCGGGTCGAGCCTGACGACTTGTTTTTTAACGCGCCCTCGCCGTCCCTTCGCGGGACGGAGGGTGAGGTTTCCACGACTCCCATCGAGCGGGTCGCGAATCGCGGATTCCTCAACGAGCTGCTAGCGGGTGGTTCAAGTGGACGTCCATGCCCCGTTCGATAAGGGTGAGGGCTGCGCGGTCGGAGACACGTCCATGGAAGCGCTTGCGTGGGTTTGCTAGGTGGGGCTCGGTCCCGTTCGCTAGGGGCCGAGGGCGCGGAAGCTCTCCCTCGGTGGGATCCCCCCGCTAGGCTGCCCTCGGCGGCTCTCGAACACGACATGTAGGGCACCCTCGAGCCGACGGGCTCGGGGAACGGCTCGTTTGCGCGTGCCCTCGTCGTCCCTAACTGCGTGATGCGGGCGCTCGTTCGAACCCGTCGAGGGTCAGGCTTCGAACCTCTGATCAGTAGGGCCGTGCGGGGCCGTGCCTGGACAGCCCCGTCTTTTCACGTTTGCGGCCGTCGAGGGGTCTGGGCGTGCCGACCCTCGAGGTGCTGGTTGGTGGCACGGCGCAGCATGAGTGCTTTCGGTGCCGCTCTATTTCAAGCGTGACCTGGGCGATCCTCTTACGCGCGTGCCTTCTTTTAGAGGGTTGACATTGTCTCGAGCCGGAGGGTCATGCCGCTCGAGGGCTTCTCGTGGCATGGGTGCCCGCGGTGGTCTGCTCTACATCGAGCAGGTCCCGGGCGACCTTCTCACACTGAAATCCCATCGAGGGTCGCCTGCGGTTTCGAGCCGAGGGTCATGCCGCTCGAGGGGCTTCGCGTGGCATGGGTGCCCGCGGTGGTCGCTCTACATCGAGCGAGGTCCCGGGCGACCTTCTCACGGCGATATCCCATCGAGGGTCGCCTCTGTTTCGGCCGAGGGTTCGCCTCGCTCGAGGGCTCTCCTTGCTTGGCAAGGGGCCGGGCATTTAGTTGCCTTGCGGTCGTGGCCGCGGTTTTGCGGCGCGGGCGCGCCTTTTTTAGGCGTTGCGGCCGCGCGCGCGCGCGCGTAGTGGGCGGCGCGGCAGGCGGACGTGACGGTTTCGCCTCGGTCGCGGCCGGTCCTCGCCGTAATGATGACCCGCCTGCAGTGTTAGAGCCGCTGCGGTCGTGGTGGGGCCCGCCCATCGACGCGATGGAAAGATTCCTGCAGTTAATGCTGGCGGGGCGTCCGCTCCGGAGAGCTCGCCCGTTGCCTATAAAACTGCGGGGAGAAGTGGACGGCGGTTTTTTACCTTGGCACCTTACCACTTTCAGTCCCCCGTCCCTTCGCCTTCGCCTCGCTCTCGCCACCGCGCGGTCTCGCCGTTAGAGCTCTTTTCCCGTTTCCTTGTCCTCCGCCTTCGCGTTCCTTCGTCCCCCTCATGGCGCCACCTCAGCTTCCCGTTAGGATCCTGGAGCCGTACGCCTGGGAGAAGTCGACGGTGACCGGCTCGCGCTTGGCGAGCGGTCGCCGCCGGCCAGCTGTCGGCCAACGAAGAAGGGCGCCCGGCGGAGTGGATCGTGCCACCGGCGGCGCACCACGAGCCCAACCCGCCGGAGGGCTACGTGGTGAGCTTCCTCCGCTACCACGAGCGCGGCTTCAACGCGCCGGCGAGCACCTTCATGCGGGCAATGTGCTACTACTATGGGGTGGAGCTGCACAACTTCGCCCCCAACGCGATCTCGCAGGCGGCCATGTTCGTGGGCGTTTGCGAAGGGTACCTGGGGATCCCAGTCCGAGCGGGATCTGCGGGTTCACCTATTCCGCGGGGAGCTCATCACGCAGCCCACGTCGGAGCCGAGGACCCGCCGCGCGGTGCGCGCCGGCGGGATGTCGCTTGCCCTGCGGGGGCAGCTCAAGGATTTCTACATCCCCTGCACCATGACGACGAACAATGCCGGCTGGGAGCGGGGATGGTTTTACCTGCGCAACGCCGAGCCCGGCCTCCCTCCCTACACCGGCCGGGTGTTCAAGAAGAGGCCGGACTCCTGGGGCCATGGGGTGCCTACGGCCCAGCATCGGGCGCGGCAAGAGTCCGTCCTCGCCGCCCTGCAGCGGCTGGCGAAGCACGGGCTCAACGCGATGGGCGTCCTCGCCTTCCTCCACCACCGGCGGGTCGTGTCTCGATGCGGAGGCCACTCGCATCTTCGAGATGACGGAGGCGGCCAACCCCGTCGACTCGGCGAGGTCGCGGATGCTCCCGACGCCGGCCTGGAGCGGCCGTACGCGCTCACCCGGGCGCGGAGCGCCGTCGATACCCGGACGCCGCCACCTGCGGGTCGGACCCCGTGGGACATCGAGATGCTCCCTACGGGCCCGCGGGTGAGTTGGGTTCCTGATTTCGTTTTAGTTCTTGGTCTTGCTTTCGTCTCCTGATTCGCCATTGTCGCTCTTGTGCGCAGCTGGTGGAGTTCAACATCGCCAAGTCCGTTCCACCCACCCCCGACTCCCGTGCGCTCGGCGGGCGGCGCGGCCGGGAGCAGCGGGGTGGGCGGCGCGCAGAGGGAGCACGCCGGGTGTCGCCAAGCGCGCGCGACCAACGGTCCGCGGAGTACCGGCGGCGCGAGGAGGGCGGGGCTCTCCTCCCCGGATATCGAGGAGCCCTCGTCCTCGGAGCGGGACGAGGAGGAAGAGTCGAGGGGGAGGGCCCCTCGGACGGTGGCGGCCTGCGCCCCCCGTCCGCGGAACTGCGCGGCGTCGGGGGCGGCTTCGCCCGGGGCGGGCGCACCGGCGCCCGCCGCCGGGCGTTCGGCATCGGGGGCGGCACGCGCCGCGGGGGTGCCGGCGCGTGCCGCGGAGGCACGCGCGGCGGGGGCGCGCTGCGCGCGCGTCGAGCGTGCCCGCGCGCGGGGAGCGTGCCCGCGCGCGCGGCGTCATCGTCAAGGGGCGCGTCGGCGGGCGTGCCGCGCGCGCGGGCGAGCGTGCCCCCGCGCGCGGTGGCGTCTTCGGGGGTGCGGCATCGGGCGCGCCCGCGCGCGCGGGGCGGGCGTGCCGTGCGTGCGGCGGCGCCGTCGGGAGGCGTTGCGGCGGGGGCGCGGCCGCTGCGCCGGCCTCGTCCGCAGAGGCCTTGAGGAAAAGGAAGCGGGCCTTTTCCTCTGCGAGGTAAGGAGCCTGTCCTCCTTCGTTTAGTTTTAGCTTGCTGGTGATTAGATGCTCTAACCCTCCGTTCGTGTCTGCGCAGGGCGGTGCCAACCGTTCCTCCTCTTGCACCGGCCAAGGTGCTGAGGACGGACGCGTCGATCCCCACCCGGCGGCGTTCGTCGAGGGGGTCGCGCCCGGGGACAAGCGCGGCGGCGGGCACGAGCTCGCAAGGCCGGGCGGGGCCTCGAGGCCCGAGCCGGCGGATCAGCCCGCCGCGGCGCGGCCCGGGGGTCGGCGGGGGGCGGTGGCGCCGGCCACCACGGAGGCACGGGGCCGCGGCGGCGGCTACGGGGGAGGTGCGGCCGGCGGTGGCGACCCTCTGCGGAGGAGGTGGAGCGGGCGCAACTTGCGGGAGCGCCGCGGATGCGGCGGTACGGCCGGAGGTGGCGGCCACGGCGCCACGACGGGCGCCCGTGGGCGCGGAGGCGCGGGTGGAGGTGCCGGCGGAGGCGGCGCAAGCGGCTGCGCCCGCCGGCGATCTACAGGCGGAGGTGGTGGAGCTCTCGGATGACTCCCCGCCACCTGGGTGGAACCAGTGGGCCAGCTGGCCCACGAACTCCCCCGACCCCCAGGAGGGGGCCCTCGTGAGGCGGCACGAGGGTCACATGGCAGTGGGGGGCCGAGGGCACGGTGCCGAGGCCTCGTCCTCCCACGCCGGCCGCCCCGCCCAGGTGGGGGGGGCCGTGGAGGATCCCCCCTGCGTTCGCCGACGCCGGGGGAGCGGGGAGCTGCGGGGCGAGCTCGGGCCACGGCGCCACGCTCAGCCGCGCGTTGAACGAGGCGCTGCGGGTCCACGGCGGCCCGGCCTGGCTCGTCTTCCAGGTGAGCCACGGTTGCTCGTCTCTCTTCCTTTTTCGTTTTCGTGTGCTGCATTCAAGCCTTGGCACTTACGAGATTCGATGTGTGGATGCCAGGAGCTCGAGCGCCGCGCCCACGACAAATACGACGCGTTCGACCGGGTGAACGCCGAGGCCCGCCAGCTCCGGGAGCGATGCAGCGCTTTCGACGCGCTTGCGGATGCTCTCAAACGCCGGACGGTGGGCCGGCGTGCGGGCGATGGCGTGGTGCGACGAGCTCCCCGAGAGCTCGAGGCGGGACCGGCGCGTCGCTCGAGCCTCGAGCGGATCCGCGCGGCCCTTGTCGATCGCGACGAGGCGTTGTGGAACGCGCGCGAGGACACGGACAAGACGCGGACGGCGGCCGCCAGCCGGGAGGCGGAGGTGGCCACCACTCGCGCCGAGACCGGGAGCTCCGCACGTCGCTCGAGGGGGCGCGGGCGCGGCGGCGCCGGGGGCGAGGAGCGGGCGCGCGGGTTGGAGCAGCGCGCCAAGGAGGCCGACGACACCGAGGGCCGCCCTTGACGCTAAGGCCGCGGCCCTCGTCGCGGGCGAGGAGCGGCTCCGGCGGGGAGCGCATCGCCCGCCGGGGGCGAGGGGCGGCTCCGGCGGAGGAGGGCGCCCTGGCGACGCCCGAACGGCGCTGGAGCGGGAGCGCGTCGCGCGCGAGGCGGCGGAGAAATCGCTGGAGGAGCGGAACGCCGCATTCTCCAAGGTTGAGGACGAGGCGCTCGCGCTCAGCATCAGCAACGCCAACCAGGAGCTGGCTCTCCGCGAGCAAGGCGAGACCGTCCAGCGTCTCGAGTTGGCACTCGAGTCCGCGCGCCGCGACCTCGATTTGGAGAGGAAGCAAGTCGAGGGTGAGTCACTTTTTGACTCTGCTTGTTGGTTTTTTGCTTTAGAGGGTTCGTTTTTCCCTTTCTGATTTCTTGTCGTCTTGTTGATTCCAGGCTTGCGCACTGCCTTGGGGCACGGCTGCCGGGCGGGCCGAGGCCTGCGGAGCTTCCTACAACTCCTCGAGCGGGAGGCTGCAGGAGCCGCGTGACGCGGCCCTCGAGACTGCCGCGTCGTCGAGGAAGGCGAGGCCCGGCCGGCGAGCTCGGCGGCCGGCCGCCGCGCGCGCCCTCGGCGGCCACGTCACGGAGCGGATGCGCCGGGCGTTGCACCTAGGCGTCCCGGAAGGCCCTCGGAGTGGTGCGATCCCACTACGAGGTCAACCTCGAGGCGGCGGCGGAGGGCTACATCGTGCCCGAGGGCGTCGAGGACAAGGTGGCCATGGAGCGCGAGGGACGCGCTTGCTGTCCGACGCCGCCGGGTCGCTCGCCGAGGCCTTCGAAGAATTCCTCTTCCCGGACGCCGCCGATGCTGCTGCTCCTCCTGCCTGAAAGCAGTTGGGCGCTAGGCCCGTTTTTTGTTTATGTGTATCAGAATTCTGGCCCCGTGGCCCTTTGTAAATAAACAAGTTGTCTTGTGAACATGAGCAGTTGCTGTAAATGAAATCGTTTGCTTATTACGCTTTTTGTTTCTCCTTCTTCCTGAGTAGATTCTAGTTAGGGGAGTTCGTTTTTCGCAGGGGGCCCGCTGGGTTGGAGGCGAGAGAGACGGGCCATAGCCACGCGGCGTAGGGCGCTCTCGGCTCGCACGCTCCTTCCGCCGTGCCACCCGCGCCTGTTCGAATCATGGCTCGAGGTTGAAGTAGGAAACAAACTTAGCGCGTGTTGTTATGTTTTTTGCGCGAAAAAATGGGACCATTTGGGGGGGGTGCCCCCCCGCAGTAGCCCCCGAGGGTAACTTGGGTTTCAGGGGAAAGCCGAGTTGCCCTTTTATTAGACTTGGAGTATTTACATAGGTGGCACCAACTGGGGCGTTGGTCATGCGTTTTTACAACAGAAAATACTTGGAAATCCTAGCTAAGGGTAGAAGCGACGTAGCTGTTGGATGTTCCAGGCGTTGGTGAGTTCTTCGCCGTCCTCGTTGGCCAGCTTGTACGTGCCCGGCTTGAGCACCTTCACCACGACGTAAGGTCCCTCCCATGGGGGTGATAGCTTGTGGCGCCCTCGGTTGTCTTGGCGTAGCCTTAGGACCAAATCCCCCTCGCTGAAATCCCTCCGACGTATCTTGCGTGCTTGGTAGCGTCGTAGGGACTGTTGATACCTTGCGGAGTGCATCAACGCCACGAGGCGTACTTCGTCTAGCTGGTCCAGCGAGTCCTCGCGGGCTCGCTGGTTAGCATCCTCGTTGTAGCCTCGAACCTTGGGCGACCCGTATTCCAGATCCGTGGGGAGGACGGCCTCCGCGCCATGAACTAGGAAAAACGGGGTGAACCCGGTGGCTCTGCTTGGGGTGGTCCTTAGGCTCCACACGACTGCTGGTAGTTCTTGGAGCCATTTTCGGCCGGATTTGTTGAGCTGGTCGAAAATTCTGGGCTTGAGGCCCTGTAGAATCATGCCGTTGGCACGCTCCACTTGGCCGTTGGTCTGTGGGTGTGCCACAGCTGCCCAATCCACGCGGATGTGGAACTTGTCGCAGAACTCCAAGAACTTCCGGCCCGTGAACTGGGACCCGTTGTCTGTGATGATGGAGTTTGGCACTCCAAAGCGGTAGACGATGTCGGTGAAGAACGTGACCGCCTGTTCAGCCCTCAAATTCGTGATGGGGCGCACCTCCACCCACTTGGAGAACTTGTCAATCGCGACAAGCAGGTGGGTGAAGCCCCCGGGCGCCTTCCGCAGGGGCCCGACGATGTCCAACCCCCACACGGCGAACGGCCATGTTACGGGGATCGTTTGCAGAGCGTGAGCGGGCAAATTGGTCTTGCGGGCGTAGAACTGGCACCCTTCGCAAGTGCGCACGATTTCGCTGGCGTCCGCGACCGCGGTAGGCCAATAGAAGCCCTGGCGGAACGAGTTGCCAACGAGGGTGCGTGGCGCGGCGTGGTGGCCACAGATCCCCGCGTGGATGTCCCGTAGGAGCTCGCGCCCCTCGGGAATGGGTATGCACCGCTGGAGGATGCCTGACGCGGCGCGCCTGTACAACTCGCCGTCGACGAGGGCGAAGGACTTGGCCATCCTGGCGATGCGCCTGGCTGCGGCCCGATCCGCGGGGAGTTCCCCTCGAGCGATCCAGGCGGTGTACTTTTCCCGCCAATCCGCTTGGACAGGAGCCGGCTCTATATCCATCGCATCGACCTCGTGGGAGCCGTACCCCTCGAGAAGGGAGAGCACGTACGCCTCGTTCGAGGGGTCCTCTTCCATGGGTTCCGCACCCGCTGGATTCGAGGGAGCCCCCGAGGGTCCGCCGTCGCTCGAAGGGTAGGGTTCGAAGGTGACCGAGGGCTGCGCGATGTCGCGCGCGAAGACGTTCGGGGGGACGGTGATCCGCCCGGACGCTATTTTTGCCAGCTCGTCTGCTTCCTCGTTGTACCGGCGGGGTACATGATTAAGCTCGATGCCGTAGAATTTGTCTTCGAGGGCCCGCACGGCTTTACAGTAGGCCTCCATCTTGTCGTCGTGGCAGCTCGCGTTCTTCATGACTTGATCGATTACGAGCTGCGAATCCCCTCGCACGTCGAGGCGCTTGATACCCAACTCAATGGCGATTTTGAGGCCGCAGAGAAGGGCCTCGTATTCCGCCATATTGTTGGACGCGGGGAAGTGGAGGCGCACTGCGTAGCGCATGTGCTCCCCGAGGGGTGACACGAAGAGCAGGCCCGCGCCCGCTCCTGTCTTCATCACCGAGCCGTCGAAGAACAGAGTCCAGCACTCTGCTTGAATCTGAGTGGGCGGCAGCTGCGTGTTCGTCCACTCGGCGACGAAATCGGCTAAGATTTGCGACTTGATGGCCTTGCGCGGAGCGTAGGCGAGCGTCTCACCCATTAACTCCACGGACCACTTGGCAATTCTGCCTGCCGCGTCGGGATTGCGAATGATCTCTCCCAACGGGAAGGAAGAGACCACCGTAACTGGGTGGGCCTCGAAGTAGTGGCGGAGCTTGCGCCGCGCGAGGACTACCGCGTACAACGCTTCCCGGACACGGGGGTAGCGCGTCTTCGTGTCCGACAGGACTTCGCTGATGTAGTAGACCGGCCTCTGCACAGGCAAGGCATGCCCTTCCTCCGTGCGCTCCACGACAATCACGGCGCTGACCACCTGGGTGGTTGCGGCCACGTAGAGTTGGAGGGGTTCGCCGTCTCGCGGCGGCGTAAGGATTGGGGCATGCGTCAGAGACGCCTTCAGCTTGTCGAGCGCTTCCTGGGCCTCGGCGGTCCAAGAGAAGCGCTCGTGCTTCTTGAGCAGCCGGTAGAGGGGCAGGCCCTTCTCACCGAGCCTCGAGATGAAGCGGCTTAAGGCGGCGAGGCACCCCAACACCTTCTGCACCCCTTTGAGGTCCCGAATTGGACCCATTCGCTCGAGGGCCGCGACCTTTTCGGGGGTTGGCCTCGATTCCCCGGCCGGGAGACGATGTACCCTAGGAGCATGCCCCGCGGCACTCCAAAGACACATTTTCGGGGTTGAGCTTGACCCCGTTGGCCCGCAGGCAGCTGAACGCGACGCCAAGATCGCTAACCAGGTCGTCCGCCTTCTCCGGTCTTGACGACGATGTCGTCCACGTAAGCCTCGACCGTCCGCCCGATATGGTCCCCAAAAACGTGCTGCATGCAGCGCTGATATGTTGCGCCCGCGTTTCTGAGGCCAAAAGGCATCGTGACGTAACAGAACGTCCCGAACGGTGTGATGAACGAAGTCGCGAGCTGGTCGGACTCCTTCATTTTTATTTGGT
This sequence comes from Cenchrus americanus, assembly GCA_947561735.1. Lineage (NCBI taxonomy): Eukaryota > Viridiplantae > Streptophyta > Magnoliopsida > Poales > Poaceae > Cenchrus > Cenchrus americanus. The sequence goes on along the minus strand of OX387244.1, from coordinate 52,193,324 downwards.
GATATCCCGAATAGGCATCAAGGAAACAGAGTAGTTCACACCCGGCTGTTGAATCAACGATTTGATCTATACGTGGCAAAGGAAAAGGAACTTTTGGACATGCTTTATTGAGACTGGTGTAGTCTATACACATCCTCCACTTCCCATTTTTCTTTTTTACAAGCACAGGATTAGCTAGCCACGTAGGGTGGAACACTTCCTTGATGAATCCGGCCTCGAGGAGCTTCCGCGGCTCCGCTCCGATCGCCCGTCGCCGCTCCTCGTCGAAGCGGCGCGGCCCGCCGCCGCACGGCCGCGAGCATTAGGCGAGGATATCAAGGGAGTGCTCGGCGACCTCCCTCGGGATGCCTGGCATGTCCGAGGGGCTCCACGCGAAGACGTCGGCGTTGGCGCGGAGGAAGTCGACGAGCACTGCTTCCTATTTAGGATCGAGGGTCGAGCTGACCCTCAACGCCTTGCCCTCGGGGGCCGACGGGTCGAGGGGGACCCCTTTGGTTTGCTCGGCGGCCTCGAAGGTGCCGACGTGCTTGGCGGCGGAGCTGAGGTCGTCGTTGACCATCTTCTCCAGCGTGTTCACCAGCGCTTCATCCAGCGCTAGCGCCTCTTCATGTTCCACGCACTCGACATCGCAGTCGAATGCGTGCTCGATCGACGACCCGACGGTGATGACGCCGTTTGGACCCGGCATCTTCATCTTCAGGTACGTGTAGTTGGGGACCGCCATGAACTTGGCATAACAGGGTCGCCCAAGGATGGCATGGTAGGCCCCTTTAAATCCCACCACCTCGAAGGTGAGGGTTTCCTTGCGGAAATTCTTGGGGGTCCCAAACCAGACGGGCAGATCGATCTGCCCGAGGGGTTGAACCTGCTTGCCGGGCGCGATGCCGTGAAACGGCTTCGTGCTTCGGGCCGCGGCCCGGTCCAGCCCAATCCCCATTAGGCGCAATGTATGCGCGAAGAGGATATTGAGGCTACGCCTCCGTCCATAAGGACCTTCGAAAACCGGCGTTCCCAATGATGGGATCGACCACCGGCGGCACGGCCGGGTTCGGGATGCGGTTTGGGTGGTCATCCCGGCTAAAGGTGATGGCATCCTTCGACCGGTTGAGAAAGGCCGGAGGTGCCCTCTCCGCGGCGAGGACTTCGTGCCGCTCCTTCTTGCGTTGCCGGTCGACATGTCGACGGTGGGTCCCCCAAAGATGAGGAACACATTTTCGACGGCGGGGAAACCACCCGCGTCGCCATCGCCCCCATCCTTCTTGGCCTCTCGCCTCCTTCGCGGCGGCACGGCCGTAGAACTTCTTGAGCATGTCGCCTTGCTCAAGAGTGTGGTTCACGGGGGTCTTGTGGTAGGGGCATGGCTTCTTCATCATGTCGTCGAACACCCCCGGGCCTCGAGGAGCCGGTCGAGGGCCCCGTCGGGCGGGTCAACGGCGAGGGCCTCGGCGTTGCCGCCGTTGCGCCCCCGCTCGCGCGCCTCGCGCGCGCGGCTTCTTCCCCTTCTTGCCCCGCTTGTCGTTGCGGCGCGGCTCCTTGGACCCGCCGCCATCCGCGGGCGTGTCCTCGGAGCGCTTGCCCTTCTTGCCGTCGAAGATTGCCCCCACGGCCTCCTCTCCGGGAGGCGAAGCCGGTGGCAATGTTGAACGGCTCGTTCGAGTCCGTGGGCGGGCCGCGCTCCCGGCTCGCGCACAAGGTCCCGCACGTGGTGCCCTCGAGGAACGCGTGCACGATCTCGGACCGTGCCACGCCGGGGAGCTCTCCGTGCGGCGCTTGGAGAAGCGCCGTATGAAGTCCCGTAGCGATTCGCCCGGCCTCGCGTGCGGGAGCGCGGATCCCGTGAGTTCCCAGGGTGCACATATGTGCCCTGGAAGTTGCCCACGAAGGTGTGGACTAGATCGTCCCAGTTATGGATCTGGCTGGCGGGCAGGTGCTCGAGCCATGTCCGGGCCGCGTCGCCCAAATGCAGGGGCAAGTTGCGGATGATCACTTCGTCGTTGGTGGCCCCGCCCAGCTGACAGGCCAGGCGGTAATCGTTGAGCCAGACACGAGGGTCCGTCTCCCCGTTGTATTTGACGATCGTCGAGGGCGGGCGACGAAGCGGCGGGGGAACGCGGCCGTGCGGATCTCCCGGCTGAACACACGGGTGCCCGGGGGCTCCGGTGTCGGGGAGCGATCCTCACCGCTGTCGTAGCGTCCACCCCTTCGAGGGTGGTAGCCCCTGGCCGCTCGTGCGTCCGCCTTGCTGGTGCGCCTGGCGTTGATGACGTTGCGGGCATCGCCATCCAGCGCCCTGCGCGTGTCGAGGAGCCGCTCCTTGGCCGGCGTGCGTCCCTGGTCAGCAGGTTGACCTACGTGCACCGAAGGTTTGCCTCCCCGGTGCGGGATCATCACCCGAGTGCGTCCCCCTGTTGGCGGATGCGTGAGGCCGAGCTCTCGGCCTGCTGGACGGCCGCTTGCTCAAGGAGAGTCTGCACCTCGCGGTGCATGTCTCGAGCCTCGGGGGTCGAGGGTGCCGGCATGGCGCGTAGCAACGTTGCGGCGGCGATGAGCTTTTGGCTCGCCCGTGGCGGAGTATCCGCGTTGTCGACGTTGGGGACGGGGTTGAGGCGGTCACGGACTTGTCGGCCCAGCTCCCGCGCGCGTTCGCCGCGCGCGGAGGCCTCCCCCGCCATCGAGGCGCGGAGCGGCCGTCCGTCCGGTACTCCTCCCGCCGGCTTGGCCTCGAGCTCGCGAGCTTGGGCCGGCCGTGCGTCGACGTCGGCCCCGGCGGGAGCGCTTGGCCCCGCGGCCGGGCGCGTGGCGATCCCCCGGGGCGGGCGTGACTTCCCCGTCTCCGGTGCCCGCCGCACCGGCGGCGTTGGCCGGGTCGTTGGTGATGACGGCGCAACATTCCCGCGTGGGGTCGTAGCTCCCGGTCGGAGTCGTCGGAGCGAGCCAAACCGGTAGTCCGTGGCGTCGAGGAAGCGCCCCGAACGCGGCCGGGTCCGGCACACCGAGAAGTCCCACTCCGCGTACCCATGGCGGTTGGCAGGTGGCATCGTGTCGACGGAGCCCAGGGATGACTCGTCTCGCTGCTGAGGTGCCGGGGTCCCTGGCGACGAAGACGTGGCGGCCGTGTGGAACCCCGCGCATCGTCGTATTGACGTTGGCGTTGTAGGCCGTAGTGGCGCCACGCGGCCCGATGGCAATGCGTGGTCCGGAGACCGCTCGCGGTCCCGGCCGGGGCGGTGGCGGTCGTCGTAGCGATGGGCGCACCGCGTTGGGCGGCGGCGCGCTCGGCCGCCGCCGCTCGGACCGCGCCGACGCGAGCGTAGCCCGGAGCGACGACGGCGTCGCGGCGTCGACGGGCCCGCGGCATCCGTGCTGCGCGGCGCTGCGCGGTGTCGTGCGTGCGGCGGAGACCGGAGCGGACCCGGCCTCGCGGCCGCACGCGAAGCTCCTCACGATTGGTGAGGCGCATGAGATAGCCGTTCCCCGTGGCCTGGAAGTTCAAGTCCCCGAAGCGGATCTCGAACCCGGCCGGGAGAGGGTCCGAGCTACCCATGTTGTAACGCGTAGCACGGTACTCAGTGCGGATCACCATGGAGGGAGTTGGCGAGATGACCTTAGGCGCTCGTTTGCCCCACGGTGGGCGCCAACTGTCGGTGCGGAATATGGTCCCGACACTAACCAGTAGATAGCGCCTAGGTCTATCCCTCAATGGTCGATGCTAAGCAACAAATGACACAAGGTTTTATCCTGGTTCCGGCCAAGGGGGCCGTACGTCCAGCAGGGGCGTGCTCGTGGCACTATATTGCTCAGCACCGGGGGTGCTTGTAGTGGGGCAAGTACAAGCAAGGCGGGAGAGGAAGCGTGGCTTCCAAGTCCCTGTGAGAGTGGCTGAAGATGTTGTGGGAGAATGAGAGAGTGAGTGCTCGATGCGTTGTGTTCGACTGAACCTGTCCCTCCCCCCGCGGCTGGGGGCTCGCCTCCCCCTTTTATAGGCCAAGGGGGCGACGGGTTACATGCACGTCGCGCTACCTAGCTACGTGAGGGGGCACGTCGCGCTACGGTGTAGAGTGGGCGGCCGTCCGGACGATCTTCGTTGCGATCCGGCCATGATGGCCTACCTCGTACCCGAACAGTGGCGGTTCGAGGGTAGGAGGCGGCAGATGGCGATGGCGTCCTCTGATAGGCTTCGAGGGAGGTGCTGATGATGGGCCGGTACGGGGGTACGGGGAGCGGGCGAACGGCGTTCCTTCCCAATGAGCTCGCGGTAGTGGAGTGGTTGCTTTGCCGGTGCCCGGCGTGCGCCTGCGGTGTCGGGCGTGCGCCTGCACGCGTGGGTACGGCGGCCGCGCCGTTACAGTGGCCGGGATGGCCACCCACCGGCCTAGCGCCCCTCACCTAACCTGCAGGGTCACGGGAAAGTGGAATCGAGGGTGCGCCCGGCCCCTTTTCGAGGGTCGGGCGCGTTAGCCGTACAGTAGCGGGCGCACGGTGTCACGGGACTGACACCGGCCGTACCGCACAGTCCATCCCACAGTGGCGGGGATGGGCTCCTCCCTGGGGAGTTGGTGCGGCGGCACCGGGGCGTGAGCCCCGGGCGCATGATGGCGCCGTCCTGCGGCGTCAGGGCGTTAAATGCCCAAGTACAGGGCCGGCGCACGCGTGCGGGGCGCCCGTGAGCGTGGCGGGCCCCAGCCGAGGGCGGAGCGGACCCTCGAGCGAGGCGAGGCCCGCTCGAGGGGGAGCGAGCCCTCGAGCGGGGCGGGACCGCTCGAGGGAAGTGTCGCCCCTCGAACGGGGCGGAGTCCGTTCGAGGAGGGGGTTGCCCCTCGAACGGGGCGGAGCCTGCTCGAGGAGGAGCGTGCCGTCGGGCGAGGCGGAGCCTGCTCTAGGGGTCTTCTAGACGGGCCGTCTTGGTGGGCCTCCGGAGTCCTGCCGCATGGGCCATGTCCTGCACGGTTAGTTTCCTGCATGATTAGGCTTAGCGTATTTCGATGCAGGGATTTAAGTGAGGGTTCCCCCATTGTTTATGGGGACCCCTAGGGCGGTCCCCGACAACAATTGCTTGTAATGTTAGCGCATTTAATTTCGGAATTTGTAATATTTGAACTATATTTGTTGTATGAACTTATGCATGGTACTGTATTGTAATAATTGAACTTCTATCTATACTATTTTCCTGGTGATTGTTCTATTCTTTTTTAATAATTTATGTCAATTTCGGTCGTATTATTTTTGGCCTATGATTGTTTTAATCTTGTTTTGCAGGTTCGCAATGGCCTCCTCTGGTCCTGAGTTGGACTTGGACATCCTCACGAAGAGGAAGGACAATGTTGAGGTGCCACAGGGGATCGACACTCCTATGTTCTTCTGCGGTGACAATTGCAAGCTTGTTAGGTGCAAGGTTCTAGGGTACACCTATGGGATGAGGTTCTTCATGTGTGCTAACTATGCACACGACCCGATCCAGCCATTCGACCGTAACCTTAGAGACAAAGTAAAGACTTAATACATTTCTCAATTATTAATTTGTCATTTGTGATATAATATTTGCCAACATGTCTTTGGAAAAAGACTCCACCTCCTCTTTGTGATTTCATGTAGTGGCTAGATACCGAGTAGTCCGACTTTGATAAAAGCTACGTCGAGGGAGAAGCCCGTGATGCAAGGGAGAGCTGGTTGCGCATGGTTGAGTGGGAAAAGAGAGAGGAAAAATAAGGAGGAGCAGAAGGAAATGCGCCATCATCAGGAGATGAGAGAACGTGAAGCGGCCCAGGCCCGTGAAGCCGACAAAGAGAGGAAGAGGGAGAGGGCTCGTCGGGCCAAGGCAGCTGGGCCAGATGCCATCAGAAAGGGGAAATACCCCCGTTGTACTCAGTAGACGTAGAGTATTAGTCGGACTGTATCAAATAATGTCGGATTTCATGACATCATCAACTAGGGTCCTCGGTTTGTGTTGTTAAGAACTTTAATCGAACCGCATTAGAGTGTGTTTTATCCATTACGTGTGTTTTGTTATAGTGACTGTAATATGTAGAGTCGTTGTGTTTCCTCTGAGTAACTGACGTGTTACCATCCTACGGATCGTTTGGCCCACAAAGCGACAGCACCCTAGTACTAGGGTGTGTTTTCTCCGAGTCACTGCTTCGTTTCCCTTCCCACAAATCGAAGGGCCCACGGCGGAGCCACCCTCCTCTGCCTATATGTAGCACCATTCACTCCATTGCCTTCTTCACACAGCATTAGGCAATGGCTTCGTGGAGTGGGGATGAACACGATTTCAGTCCTAGGTTGTGGCATCAGCAATCAGAAGATTTCGTAGCCAATTTCCCACTGAAAGGCAAGAGTGACATCAGATCGATGCATGATGTTAGAAGCTATGCGCCGAAGCAAACGGTGTGTGGCCTAGGTGTTCACATGGTGAGTTCTGCGTGATGCAAGTGTACCAGGGATGGAACAACTCCAATCGTCGCTTCTGGCACTACCCATATGCATGGGTAAACAATGTCCACAAATTTCATCATCATCTTTCTTTGGTTTGGTAACATTTTCTTGCCTTTTGCAACACTCCACCCAAGCTAAGAACCGCGGTTTCTTGTAATGGGTGGATCCACTAGCTATTGATCCCTATCAACAGTACATCAACTACCTCGAGGACATCGTCATCTACAACTTGAAGCGGGAGCTGTCATAGGCATTGGCATCTTCAGATCCATCGTCTAGCGCAAGAGAAGACTGGTGCTGCAAATGTTCGACCTGCACTTGTGAATGCCTGTTGACGGTTGAGACACGTAACAACCTTCGATCTACAAGAGTACAGACCTACACCTTTTTCACCACGGGGTGACCCCTAAGGTTCTTGTCAATCCGTGGAGCAAGGGGATTGCTAGCGCTTAACCAAGTACCAATCTAGTTGATTGGAAAGCCTTGAAAGATAGGATACTCTAAGGTAAAATAAATCTAACCTAAGTTAATCTAAGAAGTCTAAGGTGAAACTAGATGGCAAAGGGTGGACACAAGAGAGAGATTAAGATAGATAAGCGTTCCCTCCCTAGGGTTTAGGATCACATGAACGTGCATATACTACATGAAAAGGGTGTTGCCTACACTAGGTTCATGGCGGTTATGCGGCCGCTAAGCCTTTTCCCTCCACCGTACTCCCACTACGCAAGGTAATCAAACACTTTCACGTATAACCGCATCTATACCTAAGCATCCATAGGGTTAAGCTAATCACCACGATTACCACAAACCCTACTAAGAACACATGTTGTACATACATATGTGAATAAAGCACTCGCAAAGACATAGACCATTAAGCATCGAAAGGCATAGTGTTCATGTAGTGATCACATAACATGTATCCATCTAACCCTAGGGATGAACGGAGATGTTACCCCATCATCTTACAAGGATTGAAGCACATAGGGGTGATGAAGACTCCGGAGAACGTCGTCGATGAAGATGGCGGCGATGAAGCTTGGAAACACCCCTAGGCCAGCGGCTTGGAGTCCTCCTCTTGCTTCCTTCCCTCCGCCGGCATTGATCCTTGCGACGAGTTCATCCAACTCTCTCCCTCATCTTGTTGTGGCGGTTTTCTGGTGAATGGCGTCGGTAGAATGATTTGTTCGATGTGGCGGCGGACGGAGGAAGAGCCAATAAATAGATGAACACCTAGGGCAAAGGCGGCGCCGAACTGGGCCCGGAGTGGGCTGGGCCGGTCGGCCCAGGCCGGCCGGCCCAGGCTTGTTTCGGCCCGGTTCAGCCCCGGTTTCCTTCCCGGTTGCTTCTCGCGTGATTCCTTATTTGTGTGCACTTGCATGTGGGCCTTAGACGTCATTTCCTTCACAGTTAAGGCTTGAACCCTTGCTATCCAAGCTTCGCTGTTTTCTGGTTGAGTCCTTGAAGACTTGCACATTGACGCTTCGGTCCTTGGGTCATTTGGAGTCATGTACATTGCGTGTCTTGACTCTTGTCGGGCATCATGATCTTCTTCCAAAGTGCTTGGTGAACTTATCCCGAAAGTCTCCTCTTTAGCGTAGATTTCATGTGTAAACAATAAACTCCAAAATCGACATGCAAGAGTGAACTTGTTATATCATTAGTGTGCCTAGTGGCGGGTTAGTTGCAAATCATAATTGAAACCAATGCATAACAAGTACTCTAGGTTGACGGAAATTCACCGTCAACATCTCCCCCATGCTTAAACCTTGCTCGTCCTCGAGTAAGTAATCCTCACTTAAAAGGAAAATCAGCGATGCCTTCCAATGTTGTCCCTGCACTTAGTCATTCATGACGAGGCAAATTGCTCTCTCTTAAAAATTTATTTTTAAAGTTCAAGTTGTGACCGGCTTCTTTTTCATTATGGAAGATAGACTAACAATAAAGAACAAGCCACATTTAATAAGCACGATGCTCTCAAACTTAAGTGAACTTCAAACCGTTACCTTGTTACATGGAAGAATTTTCAAAAAGATGCATATCCAACATAAGTGAAAATCTCTTGCAAAAGCTCATGGAAACACTCATCTCATCAAGCCACTCAAGCCTATACTAGATTATTTTCAACCTATTCATATGTGATAGTGGAAGGCTTATGCAGAGCTTGGAAAGTTAAAAAACAATCCTAGCAAAACATACATCCGAAATATTGTCAAATTAAGAGAGAGATCAATTGGAATTACCGAGACTCGTCAAAAAGGCCATTGAAATAAATGTTGGAAAGAGAGAGGGATGAAACACACACATTTAGATAGGTGGACATGTGCAAGTGGCAAATGGATGATCCCGAGGCATGAGTCAAGTCCTCGTTATCGGACTGCACATGGTTGGAAGATTTGAGTATGGATTTGTCATCAAGGCACTTGAGAACTTATGAAGCAAAAAGAACCTAAGAGCATCTTTATTATATTTTTTTACTTTTATTTTATTTCCTTCTCACTTTTCTCTCTTTCCTTTTTTTCTTTCTTCTTCTTTTTTCCCTTACTTTTCTTTTCTTCTCATCATTTTTTTCTTTTTTCATTATTTATTTTGCTCCTCGGAACTTTTTGCAACATAATACTTACATAGCATTTGTCAGAGATGATGTAATGACTCCTCCCCCATGCTTGAACGATGCTCGTCCTCGAGCATAAAAGAGAAGGAAATGACTGGTAAAGTAAGTATAAATTCCATAATCTTGAGGAATATTTGAATCTCCATCAAGAATTTTACTCCATACTCAAATTGGGTTGTGGACAAGGAGGTGATCACAAAAGGATGTTTTTGATTTAGGGTGGATGCCTAGCGTAGTTTGTGAAATTTTCTATGTGAAAACCCACAATGCATGGACAAAAAGGCTAGCATGAAAAGTTACGCAAAGGAATGACCAGCTTCTTAGTCTCGAACCATAGAAATCAATCCTAATCCAACTCATCGAAATATATGTTTGCAATCTACGGATTTTGTTATCATAGAACATATATGTATATGGCTTTGGTAGGTAGAACTTTGCAAGAGCATCATAAATATGTAGATAGCATAAAAGTTAAGTTTTCATAAAAACAACAAGTTATTCGGCTATCCATAAACTTAAATCAAAGAGCCAAGATATGTTTGTGGGTCTAGAGCATAGTCATTTCACCTCCACAAATAAAAGAGCCGGTATTTAAATTAATTTCAGATCATGTTATAGAGAGTAATTAGCCAAGATATGTATAACTTCATGTAGGTAAAACAAAGCGGCAACTTTCATCATCTTTCTGTAAGCATAGGCAATATAAAACATCAAAGTGAACACATGGTCACGTCTATCTATTGAAAATAAAAAGAAACCTAGGTTGTCCTCCTAGTAGTCATGTTATTTTTGGAAGAGAAAAATAAAATGTTGCACCTAATAAGGTTGAAGGCATACTTACAAGCATTTATATTCGGAAAAGAGAAGGTCCATGGAGGTGTTGCCATCCTTTGTAGTTCTTCGTTGTCTTCTCCCGACATCTCCATGTATCAATGTGGCTTTTGCTTTTGTCTTGAATTATCAATGCTCATAAACCCCTCAATTTGATCTTGTATGCTTAATGGAGTCATTGGTCGCCCTTCTCTTCAATGTTGTCATCACCATCTCCTCTTTCTTTTTTCTCATCATCTCCTTACTGTCTCTTTTTCATAGATTTCCCCTCTGTCCAGAACAGAACATATATCGAAATATAGCTCTATTGAAAATTTTATGAAATTACCTTTCCAACGTGTGGTCATTCATCGAAAACGGAGTTCAAACAAGGGAGCTATGTCCATTTTACTTCAGCGCTGCGTGCTGTCCAAAACTGATTTCAGGACGTGTTGCACCCGGTGATTCAAGCATAACCACTTGTAGTGTAAAACCCCGGATTTTCGTAGAAAACCCGAATCCCTGTACCATCGCGATAGTCCCTGGATCAGTGGCTATCGCGTACAGAACGTCTCACAGATAGATACACAAACTCATACATCGCATCACTTAAAGTTAATAGTACATTAATTTATTACATGTCCATTATGGAGTACATCATTACAAGCCTCTTGGCTGAATTAGAGTGAAAATTCTACGCAACGGTAGCTATCTTCTCAGAAGGGTCTCCATCTTTATTCTTCCCGCCACAGGCAACTCGAGCGAAGCGACGTATCCCTCAGTCGTACCATCCATCGGCGTTGCAGTCGAACTCGGACTCGTACCCTGCACACCCAAAGTCTATCCCCAAGGAGTGGGATAGGTCCACGTCACCAACCGTATGCAGCTTTAAGTGGCCTAACATCTAAAGGGAAAAGAGAGTAGACAAGGAAACGGCTGGGGTTTCCTATGCAGCAGCAGCAGAGTATAAACAAGGTATCTCCATCAATATCCCAAAACCCAAGTCTCTCAACACAACCCGGATCCAACTGGTCACCCAGAAGACCCGTCACCACCTCCTACTCCTGTCTAGGGTCGATGCGAGAACTTCCTCTCCTCGCACCTCAATGATTACAACCGGATCGACGAGGTAGATGGAGCCTCTCTCCTCTAGCCGGCTGTAACCACGGCTCACCACACTCTCACCTATAGGGGGAAGGTAGAAATCCCAAAACATGAGGAACGAACATGTCTTCTAGGCAGTGTCCATAACCGAGGACGCGGCTATAGCTATAGATCGAACAACTCTGCAGAGCGTGTACACCTGTACCCATCCCGGAATGGTACCCGGCCGGTGTACGGGGTGTACGGCCGACCGAGCCCATCCTACCGGCGAACTCTCGGTAGTTACGAACCCACCCTGCATCCGGCCCTCAAAGCGGTCCTATCCGCAGTGAAGACAGCACCGGAACTGTGAAATTCTCCCGTGTGGCCACACGGGAGACGCTCTGAGAGGGTGGCCTCACCTCCACCGCTCCCCCACAGATACCCTCTATCCTTCCTAGGCAGGTATGGTTCCGTACTTGCCGAGCTCAACTCGGCCCTATCCCCACTCTCGGCGGGGTGGTGTGTACGATGTCCTATAAACAAGTTGATCCACTCGGTTCCAGACCGGGGCGAGCTCATGTCCTCCAAGCGCACGTAAAACCCCAACACCTAGGCTCCGAAAACCGCAACAGGAGGGATGCACTGAGGAGTGCACCCCTATCCCCGATCCCAGATCGGTTGTTTCGAGCTCACCCCCGCCAAAGTACCCAAAAACGCCTTCTCCTGCCAGTTTTTATCCCACACACGCCAAGAACCACTATTCCCATCCCAACACATGCATCGCGAAGCTCGGCGCACATACACGCCCACATAAACATATATAGTAGTAGTAGGACAATCAAGGACAGGGTAAATAAAGAGGCAGTGCAGGGTTCATCAACATGCATACATTAAGTAAAGCGCTAGCAATACTACTCAGCAATGCCTAATGGGTAGTTCAGAATCAGTCGGGCGTGAACCTGGGGTCGGGTAGTCCTCCGCGGTGAAGTCGTCGGCGTAGTCGTACTCCTGGCTCAGCTCTCCGGCTCCTGCTGCTCCTAAAAGCGCGAAAAAGGAAATAAATAGCGGTCCTATGGCAACTTAAATCCAAATAAGAGCAAATAAGATCCAAAAAGAGGCAAACCCTAGTCTAGCACGGAGTTTGGGTTTTTAGAAGATTTTCAGAAGAAGTTTCATATTTTTCGGAGTTAAAACGGATTTATTATGAATTTCCAAAGATAAAATACATTTCTGAAATTAAAATACGCATATACAATATTGCAGACTCTTAGCTAGCTATAGGGTAGCTCCAGCTGGCTCAAACCTAGCTTTAAGCTAGCTGTAGGCTGGCTACAGCCGCTGATGTGGCTGCCACGCCAGCGGCTTTAAGCCGGCGGCGGCTGGCGTGGCCTGCCACGCGGCGCCCACGTGGCGCGGCGCGCGACGGATCCCGGGGTGGATCCCTGCGGCGCGCGGCCGTGCGGCGCCCGTGTGGCCCGGCCGCGATTGGCGGGCGCACGGGATCCCCCCGGATCCCCTGCGGCCACGTATGCGTGTGGGCGCCCGTGTGCGATCCAAGCCCCTGGGTTTCCCCCCCTTCTGCGCGCAAGGTGCTTGGTGATATGCCCGTGACGGGCGGCGGCGCGGCAGCAGCTCGCCGGCGGCGAGGCGCTCTCGACCGGGCCATCAGGTGACCGGGCAAGGTCGAGGAGAAGCAAGGCTCGGTTTTTGGCCCCCAAGCGTGGACGACCTTGGCCAACGATGGGCGGCCGGCGGCGAGGCGGGGAGCGGCGGTGACGGGCGTGGGAGACAGCCGCGGGCGAGGGTCGCCGGCGACGGCGCCGATCAATGTCCGGCGCCCGGGGGTTGGTTGCGACGGGTCCTACGGGCGCGAAAACGCCTAAAGCCGGGGCTTTTCCCCCTAGGTTGCCTGGAACGGCTCCCGCCCTCCGTGGCAGAGCTCTGGCCGGCGGCGGCGCGTGGTGCGAGCATGGCTCCGGCCTAGGGGTGGCTCTGCGTGCGTGCGCACGGTGGCTAGGCCGTCGAGGCGGTCGTGTTGCCGGCTCGTGTGGGTGGCGGGCGCTCATGCGCGTGTGGAACGGGGTCGAGCGAGCGCGGCGGCGCGGCGCTGCGGAGCACGACGGCGGCGTGACGCGCGTCGGCGACGTGAGGACGGTGCGGTGTCGAAAAGGGAACGGCGGCGTGTGTGCGCGCTCGCGGCGACGGCGGCGGTGGCACCTGCACAAAAATAGCTTCCCAGCCTGGCACGATGGCCGGCATCACCAGCGGCGGCGGCGCGGCGGCAAGGGCGGTACGGCGAGTGCAAAGCGCCGCGGCTCGAAGGCCGGGTCAACCACAGAGGGGTGAGGGGGCTTTGCCTCACCTTGGTGGCCACGGGCCGACGTGCAGGCGGCGGTGAAGCGGGGCGGAGCAGAGGAAGCAGGGTCGCCGGCGTGGAAGGAGACGGCGGCGCGGAGCAGAGGAAGCAGGGGCGTCGCGGTCCTTGGCTTCGCGGCGTCCTCGGGCTCCCACGAGCGGTCCTCCGGCTTCGCGGGGTCGGCGGCGAGCTGGTGGTGGGCCTCGGGTCTCCTTCTCCCCTCCTCCTCCTCCTTCTTCTCCCGGCGCGGAGATGGTGTGGAGCGGGGCGAACTCCCCATGGCGGCTAGGGTTGGGGCTACCCCGGGCGCGGCGGCGGCCTTCTTATAGCGCATGGCGGGGCGCGGGACGCGTGGACGGCGCGGATGGCTGGGGCGGGTGCGGACGACTGCTAGGCGGGCGGGGCGGCGCTGATGCCCGGGGCGACGTCGTAAAGGGGAAAAGAGAAGGGGTGACGGGAGGAAGAAGGGTGACGCCGGGGGCGACGTCATGTGGGCCCTACCTGGCGGCGACCCGGCGCGGGCGCGGTAGGTGGTAGGCGGGCCGGCGTCAGCTGGGCCGCGGTGGGCTGGAAAGGGAAGAGAAAGAGGGGTCGCGGTGTGCGGGAAAGAAGAGAGGGAGGTGGCCTGGCGGACTTGGAGAATTTGGGCTCGCGGCCCAGAAGCAATCCTCTTCCCCCCTTTTCCAATTTCTTCCAAGCCCCTTTCTAATTTAGATTCAAATTTGAATGCAGATTCAAATTTGAATTCCCACTCAAATAAATTCCAAATAAAACCAAAAGAACTCCAAATTTCTCACACTAGCATTTTTATAATTCCTAGGAATTTCATTTAGCTCAAAATACATCTAGGAATTAAAGGAGAGAGAGATGGAAGACAACCTTATTTTAAGTTGACATGCACTCCAATGATTCATCGAAAATTGTAAATCCACATTTTTATTAACTAACATTCCTCCAAATTTGAGGGATGTTACAGGACTCCCCCCCTCACAAGAATCTCGTCCCCGAGATTAAGAAGTTACCTCCGTTACGAAGAGATGAGGGTATTTCTCCCTCAAGGCTGACTCCTTCTCCCATGTAGCTTCGCGCTCGGAGTGGTTACTCCATAACACTTTGCAGAAACGCGTGGTGGTGTTCCTGGTCGACTTCTCCGCCCAGTCCAGGATCCGAACCGGGTACTCCAAGTACTCCAGGGTTTCCTGGACGTCGAGCGCCTGAGCAGGCACTCTCTTCTCGACGACCACGCACTTCCGAAGTTGGGAAACGTGGAACACCGGGTGCACCCCCGTAAGCTCCGAAGGTAGCTCGAGTCTGTAAGCCACCTTCCCGACCTTACCCACAATAGGGTAGGGCCCAACGTACCTAGGGGACAGTTTCCCTCGGATGTGGAACCTCTTCGTGCCTCGGAGGGGTGATACCTTCAAGTAGACGTGATCCCCTACTTCAAACGAGACATCTTTTCGTTTCGCGTCGGCATAGCTCTTCTGCCTGCTCTGAGCTACCTTCAGGTTCTCTCGGACCTTGGCGACATTTTCCTCAGCCTCAACAATAGTGGCGGGACCGAAAAAGGTTTGCTCCCCCACCTCGGACCACATCAACAGCGTCCGACACTTTCTGCCATACAGGGCTTCGAAAGGAGCCATCTTCAAGCTGGCCTGGTAGCCGTTGTTGTAAGAGAACTCGGCATACGATAGGCTCTTTTCCCAATCAGACCCATAGGTCAACACACAAGCTCTCAATAAGTCTTCTAGTACCGATTCACCCTCTCCGTCCGACCGTCGCTCCGTGGGTGGAACGCCGTGCCGTAGTTCGGCTCGGGTGCCCATGGAAGCGTGCAAGCTCTTCCAGAACTGGGCGGTGAACTGAGGGCCTCTGTCTGACACAATGCTCCTCGGAGCCCCATGAAGCTTCAGGATGTTGTCCACATACAGTTCTGCAAGTCGGCTCGCGCTGTAGTTCGTTTTCACTGGCAAGAAATGTGCTACCTTGGTTAATCGATCCACAATCACCCAAATGGAGTCATTTCCTTTCTGCGTGCGTGGCAACCCCACAATGAAGTCCATACTGATATCATCCCACTTCCACGTGGGTATCTCGAGCGGTTGCAGCAGCCCGGCAGGCCTCTGGTGTTCGGCCTTCACTCGCTGACACGTGTCGCATCGAGCGACGTATTCAGCAATGTCTTCCCTCATCTTTTCCCACCAAAACCGTACCTTCAGGTCTTTGTACATCTTGGTACAACCAGGGTGGATCGAGTACCGAGAGTCGTGGGCCTCTTTAAGGATCGAGTCCCGGATTTCCTTGTCCTGAGGCACGCAGATGCGGTCCTTCAGCCACAGTGTACCCTGTTCGTCGAGGCGATAGTCAGCTGCTTTGCCATTCTCCATCAGGCGCTTTACCTTCTGAATCTTTGGGCACTCTTTCTGAGCTTGGCGGATCTGGTCTTCGAGTGTGTATGTCACCCGCAACTGGTTCAACTGCCCCTCCTCCACAATCTCTAAGCTCAGCTTTTCCAGCTCTTCATGTAAGGCGGGTTGTTCCTTTCGCACCATCAGGTTGTTGCAGTAGTGCTTGCGGCTCAGAGCGTCGGCTACGACGTTTGCCTTACCAGGGTGGTAGTGAATGCTCAGGTCGTAGTCCTTGATCAGCTCTAGCCATCTCCTTTGCCTCAGGTTCAACTCCGACTGGGTGAAGATATACTTCAGACTCTTGTGATCCGTGTAGATGTCGCACTTGTTCCCCATCAGATAGTGCCTCCATATCTTCAACGCATGAATGACAGCGGCTAGCTCGAGGTCGTGCGTAGGGTAGTTCTCCTCATGCTTCCTTAGCTGTCGTGAAGCGTAGGCCACTACCTTGCCTCCTTGCATCAACACGCAGCCGAGTCCTTGCCTCGACGCGTCACAGTACACCACGAAATCCTTGCTCGCGTCGGGCAGGGTCAGGACCGGGGTAGTGGTGAGACGAGTTTTGAGCTCCTGGAAACTGGCTTCACACTTGTCCGACCACACATACGGCGTGTTGCTCTTCAACAGCTCTGTCATGGGCTTGGCGATCTTCGAGAAGTTCTCGATGAATCGGTGGTAGTATCCGGCCAAACCAAGAAAGCTGCGGATCTCGGTCACGGACTTCGGTGACTGCCACTTGGACACTGCCTCAATCTTGCTCGGATCTACTGCTACTCCTTTAGCTGACAACACATGACCCAGAAACGCGACTTCCTCCATCCAGAACTCACACTTGCTGAACTTGGTGTACAACTGATGCTGCCTGAGCTTCCCCAGCACGATCCTCAGATGCTCCTCATGCTCTTCTGATGTCTGGGAGTAGACCAGTATATCGTCAATGAAGACGACGACACACTTGTCCAACTCATCCATGAAGACCTTGTTCATCATGTTCATGAAGTATGCCGGGGCATTGGTCAGGCCAAACGACACGACTGTGTACTCATACTGCCCATACCGGGTTACGAATGCCGTCTTGTGGATGTCCTCCGGGCGGATCTTCATCTGGTGATAACCCGACCGGAGATCAATCTTGCTGAAGTACTTAGCTTGTCTCAGCTGATCCATCAAATCATCAATCCTGGGCAGTGGGTACTTGTTCTTGATGGTCACCGCGTTCAGGGCGCGGTAATCGACGCACAGACGTTGCGTCCCATCCTTCTTCGGTACGAATAGTGCCGGTGAACCCCAGGGTGAAGCACTTGGCCGAATGAACCCTTTCTCGAGTAGCGAGTCTAGCTCTGCCTTCAACAGTTTCAGCTCAACCTCTGCCATACGGTACGGACTCTGGGCTATCGGCGCCGTTCCCGGCACCAGGTTAATCACGAACTCCACATCACGATCAGGAGGCAACCCGGGCAACTCCTCTGGAAACACATCCTCATACTCACAGACCACCGGTACGTCCGATATGGCCTTCGTGTGAAGGCTGTACACGGCCGGTATGTCTCGAGACTTCATCGGCTCGAAGGTCACCCTTGTCCCGTCAGGGTGCAGTAGTGTCACCAGCCTCGGCGAAGTAGAGATGACACCTTTGTGGGCAGTGATCCAATCCATTCCCAGTATCACGTCGATACCATGGGAAGGCAGCACGGTAAGATCCTCATAGAATGTGTGACCCTGGATGACCACTTCCACTCCTTTGCACAGCAGGGTGCATCGGATATCCCCGAGCGGAGAGCTCGTGATGATAGGCATCGTTCGGGTGGTTGTAGGGAGGGAGAGTTTATTCACGAACCGAGAGGTGATATAAGACCCGGTTGCACCGGTGTCAAAGAGAACCAGAGCAGAAGTACCACAAACCAAAAACTTACCGATCACGACGTCGGGGGCATCGGCAGCCTCCTCCTCAGTGAGGTGGTTCAGCCTCCCACGGCCGGCGGCGGGGGCGGCGCAGCCTGAGGAGGTCGGCCTCCTGGAGCAGGTGCCCTCGCGGGGGTAGCAGCAGCCTTCTTGTCGGGGCACTCGAAGGACTTGTGGCCTGGCTTGCCACACGCGAAGCAGGTGACGGTGAAGCCTCCGCGGCGGGTCTCGCGGTGCTCGGTGGAGCACGAGTGTAGCCTCCAGTCTGCTGGGGGTAGCCGGGGTTCCTCCCTCCGGGGAACGGGCTACGTCCACTTCCTCCGAAGCCACGCCCAGCTGGTTGTGCCCCGGCGGTAGCTCCCCCCTCAAAGCATGTTGCTCTGTCCGCTTCGCGGCTTCTGGATGGATCGATCAGGCTGATCCCAATCTCCCATCCTCTTCTTGCCCCTCATGCGTTCCTCGTGGCCCCTCCTCTCGTCCTCGACCGCAATGGCGCGGTTGACGAGATGGCGCAGGGACTTGTGCTCACTTGCCTTCGCCGCCCGGCGAAGGCCGTGGTGGAGGCCTCGCAGAACCAAGATCGCTTCTTCTCGGTCGGTGTTGGTATCGTCGGGGGCGTACCGCATCATCTTCATGAAGTGACGCTCGTACTCCTCGACCCTCATCGCACCCCGAGTCATGGTGCGGAACTCCCCGCGCCTTCGGACCCGCAGCTCATCGGGGAAGGTGCCGCTCGCGGAACGCCTCGCAGAACTCCAGCCAGGTGATGAAAGTTGGGTTCGGGTGGGTGGCAGTGTAGTTGTCCCACCATGCCTTGGCAGGACCCTCCACCGGTGCGCGGCGATAGCGACGCACTCCTCGTCGGAGCGGACGCGTGAGGTCGAGCTTGGTCTCGATCACCCTCAGCCAGTCGTCGGCCTCGAGTGGGTCATCCGAGTAGCTGAAGGTGGGGGCCTTCGGCGGATGAACCTCTCGATCTTCCGCGTGAGGTCCCTCGTCCCCGCGGAGCGACGCGGTTCCCACCGTTGCCACGGTGCTCCATGGCCTCCGCCATCCTCTGCATCAGCTGAGTCTGGAGCGCCATCACTTCCACCAAGTTAGGCGAGGGCGGTGGTGGCTGTTCCGGCTCAGGCTGGCCTTGCTCAGCTGCTCCTTGCTCAACCTCGGCCTCAGGGTTCTCGGGCAGTGGTGGCGGTGCTCCGTCACCTCGGGCCCTAGCCCCCAAAGCTCCTCCACGCAGGGGTGGACGGCCACGGCCACGACCGCGTCCACGCCCCTGCTGGGCTTCCTCCTCAGCAGCTGCCTCTTCGAGGCGGGCCATCAGCCGGTTGGAGCGGCGGATCGACATCCTTCTGAAAACATAAGGGAAAAGGGAGAAGTTTACGCACGTCACTCACCAACTCACACATGAGTCTTAAGCAATCAAGAAAATAGTTCTAATTATAACCTACATTCAAGTAGAAGAAGCATTAAGACGCAAATAACATCATTAAGATCCAAGCACACAGCAAACATGTTTATTACACTTGCTCCCCTGAGGCTGACTCAGACCTTGGGGTAGCAGCAGCAAGTCAACGATCTAATACGTCGGTACAATCTCAAAAGGGTAGTGTCTACATGGTGTGGCATGACTCTCTTCATGCACCGGAACATGCTCGCGGCTGCATGGAACATCTCATGGAAACTACTAGCATAAAACACTACTCTAGGTCATGCCTCCTACTCAGCTCTCTACTCCGTGCGCGCCCTCTGGTACGTGACGGGGTAGCGGTCCTCGGTGGGGTAGTCCGGCGGAAAGATCCGGGACACCAAGGCGTGAGCCTCCCGAACCTCCTCGGTCTCGACGGGGGTCGGCAAACGGGCCATCGGGCACAGGTGAAGCTTGAGGCGCGACTGGTGCAGCTCGAAGGTCTCAGTGCGAATCTCACGCTGAGACTCGGGGGGCAGCTCTCCGTTGATCTCGAAGAGCTCGTCCACGCGAAGCGAGTCGGCGTCCTCCCAAGTCCTCCTCAGTCTCTCGGCCTTGTCCCTCAGGTAGACGGCCGTGCGCGTGAGCCACGCGATGTTGGCGACGTTGTCCGCTCGGCTCTTCTCCAGCTTCTCCACCTTGAGCCGCTCACACCCGAGCAGGTGAGCGCGCACCGTGAGCAAGTCGTCCTTGCGCTCGAGCTTGACCTTCAGCCTGTTCTGACTCGCCGTCGACCGCGTAGGTCCTCCTTGGCGTGCGCATCTCCTCCCCGGTGTCCACCCTCTCCCTCTCGGACCGCAGCGAGGACGGGGGTCGCGCGGTCGAGGCTCAACTCGAGCCGGCGAACACGGTGGCGTAGAGCGGTGTTCTCCCTCTCCCGGCTCGGCGCGGCGGGGCCGGTACCGGGAGCGCGTCGATGGTGGCGTCCCTGACCTGGCCGTAGAGGGTACGTGACTCGTCCTCCAGCCGGCGCGCGTACTTGTCGAGGTTGACCAAGTAGCTGGCGGTCTCCACCAGGGTCTCGTCGGTCTCGCGGAAGGGAGCAGCGTCGACGTCGTCCTGAATCCCCTCGTACGAAGGAACTCCGTCCACGAGCGGTGCGAGGCGCCGCAGTCCCGGGGGTAGCGCCGAAGAGTCCCGGTCTCGAAGGAGGCGCGGCTGCGTGCGAGTAGGCGGCCCCGGGCACGGCGGCGGCGACGTCGAGCGCGGTCGCGACGGTGAGTGCGGCCGGCCGTAGCGTACCTCTCCCTTGAACCCGGGAGACTCGGGTGAGGGAGCACGCCGACCGTGCGAGCACCATCCGTCCGCATATGGCGGGTACGTACTCGGCGCGGTACGTGACGTAGGCTCCGAGGGACTCCAAGCCCGAGAAGGGCCCTCTCCATCCGGGGCGGGGATCGCCCCGCACGTCTCGGGGGTGATCTCCGCGACCTGGTGCTCCATCTCCTGTGAAACGCAAGAAATTTCTGTCAGCGCAGGTGAGTAAGAAGTTTTCGAAGAGGGAACGAGTTTTATAACATAGCTCAAGGGCATAACTATAGAGGTAGAGCGTATAGGGTCCTATTTCTATCGGCCTTCCCTAGGGATACGTGCTACGGTCAAGCATGGCTCTGATACCACCTGTAAAACCCCGGATTTTCGTAGAAAACCCGAATCCCTGTACCATCGCGATAGTCCCTGGATCAGTGGCTATCGCGTACAGAACGTCTCACAGATAGATACACAAAGTCATACATCGCATCACTTAAAGTTAATAGTACATTAATTTATTACATGTCCATTATGGAGTACATCATTACAAGCCTCTTGGCTGAATCAGAGTGAAAATTCTACGCAACGGTAGCTATCTTCTCAGAAGGGTCTCCATCTTTATTCTTCCCGCCACAGGCAACTCGAGCGAAGCGACGTATCCCTCAGTCGTACCATCCGTCGGTGTTGCAGTCGAACTCGGACTCGTACCCTGCACACCCAAAGTCTATCCCCAAGGAGTGGGATAGGTCCACGTCACCAACCGTATGCAGCTTTAAGTGGCCTAACATCTAAAGGGAAAAGAGAGTAGACAAGGAAACGGTTGGGGTTTCCTATGCAGCAGCAGAGTATAAACAAGGTATCTCCATCAATATCCCAAAACCCAAGTCTCTCAACACAACCCGGATCCAACTGGTCACCCAGAAGACCCGTCACCACCTCCTACTTCGTCTAGGGTCGATGCGAGAACTTCCTCTCCTCGCACCTCAATGATTACAACCGGATCGACGAGGTAGATGGAGCCTCTCTCCTCTAGCCGGCCGTAACCACGGCTCACCACACTCTCACCTATAGGGGGAAGGTAGAAATCCCAAAACATGAGGAACGAACATGTCTTCTAGGCAAGTGTCCATAACCGAGGACGCGGCTATAGCTATAGATCGAACAACTCGGAGAGCGTGTACACCCGTACCCATCCCGAATGGTACCCGGCCGGTGTACGGCCGACCGAGCCCATCCTACCGGCGAACTCTCGGTAGTTACGAACCCACCCCCGCATCCGGCCCTCAAAGCGGTCCTCTCCGCAAGGAAGACAAAGACCGAACCGTGAAATGCTCCCGTGTGGCCACACGGGAGACGCTCCGAGAGGGTGGCCTCACCTCCACCGCTCCCCCACGGATACCCTCCTATCCTTCCTAGGCGGTATGGTTCCGTACTTGCCGAGCTCAACTCGGCCCTATCCCCACTCTCGGCGGGGTGGTGTGTACGATGTCCTATAAACAAGTTGATCCACTCGGTTTCGCACCGGGCGAGCTCATGTCCTCCAAGCGCACGTAAAACCCCAACACCTAGGCTCCGAAAACCGCAACAGGAGGGATGCACTGAGGAGTGCACCCCTATCCCCGATCCCAGATCGGTTGTTTCGAGCTCACCCCCACCAAAGTACCCAAAAACGCCTTCTCCTGCCGGTTTTTATCCCACACACGCCAAGAACCACTATTCCCATCCCAACACATGCATCGCGAAGCTCGGCGCACATACACGCCCACATAAACATATATAGTAGTAGTAGGACAATCAAGGACAGGGTAAATAAAGAGACAGTGCAGGGTTCATCAACATGCATACATTAAGTAAAGCGCTAGCAATACTACTCAGCAATGCCTAATGGGTAGTTCAGAATCAGTCGGGCGTGAACCTGGGATCGGGTAGTCCTCCGCGGTGAAGTCGTCGGCGTAGTCATACTCCCCCGGCTCGGCCCTCCCGGCTCCGTCGCTCCCTAAATGCGCGAAAAAGAAAATAAATAGCGGTCCTATGGCAACTTAAATCCAAATAAGAGCAAATAAGATCCAAAAAGAGGCAAACCCTAGTCTAGCACAGAGTTTGGGTTTTTAGAAGATTTTCAGAAGAAGTTTCATATTTTTCGGAGTTAAAACAGATTTATTATGAATTTCCAAAGATAAAATACATTTCTGAAATTAAAATACGCATATACAATATTGCAGACTCTTAGCTAGCTATAGGGTAGCTCCACCGGCTCAAACCTAGCTTTAAGCTAGCCGTAGGCCGGCTACGCCCGCCGATGTGGCCGCCACGCCGGCCGGCTTTAAGTCGGCGGCGGCCGGCGTGGCTCGCCACGCGGCGCCCTCGTGGCGCGGCGCGCGCCGGATCCCGGGGTGGATCCTTGCGGCGCGCGGCCGTGCGGCGCCCGTGTGGCCCGGCTGCGATTGGCCGGCGCACGGGATCCCCCCGGATCCCCCGCGGCCACGTATGCGTGTGGGCGCCCGTGTGCGATCCAAGCCCCCGGGTTTCCCCCCCCCCCCCGCGCGCAAGGTGCTTGGTGATATGCCCGTGACGGGCGGCGGCGCGGCGGCCAGGCTCGCCGGTGGCGAGGCGCTCTCGACCGGGCCATCGGTGACCGGCAAGGTCGAGGAGAAGCAAGGCTCGGTTTTTGGCCCCCAAGCGTGGACGACCTTGGCCAACGATGGGCGGCCGGCGGCGAGGCGAGGAGCGGCGGTGACGGGCGTGGGAGACAGCGCGGCGAGGGTCGCCGGCGACGGCGCTGATCAATGTCCAGCGCCCAGGGTTGGTTGCGACGGGTCCTACGGGCGCGAAAACGCCTAAAGCCGGGGCTTTTCCCCCCTAGGTTGCCTGGAACGGCTCCCGCCCTCCGTGGCAGAGCTCTGGCCGGCGGCGGCGCGCGGTGCGAGCACGGCTCCGGCCTAGGGGTGGCTCGCGTGCGTGCGCACGGTGGCTAGGGCGTCGATGCGGTCGTGTTGCCGGGCTCGTGTGGGTGGCAGGCGCTCATGCGCGTGTGGAACGGGGTCGAGCAGGGCCGGCGGCGCGGCGCTCCGGAGCACGACGGCGGCGTGACGCGCGTCGGCGACGTGAGGACGGTGCGGTGTCGAAAAGGGAACGGCGGCGTGTGTGCGCCCTCGCGGCGATGGCGGCGGTGGCACCTCGCACAAAAATAGCTTCCCGGCACGGCACGATGGCCGGCATCACCGGGCCGGCGGCGCGCGCGGCGGCAAGGGCGGTACGGCGAGTGCAAAGCGCCGCGGCTCGAATGCCGGGTCAACCACGGCAGGGGTGAGGGGGCTTTGCCTCACCTTGGTGGCCACGGGCCGACGTGCGGGAGGCGGTGAAGCGGGGCGGAGCGAGAGGAAGCGGTGGTCGCCGGCGTGGAAGGAGACGGCGACGCAGAGCAGAAGAAGCAGGGGCGTCGCGGTCCTTGGCTTCACGGCGTCCTCGGGCTCCCACGAGCGGTCCTCCGGCTTCGCGAGGTCGGCGGCGAGCTGGCGGTGGGCCTCCGGGTCTCCTTCTCCCCTCCTCCTCCTCCTTCTTCTCCGGCGGGTAGAGGTGGTGTGGAGCGGGGCGAACTCCCCATGGCGGCTAGGGTTGGGGCTACCCCGAGGCGCGGCGGCGGCCTTCTTATAGCGCATGGCGGGGCGCGGGACGCGTGGACGGCGCGGATGGCTCCGGCGGGTGCGGACGGCTGCTAGGCGGCGTAAAGGGGAAAAGAGAAGGGGTGACGGGAGGAAGAAGGGTGACGCCGGGGGCGACGTCATGTGGGCCCCACCAGGCGGCGACCCGGCGCGAGCGCGGTAGGTGGTAGGCGGGCTGGCGTCAGCTGGGCCGCGGTGGGCTGGAAAGGGAAGAGAAAGAGGGGTCGCGGTGTGCGGGAAAGAAGAGAGGGAGGTGGCCTGGCGGACTTGGAGAATTTGGGCTCGCGGCCCAGAAGCAATCCCCTTCCCCCCTTTTCCAATTTCTTCCAAGCCCCTTTCTAATTTAGATTCAAATTTGAATGCAGATTCAAATTTGAATTCCCACTCAAATAAATTCCAAATAAAACCAAAAGAACTCCAAATTTCTCACACTAGCATTTTTATAATTCCTAGGAATTTCATTTAGCTCAAAATACATCTAGGAATTAAAGGAGAGAGAGATGGAAGACATCCTTATTTTAAGTTGACATGCACTCCAATGATTCATCGAAAATTGTAAATCCACATTTTTATTAATTAAAATTCCTCCAAATTTGAGGGATGTTACATGTAGGAACCTCCGATTGTCTTGATTCTTAATTTGTTGGAATTGTAACTTCATGGGGCTTCTAAATATCCAAAAATATTCAGTGTTTTCCCTTCGAGATCACGCAGAATTTTGATGAGATCAGTGGCTTCTTGCGCATTGATCCGGTGATGTTAATGATCTTGATCATTCTATCTTCTAGAGCGTCATGTTGATCATCATAAGATGGTATCATTCTTTATTCTCTCTAAGAAAGGAATAAAAACACAAAGAATCGGGTTGCCTCCCAAAAACGCTTTATTTAAAGTCATAAAGCTCGATTTTCTCACATACCTTCTTTTCGTCGCATAGCCATGGCCCTTCATGCAAGAACAAAAGGTACCAATGCAGCTTTAATTTACTTCTCATGTTGTGCTTGATCACTTATAGAAGACTTGCCCAAGGCATCCTTTTGCTTCATCGCTATCTCCTTCTTTATCACCATTCCGTTCTGCCTTCACTCCATGAATTTTTATTTAATGTCTAGAACATAAAGTATACACAATCTCTACTCCATTGAATAGTGCACAAAATTTCCTTACTAACAAGTCTATATTTGCCCAAATCGGACTCCGTACAAGAGAGTTACGTCTGTTTTACTTCGGCGATGAAATCTGTCCTGAAATTTTTTTAAGGTCATTAGCTTGACCAAGCACAAAGGATGATCGAGATTTACAAAACTTATTGTAAACATATGCGTCCATAATTAACACCACATGTGAATTGTAGCAACAAGTCAAGGTGTAAATAAAAGAAGCATTTGTTTCATGCATAGCACTTAGCTCATCATTAGGCAAAGGTTCTTTAGGTGTGAGATTAATTGGATCAAACATAAATGTTTCCTCTTTTTCATTCTCAAGAAAATCTAGCTTATCAACATGATCACTATTGGAACAAGGCATAGACATTAAACTATCATTCATACTATTGGTTGAGCATGAGTATTTAAATTTATCAACATCAATACCGATAATATCTTGAGATTTCAGCGCGTACCTTGGCCTTAGAGCCTTTTCAACAAGAGTGATATTTGGTTCATCTAGCGGTGTAGAAGGCGAATCAATCTCAATGAGTGAAGGTGTCTCTTTATTACCTTTTTGCATCCCCTCCATCTCATCATGTGGAACGTGCAATCCATCAACTACATTTGCATTTGTCTCATCTTTGAAGTCTTCATTGTCATCCCAATCTTCGTCTTCAAAGTCTTGTATGTTGCTTTCTTTATCTTCCATGTACCACATGTCGTCAAGATCGCTCATAGTTGATTCACTCTTTCCGTCATCCTTGAGTACTTCCATGTCTTGATTTGCTAGTGTGTAGGCTTCAATAGCACACAAGCTATCACCTTGTGGGGAGGGGCCCTCTTGGAGTACTTGATCTATGTCAACCCCTTCCCATTCATCTTCTAGCTTGAGTCCTATCTCCTCCCATTTATCCTTTAAGTCATTAGGCTCATCACGGTTGTACTCTTCTCTTCCTTTATTGCAAATCTTTGAGTTGTCAAACCGGTTGATCCATCCTTCATCTCCTTCTTCTCTTTCTTCTTCAAACATCTTTTGGATCGACTCTCCACTCATCTCTTAATCAAATATATCTTCAACTAGTTTGGCAACGTGTCGGCGTTCCTCCTTCCTTCGGTAGTTGATTAGTGGGGAGAAATCAACTTGAACCCAACCGGATTGCTTGAACTCCGCCAATGGTCTAGCATTCCACATACTTCGGCCTACATTCATGTTAGTTTCAACATTTTCAACATCCGAAATGACTTCTCTTACCTTGGGCAGTGGATCTTCAATTTCTTATATGGTCAGTTCATCTTCCTTGACCTCCGGTTCATCTTTTTCAGAAATTTCAGCAAGCACCTTGGGCTTGCTTTTGTCATTTTGCTCCTCTCGACAATGTCTTTGCCAATCCCGTTGCATTCTTTGTCCATTGCTTATCCTTTGTAAGATTTGTGCGGCTTCACTAATTGTTTTGTCCATTATATCACCGCCTGCAGACATGCTTACAAAACGAGACGAGTTAGGGGTTAGTGAAAAATAAAAGGTATGCAACATCAAGTCACCGGAAAATCCCAAGTTCGGGCCTCGCTCAAGTAGTTCATTAAAACAGTCCCATGCTTCATCAATTCCTTCATCCTCTCCTTGCTTGAAAGTGAGCACTTGCCTCCTTAAGTCTTGGACCTTGATTATGGGAAAGAACTTCAAAAGAAACTTCTTCACTAGCTCATCCCAATTTCCTTTTGCTTAAACGGACGCAAGTGTGTACCATCTTCGCGCTTCATCTTCGAGAGAGAACGGAAAAAGATTCCACTTGAACCAAGCGGCCGGAACTCCTTCTTGTCGCACCGTGTTGCATATCATCGTGAATACCTTAATGTGTCTATATGGGTTGTCATCCTCCAATCCTCTAAAGGGGTTTGTTGCCACTAAGTTGATGATTCTAGGCTTCACTTCGTAGTGGGTTGTAGCAAGCGCCAAATCTGATTTTTGCATCTTAATGTCCTCCATTGATGGCATTGCTAGTTCCCTTAGCGACATCTCTTTGTCTTCCAATGGTGAGGTGAACAAATCCATATAGTTACTAAAAATAAAAAAGAAAAACACAAAAGGGATTTTTTTTCTAGAAAACAAGGGTTAGATGTTACTGATCAACAAAACTAATACAAAATTAAATGTAGCAAACTGTCTTGCTCCCCGGCAACGGCGCCAGAAAGGGACTTTTTGACGGTTGAAACACGTAACAACCTTCGATCCGCAAGCATACGGACCTACACCTTTTTCACCACGGGGTGACCCCCAAGGTTCTTGTCAATCCGCGGAGCAAGGGGATTGCTAGCGCTTAACCAAGTACTAATCTAGTTGATTGGAAAACCTTGAAAGATAGGATACTCTAAGGTAAAAGCAATCTAACCTAAGTTAATCTAAGAAGTCTAAGGTGAAATTAGATGGCAAAGGGTGGACACAAGAGAGAGATTAAGATAGATAAGCGTTCCCTCCCTAGGGTTTTGTCGGTGTTTTAGACCAGCAACCTACCAAGGGGAGTACCCGAGGTAGATGAATGTGGCCTCGCTGAGATCGGTAACCCGAAGGAAGAGACACGTGGCACACAATTTAGACAGGTTCGAGCCGCGAGGTGCGTAATACCCTACGTCCTGTATGCTGCGTAGCTCTGGATTGATTGGATGTGATTACAAGATGATGCGTAATCTCGTGAGAGAGGGAAGGGGTCCCTGCCTCGCCTTATATAGTCCGGGAGGTAGGGTTACAGGTCGGTTTAGGGAGAGAGTACTAGTCGTGTACGTCTAGGAGTTCTCTACACAGTACAAGGTATGTATAGCTTCCTATCCAAGTACTTCTCCACGGTAGTCCTTGCGCCTCACGCCAACAGGTACCGGGCGGCACAAGTCAGGTAGTCCCAGGGGCCCAGCGAGTAGTCGGTCCTGGTACCCACCGAGGTAGTGGGCCCAGGGAGGTCCATACGACAAGCCCCCGAGTACTTTGTAGTCGAGCAGGATAGTTTCGAGTAGTCTTGACGGCCTTGATGAGTTGTCCTCAAGCGTCCCCGAGTACTACAAGCCAAAAGTCCTCAAGAATATTTGAAGCGTCCCGAGGCTGGAATGTACTCCAGCTGGTATTTGAGTAATCCTGAAGTCTTCTCGAGTAGTCCCAAGCGTCCTCGAGTGCTGCTCTTGAAGGTCTTCAAAAATACCCGTGTTATCTTGAAGCCGAAGCTGATATGGAAGTGCGATTGCAAAATCGCACTCCATGTGGAGTAGCCCTCGAGCCTTAGGTTGAGTTGTAGACTCTGGCTGAGGGTCCATCTGAAGTTCTGGCAAGATTACCCCGCAAAATCCAGAGAAAACCGAAGGACACGTGGCACGGAGCCCCCGAGCCTTGAGTCGAGTACTTCCTCTCGAATTGAAGGGTCATCTTGTATGTAGAATGTGTCCTGAGTTGCTCTTGAATCTTGTCGCTACCCAGGGAATTGATTAGATGTAGCCGAGTCCCCGAGATGAGGCACGTCGACTGCTAGAAGTTGAAGGGTCAGGCGTAGCCGCTGAGTCAGTCATCTGGAGACTTATCCGTCCGGTCGTTGAGGAGCCGCCAGTTGACTTATAAATAGAAGCTGAAACCCTTAGGGTTTTTCACCCCACGCACTTGCAGCCATTCCGAGCAGATCGTGCCTAGAAACCACCGCCAGTGCGCACTGCCACCTCAGAGGAGATTGTAGATCCAAGCGCGCCGCCGCCAGAAGCCACCGCCGTAGCCCCCGAGCGAATGCGAGTGAAAACCCCGTGCACTTGGAGAATGAAGCCCTCGCCATCCAAGAGCTTGAAAACTGCCGGCGGGAAGAAGAGATCCAGAGAGGAAGCCACCGGATCCGCCGCAGGGACATCGCTGCCGATGTCTCCGCCGCGCCCAAATCCCAACCAGGAGTGGAAAAAGTCGAAGGCAAAAACTGAAGATCTGCTTGCGCTGATGAACAGTGGATTTCTTCGGGAGAAGGAAGTTGACATGTGGCGTGCCGCCGTGGGATATCCGTATCCCATGGAGAAGAATCCAGATGAGATCCCTATGTTCACGCGGTTCGCGGAGCGCGGGTTGTCTCTCCCAGCAAGCGATTTCTTCAAGGGGCTCTTGGAGTACTATGGCATCGAGTACCTCAACCTCAACCCCAACAGTATCTTCCACACCTTTGTCTTCGTCCACTTCTGTGAAGCCTTCTTGGGGATCAAACCCCACTGGGTACTCTTCCAGAAGTTTTTCCGAGTAAAGCCCCAGCCGAGTGCCAACAATCCCCGAGTAGTTGGGGGAGCCGGCATCCAGATGCGCGAGGATGCCACGGAGCAGTACCTTGCGTACAAGATGATCGACTCCAACCAAGATTGGAAGTCTAAGTAGTTCTACATCACCAACCACCACCCGAAGCTGCCGAAGCCCAGTGGGAAGCAGCCGAAGCACCGGCCCTGGTGGAACTCCGAGCTGACGATGCAGGAGGGTATCCAGCTACCCGAGCTGCTGGCGAAGATCAAGGCTTTAAGAGAAGCCAGGCTGAGGGACGAGCATGTGGCCTTCAACTTCATGAAGAGGAGGGTGCAGCCGCTGATGGCTCGTGACACCCTGGGCTACCAGTACACCGGCGACGACGACACGTCACGGATGCCCGGTGGTGAGACCAACGATGACGACATCATCGACAACCTGGGGAGAATCTTCAAGGACATGCCGGCGTACACGCCATGCCCCGTGCCCGAGTACTCCACCGCGCGTGCACCGAATGAGGTCAGTAGCCGTACTCCATGTTGAGTACTGATTATGTAGTAATAGTTGTGCTCACCCAATGTGCTTCTTGCATGATGACATAGTGAAGTTTGTCTCCGAGCCGGCGTCACCTCCTCGACTTGTCGAGATCCCAGATGAGGGGAAGGGAAAGGCCAAGGAGTGCCGCGAAGTCGGTGAAGGAGACAACACAATAGTTGTTGAAGACACATCGGACGAAGATGATGAGGAGACGCTGCAAGAACGGTTCCAACTGCGGTCAAGATTCAGTCGCCCTAGACTGCCTAACGTCCCTCTCGTTTAGGGTCCACCAACTAGCTTGGAGGCTAGTTTGCCTGCGCCGCCAAGGAAGCCGCGCAATGTGGCCCGCAAGCGCGTGGCCAAGAAGCTTAAGGTCACGGAGACCACGTCCCAAGAGGTAAGCTTCCTTGAGTAGGGTAGTCGAGTACTTGTGTCTCGATGTTGTGTGTGCTGACGACGAAATTCCATTGCTTGCAGGAGATTCCACCTTCTGACCCCGTAGAACAAGGGGGCGAAGGTGACTGGGATACGGTGGGAGAGCCAGCTGGAGCCAGCCGCAGCCCAGCCCCCACCGTAGAAGAACTTGTGGCGCAACTGACGCGCCAGCCCCAGTTGCTGTGGGGAGTACTGAACCGGCCGTGGCTGTTGCAGAAGAGCCAATGGCTACTGAGGCCCAAGAGGAGGCGCCTGCTGAGGCTGGGCTGGTCGACATCGCCAGTATCCTCGGCGCCCCGACCGTGACAGTAGTCCGGTCAAGCCTGTAAGTGAAGATCTTTCCTGAAGCGGTACATTTGGTTTGCTAGTCGTACTTGGTTGACAAGCAGTTGTGTACTCTGCAGGAAATCCACGGACTTGACCTGGGATGAAGATGGACCCAGTGCGGCGGTGGCTGAAGAAGAATCCGCGCCAACCGCTGAGGAGTCCGCTCCCGCCCCTCAAGCAGAGTCCGAGGCGCCGGACGTGGAGGCTACATTGCCAGAGGCCAGCGTTGTAGAAGGTGAGTACACTGCACGAGTGCAGGTATCCTCGAGGAGTAGTCGTAGCCGCCAAGGGTGACTAATCCAGTTGTCTTCTAATGACAGGGGCCGAAGCCGAGGGAAGCGCTATTCCCGAAGCGGTGCCCGTTGAAGGCCAGGCACCGGAGACCCAAGGAGCCGCCGGAGAAGCCCCCGAGCTGATGGAGGTAGCCAGCGGAGAAGCCCCCGCGATGGACGGAGAAGAACGCGATGACGTACTGCCAGAATCAACTCTGGAAGTAGTCGTCCGTTCGCCGGAGATTCAGGACGCAGAGCCAATCCGCTCGGCGCCAATGTCCAAGGACGCCACGAGTAGTCGTGGTGGGGTTGAGCTTCTGGCAGATGACCTTGTCGACCCGGCGGCGGTAGCTCGTCACTTAGAAGCGATGCGCTAGGCCGAGCAGTGGATGAAGGTGAGTTGTCGATGCCCTTGAGTAGTCGATCTATTGTAGAGTGCTGAGTACTCAGCTGACAGTTGTTGTCTGCTGCAGGATGTTGCGGAGAGATCCCGACAGAAATCTGGCATGCTCCAGGGGTATGGCGACGCAGTGCTTCGGGCGGAAGCCTTGGAGGAACAACTCGTGAAGGCCCGGAAGCACTCCGCCATGCTCCAATCAAAGCTGGATGGCGCCTTCGCCCAATATCACAACGAAGTCCAAGATATGCAGGCGAAGAGCGACGAGCTAGTGCGGAAGAACAAGTCGCTCCGCAACAAGAATAAAGGTACGTGGTGTCTTGTCGAGTACCTATCGGAAGTACCTTGCAGTAGTCTGACCCGCCTTGCTTGTTGATTGCAGAGCTTGAGACTCGTGTCGAGCAGTTGAGAGCTTGAGAAGTCAACATGAAGAACCTCTTCTACCGGGAGAAGGAGGCTCGTGAAGTACTTGAATATGACTATAAGCAATTAGCTTATGAGTACGATAAGCACATGGAGCTTCGAATTGCCTCGAATCGTGACCTCGTCAACTGCTACAAATGTCTGCAGAAGCTGAACGAGGACTGCGAGAAGCTGCGGGCCCAGCTGAAGGAACTTGAGGAAGCCGCACTTCCCATCGCGAGGCTGCTGGTGCCTCATCCGGGCGGACCGAATATAGCTCAGTTGGTGGACCGGTTGAAGGAAGCTCCCAGTCGTTCGGCGATGTACGTCAAGCACTTGGCGAAGTCGATCCCCAATCAAATCTTGGCGTACATGAAGTCGTACTTCCCGAAGGCTCCAGTAGATGTAGTCGTCGGTGGACTAGCCGCGAACTGCACTGATGAGCAGTACGCGGAGCTCCTGGAGCAGATGGCGCCCATTGCTAAGCAGGTCGCCGAGAAGCTGAACCTTCAGTAGTCCTGTAGGGTTAGCTTGTAGCAGTAGCTGTAGATAAACAGAGTTGTATTAAACTTGTTTAAATGTGAATCAGAAAAACTTCCATAAATGAGTACTTGTTGCCGCGATGTATGTATGCGGAGTCCCATCATGGAGTTGTCACGAGTAGTGGTACTCACCAGTATACCCATTAAGGGAAGCACAGTAAAGTAGTTGATAGAAAATCCAACTTTATTACTGAAGAAGTACACCTGGATGGCCAGGGCCGTTGGTACAGAGTAGTCGCCAGGACCCGGAGGCCACCTACGACTAAGTGGTGCTAGGGCATGTAGCCGCTTACAGTGATAGATCCGTTAGTAGCCGTGCAGGCTGGATCTAGGAGTACATGGTCTCTCAGTAGACCGCTGCTGGAGTCCTTTGTTGCTCGGAGCAGTCCAAGATTCATTAGTAGCCGTTAACGCTAGATCTTGGAGTAGAGTAGTCCGGAGACTAGTGCCCGGACCCAGAAGCCGCTTACAGCGAAGGGGTCTTTGAGTAGTCGTGTAGACTTGAGCCCCCAAGGTAGTCGAAAGACTAGGTGTAGAATCGACAGAGCTGGTCGATATTCCGCGAGTTGTTGGTGTCTTTGCCTTCGAGCATCTGGAGGCGATAGGAGCCCGGTCCTGTCACCTTTGCAACTATGAAGGGACCTTCCCAGGGCGAGCTGAGCTTGTGTAGTCCTTCTGTGTTCTGGATGCGGCGGAGGACAAGATCGCCAACGTTAAAGGAGCGTTCCTTGATGTTGTGATCGTGGTAGCGTCGGATACCCTCGAGGTACCTTGCTGATTGGACGAGGGTGGCAAAGCGAGCTTCTTCGAGTCCATCGATGTCAACTCGTCTGCTGTCTTCAGATATGCCTTCGTCGTATTGTTCCACTGTCGATGAGTCCCACATGACATCAACAAGGAGGATTGCTTCGGAGCCGTAGACCAGGAAGTATGGCGATTGCCCCGTTGGCTTGGAGGGTTGAGTGCGTAGCCCCCAGAGCGCATTGGGTAGTTCCTTGATCCACTTGCCTCCTTTGGTGTTGGCGGCGTCGTGTAGCCGCTTCTTGAGAGCGTCAAGCACCATCCCATTGGCGCGCTCGACTTGTCCATTGGCCCGAGGATGGGCGATTGAGACATATCGGACGTCGATCCCGCTGTTCTCGCAGTACTCCCAGAACAGGTGATTGTTGAAGTTGGAGCCCAGGTCTGTGATGATGCGGTGGGGTAGTCTGTAGCAATGTACGAGTTCATCCAGGAAGTCGAGTACTCTGTCGGCCTTGGAGCATGTGACCGGCTTGACCTCGATCCACTAGGTGAACTTGTCGATGGCCACCAATACTATGTTGAATCCACCAGGCGCAGTCGGGAGTGGCCCTATCATGTCGAGCCCCCAGCAGGCGAAAGGCCAGGTTGGCGGTATGGTGACTAGCTTGTAGGCTGGGACATGTTGTTGCTTGGCGAAGTATTGGCACCCTTGGCACCTTATGATGAGTTCTTCGGCGTCGCCCAGAGTTGTGGGCCAATAGAAAGCTCGTGGGAAGGCCTTGCTGACCAGCGTGCGAGAGGACGCATGGTTGCCGCAGACGCCTTTGTGGATCTCCTCCAGGATGCCCTTGCCTTCTTCTCGGGGAACGCACTTCATGAGTACTCCAGAAGATGCGCGCCGCCTGTAGAGCTTGTCTCCGACGAGGACGTAGGACTTAGCACGGCGGATGAGTTGCTCGGCCAAATTCTTGTCCGAGGGAACCTTCTGCTCGCGGAGGTAGTCGATGAAAGGTTGCCTCCAGTCCACGTCGATCATCATGACCTCTGAAGGATCAGATGGCGACTAGAGAGGGGGGAGTGAATAGGAGCCGGTAAAAATTCTTCCCAAAGAACCCGGCCTATGTCCTACTCAAATCCCGATCACACACAAGCGATGGATCGAATCACGCACCAATCGCCAAGACCACGAGGTTATGGATCAACTTCTAGCCTTAGGAACGATTCCTCAAAGCACACGCGGAAGCACTAGAAAGGGAGGAGGGAATCGAACCAAGAAGCAAAGCACACAGGCTCTGGCGGACCGTCCGCGCAGGAGGGGCGGACCGTCCGCAAGAGCCGCGCGGACCGTCCGGCCGGGTATCGCGGACCGTCCGCACCCGAGCCGCGGACCGTCCGGCCTTAGCCGCGGACCGTCCGTTAATTTACACAACGACCCAAAGCCACCCCCCGTGTCACGGACCGTCCGCGGGGAGCACGCGGACCGTCCGCCCAAGACCCGCGGACCGTCCGCCTGACACCGCGGACCGTCCGAAACTCCGTCCAACCAAAAACCAAAATCGCGACGGATCGAAACGAAAGACGAGTAAGAACACGAAGAACACGGGACGAACCCTAGCCGCGCGGACCATCCGCCTAGTCCTCGCGGACCGTCCGCCAGGTGCGGACAGAGCTGAAAACGCCCGACCCCGAAAGTCAACTCCCCCAAATCATCATCGGATTTCCCAAACGGTTGAAGCTGTAGAGACAAGGGTTTGGGTACTTGAAAGGCGTCACACAAGGATGCTATAGCCCAAAAATCTTGCCTCCTAACTCCCTAAATCACCGGGAATCGCGAATCCTTTGAGCACCACCAAAAGCTAGAGCACCAAACGAAAACTCACGAATCGAAGTGATTTCCCGGCGTTTGAGGGTACAAGATCAAGCACAAAGATGCACAAGACATCTATCCATGTATCCCTCAAAGAAATCCGGGGAGAAACCCACTCAAATCCGCGGAATCACACCGGGAACAAAGGCACGAAAACAAGCACAAAAAGCCACGAAAAACAACCCCGAATCTTCTATACAAACCAGGAAAGATTCACAAGGTCTAGCATGCCGCCCTAGCATCCATCCCTCTCAACAAATCTCTCATGAAGCTCTCATGCTAGCCTAGAGAAAATAGAAGGAAAAATAGCTACGAAAAAGAGAAAGAGGAGGGAGCAAATGAAACCCTAAGTCACGGAGAGAGAGAGCCATCAACACACACTCATGGCTTATATATCAGGTCCCGCCGGAGTGGTAAATGACTCGACTACCCCTAACTTAACTACTGGCGATACAACCCACGTAGGGGCATTTTGGTAATGTTTGTGGGTCTTCCCATCGGACGGCCACGCCTTTGCCGCACCCCGCGTCCTCCCGACGCAAGCCATGCGATCCCGCCGCGTGTCCTCCGCCTCGAAGCTTCCCGACACGCCCGATCCCGTCTCCGTCGTGTTGGGCCCTCGGACTTGGTTTTGAGGCCCAAACCAAGAAACCGTCCGCCGGTGGTTTTGTGGGCAAACCACCAAACCCCGCGTGCCCGGTCCGGCCTCCCGCCAAACCACTTGACTTGACCGCCACCGTGCACCGGCTCACTTGTCCATGACTTCGTCTTGCTTGTGTCGCCACCATGTGGCTCGCACCCGGGCCCCGCCGTCCACCGGGTCCCTCGAACCGAGCCTACTTGTCTCTCCATCTCCCGAGGCCCCTCAAGGTCGAAGACCTTTCGCGCCCGTTCTTCACCCGCAACAACACGAACTAGGCCGCAGCCTACACCTGCGCACTAAGCCAAGAGTCAATCCAACACCCGTTGTCAATCACTCATCACCGAGGAGCGGTCATCCATCGACCACCGGGACGCTCCCCGGTCCTCAATCTCCCCCTTGATGAGTGCATTGACAACACACAACGCGAAATGAAATTCAGAGTAAAAGAGAAAAGAAAGAAGAAGAAAAACAAAGAAGCTCAACTCATGACCAAAACCAAAGAAAGGCGAAGAAAGGTCACAAGCCAAGCAAAGCACAAAATCCACACCGAAAACAGCTAGAAAGCTCCCCCTGAACAAATGCCTCCCCCTGAACATGTGGATGCACACTTCTAAATTTCAGCTCACCTTTTTCTGAATTTTCATGAAGCTCACTTTTTCTCCCCCTTGTTGACAATGTATGAATCAAGGTGAAAATGCAGAAATGCAAAGCAAAGCATATAAACATCTACATGAGCTTCTCAAATAGGCCAAATCTAGTATCAAAGGCTAAAAATGAGACAAAGATCGCACACATGAATCATAGCATAGTCAAAGCATTGCCACAAGTAATATATGAAAATACAAGCATGTGACAAAGCAAAATTTTCAGATTTAAGCAGTTTTATCAAAAGAAGGCTCGCTTCAC
The DNA here is from genome assembly GCA_947561735.1 of Cenchrus americanus. Taxonomy (NCBI): domain Eukaryota; kingdom Viridiplantae; phylum Streptophyta; class Magnoliopsida; order Poales; family Poaceae; genus Cenchrus; species Cenchrus americanus. The sequence goes on along the minus strand of OX387244.1, from coordinate 52,156,875 downwards.
ATGTAAAAGCCTATCCATGTCACACTTGAGCCACAAACATGCACACCATTTAAAGATCATACAAGGATATCAAATTCTCAAGAAAAAGATCATGGCAAACACCCATAAAGCAAAGCATGTCATGTCAAAGCTCATGAGCCATGTGTCCACTTTGGGGAGACTTCTCCACTGGTGAACATCATGCAACATGTTTTGCACCCATATGTGAAAGATAAGACATTTTAAGCATAGACATGATGGATGGAGCATTTTTCAGACATTTTACACTTCTTTTCAAGATTAAGTCATTTCATGGTACATGAAGTGCCTTTGCGGCAAAAGGAAGCTTATGCTCCCCCATGAATGCAACATAGGCTAAACATTCACAATGATATTCGGCCTTTGGCCCAAATGCAAGAACAGGCATCCAAGCACAATCTAAGCATGAAAAGCACATTTAGACCAAACTATGACATGGATACACAACTACACACGAGTGGAGCAAATTTCATCAAAAATTAGTCAAGTTTAGCATTTATTTCAAAAAGGGGCTATCTCACCACACATATATCTCAAATATTCCAAGAGCATAGCCTCACACCACCATTTCTCCACACATATAACCAATATCTCACAAATAGCCAAAGAGACTCAAATATGGCATATGAAAGAAGCTCATCATCCTAAAATGCAATATGACACAAATGCAACATGATATATGACAAGATGGCTATCCTACCATGGTTTGTACATCAAGCAAAGCATGTATATACATCAAAGTAAACATGGTATGATACATATGGTACAAAAGGAAATCCCCCAAGAAACAACTAGAAAGGGCAACAAACCCCAAGTTCCCCTCGCAAGCGCACAAATGTAGCTTGGTCGAGAGGCTTTGTAAAGATGTCGGCTAGCTGATCTTGGGTAGGGACATGGCTCAAAACAATGGTTCCTTTCTCCACATTGTCCCTCAGGAAATGATACCTCACTTCTATATGTTTGGTTCCGGAGTGAAGCACCGGGTTTTTGGCTACGCTTATGGCACCGGTGCTATCACAAAGAAGTGGGATCCGGGTGCACTCCTCACCAAAGTCTCTCAAAGTGTATGAAATCCACAACAATCGGGAGCAACAACTCGCGGCGGCAACATACTCTGCCTCCGTGGTAGACCGAGCTACACTAGACTCGCTTGCGGGAAGACCATGAGACCAACGAAGAACCAAGAAACCGACAAGTACCGAAGTAGACTTCCTCTCGACTCGACAACCAAAGAAAATCCGCATCGGAAAAACCATGAAGAGATAGAGTCGAGGAGGAAGAATACCAAAGGCCAAGACCGAGGGGCGGATCGTAGGTACCGAAAATCCTCTTGACGCGTCCGTCGATGTGATGTCCTCGGCGAAGCCTCGAAAACGAGCGCACGGACACACGCCGAACCGTATGTCCGGCCTCGTCGCCGTCAAGTAGAGGAGGGAGCCGATCATGCTCCCGTACTCCCGCCGGTCCACCGGTTCTCCGTCCTCATCCGCATCCAAAGTTGTCGTACTCCCCATGGGGAGTCAACATCGGCTTCACATCTTGCATCCGGAACTTCCTCGCATGTCTTTCGTGTACTTGGTTTGGTGCACAAATGTACCGTCCTTCACTTGCTTGATCCGCGCCCCGCAGAAAATACTGCAACTCGCCCATCATGCTCATCTCGAACTCCCTGCTCATCTCATCTGCAAACTTGGCAACAAGGTTATGTGACGAGCCACCAAAGACAATATCATCCACGTAAATCTGAACAATCAGCAAGTCATTTCCATGCTTGAGGAGAAACAAGGTTCTATCCACGGTACCCATCACAAACCCTCTGCTCAAAAGAAAACCTCTCAACCTCCCATACCAAGCACGAGGCGCCTGTTTCAACCCATACGAGCCCTTTTCAACTCCGTATACCCCGTGTGGGTACAACTCGCTCTCAAACCCGTGTGGTCGCTTCACATACACCTCCTCCTCTATGACCCCATTCGGAAAAGCACTCTTCACGTCCATCCGAAACAACTTGAACCCTTTAGCCACGGCAAAGGCTAGAAGGATCCGAATTGCCTCAAGACGGGCCACGGGAGCAAAGGTCTCCTCATAGTCGATCCCCTCCTTCGACTAAACCCCCGAGCAACAAGTCCGGACTTGTTCCTCACAACCATCCCATTCTCTCCCTCTTTGTTCTTCCAAACCCACTTGGTTCCTATGGGATGGCAATTAGGAGGTGGTTCAACTAACTCCCACACCTGGTTCCTCTCAAAGTTTTCCAACTCCTCATGCATAGAATTGACCCAGTTTGCATCAGATAAAGCATGTCCAATGTCCTTGGGCTCAAAAGTAGCAACAAAAGCCGCATGAGCAAAATGAGAGGAATTCCTGGACCTCGACCGTGTAGTGCGTTCATCAATGTTCCCAATGATCTTCGACAGGGGATGCACTTCTTGAATTCGCCGGGAGCCTCACGCCTCGAGACTACCTCCCCCTCAACTTCAGCTTCTCTCGCCTGGTCCTCTTGTTGCACCGTCGTTGTCCATGATGTAGACGGTCCATGTTCCAAAGTGGTTGTAGGGGAAGTAGTGGGTACATGCTCGGCTTCGGGCTCATGGTTCTCCCCATCATCATCTCCGGCTTCATCTTTCTCCTCCTCAAAGAGGTCCTCGGCCATCTCTTCATCACCCGCACATTCAAAGCCAAGAGAGGTACATGGCATTGTCTCGTCGAAGGTCACCTCGCAAGTCTCCATGATTTTGTTAGTCTCAAGGTTAAGCACCCTATAGGCTCTAGAATGGTTAGCATATCCAAAGAAAATACCATCACTAGACCTAGCCTCAAACTTGTCGAGTTTTCCCTTCTTCAAAATAAAGCACTTGCAGCCAAAAACTCGGAAGTGACTCACCTTGGGTGCCCGACCATGCATAAGCTCATAACAAGTCTTCTTCTTGAAAGCTCTCAATAAAATCCGGTTGGAAACATGGCAAGCTGTATTGACCGCCTCAGCCCAAAACCTCCTAGGAGTCATGTGCTCATCGAGCATCGTCCTAGCCATCTCACAAAGAGTCCGATTTTTCCTTTCCACGACTCCATTTTGAGGGGGCACATAAGGGGTCGAATACTGATGTTCAAGACCTAGATCACGACAAAAGGCATCAAAACGAGAGTTCTTGAACTCAGAGCCATTATCACTGCGGATAGCTCGAATAGCATTTCCATGCCTCTCATTTTTCAACCTCACGATCAGATCTCGAACAAAACCAAAAGTCTCACTCTTATCCTCCAAGAAGAACACCCAGGCATAGCGAGAGTAATCGTCCACCACAACAAGGACATACCACTTCCCACCCACCGAGCGAACTCGAGCTGGCCCAACAAGGTCCATATGCAACAGCTCTGTCGGACGCTCGGTCATGACATCGGTCAGGGGTGGATGGGGAGTGGCTACCATCTTACCATGCCTACACGTAGCACAAACCAAATCCTTCTCAAGCTTCAACTTCGGCAATCCTCGGACAAGGTCAAGACCACTCAAGCGGGAAACCAAATCAAAGCTCAAGTGTCCCAACCGTCTATGCCATTTCCACAAATCAGAAGAAGGACCAGCCATCAAACAGCGAAAGCGAGGACCCAAAGAACGAGAGAAATCAGCCCCGAAAATCCGACCCTCGGGGATGATCATACGGACAAGATCACCTCGAGAATCAAGCAAACGAGACTCGCCGGACTTGAAACGCACCTCAAAACCCTCATCAAGCAACTGAGAAACCGAAAGCAAATTAAAACCCAAAGACTTCACAAGAGCCACTCTCTTCAACGTTACCTTGTCACTCACATGCACAACACCCTCTGAAAGCACCCTACCTCGTCTATTGTCCCCAAATGTGATGTCTTGCTTTTCCTTCACCGGGGTGAGGCCGGAGAACCACTTCTTATCTCCCGGTCATGTGTCGAGAACACCCGGAGTCAATCAACCAAATGTTCTCCAAGCCTCCCCCGCCCGCAAATCGAAACAAGAACGAGAATGAGCTAGCGACTCGACACTGGGGTTAGCACAAAGAAAGTTAAACCAGTGTCGAGCCATCTGCTCAAAAGAGGGGTTAGCAAACATCACTCCCTTGCCACCAAACTTCCCATGTCCCATGGGAGGAGTACGAGCACCACGAGGGGGAAAACGTGGTCCGTAGTTTCTCTGGAACTCAAAGCTGCGATCATCTCCCCTAAACCCGTACTGAGGACGAGTAGGAGGACGTCCAGCAAAACCACCACGAGCCCGACCAAACCTCTCACCGGCCCCGCACACCATCATCTCTCCCCGACAAACCTCTCACCACCACCACCTCTCCGTGGGAACCCGCCAACACTCCTCACACTTCCCACACCCCGTGGAAGTGGCACTCTAGGCTCGGGAATACCATGAGGCCGGCGATACCTGTCCCGGTTTGCTTGCTCCCTAGCAAGCCTCTCATCCCTCTTCCTCTTGTAGCAAAACTCGCAAGATGCCTCTCCTTGCCACAATACTCACACCCGAAGGGGATGGGTTTTGGTTTTGGCTCGGCTTCTCTCTAGGCTTCTCACCCTTCTCACCCACAAACTTCACCGGTTTCGGAAATCATTTGTCTTAGGTGGGAATTTGGGTGGATCTTGGGTTGGGTCAAGCTTGTTGCAAAGGTGGTTGGGCTTTGGTATGAAAGAGTTCTTGGGTGCTTTTGGGAGTGGGACTTGGATCTCTCCGATCACCTCAAACTCGGGGTTAGACTCAACACACTTCTCGTACACACTCTCCCCACTCGTTCTCTCCCACTTTCTCACCCAACTTCTCAAACCCCAAACCACGACCATCGGCTCTCTTGAACTCCTCAATCATGATTTTCAATTGAGGTTCCCGCCCGTACAACCAACCCAACACCTTCCTCAAATAGTCATTCTCCTCATAGATGACATCCAAACGGGAAGCAAGTTCAAGATTACGCAAAGTGACTTCATCACAACCTAGAACATGCATTTGCAACGGAGATTTCAAAGATGCTTCCAAAGAACTAATGGTAGAACGAGCATCGACAAGCTTAGCATGCATAGTAGGACATGATTTGCAAGCACCAAGCAAAGTGGGTCTAGCCTTAAGCTCATCATGTTCGAGTCCTAAGAGCATCTAGTTGAGCCAAAATAGAAGCATTCTTCTCATTAAGCGAGTTTGATTTCATTCAACCAAGCATCACATTCAACACATTCAACATCATCGGGAGGAGTAGGAGCAAGTTTCAAAGAGTCATTCTCAAGTTTCAATTCAAGCAATTTTGACTCTAACTCTCCTACTTCCTCACTAGCATTCTCAAGCCGAGCCCTAAGATCTTTCCTCATCTTTTTGGCATCTCTCAAGACACTATCACGGTTATCAAGCAAACCATTCAACCTAGCAATCTCGGCAAGCAAGGAGTCGGGATCACGGTTTACCTCATCCTCCGAGTCGGAGTCGCCGTCTTCCTTCACACTCTTCTTGCCGCTTGAGCTATGGGCCATGCCACAAAAGCCCTCGAGCGCCACACGGCTCGGCCCCGCCGAGGTTCCGGCTTGCACTCTTCTTGCCACCGCGCCTCCCGGTGTCTTCATCTTCGCCGCTCGAGCTTGATCGCTCCTCGCTTGAGCTTGAGTCAACGTCGCTCGCACCGGCCACCATCGCTCTTGCCTTGTTCTTCTTGTAGGTGCTCTTGCTCGGTCGCCGCTTGTCCTTGTCCTTGCTCTTGGACTTGTTGAAGTGCTTGCCCTTGGAGGAGTACTTGTCTTCACGCCTCGGGTGCGCCTTGTACTCGTTCACCTTGTACTTGTTCTCCTCTCGCTTCCGTGCACTCGGCGATGAAGTGGCCACGCTTGCCACACTTGTAGCACGTCCCCGAGCTCCGCCTTGCGTTCCTCCGACTCTCGTGTAGTCGTTCAAACCTTCTTGAGAGCAAGGCCAGCTCCTCCTCGCCCAAGCACATCAAACTCCTCATCTGGAATGGACATAAGAGAGGACAAAGAAAACTGTCGACAGGAAGGGTTAGATTTGCCCTTTGATCCTCCCACAAGAGCAAGACTATGGTCAGTCGAGCACTCGTGCTTGGATAGCAACTTCCTGTCGACCTCAGCCGACTTGAGCTTAGAAAAGAGGTCATCCAACTCAATAGTCAAATAATTCCCAGACTCCTTGATGGCCTCAACCTTAGCACCCCAAACATTTGGATCCAAGACATGCAAGAGCTTCAAAGCCTGATCATGCTCGGAATACGGAAAATCCTCAACATTTGCCTTCATGTTGTTCACGATGGCGGTGAACCTCCGAAACATCGCATCAATGTCCTCACCGGAAGTGGAGTGAAATTCTCATATTGCATCCGGTAAGAGACAAAGAGGTGAGCCTTTACATGGTTATCACCACCGTGAGCAACCAACAACTTATCCCAAATTTGCCAAGCAAGATTCAAATGGCGAACACGCTCAAACTCTGGATCACACAAGCTCCGGCACAAGTGATCAACGGCTTTTGCATTAGCCTCATACTTGGCCTTGGCATCGGCATCGGTCACCATAAGAGTATGGATGTTGACCGGAATAGCATAGGTCTTGTCAAGCACAATAAAATCCAATAGCTTCCCTCGAAGAAAGATCATCATACGAGCCGCCCACTTGTGGTAACCCTTGCCATCGAAGTGCGGCGGACCGCCCCGCTCAACGTACGCCATCTTAGGATTCGAGACTTGTCAAAGTCGCAAAGAATCCGCACCGAGCTACGATACCAATTGAAGGATCGGATGGCGACTAGAGAGGGGGGGAGTGAATAGGAGCCGGTAAAAATTCTTCCCAAAGAACCCGGCCTATGTCCTACTCAAATCCCGGTCACACACAAGCGATGGATCGAATCACGCACCAATCGCCAAGACTACGAGGTTATGGATCAACTTCTAGCCTTAGGAACGATTCCTCAAAGCACACGCGGAAGCACTAGAAAGGGAGGAGGGAATCGAACCAAGAAGCAAAGCACACAGGCTCTGGCGGACCGTCCGCGCAGGAGGGGCGGACCGTCCGCAAGAGCTGCGCGGACCGTCCGGCCGGGTATCGCGGACTGTCCGCACCCGAGCCGCGGACCGTCCGGCCTTAGCCGCGGACCGTCCGTTAATTTACACAGAACGACCCAAAGCCACCCCTGTCGGTGCGGAATATGGTCCCGACACTAACCAGTAGATAGCGCCTAGGTCTATCCCTCAATGGTCGATGCCAACCAACAAATGACACAAGGGTTTATCCTGGTTCCGGCCAAGGAGGCCGTACGTCCAGCAGAGGTGTGCTCGTGGCACTATATTGCTCAGCACCGGGGGTGCTTGTAGTGGGGCAAATACAAGCAAGGCGGGAGAGGAAGCGTGGCTTCCAAGTCCCTGAGAGAGTGGCTGAAGATGTTGTGGGAGAATAAGAGAGTGAGTGCACGGTGTGTTCTGTCGAACTGAACTCGTCCCCCCCCCCTCGCGGCTGGGGGCTCGCCTCCCCCTTTTATAGGCTAAGGGGGCGGCGAGTTACATGCACGCCGCGCTATCAGCTACGTGGGGGTGCACGTCGTGCTACACCGTAGAGTGGGCGGCTGTTCGGACGATCTTCGCTGCGATCCGGCCATGATGGCCTACCCCGTACCCGAACAGTGGCGGTTCGAGGGTAGGAGGGCGGCAGATGGTGGTGGCGTCCTCTGATAGGCTTCGAGGGAGGTGCCGATGATGGGCGGTACGGGGCACGGGAGCGGGCGAACGGCGTTCCTTCCCAATGCGCTCCGCGGTAGCGGAGTGGTTGCTACAGCGCCCGGCGTGCGCCCGCAAGGCCGGGCGTGCGCCCGCACGCGTGGGTACGGCGGTCGCGCCGTTACGGACCGGGATGGCCATCCACCGGCCTAGCGCCCCCCACCCAACTCCGTAGGGTCACGGGAAAGTGAAATCGAGGGTGCGCCCGGCCCCCCTTCGAGGGTCGGGCGCGTTAGCCGTACTGTAGTGGGCGCGCGGTGTCACGGGACCGACACCGGCCGTACGCACGGTCCATCCCCACGGTGGCGGGGATGGACTCCTCCCCCGGGGAGTTGGTGTGGCGGCACCGGGCGCGAGCCCCGGCGCATGATGGCGCCGTCTCGCGGCGTCGGGGCGTTAAATGCCCAAGTACGGGGCCGGCGCACGCGTGCGGGGCGCCCGTGAGCGTGGCGGGCCCCGGCCGAGGGCGGGACGGACCCTCGAGCGGGACGAGACCCGCTCGAGGGGGGAGTGAGCCCCCGAACGGGGCGGGACCACTCGAGGGGAGAGTTGCCCCTCGAACGGGGCGGAGCCCGCTCGAGGGGGAGCGCACCCTCGAGTGAGGCGGAGCCTGCTCGAGGGGTCTTCTAAGCGGGCTGTCTCGGTGGGCCGTCGGGATCCCGGCGTGGGCCGTGTCCTGCATGGTTAGTTGCCTGCATGGTTAGGCTTAGCGTGTTTTGATACCGGGATTTAAGTGAGGATTTCCCCGTTGTTTAAGGGGACCCCTAGGGCTGTCCCCGACAGTAGCCCCCGAGCAACTGCGGGTTTGCCATTGAGGCTCCCGCAGATGCTGGAACCTACTGATAGGACGTTCTTCCCTCCTTGTTTGCGAACGCTTTCCGTGGGGCCGCGTCACGGACCCGCGGGTCTAGCCCCCCCGAAGCCCCGCAGAGTGTGGGTTCTCCCCGCAGGGGTTAACCGCGAGAACTTTGGTCAGAAAGGCGTGGCACATATGCCAACCGGCATCGGCGGTATTTCAGCCGGCTTCGGGGGTGCACGCTCCCCTCGTCACTGCCTCCGACGGGTGCAATTTCAAGGAGGTGTAGCCGTGCGTCAAGCCCCCCGAGCCTTGGCCCGTTCGAGGCGATCGGGTCGAGCCTGACGACTTTTTTTTTTAACGCGCCCTCGCCGTCCCTCCGCGGGACGGAGGGTGAGGTTTCCGCGACTCCCATCGAGCGGGTCGCGAATCGCGGATTCCTCGTCGAGCGCTAGCGGGTGGTTCAAGTGGACGCCCATGCCCCGTTCGATAAGGGTAGGCTGCGCGGTCCGGAGACACGTCCATGGAAGCGCTTGCGTGGGTTTGCTAGGTGGGGCTCGGTCCCGTTCGCTAGGGACCGAGGGCGCGGAAGCTCTCCCTCGGTGGGATCCCCCCGGCTAGCTGCCCTCGCTGGCTCTCGAACACGACATGTGGGGCACCCTCGAGCCGACGGGCTCGAGGAATGGCTCGAATGCGCGTGCCCTCGTCGTCCCTAACTCTGCGATCTGAGGCACCTGTTCGAACCCGTCGAGGGTCAGGCTTCGAACCTCTGATCAGTAAGGCCGTGCGGGGCCGTGCCTGGACAGCCCCGTCTTTTCGCGCTTGCGGCCGTCGAGGGGTCTGGGCGGGCCAGCCCTCGAGGCGCTTGTTGGCAGCACGGCGCGGCATGAGTGCTTTCGGTGCCCGCTCTATTTCAAGCGTGACCTGGGCGACCCTCTCTCGCGCGTGCCTTCTTTTAGAGGGTTGACATTGTCTCGAGCCGGGGGCTCGTGCCGCTCGAGGGTTTTGCGTGGCATGGGTGCCGCGGGTGCCTCGCTCTACATCGAGCAGGTCCCGGGCGACCTTCTCACGTCGATATCCCATCGAGGGTTGACGTCATTTTGAGCCGTGGGCTCGTGCCGCTCGAGGGTTTTACGCGGCATGGGTGCCGCGCGTGCCTCTCGCTCTACATCGAGCAGTCCCGGCGACCTTCTCACGCCGATATCCCATCGAGGGTCGTTTTTGTTTCGAGCGGGGGCTCGTGCCGCTCGAGGGTTCCACGCGGCATGGGTGCCCGTGGTGCCTCCGCTCTACATCGAGCGAGTCCCGGCGACCTTCTCACGCCGATATCCCATCGAGGGTCGTTTTTGTTTCGAGCCGGGGCTCGTGCCGCTCGAGGGTTCCACGCGGCATGGGTGCCCGTGGTGCCTCTCGCTCTACATCGAGCAGGTCCCGGCGACCTTCTCACGCCGATATCCCATCGAGGGTCGTTTTTGTTTCGAGCGGGGGCTCGTGCCGCTCGAGGGTTCCACGCGGCATGGGTGCCCGTGGTGCCTCGCTCTACATCGAGCGAGGTCCCGGCGACCTTCTCACGCCGATATCCCATCGAGGGTCGTTTTTGTTTCGAGCCGGGGACTCGCCCCCGCTCGAGGGTGCTCCTTGCTTGGCAAGGGACCCGGCATTTAAATGCCTCGCGGTCGTGCGACGAGCTCCCGGGAGAGCTCGGGCGGGGACGCGGCGCGCCGCTCGAGCCTCGAGCGGATCCGCGCAGGCCCTTGTCGATCGCGACGAGGCGCCGTGGAACGCGCGCGCGGACACGGAGAAGACGCGGACGCCGGCCGCCAACCGGGAGGCGGAGGTGGCCACCGCTCGCGCCGAAACCCGGGAGCTCCGCACGTCGCTCGTGGGGGCGCAGGCGCGGCCAGCCGCCGGCCGAGGAGCGGGCGCGCGGGTTGGAGCGACGCGCCAAGGAGGCCGACGACCCGAGGGCCGCCCTCGACGCCAAGGCCGCGGCCCTCGTCGCCGCCGAGGAGCGGCTCCGGCGAGGAGCGCATCGCTTGCCCGGGGGCCGAGGGGCGGCTCCGGCGAGGAGCGAGCCAAGCCGGCGGCTCGGCGGCCGGCCGCCCGCGTGCCCTTGGCGGCCACGTCACGGAGCGGATGCACCGGCGTTGCACCTAGGCGTCCGGGAAGGCCCTCGGAGTGGTGCGATCCCACTACGAGGTCAACTTCGAGGCGCTGGCGGAGGGCTACATCGTTCCCGAGGGCGTCGAGGACGAGGTGGCCATGGAGAGCGTAGACGCGCTTGCTGCCGACGCCGCCGGATCGCTCGCCGAGGCCTTCGAGGAGTTCCTCTTCCCCGACGTCGCGGACGCTGCTGCTCCTCCCGCCTGAAAGCAGTCTGGGCGCTAGGCCCGTTTTTTATGTGTATCAGTACTCTGGCCTCGTGGCCTTTTGTAAATAAACAAGTCGTTTCATGAACATGGGCATTTGATGTAAATGAAATCGTTTGTTTATCACGCTTTTTGTTTCTCCTTCTTCCTGAGTAGATTCTAGTTAGGGGAGTTTGATTTTCGCGGGGGGGCCCGCCGGGTTGGAGGCGAGAGAGAAGGGCCATAGCCACGCGGCGTAGGCTATCTCTGGCTCGCACGCTCCTTCCGCTGTGCCACCTGCGCCCTGTTCGAATCGTGGCTCGAGGTTGAAGTAGGAAACAAACTTAGCGCGTGTGAGTCGTTTTTTATTTTTGCGCAAAAAATGGGACCATTTTAGGGGGGGGGGGATGCCCCCCGTAGTAGCCCCCGAGGGTAACTTGGGTTTCAGGGGAAAGCCGAGTTGCCCTTTTATTAGACTTGGAGTATTTACATAGTTGACACCAACTGGGGCGTTGGCCATGTGAATTTACAACAAAAAGTACTTGGAAATCCTAGCTAAGGGTAGAAGCGACGTAGCTGTTGGATGTTCCAAGCGTTGGTGAGTTCTTCGCCGTCCTCGTTGGCCAGCTTGTATGTGCCTGGTTTGAGCACCTTCACCACGACGTAGGGTCCCTCCCATGGGGGCGATAGCTTGTCGCGCCCTCGGTTGTCTTGGCGTAGCCTTAGGACCAGATCCCCTTCGCTGAAATCCCTCCGACGTATCTTGCGTGCTTGGTAACGTCGTAGGGACTGTTGATACCTTGCGGAGTGCATCAACGCCACGAGGCGTACTTCGTCTAGCTGGTCCAGCGAGTCCTCGCGGGCTCGCTGGTTAGCCTCCTCGTCGTAGCCTCGAACCTTGGGCGACCCATATTCCAGGTCCGTGGGGAGGACGCGCCTCCGCGCCATGGACTAGGAAAAACGGGGTGAACCCGGTGGCTCGCTTGGGGTGGTCCTTAGGCTCCACACGACCGCCGGGTAGTTCTTGGAGCCATTTTCGGCCGCATTTGTTGAGCCGGTCGAAAATTCGGGCTTGAGGCCCTGTAGAATCATGTCGTTGGCACGCTCCACTTGGCCGTTGGTCTGTGGGTGTGCCACAGCTGCCCAATCCACGCGGATGTGGAACTTGTCGCAGAACTCCAAGAACTTCCGGCCCGTGAACTGGGACCCATTGTCCGTGATGATGGAGTTTGGCACTCCAAAGTGGTATACGATGTCGGTGAAGAACGTGACCGCCTGCTCCGCCCTTAAATTCGTGATGGGGCGCACCTCCACCCACTTGGAGAATTTGTCGATCGCGAGAAGCAGATGGGTAAAGCCCCCGGGCGCCTTCCGCAGGGGCCCGACGATGTCCAACCCCCACACGGCGAACGGCCATGTCACGGGGATTGTTTGCAGGGCATGAGCGGGCAAGTTGGACTTGCGGGCGTAGAACTGGCACCCTTCGCAGGTGCGTACGATTTCGCTGGCGTCCGCGACCGCGGTAGGCCAATAGAAGCCCTGGCGGAACGCGTTGCCGACGAGGGTGCGCGGCGCGGCGTGGTGGCCACAGATTCCCGCGTGGATGTCCCGTAGGAGCTCGCGCCCCTCGGGAATGGGTATACACCGCTGGAGGATGCCTGACGCGGCGCGCTTATACAGCTCGCCGTCGACGAGGGTGAAAGATTTGGCCATCCTGGCAATGCGCCTGGCTGCGGCCCGATCCGCGGGGAGTTCCCCTCGAGCGATCCAGGCGATGTATTTTTCCCGCCAATCCACTTGGACAGGGGCCGGCTCTATGTCCATCGCATCGACCTCGTGGGAGCCGTACCCCTCGAGAAGGGAGAGCACGTACGCCTCGTTCGAGGGGTCCTCATCCATGGGTTCCGCACCCGCTGGATTCGAGGGAGCCCCCGAGGGTCCGCCGTCGCTCGAGGGGTAGGGCTCGAAGACGACCGAGGGCTGCGCGATGTCGCGCGCGAAAACGTTCGGGGGAACGGTGATCCGCCCGGACGCGATCTTCGCCAGCTCGTCTGCTTCCTCGTTGTACCGGCGGGGTACGTGATTAAGCTCGATGCCGTAGAACTTGTCTTCGAGGGCCCGCACGGCTTTACAGTAGGCCTCCATCTTGTCGTCGTGGCAGCTCGCGTTCTTCATGACTTGATCGATCACGAGCTGCGAGTCCCCTCGCACGTCGAGGCGCTTGATGCCCAACTCAATGGCGATTTTGAGGCCGCATAGAAGGGCCTCGTATTCTGCCATATTGTTGGACGCGGGAAAGTGGAGGCGCACTGCGTAGCGCATGTGCTCACCGAGGGGTGACACGAAGAGCAGGCCCGCGCCCGCTCCTGTTTTCATCACCGAGCCGTCGAAGAACAGAGTCCATCACTCTGCTTGGATTTGTGGGGGCGGCAGCTGCGTGTCCGTCCACTCAGCGACGAAATCGGCTAAGATTTGCGATTTGATGGCCTTACGCGGGGCGTAGGCAAGCGTCTCGCCCATCAACTCCACGGACCACTTGGCAATCCTGCCTGCCGCGTCGGGGTTGCGAATGATCTCTCCTAGCGGGAAGGAAGAGACCACCGTGACCGGGTGGGCCTCGAAGTAGTGGCGGAGCTTGCGCCGCGCGAGGACTACCGCGTACAACAGCTTCTGGACCTGGGGGTAGCGCGTCTTCGTGTCCGACAGGACTTCGCTGATGTAGTAGACCGACCTCTGCACGGGCAAGGCGTGCCCTTCTTCTGTGCGCTCTACGACGATCACGGCGCTGACCACCTGGGTGGTTGCGGCTACGTAGAGCTATAGGGGTTCGCCGTCTCGCGGCGGCGTGAGGATTGGGGCATGCGTCAGAGACGCCTTCAGCTTGTCGAGCGCTTCCTGGGCCTCGGCGGTCCAAGAGAAGCGCTCGTGCTTCTTGAGCAGCCGGTAGAGGGGCAGGCCCTTCTCACCGAGCCTCGAGATGAAGCGGCTTAAGGCGGCGAGGCACCCCAACACCTTCTGCACCCCTTTGAGGTCCCGAATTGGACCCATTCGCTCGAGGGCCGCGACCTTTTCAGGGTTGGCCTCGATTCCCCACTGGGAGACGATGTACCCTAGGAGCATGCCCCGCGGCACTGGAAAGACACATTTTTCGGGGTTTAGTTTGACCCCGTTGGCCCGTAGGCAGCTGAACGCGACGCCAAGGTCGTTAACCAGGTCGTCCGCCTTCCTGGTCTTGACGACGATGTCGTCCACGTAGGCCTCGACCGTCCGCCCGATGTGGTCCCCAAAAACGTGCCGCATGCGGCGCCGATATGTTGCGCCCGCGTTTCGAGGCCAAAAGGCATCGTGACGTAACGAACGTCCCGAACGGTGTGATGAACGAAGTCGCGAGCTGGTCGGACTCCTTCATTTTTATTTGGTGATATCCCGAATAGGCATCAAGGAAACAGAGTAGTTCACACCCGGCTGTTGAATCAACGATTTGATCTATGCGTGGCAAAGGAAAAGGAACTTTTGGACATGCTTTATTGAGACTAGTGTAGTCTATACACATCCTCCACTTCCCATTTTTCTTTTTTACAAGCACAGGATTAGCTAGCCACGTAGGGTGGAACACTTCCTTGATGAATCCGGCCTCGAGAAGCTTCCGCAGCTCCGCTCCGATCGCCCGTCGCCGCTCCTCGTCGAAGCGGCGCGGCGCCGCCGCTGCTGCACGGCGCGGGCGTTTGGCAGGATATCAAGGGAGTGCTCGGTGACCTCCCTCGGGATGCCTGGCATGTCCGAGGGGCTCCACACGAAGACGTCGGCGTTGGCGCGGAGGAAGTCGACGAGCACTGCTTCCTATTTAGGGTCGAGGGTCGAGCTGACCCTCAACGCCTTGCCCACGGGGGCCGACGGGTCGAGGGGGACCCCTTTGGTTTGCTCGGCGGCCTCGAAGGTGCCGACGTGCTTGGCGGCGGAGCTGAGGTCGTCGTTGACCATCTTCTCCAGCGTGTTCGCCAGCGCTTCATCCAGCGCTAGTGCCTCTGCATGTTCCACGCACTCGACGTCGCAGTCGAATGCGTGCTCGATCGACGACCCGACGGTGATGACGCCGTTTGGACCCGGCATCTTCATCTTCAGGTACGTGTAGTTGGGGACCGCCATGAATTTGGCATAGCAAGATCGCCCAAGTATGGCATGGTAGGCCCCTTTGAACCCCACCACTTCGAAGGTGAGGGTTTCCTTGCGGAAATTCTTGGGGGTCCCAAACCAGACCGACAGATCGATCTGTCCGAGGGGTTGAACCTGCTTGCCGGGCGCGATGCCGTGAAACGGCTTCGTGCTGGGCCGCAGCTGGTCCAGCCCGATCCCCATCAAGCGCAATGTATGCGCGAAGAGGATATTGAGGCTGCTGCCTCCGTCCATAAGGACCTTCGAAAACCGGCGTTCCCAATGATGGGATCGACCACCGGCGGCATCTTGGCCGGGTTCGGGATGCGGTTTGGGTGGTCATCCCGGCTAAAGGTGATGGCATCCTTCGACCAGTTAAGGAAGGCCGGAGGCGCCCTCTCTGCGGCGAGGACTTCGTGCCGCTCCTTCTTGCGTTGCCGGGTCGACATGTCGACGGTAGGTCCCCCAAAGATGAGGAACACATTTTCGACAGCGGGGAAGCCACCCGCGTCGCCATCGCCCCCATCTTTCTTGGCCTCTGCCTCCTTCGCGGCGGCACGGCCATAGAACTTTTTGAGCATGTCGCACTGCTCAAGAGTGTGGTTCACGGGAGTCTTGTGGTAGGGCATGGCTTCTTCATCATGTCGTCAAACACCCCCGGGCCTCGAGGAGCCGGTCGAGGGCCCCGTCGGGCCGGGTCAACAGCGAGGGCCTCGGCGTTG
Source organism: Cenchrus americanus (assembly GCA_947561735.1). Taxonomy (NCBI): domain Eukaryota; kingdom Viridiplantae; phylum Streptophyta; class Magnoliopsida; order Poales; family Poaceae; genus Cenchrus; species Cenchrus americanus. The sequence goes on along the minus strand of OX387244.1, from coordinate 52,141,100 downwards.
CCGCTGTTGCGCCCCTGCTCGCGCGCCTCGCGGCACGGCTTTTTTCCTTTCTTGCCCCGCTTGTCGTTGCGGCGCGGCTCCTTGGACCCACTGCCCTCCGCGGGCGTGTCCTCGGAGCGCTTGCCCTTCTTGCCGTCGAAGATTGCCCCCACGGCCTCCTCTCCGGAGGTGAAGCTGGTGGCAATGTCGAACAGCTCGTTTGAGTCCGTAGGCGGGCTGCGTCCCAGCTCGCGCACGAGGTCCCGGCACGTGGTGCCCTCGAGGAACGCGTGCACGATCTCGGACTGTGCCACGCTGGGGAGCTCCGTGCAGCGCTTGGAGAAGCGCCGTATGAAGTCCCGCAGCGATTCGCCGGGCTTCTGCGTGCAGGAGCGCAGATCCCACGAGTTCCCAGGGCGCACGTATGTGCCCTGGAAGTTGCCCACGAACGTGTGGACTAGATCGTCCCAGTTATGGATCCGGGCCGGCGGGCAAGTGCTCGAGCCATGTCCGCGCCGCGTCGCCCAGATGCAGGGGCAAGTTGCGGATGATCACTTCTTCGTTGGTGGCCCCGCCCGGTGCCGACGGAGCTAGGCGGTAGTCGTTGAGCCGGACGCGGGGGGTCCGTCTCCCCGTTGTACTTGACGATCGTCGAGGGCTGACGGAAGCGCTGGGGGAACGTCGCCGTGCGGATCTCCCGGCTGAACACACGGGTGCCCGGGGGCTCCGGCGTCGGGGAGCGATCCTCACCGCTGTCGTAGCGTCCACCCCTTCGAGGGTGGTAGCCCCTGGCCGCTCGTGCGTCCACCTTGCTGGTGCGCCTGGCGTTGATGATGTTGCGGGCATCGCCATCCAGCACCCTGCGCGCGTCAAGGAGCCGCTTCTTGGCCGGCGTGCGTCCTTGGTCAGCAGGTTGACCCGCGTGCACCGAGGGTTCGCCTCCTGGTGCGGGATCATCACCCCGCGCATCCCCCTGTTGGCGGATGCGTGAGGCCGAGCTTTCGGCCTGCTGGACGGCCGCCTGCTCGATGAGAGTCTGCACCTCGCGGTGCATGTCCCGAGCCTCGAGGGTCGAGGGTGCCGGCATGGCGCGCAGCAACGTCGCGGCGGCGATGAGCTTTTGGCTCGCCCGCGGCGGAGTGTCCGCGTTGTCGACGTTGGGGACGGGGTTGATGCGGTCACGGACTGTCGGCCCGGCTCCCGCGCGCGTTCGCCGCGCGCGGAGGCCTCCCCCCGCCATCGAAGCGCGGAGCGGCCGCACGCGTTCGGTATTCCTCCGCCGGCTTGGCCTCGAGCTCGCGGGCTTGGGCCGGTGTGCGTCGACGTCGGCCCCGGCGGGAGCGCTTGGCCCCGCGGCCGGCGCGTAGCGATCGGCCGGGGCGGCGTGACTTCCCCGTCTCCGGCACCTGCCGCACCGGCGGCATTGGCTGGGTCGTTGGTGATGATGGCGCAACACTCCCACGCGGGGTCGTAGCTCCTAGTGCTGGAGTCGTCGGAGCAGCCAAACCAGTAGTCTGTGGCGTCGAGAAAGCGCCTGAACGCGACTGGGTCCGGCACGCCGGAGAAGTCCCACTCCGCGTACCCGTGGCGGCTGGCAGGTGGCATCGTGTCGATGGAGCCCAGGGATGACTCGTCTGCTGCTGAGGTGCCGGGGTCCCTGGCGACGAAGACGTGGCGGCCAGGTGGAACCCTGCGCATCGTCGTGTTGACGTTGGCGTTGTAGGCCGTCGTGGCGCCACGCGGCCCCGATGGGGATGCGTGGTCGGAGACCGCACGCGGTCCCGCCGGGGCGGTGGCGGCCGTCGTGACGGTGGGCGCACCGCGTTGGGCGGCGGCGCGCTCGGCCCGCCGCCGCTCGGACCGCGCCCGACGCGAGCGTAGTCCGCAGCGACGGCGGCGTCGCGGCGTCGACGGACCCGCGGCATCCGTGCTGCGGGCGCTGCGCGCGGTGTCGTGCGTGCGGCGGAGACCAGGGCGGTCCCGGCCCCGGCGCTGCGCGCGAAGCTCCTCGCGGTTGGTGAGGCGCATGAGATAGCCGTTCCCCGTAGCCTGAAAGTTCAGGTCCCCGAAGCGGATTTCGAACCCGGCTAGGAGGGGGTCCGAGCTACCCATGCAGTAGCGCGTAGCATGGTACTCAGTGCGGATCACCATGGAGGGAGTTGGCGAAATGACCTCAGGCGCTCGATTGCCCCACGGTGGGCGCCAACTGTCGGTGCGCAATATGGTCCCGACACTAACCAGTAGATAGCGCCTAGGTCTATCCCTCAATGGTCGATGCCAAGCAACAAATGACACAAGGGTTTATCCTGGTTCCGGCCAAGGAGGCCGTACGTCCAGCAGAGGTGTGCTCGTGGCACTATATTGCTCAGCACCGGGGGTGCTTGTAGTGGGGCAAGTACAAGCAAGGCGGGAGAGGAAGCGTGGCTTCCAAGTCCCTGAGAGAGTGGCTGAAGATGTTGTGGGAGAATAAGAGAGTGAGTGCACGGTGTGTTCTGTCGAACTGAACTCGTCCCCCCCCCTCGCGGCTGGGGGCTCGCCTCCCCTTTTATAGGCTAAGGGGGCGGCGAGTTACATGCACGCCGCGCTATCAGCTACGTGGGGGTGCACGTCGTGCTACACCGTAGAGTGGGCGGCCGTCCGGACGATCTTCGCTGTGATCCGGCCATGATGGCCTACCCCGTACCCGAACAGTGGCGGTTCGAGGGTAGGAGGGCGGCAGATGGTGGTGGCGTCCTCCTTGATAGGCTTCGAGGGAGGTGCGATGATGGGCGGTACGGGGCACGGGAGCGGGCGAACGGCGTTCCTTCCCAATGCGCTCCGCGGTAGCGGAGTGGTTGCTACGCCGCCGGGCGTGCGCCCGCGGTGCGGGCGTGCGCCCGCACGCGTGGGTACGGCGGTCGCGCCCGTTACGGTGACCGGGATGGCCATCCACCGGCCTAGCGCCCCCACCCCAACCCGTAGGGTCACGGGAAAGTGAAATCGAGGGTGCGCCGGCCCCCCTTCGAGGGTCGGGCGCGTTAGCCGTCTTCGTAGTGGGCGCGCGGTGTCACGGGACGACACCGGCCGTACCGCACGGTCCATCCCCACGGTGGCGGGGATGGGCTCCTCCCCTCGGGGAGTTGGTGCGGCGGCACGGGGGCGCGAGCCCCGGCGCATGATGGCGCCGTCCCGCGGCGTCGGGCGTTAAATGCCCAAGTACGGGGCCGGCGCACGCGTGCGGGCGCCCGTGAGCGTGGCGGGCCCCGGCCGAGGGCGGGACGGACCCTCGAGCGGGACGAGACCCGCTCGAGGGGGGAGTGAGCCCCCGAGCGGGGCGGGACCACTCGAGGGGAGAGTTGCCCCTCGAACGGGGCGGAGCCCGCTCGAGGGGGAGCGCGCCCTCGAGCGAGGGCGGGCCTCGCTCGAGGGGTCTTCTAAGCGGGCTGTCTCGGTGGGCCGTCGGGATCCCGGCGTGGGCCGTGTCCTGCATGGTTAGTTGCCTGCATGGTTAGGCTTAGCGTGTTTTGATACCGGGATTTAAGTGAGGATTTCCCCGTTGTTTAAGGGGACCCCTAGGGCTGTCCCCGACAACCCCCGTGTCACGGACCGTCCGCGGGGAGCACGCGGACCGTCCGCCCAGCACCCGCGGACCGTCCGCCTGACACCGCGGACCGTCCGAAACTCCGTCCAACCAAAAACCAAAATCGCGACGGATCGAAACGAAAGACGAGCAAGAACACGAAGAACACGGGACGAACCCTAGCCGCGCGGACCGTCCGCCTGGTCCTCGCGGACCGTCCGCCGGTGCGGACAGAGCTGAAAACGCCCGACCCCGAAAGTCAACTCCCCCAAATCATCATCGGATTTCCCAAACGGTTGAAGCTGTAGAGACAAGGGTTTGGGTACTTGAAAGGCGTCACACAAGGATGCTATAGCCCAAAAATCTTGCCTCCTAACTCCCTAAATCACCGGGAATCGCGAATCCTTTGAGCACCACCAAAAGCTAGAGCACCGAACGAAAACTCACGAATCGAAGTGGTTTCCCGGCGTTTGAGGGTACAAGATCAAGCACAAAGATGCACAAGACATCTATCCATGTATCCCTCAAAGAAATCCGGGGAGAAACCCACTCAAATCCGCGGAATCACACCGGGAACAAAGGCACGAAAACAAGCACAAAAAGTCACGAAAAACAACCCCGAATCTTCTATACAAACCAGGAAAGATTCACAAGGTCTAGCATGCCACCCTAGCATCCATCCCTCTCAACAAATCTCTCATGAAGCTCTCATGCTAGCCTAGAGAAAATAGAAGGAAAAATAGCTACGAAAAAGAGAAAGAGGAGGGAGCAAATGAAACCCTAAGTCACGGAGAGAGAGAGCCATCAACACACACTCATGGCTTATATATCAGGTCCCGCCGGAGTGGTAAATGACTCGACTACCCCTAACTTAACTACGGCGATACAACCCACGTAGGGGCATTTTGGTAATGTTTGTGGGTCTTCCCATCGGACGGCCACGCCTTTGCCGCACCCCCGCGTCCTCCCGACGCAAGCCATGCGATCCCGCCGCGTGTCCTCCGCCTCGAAGCTTCCCGACACGCCGGATCCCGTCTCCGTCGTGTTGGGCCCTCGGACTTGGTTTTGAGGCCCAAACCAAGAAACCGTCCGCCGGTGGTTTTGTGGGCAAACCACCAAACCCCGCGTGCCCGGTCCGGCCTCCCGCCAAACCACTTGACTTGACCGCCACCGTGCACCGGCTCACTTGTCCATGACTTCATCTTGCTTGTGTCGCCACCATGTGGCCCGCACCCGATCCCCGTCGTCCACCGGGTCCCTCGAACCGAGCCTACTTGTCTCTTCATCTCCCGGAGGCCCCTCAAGGCTGAAGACCTTTCGCGCCCGTTCTTCACCCGCAACAACACGAACTAGGCCGCGGCCCTACACCTGCGCACTAAGCCAAGAGTCAATCCAACACCCGTTGTCAATCACTCATCACTGAGGAGCGGTCATCCATCGACCACTGGGACGCTCCTGGTCCTCAACCTCCTGGCCAGCCGGGGGATGTGCTGGGTCAGTGGTCGGTGGCGCCGGCTCCGGGGTGGATGGCGCGTGAAGCTCGTGGACGAAGACACCCGCTGGTACTTGAGCGCAAGTAGAACCAAGCTTTGACAGAACGTCCGCTGCAACATTGTTGTCGCAGACGATGTGGTGGAACTCGAGACCGTAGAACTTGTTCTAGAGCTTGCGGACTTCTAGGCAGTAGGCGTCCATGTTCTCCTTGTTGCGGTCCCAGAACGTGTTGACTTGGTTGATTACCACTGCGGAGTCGCCGTAGACTAGTAGCCGCTTGATGCCCAGTGAAGCCGCGAGGCGAAGCCCATGTAGCAGAGCTTCATACTCGGCTTCGTTGTTTGAGACCTTCCAGAAGACCTGCAGGACGTACTTGAGTTGTTCACCTGTTGGAGAGATCAAGAGTACCCCTGCACCTACGCCTACGAGCTTGAGTGAGCCGTCGAAGTACATCACCCAGTGCTCTAGGCGCTCAGTTGGAGTAGGTAGCTGATTCTCCCGCTACTCCGCCATGAAGTCGACTAGTGCTTGCGACTTGATGGCTGTGCGTGGCTTGAAGTCGATGTTGAGGGCGCCGAGTTCCACTGCCCATTTGGAGATTCTTCCAGTAGCATCTTGGTTCTGCAGGATGTCGCCGAGCGGGTAGTCGGTGACGAGGGAGATCGAGTACTCCTGGAAGTAGTGTCGTAGCTTCCGCGAGGTGATGAGCACTGCGTATAGAAGCTTCTGTACTGGCTGATAGCGTGCCTTTGATTCTGACAGGACCTCGCTGAGAAGTAGACTGGTCGCTGGACTGGGTAGGCATGGCCGTCTTCCTACCGCTCAACGATGATGGCAGTACTGACCACGTGAGTAGTCGCAGCGAGGTAGAGCAGCAGATGCTCACCTTTGCGAGGAGCCGTGAGGACTGGTGACTTTGATAGGAAGTCCTTGAGCTGGGCAAGGGCTTGATCTGCCTCTGGAGTCCATACGAACTTCTCTTGATGTTTGAGTAGTTTGAAGAAGGGGAGCCCCCGTTCTCCAAGCTTCGAGATGAATCTGTTCAGAGCCGCCATGCACCCAGTTAGCTTCTACACGTCTTTGATGCACGTGGGAGCCTTCATGCTGGTGATGGCGGAGATCTTCTCAGGATTGGCTTCGATGCCGCGGTGGCTGATGATGAAGCCGAGTAGTTTGCCCGACGGTACGCCGAAGACGCACTTGTTCGGATTGAGCTTCCAGCGGTACTCTCGCAGGGATGCGAAAGTCTCTTCAAGATCAGCGATGAGCATGTCGGAGTTTCTGGTCTTCACGACCACGTCATCCACATAGGCTTCGACGTTCTTGGTGAGTTGCCTCTTGAAATAGGCCTGGATAGCTCGTTGGTAGGTAGCGTCGGCGTACTTCAACCTGAAAGACATGGTCGTGTAGCAGTACGCGCCAAACGGGGTGATGAACACGGTCTTCTTCTGGTCTTCTTCCTTGATTGCGATCTGGTGGTACCCGGAGTAGCAGTCAAGGAAGCAGAGAAAGTCGCAGCCCGCCGTGGAGTCGATGACTTGATCAATCCGCGGCAACCCGAAGGGGTCCTTGGGGCAGTGCTTGTTGAGGTCGGTGTAGTCGGCGCACATCCTCCACTCGTTCGAGTTCTTCTTGCGGACGAGGACGGGGTGGCGAGCCACTCAGGATGGAAGACTTCTCTGATGAAGCCAGCCGCAAGTAGTTTGGCGAGTTCCTTGTTGATGGCGTCCCGTCTGTCGTCGGCGAAGCGGCGGAGGTGTTGTCGCTTCGGGGTAGCTTTAGGGTCGACGTTGAGTGAATGCTCAATCAGCTCCCTGGGCACCCCTGGCATGTCCGCTGGTTTCCACACGAAGATGTTGTGGTTAGCCTGGAGGAAGTTGATGAGCGCGTCTTCCTATTTCGGGTCGAGGCCCACCCCGATGGTGGTGGTCTTGCTGCTGTCGCCCGTCCCAAGGTCAATTGTCTTGACTAGAACTTCCTCGGCTGGCTGAGGCTTGTTGGCTTTGTCCGACTTCTCTGGGATGTCGAGTTCGCTTGGGGCAAGCTTCTTTGACGCAGCGTAGATCTCCATCATTGCGTTGGGTACTTGATTCGTAGCTGCGAGTTCCACAGCTTCTGTGTCGCAGTCGAAGGATATCTTCAAGTCCCCTTGTAGTGAGAGTACACCCGCTGGACTTGGCATCTTGAGTACCAAGTAGGTGTAGTGGGGTACCGCCATGAATTTGGCGATAGCTGGTCTGCCGAGGATGGCATGGTAGGACGTCTCGAAGTCCGCGACTTCGAACTTGACGTACTCGGTACGGTAGTTGTCCCTTGTTTCCCTGAAGGTAACAGGCAGAACCACTGAGCCCAGTCGGATAGCCGCATTCCCGGGGACGATGCCGTAGAAGGGAGAGGTGCTCTTGGTGAGCATGTGGGTGATGTCGAGCTTCATTTTCTTCAAGGTCTTGGTGAAAAGGACGTTGAGCCCGCTTCCACCGTCGATGAGGACCTTGTTGAGCATTGAGCCCGTGACCACCGGCTTCAGGACGAGTGGGAACCGTCCTGGTTTAGAGAAGCTTGTCCAATGATCCTCGCGGGAGAAGGTAATGGATACCTCCGACCACCGGAGAGGGGTCGGGACCGCTGGTTCAATGCTCATGACTTCTCGACGGGTAGCCTTCTGAGCCCGTCGGTTGGGTAGTCCGCCAAAGAGGACGTTCACCGTCTTGTCGGGTTCCTGGAAGTCGTCGTTGCCTTCATCGGTCTTCATCTTTCCCTTCTTGTCGTGAGGGTGCCGTGGCTCTGGAGTATCTTTGAGTGCTCGCCTGAGTTGGTAGCACTGCTCGGTGGTGTGGTTGCGGTCCAGATGCCACAGGCACTTCTCTTTCAGCAAGTCTTTGAAGCCGCCAGAGGTCTTCTTCGAGTTGTCTTTCGCAGGGCGCTGGATAGCCGCGACAGTGTTGTCTGGCTTGCGCTTGCGATTGGGACCCGAGTAGTTGTTGCTGTGACCGCCTTGGTTCCCGTTGTTGTTGCTGCCGCCGCCCGTGTTCTGTTTGCTCTTGCCACGGATGGCATCGTACTTGGCGTTAGCCTTGTCTTCTTCATCAGCCAGGGAGGTGATCATGTCCTTGAGGTAGGTGATGGAGCTCGGGCGGCGACGACCAAAGTCTTCGAAGGTGCGACGGTGGTAGAGACCATCTTGGAAGAGGTTGATGACCTCCTTGTCAGAGACATCGACTACGGTGGCGCGCTTGTCGAAGAAGTGCCGCATGTACTTGCGAAGGGTCTCACCTTGTTTCTGCTTCACCATTGCCAGGTCCATGCGAGTACCCGAGCGGCCCATAGCGCCCATGAAGTTGCTGGTGAACTGTTCCTTTAGCTGGTCCCACTTGTCGATCGAGTACTTCTCGAGTGACTCGAGCCATGTAAGCGGAGCTTGATCCAGACAGAAGGGGAAGTAGAGGCACTTCGTGTCGTTGTTGCCACCAGTGTTCTCGATGGAGAGGGCGTAGCATCTGAGCCACTGCAGGGGATCCTGCTTCGCGTCGTACTTGGTAATCCCCAGAGGCTTGAATTTCTCTGGGAGGAGTAGGTTGCGAAGTCGTGCAGAGAAGGCGGGGAAGCCGTTGTTGTCACCTGCCGTGGAGGCCTTCTTGCGTCGTAGTTCTTCGATTTTCTGGCGGGCGTCGAAACCGCCACGTGAGGCGCCGGAGACGTGGTTGTCCGCGTGGCCTCGGCCGCCGCGGTCCCCTCCGCCCCCAGCTCTCCTGTCAGCCCCATGGTTGGAGCTCCCGCCGTCGCTGCCTCCACCGCCAGGATCACGGTGGGGGATGATCGCCCGGCCGCCGCCGGTGCTGTCGCCATCATGAGAAGGTCCATCAGCTATTGCCCGAGTATGGTTGGGGTTAGCTTGTAGCTCCACTCGAGTACGGTTACGACCGAGGTCCGCACTGCGGCTTGTGGCTTCATTGTCGCGGTTCCTGACGGGGGGCGCTTGAGTGACCCTGTTGTTGACTCGCATGAAGTAGGCGCCCTCCGCGAGCTTGGCGATGACTTGCCCCGCGCGCATCCCCTGAGCCTGACGTGCTATCGTAGTGATAGACATGAGGCATTTCTCTGGGGTGGTGTGCACCCGGCTCTCGACTTGGTCGAGTGCTTCTGCGAGGTTCCGGATGGGAAGGGATTCGCGGAGACGTCGGCGCCATTCGTTCTGCTTTCTTTTGCGTTCACGTCGAGCGTCCCTGTTGGTGTCGGTCTCGTCGGCGGGCGCATTGGCGGACAACTCGTCCGCTGAGATGTCCTCAAGATATTGGTCGGGGACCGTCCCTGAGGGCCCTGGCGTCTCGTTGGTAGTCATGAAGACTTGCCGGTCAGGAGTGCCAAGGCTGGAGTCACTGGTTGCCACCTCTGTTGGAGTGTGCTCCCCAGCTGGAGCGAGTGGTGTTCCCTCCTGGAAAGGAAGTGAGTCGAGGTAGGCGGCGCAGCATGAATTCCCTCCTGTCAGGTCTGTGGGCTTGCGGTCTGGCCAGTAGACGAATCTCCCAGTGTGTGTAGATGTTATAACCAGGCCGGAAGCCGGTTCTGACAGGGGTTGCTCTGTAGTGTTGTTCTCGGACTCGGGCTCATCAGGGTCCGACCCGAAGTCGAACTCGTAGGAGTCCGAGTAGAAGCTAGAGGGTTGGAGTCCGAGTTGTAGCCGGGGACGGTGTTGGAGTCCGAGTCGTACTCGGGTACGATCTCCTTGCCGGCCCGGCGCACGGTGGGAGCCTTCACGTGGGCCCTGCTGGCATTGCGAGGGCCATGTGCGAAGCACTCACGGAGTGGGGAGGCCGTACGCGATGACTGGGTAGCCGACTCGCATATGATAGCCCACGGGGACATCGCGTTCGAGTTGGAGTTGGATCCGAGCTCGAAGTCGGCGTGTTGGTTGTAGAGCAAAATTTCGCCGAATTTTCCGGCGAGATTGCCCGTGACTACTTCGGGGAGCGTCACGAGCCCAGTCTTCGGGTTGGGTGGCCTGGTGAGGCCACATTGGAAGGATACGGCGCCGTCAGCAGTGCACACCCAGGAGCCGAAGACGAAGGTGTCGCCGCGGTTGAAGGCGACGGTTGGCTTGATGAAGATGGAAGCCGTCGAGTTCGCCATATGATCTTCGGCAAGATCCCCTACCTGGCGTGCCAGCTGTCGGTGTTTTAGACCGGCAACCTACCAAGGGGAGTACCCGAGGTAGATGAATGTGGCCTCGCTGAGATCGGTAACCCGAAGGAAGAGACACGTGGCACACAATTTAGACAAGTTCGGGTCGCGAGGTTCGTAATACCCTACATCCTGTATGCTGCATAGCTCTGGATTGATTGGATGTGATTACAAGATGATGCGTAATCTCGTGAGAGAGGGAAGAGGTCCCTGCCTCGCCTTATATAGTCCGGGAGGCAGGGTTACAGGTCGGTTTAGGGAGAGAGTACTAGTCGTCTAGTCGTGTACGTCTAGGAGTCCTCTACACAGTACATGGTATGTATAGCTTCCTATCCGAGTACTTCTCCATCGTAGTCCTTGCGCCTCACGCCAACAGGTACCGTGCGGCACAAGTCGGGTAGTCCCAGGGGCCCACCGAGGTAGTGGGCCCAGGGAAGTGCATACGACAGGTTTAGGATCACATGAACGTGCATATACTACATGAAAAGGGTGTTGCCTACACTAGCTTCATGGTGGTTATGCGGCCGCTAAACCTTTTCCCTCCACCGTACTGTCACTACGCAAGGTAATCAAACACTTTCACGTATAACCGCATCTATACCTGACCATCCATAGGGTTAAGCTAATCACCACGATTACCACAAACCCTACTAAGAACACATGTTGTACATACATATGTGAATAAAGCACTCGCATAGACATAGACCATTAAGCATCGAAAGGCTTAGTGTTCATGTAGCGATCACATAACATGTATCCATCTAACCCTAGGGGTGAATGGAGATGTTACCCCATCATCTTACAAGGATTGAAGCACACAGGGGTAATGAAGACTCCGGAGAACGTCGTCGATGAAGATGGCGGCGATGAAGCTTGGGAACACCCCTAGGCTAGCGGCTTGGAGTCCTCCTCTCGTACTTTTATGTATTCACATCGAGGACTAGCACAATCCCTTAGCAATTTCTCCGGATCTTCCACGGGTTGATTGACGAACGCCATCTAGACAACAAGATAAAAACAAAAACAAAAACAAACAAAGTGGTTTTCTAGGTAATATGTGTTAGATGTTAGCAAACAAAAAATAAACTAAATATAAAGAAAGTTAGATGCAAACCAAACGATGTAAACTAGCTTGCTCCCCAGCAACGGCGCCAGAAAAAGGGGCTTGTTGACGGATAAAAGACGTATCCACCTACGATCCGCAAGCGTACAGACCTACACCTTTCTCACCACGGGATTCCCAAGGTTCTTGTCAATCCACGGAGCAACGGGATTACAAGCGTTCAATCTACCTCTACTCACTAACTACTCCAACCCTAACTATGGTTAGACTAGAAAACGACTATACTACACTAGAGAGGAAGATTAAGCTAACAAGATAAAAGACACTCACCCATGGGTCTACGATACTTGAACATGCAACCGCTTTAAACATGAAAACCGATCTTATCTATCTGGGGTTGTGACCACGGTTTCACCCTTTCCCTCCCCCCCCCCCCCCCCGTCATCGTCACTACGCGGAGGTATTCATGACTAGACCTATGATGGACACGGCGTATTGAATGAATCCAATGGAGCATTGGAGCTCTACCTCCCTTTACGGCATGGTAGCTAACCTTAAGCATTAAAACATATTAAACACATGATGATAGATAGATGTTCCAACAAGGTAGCGATTACATCTCAAGATCGATTACAACCCACGGACAAATGAGAAGATTACCCCATCAAGGTGCTAGACATAGCACCGTTGATCATGGTGACGCTTCCGACGGTGTTTTCCTTCTTCTCCACTTGTGGGTGCTTCCTTCGAGATGGTCGATCCTCCTCCGGAGATCTCCCTCCTCTCTCTCTCTAGCTTGTGGATGGCCTCTCGGTGCGAATGGCTCTCCCCTCTGCGAATGGCAGCGCCTCCAGGACTTTAGGGTTGAAGTTCCTTCGGGTGCAAGGAAAGGGGGGCCGAACCGACCCCGGGACTGGGCCAGGGCGGCCGGCTTGGGCCGACCGGCCCAGGCCCCTCCCGGCCCGGTTCGGTCGCCCCTTCGCTCCCGTGGGTCCTCAGGTGATTAAGCACTTTGCCCCGTCCATTTGCATGATTTTGACGATGTCATCCTCGCGTCCAAGATGGAGGTTCACTGTGCATGAAGTTCGGTCTTTTACGCTTCAATCCCCGAGGGTGTTCCTGCGTAGCACTTCGGTCCTTGCCACCATTGGAAGTGATTTCATGCGTCCAAGATGGAGGTTCACTGTGCATGAAGTTCGGTCTTTTACGCTTCAATCCCCGAGGGTGTTCCTACGTAGCACTTCGGTCCTTGCCACCATTAGAAGTGATTTCATCAAGCTCATGAACTCGAACAAGACTCCGTAAATGCTCCTTTGAACTTGTTGTGAATCCGACCTTTATGTCCATGTTTTCCTACATAAACACAATACTTCCAAATGCATGCACATAGATGGGCTTGTTATATGATTACTGTGCCTAGTGGCGGGTTAGTTCCATAATCAAATCCAAACCAAAGTTTAATGAACATGTTTGGTGTACCAAAATATACTGTCATCATCTCCCCCATGCTTAGATCTTGCTCGTCCTTGAGCAAGTACTCGTAAAAGAACTTTGTCCAAGGTGTTGTAATCATGTTCCGCTAAACCTTTCTTCACAAGTTAGTCAATATTTTATCTTTAATACACAAAAATAAAGTAATTATTATCATATATAAACATGGGCATTTAGAATTGTTACCACGTCAAGATTTACCCCCACAACTCAAACTCTTCACTCGAAGTCTTCAATTTCAGCCATGCTTACTTCTTTGCTTCCATTGGAGGGTTTTTATGATTTTCAAAAATAAAATTCCTGCAACAAGTGTTAGACAAAAACCTTTCTCCAAGCTCTCTTGTCACTCATATAAAGTGGCTATCCTAAACAAGTTTTATAAAACTCTCACCTCCCATAAATCTCTCATATAACATGTAAAGTGGAGCTATAGGTATGGCTAGCACAATCAACACAAGTGTTGTCAAGCTAAGATCTCCCTCTAAAGGTTGTTTACCTTTCAAAATCAAATGATCATGATAATTAATCCATATGTGGGGATATCAAGGATGAGAAGATATAGAATGGTAGACATGTGCAAGGGCAAAAGAAAATATGACTACGAGGCACCGATGACGTCCTCGTTGTCGGATTGCACATGGTTGGAAAAAGAGTGAAAGTTTCGTCTCTCAACAACGTGACTTCCTTCCTCGCACTTTATTTTTTTTCTTTTACTTTATTCATCCCTCTCATATCTTTCTTGCCACTCATCTTCTCTCATTCTCTTCTTTTTCTTTTTTCAATCACTCTCTTTCATTCTCTCATACACATATATATTTTGTACTTTTCTATTTTTCCTTTTTTTCCCATACACATATTTTTCTCTTAACTTTTCCCTCTCTTTACATCTTTATCTCTCTTCTCAAAGCTCTCAACTCCTCTCTTTCTTGCATAACACAATCTGAAATTTAAAATAAAACCATGCTAGAGACGAGACGAAACTTTGAGAGTAGGTTGTGTTCAAGGAATGCGATGTACAAAAGAGATGTATAGGGTTGGGTATGGAATTCGGCGATGTACGGGACTTTCGATGTGAAAGTCACATTACCGAATGCATGACGAGGCTAGCAACAAAAGATAAGCACAAGGACATGATCATTGCTCGAAATTAAAACTCCCAACTCATCGTGCTAATCGCACTTATGGTGGAGCAAAAAATAAGTTTGGCTTTGTATAGGATGTTTTCTTACTCTCAATTTGAAAAATGAGAATTTTGTCGTATGGACCTCCCTGGGCCCACTACCTCGGTGGGTACCAGGACCGACTACTCGGTGGGCCCCTGGGACTACCCGGCTTGCGCTACACGGCACCTGATGGCGTGGAGCACAAGGACTATGGAGGAGAAGTACTCGGTTAGGAAGCTGTACATGTCATGCACTGTATGGAAGACTCCTAGACGTACTCGACTAGTACTCTCTTCCTACTCCGACTTGTAACCCTGCCTCCCGGACTATATAAGGCGAGGCAGGGACCCTTCTCTAGCATCCAATCCAATCTCATCTCACGGCGCACAATTACACCATCTTGTAATCGTGCCCAATCAATCCAGAGCTACGCAGCATACAGGACGTAGGGTATTACGCACCTCGCGGCCCGAACCTGTCTAAATTGTGTGCCACGTGTCTCTTCCTTCGAGTTACCGATCTCGGCGAGGCCACATTCATCTACTTCGGGTACTCCCCTTAGTAGGTTGCCGGTCTAAAACACCGACAGCTGGCGCGCCAGGTAGGGGATCTCGCCCGAGATCACATGGCAAACTCGACGGCTCCTGTCTACTCCAAGCCAACCATCGCCTTCAACCGCGGCGACACCTTCGTGTTCGGCGCCTGGGTCTGCACTGTTGACGGCGCGGGCTCTTTCCAGCGCAGCCCCACCATGCCGCCCAACCCGAAGACCGGCTTCGTGACACTTCCTGAAGTTGTCACGGGCGAACTCGCCGGCAAGTTCGGCGAAATTTCGCTCTTCAACCATCACGTCGACTTCGAGCTCGAGTCCGCTTTCTACTCGAACTCGACGTCTCCGTGGGCCATCGCATGCGAGCCGGCTGCTCAGCCATCGCAGGCGGTCCCCTCACCCCGTGAGCGCTCCACGCGTGGTCCCCGCATCCTTAGCCGGGCCCGCACGGGGGCTCCTTCTTCGCACTGGGCCGGCAAGGAACCCGTACCCGAGTACAACTCGGACTCCGACACCGCCCCCAGCCACGCTTCGGACTCCAACCCCCTCTCCAGGTTCTACTCGGATTCCGCTTACGAGTTCGACTTCGGGTCGGACCCAGAGGATCCTGAGTCCGAGGACAACTCCACTGAGCATCCCTTATCAGGGCCGGCCTCTGGGCTGGTTATAACATCCACACCGGCCGGGAGATTCGTCTACTGGCCAGACCGCAAGCATGCTGACCTGATAAGCAGAGACTCACGCTACGTCACCTACATCGACTCGCTCCCGTTCCAGGAGGGAACACCACTCGCCCGAGCTGACTCGAACACCCCAACTGAGGTGGCGGCTTCTGAGTCCAGCCTTTGCACCCCTGATCGCCAAGTCTTCATGGCTGCCGGCGACACCCCAGGACCTTCAGGGACGGCTCAGGACAGGTACCTTGAAGACATCTCCTCCGACGAGCCGGCTCGCCGATGCACCCGGCGGAGACGAGACCCCCGCCAACAGGGACGCTCGACGTGAGCGTAACAGGAAGCGCAGCGAACGGCGCCGGTGTCTCCGAGACAACCTCCCCATCCCGAAATCTCGCGGAAGCTCTCGAGGCGGTCGAGAGCAGAGTACACACTACCCCTGAGCAATGCCTCATGTCGATCACAGCGATCGCACGTCAGGCTCAGGGCATACGCGCTGGAGAGGTCATCGCCAAGCTCGCCGAAGAAGCCTACTTCATGCGGGTCGACAACAGGGTCAACCAGCCTCCTCCCGCCAGGCACCGCGACAACGAAGCTACAAGTCGCAGCGCCAACCACGGTCCCAACCGTACTCGAGCTGAGCTCCCGGCTCAGCCCAACCGTACTCGCTCAAACGCCGGCGGACCTCCACAAGGTGGCAACAGCAACCGCGAGGTCGTCTCTCACCGTGCTCCTGCCGGCGGCGGCGGCCGCGACCCTGACGGCGGTGGCAGCGACGACGGAAGCTCCAACCATGGAGCCAACAGGAGGGCCGGTGGCGGCGGCAGTCGCGGCGACCACGACCACGCGAACAGCCACGCCTCTGGCACCTCACAGGGCGGCTATGACGCCCGCCAGAAGATTGAGGAGTTGCGGCGGAAGAAGTCAACCACTGCAGGCGACAACGACGGCTTCCCCGCCTTCTCACCTCCACTTCGCAACTTGCTCCTCCTCGACAAGTTCAAGCCTTTGGGGATCACCAAGTACGATGCGAAGCAGGACCCCATCTAGTGGCTCAGGTGCTACGCCCTCTCCATCGAGAACACTGGCGGCAACGACACCAAGTGCCTCTACTTCCCCTTCTGCCTAGACCAAGCTCCACTCACATGGCTCGAGTCGCTGGACAAGCACTCGATCGACAAGTGGGACCAGCTGAAGGAGCAGTTCACCAGCAACTTCGCGGGCGCCATGGGCCGATCGGGTACTCGCATGGACCTGGCCATGGTCAAGCAGGAACAAGGCGAGACCCTCCGCAAGTACATGCGCCGCTTCTTCGACAAGCGCGCTACCGTAGTCGACGTCACTGAGAAGGAGGTCATCGACCTCTTCCAAGACGGCCTCTACCACCGCCGCACCTTTGAAGACTTCGGTCATCGACGCCCCAAGTCCATCCCCCACCTCAAGGACATGATCACGTCCTGGGCGGATGAAGAAGACAAGGCCAACGCCAAGTACGACGCCATCCATGGCAAGAACAAGCAGAACACGGGCGGCGGCAGCGGCAACAATGGGAACCAAGGCGGTCGCAACAACAACAACTACTACTACTACTCAGGTCCCAACCGCAAGCGCAAGCCAGACAACACTGTCGCGACTATCCAGCGCCCTGCAAAGGAGAACTCGAAGAAGAACTCCGGCGGCTTCAAAGACTTGCTAAAGGAAAAGTGCCCGTGGCATCTGTTGACGGTGTATTTTGGTGCACCTAGCATGTTCATTACACTTTGGTTTGGATTTGATTATTGAACTAACCCGCCACTAGGCACACTAATCATATAACAAGTTCATCTTTGTGCATGCATTTGGAAGTGTTGTGTTTATGTAGGGAATCATGGACATAAAGGACGGATTCGCAATAAGTTCAAAGGAGCATTCATGGAGTCTTGTTCGTGTTCATGAGCTCGCTGAAATTACTTCCAATGGTGGTGAGGACCGAAGTGCTACGAGGAACACCCCCGGGGATTGAAGCGTAAAAGATCAAACTTCATGCAAAGAGAGCCTCCATCTTGATCGCGAGGATAACAGCGTCAAAATCATCCAAGTGGAAGGGGCAAAGTAGATAAGTGCACGAGGACCCACGGAGCAAAAGGGCGACCGAACCGGCCGAAAGCCGGGCACCGGGCCGGCCGGCCCCGGTCGGATCGGCCCAGCCCCACTTCGGGCACCGGTTCGGTCCCGTCTTCCTTGCCCTCGAAGGATCTTCGACCCTAAAACCCCGACGCGCCGCCAACACGAAGGGGGGAGTTATTCGCACCGAAGGCCATCCACAAGCTAGAGAGAGAGGAGGAGGATCTCCGGTGGAGATCAACCACCTCGAAGGAAGCACCCTCTCGTGGAGAAAGAGGAAGACACGGCGGAAGGGAAACCATGATCAACGGTGCCATGATCGGCACCTTGATGGGGTAATCTTCTCATTCGTCCATGGGTTGTAATCGATCGTGAGATGTAATCGCACTTCGTCGGATTATCCGTCTATCATCTTGTGTTGAATATACTTTAATGCTTAAAGGTTAGCTACCATGCCGTAAAGGGAGTAAGGCCTCAATGCTTCCTTGGATCCATTCAATACGCCGTGGCCATCAAAGGTCTAGTCATGATTACCTTCGCGTAGTGACAGTACGAGAGGAGGGAAAGGGCGAAACCGTGGTCACATCCCCGATAGATTAGATTGGTTTTCATGTCTTTAAGCGATTGCATGCTCTAGTATCGTAGACCCGTGGGCGAGTGTCTTCTCTCTTGATCGTTTATCATTCTCTCTAGTGTAGTTAAGTGTTTTCTAGTATAATAGTAGTTAGGGTTTTAGTAGCTAGTGTGTCGTTGTTGATCGAACGCTTGTAATCCCCTTACTCCGCGGATTGACAAGAACCTTGGGAATCCCGTGGTGAAAAAGGTGTGGGGTCCGTACGCTTGCGGATCGTAGAGGGATACGTCTTTTATCCGTCAACAAGCCCCTTTTTCTGGCGCCGTTGCCGGGGAGCTAGTTAGTTTACATCGTTTGATTTGCGTCTAACTTAGTTTTACATTTTAGTTTATCTTTTTTCGCTATATCTAACATATATTATCAGAAAAACACTTGTTTCTTTTTTGTTTTTGTTTTTATCTTATTGTCTAGATGGAGTTCGTTAATCAACCCGTGGAAGAACCGGAGAAATCATTAAGGGATTACGCTAGCCCTCGATGTGAAGACATAAAGGTACAAGAGTCGGATTCGAAGCTCGAAGCGACCAAGTATGAAATTAAATCCAAGATCATGAAGATGGTGGCGGAAAACCCATTTGAAGGGATGGTTACGGAGAACCCATATAGACACATAAGGGATTTCACGACAATATGCAACACGGTGCGTCAAGAAGGAGTTCCCGATGAATGGTTCAAATGGAATCTCTTTCCCTACTCACTTGCCGGCAAAGCAAAGACATGGTACTCGGTTGCGTCCTTTGAAGTTGAAGGCAATTGGAACAAGTTGACAAAGAAGTTTTGCGAGA
Source organism: Cenchrus americanus (assembly GCA_947561735.1). Taxonomy (NCBI): domain Eukaryota; kingdom Viridiplantae; phylum Streptophyta; class Magnoliopsida; order Poales; family Poaceae; genus Cenchrus; species Cenchrus americanus. The sequence continues at coordinate 52,122,428 of OX387244.1, read as the reverse complement.
AGTTCTTTCCAATGAGCAAGGTTCAACATCTAAGGAGGCAAGTGATCAATTTTATGCAAGGAGAAGAGGAAGGGATAGACCAAGCCTGGGATAGGTTTAATGAATTAATCGAACAAGGACCAAAACTCGGCTTCACCGGTGACGTACTCTTGCATACATTTTTCTTTTCCCTAACCCCTAGTTGCATGCGACACGTCGAAATGTGTGCGGTGGGGATCTCATGGAGAAAACACTCACGGAAGCCGCCCAACTTCTACAAAAAGTTAGCAAAGCGGCTGCCATGCGAAGAGATTGGGAAACAAGACTTGCGGAAGAGCCGAATTCAATTCAAGGAAGAAAAAGCTTGCTGATTTTTCTAAAGAGGCAACCCCGGAAGTCACAAAAGAGGAGCCAATCATGGAAAAGCTTGAACAAGAACACATTAAGTCAAGAACTACACCAAACGTCGACTTCGCCGCACCAAATGAGACGAACAAGAGAAGCATGTCAAGCGCGAAGCCACTAAGGGAGTTCGAGCCAATGGATTGGGTTCCTATTGATTACGGAGAAGTATTCGACAAGAGAAGACCGTTCCCTAATCAAAAGGGGATGGCAAGAGCATTGGAAGTGGATTTCCCACCGGAGAAGAAAGCTGAAAATTCATACGACCTCGAAACCACCGGTGAGATTTTTGAAAAGCTCTTTGGAGATGACGTGGTGGATCCGGAACATATTGCCGAGGTAAAGAGGATCATGGGGATCAAGCCCGAAGCATCACCATACGCTCGCCTTGCTGAAATTTATTCGATCGGATCCGAAGAAAAAGAGAAGATGACGCCGCACTTGAGTTGCGAGATCAACGGAGTTCAATGCAAAGCTTTATGCGACATCGGAGCCCAAGTAAGTGTTCTATCTTCTAAAATTTACGATAAAGTTCAATACCACAACCTAGACTTAGCTCCAACATCAACGAAATTAATTATGGGAGATGGTAGAACTATCAAACCTCTAGGTATTGCTTGCAACATGAAAGTAAAAATCTCTAGAAACTACATACCAACCGATTTCTTTGTTATTGATGCTTACCATAGTAATTCTGATCATATAATCTTAGGTATGCCTTTTCTTAAGTTGGTTGATGCCGTGTTAGATGCGGAGAAGGCAAAGTAACAATGAACCTTAATGGAACAAAGTACACATATAACTTTCTTCGTGCTTCTAAACACCTTTCACCTTTTCCTCCCGAAGATGAAGAAATAGAAGAGATAGATAATCTTTGTTTTGTTGAAACCCTTAGAGACCCGCTGCAAAGAGCGATGGAAAATCAAATTAGTAATCAACAAGATGAAGAACTAGAGGAAGAAACAAAAGGCTTAGAGCCGCATGATGGTAGCGTGGAGGAAGAGAAGTTCGAAGACATAGGAGAAATCAAACCCGAGGAGCCACAAGTGCCCAAAGTAGACCTTAAACCTTTGCCCAAGGGATTAAAATATGAATTTTTGGGGCCAGACAAAACCTATCCAGTCATTGTGAGCGACGAGTTGAGCCCCGAAGAAAATGAAGCGTTGCTGATTTTATTAAAAAAACATAGGAAGGTGATTGGATATTCAATTAATGATCTCAAAGGTATTAGCCCAGCCTTTTGCACTCATCGTATACCAATGGAAGACCAATGTAAGCCTGTAGTGGACCATCAAAGGAGGCTAACCCATGCCATGCGAGAGGTAGTAAAGAAAGAGGTTATCAAGTTACTTGATGCCGGAATCATCTACCCGGTTCCACATAGCGAATGGGTGAGCCGGTACATTGTGTACCGAAGAAAGGAGGTTTGACCGTGGTAAAGAATGAGAAGAACGAGTTGATACCGCAAAGAACCGTGACCGGGTGGCGGATGTGTATTGATTACCGTAAGCTTAACAAAGCGACGAAGAAAGATCACTTCCCCCTACCGTTCATAGACGAGATGCTCGAGAGGTTAGCAAACCACGCTTATTTTTGCTTTCTCGATGGATACTCGGGGTTCATGCAAATTCCCATTCACCGGAAGATCAACATAAGACAACATTTACGTGTCCTTACGGAACGTTTGCATATAGGAGGATGCCCTTCGGCCTATGCAATGCTCCGGCCTCTTTTCAACGTTGCATGATGGCCGTGTTTTCGGAATTCATCGAAGAAATTGTTGAAGTGTTTATGGATGATTTTTCCGTTTACGGGGAAGACGTTCATGGATTGCTTAGCAAACTTAGAAAAGGTCCTTACAAGGTGTGCGGAGGTAGATTTGGTTTTAAATTGGGAAAAGTGCCACTTCATGGTTAAGCAAGGCATAGTGCTCGGACATGTTATATCCGAGAGAGGAATTGAAGTGGACAAGGCTAAGGTAGAGACGGTTGAGCAACTCCCACCTCCTACGGATGTTAAGTCCTTAAGGAGTTTTCTAGGCCATGCCGGATTCTATAGAAGATTTATAAAGGACTTCTCGAAGATCACTAAGCCTTTAACACACCTTCTTCAAAAGGATGTGGCTTTCGACTTTGATGAGAAGTGTCTAGCGGCATTCGGACCTTGAAAAATGCGTTGGTGAGTGCTCCCATCATCCAACCTCCGGATTGGAGCCAACCTTTCGAGATCATGTGTGACGCAAGTGACTACGCCGTAGGCGCGGTCTTGGGACAAAGAAAGGAAGGCCGAGTTCACGCCGTTTACTACGCTAGCAAAACTCTTAGTGGGGCACAATTAAATTACGCTACTACGGAAAAAGAGTTGCTAGCGGTGGTATTCGCTTTCGAAAAATTCAGATCTTACATCGTGAACTCGAAAGTCATTGTTTACACCGATCACGCAGCCATAAAGTATCTCTTGGCTAAGAAGGAAGCTAAACCACGTTTGATTCGTTGGATCCTTCTTCTCCAAGAGTTCGATGTTGAAATTCGTGACAAAAAGGGGGTGGAAAATGTTGTGGCCGATCATTTGTCTAGGATGAATCGTGGGCAAGATGATAAAGAGCCCATAGAAGATAAGATGAGAGATGACCACCTCAATAGAGTGCTTGATAAAGATACTTGGATGATCGACATCATTCGAGCAATTCGAAAGATGCCCCTCGATCATCTAGACAAAAACACCCAAAGGAAGATAATTTCTGAAAGCAAGAAATATTTTTGGGATGCACCATACCTCTTCAAGCTTGGCAATGATGGTGTGATGAGAAGATGTGTGCCAAGGGAAGAGAGGCTTGAGATTCTAAGGAAGTGCCACTCGGCGGAGTACGGTGGGCACTATAGCTATTTTCGAACCGAAGCCAAAGTATGGTCGAGCGGATTCTATTGGCGGAGATGCATGAAGATACTAAAAGATATGTTGCGTCATGCCCCGAATGCCAAAGAACCGGAAACATCTCTCAAAGAAATTCTATGCCTTTGAAATACAACTTGCAAATCGACATATTCGATGTATGGGGCATAGACTTCATGGGGCCTTTTAAAAACTCATTTGGATTCGAGTATATACTTGTTATGGTTGATTATGTATCCAAGTGGGTAGAGGCTATACCATGTCATAAAGCTTCCACGGAGGAGTCCATCACTATGATCAAGAACGTGATTTTTCCCCGTTTCGGTACACCGAGAATCTTGATAAGTGATGGAGGAACTCATTTCACCGGAAGAACTTCAAAAAGTGCTTGTCCAAGTTGGGAATTGAACATAGGGTCTCCACGGCCTATCACCCACAAACCAACGGACAAGCGGAGACGTCAAATAGGCAATTAAAAAGCATACTTAACAAAACCATAGAGAAGGGAGGCAAGGATTGGTCAAAGAAATTAGACGGAGCTTTATGGGCTTATCGAACGGCGTTTAAAACACCGATAGGTATGACCCCTTATCAATTCGTCTATGGAAAAGCTTGCCACCTTCCGGTTGAGTTAGAACATAAAGCCTATTGGGCGATTAAAGAGATGAACCTTGATCTCGATGCCGCGGTGGTGAAACGGAGAATTCAAATAAGCGAGCTAGAGGAGTTGAGGTTGAAAGCTTATGAAAACGCAAGCATATACAAGGAGAGAATCAAAAGGTGGTATGATAAAAGATTGAAGAAAAAAAGAATTTAAAGAAGGAGATAAGGTCCTCCTCTACAATTCGAGGTTTAAAACCTTCGGAAAGGGGAAAGCGCAAAGCAAGTGGGACGGACCTTATGTTGTGCATTCGGTGTTCTCCAACGGAGCGGTAACCATTATGGATATAAACGGCGATCAATTTGTGGTGAATGGACAGCGGCTTAAGGTTTACTACGAACCCGACGTCGTGCCCATTCATCATGTTGACGTCTTTACCATGGAGGAAGAGCCCGAACGTCCCGCCTAGGACGAAAAACAAGGCACCAACTTCTGTAAATAATTTTTCTTTTACCTTTCTGGAGTTTTTCGCGAAGATTAACTGGGCCAACTTTTTCCCATGGGCTGAGGACGAAAAAAATAGGGCGGTGTGCAAAAAACCGGACCGGCCCGGCCCCCGAGGCAGGGTGGGCCGGCCGGCCCAGTCGGATCGGCCCAGGGGTGGCCCGACGCCCGATGTCCCCGAATTTCGCCCGAATTGCTCCTTTTTGACTTCCTTGTTTGGTCGGAAAATTTTAAGGGAAGTGTAAAAAAGGAAAATAAGGTTCCCAGGGCTTTTCTCTCAGGACTATATATTTGGCCGAATTGGGAGCTCGAGAATCAAACCTTTCAAGCAATGTGTTGCACCCTTGTAGCAGCCATTGAGCCTCCAAAAAGCTTAGAGTTGAAGGTAGAAGCCAAGAAGCCATCGATGGAGGAGGCGATGCGATGCGAGGTCAAGCTACCCGTCAAGAGGACCGCACGTATCCGTTGCGGAGGACGTGTCCCGACCGGAGCTCTTGCATCTCGCAACCCCGTCAAAGGAGAAAGGATCCCTACACCCGTTCGAAGGTCGGCACGCCTCCATGGCATCAAGGATTACCAGGAGGTGTCGCCGGAGCCTAAGGATTATGGGGATAGCGACTACTCCGACGATCGTAGCCCGAGCTCGTGGGCGGCTGCCGGTAGAGACGATGATGATTGGGGTGAGCAGCCCTATGAAAGGACTCCCGAGGGCCCCAATGGCGACGGCAACGGCGGTGGCGAAGGCGACAACAATGGAGGTGGCGACGACGGTGGTGACAACGGTGGAGATTATGGCGACGACGACCCCTTCGGATTGCATCCGGTGTGCTGTCGAGTTTGCCGTCAATCCATCGCGGCTCTCTACGCGTCGGCCGACGAATGTCTTCAAACCATGGAAGCGATGAAGCAGCGTATGGAGGACTTGGAGCGCGTAGTTGAAGATGACTACAAGTTCCTTAACCGTAACGTGCGCAAACTTTTCGGCATGGTTGGAAACATGAGAGGCAAGTGGTGCAAAGCTTGCTCGAAATACCACTAGATCTAGTTTTCCCCTTTGGTTTTTGTAAGATACGACAAGGACGTCGTATGTTTTAAGTGTGGGGGAGAGCTAGCTCGCTAGCCTTAGCTTTTGAACTTCAAGTTTAGGTTCGGTTTAATCTTCATGTGAGAGTCTTAGTGTTTTAATGAGTCTTTAGTTTTTGAGTCTGTTTTAAATTTTTGCAAGTGTCTTAAATTAGTGTTGAGTCAAGAAAACCAAATAAATAGAGTCTTTATATACATCTTTGTGTTTTATGTATTGTTTATCTTTATTTACTTGTTTGTTTAATCTTCGATTCTTGATATTTGAGCACAAGTATGTGGTTTGAAAGACGTTTACCGTGGTGCTTAGTGGAATCGCTACTACTTAAAGTACCCGTACCGCACTTCGATCTTGAGCTTCACATGCTAGTTGTGCTATGTTCGATGCTAAAAATTGGAGGATTTCAGTTCTGAAAATTATATTAAAACCCTTGTAATAAAGGTTAGCAAAACCTCTTTTTCCAAGTTGAGAGTAAGAAAAAATTCCTATCCAAAGCCAAGTTTATTTTTTTCGCTCCACCATAAGTGTGATTAGCACGATGAGTTAGGCTAGGACCCTTCTCTCTTGGTGAGTTTTAATTTCGAGCAATGATCATGTCCTTGTGCTTATCTTTTGTTGCTAGCCTCGTCATACATTCGGTAACATGACTTTCACAACGGAAGTCACGTACATCGCCGAATTCCATACCCAACCCTATACATCTCTTTTGTACATCGTATTCCTTGAACACAACCTATTTTCAAAGTTTCGTCTCGTCTCTAGCATGATTTATTTAAAATTTCAGATTGTATGCATGCGAGGAAAGAGAGAATTGAAAGCTTTGAAAAGTTGTCAAGAGAGAGAAAAATAAAGAGAAAAAGTATGTGTATGGAAAAGAAAGAAAGGAAGAAAGAAAAATCATATGTGAATGAAAGAAGAAAAGAAAAAAAAAGGGATGAGTTAGCAATGAAGATATGAGAGGGATGGATCAAGTGAAAGAAAAGAAAAATAATAAAGTGTAAGGAAGGATGTCACGTTGATTGTGAGACGAAACTTTTACTCTATTTCCAACCATGTGCAATCCGACAACGAGGACATCATTGGTGCCTTGAAGTCACAATTTTCTTTTGCCCTTGCACATGTCCACCATTCTAAATCTTCTCATCCTTGATATCCCTACATATGGTTAATTCTCATGATCATTGGCTTTGAAAGGTAGACAACCATTAGAGGAAGTTCTTAGTTTGACAATACTTGTGTTGATTGCGCTAGCCCTACCTATAGCCCCACTTTTACATGATATATGAGAGATTAATGGGAGGTGAGAGTTTTATAAAATTTGGTTAGGATAGACACTTCATATGAGTGACTTGAGAGAGCTTGGAGAAAGGTTTTTGTCTAATACTTGTTGCAGGAATTTTTGTTTTGAAAACCATAAAAACCCTCCGATGGAAGCAAAGAAGTAAGTATGGCTGAAATTGAAAGCTTCGAGTGAAGAGTTTGAGTTGTGGGGTAAATCTTGACGTGGTAAAAATTCTAAACGCCCATGTTTATGTTTGATTATCATTACTTTGTGTTTATGTATTAAAGATGAAGGGATTGACTAACTTGTGAAGAAGGATAAGTGGTACACGATTACACTCCTTGGACGAAGTTCTTTTACGAGTACTTGCTCGAGGACGAGCAAGAGCTAAGTGTGGGGGAGATGTTGACGGTGTATTTTGGTGCACCTAGCATGTTCATTACACTTTGGTTTGGATTTGATTATTGAACTAACCCGCCACTAGGCACACTAATCATATAACAAGTTCATCTTTGTGCATGCATTTGGAAGTGTTGTGTTTATGTAGGGAATCATGGACATAAAGGACGGATTCGCAATAAGTTCAAAGGAGCATTCATGGAGTCTTGTTCGTGTTCATGAGCTCGCTGAAATTACTTCCAATGGTGGTGAGGACCGAAGTGCTACGAGGAACACCCCGGGGATTGAAGCGTAAAAGATCAAACTTCATGCAAAGAGAGCCTCCATCTTGATCGCGAGGATAACGGCGTCAAAATCATCCAAGTGGAAGGGGCAAAGTAGATAAGTGCACGAGGACCCACGGAGCAAAAAGGGCGACCGAACCGGGCCGGCGGGCACTGGGCCGGCCGGCCCGGTCGGATCGGCCCGGCCCACTTCGGGCACCGGTTCGGTCCCGTCTTCCTTGCCCTCGAAGGATCTTCGACCCTAAAACCCCCGACGCGCCGCCAACACAAGGAGGGGGAGTTATTCGCACCAGAAGGCCATCCACAAGCTAGAGAGAGAGGAGGAGGATCTCCGGCAGGAGATCAACCACCTCGAAGGAAGCACCCTCTCGTGGAGAAGGAGGAAGACACCGGCGGAAGGGAAACCATGATCAACGGTGCCATGATCAGCACCTTGATGGGGTAATCTTCTCATTCGTCCATGGGTTGTAATCGATCGTGAGATGTAATCGCACTTCGTCGGATTATCTGTCTATCATCTTGTGTTGAATATACTTTAATGCTTAAAGGTTAGCTACCATGCCGTAAAGGGAGTAAGGCCTCAATGCTTCCTTGGATCCATTCAATACGCTGTGGCCATCAAAGGTCTAGTCATGATTACCTTCGCGTAGTGACAGTACGAGAGGAGGGAAAGGGCGAAACCGTGGTCACATCCCCGATAGATTAGATTGGTTTTCATGTCTTTAAGCGATTGCATGCTCTAGTATCGTAGACCCGTGGGCGAGTGTCTTCTCTCTTGATCGTTTATCATTCTCTCTAGTGTAGTTAAGTGTTTTCTAGTATAATAGTAGTTAGGGTTTTAGTAGCTAGTGTGTCGTTGTTGATCGAACGCTTGTAATCCCCTTGCTCCGCGGATTGACAAGAACCTTGGGAATCCCGTGGTGAAAAAAGGTGTGGGGTCCGTACGCTTGCGGATCGTAGAGGGATACGTCTTTTATCCGTCAACGCACTTCCTATCGGGTCGAACGGCAACCACACCACCGACCCAAGTCGGGTGTTACCGGCTCGGCGCGTGCACTCAAGAGTACTCCCGAGCCACCGCACCCTCATGACAAAAAGGGCAAGAAGAAGAACGACGGAGATAACAACGACTTCCAGGAACCCGACAAGACCGTCAACGTCCTCTTCGGCGGACTACCCAGCAGGCGGGAGCAGAAGGCTACCCGTCGAGAAGTCATGAGCATTGAACCAGCGGTTCCGACCCCTCTCAGGTGGTCGGAGGTACCCATTATCTTCTCCCGCGCGGATCAATGGACCAGCTTCTCCGAACCAGGACGGTTCCCTCTCGTCCTAAAGCCGATGGTCGCGGGCTCCAAGCTCAAAAGGGTCCTCATCGACGGTGGAAGCGGGCTCAACGTCCTTTTCACCAAGACCTTGAAGAAGATGAAGCTCGACATCACCCACATGCTCACCAAGAGCAACATGCCCTTCTACGGCATCGTCCCCGAGCATGTCAACGCGGCTATCCCATGGGGCTCGGTGGTCCTCGCCGATTACCTTCGGGGGGCTCTCGGGACAACTATCGTCACCGAGTACATCAAGTTCGAGGTCGCGGACTTCGAGACTTCCTACCATGCCATCCTCGGCAGACCGGCCATCGCCAAATTCATGGCGGTGCCCCACTACACCAAAAAGGGGCTTGTTGACGGATAAAAGACGTATCCCTCTACGATCCGCAAGCGTATGGACCCCACACCTTTTTCACCATGGGATTCCCAAGGTTCTTTTCAATCCGCGGAGCAAGGGGATTACAAGCGTTCGATAAACACCGACACACTAGCTACTAAAACCCTAACTACTATTATACTAGAAAACACTAAACTACACTAGAGAGAATGATAAACGATCAAGATAGAAGACACTCGCCCACGGGTCTACGATACTAGAGCATGCAGTCGCTTAAAGACATGAAAACCAATCTAATCTATCGGGGATGTGACCACGGTTTCGCCCTTTCCCTCCTCTCGTACTGTCACTACGCGAAGGTATTCATGACTAGACCTTTGATGGCCACGGCGTATTGAATGGATCCAAGGAAGCATTGGAGCTCTACTCCCTTTACGGCATGGTAGCTAACCTTAAGCATTAAAGCATATTCAACACAAGATGATAGATAGATAATCCGACAAAGTGCGATTACATCTCAAGATCGATTACAACCCATGGACGAATGAGAAGATTACCCCATCAAGGTGCTGATCATGGCACCGTTGATCATGGTTTCCCTTCCGCCGGTGTCTTCCTTCTTCTCCACGAGAGGGTGCTTCCTTCGAGGTGGTTGATCTCCCGCCGGAGATCCTCCTCCTCTCTCTCTAGCTTGTGGATGGCCTTCTGGTGCGAATAACTCCTCTTCCCTGTGTTGGCGGCGCGTCGGGGGTTTTTAGGGTTGAAGATCCTTCGAGGGCAAGGAAGACAGGACCGAACCGGTGCCCGAAGTGGGCTGGGCCGGCCGGCCTGGGCCGGCCGGCCCGAGCCCGGTCGCCGGCCGGTTCGGTCGCCCCTTTTGCTCCGTGGGTCCTCGTGCACTTATCTACTTTGCCCCCTCCACTTGCATGATTTTGACGCTGTTATCCTCGCGATCAAGATGGAGGCTCTCTTTGCATGAAGTTTGATCTTTTACGCTTCAATCCTCGGGGGTGTTCCTTGTAGCACTTCGGTCCTCGCCACCATTGGAAGTGATTTCAGCAAGCTCATGAACACGAACAAGACTCCATGAATGCTCCTTTGAACTTGTTGCGAATCCGTCCTTTATGTCCATGTTTTCCTACATAAACACAACACTTCCAAATGCATGCACAAAGATGAACTTGTTATATGATTAGTGTGCCTAGTGGCGGGTTAGTTCCATAATCAAATCCAAACCAAAGTGTAATGAACATTCTAGGTGCACCAAAATACACCGTCAACATCTCCCCCACACTTAGCTCTTGCTCGTCCTCGAGCAAGTACTCGTAAAAGAATTTCGTCCAAGGAGTGTAATCGTGTACCACTTATCCTTCTTCACAAGTTAGTCAATCCCTTCATCTTTAATACATAAACACAAAGTAATGATAATCAAACATAAACATGGGCGTTTAGAATTTTTACCACATCAAGATTCACCCCACAACTCAAACCTTTCACTTGAAGTCTTCAATTTCAGCCATGCTTACTCCTTTGCTTCCATCGGAGGGTTTTTATGGTTTTCAAAACAAAAATTCCTGCAACAAGTATTAGACAAAAACCTTTCTCCAAGCTCTCTCAAGTCACTCATATGAAGTGGCTATCCTAACCAAATTTTATAAAACTCTCACCTCCCATTAATCTCTCATATATCATGTAAAAGTGGAGCTATAGGTAGGGCTAGCGCAATCAACACAAGTATTGTCAAACTAAGAACTTCCTCTAATGGTTGTCTACCTTTCAAAGCCAATGATCATGAGAATTAACCATATGTAGGGATATCAAGGATGAGAAGATTTAGAATGGTGGACATGTGCAAGGGCAAAAGAAAATTGTGACTTCAAGGCACCAATGATGTCCTCGTTGTCGGATTGCACATGGTTGGAAATAGAGTAAAAGTTTCGTCTCACAATCAACGTGACATCCTTCCTTACACTTTATTATTTTTCTTTTCTTTCACTTGATCCATCCCTCTCATATCTTCATTGCTAACTCATCTTTCTCTTTTTTTTTTCTTCTTTCATTCACATATGATTTTTCTTTCTTTCTTTCTTTTCCATACACATACTTTTTCTCTTTATTTTTCTCTCTCTTGACAACTTTTCAAAGCTTTCAATTCTCTCTTTCCTCGCATGCATACAATCTGAAATTTTTAAATAAATCATGCTAGAGACGAGACGAAACTTTGAAAATAGGTTGTGTTCAAGGAATACGATGTACAAAAGAGATGTATAGGGTTGGGTATGGAATTCGGCGATGTACGTGACTTCGTTGTGAAAGTCACGTTACCGAATATATGACGAGGCTAGCAACAAAAGATAAGCACAAGGACATGATCATTGCTCGAAATTAAAACTCACCAAGAGAGAAGGGTCCTAGCCTAACTCATCGTGCTAATCACACTTATGGTGGAGCGAAAAAAATAAACTTGGCTTTGGATAGGAATTTTTTTCTTACTCTCAACTTGGAAAAAGAGGTTTTGCTAACCTTTATTACAAGGGTTTTAAAATAATTTTCAGAACTGAAATCCTCCAATTTTTAGCATCGAACATAGCACAACTAGCATGTGAAGCTCAAGATCGAAGTGCGGTATGGGTACTTTAAGTAGTAGCGATTCCACTAAGCACCACGATAAACGATTTTCAAACCACATACTTGTGTTCATATATCAAGAATCGAAGATTAAACAAACAAGTAAATAAAGATAAACAATACATAAAACACAAAGATATATATAAAGACTCTTTTTATTTGATTTTCTTGACTCAACACTAATTTAAGACACTTGCAAAAATTTTAAAACGAGACTCAAAAACTAAAGACTCATTAAAACACTAAGACTCTCACACGAAGATTAAACCGAACCTAAACTTGAAGTTCAAAAGCTAAGGCTAGCGAGCTAGCTCTCCCCCACACTTAAAACATACGACGTCCTCGTCGTATCTTACAAAAATCCTAAGGGGAAAACTAGATCTAGTGGTACTTCAAGCAAGTTTTGCACCACTTGCCTCTCATGTTTCCAACCATGCCGAAAAGTTTGCGCACGTTACGGTTAAGGAACTTGTAGTCATCTTCAACTATGCGCTCCAAGTCCTCCATACGGCTGCTTCATCGCTTCCATGGCTTGGAGACATTCGTCGCCCGACGTGTAGAGATCCGCGATGGATTGACGGCAAACTCGACGGCACACGGATGCAATCCGAAGGGGTCGTCGTCGCCATAATCTCCACCGTTGTCACCACCGTCGTCGCCACCTCCATTGTTGTTGCCTTCGCCACCGTCATTGCCGTCGCCGTTGGGGCCTTCGGGGGTCCATTCATTGGGCTGCTCATCCCAATCGTCATCGTCTCTACCGGCAGCCGCCCACGAGCTCGGGCTACGATCGTCGGAGTAGTCGCTATCCCCATAATCCTTAGGCTCCGGCGACACCTCCTTGTAATCTTTACGCTTGATGCCTTGGAGGCGTGCCGACCTTCGAACGGGTGTAGGGACCTTCTCTCCTTCGACGGGGTTGCGAGATGCAAGAGCTCCGGTCGGGACACGTCCTCCGCAACGGATACGTGCGGTCCTCTTGACGGGTAGCTTGAGCTCGCATCGCATCGCCTCCTCCATCGATGGCTTCTTGGCTTCTAGCTTCAACTCTAAGCTTTTTGGAGGCTCAATGGCTGCTACATGGGTGCAACACATTGCTTGAAAGGTTTGATTCTCGAGCTCCTAATTCGGCCAAATAAATAGTCCTGAGAGGAAAGCTCTGGAAACCTTATTTTCCTTTTTTACACTTCCCTTAAAATTTTCCGACCAAACAAGGAAGTCAAAAAGGAGCAATTCGGGCGAAATTCGGCGTCATCGGGCGTCGGGCCCCCCTGGGCCGGTCCGCCTGGGCCGGCCGGCCCACCCTGCCTCGGGGGCCGGGCCGGGCCGGGTTTTTGCACACCGCCCTATTTTTTTCTTCCTTAGCCCATGGGAAAAAGTTGGCCCAGTAAATCTTCGCGAAAAACTCCAGAAAACTAAAAGAAAAATTATTTACAGAAGTTGATGCCTTGTTTTTCGTCCTAGGCGGGACGTTCGGGCTCTTCCTCCATGGTAAAGACGTCAACATGATGAAGGGGCACGACATCGGGTTCGTAGTAAACCTTAAGCCGCTGTCCATTCACCACAAATTGATCGCCGTTTATATCCATAATGGTTACCGCTCCGTTGGAGAACACCGAATGCACAACATAAGGTCCGTCCCACTTGCTTTGCAATTTCCCCTTTCCGAAGGTTTTAAACCTCGAATTGTAGAGGAGGACCTTATCTCCTTCTTTAAATTCTTTTTTCTTCAATCTTTTATCATACCACCTTTTGATTCTCTCCTTGTATATGCTTGCGTTTTCATATGCTTTCAACCTCAACTCCTCTAGCTCGCTTATTTGAATTCTTCGTTCCACCACCGCGGCATCGAGATCAACGTTCATCTCTTTAATCGCCCAGTAGGCTTTATGTTCCAACTCAACCGGAAGGTGGCAAGCTTTTCCATAGACAAATTGATAAGGGGTCATACCTATCGGTGTTTTAAACGCCGTTCGATAAGCCCATAAAGCTCCGTCTAATTTCTTTGACCAATCCTTGCCTCCCTTCTCTATGGTTTTGTTGAGTATGCTTTTTAATTGCCTATTTGACGTCTCCGCTTGTCCGTTGGTTTGTGGGTGATAGGCCGTGGAGACCCTATGCTCAATTCCCAACTTGGACAAGCACTTTTTGAAGTTCTTCCCGGTGAAATGAGTTCCTCCATCACTTATCAAGATTCTCGGTGTACCAAAACGGGGAAAAATCACGTTCCTGATCATAGTGATGGACTCCTCCGTGGAAGCTTTACGACATGGTATAGCCTCTACCCACTTGGATACATAATCAACCATAACAAGTATATACTCGAATCCAAATGAATTTTTAAAAGGCCCCATGAAGTCTATGCCCCATACGTCGAATATGTCGATTTGCAAGTTGTATTTCAAAGGCATAGAATTTCTTTGAGAGATGTTTCCGGTTCTTTGGCATTCGGGGCATGACGCAACATATCTTTTAGTATCTTCATGCATCTCCGGCCAATAGAATCCGCTCGACCATACTTTTGCTTCGGTTCGAAAATGGCTATAGTGCCCACCGTACTCCGCCGAGTGGCACTTCCTTAGAATCTCAAGCCTCTCTTCTCTTGGCACACATCTTCTCATCACTCCATCATTGCCAAGCTTGAAGAGGTATGGTGCATCCCAAAAATATTTCTTACTTTCAGATATTATCTTCCTTTGAGTGTTTTTATCTAGATGATCGAGGGGCATCTTTCGAATTGCTCGAATGATGTCGATCATCCAAGTATCTTTATCAAGCACTCTATAGAGGTGGTCATCTCTCATCTTATCTTCTATGGGCTCTTTATCATCTTGTCCACGATTCATCCTAGACAAATGATCGGCCACAACATTCTCCACCCCCTTTTTATCACGAATTTCAACATCAAACTCTTGGAGAAGAAGGATCCAACGAATCAAACGTGGTTTAGCTTCCTTCTTAGCCAAGAGATACTTGATGGCTGCGTGATCGGTGTAAACAATGACTTTCGAGTTCACGATGTAAGATCTGAATTTTTCGAAAGCGAATACCACCGCTAGCAACTCTTTTTCCGTAGTGGAGTAATTTAATTGTGCCCCACTAAGAGTTTGGCTAGCGTAGTAAACGGCATGAACTCGGCCTTCCTTTCTTTGTCCCAAGACCGCGCCTACGGCGTAGTCACTTGCGTCACACATGATCTCGAAAGGTTGGCTCCAATCCGGAGGTTGGATGATGGGAGCACTCACCAACGCATTTTTCAAGGTCCGGAATGCCGCTAGACACTTCTCATCAAAGTCGAAAGCCACATCCTTTTGAAGAAGGTGTGTTAAAGGCTTAGTGATCTTCGAGAAGTCCTTTATAAATCTTCTATAGAATCCGGCATGGCCTAGAAAGCTCCTTAAGGACTTGACATCCGTAGGAGGTGGGAGTTGCTCAACCGTCTCTACCTTAGCCTTGTCCACTTCAATTCCTCTCTCGGATATAACATGTCCGAGCACTATGCCTTGCTTAACCATGAAGTGGCACTTTTCCCAATTTAAAACCAAATCTACCTCCGCACACCTTGTAAGGACCTTTTCTAAGTTTGCTAAGCAATCCATGAACGTCTTCCGTAAACGGAAAAATCATCCATAAACACTTCAACAATTTCTTCGATGAATTCCGAGAACACGGCCATCATGCAACGTTGAAAAGAGGCCGGAGCGTTGCATAGGCCGAAGGGCATCCTCCTATATGCAAACGTTCCGTAAGGACACGTAAACGTTGTCTTATGTTGATCTTCGGGTGAATAGGAATTTGCATGAACCCCGAGTATCCATCGAGAAAGCAAAAATAAGCGTGGTTTGCTAACCTCTCGAGCATCTCGTCTATGAACGGTAGGGGGAAGTGATCTTTCTTCGTCGCTTTGTTAAGCTTACGGTAATCGATACACATCCGCCACCCGGTCACGGTTCTTTGCGGTATCAACTCGTTCTTCTCATTCTTCACCACGGTCAAACCTCCTTTCTTCGGTACACAATGTCTCGGGCTCACCCATTCGCTATGCGGAACCGGGTAGATGATTCCGGCATCAAGTAACTTGATAACCTCTTTCTTCACTACCTCTCGCATGGCATGGGTTAGCCTCCTTTGGTGGTCCACTACGGGCTTACATTGGTCTTCCATTGGTATACGATGAGTGCAAAAGGCTGGGCTAATTCCTTTGAGATCATTAATTGAATATCCAATCACCTTCCTATGTTTTTTCAATAAAATCAGCAACGCTTCATTTTCTTCGGGGCTCAACTCGTCGCTCACAATGATCGGATAAGTTTTGTCTGGGCCCAAAAATTCATATTTTAATCCCTTGGGCAAAGGTTTAAGGTCTACTTCGGGCACTTGCGGCTCCTCGGGTTTGATTTCTCCTATGTCTTCGAACTTCTCTTCCTCCACGCTACTGTCATGCGGCTCTAAGCCTTTTGTCGCTTCCTCTAGTTCTTCATCTTGTTGATTACTAATTTGATTTTCCATCGCTCTTTGCAGCGGGTCTCTAAGGGTTTCAACAAAACAAAGACTATCTATCTCTTCTACTTCTTCATCTTCGGGAGGAAAAGGTGTAAGGTGTTTAGAAGCACGAAGAAAGTTATATGTGTACTTTGTTCCATTAAGGTTCATTGTTACTTTGCCTTCTCCGGCATCTAACACGGCATCAACCAACTTAAGAAAAGGCCTACCTAAGATTATATGATCAGAATTGCTATGGTAAGCATCAATAACAAAGAAATCGGTTGGTATATAGTTTCTAGAAATTTTTACTTTCATGTTGCAAGCAATACCTAGAGGTTTAATAGTTCTACCATCTCCCATAATTAATTTCGTTGATGTTGGAGCTAAGTCTAGGTTGTGGTATTGAACTTTATCGTAAATTTTAGAAGATAGAACACTTACTTGGGCTCCGATGTCGCATAAAGCTTTGCATTGAACTCCGTTGATCTCGCAACTCAAGTGCGGCGTCATCTTCTCTTCTTCTTCGGATCCTATCAAGTAAATTTCAGCGAGGCGAGCGTATGGTGATGCTTCGGGCTTGATCCCCATGATTCTCTTCACCTCGGCAATATGTTACGGATCCACCACGTCATCTCCAAAGAGCTTTTCAAAAATCTCACCGGTGGTTTCGAGGTCGTATGAATTTTCAGCTTTCTTCTCCGGTGGGAAACCCACTTCCAATGCTCTTGCCATTCCCTTTTGATTAGGGAACGGTCTTCTCTTGTCGAATACTTCTTCGTAATCAATAGGAAGCCAATCCATTGGCTCGAACTCCCTTAGTGGCTTCGCGCTTGACATGCTTCTCTTGTTCGTCTCATTTGGTGCGGCGAAGTCGACGTTTGGTGTAGTTCTTGACTTGATGTGTTCTTGTTCAAGCTTCTCCATGATTGGCTCCTCTTTTGTGACTTTCGGGGTTGCCTCTTTAGAAAAATCAGCAAGCTTCTTCTTCCTTGAATTGAATTCGGCTCTTCCGCAAGTCTTGTTTCCCAATCTCTTCGCATGGCGGCCGCTTTACTAACTTTTTGTAGAAGTTGGGCGGCTTCCGTGAGTGTTTTCTCCATGAGATCCCCACCTCGCACACATTTCGACGTGTCGCATGCAACTAGGGGTTAGGGAAAAGAAAAATGTATGCAAGAGTACGTCACCGGTGAAGCCGAGTTTTGGTCCTTGTTCGATCAATTCATTAAACCTATCCCGGGCTTGGTCTATCCCTTCCTCTTCTCCTTGCATGAAAGTGATCACTTGCCTCCTTAGATGTTGAACCTTGCTAATTGGAAAGAACTTCTCGCAAAACTTCTTTGTCAACTTGTTCCAATTGCCTTCAACTTCAAAGGACGCAACCGAATACCATGTCTTTGCTTTGTCGGCAAGTGAGTAGGGAAAGAGATTCCATTTGAACCATTCATCGGGAACTCCTTCTTGACGCACCGTGTTGCATATTGTCATGAAATCCCTTATGTGTCTATATGGGTTCTCCGTAACCATCCCTTCAAATGGGTTTTCCGCCACCATCTTGATGATCTTGGATTTAATTTCATACTTGCTCGCTTCGAGCTTCGAATCCGACTCTTGTACCTTTATGTCTTCACATCGAGGGCTAGCGTAATCCCTTAATGATTTCTCCGGTTCTTCCACGGGTTGATTAACGAACTCCATCTAGACAATAAGATAAAAACAAAAACAAAAAAACAAGTGTTTTTTCTGGATAATATATGTTAGATATAGCAAATAAAAGATAAACTAAAATATAAAACTAAGTTAGATGCAAATCAAACGATGTAAACTAACTTGCTCCCCGGCAACGGCGCCAGAAAAAGGGGCTTGTTGACGGATAAAAGACGTATCCCTCTACGATCCGCAAGCGTACGGACCCCACACCTTTTTCACCACGGGATTCCCAAGGTTCTTGTCAATCCGCGGAGCAAGGGGATTACAAGCGTTCGATCAACACCGACACACTAGCTACTAAAACCCTAACTACTATTATACTAGAAAACACTAAACTACACTAGAGAGAATGATAAACGATCAAGATAGAAGACACTCGCCCACGGGTCTACGATACTAGAGCATGCAGTCGCTTAAAGACATGAAAACCAATCTAATCTATCGGGGATGTGACCACGGTTTCGCCCTTTCCCTCCTCTCGTCTTGTCACTACGCGAAGGTATTCATGACTAGACCTTTGATGGCCACGGCGTATTGAATGGATCCAAGGAAGCATTGGAGCTCTACTCCCTTTACGGCATGGTAGCTAACCTTAAGCATTAAAGCATATTCAACACAAGATGATAGATAGATAATCCGACAAAGTGCGATTACATCTCAAGATCGATTACAACCCATGGACGAATGAGAAGATTACCCCATCAAGGTGCCGATCATGGCACCGTTGATCATGGTTTCCCTTCCGCCGTGTCTTCCTTCTTCTCCACGAGAGGGTGCTTCCTTCGAGGTGGTTGATCTCCCGCCGGAGATCCTCCTCCTCTCTCTCTAGCTTGTGGATGGCCTTCTGGTGCGAATAACTCCTCCTCCCTGTGTTGGCGGCGCGTCGGGGGTTTTTAGGGTTGAAGATCCTTCGAGGGCAAGGAAGACGGGACCGAACCGGTGCCCGAAGTGGGCTGGGCCGGCCGGCCTGGGCCGGCCGGCCCGTGCCCGGTTCGGCCGGTTCGGTCGCCCCTTTTGCTCCGTGGGTCCTCGTGCACTTATCTACTTTGCCCCCTCCACTTGCATGATTTTGACGTTGTTATCCTCGCGATCAAGATGGAGGCTCTCTTTGCATGAAGTTTGATCTTTTACGCTTCCATCCTCGGGGGTGTTCCTTGTAGCACTTCGGTCCTCGCCACCATTGGAAGTGATTTCAGCAAGCTCATGAACACGAACAAGACTCCATGAATGCTCCTTTGAACTTGTTGCGAATCCGTCCTTTATGTCCATGTTTTCCTACATAAACACAACACTTCCAAATGCATGCACAAAGATGAACTTGTTATATGATTAGTGTGCCTAGTGGTGGGTTAGTTCCATAATCAAATCCAAACCAAAGTGTAATGAACATTCTAGGTGCACCAAAATACACCGTCAACAGTACTCAAGATGCCAAGCCCAGCGGGTGTACTCTCTCTTCAAGGGGACTTGAAGATCTCCCACGACTGCGATACAGAAGACGTGGAGATCGCCTCTACAAATCAAGTTCCCAACGCTATGATGGAGGTCTACGCTGCGTCGAAGAAGCTTGCTACAAGTGAACTCGACATCCCGAAAAAGTCTGACAGTGCCAACAAGCCTCAGCCACCTGAGGAGGTTCTGGTCAAGACGATCGACCTCGGAACAGGCGACCCCAGCAAGACCACCACTATCGGGGCCGGCCTCGACCCCAAATAGGAAGACGCGCTCATCAACTTCCTCCGGGCTAACCGTGACATCTTCGCGTGGAAGCCAGCGGACATGCCAGGAGTGCCCAGGGAGTTGATCGAGCACTGCCTCAACGTCGATCCTAAGGCCACCCCCAAGCGACAACACCTCCGACGCTTTGCCGACGACAGACGGGATGCCATCAAGAAGGAACTCGCCAAACTACTCACGGCTGGCTTCATCAAAGAAGTCTTCCATCCTGAGTGGCTCGCCAACCCTGTCCTCGTCCGCAAGAACTCGAACGAGTGGAGGATGTGCGTCGACTACACCGACCTCAACAAGCACTGCCCCAAGGACCCCTTCGGGTTGCCGCGGATTGATCAAGTCATCGACTCCACGGCGGGCTGCGACCTGCTCTGTTTCCTCGACTGCTACTCCGGGTACCACCAGATCACGATCAAGGAAGAAGACCAGGAGAAGACCGCGTTCATCACCCCGTTTGGTGCGTACTGCTACACGACCATGTCCTTCGGGTTGAAGAACGCCGGCGCCACCTACCAAGGAGCTATCCAGACCTCCTTCAAAAAGCAACTCGACAAGAACGTCGAAGCCTACGTGGATAACATGGTCGTCAAGACCAGAAACTCCAGTACCCTCATCGACGACCTTGAAGAGACTTTCGCATCTCTGCGCGAGTACCGCTGGAAGCTCAACCCGAACAATTGCGACTTCGGCGTACCTTCGGGCAAACTACTCGGCTTCATCATCAGCCAACGCGGCATCGAAGCCAACCCTGAGAAGATCTCTGCCATCACCAGCATGAAAGCTCCCACGTGCATCAAAGACGTCCAGAAGCTGACCGGGTGCATGGCGGCATTAAACAGATTCATCTCGAAGCTTTGAAAACGGAGGCTCCCCTTCTTCAAACTACTCAAGCACCAAGAGAAGTTCGTGTGGACTCCAGAGGCGGATCAAGCCCTTGCCCAGCTCAAGGACTTCCTATCGAAGCCGCCGGTCCTCACGGCTCCTCGCAAAGGCGAGCAGCTACTGCTCTACCTCGCTGCGACTACTCACGTGGTCAGTACTGCTATCATCGTCGAGCGGCAGGAAGACGGCCACGCCTACCCAGTCCAGCGCCCAGTCTACTTCGTCAGCGAGGTCCTGACAGAGTCCAAGGCACGCTATCAGCTTGTGCAGAAGCTTCTGTACGCAGTACTCATCACCTCGCGGAAGCTACGACACTACTTCCAGGAGTACTCGATCTCCGTCGTCACCGACTACCCGCTCGGCGACATTCTGCGAAACCAAGATGCTACTGGAAGAATCTCCAAGTGGGCAGTCGAGCTCGGCGCCCTCACCATCGACTTCAAGCCACGCACAGCCATCAAGTCGCAAGCGCTAGTCGACTTCATGGCAGAGTGGCGGGAGAACCAGCTACCTACTCCAACCGTGCGACCAGAGCATTGGGTGATGTACTTCGACGGCTCACTCAACCTCGAGGGCGCGGTGCGGGGGTACTCTCGATCTCTCCAACGGGCGAACAACTCAAGTACGTCCCGCGGATCTTCTGGAAGGTCTCAAACAACGAAGCCGAGTATGAAGCTCTCCTACACGGGCTCCGCCTCGCGGCTTCACTGGGCATCAAGCGGCTACTAGTCTACGGCGACTCCGCAGTGGTCATCAACCAAGTCAACAAGTCCTGGGACCGCAACAAGGAGAACATGGACGCCTACTGCCTAGAAGTCCTCAAGCTCGAGAACAAGTTCTACGGTCTCGAGTTCCACCACATCGTCCGCGACAACAACGTGGCAGCGGACGTCCTATCGGAGCTTGGATCTACCCGCGCTCAAGTACCAGCGGGTGTCTTCGTTCACGAGCTTCACGCGCCATCCATCCCAGAGCCGGCGCCACCGACCACTGTCCCAGCACACCCACCGGCTGGACAGGAGGTCATGATGATCAACGTGGACTGGAGGCAACCCTTCGTCGACTACCTCAGCGAGCAGAAGGTTCCCTCGGACAAGAACCTGGCCGAGCAGCTCATCCGCCGCGCCAAGTCCTACGTCCTCGTCGGAGACAAGCTTTACAAGCGAGGCGCATCTTCTGGAGTACTCATGAAGTGCGTCCCCAGGCAAGAAGGCAAGGACATCTTGGAGGAGATCCACAAGGGCGTCTGCGGCAACCACGCGTCTTCCCGCACGCTGGTCAGCAAGGCCTTCTGGCGAGCATTCTACTGGCCCATAGCTCTGGGCGATGCTGAAGAACTCGTCAGAAGGTGCCAAGGATGCCAATACTTCGCCAAGCAGCAACACGTCCCAGCCTACAAGCCAATCACCATACCGCCAACCTAGCCCTTTGCCTGCTGGGGGCTCGACATGATTGGGCCACTGCCAACTGCGCCAGGTGGTTTCAACAGAGTATTGGTGGCCATCGACAAGTTCATCAAGTGGATCGAGGTCAAGCCGGTCACATGCCCCAAGGCTGACAGAGTACTCGACTTCCTGGATGAACTCGTACATCGCTACGGACTACCCCACCGCATCATCACAGATCTGGGCTCCAACTTCAACAACCACCAGTTCTGGGAGTACTACGAGAACAGCGGGATCGACGTCCGATACGTCTCAGTTGCCCATCCTCGGGCCAACGGACAAGTCGAGCGCGCCAACGGGATGGTGCTCGACGCTCTCAAGAAGCGGCTACACGATGCTGCTAACTCCAAAGGAGGCAAGTTGATCAAGGAACTACCCAACGCACTCTGGGGGCTACGTACTCATCCCTCCAAGCCAACGGGGCAATCCCCTTACTTCCTGATCTACGGCTCCGAAGCAATCCTCCCTGCCGATGTCATATGGAACTCACCAGCAGTGGAGCATTAGGACGAAGGCGTCTCTGAAGACAGCAGAAGAGTTGACATCGATGGACTCGAAGAAGCTCGCTGCGCCGCCATCGTCCAATCAGCAAGGTACCTGGAGGGTATCCGACGCTACCATGATCGCAACGTCAAGGAACGCTCCTTCAACGTTGGTGATCTTGTCCTCCGTCGTATCCAGAACACGGAAGGACTACACAAGCTCGCCCTCCCCCCGGGAAGGTCCCTTCACAATTGCAAAGGTGACCGGGCCGGGCTCCTACCGCCTCCAGACACTTGAAGGCGAAGACATCAACAACTCGTGGAAAGTCGACCAACTCTGTCGGTTCTACGCCTAGTCTACACGACTACTCCGGGGTTCAAGTCTACAAGACTACATCAACACCCCTCTGCCGTAAGCGGCCTCCGGGTCCTGGCTCCAGTCTCCGGACTACTCCTCTCCAGGATCCAGCCAGCACGGCTACCTACGGATCCTGGGCTGCGACGAGCGACAAAGGACTCTAGCAGCGGTCTACTAAGAGACCATGTACTCCAAGATCCAGCCTACATGGCTACCTACGGATCTACTGCTATAAGCGGCTACTCGCCCTAGCACCACTTAGCCGTAAGAGGCCTCCGGGTCCAGGCGACTACTCTGTAACTACGGCCCTGGCCATCCTGGTGTACTTTTTCAGTAATAAAGTTTGATAAATCATCAACTTCTTTACTGTCTACTTCCCTCAACGGGACTACCGCCGAGTACGACTACTCGCATCAACTCCACGATGGGGCTCCGCACTCTAAGATCGCGACTACGAGTACTCATTGATGGAACTTTTCTTTCATTAACACTTGAACAATTACATTACAAATGTTTTTGTACACATGATACTATGAGCTAACTATTACAGGACTACTGGAGGTTTAGCTTTTCGGCGACTTGCTCCGCAATGGGCGCCATCTGCTCCAGCAGCTCCGCATATTGCTCGTCTGTACAGTTGGCAGCTACCCCGCCAGCGACTACTTCCACGGGCACCTTCGGGAAGTAAGACTTCATGAAGGCCAGCACTTGGTTCGGGATCGACCTCGCCAGATGCTTCACATACGTCGCCAGCCGGCTGGGGGCTTCCTTGAGGCGATCCACGAGCGGCGCTATCTTGGGGCCGCCAGGATGAGGCACCAAGAGTCTTGCAATCGGGAGCGCGGCTCCCTCAAGTTCCTTCAGCTGGGCCCGCAGCGCCTCACAGTCTTCATTCAGCTTCTGCAACGATTTGTAGCAGTTGACGAGGTCACGATCGGAAGCAATGCGAAGCTCCATGTGCTTGTCGCACTCGAAGGCAAGTTCCTTATAGTCAAGCTTGAGTACCTGGTGGGCCTCCTGCTCCCGGTAGAAGAGGTTCTTCATATCTGTCTCTGAGGTCTTCAACTGCTCCACCCGGGTCTCAAGCTCTGCAAGACAACAAGGCGCAGCGGGTTAGACCACCTCTCGACCTCCAACAACTACTCAACAAGTCAAGCGGTGTACCTTTGTTCTTGTTGCGGAGTGTTTTGTTCTTCCGCACCAAGTCGTCGCTCTTTGCCTGCATCTCCTGGATGTCATTGTGATATTTGGCAAAGGCGGCATCGATCTTGGACTGCATGGCGGCCGCGTGCTTCCGCGACTTCAAGAGTTGATCTTCCAGCACTTCAGCCCGGAGCACCGTGTCGCCGAAGCCTTGCAGCATGTTGGACTTCTCGCGGGACCTCTCCATGACGTCCTGCACAGACAACACATGTCAAACGAGTACTCAACAACAGAGGATTGACTACTCACGAGTTAAGACTACTCACCTTCATCCACTGTTCAGCCTAGCGGACCGCCTCCAAGTGCCTGGCCACCGTCACCGGGTCGACCAGGTCGTCTGCCAGCAACTCCACTCCGCCACGACTACTCACAGCGGCTTCAGTCATCGGCGCAGAGCGGATGGGCTCTGCGTCCTGAATCTCCGGGGAGCGGACAACCACCTCCAGAGCAACCTCTGGTGGCACGGTGGCCTCCTCTCCTCCGGTCGCCACGGCGGCCTCCTCGGCGGCCTCCTCCATCAGCTCGGGGGCTCCTTCAGCAACCTCCGGCACTTGTGGTGTCAAGTTCTGCATGGGCACCACCGCCGGGATGTCGCTCCCTTCGGCCTCGGCGCCTGTCAAAAAGAAGACAAGTGCATTAGCGACCACGACTACTCTATGGGGAATACTAAAGCCTATGCAGAGTACTTACCTTCGACCACGCTGGCCTCGGGCAATGCAGCTCCAGCAGCCGGCGCCTCGGACTCCGCCTGGGGGGCAGGAGTGGACTCCTCGGCGGGCGGCGTGACTTCTTCCTCCGCCACCACCGTAGAGGGCTCATCTCCCTCCCAGGACAGATCTGTTGATTTCCTGCAGAAGTACACAAATTGGTTGTCAATCAAGATCGACTACTACACCAAGTACTACTCGGGAAGGCTCAGCACTTACAAGCTTGACCGGACTATCGTCACGGTCGGGGCGCCGAAGATGCTGGCAATGTCTACCAGTCCAGCCTCGGCAGGCGCTTCCTCTTGCGCCTCTGCAGCCGCTGCTTCTTCTGCAGCAACGGTAGCCGGTGCAGTGCTCTCCTGCGCTTCGGCAGCCACCACTCCTTCCGCAGCAGCAGCTGCGGGTTCCGTGCTCTCTTGATGAGCAGGGGCTGGCGCTCCAGCTGCGCCAAAAGATCTTCAACAGTGGGGGCTGGGCTATGACTCCCAGCGGGCTCCCCCACTGTGTCCCACTCGCCTTCGTCGCCCTGATCAGCGGGCTCCGTAGGCGGCACCTCCTGCAAGCAAAGGAAGCTTGGTCCTTAGCAAGTGAACTCGAGCGACTAGTACTCGACTACACTAGTCAAGACGTCCTACCTCTTGCGGCGTGGTCTCAGAGACCTTCAACTTCTTCGTCACCCCCTTGCGGGCGGGGTTGCGCGGCTTCCATGGCGGCGCAGCCAGACTAGCCTCCAGGTTACCCGGCGGATCTTGTACGAGGGGCACGTGAGGTAGGTCCGGGCGGCTGAACCTCGACCGCAGCTGGAAGCGGTCCTGCAGTGTCTCCTCGTCGTCGTCCTCGTCGGACATGTCCTCCACGATGACGGTGTCATCCCCTTCGCCGACTTCCCGCCGCTCCTTGGCCTTGGTTTTTCCCTCCTCCGGGATCTCGACTTCCTGAGGGGGCGGTTGCGGCTCAGAGACGAACTTCTTCAAGTCGTCCTGCAAGACACAAGACATCAGCGCGACTACTCACAAGGATGGGTACTCGACTAGGGGGTATGGCTACTTACCTCCTTTGGCGGGCGTGCGGCGGAGTACACTGGGACAGGGCACGCCGTGTACGGTGGCATGTCCTTGAAGATGCGCGTCAGCCTATCGACGATGTCGTCGTCGTCGACTTCGCCTCCAGGCATCCGCGACGTGTCGTCGTCGTCGGTGTACTCGAAGCCCAGGGTGTCGCGGGCCATCAGTGGCTGCACCCTGCGCTTCATGAAGCTGAAGGCCACGTGCTCGGCCCTCAGCCCGGCTTCTCTCAGCACCTTGATGCGCGCCAACAGCTCGGGGAGCTGGATCCCCTCCTGCATCGTGGGCTCTGTGTTCCACCAGGCGCGGTGTTTGGGTTGCTTCCCGCTCGGCTTCGGCAACCCGGGGTGGTGGTTCGTGATGTAGAACCACTTCGCCTTCCAGTCTTGATTGGAGTCGATGAGCTTGTACGAGAGGTACTGCTCGGCCGTGTCCTCCCGCATCTGGATGCCCGCTCCTCCAACTACTCGCGGGTTGCTGGCACTTGGCTGCGGCTTCACCCGAAAGAACTTCCGGAACAAGATCCAGTGGGACTTGATCCCCAGGAACGCTTCACAGAAGTGGACGAAGACAGCGGTATGGAAAATACCGTTGGGGTTGAGGTTGAGGTACTCGACGCCGTAGTACCCCAGGAGGCCTTTGAAAAAGTCACTGGCCAGAAGCACGAGTCCGCGCTCCGCGAAGCGCGCGAACATCGGGATGTCATCTTCGCTTTTCTCCATCGGGTACGGGTCCCCGGCGGCGGCCCTCCAACTGTCCATCTCCTTCTCACGGATGAATCCGCTGTTGAGGAGGGCCAGCAAATCTTCGGTCTTTGTCTTCGACTTTTTCCACTCGCGGCTTGGATCTGGCCGCGGTGGAGACATCGGCGGTGCTGCCCCCGCGGCAGCCAAGGCGGCCTCGTCACGGCTCCTCTTCTTCCCGGCGGTCTTCGCGGACTTGGACGGTGACGGCTTCATTCTCCAAGTGCACGGCGTCTTCACTCGCATTCGCTCGGGGGCTACTCTAGCAGCTCTGGGTGGCGGCGCGCTCAGATCTACAGCGGTGGCGGCGTGCGCTGGAGGTGAATCTGGCCAAGATCTGTTCGAAATGGCTACAGCAGCAATGGGTGGAAAACCCTAGGGTTTTGGCTTCTATTTATAAGTCAAAACGGCCCTCTAACGGCCAGATGGATAAGTCCGCGCTCGGCTGACTCAGCGGCTGCGCGTGACTCTTTGTATTCTACTAGTCGAAGCGCCTCACCTCAGGGGCTCGGCTACTTATACTCGACTACCTGGGAAGCGACAAGACTCAGGAGCATCTCAGGACACATTCTACAAAGATGACCCTTCAATTCGAGAGGAAGTACTCGACTCAAGGCTCGGGGGCTTCGTGCCACGTGTCCTTCGGTTTTTTCTCTCCGGATTTTTAGGGACATTCTTGTCAAAACTTCAGATGGACCCTCAGCCAGAGCCTACGACTCAACCTAAGGCTCGGGGGCTACTCCATATGGAGTGCGATTTTGCAATCGCACTTCCATATCAGCTTCGGCTTCAAGACAACGCGGGCATTTTTGAAGACCTTCGAGGGCAGCACTCGAGGACGCTTGGGACTACTCGAGAAGACTTCAGGATTGCTCAAACATCAGCTGGAGTACATTCCAGCCTCGGGATGCTTCGACTATTCTTGAGGACTTTTGACTTGTAGTGCTCGGGGGCGCTTGAGGACTACTCGTAAAGGCCGTCAAGATTACTTGAAGCTATCCTTCTCGACTACAAACTACTCGGGGGCTTGTCGTATGGACCTCCCTGGACCGACTACTCGGTGGGCCCCTGGGACTACCCGGCTTGCGCTACACGGCACCTGATGGCGTGGAGCACAAGGACCACGGAGGAGAAGTACTCGGTTAGGAAACTGTACATGTCCTGCACTGTATGGAAGACTCCTAGACGTACTCGACTAGTACTCTCTTCCTACTCCGACTTGTAACCCTGCCTCCCGGACTATATAAGGCGAGGCAGGGACCCTTCTCTAGCATCCAATCGAATCTCATCTCACGGCGCACAATTACACCATCTTGTAATCATGCCCAATCAATCCAGAGCTACGCAGCATACAGGACGTAGGGTATTACGCACCTCACTGCCCGAACCTGTCTAAATTGTGTGCCACGTGTCTCTTCCTTCGAGTTACCGATCTCGGTGAGGCCACATTCATCTACTTCGGGTACTCCCCATAGTAGGTTGCCAGTCTAAAACACCGACAGATTTGCTAAGCTTTATTACAAGGGTTTTTAGATAATTTTCAGAATTGAATTCCTCCAACTTTTAGCATTGAACATAGCACAACCAAAAATGTAAAGCTCAACATCGAAGTATGGTATGGGTACTTTTAGAGGTAGCAATTCCACTAAGCACCATGGTAAACGTTTTTCAAACCACACACTTATGTTCATATATCAAAAACTAAAGATGAGCGAACGAGTAAATCAAGATAAGCATCACACAAGACACAAAATTTAAAGGACTCTTTTTATTTGATTTTCTTTGACGCAAACACTAAATTAAGACACTTCAAACTTGCAAAAATTTAAAAGCACACTTAAAAACTAAAGACTCTTAAACTCTAAAACTCTCTCGAAAACTAAACTCTCTCGAAGACAAAACCGAACCAATCTAAACTTGAAGGTAAAGGCTAGCTAGCTAGCTCTCCCCCACGCTAAAATCATACGACGTCCTCGTCGTATCTTACAAAAAACCTAAGGGAGAAAACTAAACCTAGTGATTCTTTCCGCAATTATTTCACCACTTGCCCTTCATGTTCCAGATCATGCCAAAAAGTTTCCACACGTTGCGATTTAGGAACTTGTAGTCATCTTCGACCACGCGTTCCAAATCCTCCATGCGTTGCCTCATCGCCTCCATGGCCTGGAAACACTCATCGACCGATGCGTAGAGCTCTGAGATGGAGTGACGGCAAGCCGCACAACACATCAGATGCATCCCGAAAGGGTCGTCATCGTCAGGGTCTCCGCCGTCGTTGCCACCGTCGTCGTCATCATCATTGTCGCCGTCGTCGTTTCCGTTGCCTCCACCGTTGGGGCCTTTAGGAGTCTTCTCCTTCGGCACCTCTTCCCAATAGCACAAATCATTGTCTTCTCTTTCGGCGGCCGCCCACGAGCTCGGGCTACGATCATCAGAATAGTCGCTACCCCCATAGTCTTTAGGACCGGGCGACACCTCCTTGTAATCCTTCCGCTTCATGCTTCGAATGCGTGCTGACCTTCGAACGGGAGTAGGGACGTTCTCCTCTTTGACGGGGTTGCGAGATGCGATAGCTCCGGTCGGGATACGCCCTCCGCAACGGATGTGGGCGGTCCTCTTGATCTCCACGGGTAGCTTGAGCTCACATCGCTCCGCCTCCTCCATCAATGGCTCCTTGGCGCCTTGCTTCAACTCTATGCTCTTCGGGGACACCATGGTTGCTGCGTGGATGCAAAAGAATGCTAGATGGGATGGATTCCTGGGCTCCCAATTCGGCCAAATAAATAGTCGGAAAAGGAATACTCTAGAAACTGCATTTTCCTTATTCAAACTTCCCTTAAAATTTTCTGACCAAAGAAGGAAGTCAAAACGGAGCATTTCGGGGAAAAACTGGGGCGGACCGCCATCGGGACCCCACTGGGCCGGTCAGACCGGGCCGGCCGGCCCACCCTATTCCGGGGGCCGGGCCGGTCCCGCCCCCCGTGTACCGCCCTTTTTCGCATTCTTAGCCCATGAGAAAAGGTTGGCCCAGTAAATCTTCGCAAGAAACTCCAGAAAAAATAAAAGAAAAACTATTTACAAAAATTCACACCTTGTTTTACGTCCTAGGCTGGACGTTCAGGCTCTTCTTCCATGGTGAAGACATCAATATGGTGAAGAGGCACAACGTCGGGTTCATAGTAAACCTTAAGCCGTTGACCATTCATCATGAATTGATCACCTTTCACATCCATAATGGTTACCGCTCCGTTGGAGAGCACCGAATGAACAACATAAGATCCGTCCCACTTGCTTTGCAATTTCCCCTTTCCGAAGGTTTTAAACCTCGAATTATAGAGGAGGACCTTATCTCCTTCTTTAAACTCTTTCTTCTTCAACCTTTTGTCATACCACCTTTTAATCCTCTCCTTGTATATGCTTGCATTTTCATATGCTTTCAACCTCATCTCCTCTAGCTCGCTTATTTGAATTCTTCGTTTTACCACCGCGGCATCGAGATCAAGGTTCATCTCTTTTATCACCCAATAGGCTTTATGTTCCAACTCAACAAGGTGGCAAGCTTTTCCATAGATGAATTGATAAGGGGTCATACCTATCGGTGTCTTGAACGTCGGTCGATACGCCCACAAAGCTCCTTCTAATTTCTTTGACCAATCTTTGCCTCCCTTCTCTATGGTTTTGTTGAGGATGCTTTTTAATTGCCTATTCGACGTTTCCGCTTGTCCGTTGGTTTGTGGGTGATAGGCCGTAGAGACCCTATGTTCAATTCCCAACTTGGACAAGCACTTTTTGAAATTCTTCCCGATGAAGTGAGTTCCTCCATCGCTTATCAAGATTCTCGGTGTACCGAAACGAGAAAAAATCATGCTCTTGATCATGGCAATGGACTCCTCCGTGGAAGCTTTACGACATGGCATAGCCTCTACCCACTTGGATACATAATCAACCATAACTAGGATATGCTCAAATCCATGTGACTTTTTGAAAGGCCCCATGAAGTCTTTTCCCCACACATCGAACAAATCGATTTGTAGATTATATCTCAAGGGTATAGAATTTCTTTGAGAGATGTTTCCGGTTCTTTGGCATTCAGGGCATGATGCAACATATCTTTTAGTATCTTTATGCATCTCCGGCCAATAGAATCCGCTAGACCACACTTTTGCTTGGGTCCTAAAATGGCTATAGTGTCCACCGTACTCCGCCGAGTGGCACTTTCTCAAGATTTCTAGCCTCTCTTCTCTTGGCACACATCTTCTCATGACTCCATCATTGCCAAGTTTGAAGAGGTAAGGTGCATCCCAAAAGTATTTTTGACTTTCGGAGATTATCCTCCTTTGAGAGTTTCTATCTAGATGGTCAAGAGGCATCTTCCGAATTACTCGAATGATATCAATCATCCAAGTGTCTTTATCAAGCACTCGATAGAGGTGGTCATCTCTCATCTTGTCTTCTATGGGCTCTGTATGATCTTGTCCATGATTCTTCCTAGACAAATGATCGGCCACAACATTCTCCACCCCCTTCTTATCACGAATTTCAACATCGAACTCTTGGAGAAGAAGGATCCAATGGATCAATCGTGGTTTAGCATCCTTCTTAGCCAAGAGATACTTGATGGCCGCGTGATTGGTGTAAACAATGACTTTTGAGTTCACGATGTAAGATCTGAATTTTTCCAAGGTGAATACCACCGCTAGCAACTCTTTCTCCGTAGTGGCATAATTTAATTGTGCCACATTAAGAGTTTTACTAGCGTAGTAAATGGCGTGAACTCGGCCTTCCTTCCTTTTACCCAAAACCGCTCCTACGGCGTAGTCACTTGCATCACACATGATCTCGAAAGGTTGGCTCCAATCCGGAGGTTGAATGATGGGAGCACTCACCAAAGCGCTTTTCAAGGTCCGGAATGTCCTTAAGCACTTCTCATCGAAGTCAAAAGCCACATACTTTTGAAGGAGATGTGTTAAACGCTTAGTGATCTTCTATAGAATCCGACATGGCCTAGAAAGCTCCTCAAGGACTTAACATCCGTCAGAGGTGGGAGTTGCTCAACCGTCTCTACCTTAGCCTTGTCCACTTCGATTCCTCTCTCGGATATAACGTGTCTGAGAACTATGCCTTGCTTAACCATGAAGTGGCACTTTTCCCAATTTAACACCAAGTCTACTTCCGCACACCTCGTGAGGACCTTATCCAAGTTTTCCAAGCAATCCACGAATGTCTTCCCATAAACGGAAAAGTCATCCATGAACACCTCGATAATTTCTTTGATGAATTCCGAGAATATGGCCATCATGCAATGTTGAAAAGAGGACGGAGCGTTGCATAGACCGAAGGGCATCCTTCTATATGCAAACGTTCCATAAGGGCATGTGAACGTTGTTTTGTGTTGATCATCCGGGCGAATGGGAAAAATAAGTGTGGTTCGCTAATCTCTCGAGCATCTCGTCAATGAACGGTAGAGGGAAGTGATATTTCTTCGTTGTTGTGTTTAGCTTTTGATAATCGATACACATCCGCCACCCGGTCATGGTTCTTTGCAGTATCAACTCATTCTTCTCATTCTTCACCATGGTTAAACCTCCTTTCTTCGGTACACAATGTACCGGGCTCACCCATTCGCTATGCGGAACCGGGTAGATGATTCCGGCATCAAGTAGCTTGATGACCTCTTTCTTTACTACCTCTCGCATGGCGTGAGTTAGCCTCCTTTGGTGGTCCACTACGGGCTTACATTGGTCTTCCATAGGTATACGATGAGTGCAAAAGGCTGGGCTAAGACCTTTGAGATCATTGATAGAATATCCAATCACCTTTCTATGCTTTTTCAATAAATTCTGCAACTTCTCATTTTCTTCGTGACTCAACTCGTTGCTCACGATGACTGTATAAGTCTTGTCTGGGCCCAAAAATTCATACTTTAATCCTTTGGGCAAAGGTTTAAGGTCCACCTCGGGCACTTGTGGCTCCTCAGGTTTAATTTCTCTTATGTCCTCAAATTTTTCCTCCTCCACGCTTCTATCTTGTGGTTCTAATCCTTTTGTTGCTTCTTCCCGTTCTTCATCTTGTTGGTCATTAATTTGATTTTCCATCGCTCTTTGCAGCGGGTCTCTGAGGGTTTCAACAAAACAAAGACTATCTGCCTCCTCTACTTCATCTTCGGGAGGAAAAGGTGAAGGATGTTTAGAAACGCAAAGAAAGTTATATGTGTACTTCTTTCCATTAAGATTCATTGTTACCTTGCCTTTTCCGGCATCCAAACAGCATCAACCAACTTAAGAAAGGGCCTACCTAGGATTATGTGATCATGATTGCTATGGTAAGCATCAATAACAAAGAAATCGGCCGGTATACATTTTCCAGAGATTATTACATTCATGTTGCAAGCGATACCTAGAGGTCTAATAGTTCTACCATCTCTTATAACTAATTTCATTGATGTTGGAGCTAAGTCTAGGTTGTGGTCTTGAACTTTATCATAAATTTTAGAAAATAGGACACTTACTTGGGCTCTAATGTCGCATAAAGCCTTGCATTAAACTCCATTGACCTTGCAAGTCAAGTGTGGTGTCGTCTTCTCTTCTTTTTCGGATCCTATCGCATAAACTTCGGTGAGGCGAGCGTATGGCGATGCTTCAGGCTTGATCCCCATGATTCTTTTTATCTCGGCTATGTGTTCCTGATCCACTTCATCATCTCCGAAGAGCTTTTGAAATATTTCACCGGTGGTTTCAAGGTCGTATGAATCTTCCGCTTTCTTCTCTGGTGGGAAATCCACTTCTAATGCTCTTGCCATCCCCTTTTGGTTAGAGAACGGTCTTCTCTTGTCGAATATTTCTCCGTAATGGATTGGAACCCAATCCATGTGTTCGAACTCCTTTAATGGCTTCGCGCTTGACATACTTCTCTTGTTTGTTGCATTTGATGTGGCGAAGTCAATGCTCGGGGTAGTTCTTGACTTGATGTGCTCTTGTTCAAGCTTTTCTGGGATTGGCTCCTCTTTTATGACTTCCGGGGTTGCCTCTTTAGAAAATTCAGCACACGTCTTCACCCTTGAATTGTATTCCGGCTCTCCCGCAAGTCTTGTTTCCCAATCTCTTCACATGACCGCCGCTTTACTAATTTTTTGTAGAAGTTGAGCGGCTTCTGTGAGTGTTTTCTCCATGAGATCCCCACTTGCACACATTTGGATGTGTTGCATGCAACTAGGGGTTAGGGAAAAGAATAATGTATACAAGAGTACATCACCGGAGAAGCCGAGTCTTGGTTCTTGTTCGATCAACTCATTAAACCTATTCCAAGCTTGGTCTATCCCTTCCTCTTCTCCTTGCGTGAAAGTGATCACTTTCCTCCTTAGATGTTAAACCTTGCTAATTGGAAAGAACTTCTCGTAAAACTTCTTTGTCAACTTGTTCCAATTGCCTTCAACTTCAAAGGACGCAAACGAGTACCACGTCTTTGCTTCACCGGCAAGTGAGTAGGGAAAGAGATTCCATTTGAACCATTCATCGGGAACTCCTTCTTGACGCACCGTGTTGCATAGCGTCATGAAATGCCTTATGTGTCTATATGGGTTCTCCGTAACCATCCCTTCGAACGGGGTTGCCGCCACCATCTCGATGATCTTGGATTTGATTTCATACTTGGTCGCTTCGAGCTTCGAATCCGACTCTTGTACATTTATGTCTTCACATCGAGGACTAGCGTAATCCCTTAGCGATTTCTCCGGTTCTTCCACGGGTTGATTGACGAACGCCATCTAGACAACAAGATAAAAACAAAAACAAAAACAAACAAAGTGGTTTTCTAGGTAATATGTGTTAGATGTTAGCAAACAGAAGATAAACTAAATATAAAAGAAAGTTAGATGCAAACCAAACGATGTAAACTAGCTTGCTCCCCGGCAACGGCGCCAGAAAAAGTGGCTTGTTGACGGATAAAAAACGTATCCACCTACGATCCGCAAGCGTACGGACCTACACCTTTCTCACCACGGGATTCCCAAAGTTCTTGTCAATCCATGGAGCAACAGGATTACAAGCGTTCGATCTACCTCTACTCACTAACTACTCCAACCCTAACTATGATTAGACTAGAAAACGACTACACTACACTAGAGAGGACGATTAAGCTAACAAGATAAAAGACACTCGCCCATAGGTCTACGATACTTGAACATGCAACCGCTTTAAACATGAAAACCGGTCTAATCTATCCGGGGTTGTGACCACGGTTTCGCCCTTTCCCTCCCCCCGTACTGTCACTACGCGGAGGTATTCGTGACTGGAACTATGATGGACACGGTGTATTTAATGAATCCAATGGAGCATTGGAGCTCTACTTCCCTTTACGACATGGTAGCTAACCTTAAGCATTAAAACATATTAAACACATGATGATAGATAGATGTTCCAACAAGGTAGCGATTACATCTCAAGATCGATTACAACCCATGGACAAATGAGAAGATTACCCCATCAAGGTGCTAGACATAGCACCATTGATCATGGTGACGCTTTCGATGGTGTCTTCCTTCTTCTCCACTTGTGGGTGCTTCCTTCGAGATGGTCGATCCTCCTCCAGAGATCTCCCTCCTCTCTCTCTCTAGCTTGTGGATGGCCTCTCGATGCGAATGGCTCTCCCCTCTGCGAATGGCGGCGCCTCCAGGACTTTAGGGTTGAAGATCCTTCAGTTGCAAGGAAAGGGGGCCGAACCGACCCCGGGACTAGGCCCGGCCAGCCGGCTTGGGCCGACCGGCCCAGGCCCCTCTCGGCCCGGTTCGGTCGCCCCTTCGCTCCCGTGGGTCCTCAGGTGATTATGCACTTTGCCCCTTCCATTTGCATGATTTTGACGATGTCATCCTCGCGTCCAAGATGGAGGTTCACTGTGCATGAAGTTCGGTCTTTTACGCTTCAATCCCCGAGGGTGTTCCTACGTAGTACTTCGGTCCTTACCACCATTGGAAGTGATTTCATCAAGCTCATGAATACGAACAAGACTCCGTAAATGCTCCTTTGATCTTGTTGTGAATCCGTCGTTTATGTCCATGTTTTCCTACATAAACACAATACTTCTAAATGCATGCACATAGATGAACTTCTTATATGATTAGTAAGCCTAGTGGCGGGTTAGTTCCATAATCAAATCCAAACCAAAGTGTAATGAACATGTTCGGTGTACCAAAATACACCGTCAACATCTCCCCCACGCTTAGATCTTGCTCGTCCTCGAGCAAGTACTCGTAAAAGAACTTTGTCCAAGGCATTGTAATCATGTTCCGCTAAACCTATCTTCACAAGTTAGTCAATCTTTTATCTTTAATACATAAACATAAAGTAATGATCATCATACATAAACATGGGCGTTTAGAATCTTTACCATGTCCAGATTTACCCCACAACTCAAACTCTTCACTCGAAGTCTTCAATTTCAGCCATGCTTACTTCTTTGCTTCCGTTGGAGGGTTTTTATGATTTCCAAAAATAAAATTCC
Source organism: Cenchrus americanus (assembly GCA_947561735.1). Lineage (NCBI taxonomy): Eukaryota > Viridiplantae > Streptophyta > Magnoliopsida > Poales > Poaceae > Cenchrus > Cenchrus americanus. The sequence continues at coordinate 52,086,409 of OX387244.1, read as the reverse complement.
TGCAACAAGTGCTAGACAAAAACCTTTCTCCAAGCTCTTTTGTCGCTCATATAAAGTGGCTATCCTAAACAAGTTTTATAAAACTCTCACCTACCATAAATCTCTCATATAACATGTAAAGTGGAGCTATAGGTATGGCTAGCACAATCAACACAAGTATTGTCAAGCTAAGATCTCCCTCTAATGGTTGTTTACCTTTCAAAGCCAATGATCATGAGAATTAATCCATATGTGGGGATATCAAGGATGAGAAGACATAGAATGGTGGACATGTGCAAGGGCAAAAGAAAATATGACTACTAGGCACCGATGACGTCCTCGTTGTCGGATTGCACATGGCTGGAAAAAGAGTGAATGTTTCGTACCTCAACAACGTGACATCCTTCCTCGCACTTTATTTTTTTTCTTTTACTTGATTCATCCCTCTCATATCTTTCTTGCCACTCCTCTTCTCTCATTCTCTTCTTTTTATTTTTTCAATCACTCTCTTTCATTCTCTTATACACATATTTTTTTTTACTTTTCTATTTTTCTTTCTTTCTTTCCCATACACATATTTTTCTCTTAACTTTTCCCTCTCTCGACATCTTTATCTCTCTTCTCAAAGCTCTCAACTCCTCTCTATCTTGCATAACACAATCTGAAATTTAAAATAAAACCATGCTAGAGACGAGACAAAACTTTAAGAGTAGGTTGTGTTCAAGGAATGCGATGTACAAAAGAGATGTATAGGGTTGGTTATGGAATTCGGCGATGTACGGGACTTCCGATGTGAAAGTCACGTTACCGAATGCATGACGAGGCTAGCAACTAAAGATAAGCACAAGGACATGATCATTGCTCGAAATTAAAACTCCCAAGAGAGAAGGATCCTAGCCCAACTCATCGTGCTAATCACACTTATGATGGAGCGAAAATTAAGTTTGGCTTTGTATAGGATTTTTTTCTTACTCTCAACTTGGAAAAAGAGGATTTGCTAACCTTTATTACAAGGGTTTTTAGATAATTTTCAGAATTGAATTCCTCCAACTTTTAGCATTGAACATAGCACAATCAAAAATGTAAAGCTCAAGATCGAAGTTTGGTATGGGTACTTTTAGAGGTAGCAATTCCACTAAGCACCACGGTAAACGTTTTTCAAACCACACACTTATGTTCATATATCAAAACTAAAAATGAACGAGTGAGTAAATCAAGATAAGCATCACACAAGACACAAAATTTAAAGGACTCTTTTTATTTGATTTTCTTTGACGCAAACACTAAATTAAGACACTTCAAACTTGCAAAAATTTAAAAGCACACTTAAAAACTAAAGACTCTTAAACTCTAAAACTCTCTCGAAAACTAAACTCTCTCGAAGACAAAACCGAACCAAACTAAACTTGAATCTAAAGGCTAGCTAGCTCGCTCTCCCCCACGCTAAAATCATACGACGTCCTCGTCATATCTTACAAAAATCGTAAGGGGAAAACTAAACCTAGTGATACTCCCCGCCGCAAGCTTTAGCCTCCTAGCTCTTTTCGGGTGCCTTTAGACCTTCCGCACCGGGGGATGGGATCGCCTCCTCCAGGACGTTTTTGGCGTCAAAATGCCTGCAGCGGTGTCCTGGAGGGAGGACGGCAAAATCCCATCGCCCCCCGTCTCCTTCGTCCCTATGGGAGTTGCCAGCTTCCTTCATCCCATGCTACGTGGGCCCTTGCCTCCTTCTCGCGCGTCCCAACCTCTCTGCCCCAATCACTCCGCCACGCCGTCCTCCGAGCTCCCGCCACCGCACCGGGAGGGCCGCCGGAGAAGGACACCTGCGCACTAGAAGCCGCTGCCAGCGCGCCGCATCCCATCGCCGGTGCTAGGAAACGCCGCCCCCCAGAGCTCTGTCCCGGCGCGGAAGCTGGAAGCTGCCCCGCCGCCGCCGGAGAAGCCATCCCCTGCTCCGAATGCGCCGCCGCCGGATCCGCCGTGCACGGGCTGGTTGGGGGCCCGCCGACGTGCCCCTGCCTCACCGGAGGCCGCCTCTGCCCGTGGGGAGGGAGGAGCAGGGGCCAAGATCCGCCCCTGCCCCCTGATTCGCACCGCCACGCCATATTGGAGGAGGGAGGAGGGCGCCGCAGTGGCTGGCTGGACGTGCCCGCGCCGGCGCCGGTCCGAGCCTGCTCCTGCTCGCCCGTCGTCCCGGTGCCGTGCAGGGAGGAGCTCCCCGGGATCCCGCGCCGGCGAGGTTGAATCGGAGGAGAGGGGCGCCGCGGCGCGCCGGCAGAGAAAGGGAGGGGTGAGGGAGGAGGGCGCCGCGGTGGCGCCGCCGGCCGCCTCGCCTCATTGGGGGTGCGGGGTGGGATTTCGGGACACAGAGAGAGAGAAAGGGGGGTGGGTGCGGGACTGCAGGTGGGAGGGGGCCGGTGGGGAAGAAAGAGAAGGGGAGTATGACGACTGGGTCCCGCGTGTAGGTAGTTTGGATGAAGGGGAGAAATAAAGGATGACGAATGCGGGAGAAGTAAATATAAAGGTAGGAATCTCGCTGACCAGATGAGAATATTCCGTTTTGAAGGAGGGGATAAAGAATGACGAGTGTGGATGGCCGTTTTGAAGGAGGGGATAAAGAATGACGAGTGTGGATGGTCTTATAGTAAGTCCCCTCTGTGACCATATCTGAAGTTCCTAGGAAAAGCTTCAGTTTTTTTAAGAGAAAAGAAAAGCTCTGGTTATGTCTCATGAGACTGTGCCTCAGCTCGAGTTTTTTTTACATATAGCTTCATCCGTGTTGATCTTCACAAAACCTGTTGTTAAAATTGTTACTCATCTATCTTGAGTTTACTTGCTGAAACTTCTCTTCTTAATAAAAATGCGCGTCTTAAGAAAAATGGTTAGCCTCACGTGTGTGAACTCGCACGAGTCACATGTGTAATGCAGTGTAGGGTTCACATTACCTGTGGCTACCGGTCTGATAAGGCCGGTAACCGGTAACAAAATTGAGCGGTAACGGCCACTAACCGAACCTAGCAAACCGGAGCCAACGGCTTATTTCGGAAAATCGGGCGGTTAGTGGTTTATTTAACCCCGATGTAGTGTGATCAGAAAGATTTTTTAAGAAAAAAACGTTTCCAGCAAATAACACAGTCATTATGCGGAGACAAAATTCCCTAAAATTGAACATGAATTCGGTTGGGAATTACTGTAGCGAGCCAGCCGTACTTTTAAAGCGGACCATCGCCGGGTAGTCCTATCCTAGCTAGCAAAGAAAAAGAAAGGTATCGTCTGTAGCGCGTAAAACAATATCCTCTTTCGCAAAAGGAATCATCACGCATCCGTTGTCTCCCCCACCATTAGTTCGTCCTATCCAAAATTCCCAATCCGTCCAGATCGCGAAGCTGGAGATCTGTTCCATATGCTGCAAGAGTACAGGTATCATACGGTCATTGCAGTGTGTACACCCACACTAGAAAACAGCAGCCGTGTGCCGTGCCATCCGTCCTCCAGGCTCCAGTATCCATGGGCGCGTGCCCGTGCATGCCATCCTGGCGTCCTCCCTGCTGAACTGCTCTCATTGTAGGGAGCATATCCTGTGCAAACCCCACCCCTTGTGCAACCTTTGCAAACTCCTATATGGGTCACTAGATCTCCATCCAACGCCTACAGATATAGGTGGGCTGATTAGCAATTAAACCCCCCCACCTTCCCCTTTCATTTTGCAAAGCACCCCTGGCCGCAAGGGCTCTAGGGCGACGCCGCCGGGCCCAGGAGGCGACGGTTCGCATCGCCATCGCGATCCCCTCTCCCTGCCGCGGTGTAGGCCCTTGCCCACGGGACGGCGCACGGGGCCGTGATCGCCCGGCGGGACCGCCGTCTCCCTGCCCGCGGGGACTTCCCTGGACCTCGCCGCCCTCCCTCCCTGGACGTCGCCGCCCTCCCTCCATCCCTGGACGTTGCACGCCCAGGACTAGCACCTCAGGTCCGCCCGACTCCCTGCCGCAGGGCGTCACGTCGCTATTCCTGCCGCGCCAGGACGTCACGGCGCCCTCCAGTCCTGCCGCCCCTGTGCGCCGTGAAACTGTCGCCCTCCCTGCTCTCTGGCGATGGAGTCCAGCGATGCCATGGCGACGGTGTCGGTGATGGACTCCAGTGGGGGAAGTGCGATGGACTGCAGCGACGCAATGAACGTGAGCAATGTTCGCGGTCCTCCTTCCTCCTCCTGCTTGTCCACTGAATCTCTATTGTTGTTTGTTTTGTGCTTGTAAATGAGTTGTAGCATTTGTGCAGAGTTTGGAACCCACCTTGAACATCGACGCCATTGACGCCGGAGTCATAGCCCACATTGAAAATAAAAGCTCACCAGAGCCTACATCTCCTCTGAGTACAGTAAGTTGCAAATATCTTCTTTGAACATTACAGCATTCAAGCATATGATCATATGGTCATATGATCTTACCTGATTTATTGATGATAGGTGCACACTAATTCAAAAGAACATTTGAAGCCATGTGTTGGAATGATCTTTGATACACTTGACGATGTGGAGAAATTCTACAAGTCATATGCTCATGATGCTGGTTTTTCTGTTCGTGTTGGTCAACAGAAGAAGAAAAATGAAGAAATTTTATTCAAAAGGTATTATTGTTCAAGGGAAGGGTACAGTAAGGAGAAAGTGACAAATGGTAGTGACAAAGTAAAGACACATAATGTGATGGAAACGAGATGTGGTTGTCCAGCACATATTGTTGTCAAGTTTTGCAGTGACAAAAAGTATCAAATAACTGCAATGGTTGAGGACCACAGCCATGGTTTTGTGTCGCCAGATAAGAGACATTTGCTAAGATCCAACCGCAGAGTCAATGAGAGGGCTAAGACTACATTGTTCAATTGTCATAAGGCTAGCATTGGTACCTCACAGGCATATCGACTTCTCCATGTTAGTGAGGGTGGGTGTGAGAACGTTGGCTGCACAAAGAGGGATTTGCAAAATTATTATCGTGACCTCAGAAACAAAATCAAGGATGCAGATGCACAAATGTTTGTGGCACAACTTGAACGAAAGAAGGGCGCAAATCCTGCATTCTTTTATGACTTTATGGTGGATGATGAAGGACGACTTGTTCGTGTATTCTGGGCAGATGCTTTATGCAGGAAAAACTATAGATTTTTTGGCGATGTGATTTCAGTAGATGCAACATATACCACCAACCAGTATAACATGAAATTTGTGCCATTTACAGGAGTGAATCATCACTTGCAAAGTGTTTTCCTTGGGGGAGCGTTCCTAGCAAATGAAATGACCGAGTCATATGTATGGTTGTTTCAGACCTTTCTTAAGGCTATGGGTGGAGTAGCACCTCATCTAATCACAACAGATGAAGATGCGAGCATGAAGGCTGCTATTGCTGAGGTTTTACCAGATACAACTCATAGGTTTTGCATGTGGCATATCATGGAAAAGGTGCCTGAGAAGGTTGGACGCTCTATAAGAGAAGATGAAGATTTTTGGAAAAGACTAAACCAGTGCGTTTGGGGGACGGAGAATTCAGATGAATTTGAGTCACAATGGAATTCTATCATGACAGATTATGGACTCACAGGAAATGAGTGGTTTTCCAACAGGTTTGCCATTCGGGAGTCATGGATCCCGGTATATTTTTTGGACATACCACTTGCAGCTCTTCTTAGGACTACATCACGATCAGAAAGTGCAAATTCTTTTTTTAATCGCTTCATTCGTAGAAAGTTGACATTTGTTGAGTTTTGGCTAAGGTTTGACACAGATTTGGAGTGACAGCGTCAAGACGAGTTGCTAGCTGATAATACAAGTCTTCACCGCACTCCTAAGTTGATGACACCATGGGGCATTGAGAAGCAATGTAGTATGGTTTACACACATGAAGTTTTCTTCAAGTTTCAGGAACAAATCGTAGCTGCAAGAGACCATTGCTTTATTCAAAGTATTTCGAGTATGAAGATATAAAATATTTCACCATTTCCAGCCAAACAGGAAAAGACCGATTTGTTCAGATGAACAAATCAAATATATTTGGTACGTGCTCCTGTAAATTATATGAATCCTATGGCATCCCATGTCGTCATATAATACAAGTGCTTAGAGCCGAGAAGCAAACTGAGGTACCATCGTCTTATATTATGAAGAGATGGGAGAAAAAATGTAAAAGGTGAGTTTGTAACACTATTTTTTTCTATGACTTTGTTCGAGTTTTATGGGTGTTTTATTAGATATTTGATTTTGCAGAGAGGTGTTCTTTGATGATGAAGGCAACCTTCTGGACGAAAAGGATAAAGATCCTATGGAGGTGGCAAGAAGCAAAAAAATTTCAGATGCACGCAACCAGTTTGAAGATCTAATTCAAATGGCCAAGAACTCTGAAGCAGCGGTTGATTTTTTGTGTTCTAGTTTATCGAAGCTATTAGAACCTCTCCAAAAGATAGTTCCCAATGCTACAGTTAGTAAACAGGATGAGTTTGAAACATTCATTGGTGGCAAAATTCCAGATGAAGTCCAGATACACCCACCAACTGATATTGTGTCCAAAGGGCGAACCAAAAGAATTAAGAAGAGCAAGGAGATGCCGGTGCCCAGGAAACGAAAGTGTGGAAAATGCAAGCAAATTGTATCAGATCATGATGCCCGAAATTGCCCAAATAATATTGGTAGCTGATTGTAAACAATTTTTTTTACCTGCAACAATTATACAAGGATTTTGCAATGCTGTAACGATTTATACAGCATGGATTTTTTCAATGTTATACAGTGTTGGATGTGCCCTTTTGCCTATTTTCACCTATGTGCTTAGATGTTTGCAATCTGTCAGAATTAGTACTCACATGCACCAGCTCATTTTATTCATTTTTGTTTGTCAACACACAAGAAACAACAGCTTGGTCCAATTTCACCGATGATTACATAGGAGTCACATTACAGCCCTACACAGAAATCACAAGCTCTCAACTACGGCTTCACTGTCGCCTACATTCAGTAAGGTGACATTACAAGCAGCTTGGGGATTGCAATGTAGTATACAGCCTGAAGCCATGGTCTTGATTCGGAACGAGAGCCAAATCGTGAACAAGCAGCTTGACGAAGTGATTGCCAAATCGTGCAAAATCCAGGACAATCCCAACAACAAATCCCGTCCAAATTGCAGGATCACACTGAAGGCAAGTCCCGATGACACCGAACTCCACCGGGATGAGCCGGAGGCGGCGGTGCGGCTCCACCGTAGGGAGCCGGAGAGAGGCGCGGGGCCTCCACCGGACGGAACCGAGGGGCGGCGGTGCGGCTCCACCCCGGACGGAACCGCAGGCGGCGGCGGGGCTCCCGCGGACGGATCCGGAGGGCGGCGGCGGCGCTCCCCCGGACGGAGCCGGAGGGGCGGCGGCGGCGCTCCACCGGGACGGATCCGGAGGGGCGGCGGCGGAGCTCCACCGGACGGAGCCGGAGGGGCGGCGGCGGCGCTCCACCCGGACGGAACCGGAGGCGGCGGCGGAGGTCAAGCGGGAGGCGGCGGCGGCGGATGCCGAGCGGGTGGGGATGCCGAGCGCTGGGAGACGGATTTGACCAAGGGAGCTCGGACGCCTCCCAGGGGGTGCTTTGCAAAATGAAAGGGGAAGGTGGGGGGGTTTAATTGCTAATCAGCCCACCTATATCTGTAGGCGTTGGATGGAGATCTAGTGACCCATATAGGAGTTTGCAAAGGTTGCACAAGGGGTGGGGTTTGCACAGGATATGCTCCCCTCATTGTATTACATGATGGATGACGACGACGCGTATTCCGGAGGTAGCCAGTTTTTTTTTCCGAACTTTTTTTTAGAACAGCCGGAGGTAGCCAGTTAGCCATGCATGTAGTACACCGTACGCATGTACGCTCAGTCGCCTACATCCTCATACTGCTCGCCATTTCTCTAGCGTGATGATGTCAGCCTTCTGCTCTGTGCTCTCCATCCACCACTTCGCTCTTCGCTACGATGACTGGAGATATCCACCCTATCAGTTGGCTTATCTGGCCCGTTTAGATGTCAGAAAAATTTGTTTTTTTAACGCAACATAGCAAAATGTAAATTTCAACTTTTTTGGTAAATATTGTCCTACCATGACTTAATTAGACTCAAAAGATTCATGTCACAAAGGCCATCACAATCGTGTAATTAATTTTTGATTTCATCTGCATTTAGTATTCCGAACATGTCTTTTGGTGTATTTAATGTGGTGGAGAGAGTGGAAAGGAGGAATTCTAGCAATCTAAACAAAATATCACTTGCTAACTGGTGATTGATGTCTTGTGCTGACTTGTTCCGAGAGAAAAATACCATTGACAGGTAAAAAGTGATCAATACCACCATTGCCTTTTGCGATCATAGTCATAGGTCAAAAGGGTAAGAAAAATATACTTGAGTATGCAAAGACACAGATGGAGGTAAACAAATCACACTGGTCAAGTTACCAGATGAGTGCAAGTTGAAGCATGTAGATTAATACAGCAGATAATACTTGGATGAACAATTCTTGACTCTCCGGTCAGAACACAGATATGCAATGGATGTCACTATTCTTTATGTAAAAGTAAACACAAAACAGACAATAAATCAACAACTGCATTAACCGCCATACATCCACAAGAATCGGAAGGTAAGTGCATCAGAGAAATCATTTCCAAATGACCAGATAAGTTGAATTCAGAACTTCACGAGCTTCAGTTATCAAGAGGTCCCATCTAGTAGAATAGAATTTCAATTTCCATCTGTTAAACTTTTAATGCCTTAAAAGCTGGAAGAATAGTTAAAAAGAAAACGAACAATTCTGGGAAACAAGTAAAGACAAACTCAGTATCAGTGTTAGTGATGCAATCTCTCCCGTTGTTCTCTGATTTGCATGTATAAATATAGCAGTCTATGATCAATACAAACTGGTTCAGATCTTTCCCTCTCTAAGCACTCTTACAATCAGAGCATAAGACAAAAGGGAGCAAAAGTGCTCCCATCTAAAACCTTTTGCACGTGGGCAGACTAGAGAAATGTACTGAAATTACTGAAAGTGCAAGTCATGAGTAACACATCAACCTTTTCAAATTTCTGTAAGGACTCCGTGCTATGTGGACCCACTTAGGGTAAGCCCCGGATCCCACAAGCAACATCAAGGTGTACCACCATACACTGACTTGCCAACAGACGTGCAATATGCGACAGCGAAATTGGGCACAGAAATTGAATGTGTACCCAAAAAATATTATTGTCTGTCATTATAGCAAGGGAACAAAAATAAATCAAACACAACTCTAGTATACTCCAGTAGGTAATATCTACAAAATAAAGAGACAGGTTTGGTATCCATATGCTTACTGTGCTTGAAGAAGCATCACCATATATGTCATTGTGTGAACAAGTGAGTAAAATTCTCTATTAGGAGCAAAATAGTTGGTTGGATCCAAATTTCTTCATCACTATATACACCTTGAATTCGCCCCTCCAGTACCACAGATGTTTAGCAGCATGTATAGAGACCGATCTCTAATTGTGATAGCTTATTCACAGGCTGACAGAGTACATTATTAGTGGTAAATTTTACTGTAAAATTAACTTATGCTGTAGCAAATCAATCTATCTGGAACAAATACTTTCCATGTTGGCATGCCAACGAAGAAAACAGACAAATCAACATTCGTTTAGCTCATGGGCATTGATGGTCCAGCTCACCAACCACCCGGAGCAAACTCTCATGGACCCAGAAAATTCCTATGTTGATAATTCCCTCAATGAGAAATGGATTAAAGAAAACGAAATGGAAAGTGTTATGGGATCAGGACATCAGGTAAATGCAAAAGTTCTCCCAAGTCCTCGATAAAACAAGGGATGAACAAGGGATAATACTAGAGGTCTAGAGCTATGCGTTCCATTCCTCGACACAAGTAGTCATCATACACCAATTCTCTACAATTGATCTCCCTATAATTTCATCAGCAACGCAAAGTGTAAATCACCGGAAGGTACTCGGAGAACCCAGCAATATGTATTTACACTATCCCTTCCTCCATCATCTACTTCTACATTACAAAATCTAATCAAGGTAACTGTGATTTCCAAACAATTTTCTAGATATCCTAAAAACAACCCCACAGCTTCACACCCTCGAAAGTAGCAAAAAGTTTTTTTTAAAGAAAGGAACACTGTAGTGAAGTGTTGCACCAATGTGGCAATGTCCATCACCTGCGCCTCCGGTCGGCGGCGTAGTGCGAGAGCGGGACGAGCTCCGAGAGCGGCGTCGCGAGCGGCGTGGCGGTGGGCGTCGGTATGGGCGAGGACCTGCAGACGGGGCACGAGCCGCTCCGCCGCAGCCAGGCGTCGAGGCACGCAACGTGGAACCGGTGCCTGCACTCGGGCATCACGCGCAGCATCTCGCCGTCCCTGTACTCGCTGAGGCAGATGGAGCACATGGCGTTGGCGTCGGCGGCCCTGCTGGAGAACGGGACCTTGGGGTAAGACGCGATGGCGGCCGGGTCGAGCCCGACGGGGGAGCAGGACGCCGCGGCTGCGGAGGAGTAAGCCACGTCGTCCGGGGACTCGGACCCCTCCGCGACGAAGAGCACGCGCGGGACGGTGATGGAGAGGTGGCCGGAGCTCGAGGCCGTGGTGGCGGCCTCCCCGGCCCAGTAGTCCCCGCCGCCGCGGCGGAAGCAGAGGTAGGAGGCGAGCAGGAGCGTGGCGAGCAGGACGAGGAAGCCGAGCGCGATGGCGATGGAGTAGCCGAGGCCGAGGTTGGAGAGCGGGGAGAGGAAGGACATCGCGGTCGTGCCGGCGGCGGTGACGGAGGCGGCGAGTCCCTGGTGGCGTGGGAGCGGCGGAATGGCATTGGCGGAGCGTGCGCGCGCCGCGCGGTGGTGGTGGTGGACGCCCCGCCCCGGGTCACTTGGGTGGAATCGAAGGCCGCGTGGGGTGGGGCCGTGGGGGCGCCAGTGGAGTAAATGTGGGGAGGAAGGTGGCGTGGTTTACTGGTGATATTTTTCGCTTCCTTCCTCTCGCCTTGTCAGATCTGGCGGGGGGTGGGTGCGCGGCTCGAGCGGCAGCATTTATTGCCGGGGACGAGGGACGGCGGGGAGTAATGGCCGCCTTGGCGAGGATCGGGGGTGCTCTGCTCGTGCTCCGCAGCACGCCTCGGCTCGGCTGCGCTAGGCGATGGCTGTGGCCGATGGGGAAGGAGGGCGCTCGTGGCGTGGCCTCAGTGGCCGCGCGCGTGCGCTGCGCGTGGTGAGCGGGGGAAACTTCCGTTGGGGACCCATCCGTTTGACCTTTTGGCGCGCACTGCACGGCGAACGGCGACAGTGCCTAGTTTCGGGAGGATATGGGGTCGCCGTGTCGTCCGATCGACTGACGGTGCTGTAGGACTTCTTGCCGCAGGTGATGTATCATCATCGTTTCCCCGTCGCGGCACAGGACGGCATCGTTGCTATTGGCTTGAACCTTGAAAAAAACCAAGATTTGAAAGTCACGGCAAAAAAAATTTCCCCGTGAGAGTTGCTATCGCGTCAGTACAGCGCAAAACTGCACTGGTTCACGCTCACCCCATGTCATGCTTTGGATATTGAAGACGTGGGTTTCGTTAAAGAAAAAACGCTTCAAAAAAGAGAGCGGACACTTCGCGAATAATCTTTTTATCTTTACTACTAAAAAGAATGAAAGTAATACAAGTTCATCGCTTCACCTTACGTGACTTCACCCCGCACCTCCGCTCCGCCTCTGCACACCTTCACCCTAGTCCCCAGGGGTCCACCGTCCAACCCCGTGGCTCCGTGCCTCCGCCTCCGCTCGGCATCACGCCCCCGCGCCCCTGCGGCACCGCACGCTTCGCTCGAGGCCTCACCCACCGAGGCTACCTCCACAGATCGGAGCGTGCATGCCTCCGCCATCGTCGCTCGCATCAGCACCCAGCCGTCGTCCTCGCGCGAAGCCCCGCCGTCATCGACCGCCCCGCCGTCATCGATCGAGTTCACGTGTCGCCGGGCCGTCCCCGTTGTAGACGCCTTTGACGTTGCTGGCCACCATCCACCATCGATTTCATCTCGCAGCCACCGCGGCGCCGCCATCGACTTCCTCTGGAGTCGCGGCCTCAGCTGCCTCCCTCCCGCCTCCAACCTCTCCCGAGCGCGCGCCGGATCCCGCTCGCGGTGGTGGTACCCCCGCCGCCGCTGGCGCCGGAGCACAAGGGGGTTCTTGAGGAACCGAACCCTAGGAGGGGAGGGAGGAAGTGACGAGTTACTGAGCGCGCCGAGATCTGGCGACGGCGGGCGGCGATGGGGGACTTTAACCTGGCCCTGGTGATCGTGGCGGTGGTGGTGAGCATGCTCATGCTGCTCGTTAGCGTCTACCTGCTCGTCAACTACCAGCACCCCGACGACGCCAACCAGGCCTACTTCCCCAAGCTCGTCATCGTGCTCGGCCTCACTGTCGCCATCCTCTCCATCCTCATGCTCCCCGCAGACGTCGCCAACCGCCGGGCTCGTCGGAAGGCGGTCCTGCGGCGGCGCACCGCAACCTCACGCTCCCCATGCGCACGCTATGGCTCGTCGTCTACATCGTCGACGCCGTACTCGTCTTCCTCATCATACCATTCGCCATGTTCTACTACGAGGGCGACCAGGACAAGTAAGTACTGCCCGCAATAATCCCTTCTCATCGGGTTTTCTTCCCCTTCTTTCTTTCTTGATGAAAAAAGATGAAGTTTTCCGCAGATTGGATCCGCCTCCTTGCTGGCCTGCTGCAGGTCCGTGGGGAAGAGGCTCAAGTCCGCACTCATCTGGGTTGTCGCTTCCGCTGTGGTTTGTGGCCTCGTCCTCGGCATCCTATACGTTCATGCGGATCAATCCAAGCTTCCCCATTTTTTCTCTCACCCAAGAAGGCCCTTCTGAATTCTCAGATTTTGAATGGAGTTTTGTTTCAGTTCAAAAAATGTGGCTTCTTTTGCCTGAATCTTTAGGGGAATTTTCATTCCATGGTGACGATGAGGCAATTCATACCCTTTGGGTACGCATGTCTGTTGACGGATAAAACTCGTATCCACCTACGATCCGCAAGCGTACGGACCTACACCTTTTTCACCACGGGATTCCCAAGGTTCTTGTCAATCCGCGGAGCAAGGGGATTGCTAGCGCTTAACCAAGTACTAATCTAGTTGAATGGAAAACCATTGAAAGAGAGTATTAATATAAAGGTAAAGACAATCTAACCTAAGTTCACCGACCAACCCCGTGGCTCCGTGCCTCCGCCTCCGCTCGGCATCACGCCCCCGCGCCCCTGCGGCACCGCACGCTTCGCTCGAGGCCTCACCCACCGAGGCTGTCGGGGACAGCCCTAGGGGTCCCCTTTAACAACCGGGAAATCCCCACTTAAAACCTGCAACAAAGCCAAACACACTTTGCCTAACCATGCAGGATACGGCCCGCGCCGCAAGGACCTCGACGGCCCACCAAGGCGACCCTCTCGAAGATCCCCTCGAGCAGGCTTCGCCTCGCTCGAGGGTGCGCGCCTCCCTCGAGCAGGCTCCATCCCGTCCGAAGGGATGCCCTTCCCTCGAGCGGGCTCCGCCCCGCTCGAGGGGTCGCTCCCCCTCGAGCAGGTTCCGCCTCGCTCGAGGGTCCGCCCCGCCCTCGACCGGGATCCGTCTCGCTCGGGGGGTGCCTCCGCTCGCGTGCGCCCGCCCCGTACACGGGCATTTAACGCTCCGACACCGGCGGGACGGTGCCATCATGCGCCGGGGCTCGCGCCCCGGTGCCGCCGCACCAACTCCCCGGAGGGAGCCCATCCCCATCACCGTGGGGAGGGAGCGTGCGGCGCGGCGGTGTCGGTCCGTGACACCGTGCGCCCGCTCCCGAAGCGGCTAACGCGCCGAGCCCTCGAAGGGGGGCCGGCTTCACCCTCGATTTGCTTTCTTGTGACCCTACAGGGTTAGGTGGAGGCACTAGGCAGGAGGAACGCCATCCCTGCCACTGTTACGGCATGGCAGCTGTAGGATCTAGGATACCGACTAGAGGGGGGTGAATAGGCGGTTTAAAAACTAAAACCACAACACTAGAGAAATTTAATTAGAACCACAAGGAGAAATAAATCTCTACCTACTCTATTCCTATGTTGGGGTTTTGCGGCCTAGGGTGACAAGATAAACAACAACCTCTAGAAATAGAATGCTCAAAGTAAAGTGCTTGAAGGGAAATTGAGGAAAAAGATAACCGAGCACAAGAGACGAATTTTATCCCGTGGTATCGATGACTTGTCGGTCACCCCTAATCCACGTTGAGGTGGATTCAATGTTCAACCGCTCCTCTATCAAGGCACCACTTGATCTTGAGCCGGTTAGAACAAGAGAACCACTCCACACCTCGATTCCACTAGAGTTGCTCTTTACCGCTCGGTGAGGTGAGCACAATACCTCTCACAACATGAAATGCGGAGCCACGCACAATCTTCTTGCGAGCTTCAACGGATTCTTCCACCACCAAGCCGTCTAGGAAGCGGCAACTTCCAAGAGTAACAAATCAACCACTTGCTTGATGATTCCCTAGTGCCACAAAGATCAAAACCTTGATGCAATGCACTAGAAACTCTCAATCTCACAAAGAATACCACCACTAAGTCAAGTGAGTGAGAGAGAGGGGAGGGAGAGCTCTACAAGGGAGTATGAACCTTTAAAAGTGCCAAGAGAGACTCTCCAACCCCGGGCTTGGAGTATAAATACTCCACCTTTCCGTTACTAGCCGTTAGACACAAAACGCGTGCCTCGCGGACTGTCCGCGATGCCCTCGCGGACGGTCCGCGTTTGAATTCCAACGGTAAAATCGCGAAGTCAACGGGCCGAGGCGGGCGTGCGTTGGGCGGGCGGACCGTCCGCCGGGGCTCCGCGGACCGTCCGCCCGGCCCACGCGGACGTCCGCGGGCCGGGCCGCGACCGTCCGCCTGGACCCCGAGCGGCACCTCGTTCTGTTGCAAATAACGGACCGTCCGCGGTACCTCGCGGACCGTCACGTTGGTCCGGCGGACCGTCCGCCCGAAGCGCATTTTCTCGAAATCTTTTGCCAAAAACTCGGTTATTAAATAAAAACCAACCACCCACGGACCGTCCGCCCGAAGGGCCGGTCTGGACACCGCGATGCCGTAAAACTTGTTTTTCTTTTGATTTTCAATGAAAACCTTTTACCAAGAGAAACCGCCACTCATCTAAATGCAATGCATGCAAACTTTTGATCCAAGTGGCACTATGGAAAGTCAAGCCAATGAAATTGATCCCTCTTGATAGTACGGCTATCTATCCTATTAACCGGTCATATAACATCCTCTAATCACCTTATGACCAGGTAAAAGCAAAAACCCTAACTTTTACCTTTGCCTTGAGCCCTTTCCAACATAAGTCAACCAAGACCTTCTCATGTTCCCCACATGATCTCATCGTTTCACCGGACTAACCTATTCTTATAACTCAAATAAAATTGTTAGTCCATAATGATTGTCATTAATTACCAAAACACGAATTAGGGGCCTAGATGCCTTCAGCAGCCGTCCCCGTGCGTGCAGGCGCACGCCTGGCACTGTGGCAACGACTCCAGTACGGTGAGGCGCATCAGAACGGGACGCCGTTTTACCTACTGTTGTACCCCGTACGGGCCAACGTCAGCAGCTCCCTCGAGCCCATCAGAAGACACCACCGCCATCTGCCGCCCCTCTACCCTCGAACCGCCACTGTTCGGGTACAAGATAGGCCATGATGGCCGGATCGCTGCAAAGATCGTCCGGACGGCCGCCCACTCTACAGCATAGCACGCCACGCCCCTTCATGTAGCTAGATAGCGCGGCGTGCATGTGATTCGCTCCCTCCTTGATCTATAAAAGGGGGACGAACTCCCCTGCCGTGGGGGAAGGGAGAAAAAAGGGAACACAGACACAACGCAACTGAGACGAGCTGCGCCACGCACTCGCTCTCCAATTCTCCCACAACATCTTCAGCCACCACACCAGGGACTTGGAAGCCAGGCTTCCTCTCCCTCTCGCTTGTAGCGCGCCCCACTACGAGCACCCCCGGTGCTAAGTAATATAGTGCCCGAGCACGCCCACTGCTGGACGTACGACCCCCTCGGCCGGAACCAGGATAAAACTCTGTGTCGCTTGTTGCTTAGCATCGACCATTGAGGGATAGACCACGGCGCTTACTACTGGTTAGTGTCGGGACCACATTCCGCACCGACAGTTGGCGCCCACCGTGGGGCAATCTGAGCGCCTAAGGTCAATCCGTCAACTCCCTCCATGGTGATCCGCACTGAGTACCGCGGTACGCGTTACAACATGGGCAGCTCGGACCCCCCCTCCCTGCCGGGTTCGAAATCCGGTTTGGGGGCCTGAACTTTCAGGCCACAGGGAATGGCTACCTCATGCGCCTCACCAACCGTGAGGGAGCTCCCGCGCGCGGCGCCGGGCGGGTCGGCCCCGGTCCCCGCCGCACGCACCACCACGGCGCGGACGCCCGCCGGCACGGACGCCGTGGGCCCGTCGACGCCACGACGTCGCCGCCGCTGCGGGGCCGCGTTCGCGCCGGGCGCGGTCGGAGCGACGGCGGCCGAGCGCGCGCGCCTCTCCAACACGGCGCGCCCGCCACCACGACCGTCGGCCGGCCCCGGCCAGGACGGCGCGCAGTCTCCGGACCGCGCCTTCCCATTGGGCTGCGCGGAGCCACAACGGCCTACAACAATAACGTCAACACCACGATGCGCAGGGTCCCGCCCGGCCGTCACGTCTTCGTCGCCAGGGATCCCGGCGCCTCAGCAGGTAACGAGTCGTCCCTGGGCTCCCTCGACGCTCCGCCACCCACCAACCGCCACGGGTACGTGGAGTGGGACTTCTCCGGCGTGCCGGACCCAGTCGTGTTCAGGCGTTTCCTTGACGCTACGGACTACTGGTTCGGTTGCTCCGATGACTCCAGCACCGGGAGCTATGACCCCGCGCGGGAATGCTGCGTAGTTGTCGCCAACGACCAGGCCAATGCCGCCGGCGCGGTGGGCGCCGGGGACGAGGAGATCACGCCTGCCCCAGGGATCGCCACACGCCTAGCCGCGAGGGCCGAGCGCTCTGCCGCCGGGCCGACGTCGACGCGCAACTAGCCCAAGCCCGCGAGCTCGAGGCCAAGCCGGCGAGAGGAATACCGAACGGTGCGGGCCGCTCCGCGCCTCGATGGTGGGGAAGCCTCCGCCGCGGCGAACGCGTGCGGGAGCCGCGGGCGACAGCCCGCAACCGCATCAACGCCAACGACCCCGACGTGCGCCGCGGGCGAGCCGAGGCTCGTTGCCGCCGCAACGCTGCTACGGGCCATGCCGGCACCCTCAACCCCCGAGGCACGAGACCTGCACCGCGAGGTGCAGACTCTCATCGAGCAAGCGGTCGTCCAGCAGGCCGAGAGCTCGGCATCGCGCATCCGTCAACAAGGGGATGCGCAGGGCGACGGGGCCGCACAAGGGGGCGAACCCTCGGTCCACGCAGGGGAAGCGGCGGGGCGACCCGCCAACTCGGGACGTGCAGCGTCCAAGGAACGGCTCCTTGACACGCGCGAGCGGCCGGAGGGTGACGCTCGTAACGTCATCAACGCCCCGCCGCACAAGCAAGGCGGACGCCCGAGCCGACGGTGGGCTACCACCCTCGACGGGGCGGACGCTACAACGGCGGCGAGGACCGCTCCCCGACGCCGGAGCCCCGGGACCCGTGTGTTCGGCGGGAGAGATCCGCACGGCGGCCTTCCCCCGGCCGCTTTCGCCAACCTTCGACCATCGTCAAGTACAACGGGGAGACGGACCCCCGCGTGTGGCTCAATGACTACCGCTTGGCTTGCCAGCTAGGCGGGGGCCACCGGCGACGAGGTCATCATCCGCAACTTGCCCCCCGCACCTCGGCGATGCCGCCGGACGTGGCTCGAGCACTTGCCCGCCAGCCAAATCCACAATTGGGACGACCTGGTCCACACATTCGTGGGCAACTTCCGGGGCACGTACGTGCGCCACCGGAAATTCGTGGGACTGCGCTCCCGCACACGAAGCCCGGCGAGTCACCGCAGGACTTCATACGACGCTTCTCCAAGCGCCGTACGGAGCCGCCCGGCCGTAGCGCGGTCCGAGATCGTGCACGCCTTCCTCGAGGGCACCACATGCGGGATCTCGTGCGAGAGGCGGGGCGCAGCCCGCCCGCGGACTCGAACGAGCTGTTCGACATCGCCACCAGCTTCGCCTCAGGAGAAGAGGCCGTGGGAGCGATCTTCGACGGCAAGAAGGGCAAGCGCTCGGAGGACGCGCTCGCGGAGGGCAGCAAGTCCAAGGAACCACACTGCAACGACAAGTGGGGCAAGAAGGGAAAAAAGCCGCGTCGCGAGGCGCGCGAGCAGGGGCGCCGGCGGTAATGCCGAGGCCCTCGCTGTTGACCCGACTCGACGGGGCCCTCGACCGGCCCCTCGAGGCCCGGTGGTGTTCGAAGACATGCTGAAGAAGCCATGTCCTTATCACAAGACCCCAGTGAACCACACCCTTGAGCAGTGCGACATGCTCAAGAAGTTCTATGGCCGCGCCACTGCAAAGGAGGCAGAGGCCAAGAAAGACGGAGGGGATGGCGACGCCGGCGGCTTCCCCACCGTGGAAAACGTGTTCCTCATCTTTGGGGGGCCAACCGTCGACATGTCGACCCGCCAGCGCAAGAAGGAGCGGCACGAGGTCCTCGCCGCGGAGAAGGCGCCTCCCTCCTTCCTCAATTGGTCGGAGGACGCCATCACCTTCAGCCGGGAAGACCACCCGAACCGCGTCCCCAACCCGTGCCGATGCCGGCGGTGGTCGACCCCATCATCGGGAACGCGCGGTTCTCGAAGGTCTTGATGGACGGGGGCGGGCGGCCTCAACATCCTCTACGCGCATACCTGCGCCCCCGATGGGGATCGGGGCTGGACCGAGCTGCGGCCCGGCACGAAGCCATTCCATGGCATCGCGCGGGCAGCGAGTTCGGCCCCTCGGGCGGATCGACCTGCCTGTTTGGTTTGGCACCGCAAAGAATTTCCGCAAGGAGATGCTCACCTTTGAGGTGGTGGGGTTCAAGGGGGCCTACCACGCTATACTTGGGCGACCCTGTTACGCCAAATTCATGGTGGTCCCCAACTATACTTACTTGAAGATGAAGATGCCAGGACCAAACGGCGTCATCACCGTCGGCTCGTCCATCGAGCACGCATTCGACTGCGACGTCGAGTGCGTAGAGCACGCAGAGGCGCTAGCGCTGGACGAAGCGCTGGTGACCACCTTGGAGAAGATGGTCAACGACGACCTCGACTCCGCTGCCAAGCACACCGGCACGTTCGAGGCCGCTGAGCAGTCCAAGGAGGTCCCCCTCGATCCTTCTGCCCCCGAGGGCAAGGCGTTGAGGGTCAGCTCCACCCTCGACCCCAAATAGGAAGTGGTGCTCGTCGACTTCCTCCGCGCCAACACCGACATCTTCGCGTGGAGCCCCTCGGACATTCCAGGCATCCCGAGGGAGGTCGCCGAGCACTCCCTTGACATCCTGCCTCACGCCCGCGCCGTGCAACAACGGCTCCGCCGCTTCGACAAGGAGCGGCGACGGGCAATCGGAGCGGAGCTGCGGAAGCTTCTCGAGGCCGGGTTCATCAAGGAGGTGTTCCACCCAACGTGTCTAGCAAACCCCGTGCTTGTAAAGAAAAAGAATGGGAAATGGCGGATGTGTATAGACTACACCAGTCTTAATAAAGCATGTCCTAAAGTTCCTTTTCCTTTGCCACGCATTGATCAAATCGTTGATTCAACGGCTGGGTGTGAATTGCTTTGCTTCCTTGATGCCTACTCCGGATACCATCAAATAAAGATGAAGGAGTCCGACCAGCTCGCGACTTCGTTCATCACGCCGTTCGGGATGTTCTGCTACGTCACGATGCCATTTGGCCTCCGAAACGCAGGAGCAACGTACCAGCGCTGCATGCAGCACGTTTTCGGAGACCATATCGGGCGGACGGTCGAGGTGTATGTGGATGACATCGTCGTAAAGACCAGGAAGGCGGATGACCTGGTTGGCGACCTTGGCATCGCGTTCGGTTGCCTACGGGCAAATGGGGTCAAGTTAAACCCCGAAAAGTGTGTCTTCGGAGTGCCGCGAGGCATGCTCCTTTGATACATTGTCTTCCAACGGGGAATCGAGGCCAACCCCGAAAAGGTTGCGGCCCTCGAACGAATGGGTCCAATCCGGGACCTCAAAGGGGTGCAAAAGGTGCTGGGGTGCCTTGCCGCCTTGAGCCGCTTCATCTCGAGGCTTGGCGAGAAGGGCCCGCCCTCTATCGCCTCCTCAAGAAACACGAACGCTTCTCCCGGGACCGGCGAGGCCCGGGACGCGCTCGACAAGCTAAAGGCGTCCTTGGCGCACGCCCCTATTCTCACGCCGCGCGCGGGACCACGCCGCTACGGCCCTACCCCCCCCCGTGGCGCGACCACCCGGTGGTCGGCGGCCGTGATCGTCGTGGAGCGCACGGAGGAAAGGGCGTGTTTTACTCCGGGGGCACCCGTCTATTACATCGGCGAGGTCACCGCCGTACACCAAGACGCGCTACCCCCGTGTCCGAGACGTATGCGGTAGTCCTTGCACGGCGCAAGCTCCGCCACTACTTCGAGGCCCACCCCGGTCACGGTGGTCTCCTCTTTCCCGCCGGGGGAGATCATCCGCAACCCCGACGCCGCGGGCGGGGATTGCCAAATGGTCCGTAGAACCGATGGGCGAGACGCCCGCTTGCCTATGCCCGCGCAAGGCCATCAAGTCTCAAATCCCGGCGGAGCTCGCGGATTGCGGGTGGACGGATGGACACGACGCCGCCCCCGCATCGAAGCAAAGTCGGCGGACTCCTTCTTCAACGGTTCGGTGATGAAAACGAGGGCGGGCGCGGGCCCCTTCGTGCTCTTCTGTCACCCCCTCGGGGAGCACATGCGCTACGTGGTGCGCCTCCACTTCCCCGCGTCTAACAATATGGCTGAATACGAGGCCCTCCTCTGTGGCCTCAAAATCGCCATTGAGTTAGGCGTCAAGCGCCTCGACGTGCGGGGGGACTCGCAGCTCGTAAGCGATCAAGTCATGAAGAACGCGAGCTGCCATGACGACAAGATGGAGGCCTACTGCAAAGCCGTGCGAGCCCTCGAGGACAAGTTCTACGGCATCGAGCTCAACCATGTGCCCCGCCGGTACAACGAGGAGGCGGATGAGCTGGCCAAGATTGCGTCCGGGCGAATCACCGTTCCCCCGAACGTTTTCGCGCGCGACGTCGCTCAACCCTCGGTCGTCTTCGAGCCCCACGCCTCGAGTCACGCTGAACCCTCGGGGGCTCCCTCGAACCCAACGGGTACGGAACCCATGGACGAGGACCCCTCGAACGAGGTGTACGTGCTCTCCCTCCTCGAGGGGTATGGCGCCTACGGAGCTGACGTGATGGACGTCGAGCCGGCTCCCGTCAAAATGGACTGGCGTGACAAATACATTGCCTGGATGGCTCGAGGGGAACTCCCCGCGGACCGGGCCGCGGCCAGGCGCATCGCCAGGATGGCCAAGTCCTTCGCCCTCGTTGACGGCGAGCTGTACAAGCGCGCCGCCTCTGGCATCCTGCAGCGGTGCGTGCCCATTCCTGAAGGGCGCAAACTCCTGCGGGACATCCACACCGGGATCTGCGGCCACCATGCAGTGCCTCGTACCCTCGTCGGCAATGCGTTCCGCCAAGGCTTTTACTGGCCTACCGCGGTTGCGAACGCCAGCGAAATCGTACGCACCTGCGAAGGATGCCAGTTCTACGCCCGCAAGTCCAACCTACCCGCCCATGCCCTACAGACCATCCCCGTAACATGGCCATTTGCCGTGTGGGGGTTGGACATCGTTGGGCCCCTGCGGAAGGCGCCCGGGGGCTTCACCCACTTGTTGGTCGCGATCGACAAGTTCTCCAAGTGGGTCGAGGTGCGCCCCATCACGAATCTCGGGCGAGCGGCGGTGACATTCTTCACCGATATCGTCTACCGCTTTGGAGTGCCGAACTCCATCATCACCGACAATGGGTCCCAGTTCACGGGCAGGAAGTTTTTGGAGTTTTGCGACAAATTCCACATCCGTGTGGATTGGGCGGCTGTGGCACACCCACAGACCAACGGCCAAGTGGAGCGTGCCAACGGCATGATCCTACAGGGCCTTAAGCCCAGAATTTTTGACCAGCTCAACAAATCTGGGCGAAAATGGCTCCAAGAGCTACCAGCGGTTGTGTGGAGCCTAAGGGCCACCCCGAGCAGAGCCACTGGGTTCACCCCGTTTTTTCTAGTCCATGGTGCGGAGGCCGTCCTCCCCACGGACCTAGAATACGGATCGCCTAGGGTTCGAGGCTATGACGAGGATGCCAACCAGCGAGCCCGCGAGGACTCGCTGGATCAGCTGGACGAGGCACGCCTCGTGGCCTTAATGCATTCCGCAAGGTATCAACAGTCCCTAAGACGCTACCAAGCACGCAAGATACGTCGACGGGACTTCAGTGAAGGGGACTTGGTCCTAAGGCTACGCCAAGACAACCGAGGGCGCCACAAGCTATCGCCCCCATGGGAGGGACCCTACGTCGTGGTGAAGGTACTCAAGCCCGGCACGTACAAGCTGGCCAACGAGGACGGTGAAGAGCTCACCAACGCTTGGAACATCCAACAGCTACGTCGCTTCTACCCTTAGCTAGGATTTCTAAGTACTTTTTACTGTAAAAACCATGCGACCAACGCCCCAGTTGGTAACAACTATGTAAATGCTTCAAGTCTAATAAAAAGGGCAACTCGGCTTTCCCCTGAAACCCAAGTTACCCTCGGGGGCCTCTTGCGGGGGCATCCCCCCCCCCCCAAAGTGGTCCCATTTTTCGCGCAAAAACAAGACAACTCACACGCGCTAAGTTTGTTTTCTACTTCAACCCCGAGCAACGATTCGAACAGGGCGCAGGCGGCCTAGCGGAAGGAGCGCGCGAGCCAGAGATAGCCTACGCCGCGTGGATATGGCCCTTCTCTCTCGCCTCCAACCCAGCAGGCCCCCCGCGAAAATCGAACTCCCCTAACTAGAATCTACTCAGGAAGAAGGAGAAACAAAAAGCGTAGTAAACAAAAGACTTCATTTCAGCAAAACATTTATGTGAAAAACAACCTGTTCATTTACAAAGGCCACAAGGCCAGAATACTGATACACATAAAAATGGGCCTAGCGCCCAGCTGTCTTCAGGCAAGAGGAGCGGTGGCGTCAGCAGCGTCCGGGAAGAGGAACTCCTCGAAGGCTTCAGCAAGCGACCCGGCGGCGTCAGCGGCGAGCGCGTCCACACGCTCCATCGCCACCTCGTCCTCGACACCCTCGGGAACGACGTAGCCCTCCGCCAACGCCTCGAAGTTGACCTCGTAGTGGGATCGTACCACTCTGAGGGCCTTCTGGACGCCAAGACGCAGCACTCGGCGCATCCGCTCGGTGACGTGGCCGCCAAGGGCGCGCGCGGCGGCGGCCGGCCGAGCCGTCGGCCCGTGCTTCGCCCTCCTCTACGGCTTGGCAGGTTTCGAGGGCCGCGCCACGCGCTCCTGCGGCTCCGCTGCGAGGAGTTATAGGAGGCCTGCGGTGCCTCGGCCGCTCGGTGCATGCCCCAGAGCGGTGCGCAAGCCTGGAGTCACCAAGACAAGAAAGAAATCAGAAAAAGGAGTGCGAACTCCCTAACGGAAAACCAACCAAATAAGAGTCAAGCAGCAGCTCACCTTCGACTTGCTTCCTCTCCGCCTCGAGGTCGCGGCGCACGGCCTCAACCGCCAGCTCGAGGCGCTTGACGGTCTCACCTTGCTCCTGGAGGGCCATCTCATTGTTTGCATTTGTGATGCTGAGCACGATCAGCTCGCCCTCGGCCTTGGAGAATGCGGTGTTCCGCTCCTCCAGCGACTTCTGCGCCGCCTCGCGAGCAACGCGCTCCTGTTCCAGCGCCGACCGGGCGTCGACGAGGGCGGCTTGCTCCTGCTGGAGCCGCCCCTCAGCCCCTTGGCGGGCGGTGCGCTCCTGCGGGGAGGCGCTCCTCGGCGAGCGCCGCGACCTTGGCGTCGAGGGCGGCCTTCAAGTCGCCGGCCTCCTTGGCCCGGCCCGCTCCCGCCCGCGCGCCGCTCCTCGGCCCCGGCGGCTGCCGCGCTCGCCGCCCCCTCGAGCGACGAGCGGCGCCCCCGGTTCTCGCCGCGGACGGTGGCCACCTCCGCCTCCCAGTTGGTTGCCAGCGTCCGCATCTTCTCCCGGGTCCGAGCACGCCGCCACGGCGCCTCATCACGGTCGATGAGGGCAGCGCAGACCCGCTCGAGGCTGGAGCGGCGCGCCGGGTCCTGCCTTGAACTCTCGGGGAGTTCGTCGCGCCGGAGCCATGGCCGTGCGCCCGGCCCGGTGTCCCGGGTCCCGAGGGCGTCGGCAAGCGCGTCGAAAGCGCCGCATCGCTCCCGGAGCTGGTGGACCTCGGCGTTCACCGGTCGAAGGTGTCGTACTTGTCGTGGGCGCGGCGCTCGAGCTCCTGGCACCCACAAATCAAAACCCGTAAGCGCCACGACACGGAGGCGGCCACACAAAAATGAGAGAAAGAAAGAAAACGAGCGACGACGCCCCTACCCGGAAGACGCGCCATGCGGGGCCACCATGGACCCTCGGCGCCTCGTTCGGCGCGCGCGTTGAGTGTGGCGCCGTGGCTCGGAGCTCTCCCCGAGCTCCTGCTCCCCCCCCCGGCGTCGGCAAACGCGGGGGGATCGCCGGCCGGCCCCCTCCACCTCGGGCGGGGGGTGGCCGACGCGGGAGGACGAGGCCTCGGTGCGGGTGTCCTCGGTCCCCCGCCACCATGTGACCCTCGTGCCGCCTCACGAGGGCCCCCTCTGGGGCTCGGGGGAGCGTGTGGGGAAGCTTGCCCACCGATCCCACCCGGCGGCAGGGAGTCGTCATCCGGGACCTCCACCACCTCCGCCCGGGAACCGCCGGCGGGCGCCGGCCCTTGCGCCGCCCTCCGCCGCGCCTCCACTTGCGCCTCCACGGCCGCGGGCGCTTGACGCGGCGCCGCGGCCACCACCTCCGCCCCTGTTCCTCCGCGACCATGGGCGCCGCCGCGGGTCGCACCCGCTCCGCCTCCTCTGCGGCCGCGCCACGGACCGCGCCTCCATAGCGGCGACCTCCGTGGGCTGCGCCTCCTCCACGGCCGGCCGCCGCGGCTCGCGTCCCCACGATGGCCGGCGCCGGCCGCTCCTCGGCGACCGCCGGCCGCGCCATGGCGGGCCGATCTGCGCCGCCGAGGCCTCGAAGCCTCGGCCGGGCTTTGCGAGCTCTCGCCCGCCGCCGTGCCGGCCCCCGCCCGCGACGCCCTCGACGAGCGCCGCCGGGGGGGGATGGATGCGTCCGCCCTCCGCACCTTGGCCGGTGCGAGGGGGAGGCACGGTTGGCACCACCCCCCGCGCAAACACAAACGAAAGTTAGAATGCCCGGTCGTCACAAAACCAAGCCAAGCGAAAAAAAAAGCGAGCTCCTTACCTCGAAGAGGAAAAGGCGTGTTTCCTTTTCCTCGTAGCCTCGGGCGGATGAGGCGGCGCGGCCGGCGCGCCCCCGCCGCCGCGCCTCCCCCGCGCGACGCCACCGCGCGCACGGGCGCGCGCGCTTGCCCCGCGCGCGCGGCACGCTCGCCGTGCGCGCAAGCGCGCTTGTCGTGCGCACCCCTCCGCGGCACGCGCGCCCCGGCAGCTCCGCGCGCGCGCGCCCCCGTTGCGGATTGCCCGCGGCGCACGCCGTTGCGCCCGCCCGGCGGCCGCGCCGCCCTTGCCGCCGGCGGCCGGCTCCGGCGACGGGGCCCCGAGCTCCCACCTATCGAGGGGCCCTCCCCCTCGGCCTCTTCCTCTTCGTCCTCCTCCGAGGACGAGTACTCCTCGGTCCACGGAGAGGGAGAGCCCCGGTTCCTCGCACCGCCGTACTCCGCGTTCCGTCGCTCGCGGCGCGCTTGGTGCTGCCTCGCGCGCTCCCTCTTGCGCGCCGCCCGCTCCTGCTCCCGTTGCTTCTCGCACCGCTCGACCTAGCGCGCGGGAGTCCGGGTGGGTGGAACGGACTTCGCGGCGGTGAAGATCACCCGGTGCATGCGGGAACGACAAAGACGCGTCGGGGAGGGCGGAGGCAACGCCAAGAACCAAAACGGAATCAAGAATCGAACTCACCGGCGGGGGCGGTGGGGAGCATCTCGATGTCCCACGGGGTCCGATCCGGGTGCGCCGGCATCCGGGTGTCGACGGCGTTCCGCGCCGGGTGAGCGCGTACGGCCGCCCGAGGGGGTCGGGAGCATCCGCGACCTCGCCGGCGCGACGGGGTCCGCCTCCTCTCGTCATCCGAAAGATGCGGAGCGGCCTCTCCATCGAGGCACGACCCGCCGATGATGGAGGAAGGCGAGGACGCTCGCCGCGGTCGGCCCCCGCGCCGTCGAGGCTCCTCGGGGCGGCCAAACCGACTCTGCCGCCTCCGATCTTTGGGCGTGGACACCCCGTAGCCCCGGGAGGCCCGGGCTTCTCCTTGAACACCCGACCCAGGGTGTACGGGGGAGGCCGGGCTCGGCGTTGCGCGAGGTAGAACCATCCCCGCTCCCGGCCGGCGTTGTTCGTCGTCATGGTGCGGGGGATGTAGTCGTCCTTGAACCGCACCCGCGGCGGGTGACATCCGCCGGCGCGCACCGCGCGGCGGGTCCTCGGCTCCGTCGTGGGCTGCGTGAAGAGCTCCGCGCGGAAGAGGTGCACCCAGAGCTCCCAGTTGACTGGGATCCCCAGATACCCCTCACAAACGCCCACGAACGTGGCGCCTGCGAGATCGCGTTGGGCGTGAAGTTGTGCAACTCCACGCCGTAGTAGTGGCACAACGCTCGCATGAAGCGGCTCGCCGGCGTGTTGAAGCCTCGCTCGTGGAAGCGGACGAAGCTCACCACATAGCCTTCTGGCGGGTTGGGCGCGCGGTCCCCCGCCGGTGGCACTATCCACTCCGCCGGGCGACCATCCTCGTTAGCCGCCGGTGGCGGCGGTGACCGGCTCGCCAAGGGCCGGCCGGGTCACCGGATTGGCCGCTCCCGAGCATACGAGTCAAGCATCGTGAGGGGCGAGGGCGGCGCCATGAGGAAGGGCAAAGGATGCGAAGAACGAAGGACGGGGAAGAGGAGGAGAGAGCTCTAATGGCGAAGCCGCACGGTGGCGAGAGGCAAGGTGGGGAAGAAAGCACGGGGGGGCTAAAATGGCGGAGCGCAAGGTAAAAAACCGTCGTTTCCCCTTCTCCTCGGATTTATAAACCGCGGGCGAGCTCTCGGGGGCGGATGTCCCGCGCGCGTGCTTGCGGGGAATCTTTTCTTCTCGGCGGCAAGCGGACCCCACCACGACCGCGGTGGCCACGTCACGCAACGGGCCATCATCACGGTGAAGACTAGGCGGGGCCATGGCGGGCGGTCACGTCCGCCCGCCCACGCCGCGCACTACGCGCGCGCGGCCGCGACGCCTAAAAGGCGCGCCCACGATCTGAAACCGCGGCCTCTCTTGTGGAGCATTTAATGCCCGGTCCCTTGTGAAACAAGGAGAACCCTCGAGTGGCACGGACTCCTGACTCGGGATAAATTCAGCCCTCGAGCAGGTGCAAGCATGAGAAGGTCGCCCCGAGGCCCGCACGAAACAAAGTGGGCCTCGCGAGCACCCATGCCACGTAGCACCCTCGAGCGGCACGAGCCCCTGGCTCTAGACAACGTCAACCCTCGAGCAGGTGCAAGCGTGAGAAGGTCGCCCGAGGCCACTCCGAAACAAAGTGGGCCTCGTGAGCACCCATGCCACGTAGCACCCTCGAGCGGCACGAGCCCCTGGCTCTAGACAACGTCAACCCTCGAATGGGTACAAGCGTGAGAAGGTCGCCCCGAGGCCCGCCTGAAACAAAGTGGGCATCGCGAGCACCCATGCCACGTAGCACCCTCGAGCGGTACGAGCCCCTGGCTCTAGACAATATCAACCTTCTAAAGGGGCACAAGCATGAGAAGGTCGCCCCGAGGCCCGCCTGAAACAAGGCAGGTACCACGAGCACCCATGCCACGCTGTGCTGCTGACCAACGCCTCGAGAGCTGGCAAGCCCAGGCCCCTCGACGGCCGCAAACGCAAAGACGGGGCTGCCCCGGCGCCGCCCCGCATGGCCCTACTGATCAGAGGTTCGAAGCCTGACCCTCGGCGGGTTCGAACAGGCGCCCGGATCGCGAGTCGGGGGACGACGAAGGCACGCGCATTCGAGCCGTTCCACGAGCCCATCGGCTCGAGGGTGCCCCACATGTCGTGTTCGAGAGCCGGCGAGGGGCGACTGGCGGGGGATCCCACCGAGGAGAGCTTCCGCGCCCTCGGTCCCTATCGAACGGGACCGAGCCCCACCTAGCAAACCCATGCAAGCGCTTCAATGGACGTGTCTCTGGACCACACAGCCTACCCTTATCGAACGGGGCATGGGCGTCCACTCGAACCACCGCTAGCAGCTCGACGAGGAATCCGCAATTCGCGACCCGCTCGATGGGGGTTGCGGAAACCTCACCCTCCGTCCCGCGGAGGGACGGCGAGGGCACGTTAAAAAACAAGTCGTAAAGCTCTACCCGATCGCCTCGAACGGGCCCAGGCTCGGGGGCTTGACGCACGGCTACACCTCCTTGAATTGCACCCGCGGGGAGACAATGCCCGGCGGCGCGTGTGTCACCGAGCCCGGCTGAGATATTGCCGATGCCGGTTGAAACATGTGCCACGCCCTCTGACCAGTTCTCACGGCTAACCCCTACAGAAGCATCCATGCTCCCCGCGTGGGGCCGGGGGCTAGACCGCCGGGTCGGCCGACGCGGCCCCACGGAAAGCATTCGCAAGACAAGGAGGGAAGAACGTCCTATCGGTGGGTTCCGGCATACGCGGGAGCCTCAATGGCAAACCCACATATGCTCGGGGGCTGCGTCGGGGACGACCCTAGGGGTCCCCTTTAACAACCGGGGAAATCCCCACTTAAAACACCCGCACCAAAGCCAAACACACTTTGCCTAACCATGCGGGATACGGCCCCGCGCCGCAAGGACCTCGACGGCCCACCAAGGCGACCCTCTCGAAGATCCCCTCGAGCGAGCGCTTCGCCTCGCTCGAGGGTGCGCGCCTCCCTCGAGCGGGCTCGGTCCCGTCGAAGGGGTGCCCTTCCCTCGAGCGAGGTTCCGCCTCGCTCGAGGGTCGCCCGCCCTCGACCGGTTCCGTCTCGCTCGGGGGTGCCTCCGCTCGCGTGCGCCCGCCCCCGCACACGGGCATTTAACGCCCGACACCGGCGGGACGGTGCCATCATGCGCCGGGGGCTCGCGCCCCGGTGCCGCCGCACCAACTCCCCGGGAGGGAGCCCATCCCCATCACCTGTGGGGAGGGACGTGCGGCCGCGGCGGTGTCGGTCCCGTGACACCGTGCGCCTCGCTCCCGATGCGGCTAACGCGCCGAGCCCTTGAAGGGGGGCCGGCTTCACCCTCGATTTGCTTTCTTGTGACCCTACGGGGGTTAGGTGGAGGCGCTAGGGGGGGAGGAACGCCATCCCGCCGCTTGTTACGGCATGGCGGCCGGGTCCCCGTGCGTGCGGGCGCACGCCCTGGCCCCGTGGCAACGACTCCCGGTGCGGTGAGGCGCATCGGAACGGGACGTCGTTTTACCTCTTGCTGTACCCGTACGGGCCAACGTCGGCTGGCTCCCTTGAGCCCATCGAGAAGACACCACCGCCATCTGCCGCCCCTCTACCCTCGAACCGCCATCGTTCGGGTACAAGATAGGCCATGATGGCCGGATCCTTCGCAAAGATCGTCCGACGGCCGCCCACTCTACGGCGCATAGCACGCCACGCCCCTTCATGTAGCTAGATAGCGCGGCGTGCATGTGATTCGCTCCCTCCTTGATCTATAAAAGGGGGACGAACTCCCCTGCCGTGGGGGAAGGGAGAAAAAAGGGAACACAGACACAACGCAACTGAGACGAGCTGCGCCACGCACTCGCTCTCCAATTCTCCCACAACATCTTCAGCCACCACACCAGGGACTTGGAAGCCAGGCTTCCTCTCCTGCCTTGCTTGTAGCAGCCCCACTACAGGCACCCCCGGTGCTAAGTAATATAGTGCCCGAGCACGCCAGCACCGGACGTACGGCCCCCTCGGCCGGAACCAGGATAAAACTCTGTGTCGCTTGTTGCTTAGCATCGACCATTGAGGGATAGACCACGACGCTTACTACTGGTTAGTGTCGGGACCACATTCCGCACCGACAGAGGCTACCTCCACAGATCGGAGCGCGCATGCCTCCGCCATCGTCGCTCGCATCAGCACCCAGCCGTCGTCCTCGCGCGAAGCCCCGCCGTCATCGATCGAGTTCACGTGTCGCCGGGCCGTCCCCGTTGTAGACGCCTTTGACGTTGCTGGCCACCATCCACCATCGATTTCATCTCGCAGCCACCGCGGCGCCGCCATCGACTTCCTTTGGAGTCGCGGCCTCAGCTGCCTCCCTCCCGCCTCCAACCTCTCCAGGCGCTGCCCAGATCCCGCTCGCCGGTGGTGGTACCCCCGCCGCCGCTGGCGCCGGAGCACAAGGGGGTTCTTGGGGGTTCTTGAGGAACCGAACCCTAGGAGGGGAGGGAGGAAGTGACGAGTTACTGAGCGCGCCGAGATCTGGCGACGGCGGGCGGCGATGGGGGACTTTAACCTGGCCCTGGTGATCGTGGCGGTGGTGGTGAGCGTGCTCATGCTGCTCGTTAGCGTCTACCTGCTCGTCTACTACCAGCACCCCAACGACGCCAACCAGGCCTACTTCCCCAAGCTCGTCATCGTGCTCGGCCTCACTGTCGCCATCCTCTCCATCCTCATGCTCCCCGCAGACGTCGCCAACCGCCAGGCCTGTCGGAAGGCAGTCTGCAGCGGCGCCTGCAACCTCACGCTCCCCATGCGCACGCTATGGCTCGTCGTCTACATCGTCGACGTCGTACTCGTCTTCCTCATCATACCATTCGCCATGTTCTACTACGAGGGCGACCAAGACAAGTAAGTACTGCCCGCAATAATCCCTTCTCATCCAAAAAATGGGTTTTCTTCCCCTTCTTTCTTTCTTGATGAAAAAAGATGAAGTTTTCCGCAGATTGGATCCGCCTCCTTGCTGGCCTGCTGCAGGTCCGTGGGGAAGAGGCTCAAGTCCGCACTCATCTGGGTTGTCGCTTCCGCTGTGGTTTGTGGCCTCGTCCTCGGCATCCTATACGTTCATGTGGATCAATCCAAGCTTCCCCATTTTTTCTCTCACCCAAGAAGGCCCTTCTGAATTCTCAGATTTTGAATGGAGTTTTGTTTCAGTTCAAAAAATGTGGCTTCTTTTGCCTGAATCTTTAGGGGAATTTTCATTCCATGGTGACGATGAGGCAATTCATACCCTTTGGGTACGCATGTCTGTTGACGGATAAAACTCGTATCCACCTACGATCCGCAAGCGTACGGACCTACACCTTTTTCACCACGGGATTCCCAAGGTTCTTGTCAATCCGCGGAGCAAGGGGATTGCTAACGCTTAACCAAGTACTAATCTAGTTGAATGGAAAACCATTGAAAGAGAGTATTAATATAAAGGTAAAGACAATCTAACCTAAGTTAATCTAAGTTGATCAAACAAATCTAGGGTTAAACTAGATGGTAAAGGGTGGATACAAGAGAGTGATTAAGAAAGATAAGCGTTCCCTCCCTAGGATCTAGGATAACATGGATATGCATCTACTACATGAGAGTGGTAAACCAATCTACCAGGGGTTGTGACCACGGTTTCGCCCTTTCCCTCCCCTCGTACTGTCACTACGCGAAGGTAATCGTGACTAGACCTATGATGGACACGGTATGTTGATGGAATCTATGGGAGTAGCGGATATCATACGCCCGAAAAACACGGTAGCTAACCTTAATCATCAAAGCATCATCAACATGAAAGCAATAGATTGAAACCACGAATCAAGTAGCGATCACATAGCATGCATCCATCTAACCCTAGGGATGAACGGAGACATTACCCCATCATCTTACACGGATTGAAGCACATAGGGGTGATGGAGACTCTGGAGAACGTCGTCGATGAAGATGGCGGTGATGAAGCTTTGGAACACCACTAGGCCAGCGGCTTGGAGTCCTCCTCTTGCTTCCTTCTCTCCGTCGGCGTTGATCCTTGCGACGAGCTCATCTAACTCTCTCCCTCATCTTGCGGCGGCGGTTTTCTGGTCAATGGTGTCAGTAGGATCATTTGTTCGATGTGGCGGCCGACGGCGGCGGAGGCAATAAATAGACGAACACCTAGGGCAAAGGGGGCACCGAACCGACCCCCAGGTGGGGCAGGCCGGCCGGCCCAGGCCCATTTCGGCCCGGTTCGGCCCCGGTTTCCTCCCCGGTTGCTTCTCGCGTGATCCCTTATTTGTGTGCACTTGCATGTGGGCCTTTGACGTCGTTTCCTTCACGGTTAAGGCTTGAATCCTTGCTATGCAAGCTTCGCTGTTTTCTGGTTGAGTCCCTGAAGACTTGCACGTTGGCGCTTCGGTCCTCGGGTCATTTGGAGTCATGTTCATCGCGTGTCTTGACTCTTGTCGGGCTTCATGATCTTCTTCAAAAGTGCTTGGTGAAATTATCCCGAAAGTCTCCTCTTTAGCGTAGATTTCCTGCGTAAACAACAAACTCCAAAATCAACATGCAAGTGTGAACTTGTTACATCATTAGTATGCCTAGTGGCGGGTTAGTTGCAAATCATAATAGAAACCAATGTATAACAAGTACTCTAGGTTGACGGAAATTCACCATCAACATATTATATGTTGGGGCACCTTGGATGGGTGCAATTCTCCAACGGGGTATCGGCAGACACCCACAAGGAGTTTGCCTTGGAAATCTTGATGACTATTGCACCTATCCTTGATGATGGGGTGCAAAGTTTATCATTCCGTTTGGAGGGAATCCAACAAGTGGTTCCCTACGAGTATGTTAGGGAGCTACTTGGGTTCCAAAAGGGAGCTCCGGAGAAAGTTGACGTGCCGCCTAGCATGTTAGATGGATTTTGGAATTTGATCTCTAGAGAAGCCCACCAACAATGCGATTGCATTCGTAACCCCATTATCCAAGTATTCCACTCTTGGATGAGCAAGAGGATATTGGGGAGGATGAGGGAGACGAAGGTGACCGACACGGAGTTGAATTGGCTCTACTCGGCTTTAATTGCCAAGCAGCCAATAGACCCCTCATACCTTATGATCAACCGATGGTGTTGCGAGGCAACATCGGGGGAGGGAGATATTGGTTCAGGGTGCTACCTCTCTATGTGGCCATCTCCCTACGGCCGGGGATCACAAGAAACCCCGAACATCTTTTACGTGGGACCTCTCTCGGCATTGAGTATTTGAAACAAGGTGAATATATTAGTGGAGATGAGAGAGGAGGCTTTCATGTGGCCAAGGTGAACTTACCCCTTCCAGATGCAAGGCTTAGGCTTTTCATTCAAGGGAGGGAAGATTGGTTGGAAGAGGGACTCCTTGTCCCGGCGAAGAAAAAATAAAAGAGGAAGAATCGTAGAGGAGGGATCCTCCTCCGCACAAGTGGGTAGTGCACAACCCAATGTTGTGCCACCTTTCGGTGGGATTCCTACTCCGCTAAGTTATTACGGAGGGCCACAAGAGCAAGCATGGGGGGTGGTGCACCGGTACCCCCACCAAATTATGTAGTGCCCAACGTAACCTTCGCGGAGCCCTACGCACAATATCCCCAACCACAACAAAGCATGGCCATAATTGGAGGGTATGTTGCGAGAAATATGCAAAACGTCGCAGCCATCCAAACCAACGCGGCTCAACTTGGTGAGGGCAATGCAAATATTGCCTATGAGCTTGGACGCCTTCACCTAGTGGAGCCGGATCAATTCGTTGGAGGGGATGTCCAACCTTACTACGAGCAAGGGTACTACTATCAAGATTATCAACACCAACCACCGGCGGAGGATTAGGAAGAAGAAGGAACTTTAGTTTTCTTTTCTTTTCCCTTTCTCTGTAATTTTCAGCTTTTGTTTGTTTGTGTTTGCGTAATATTTTCAGTTTTTATTTAAATTTCAGCAAGTGTGTTTGTTTATTTTCAGCATGTATTTCAGTTTGTTTTCACCATTAATAAAGACACCACCTTCATTGCACCATTGGAAAAGTTACAAAGTTTGTGCCATGATGATATATGATTATAATTGTCGCTTTGTTTATCTTTGTAATTGATTTATGCATGTTAAAGCTAGTGCTCTCTTAAAATACGAATCTGAATTTATCTAAATACTAGCTTAATCTTTAGCGGAGGTTATGATTAAAATAAAGACCCATAGTGTTTTATGTGCCCTCAAGTTATAGATAGATTGAAGATGTTTTTTATGCCCAAAAATATCGCTAACCTTGTCATGAATATCACTTGTGTGTTGCTCAACCTATCCAGAGCCTAATATATATTTGAGTGCATAAACCTTAGTGTACAAGATTTATTTTTGAGTGAGTTATTGCAGGCCATGATTTCTCTGGCCCGAAACTAAGGAGTTGGTCATTCCGTTTTTGCGTATCTATCTTTTTGCTAGCCTTTTATCCGTGCATTGTGTATCCCCACATTGGAGATCTCACAAACCTTGCCGGATATCCACCCTTAAAACCAAATATCATCCTTTGTGATTACCTCCTTGACCACAACCTATCATTGAGAATGGATCATCAATTCAAGGAAGATCGCAAGACGGTGCCAACATTGAAGAATTCAGGTATCTCTCCAAGGAAAAATATTTCCGGTACCTACCTTATTTATCGCTTCTTTGCTCGAGGACGAGCAATGTCTAAGCATGGGGGGAGGTAGGTACAATGCAATTTTAGAGTTCAAAGGGGGGCAAATAAAAAAATTTATGAGAAAGAAAAAAGAAAAAATGAGAAAAAGAAAGAAAGAAAGAAAGAGAAATATGAGAAAAAAGAAAAAAATATGTATGTGTAAATAATAATAAAGTGAACTCCCCGATTCTCTAAAGTGCATTAGGAATTTCAAGGCTTCAAGATTAAAAGATCCATACTCACTTTCCAACCATGTGCAATCCGATAACGAGGACTTCCTTTGTGCCTCGGGATCACTCTTTGTCATTTGCACATGTCCACCCATCTCAAGTGTGTGTATTTTTCTCTTTCCCCTCCTTGATATAACATTATTTTCCAATGACCTTTTTGACGAGTCTCGGTAAGACCATGAGAAGCTTGTCTTGTTTTGACAACACCTCTTTTATAAAATCTTGGTAGGACTAAACTTTCCCAAAAGCTCCATATAAAGCCTACCACACATATATGTTATGAGAGGGAAAGGAGTAGAATATATAGGCTTGACAGACAAGATGAGATGAGAGTTCATGAGCAATATGCAAGATGATTTAAATTTGTGAACTTGGTTTAGCTCTTTTTCATCTAGTCCTTTATTTTCAAAAATTCTAAGATCTATTTAAATTTTGGGAGCATGTTAATACTTGTGGGGTAAGCTTAATTAAGAATCTACGCTCCGTAGAGGTGAAGGCTAGTGCATTATGGAACTTTAACGAATTAAAATTTCGAGAGCATTATGTTTTCTCATGTATGATCAAGTGCAAGGTTTAAACATTGATGGGCAACGATGATATCCATCGAAGGCTTACTCGAGGATGAGCAAGGTTTAATCATGGGGGAGATGTTGACGGTGAAAATCCGTCAACCTAGCCATGAGTTTACCTTTAGTGTTGGCATAAGTTTTATACCTTATCCATTGGTACTAACCCCCGTGGTATAACAAGTCCACTTGTGCATGTTGGTTTTGGAGTTTAGTGTTTATGGAGGGTTTTAGCGTTGAAAGCAAGACTTTCGGGATAAGTTCATCAAGCACCTTGTGACAAGACCTTGAGGCCCCGTACAAGTCATGCAACAAGCAAACTTAACTCCAAGAAGTCAGGGACTTGATCCGAGAAGATGACAAACTCCGAGGACCTAACCAGAAAAGTGTCGAATCTTGCAAGACAAGGAGCTATGTCCAATTCGGAGAGAAACTGACGACAAAGGCCTACATGCAGAAGGGGGAAGGATCCAGGAAGCTCGGGAACCGACATCACGCAAAGGAGGTCGCGGGCTGGGCCTGGATGGGCCCAGGCCAGCCGGCCCAGCCCAGTCTAGGGCCGGTTTGCCCCCTCCTTTGACCTAGCCGCCATTCGGGCTATTTATAGCCCCGAGGTCGAGATCCACGGATGATCCAATTTGTCATCAGCCGCCGAGGAGCAGAGAAGAGAGGGACACCATCCCGGAGAGTAGACGGTCGAGCTAGTTGACTAGGGTCTCCCTAGCCGACGTGGGAACCTTGCACGGAAGACCACGTCGGAGTTCCCGGAGCTAGAACCAAGATCAAGGTAGGATCCCGGTGGTGATCTTATTTATGTGTCATTGTATTAGTTGAATTATCAAGTTGAATCTATTTCTAGCGATCAAGTGTTTCTTCAAAGATTTCGTTTTTCGATCGGCTTTGCTTATTCTAGATCTATTCTCGAGATAGATCACATAGGGTGTTCTTGTAGCCGCGGTGGCTAGAGGTACACGCCGGATCTTCCGAAAAAACTCGACTTGTCCTTGGACTCGCCCTAGACTACCCGCATGAGTAGGGATACGTTGTGACGAACGGGGGTTCCGAAAGGTGGGTGTTTTCGGAGTTGGACGGGAAACCACGATTTAAAGAGGCTTCTAATAAGATTCGATTTGCTACTTCTTCTCTTGCTTGGAACTTCAACAAAAGGCTTAACCCGATCTCTCTAGATCGATTTATCTACCCTATCTTTCTTTGTTATCTCCGGTCTTTAGTAGATTAGATTAGTTTCGTGTTTTTGCAAGATGCATTAGGGTTTCTTTTACCGAAGATTGAAGTTACTTGGCTTTACTAGATCATCTTTTGCGTCACACATTTGTTCCACGGATTCGATACCTTGGGTTCACCACTCGAGGAAGAAGGGTCCCTTGACTACGACGGGAGACTTGTCCGCTTGCAAGTCTAAACGAACTTTGATACAACTATTAACCGTCAACAAGCCCCTTTTTCTGGCGCCGTTGCCGGGGAACAAGTGATCAAGATTTGATTTTTTATTGACTTTTTGTGATTTTCAGTTTTCTTTTAGTTTTTCTTTTTGCATCTACTAAACTTTGATCATCCTCAAAATAAATCTAATCTAGTTTGTCTAACCCTAGTTTTCATAGATTTATTTTTACTTTCTAGTTTTTGCATATCTTGTTTATTGCTAACCCTAACAGGAGATGGACGGCTACCCCTCCAACAAACCCGATAATTTTGTGGATGATCCAGAAAAACTTTACAGGCTAAGGAGACGCGAAGCACATCAAGCTAAAAAGCTGGATTTTGTAGATTCGAAGTCGGAAGACAAAGGATCGAAGGAATCTCCAGAGAATTCACCACCTCAAAGTCCTCGGGAGAATCAGCTTCCACCGATGGGAGAACAACCACAAGAGCGCAAGATCGGGGAGCTATGCACCCCGGACATCATTGACCTACCAATCTTGAACCTTGAGAAGATCGGAAGATCGTTCGAGATCAAGACCTCAACAATCCGCATGGTGCAACATTCACCCTTCACCGGTAAAGAGGATCTGAACCTTCACCTCCAAGCATTCATTCAACTATGTCAGACTTTCAACATGGATGGGGTGACTCAAGATCAAATGAGGGCAAGGCTTTTTCCGTTCTCACTTCTCGGAAAGGCTTTGCAATGGTTCCCACTACGAGCTGGCGAAGACGGTGCAAAATTGGAACACGTTGATGAAGGCTTTCATGAAGGAATACTACTCACCGGGTAAAACTCAAAGCTTGCGTAATAAGATTGCCACCTTTGTTCAATATCCTACGGAAACTATCTCGGAGGCATTCGAGTGCTTCAACGAGTACACTCGGGCGGTTCCACATCACAAGTTCCCGAAGGAAGACCTCGTGCAAAAGTTCTATCAAGGACTCACCATGGCGTCAAGGACGATCATCGATGCATCGGCGGGAGGATCTATCATCGAGCTTACACCGACGGAAGCTTTCACTCTATTCAAGAAGGTCACGGATAATGACACATGGGCGTCATCCGGGCGCCTACATCCGGTTCAACCCACGGGGAATGTTAAGGGAGTCTTGCAAGTGGAGAAGGAGAACATACTTGAAGGCAAGATTGATTCACTCATGAGGAGGTTGGAGAAGATGGAGATAGAAAAGAAAGAGGCTCAAGACTTGAAGGCCGCCGAAGCAAGATCCACATGCGAAGAATGTGGGGAGTATGGCCATGCCCGCAAAGATTGTCCGAAGGAAGCCAAAGTGCTCGACTACATGAGGAAGGGAGAATTGTCGAACTTTCGCTACGGGCAAGGTAGACCTCAATTTAATGCAAGCTCATCCATTCCAAATTCGGTTCCGCTTCGTATACAATTGAAGGAATTCATGGACGAGCAAGCCAAGATCAACAAGGACACCGTCACCAAGTTCAAGACCATAGACAAGGTGTTGGAGAACATTGATAGCAAACTGATGAAGGTCGGGAGCTCGAACCATCAAGTGCTCAACATGATGAAGATGCTCGAGACGCAAGTTGGACAACTTGCGAGGCGCCTCACTAATGATGAAGGGAAGCTTCCGGGACAACCTAAAGGTCCCGAATCGGCGAAGGTCATTCAAACACGTTCGGGAAAGGAGACCGAAGATCCGGAACATTCCCCGGGAGCAAGGAAGCTTAAATCATCCACCGAGGCAGAGGAAGTTGCTAAGGAGAAGGTTACGGGGATCGTCACCGAAGAGCCCAAATTTGGGATGCCGGAAGAAGACACGAGGATACCACAACTCAAGCCACGCTACTTCCGAGGTAAACTTGACAACCACTTTGAGGAGTTTGTGGAGGTTGTGTGTAGACTTAGCATCAACATGGCATTATTAGATGCCCTACAAGTACCTACATATTCTCGTTACTTTAAAGACATACTTGCAAATAAATATGAGATAACAACACTCGGGGTAGATCATGTCAAGATGTCCGAGGAGTGTAGTGCTGCTATTGCTAATGGGCTAGAGAAGCAAAAGGACCCCGGATGCCCTACGATTCCATGTTCCGTTGGTTCATTCAATTTCGAGAAGGCGTTGTGCGACCTTGGAGAAAGTGTGAGCGTCATGCCAAAGGATGTGTTCGAGAAGCTACGCCTACCATTGGATCCTACGGGTATGCGTTTGGAGTTGGGAGATAACTCCATTCGCTATCCCTTGGGCATTGCCGAAGATGTACCCGTGAAGGTCGGACACCACTTCATCCCCGTCGACTTCGTGGTGCTCGAGATGGGAGAGAGGGAGAAGCCACCGCTCATCCTTGGGAGGCCTTTCCGCAAGACCGTGGGAGCTACTATTGACGTTGGCAAGGGGGAGATCATGTTCGACATTGACGGAGAAAGGAGTTCTTTCAAGTTCCGACCACGACTTGAGGCATGCAATATGATTGGAGTTAAAGATGTTCCACCTCATCATCGCGTTGTTAAGGAAGAACCAGGGAAGAAGGAAGGGCTGAAAAAGAAGAAAGAGCTGAAGAAGAAGGACGTAAAGAAAATCAAGGAAGGTGTTGCATCCGTCAAGACAAAGGAAGAAAAGCCGCCTATGAAGACCGAAAAAATGACTAAGCCGGAAGATAAGACCGTGCCCAAGATGGTGCGGAAGTGGGTACCCAAGATTGCAATGCCCGCAAAGAGCGTTGATCCGAAGTAATCAAGTGAAGAAGTCTAGCCATGGACTATAAACGAAGCGCTAGGCGGGAGGCAACCCGTTTCGTCGAGTCAAGAATAAGCTACCGGGAGGACAACCCGATTCCAGGTTTTTCGAGTCTTTTTAA
Organism: Cenchrus americanus; assembly: GCA_947561735.1. Taxonomy (NCBI): domain Eukaryota; kingdom Viridiplantae; phylum Streptophyta; class Magnoliopsida; order Poales; family Poaceae; genus Cenchrus; species Cenchrus americanus. The sequence continues at coordinate 52,046,406 of OX387244.1, read as the reverse complement.
TAATTTAGTTTTGAATTTTATTACGCAAAGACATTAGACTTAGAATTGGTTGAACAATATTAGAGACATAATTCTTGGTTGAATATTTTGCTTGATCATAAACTCTTTTACTTGAACCCTCCTGTGTGTTTGTTTGTTCTTTTTCGAGAAACCACAACCAAATAATTTCAGAACCAAACTCAACCTTTCATCCTTATTATGGTGTTGTGGTTGACTCATTTTTCATGCTAAAAACACACGAGTAGAGCCACGACTGTCGGTGTTTTAGACCGGCAACCTACTAAGGGGAGTAGCCGAAGTAGATGAATGTGGCCTCGCCGAGATCGGTAACTCGAAGGAAGAGACACGTGGCACACAATTTAGACAGGTTCAGGCCGCGAGGTGCGTAATACCCTACGTCTGTATCTTTGCGTAGCTGGGATTGATTGGGCACGATTACAAGATGGTGTGATAGTGCGCCGTGGATTGGATGATCTGCTAGAGAAAGGTCCCTGCCTTGCCTTATATAGTCCGGGAGGCAGGGTTACAAGTCGGAGTAGGGAGAGAGTACTAGTCGAATACGTCTAGGAGTCTTCCATACAGTGCAGGACATGTACAGCTTCCCAACCGAGTACTTCTCCTCCATAGTCCTTGTGCTCCACGCCATCAGGTGCCGTGTAGCGCAAGCCGGGTAGTCCTAGGGGCCCACCGAGTAGTCGGTCCTGGTACCCACCGAGGTAGTGGGCCCAGGGAGGTCCATACGACAAGCCCCCGAGTACCTTGTAGTCGAGAAGGATAGCTTCAAGTAGTCTTGACGGCCTTAACGAGTAGTCCTCAAGCGTCCCTGAGTACTACAAGTCAAAAGTCCTCAAGAGTAGTCGAAGCATCCCGAGGCTGGAATGTACTCCAGCTGATGTTTGAGCAATCTTGAAGTCTTCTCGAGTAGTCGCAAGCGTTCTCGAGTGCTGCCCTCGAAGGTCTTCAAAAAATGCCCGTCTTGTCTTGAAGCCGGAGCTGATATGGAAGTGTGATTGCAAAATCGCACTCCATATGTAGTAGCCCCCGAGCCTTAGGTTGAGCCATAGGCTCTGGCTGAGGGTCCATCTGAAGTCTTGGCAAGAAAATCCCGAAAAATCCGGAGAGAAAAAACCGAAGGACACGTGGCACGGAGCCCCCGAGCCTTGAGTTGAGTACTTCCTCTCGAATTGAAGGGTTATCTTGAAGAATGTGTCCTGAGATGCCCCTGAGTCTTGTTGCTTCCCAGGTAGTCGAGTAGAAGTAGCCGAGCCCCCGAGGTGAGGCGCGTCGACTAGTAGAATGCGAAGAGTCACGTGCGGCCGCTGAGTCAGCCGAGCGCGGACTTATCCATCTGGCCGTTGGAGGGCCGGTTTGACTTATAAATAGAAGCCAAAACCCTTAGGGTTTTTCACCCATCGCTGTTGTAGTCATTTTGAATTGATCTGAGGCAGATCCACTTCCAGCGCACGCCGCCGCCGCATTAGATCTAAGTGCGCCGCCACCCAGAGCTTCCAGAGTAGCCCCCGAGCGGATGCGCGTGAAGACGCCGTGTACTTGGAGAATGAAGCCTTCACTGTCCAAGTCTGCGAAGGCCGCCGGGAAGAAGAGGGGCCGTGACGAGGCCGCCGCGGCTGCCACAGGGGCAGCGCCACCGATGTCTCCACCGCGTCCAGATCCAAGCCGCGAGTGGAAAAAGTCGAAGGTGAAGACCGAGGATTTGTTGGCCCTCCTCAACAGCGGATTCATCCGTGAGAAGGAGGTGGATATGTGGAGAGCCGCCGTCGGAGATCCGTACCCAATGGAGAAAGCTGAAGACGAGATCCCGATGTTCGCGCGCTTCGGGGAGCGCGGACTCGCGCTTCCGGCCAGCGACTTCTTCAAAGGCCTCCTCGGGTACTACAGAGTTGAGTACCTCAATCTCAACCCTAACGGCATTTTCCATACCGCAGTCTTCGTCCATTTTTGCGAAGCATTCCTGGGGATCAAGCCGCCTTGGATCTGTTCGGAAATTCTTCCGGGTGAAGCCACAGCCGAGCGCCAGCAATCCGCGAGTAGTCGGAGGAGCGGGCATCCAGATGAGAGAAGACGCCGCTGAGCAGTACCTCACGTACAAGCTCATCGACTCCAATGCCGATTGGAAGGCGAGGTGGTTCTACGTCACGAACCACCACCCCGGCTTGCCGAAGCCGAGTGGGAGGCAGCCCAGGCACCGGGACTGGTGGAACACAGAGCCCACGATGCAGGAGGGGATCTAGCTCCCCGAGCTGTTGGCGCGCATCAAGGAGCTTAGAGAAGCCGGGCTGAGGGCCGAGCACGTGGCCTTCAGCTTCATGAAGCGGAGGGTGCAGCCGCTGATGGCCCGCGACACCCTAGGCTTCGAGTACACCGGCGACGATGACACGTCGTGGATGCTTGGAGGTGAAGTCGACGACGACGACATCGTTGATAGGCTGACACGCATCTTCAAGGACATGCCACCGTACACGGCGTGCCCGGTCCAAGAGTACTCCGCCGCGCGCCCGCCAAAGGAGGTAAGTAGCCATACCCCCTAGTCGAGTGGTCGTTGCTTGTGAGTAGTCGCGCTGATGTCTTGTGCCTTGCAGGACGACTTGAAGAGGTTCGTCTCCGAGCCGCAGCCGCCCCCTCAGGGAATCGAGATCCCGGAGGCAGGAAAAACCAAGGCCAAGGAGCGGTGAGAAGTCGGCGAAGGCGATGACACCGTCATCGTAGAAGACACGTCCGAGGAGGACGACGACGAGGAGACGTTGCAAGACCGCTTCCAGCTGCGGTCGAGGTTTAGCCGTCCCGGCTTGCCTCATGTACCCCTCGTGCATGACCCGCCGGCTAGCCTGGAGGCTAGTCTGGCTGCGCCGCCACGGAAGCCGCGCAACCCCGCCCGCAAGCGGGTGACGAAGAAGCTGAGGGTCTTAGAGACCACGCCTCAAGAGGTAAGATGTCTTGACTAGTGTAGTCGAGTACTCGCCGTGCGAGTTCACTTGCTGATGACTGGTCTTCCATGTATGCAGGAGATGCCGCCGACGGAGCCCGTCGAGGAGGGCGACGAAGGCGAGTGGGACACAGTGGGGGAGCCCGCTGGGAGTCGTAGTCCAGCCCCCACTGTCGAAGATCTCATAGCGCAGTTGGAGCGCCAGCCCCCTGCTCATCAAGAGAGCACAGAACCCGCAGCCCCCGCCGTCGAAGAGGTGGTGGCCGCAGAAGCGCAGGAGGGCGCTGCACCGGCTACCGTTGCTGCAGAGGAGGCAGCGGCTGCAGAGGCGCAAGAGGAGGCGCCCGCCGAGGGTGGACTGGTAGACATTGCCAGCATCCTCGGTGCCCCGGCCGTGACGATAGTCTGGTCAAGTTTGTAAGTGTTGGGCTTTCCCGAGTAGTACTTGGTGTAGTAGTCGAGCTTGAATGACAACCAGCTTTGTGTACTTCTGCAAGAAATCAACAGACTTGTCCTGGGAGGGAGATGAGCCCTCCACGACGGTGGCGGAGGAAGAAGTCGCACCGCCCGTCGAGGAGTCGACTCCTGCCCCCCAGGCGGAGTCCGAAGCGCCGGCAGCTGGAGCTGCGTTGCCAGAGGCCAGCGTGGTCGAGGGTAAGTGTTCTGCTAAGGCTTTAGTCTTCCCCATAGAGTAGTCGTAGTTGCTAATGCACTTGACGTCTTCTTGTCAGGCGTCGAGGCCGAAGGGAGCGACATCCCTGCAGCGGTGCCCATGGAGAAGTCGACACCACGAGCGCGGGAGGTGGCCGAGGGAGCCCCGAGCCGATGGAGGAGGTCGCCAAGGAAGCCACCGCGGCGACCGGAGGAGAGGAGGCCACCGTGCCACCAGAGGTCGCTCTGGAGGTGGTTGTCCGCTCCCCGGAGATCCAGGATGTAGAGCCCATCCGCTCTGCGCCGATGACAGAGGCCGCCGCGAGTAGTCGCGGCGGGGGGTGGCCGCTTGCTGGCGACGATGCGGTCGACCGGCGACGGTGGCCAGGCACCTAGAAGCGGTCCGCCAGGCTGAGCAGTGGATGAAGGTGAGTAATCTTAACTCCGGAGTAGTCAATCCTCTATTGTTGAGTACTCGTTGACATGTGTTGTCTGTGCAGGACGTCATGGAGAGGTCCCCGGGAAGTCCAAAAACTTTGCAGGGCTTTGGTGACGCGGTGCTCCGGGCTGAGGCACTAGAAGATCAGCTTTTGAAGTCGCGGAAGCACGCGGCCGCCATGCAGTCCAAGCTTGACGCCGCTTTTGCCAAGTATCATAATGACATCCAAGAGTTGCAGGCAAAGGGCGATGACTTGGTGCAGAAGAACAAGACCTTTCGCAACAAGAACAAAGGTACGCCGCTTGACTTGTTGGGTAGTTGTTGGAGGTCGAGAGGTAGTCTGACCCGCTGCGCCTTGTTGTCTTGCAGAGCTTGAGACCCGGGTGGAGCAGTTGAGGACCTCGAGAGACGGATATGAAGAACCTCTTCTACGGGAGCGGGGAGGCCCGCCAGGTACTCGAGCTCGACTATAAAGAACTTGCCTTCGAGTGCGAGAAGCACATGGAGCTTCGGATTGCTTCTGACTGCGATCTCATCAACTGCTACAAATCATTGCGGAAGTTGAATGAAGATTGCGAGGCGCTGCGGGCTCAGCTGAAGGATCTTGAAGAAGCCACGCTGCCGATCGCAAGGCTCTTGGTGCCTCATCCGGGTGGCCCCAAGATCGCTCCGCTCGTGGATCGCCTCAGCGAAGCCCCCAGCCGGCTGGCGGCTTATGTGAAGCATATGGCGAGGTCGATCCCGAAGCAGGTCTTGGCCTTCATGAAGTCCTACTTCCCGAAGGCGCCCGTGGAGGTAGTCGGCGGCGGGGTAGCCGCCAACTGTACCGATGAGCAGTACGCGGAGCTGCTGGAGCAGATGGCGCCCATTGCGGAGCAAGTAGCCGATAAGCTCAATCTCCAGTAGCCCTGTAATAGTTAGATCGTGGCCAAAGTTGTACAAAAACAATTGTAATGGAATTGCTTAAGTATTAATGAAAGGAAAATTCCAGCAATGAGTACTCGTAGTCGCGATCTCAGAGTGCGGAGCCCCATTGTGGAGTGGATGCGAGTAGTCGTACTCGGCAGTAGTCCCGTTGAGGGGAGTAGACAGTAAAGAAGTTGATGAATGATCAAACTTTATTGCGAAAAAGTACACCCGGGATGGCCGGGGCCGTAGTTACGAGTAGTCGCACGGACCGGAGGCCTCTTACGGCTAAGTGGTGCTAGGGCGAGTAGCCGCTTATAGCGGTAGATCCGTAGGTAGCCATGTAGGGCCGGATCTTGGAGTACATGGTCTCTTAGTAGACCGGCTCGCTAGAGTCCTTTGTCGCTCGTCGCGACCCGGGATCCGTAGGTAGCCGTCTTGGGCCGGATCTGGAGAGGAGTAGTCCGGAGGCCGGAGCCGGGACCGGAGGCCGCTTACGGCGAGAGGGGTGTTGATGTAGTCTTGTAGACTTGAACCCGGAGTAGTCGTGTAGACTAGGCGTAGAACCGACGAGAGGCTGGTCGACGTTCCATGAGTTGTTGATGTCTTCGCCTTCAAGTGTACGGAGGCGGTAGGAGCCGGCCCGGTCACCTTTGCCACGGTGAAGGGACCTTCCCAAGGGGAGCTGAGCTTGTGTAGTCCTTCCGTGTTCTGGATACGACGGAGGACGAGATCACCAACGTTGAAGGAGCGTTCCTTGACGTTGCGATCGTGGTAGCGTCGGATACCCTCCAGGTACCTTGCTGATTGGACGAGGGCAGCGCAGCGAGCTTCTTCAAGGCTGTCGATGTCAACTCGTCTGCTGTCTTCGGAGATGCCTTTGTCGTAATGCTCCACTGCTGGCGAGTTCCATATGACGTCGGCAGGGAGAATTGCTTCGGAGCCGTAGACCAGGAAGTAAGGGGATTGCCCCGTTGGCTAGGATGGCTGAGTACGCAGCCCCCAGAGTGCGTTGGGTAGTTCCTTGATCCACTTGCCTCCTTTGGAGTTAGCAGCATCGTGTAGCCGCTTCTTGAGAGCGTCGAGCACCATCCCGTTGGCGCGCTCGACTTGTCCGTTGGCCCAGGGATGGGCAAGGCGGGACGTATCGGACGTCGATCCCGGCGCTTCTCGCGGTACTCCCGGAGCGGTGGTCGTTGAAGTTGGAGCCCGGGTCCGTGATGATGCGGTGGGGTAGTCCGTAGCGATGCACGAGTTCATCCAGGAAGTCGAGTACTCTGTCAGCCTTGGGGCATGTGACCGGCTTGACCTCGATCCACTTGGTGAACTTGTCGATGGCCACCAATACTGCGTTGAAGCCACACAGCGCGGTTGGCGATGGCCCAATCATGTCGAGCCCCCGGCGGGCGAAGGGCCGGGTTGGCGGTATGGTGACTAGCTTGTAGGCGGGGACGTGTTCTTTGCTTGGCGAAGATGCGGCATCCTTGGCACCTTCTGACGAGTTCTTCAGCGTCGCCCAGAGTAGAGGGCCAGTAGAAAGCTCGCCGGAAGGCCTTGCTGACCAGCGTGTGGGAGGACGCGTGGTTGCCGCAGACGCCCTTGTGGATCTCCTCCAAGATGTCCTTGCCTTCTTGCCGAGGGACGCACTTCATGAGTACTCCAGAAGATGCGCCCCGCTTGTAAAGCTTGTCTCCGACGAGGACGTAGGACTTGGCGCGGCGGATGAGTGCTCGGCGAGGTTCTTGTCCGAGGGAACCTTCGCTCGTTGAGGTAGTCGATGAAGGGTTGCCTCCAGTCCACGTCGATCATCATGACCTCCTGTCCGGTGGTGGGTGCGCGCGGGACGGTGGTCGGTGGCGCGGCTCGGGATGAATGGCGCGTGAAGCTCGTGAACAAAGACACCCGGCGGTACTTGAGCGCGGGTAGATCCAAGCTTCGAGAGAACGTCCGCTGCGACGTTGTTGTCGCGGACGATGTGGTGGAACTCGAGACCGTAGAACTTGTTCTCGAGCTTGCGGACTTCTAGGCGATGGCGTCCATGTTCTCCTTGTTGCGGTCCCGGGACTTGTTGACTTGGTTGATGACCACTGCGAGTCGCCGTAGACTAGTAGCCGCTTGATGCCCGGTGAAGCCGCGAGGCGGAGCCCATGTAGGAGAGCTTCGTACTCGGCTTCGTTGTTTGAGACCTTCCGGAAGATGCGGGGACGTACTTGAGTTGTTCGCCGTTGGAGAGATCGGGAGTACCCACACTGCGCCCTCGAGGTTGAGTGAGCCGTCGAAGTACATCACCCAATGCTGCGGTCGCACGGTTGGACTAGGTAGGCGGTTCTCCCGCCACTCCGCCATGAAGTCGACTAGCGCCTGCGACTTGATGGGCGTGCGTGGCTTGAAGTCAATGGTGAGGGCGCCGAGCTCGGCCGCCCACTTGGAGATTCTTCCCGGTAGCATCTTGGTTCCGCGGGATGTCGCCGAGCGGGTAGTCGGTGACGACGGAGATCGAGTACTCTGGAAGTAGTATCGTAGCTTCCGCGAGGTGATGAGTCTTGCGTACGGGGAGCTTACGCACGGGCGATAACATGCCTTGGACTACGATAGGACCTCGGCCCGACGAAGTAGGCGGGGCGGCCCCGGGCCGGGTAGGCGTGGCCGTCTTCCTGCCGCTCGACGACGATGGCAATGCGACCACGTGAGTAGTCGCAGCGAGGTAGAGCAGTAGCTGCTCGCCCTTGCGAGGAGCCGTGAGGACCGGCGGCTTTGATAGGAAGTCCTTGAGCTGGGCAAGGGCTTGATCCGCCTCTGGAGTCCACGCGAACTTCTCTTGGTGCTTGAGTAGTTTGAAGAAGGGGAGCCCCCGTTCTCCAAGCTTCGAGATAAATCTGTTTAGTGCCGCCATGCACCCGGTCAGCTTCTGAACGTCTTTGATGCTCGTTGGAGCTTTCATGCTGGTGATGGCGGAGATCTTCTCGGGGTTGGCTTCGATGCCGCGGCGGGGCGATGATGAAGCCGAGTAGTTTGCCGAAGGTACGCCGAAGACGCACTTGTTCGGGTTGAGCTTCCGGCGGTACTCGCGGGGGGGATGCGAAAGTGTCTTCAAGGTCGTCGATGAGGGTGCGGAGTCTACGGTCTTGGCGACCACGTCATCCACGTAGGCTTCGACGTTCTTGTTGAGTTGCCTCTTGAAGCGAGGGCTGGATAGCTCGTTCGTAGGTGGCGCCGGCGTTCTTCAACCCGAAGGACATGGTCGTGTAGCGATGCGCGCCAAACGGGGGTGATGAACGCGGTCTTCTCCTGGTCTTCTTCCTTGATCGCGATTTGGTGGTACCGGAGTAGCGATCGAGGAAGCGAGAGCGGTCGCAGCCCGCCGTGGAGTCGATGACTTGATCAATCCGTGGTAACCCGAAGGGGTCCTTGGGGCAGTGCTTGTTGAGGTCGGTGTAGTCGACGCACATCCCCTACTCGTTCGAGTTCTTCTTGCGGACGAGGACAGGGTTGGCGAGCCACTCAGGATGGAAGACTTCTCTGATGAAGCCAGCCGCGAGTAGTTTGGCGAGTTCCTTCTTGATGGCATCCCGTCTGTCGTCGGCAAAACGTCGAAGGTGTTGTCGTTTGGGGTGGCCTTAGGATCGACGTTGAGGCAGTGCTCGATCAACTCCCTGGGCACTCCTGGCAAGTCCGCTGGCTTCCACGCGAAGATGTCGCGGTTAGCCCGGAGGAAGTTGATGAGCGCGTCTTCCTATTTGGGGTCAAGGCCGGCCCCGATGGTGGTGGTCTTGCTGGGGTCGCCTGTTCTGAGGTCGATCGTCTTGATAAGAACCTCCTCAGGTGGCTGAGGCTTGTTGGCGCTGTCAGACTTCTCCGGGATGTCGAGTTCACTTGTAGCAAGATTCTTCGACGCGGCGTAGACCTCCATCATCGCGTTGGGTACTTGATTTGTAGAAGCGATCTCCACGGCTTCTGTGTCGCAGTCGTGGGAGATCTTCAAGTCCCCTTGAAGAGAGAGTACACCCGCTGGGCTTGGAATCTTGAGTACCAAGTAGGTGTAGTGGGGCACCGCCATGAACTTGGCGATGGCCGGTCTGCCGAGGATGGCGTGGTAGGAAGTCTCGAAGTCCGCGACCTCGAACTTGATGTACTCAGTACGGTAGTTGTCCCAAGATTCCCCGAAGGTAACTGGTAGGACCACTGAGCCCAGTGGGATAGCCGCGTTACCGGGGATGATGTCGTAGAAGGGCGTGTTGCTCTTGGTGAGCATGTGGGTGATGTCGAGCTTCATCTTCTTCAAGGTCTTGGTGAAAAGGACGTTGAGCCCGCTTCCACCGTCGATGAGGACCTTGTTGAGCTTGGAGCCCGCGACCCGCGGTTTCGGGACGAGGGGGAAGCGTCTGGTTCGAGAGAAGGCTGGTCCATTGATGCGCGCGGGAGAAGGTGATGGGTACCTCCGAGCCACCGAGGGGGGGTCGGGACCGCTGGCTCAATAGACATGACTTCTCGACGGGTAGCCTTCTGCTCCCGCCTGCTGGGCAATCCACCGAAGAGGACGTTGACGGTCTTGTCGGGTTTCTGGAAGTCGTTGTTGTCGCCGTCCTTCTTCTTGCCCTTTTTGTCATGGGGTGCGGTGGCTCTGGCGTATCCTTGAGTGCATGTCTGAGTTGGTAGCACTGCTCGGTGGTGTGGTTGCCATTTGGATGCCACGGGCACTTCTCCTTCAGCAGGTCTTTGAAGCCGCCGGAGTTCTTCTTCGAGTTATCCTTCACAAGGCGCTGGATAGCCGCGACAGTGTTGTCTGGCTTGCGCTTGCGGTTAGGACCCAAGTAGTTGTTGTTGTTGTTGCGACCGCCTTGGTTCGTGTTGTTGCCGCTGCCGCCGCCCGCGTTCTGCTTGGTCTTGCCACGGATGGCGTCGTACTTGGCGTTGGCCTTGTCTTCTTCATCCGCCCAGGACGTGATCATGTCCTTGAGTTGGGGGATGGACTTGGGGCGGGGACGACCGAAGTCCTCGAAGGTGCGGCGGTGGTAGAGGTCGTCTTGGAAGAGGTCGATGACCTCCTTGTCGGTGACGTCGACCACGGTAGCGCGCTTGTCGAAGAAGCGGCGCATGTACTTGCGGAGGGTCTCGCCTTGTTCCTACTTGATCATGGCCAGGTCCATGCGAGTACCCGATCGGCCCATGGCGCCCGCGAAGTTGCCGGTGAGCTGCTCCTTCGGTGGTCCCACTTGTCGATCGAGTGCTTGTCCGGCGACTCGAGCCATGTGAGTGGAGCTTGGTCCGGGCGAAGGGGAAGTAGAGGCACTTGGTGTCGGCCCCATTGCGCCGGCGTTCTCGATAGAGAGGGCGTAGCACACGAGCCCCTGGATGGGGTCCTGCTTCGCGTCGTACTTGGTGATCCCCAAAGGCTTGAACTTGTCGGGGAGGAGCAAGTTGCGAAATCGAGGTGAGAAGGCGGGGAAGCCGTCGTTGTCGCCTGCGGTGGTCGACTTCTTCCGCCGCAGCTCCTCAATCTTCTGGCGGGCGTCGTAGCCGCTTTGTGAGGCACCAGAGGCGTGGCTGTTCGCGTGGCCTCTGCCGCCGCGACTGCCGCCGCCACCGGCCCTCCTGTTGGCTCCATGGTTGGAGCTTCCGCCGTCGCTGCCGCCGCCGTCAGGGTCATGGCCGCCGCCGCCGGCCGGAGCACGGTGAGGGACGACTTCGCGGTGGCTGTTGCCACCCTGTAGGGGTCCGCCGGCGTTGGAGCGAGTGCGGTTGGGCTGAGCGGGGAGCTCAGCTCGAGTACGGTTGGGACCGTTGTTGGCGCTGCGACTTGTGGCCTCGTTGTCTCGGTGCCTGGCGGGAGGAGGTTGGTTGACCTTGTTGTCGACCCGCATGAAGTAGGCATCTTCAGCGAGCTTGGCGATGACCTCTCCAGCGCGTATGCCACCGAGCACGGTGTGCGATCGGCGCGGTCGACATGAGGCATTGCTCAGGGGTAGTGTGTACTCTGCTCTCGACCGCCTCGAGAGCTTCCGGTTACGCTCACGTCGAGCGTCTCTGTCTACAGGGGCCTCGTTTGCTGGGGAATCAGCAGAGAGCTCGTCGGAGGAGATGTCTTCAAGGTACTTGTCTTGAGCCGTCCCTGAAGGTCCTGGGGTGTCGCCGGCAGCCATGAAGACTTGGCGATCAGGGGTGCCGAGGCTGGACTCAGAAACCGCCACCTCAGTTGGGGTGTTCGAGTCAGCTCGGGCAAGTGGTGTTCCCTCTTGGAACGGTAGTGAGTCGATGTAGGCGATGTAGCGTGAGTCTCCACTTATCAGGTCAGCAGGCTTGCGGTCCGGCCAGTAGACGAATCTCCCGGCCGGTGTGGATGTTATAACCAGCCCAGAGGCCGGCCCTGACAAGGGATGCTTAGTGGAGTTGTCATCGGACTCAGGATCCTCAGGGTCCGACACGAAGTCGAACTCGTATGCGGGGTTCGAGTAGAACTCGGAGAGAGGGTTGGAGTCCAAAGCGTGGCCGGGGACGGTGTCGGAGTCCGAGTTGTACTCGGGTACGGGCTCCTTACCGGCCCGGCGCGAAGAGGGAGCCCCCGTGCGGGCCCGGCTGAGGATGCAGGGGCCACGCGTGGAGCGCTCGCGGAGTGGTGGGACCGCATGCGATGGCTGTGCAGCCGGCTCACATGCGATAGCCCATGGGGACGTCGAGTTCGAGTTGGAAGCGAACTCGAGCTCGAAGTCAGCGTGATGGTTGAAGAGCAAAATTTCGCCGAACTTGCCGGCGAGTTCGTCTGTGACAACTTCAGGAAGCGTCACGAAGCCGGTCTTCGGGTTGGGCGGCATGGTGAGGCGGCGCTGGAAAGAGCCCGCGCCGTCTGCAGTGCAGACCCAGGCGCCGAACACGAAGGTATCGCCGCGGTTGAAGGCGACGGTTGGCTTGAAGTAGACTAGAGCCGTCGAGTTCGCCATGTGATCTCGGGCGAGATCCCCTACCTGGCGCGCCAGCTGTCGGTGTTTTAGACCGGCAACCTACTAAGGGGAGTAGCCGAAGTAGATGAATGTGGCCTCGCCGAGATCGGTAACTCGAAGGAAGAGACACGTGGCACACAATTTAGACAGGTTCGGGCCGCGAGGTGCGTAATACCCTACGTCCTGTATGTTGCGTAGCTCTGGATTGATTGGGCACGATTACAAGATGGTGTAATAGTGCGCCGTGGATTGGATGATCTGCTAGAGAAAGGTCCCTGCCTCGCCTTATATAGTCCGGAAGGCAGGGTTACAAGTCGGAGTAGGGAGAGAGTACTAGTCGAATACGTCTAGGAGTCTTCCATACAGTGCAGGACATGTACAGCTTCCCAACCGAGTACTTCTCCTCTGTAGTCCTTGTGTTCCACGCCATCAGGTGCCGTGTAGCGCAAGCCGGGTAGTCCCAGGGGCCCACCGAGTAGTCGGTCCTGGTACCCACCGAGGTAGTGGGCCCAGGGAGGTCCATACGACAACGACTTATACCTAGGTGTTATTTAAATTTCAGGACGTGGTAGGACTCGCGTGAACATAGAAACTAAACTTTTGGTTGGTTTGAAAATCTATATCCTTGGTTTCTCTAGGATTAGAATTTCTCTAAGCCTCATTTAATTTTGTTTTATTCAAAATCTCTCTCATTTAGCCAAAATTAGAACCTAAACCTATGCCCCCATGATCAAACCGGGAAAAGTTTGCTCTCAACCAATGAAGGCAAACTATACCGGTGAGACCAATATCAACGTAGTCGGAAAATATTTTCGACTTACATTTGCTTTTAATGGTTTAAAAACTTCTCTAAATTTATGCTTGAGCTCTTCCATAGCTCTGGACATATTTTTAATTTTCGAATTAGAGGAGTGCTTAGCCATAAACATATTTATAGGGAGGCAATCTAGTTTAAGTTAATCATGCATGCACCATTGGATGCTCTTTCATCAACTTTCATCAAGACCACATGCAAAGGACAAGCATGGGTGGGCAGCAAGCATAACTTTGCAGGAAATTCATGGTGACATGTGAAGCAAGTGGAGCAAGGGAGCTTGGACATGACTCAAAGCATGAAGCATCAAGTGGAAGGACCAATAATGCAAGAAAAGGAGTGGACGAGAGCGTTTGGGCGGTGCAACTCGTGGAGCACGTGGGAAAGAAAGTCACAGAGGAGAAATGATTGTGCTGGAGGAAAACCGAGCCAGGGGAGAGAACGCGGCCACCCAGGCCGGTCGGCCCAGGCTGGCCGGCCTTCCCTACAAAAGGAGCCCCTCGGCTCCCGTCTTCTGCAGGCAAGCATCCCTCTCCTTCCTCAGTTTGTGTGCTCAAGTTTGTGTGCCCAGAACCACCGTAGACATAGCCAACCTCCCCAAGCTTGATAGCTCAAACAATACACACCCTTAATCCACTCAAAGTCCACATTCGAAAGTAAGTTTTTAGTGCCTAGTTACCGGTTGCAACCCGGAATTTTAGTGGAGAGAAGAGTGCTGCAATCATGTGGAAGAAAACCACAAGTCTCTTCACCAAGAAGAAGGGGCCATCGTCATCCAAGCCATCTTCAACGACGTCTTCGAGGAGGCACTCGGTTTCCGAGTCTCCTCGGAGCATGGAGGAGGACACGACACCGCCAAGGAGGAACGACACTCTCCTCCTTGGTGGCATGAGGGCAACAAGGAGCACGTCCATGAGGTTTACCGAACCTCAAGGGCATACGAAGGAGCCACCCGTTTGTCGGTGCGGAATATGGTCCCGACACTAACCAGTAGATAGTGCCGTGGTCTATCCCTCAATGGTCGATGCTAAGTAACAAGTGACACAGAGATTTTATCCTGGTTCCGGCCGAGGGGGCCGTACGTTCAGCAGAGGCGCGCTCGGGGCACTATATTACTTCGCACCGGGGGTGCTTGCAGTGGGGCTGATACAAGCAAGACGGGAGAGGAAGCGTGGCTTCCAAGTCCCTGGAGGAGTGGCTGAAGATATTGTGGGAGAATGAGTACGTGGTGTTTGGTGTCTCGTGTGTTATGTCTCTGTTCGTCCGTCTCCCCCGCGGGCGGGGGCTCGCCCCCCCCTTTATAGATCAAGGGGGCGGCGGGTCACATGCGCGCCGCGCTATCTAGCTACGTGGGGGGAGCACGTCGTGCTACGCTGTAGAGTGGGCGGCCGTCCGGACGATCTTCGCGGCGATCGGGTCATGATGGCTCGCCTTGTGCCGGAACGGTGGCGGTTCGAGGGGTAGGAGGGCGGCGGATGGTGGCGACGTCCTCGATAGGCTTCGAGGGAGGTGCGGCGTTAGCTTGTACGGGGCACGGGGAGCGAGGTAGAACGGCGTCCCTTCCCAACGCGCTTCACGGCGTTGGAGTGGTTGCTACGGCGCCGGCGTGCGCACCGCACGCGCGGGCGGTGACCATCTTTGTTACGGTGGCGGGATGGCGATCCACCGGCCTAGCGCCTCCACCCTAACCTCGTAGGGTCACAAGAAAGTAAATCGAGGGTGCGCGCGGCCCCCTTCGAGGGTGCGGCGCGTTGGCCGTCTTGGAGAGGGCGCGCGGTATCACGGGGCGACACCGGCCGTGCGCACGGTCCCTCCCCACGGTGGTGGGGATGGGCTCCTCCCGGGGAGTTGGTGCGGCGGCACGGGGCGCGAGCCACCGGGCGCATGATGGCGCCGTCCGCCCGTGTCGGGCGTTAAATGCCCGCGTACGGGGGCCGGCGCACGCGTGAGGGCGCCCTCGAGCGTGGCGGACCCGGCCGGGGGCGGGACGTACCCTCGAGCGGGCGAGACCCGCTCGAGGGGGAGTGAGCCCTCGAGCGGGTCGGAGCCGCTCGAGGAAGTGTTGCCCCTCGAACGGGCGGAGCCCGCCGAGGGGGAGTGTCCCCTCGAGCGAGGCGGAGCCTGCTCGAGGGGACTTCTAAGAGGGCCGTCTTGGTGGGCCGTCGGGGTCCCTGCGGCGTGGGCCGTGTCCTGCATGGTTAGGCACCTGCATGGTTAGGCTTAGCATGTTTTGGTGTTGTTGCGGGTTTTAAGTGAGGATTTCCCCGTTGTTTAAGGGGACCCCTAGGGCTGTCCCCGACAGTAGCCCCCGAGCATCTGTGGGTTTGCCATTGAGGCTCCCGCAGATGCTTTGGAACCTGCGATAGGACGTTCTTCCCTCCTTGTTTTGCGAACGCTTTCCGTGGGGCCGCGTCGGCGGCCCCGCGGGTCTAGCCCCGAAGCCTGCGGGGAGCGTGGATGCTCTGCGAGGGGGTTAACCGTAAGAATCGGTCGGAGGGCGTGGCACATATTCCAACCGGCATCGGCGGTGTTTCGGCCGGCTTCGGGGGTGCACGCGCCGCTTTGGCGCTTGTCTCCGGCGGGGTGCAATGTCAAGGAGGTGTAGCCGGTGCATCAAGCCCCCCGAGCCTTGGCCGTTCGAGGCGATCGGGTCGAGCTTTACGACTTGTTTTCTTACGCGCCCTCGCCGTCCCTCCGCGGGACGGAGGGTGAGGTTTCCGCAACCCCCATCGAGCGGGTCGCGGATTGCGGATTCCTCGTCGAGCTTCTAGCGGGTGGTTCAAGTGGACGCCCATGCCCCGTTCGATAAGGGTAGGCTGCGCGGTCCGGAGACACGTCCATGGAAGCGCTTGCGTGGGTTTGCTAGGTGGGGCTCGGTCCCCGTTCGATGGGGACCGAGGGCGCGGAAGCTCTCCCTCGGTGGGATCCCCCGCTGCCGCCCTCGCTTGCTCTCGAACACGACATGTGGGGCACCCTCGAGCCGACGGGCTCGAGGAACGGCTCGAATGCGCGTGCCCTCGTCGTCCCTAACTCGCGATCTGTGGCGCTGTTCGGGCCCGTCGAGGGTCGGGCTTCGAACCTCGATCGGTAGGGCCGTGCGGGGCCGTGCACGGACGGCCCCGTCTTTCGCGTTTGCGGCCGTCGAGGGTACGGGCGAGCCGGCTCTCGGCGCGGTTGGCAGCACAGCGCGGCATGGGTGCTTGCGGTGCCCGCTTTACTTCAAGTAGGCCCTGGGCGACCCTTTCACGCGCGTGCCCTCTTTAGAGGGTTGATGTTGTCTCGAGCCGGGGGCTCGCGCCGCTCGAGGGTTTTACGTGGCATGGGTCCCCGTGGTGCCCGCTTTACATCAAGCGAGTCCCGGGCGACCTTCTCACGTCGATATCCCATCGAGGGTTGACATCATCCTGAGCCAAGGGCCCGTGCCGCTCGAGGGTTTTACGTGGCATGGGTGCCCGCGGTGCCTGCTCTACGTCGAGCAGGTCCCGGACGGCCTTCTCACGTCGATATCCCATCGAGGGTCGTTTTTGTCTGGAGCCAAGGGCTCGCGCCGCTCGAGGGTTTTACGTGGCATGGGTGCCCGCGGTGCCTGCTCTACGTCGAGCAGGTCCCGGGCGGCCTTCTCACGCCGATATCCCATCGAGGGTTGTTTTTGTTTCGAGCCAGGGGTTCGCCCCGCTCGAGGGTCCACCTTGCTTGGCGAGGGGCCCGGTCATTTAGATGCCTCGCAGTCGTGGCCGCGGTTTCGCAGCGCGGGCGCGCCTTTTCAGGCGTTGCGGCCGCGCGCGCGTGCGCGTAGTGGGCGGCGTGGCGGCGGACGTGACGGCTTGCCTCGTCCTCTGCGGGTCTTCGCCGTGATGATGGCCCGTCTGCAGTGATGTGGCCGCTGCAGTCGTGGTGGGGCCCGCCCGTCGACGCGAAGGAAAGATTCCCTGCAGTTAATGCGAGCGGGGCGTCCGCTCCGGAGAGCTCGCCCGTCGGCCTATAAATCTGCGGGGAGGAGGGGACGGCGATTTTTTACCTTAACATCTCACCATTTTCAGTCCCCTGCCCCTTCGTCTTCCTCTCGCCTTTGCCACCGTGCGGCGTCGCCATTAGAGCTTTTCTTCCGTTCCTTGTCCTCCGCTCTCGCTTTCCTTTGCCTTCTTCATGGCGCCGCCTCAGCCTCCCCTCACGATCTTGGAGCCGTACGCTTGGGAGAGGTCGACGGTGACCGGGCGGCCCTTGGCGGCGGTCGCCGCCGGCCGGTGGCGGCGGCCAATGAAGACGGACGTCCGGCGGAGTGGATAGTGCCGCCGGCGGCGGACCGCGAGCCCAACCCGCCGGAAGGCTACGTGGTGAGCTTCATCCGCTACCACGAGCGGGGCTTCAACGCGCCGGCGAGCACCTTCATGCGGGCGATGTGCCACCACTACGGGGTGGAGCTGCACAACTTCGCCGCCAACGCGATTTCGCAGGCGGCCACATTCGTGGGCGTCTGCGAAGGGTACCTGGGGATCCCAGTCAACTGGGAGCTCTGGGTTCACCTCTTCCGCGCGGAGCTCTTCACGCAGCCCACGACGGAGCCAAGGACCCGCCGCGCGGTGCGCGCCGGCGGGATGTCGCTTGCCCTGCGGGGGCAATTCAAGGACATCTACATCCCCTGCACCATGACGACGAACAACACCGGCTGGGAGCGGGGATGGTTCTACTTGCGCAATGCCGAGCCCGGCCTTCCCCCCTACACCGGTCGGGTGTTCAAGAAGAGGCCTGACTCCTGGGGCTACGGGGTGTCCACGTCCTAGCATCGGAGGCGGCAGGAGTCGGTCCTGGCCGCCCTGCAGCGACTGGCGGCGCATGGGCTGAACGCGATGGGCGTCCTCGCCTTCCTCCATCACCGGCGGGTCGTGCCCTTGATGGAGAGGCCGCTCTGCATCTTCGAGATGACAGAGGCGGCCAACCCCGTCGACCTGGCGAGGTCGCGGATGCTCCCGACGCCCCTCGAGCGGCCATATGCGCTTACCCGGGCGCGGAGCGCCGTCGACACCCGGGCGCCGATGCCTGCGGGCCGACCCCATGGGACCTTGAGATGCTCCCCACGGGCCCGCTGGTGAGTTCGGTTCTTGATTTTGTTTTGGTTCTTGGTCTTGCTTTCGTTTCCTGACGCGTCTTTGATGCTCCTGTATGCAGCTGGTGAACTTCACCATTGCCAAGTCCGTTCCGCCCACCCCCGACTCCCGTGCGCTCGGCGGGCGGCGCGGCGGCGGGAGCGAGGAGCGGGCGGCGCGCGGGGAGGGAGCGCGCAAGGCGACATCAAGCGCGCCGCGGCCGGCGGGCCGCGGAGTGCCGGCGGCGCGAAGAGGCGGGGCTCTCCTCCCCGGGGAGCGAGGGAGTACTCGTCCTCGGAGGAGGACGAAGAGGAAGAGGCCGAGGGGGGAGGGCCCCTCGATAGGTGGCGGCCCTGCGCCCCCGTCGCCGGAACCGGCGCGGCGATAAGGGCGGCTTCGCACCGGGGCGGGCGCAACGGCGCTCGCCGCCGGTGCAATCGACATCGAGGACGGCGCACGCCGCGGAGGTGCCGGCGCGCGCCGCGGAGGGCGCGCGCGGCGAGCGCGCCCGTGCGCGCATCAAGCGTGCCTCGCGCGCGAGGCGAGCGCGCCGTGCGCGGGGCGGCGTCGTTAGGAGGCGCGACGGCGGTGTGCCCGCACGCGGGGGCGAGCGTGCGGCGCGCGCGGCGGCGACTTCGGGAGGTGCGGCGTCGGGCGCGCCCGCGCACGGGGCGGGCGTGCTGCGCGTGCGGCGGCGCCGTCAGGAGGAGCCACGGCAGGTGCAGCAGCTGTGCCGGCCTCATCTGCTGAGGCCTCGAGGAAAAGGAAACGCGCCTTTTCCTCTTCGAGGTAAGGAGCCCGTCTTTTTTCGCTTGGTTTGATTTGTTGATGATCAGGTGTTCTAATCCTCTGCTTGTACCTCCGCAGGGTGGTGCCAACCGTGCCTCCTCTCGCACCAGCCAAGGTGCTAAGGACGGACGCGTCCATCCCCACCCGGCGGCGTTCGTCAAGGACGTCGCGGCCGGGGACAAGCACGGCGGCGAGCGCGAGCTCGCAAAGCCCGCGGGGCCTCGAGGCCCCGGCCGGCGGATCCGCCCACTTGCGGCGCGGCCCGGAGGTCGCCGGGGTGCGGCCGGCGCCGGCCGCCGCGCGGAGGCGCGAGCCGCGGCGGCGGCCGTGGTGGAGGTACGGCCCGCGGAGGCGCCGGCTGCGGAGGCGCGGCCCACGGCGCCGGCCGCAAGGGAGGTGCGGTGGGCGCAACTGCGGCGGCACCGTGGACGCGGCGGCGCGGCCGGGCGGCGGCCGCGGCGCCGCGCTAGGCGCCGCGGCCGCGGTGGCGCAAGTGGAGGTGCCGGTGGAGGCGGCACAAGCGGCGGCGCCCACCGGCAATCTGCAGGCGGAGGTGGTGGAGGTCTCGGACGACTCCCCGCCGCCTGGGTGGGATCAGTGGGCCAGCTGGCCCACGAATTCCCCTGAGCCCCAGGAAGGGGCCCTCGTGAGGCGGCACGAGGGTCACATGGTGGTGGGGGCCGAGGACACGGTGCCGAGGCTTCGTCCTCCCGCGCCGGCCGCCCCGCCCAGATGGACGGGGCCGTCGAGGATCCCCCTGCGTTTGCCGACGCCAGGGGGGAGCAGGAGCTCTGGGGCGAGCTCCGGAGCCATGGCGCTACGCTCAACCGCGCGCTGAACGAGGCGCTGCGGGTCCATGGCGGCCCGGCATGGCTCGTCTTCCAGGTGAGCCGTGGTTGCTCGTTCTCTTCCTTCTTTCGTTTTTGTACGCTGCCTCGTGTCGCCGTGCTTATGGGTTTTGGTTTTGTGGTTGCCAGGAGCTCGAGCGTCGCGCCCACGACAAGTACGACGCCTTCGACCGGGTGAACGCCGAGGTTCACCAGCTCCGGGAGCGGTGCAGCGCCTTCGACGCGCTTGCTGACGCCCTCGGGACGGCGGACGGGCCGGGCGGCGTACGGGCCATGGCGTGGTGCGACGAGCTCCCGGGAGAGCTCGGGACGGGACGCGGCGTGCCGCTCGAGCCTCGGCGGGTCCGCGCGGCCCTCGTCGATCGTGATGAGGCGCCGTGGCGGGCGCGCTCGGACTTGGAGAAGACGCGGACGGCGGCCGCCAACCGGGAGGCGGAGGTGGCCAACGTCCGCCGCGAGACCGGGAGCTCCGCACGTCGCTCGAGGGAGCGCAAGCGCGGCGGCGCCGGCCGAGGAGCGGGCACGCGGGGGCGGAGCGAGCGGGCCAAGGAGGCCGACGACTTGAAGGCCGCCCACGACGCCAAGGCCGCGGCGCTCGCCATCGCCGAGGAGCGGCTTCGGCGAGGAGCGCACCGCCCGCCAAGGAGGCGAGGGGCGGCTCCGGCGAGGAGCGAGCCGCCCTCGTCGATGCCGGGACGGCGGCCGGAGTGGGAGCGCGTCGCTCGCGAGGCGGCGGAGAAGTCGCTGGAGGAGCGGAACACCGCGTTCTCCAAGGTCGAGGACGAGGCGCTTATGCTCAGCATCAGCAACGCCAACCAGGAGGTGGCCCTCCGGGAGCAAGGCGAAACCGTCCAGCGCCTCGAGTTGACGATCGAGTCCGTGCGCCGCGACTTCGAGTCGGAGAGGAAGCAAGTCGAGGGTGAGCTGCTGCCTAACTTCTAGTCTGGTTGGTTTTTTGTTAGAGGGCTCGCTTCCCCCTTTCTGATTTCCTTCTTGTCTTATCGATTCCAGGCTTGCGCACCGCTCTGGGGCACGCAGCTGAGCGGGCCGAGGCGCTGCAGGCTTCGTACAACTCCTCCGGCGGGAGGCTGCGGGGCTGCGTGAGGCGGCCCTCGAGACTCGCCGTGCCGTGGAGGAGGGCGAGGCTCGGGCGGCGGCTCGGCCGGCTAGCCGCTCGCGCGCCCTTGGCGGCCACGTCACGGAGCGGATGCGCCGGGCGGCCGCATGCGGGCGTCCGAGAAGGCCCTCGGAGTGGTGCGATCCCACTACGAGGTCGACTTCGAGGCGCTGGCGGAAGGCTACGTTGTTCCCGAGGGTGTCGAGGACGAGGTGGCCATGGAGCGTGTGGATGCGCTCGCCGCCGACGCCGCCGGGTCGCTCGCCGAGGCCTTTGAGGAGTTCCTCTTCCCCGACGTCGCTGACGCTGCTGCTCCTCCGGCCTGAAACAGCTGGGCGCTTGGCCCGTTTTTTGTTCTTGAATTAGTATTCTGGCCTCGTGGCCTTTGTAAATAAGTACATTATCTCCACCGTAAATAGTTGACGATGCGTAATGAAGTTTCTGCTTATTGCGCCTTTTTGTTTCTCCTTCTTCCTGAGTAGATTTTACTTAGGGAAGTTCGATTTTCGCTGGGGGTCCGCTGGGTTGGAGGCGAGAGAGAAGGGCCATATCCACGCGGCGTAGGCTATCTCTGACTCGCACGCTCCTCCCGCTGGGCCGCCCGCACCCTGTTCAAATCGTTGCTCGTGGTTGAAGTAGAAAACAAACTTAGCGCGTGTGAGTTGTTTTTATTTTTGCGCAAAAATGGGACCATTTTTGGGGGGGTGCCCCCCGCAGTAGCCCCCGAGGGTAACTTGGGTTTCAGGGGAAAGCCGAGTTGCCCTTTTATTAGACTTGGAGCGTTTACATAGTTGTCACCAACTGGGGCGTTGGCCATGTGATTTTACAACAGAAAGTACTTGGAAAATCCTAGCTAAGGGTAGAAGCGACGTAGGCGTTGGATGTTCCAAGCGTTGGTGAGCTCTTCACCGTCCTCGTTGGCCGGCTTGTATGTGCCGGCTTGAGTACCTTCACCATGACGTAGGGTCCCTCCCATGGGGGCGACGGCTTATGGCGCCCTCGGTTATCTTGGCGCGGCCTTAGGACCGCATCCCCTTCGGCCGAAATCCCGTCGACGTATCTTGCGTGCTTGGTAACGTCGTAGGGACTGTTGATACCTCGCGGAATGCATCAAGGCTACGAGGCGTGCCTCGTCCAGTTGGTCCAGCGAGTCCTCGCGGGCTCGGCCGGTTAGCATCCTCGTCGTAGCCTCGAACCCTGGGCGATCCGTATTCCAAGTCCGTGGGGAGGACGGCCTCCGCGCCATGGACTAGGAAAAACGGGGTGAACCGGTGGCTGCGCTCGGGGTGGTCCTTAGGCTCCACACAACCGCTGGTAGTTCTTGGAGCCATTTTCGCCTAGATTTGTTGAGCTGGTCGAAAATTCTGGGCTTGAGGCCCTGTAGGATCATGCCGTTGGCACGCTCCACTTGGCCGTTGGTCTGTGGGTGTGCCACAGCCACCCAATCCACGCGGATGTGGAACTTGTCACGGAACTCCAAGAACTTTCGGCCCGTGAACTGGGACCCATTGTCCGTGATGATGGAGTTTGGCACTCCGAAGCGGTAAACGTTGTCGGTGAAGAATGTCACCGCCTGCTCAGCCCTTAGATTCGTGATGGGGCGCACCTCCACCCACTTGGAGAACTTGTCGATCGCGACTAGCAAGTGGGTTAAGCCCCCGGGCGCCTTTCGCAGGGGCCCAACGATGTCCAGCCCCCACACGGCGAATGGCCATGTCACGGGGATGGTTTGCAGGGCATGAGCGGGCAGGTTGGACTTGCGGGCGTAGAACTGGCACCCTTCGCAGGTGCGCACGATCTCACTGGCGTTGGTGACCGCGGTAGGCCAGTAAAAGCCCTGGCGGAACGCGTTGCCGACGAGGGTGCGGGGCGCAGCGTGGTGGCCACAGATCCCCGCGTGGATGTCCCGTAGGAGCTCGCGCCCCTCGGGAATGGGCACGCACCGCTGTAGGATGCCGGAGGCGGCGCGCTTGTACAGCTCGCCGTCGACGAGGGCAAAAGATTTGGCCATCCTGGCGACGCGCCTGGCCGCGGCCCGGTCCACGGGGAGTTCCCCTCGAGCGATCCAGGTGATGTATTTTTCGCGCCAGTCCTCTTGGGCAGGGGCCGGCTCGATGTCCATCGTGTCGGCCTCGTGGGAGCCGTACCCCTCGAGGAGGGAGAGCACGTACGCCTCGTTCGAGGGGTCCTCATCCATGGGTTCCGCACCCGCTGGACTCGAGGGAGCCCCCGAGGGTCCGTCGTGACTCGAGGGGTGGGGCTCGAAAACGACCGAGGGTTGCCCGATGTCACGCGCGAAAACGTTCGGGGGAACGGTGATCCGCCCGGACGCAATCTTGGCCAGTTCGTCTGCCTCCTCGTTGTACCGGCGGGGTACATGGTTAAGCTCGATGCCGTAGAACTTGTCTTCGAGGGCCCGCACGGCTTTGCAGTAGGCCTCCATCTTGTCGTCATGGCAGCTCGCGTTCTTCATGACCCGATCGATCACGAGCCGTGAGTCCCCCCCGCACATCGAGGCGCTTGACGCCCAACTCAATGGCGATTTTGAGGCCGCGAGAGAAGGGCCTCGTATTCGGCCATGTTGTTGGACGCGGGGAAGTGGAGGCGCCTTTGCGTAGCGCATGTGTTCCCCGAGGGGCGACACGAAGAGCGGGCCCGCGCCCTCGCTCCCGTTTTCATCACCGAGCCGTCGAAGAACGAGTCCGGCACTCGCTTGGATTTGCGGGGGCGGCGGTGCGTGTCCGTCCACTCGGCCGACGAATTCCGCCGGATCCGCGATTTGATGGCCTTGCGCGGGCGTAGGCGAGCGTCTCGCCCATCGGCTCCACGGACCACTTGGCAATCCCGCCCGCGGCGTCGGGGTTGCGGATGATTTCTCCCAGCGGAAAGGAGGAAACCACCGTGACAGGGTGGGCCTCGAAGTAGTGGCGGAGCTTGCGCCACGCAAGGACTACCGCGTACAGCAACTTCTGGACCTGGGGATAGCGCGTCTTCGTGTCTGACAGGACCTCGCTGATGTAATAGACCGGCCGCTGCACGGGCAAGGTGTGCCCTTCCTCCGTGCGCTCCACGACGATCACGGCGCTGACCACCTGGGTGGTTGCGGCCACGTAGAGCTGTAGGGGTTCGCCATCTTGCGGTGGTGTGAGGATCGGAGCGTGCGCTAGAGACGCCTTCAGCTTGTCGAGCACGTCCTGGGCCTCGGTGGTCCAGGAGAAGCGCTCGTGCTTCTTAAGTAGGTGGTAGAGGGGCAGGCCCTTCTCACCGAGCCGCGAGATGAAGCGGCTTAAGGCGGCGAGGCACCCCAGCACCTTCTGCACCCCTTTGAGGTCCCGGATCGGACCCATTCGTTCGAGGGCCGCGACCTTTTCGGGGTTGGCCTCGATCCCCCGCTGGGAGACAATGTATCCCAGGAGCATGCCTCGCGGCACTCCAAAGACGCATTTCTCGGGGTTTAGTTTGACCCCGTTGGCCCGTAGGCAGTTGAACGCGACGCCAAGGTCGCCAACCAGGTCGTCCGCCTTCCTGGTCTTCACGACGATGTCGTCCACGTAGGCTTCGACCGTCCGTCCAATGTGCTCTCCAAAAACATGTTGCATGCAACGCTGATATGTCGCACCCGCGTTTCTGAGGCCAAATGGCATCGTGACGTAGCAGAACGTCCCGAACGGTGTGATGAACGAAGTCGCGAGCTGGTCGGACTCCTTCATTTTTATTTGGTGGTACCCGGAGTAAGCATCAAGGAAGCAAAGCAATTCACACCCAGCCGTTGAGTCAATGATCTGATCAATGCGTGGCAAAGGAAAAGGAACTTTAGGACATGCTTTATTAAGACTAGTGTAGTCTATACACATCCGCCACTTCCCATTCTTTTTCTTTACAAGCACGGGGTTTGCTAGCCACGTAGGGTGGAACACCTCCTTGATGAATCCGGCCTCGAGAAGCTTCCGCAGCTCCGCTCCGATCGCCCATCGCCGCACCTCGTCGAAGCGGCGCAGCCGTTGCTGCACAGCGCGGGCGTTTGGCAGGATGTCAAGGGAGTGCTCGGCGACTTCCCTCGGGGTGCCTGGCATATCCGAGGGGCCCCACGCGAAGATGTCGGTGTTGGCGCAGAGGAAGTCGACGAGCACCACTTCCTATTTGGGGTCGAGGGTGGAGCTGACCCTTAACGCCTTGCCCTCGGGGGCTGACGGGTCGAGGGGGACCCCCTTGGTCTGCTCCGCAGCCTCGAAGGTGCCGGCATGCTTGGTGGCGGGGTCGAGGTCTTCGTTGACCATCTTCTCCAGCGTGTTCACCAGCGCTTCATCCAGCGCCAGCGCCTCTACGTGCTCCACGCATTCGACGTCGCAGTCGAATGCGTGCTCGATGGATGACCCGACGGTGATGACGTCGTTTGGTCCCGGCATCTTCATCTTCAGGTAGGTATAATTGGGGACCGCCATGAATTTGGCGTAACAGGGTCGCCCAAGTATAGCGTGGTAGGCCCCCTTGAACCCCACCACCTCGAAGGTGAGGGTCTCCTTGCGGAAATTCTTTGGGGTGCCAAACCAAACTGGCGGTCGATGCGCCCAAGGGGCCGGACACCGCTTGCGGGGCGCGATGCCGTGGAACGGCTTCGTCTTCGGGCCGCAGCGGTCCAACCCGATCCCCATGAGGCGCAACGTATGCGCGTAGAGGATGTTGAGGGGCTGCGCCTCCGTCCATGAGGACCTTCAAGAACCGGGCGTTCCCGATGATGGGATCAACCACCGGCGGGTGCGGCCCGGTTGGGGACGCGGTTCGGGTGGTCCTCCCGGCCGAAGGTGATGGCATCCTCCGACCAATTGAGGATGGACGGAGGAGCCCTCTCCGCGGCGAGGACCTCGTGCCGCTCCTTCTTGCGGCGGCGGGTCGACATGTCGACGGTTGGCCCCCCAAAGATGAGGAACACATTTTCAACGGCGGGGGAAGCCACCCGCGTCGCCATCGCCCCCGGTCTTTCTTGGCCTCTCGCCTCCTTCGCGGCGGCACGGCCATAAAACTTCTTGAGCATATCGCACTGCTCAAGGGTGTGGTTCACCGGAGTCTTGTGGTAAGGACATGGCTTTTTCAGCATGTCGTCGAACACCCCCGGGCCTCGAGGGGCCGGTCGAGGGCCCCGTCGAGCCGGGTCAACAGCAAGGGCCTCGGCATTGCCGCCGTCGCGTCCCTGCTCGCGCGCCTCGCGGCGCGGCTTCTT
Source organism: Cenchrus americanus (assembly GCA_947561735.1). Taxonomy (NCBI): domain Eukaryota; kingdom Viridiplantae; phylum Streptophyta; class Magnoliopsida; order Poales; family Poaceae; genus Cenchrus; species Cenchrus americanus. The sequence goes on along the minus strand of OX387244.1, from coordinate 52,020,661 downwards.
CCCCTTCTTGCTCCGCTTGTCGTTGCGGTGCGGCTCCTTGGACTTGCTGCCCTCCGCGGGCGCATCCTCTGAGCGCTTGCCCTTCTTGCCGTCGAAGATCGCCCCCACGGCCTCCTCACCGGAGGCGAAGCTGGTGGCGATGTCGAACAGCTCGTTGGAGTCCGCCGGCGGGCTGCGTCCCGCTTCCCACACGAGGTCCCGCACGTGGTGCCCTCGAGGAAGGCATGCACGATCTCGGATCGCGCCACGGCCGGGGAGCTCCGTGCGGCCGCTTGGAGAAGCGCCGTATGAAGTCCCGCCGGCGACTCGCCGGGCTTTTGCGTGCGGGAGCGCGAGTCCCGGGAGTTCCCGTGGCGCACGTACGTGCCCCCGGAAATTGCCCACGAACGTGTGGACCGAGGTCGTCCCGGTTGTGGATTTGGGCCGGCGGGCAAGTGCTCGAGCCAAGTCCGGGCCGCGTCGCCGAGGTGCAGGGGCAAGTTGCGGATGATGACCTCGTCGCTGGTGGCCCCGCCCAGCTGGCAAGCCAAGCGGTAGTCGTTAAGCCACACGCGGGGGTCCGTTTCCCCGTTGTACTTAACGATGGTTGAGGGTTGGCGGAAGCGTTGAGGGAACGCCGCCGCGCGGATCTCCCGGCTGAACACACGGGTGCCCGGGGGCTCCGGCGTCGGGGAGCGGTCCTCACCGCTGTCATAGCGTCCACCCCTTCGAGGGTGGTAGCCCCTCGCTGCTCGGGCATCCGCCCTGCTCGTACGCCTGGCGTTAATAACGTTGCGGGCGTCGCCATCCAGCGCCCTGCGCGCGTCAAGGAGCCGTTCCTTGGCTGGCGTGCGTCCCTTGTCGGCGGGTTGCCCCGCCGGTCCCCCTGCGTGCATCGAGGGTTCGCCTCCCGGTGCAGGTTCGTCGCCTCGCGCATCTCCCTGTTGGCGGATGCGCGAGGCCGAGCTCTCGGCCCGCCGGACGGCCGCTTGCTCGATGAGGGTTTGCACCTCGCGGTGCGGGTCTCGAGCCTCGGGGGTCGAGGGTGCGGCATGGCGCGCGCCGCACGTCCGCGGCGGCGATGAGCTTTTGGCTCGCCCGCGGGGGCGCGTCCGCGTTGTCGACGTTGGGGACGGTGTTGATGCGGTCGCGGACTGTCGGCCCGCCTCCCGCGCGCGTTCGCCGCGCGCGGAGGCTTCCCCCCCCGCCATTGAGGCGCGGCGGCCGCGCATCGTCCGTATTCCTCCGCCGGCTTCGCCTCGAGCTCGCGGGCTTGGGCCGGCGCGCGTCGGCATCGGCCCCGGCGGGAGCGCTTGGCCCCACGGCCATGCGCGCGGCGATCCCCGGGGGCGGGGTGATCTCCCCATCTCCCGGCGCCCGCCGCGCCGGGGCCGGCGTTGGCCGGTCGTTGGTGATGACGGCGTAGCACTCCCGCGCGGGGTCGTAGCTCCCGTGCGTTGGAGTCGTCGGAGCAGCCAAACCAGTAGTCCGTGGCGTCGAGGAAACACCTGAACGCGACTGGGTCCGGCACGCCGGAGAAGTCCCATTCCGCGTACCCGTGGCGGTTGGTGGGTGGCAACGCGTCGATGGAGCCTAGGGACGACTCGTCAGCCATCGAGGCACCGGAATCCCTGGCGACGAAGACGTGGCGGCCGGGCGGGACCCGGCGCATCGTGGTGTTAACGTTGTTGTTGTAGGCCGAAGTGGCGCCACGCAACCCGATGGGATTGCGCGGTCCGGAGACCGCGCGGCCCCACTGGGGTGGTGGTGGTCGTCGTGACGATGGGCGCGTCGCGCCGAGTGGCGCGCGCGTTCGGCCGCCGCCGCTCGGACCGCGCCTAACGCGAACGTAGCCTAGAGCGGCGGCGGCGTCGCGGCGTTGATGGACCCGCGGCATCGGTGCCGCGGGCGCCCGCGCCGTAGCGGTGCGTGCGGCGGAGACCGGAGCGGACCCCGGCTCGGCGCCGCGCGCGGAGCTCCTCACGGTTGGTGAGGCGCATGAGATAGCCGTTCCCCGTGGCCCGAAAGTTCGAGTCCCCGAAGCGGATTTCGAAACCGGCTGGGAGGGGGTCCGAGCTACCCATGCGGTAGCGGGTGCTGCGCGGTACTCGGTGCGGATCACCATGGAGGGAGTTGGCGGAATGACCTCGGGCGCTCGTACGCCCCACGGTGGGCGCCAGCGTCGGTGCGGAATATGGTCCCGACACTAACCGATAGATAGCGCTGTGGTCTATCCCTCAATGGTCGATGCTAAGTAACAAGTGACACAGAGATTTTATCCTGGTTCCAGCCGAGGGGGCCGTACGTCCAGCAGAGGCGCGCTCGGGGCACTATATTACTTCGCACCGGGGGTGCTTGCAGTGGGGCTGATACAAGCAAGACGGGAGAGGAAGCGTGGCTTCCAAGTCCCTGGAGGAGTGGCTGAAGATATTGTGGGAGAATGAGTACGTGGTGTTTGGTGTCTCGTGTGTTATGTCTCTGTTCGTCCGTCTCCCCCCGCGGCTGGGGGCTCGCCCCCCCCCCCCCCCCCCCCCCCCCCTTTATAGATCAAGGGGGCGGCGGGTCACATGCGCGCCGCGCTATCTAGCTACGTGGGGGGAGCACGTCGTGCTACGCTGTAGAGTGGGCGGCCGTCCGGACGATCTTCGCAGCGATCGGGTCATGATGGCCTGCCTTGTACCCGAACAGTGGCGGTTCGAGGGTAGGAGGGCGGCAGATGGTGGCGACGTCCTCTGATAGGCTTCGAGGGAGGTGCTGACGTTAGCTTGTACGGGGCACAGGAGCAGGTAGAACGGCGTCCCTTCCCAACGCGCTTCACAGCGTTGGAGTGGTTGCTACAGCGCCCGGCGTGCGCCTGCACGCGCGGGGGCGGTGACCATGCTGTTACAGTGGCCGGGATGGCGATCCACCGGCCTAGCGCCTCCACCTAACCCTGTAGGGTCACAAGAAAGTAAATCGAGGGTGCGCGCGGCCCCCCTTCGAGGGTCTGGCGCGTTAGCCGTACTGGAGAGGGCGTGCGGTATCACGGTGCTGACACCGGCCGTACTGCACGGTCCCTCCCCACAGTGGTGGGGATGGGCTCCTCCCTGGGGAGTTGGTGCGGCGGCACCGGGGCGCGAGCCCTGGGCGCATGATGGCGCCGTCCCGCCCGTGTCAGGGCGTTAAATGCCCGCGTACGGGGGCCGGCGCACGCGTGGGGTGCGTCCTCGAGCGAGGCGGGACCCCGCCGAGGGCGGGACGTACCCTCGAGCGAGGCGAGACCCGCTCGAGGGGGAGTGAGCCCTCGAGCGGGTGGGAGCCGCTCGAGGGAAGTGTTGCCCCTCGAACGGGGCGGAGCCCGCCCGAGGGGGAGTGTCCCCTCGAGCGAGGCGGAGCCTGCTCGAGGGGACTTCTAAGAGGGCCGTCTTGGTGGGCCGTCGGGGTCCCTGCGGCGTGGGCCGTGTCCTGCATGGTTAGGCACCTGCATGGTTAGGCTTAGCGTGTTTTGGTGTTGTTGCGGGTTTTAAGTGAGGATTTCCCCGTTGTTTAAGGGGACCCCTAGGGCTGTCCCCGACACCGTTCCACCTCGACGATCGACCCGTTCATCCCCGCCACCTCCATACACTCCGCAATATTCCTCATATGGCTTCATCATATTGTCGGAGGAGGAGGAGAAGAAACTCTCTCGTCTTGAGAAGAGGCTTGTGGCCAACGTCGACTTCGACGATCAAGCACTCAACTACTTGGGTTTCCGCACGGACACATATTATATGTTGGGGCACCTTGGATGGGTGCAATTCTCCAACGGGGTATCGGCAAACACCCACAAGGAGTTTGCCTTGGAAATCTTGATGACTATTGCACCTATCCTTGATGATGGGGTGCAAAGTTTATCATTCCGTTTGGAGGGAATCCAACAAGTGGTTCCCTACGAGTATGTTAGGGAGCTACTTGGGTTCCAAGAGGGAGCTCCGGAGAAAGTTGACGTGCCGCCTGGCATGTTAGATGGATTTTGGAATTTGATCTCTGGAGAAGCCCACCAACAATGCAATTGCATTCGTAACCTCATTATCCAAGTATTCCACTCTTGGATGAGCAAGAAAATATTGGGGAGGATGAGGGAGACGAAGGTGACCGACACGGAGTTGAATTGGCTCTACTCGGCTTTAATTGCCAAGCAGCCAATAGACCCCTCATACCTTATGATCAACCGATGGTGTTGCGAGGCAACATCGGGGGTGGGAGATATTGGTTCAGGGTGCTACCTCTCTATGTGGCCATCTCCCTACGGCCGGGGATCACAAGAAACCCCGAACATCTTTTACGTGGGACCTCTCTCGGCATTGAGTATTTGAAACAAGGTAAATATATTAGTGGAGATGAGAGAGGAGGCTTTCATGTGGCCAAGGTGAACTTACCCCTTCCGGATGCAAGGCTTAGGCTTTTCATTCAAGGGAGGGAAGATTGGTTGGAAGAGGGACTCCTTGTCCCGGCGAAGAAAAATAAAAGAGGAAGAATCGTAGAGGAGGGATCCTCCTCCGCACAAGTGGGTAGTGCACAACCCAATGTTGTGCCACCTTTCGGTGGGATTCCTACTCCGCTAAGTTATTACGGAGGGCCACAAGAGCAAGCATGGGGGGTGGTGCACCGGTACCCCCACCAAATTATGTAGTGCCCAACGTAACCTTCGCGGAGCCCTACGCACAATATCCCCAACCACAACAAAGCATGGCCATAATTGGAGGGTATGTTGCGAGAAATATGCAAAACGTCGCAGCCATCCAAACCAACGCGGCTCAACTTGGTGAGGGCAATGCAAATATTGCCTATGAGCTTGGGACGCCGTCACCTAGTGGAGCCGGATCAATTCGTTGGAGGGGATGTCCAACCTTACTACGAGCAAGGGTACTACTATCAAGATTATCAACACCAACCACCGGCGGGGGATTAGGAAGAAGAAGGAACTTTAGTTTTCTTTCTTTTCCCTTTCTCTGTAATTTTCAGCTTTTGTTTGTTTGTGTTTGCGTAATATTTTCAGTTTTTATTTAAATTTCAGCAAGTGTGTTTGTTTATTTTCAGCATGTATTTCAGTTTGTTTTCACCATTAATAAAGACACCACCTTCATTGCACCATTGGAAAAGTTACAAAGTTTGTGCCATGATGATATATGATTATAATTGTCGCTTTGTTTACCTTTGTAATTGATTTATGCATGTTAAAGCTAGTGCTCTCTTAAAATACGAATCTGAATTTATCTAAATACTAGCTTAATCTTTAGCGGAGGTTATGATTAAAATAAAGACCCATAGTGTTTTATGTGCCCTCAAGTTATAGATAGATTGAAGATGGTTTTTATGCCCAAAAATATCGCTAACCTTGTCATGAATATCACTTGTGTGTTGCTCAACCTATCCAGAGCCTAATATATATTTGAGTGCATAAACCTTAGTGTACAAGATTTATTTTTGAGTGAGTTATTGCAGGCCATGATTTCTCTGGCCCGAAACTAAGAAGTTGGTCATTCCGTTTTTGCGTATCTATCTTTTTGCTAGCCTTTTATCCGTGCATTGTGTATCCCCACATTGGAGATCTCACAAACCTCACCGGATATCCACCCTTAAAACCAAATATCATCCTTTGTGATTACCTCCTTGACCACAACCTATCATTGAGAATGGATCATCAATTCAAGTAAGATCGCAAGACGGTGCCAACATTGAAGAATTCAAGTATCTCTCCAAGGAAAAATATTTCCGGTACCTACCTTATTTATCGCCTCTTTGCTCGAGGACGAGCAACGTCTAAGCATGGGGGAGGAGGTAGGTACAATGCAATTTTAGAGTTCAAAGGGGGGCAAATAAAAAAATTTATGAGAAAGAAAAAAGAAAAAATGAGAAAAAGAAAGAAAGAAAGAAAGAGAAATATGAGAAAAAAGAAAAAAATATGTATGTGTAAATAATAATAAAGTGAACTCCCCGATTCTCTAAAGTGCATTAGGAATTTCAAGGCTTCAAGATTAAAAGATCCATACTCACTTTCCAACCATGTGCAATCCGATAACGAGGACTTCCTTTGTGCCTCGGGATCACTCTTTGTCATTTGCACATGTCCACCCATCTCAAGTGTGTGTATTTTTCTCTTTCCCCTCCTTGATATAACATTATTTTCCAATGACCTTTTTGACGAGTCTCGGTAAGACCATGAGAAGCTTGTCTTATTTTGACAACACCTCTTTTAGAAAATCTTGGTAGGACTAAACTTTCCCAAAAGCTCCATATAAAGCCTACCACACATATATGTTATGAGAGGGAAAGGAGTAGAATATATAGGCTTGACAGACAAGATGAGATGAGAGTTCATGAGCAATATGCAAGATGATTTAAATTTGTGAACTTGGTTTAGCTCTTTTTCATCTAGTCCTTTATTTTCAAAAATTCTAAGATCTATTTAAATTTTGGGAGCATGTTAATACTTGTGGGGTAAGCTTAATTAAGAATCTACGCTCCGTAGAGGTGAAGGCTAGTGCATTATGGAACTTTAACGAATTAAAATTTTGAGAGCATTATGTTTTCTCATGTATGATCAAGTGCAAGGTTTAAACATTGATGGGCAACGATGATATCCATCGAAGGCTTACTCGAGGATGAGCAAGGTTTAAGCATGGGGGAGATGTTGACGGTGAAAATCCGTCAACCTAGCCATGAGTTTACCTTTAGTGTTGGCATAAGTTTTATACCTTATCCATTGGTACTAACCCCCGTGGTATAACAAGTTCACTTGTGCATGTTGGTTTTGGAGTTTAGTGTTTATGCAGGGTTTTAGCGTTGAAAGCAAGACTTTCGAGATAAGTTCATCAAGCACCTTGTGACAAGACCTTGAGGCCCCGTACAAGTCATGCAACAAGCAAACTTAACTCCAAGAATTCAGGGACTTAATCCGAGAAGATGACAAACTCCGAGGACCTAACCAGAAAAGTGTCGAATCTTGCAAGACAAGGAGCTATGTCCAATTCGGAGAGAAACTGACGACAAAGGCCTACATGCAGAAGGGGGGAGGATCCAGGAAGCTCGGGAACCGACATCACGCAAAGGAGGTCGCGGGCTGGGCCTGGATGGGCCCAGGCCAGCCGGCCTAGCCTGGTCTAGGGCCCGTTTGCCCCCTCCTTTGACCTAGCCGCCATTCGGGCTATTTATAGCCCTGGGGTCGAGAGCCACGGATGATCCAATTTGTCATCGGCCGCCGAGGAGCAGAAAAGAGAGGGACACCATCCCGGAGAGGAGACGGTCGAGCTAGTTGACTAGGGTCTCCCTAGCCGACGTGGGAACCTTGCACGAAAGACCACGTCGGAGTTCCCGGAGCTAGAAGCAAGATCAAGGTAGGATCCCGGTGGTGATCTTGTTTATGTGTCATTGTATTAGTTGAATTATCAAGTTGAATCTATTTCTAGCGATCAAGTGTTTCTTCAAAGATTTCGTTTTTCGATCGGCTTTGCTTATTCTAGATCTATTCTCGAGATAGATCACATAGGGTGTTCTTGTAGCCGCGGTGGCTAGAGGTACACGCCGGATCTTCCGAAAAAACTCGACTTGTCCTTGGACTCGCCCTAGACTACCCGCATGAGTAGGGATACGTTGTGACAGAACAGGGGTTCCGAAAGGTGGGTGTTTTCGGAGTTGGACGGGAAACCACGATTTAAAGAGGCTTCTAATAAGATTCGATTTGCTACTTCTTCTCTTGCTTGGAACTTCAACAAAAGGCTTAACTCGATCTCTCTAGATCGATTTATCTACCCTATCTTTCTTTGTTATCTCCGGTCTTTAGTAGATTAGATTAGTTTCGTGTTTTTTCTAGATGCATTAGGGTTTCTTTTACCGAAGATTGAAGTTACTTGGCTTTACTAGATCATCTTTTGCGTCACACATTTGTTCCACGGATTCGATACCTTGGGTTCACCACTCGAGGAAGAAGGGTCCCTTCACTACGACGGGAGACTTGTCCGCTTGCAAGTCTAAACGAACTTTGATACAACTATTAACCGTCAACATGGAGACTCCGGAGAACGTCATCGATGAAGATGGCGGTGATGAAGCTTTGGAACACCCCTAGGCCAGCGGCTTGGAGTCCTCTTGCTTCCTTCTCTCCGCCGGTGTTGATCCTTGCGACAAGCTCATCTAACTCTCTCCCTCATCTTGCGGCGGTGGTTTTCTGGTCAATGGCGTCGGTAGGATGATTTGTTCGATGTGGCGGCTGACGGCGGCGGAGGCAATAAATAGACGAACACCTAGGGCAAAGGGGGCACCGAACCGACCCCGAGTGGGGGCCGGGCCGGTCGGCCCGGGCCGGCCGTCCCGAGCCCATTTCAGCCGGTTCGGCCCCCGTTTCCTCCCCGGTTGCTTCTCGCGTGATCCCTTATTTGTGTGCACTTGCATGTGGGCCTTTGATGTCGTTTCCTTCACGGTTAAGGCTTGAATCCTTGCTATGCAAGCTTCGCTGTTTTCTGGTTGAGTCCCTGAAGACTTGCACGTTGACGCTTCGGTCCTCGGGTCATTTGGAGTCATGTTCATCGCGTGTCTTGACTCTTGTCGGGCTTCATGATCTTCTTCCAAAGTGCTTGGTGAACTTATCCCGAAAGTCTCCTCTTTAGCGTAGATTTCCTGCGTAAACAACAAACTCCAAAATCGACATGCAAGTGTGAACTTGTTACATGATTAGTATGCCTAGTGGCGGGTTAGTTGCAAATCATAATCGTATAACAAGTACTCTAGGTTGACAAAAATTCACCGTCAACAGTGTCAATACCCTTTCCTTCCAAAGGGAAAGAAGTAGAAGGGGAGTTCATCAACAGATTTCATGAAAAAGTTACAGGCAGAGGAAGGCATCACGAAAAGATTCCAGCTTTCTGGATCGAGGAGGGAGGGGGAATTGGCTGCACTGCAGCAAGTGGAGTGTTGGCGTCTGTAATCGAAATTCAGAGGGGAATAATGGAATTTCTACACAGTGCTTCTGCGGTGCCGGGAGTGAGGAATCATCAACTGGAATGGAATTCAGCCAAGAAACACATGCATGTTAGGCAGCTGCAGCAAGAGCTCGTGCGTGTATCTGACCACCATACTGATGATAAGAAATGAGTTGAAAGCTTCGATCTTTCATCGTATTTCTTGGTACGTAATCGGAGTTGTCATTGTCATACTGCTTGGATCTGGAATTGAACTCGTCTTGTTGCTGCCTCATTGGGCTGATTGATTCTTCTTGTGCTTTCCCAGCTTAGTTTAGAACTATGCATATTTTTTAATGTACTATATGTTGTTGAAAGGTTGGATATGCATTCCTTGATACGTGGATTCTTTTTTTAGTTTAGGCCACAACAGATTAGCTTGTCTTGTCTGGTTCTCCAGTTATATGACTATGCGATAATGTGTATGGCTTTGTTACATACCAATATGATCAACCTTGTTATATATTCTCTGACCCATTTTGTTTTTAACTGCTAATCTTTCACAGCCTGAGAATGTTCTTGTTGACAGAAAGGGCAATATCAAGATCTTTGTGGCCTCAGTGCTTTACCACAACATCTCGGGTATGGTGATTTCTTGAGTTGGGTTATCTCAAAATGATTCTCAAGTAATCAAGTTGATAGCTCATTGTATTTAAATGACTTTCAGAATGATGGATTGCTGCATACAACATGTGGTAGCCCCAATTACATTGCCCCTGAGGTAAAAGTTCGACATAAAGCACTTAAGCCAAGCAATTGCTTCTGATATAGAGTTTCTAATTCTTGTGCTAAACTCCTGCAGGTTCTGCAGAATAGAGGATATGATGGATCCTTGTCAGATATCTTGTCTTGTGGAGTGATTCTTTATATGATGCTCGTAGGATACCTTCCATTTGATGACCGGAATATTGTTGTTCTTTATCAGAAGGTATTTATTAAGATAAAACTGAATAAAAACCGAATGGTCTTTATTATTCAGTTATAGCACTTCTCTGAGGCCACTTCAATGACATTACTATTGACCTTACTTGTTCCACATTTTCAAGGGTGGCACTCAGATCCCAAATTGCCTATCTCCTGGAGCAAAAAATCTTCTTCAGAGGATTCTTGAGCCCAACCCAGTGAAACGGATCACAATGGATGAGATCAAGACTCACGAATGGTTCCAGAAGGATTATGTGTCGGTGTTTTAGACCGGCAAACCTACCAAGGGGGTACCTGAGGTAGTAGATTATGCGGTGGAGGATCGTGATCGGGAGACCGAGAACTCGAAGGTGTGCGCGAGGACACGGGACACAAGACTTATACAGGTTCGGGTCACCAAGGTGGTGAACCCTACATCCTGTTTGGGGTATCAAGTATGGCGCCTTGCGCTTGGTGTTGGGTTGAGATCAGGTGCCCGGCTAGGTACCCTGCCCTCCTTTATATAGTTCAGGGGGCGGGTTCCTAGTCGGTTACAAGGCAGGAGTCCTAGTAGGATTACACGGAACGAGTCCTAATATGATTATAGGGGAATTCGAGTAGGAGTATGTCTTCATCCTTCCTTGCATGGGTACCCGGGGAGTATGCCCAACAAGCCCCCGAGCACGTTGTAGTCGAGAGTAGTAGTTTGAGTAGCCTTGAAGCCTCTTCGAGTAGTTCTTGAGCGTCCTCGAGTACTGCTTGGAGAAGTCTTCAATAGTACTTGAACTGCCACGAGGCTGGAAGGTGGTCCAGCTCATCTGTCTTGAAGTCGAGATTATATGGAAGTGCGGTTGCAAAATCGCACTCCATATGGAGTAGTCCCCGAGCCTTAGGTTGAGTTGCAAACTCTAGCTGAGGGTCAATCTTGATTCCGAATCTTCCGTCTTGAAAAATTTGAATGATGGGTGTAGCATAGCAGCCCCCGAGCCTTGAAATGATTAGGTAATCAATCCAAGGGTCTTCAGTGTTCGCGAAAGCCATCATCTGAGTACTCTTGCAGTGTGTAACCCCCGAGATAAGAGAGTCGTATGAGCTACGTTGAGTAGTTGTTGGTGCGGAGCCCCCGAGCTTGAGAGCGAGCAAAGCCTGCTAAAGTTATCCTCGAGTAGTAATTGAAGTGCAACCCCCAAGCTAGAGAGTTTCTGAGTAGTAATTTAGCATCGAGCCCTGGAGCTTGAAAAGTAGCCATGTCGTCAAAGTGGACTTTAGAATGCGACTTGAAAACCGAAGTCGACTTTGTGTCGCGCGGAGCGGACTTTGAGATGCCGTGTAGAGCGGACTTTAGATGCAACTTAAAAACTGAAGTCGACTTTGTGCCACACGGGGTGGACTTAAGATGCAAAAAACTAAAAGCACTTTCCGGAAAGCCAAAGTGAAAAATCAGAGAAACGAGTAGTTTTGCCGCCAAAGCGGGCTTAAGATTGCGACCGAAGTCAGCTTGTGCCACCGGAGTGGGCTTGGGTGCGACCGTTAGCGTCGACTTGTGCCACCGAAGTGGGCTTGAGTACCTGAGCCATGGATTTCAGACCCAAGGTACAATTGCCACCAGAGCGGGCTTGAGGGTGCGACCGGAGTCGACTTGTGTACCTAGGCCATGGATTTCAGACCCAAGGTACGGTTGCCACCGTAGTGGACTTGAAGGTGCGACCGGAGTCGACTTGTGTACCTGGGCCATGGATTTCAGACCCAAGGTACGGAGCACGAGTACTTAGGGTACTTGGACCCATGGTACAGAGCGTGAAGACCATGTGCAGCTAGGTTCCATCGTCGCCAGGACCCGAGGGCCACTTACAGCTAGGTTCCATCGAAGCTTACACACGTAGTATGCCACCGAAGCAGACAAAGATGCGACCGGAGTCGACTTTAAGTTGCCGCACAGAGCGCACTTTAGAATGCGACTTTAGAAGTCGACTTTAGATTGCCGCGCGTAGCGGACTTTAGAAGCTACCTCCTAGGGATAGCCCCCGAGTTGATGAAGTAGACCCGTGGTGACTTGATTGATATACCCCAAGAGTAGTCAACATAGTGTAGCTCCCGTGAAAACCCGCCGAGAAGCGTACACAAGGGCATGTTGTCCTGCATGATGAGGAAAACAAGCCAAGAAAAAAAGGTTTAAATAGATGACTTAGCTGTTGTCGCCAGTGCGGACTTGTAGATGAAGCTGTGGCGGTCGGCGATGGGGCCACGACGGGTTGTTGCTGAAGTTGACTAGTCAGAGTTGATTCCGACTAGTTGTTGGGGGCGTGACTGCCGTTATCGACTACTTTGAAAAACTAGTCGAGATGAGTGGTTAATGCGATGCGACCGGAAGATGATGTCGCGGCGGCGCGCGGTGTACTCGAAGTAGAGCCGGTGTTGCTGCGAGACAAGTAGACGCGATGCACGCGCGTGGCTGAAGTCGAGTGGCGGCGCACGGAGTAGTCAACGACGAGCCGCGTAACGAGCTGCGCAATGTGCCGAGGCACCCAGACGCGCGGCGTAGGCGAAGTAGTCGACAACGAGTAGCGCGATGAGCCGCGTGATGAGCCGCGCGGCGTAGGCGAAGTAGTCGACGACAAGCCTGCGTGAGGCGGAGTAGTCGACGACGAGCGGCACGACGAGCCGTGTGACGAGCCGCGCGACATGCTGAGGCACCCGGACGCGCGGCGTAGGCGAAGTAGTCGACGACAAACCTGCGCGAGGCGGAGTAGTCGATGACGAGCGGCGCGACGAGCCGCGTGACGAGCCGCGTGACGTGCCGAGGCACCCGGACGTGCGGCGGAGGCGGCGGGGCCGACGACGAGCTCGCGCGAGGCGGAGTAGTCGACGACGAGCGGCGCGACGAGCCGCGTGACGAGCCGCGCGAAGTGTCGAGGCACCCGACGCGCGGCGGAGGCGAAGTAGTCGACGACAAACCTGCGCGAGGCGGAGTAGTCGACGACGACCGCACGACGAGCCGCGTGACGAGCCGCGCGACGTGCCGAGGCACCCCGAACGCGCGGCGGAGGCGAAGTAGTCGACGACGAGCTCGCGCGAGGCGGTGTAGTCGACGACGAACGGCGCGACGAGCCGCGTGACGAGACGCGCGACGTGCCGAGGCACCCGGACGCGCGGCGAGGCGAAGTAGTCGACGACGAGCGGCGCGACGTGCCGAGGCACCCGACACACGGCGTAGGCGGAGTAGTCGTCGACGAGCTCGCGCGAGGCGCAGTAGTCAACGACGAGCGGCGCGACGAGCCGCCCGACGAGCCGCGCGACGTGGCGAGGCACCCCGAACGCGCGGCGGAGGTGAAGTAGTGGACGACGAGCCTGCGCGAGGTGGAGTAGTCGACGACGAGTGGCGCGACGAGCCGCGTGACGAGCCGCGTGACGAGCCGCGCGACGTGCCGAGGCAATCGGAAGCGCGGCATAGGAAAATTGATTCCGCTTTGACAAGAGCAAGGCGACTTGCTTCAATGGATCTCGGCGAGTCGACGAGTAGATTGATCTTGTTGACGAGGGTACTTCGAATTCGCCCGGTGGTGATGGTCACCCCTACCCGGCGCGCCAGCTGTCGGTGTTTTAGACCGACAAACCTACCAAGGGGTACCCGAGGTAGTAGATTATGCGGTGGAGGATCGTGATCGGGAGACCGAGAACTCGAAGGTGTGCGCGAGGACACGGGACACAAGATTTATACAGGTTCGGGTCGCCAAGGTGGCGAACCCTACGTCCTGTTTGGGGTATCAAGTATGGCGCCCTGCGCTTGGTGTTGGATTGAGATCAGGTGCCCGGCTAGGTACCCTGCCCTCCTTTATATAGTTCAGGGGCGGGTTCCTAGTCGGTTACAAGGCAGGAGTCCTAATAGGATTACACGGAACGAGTCCTAATAGGATTACAAGGGAATTCTAGTAGGAGTCTGTCTTCATCCTTCCTTGCATGGGTACCCGGGGAGTATGCCCGACATTATGTTCCTGTTGTTCCCTTCGGCAACGATGATGAAGATTCACAACTTGATGTAGTTCTTCCGGTCAAAGAGGTATATGCATATGGGCATACTGTCTCGGAAATCATAAATATCCTGAATATTGTCCATTGTACACATCTGAACCCCACTGATTGGTAAATTTTGGTTGCCTTTGTTTTTTTTCCCTGAAGGAAATTAATCAATCACCTGCGGATAAGACTACTCACCAGTTTATGGACCTTAGTTTGTGGCCTTGAGCAGTCAATTCAATCGATGCAGTCTGAGAGCAACATTAGGGAAAATTCCACCAATGTGATTACTGTCTAAAATTTTAGTCTGCATCTGATGTTTGGCCATGTGAAATGAATGAGGCCCTCCAATGTATTTGTATACCAAACCACTCGCTATTAAATAAATTGTTTGCTTATGTTTTGTATCGCTTGAATTGTATTTTGCATGAAGTCTTGAATAGTTCTTGCGCAAATACTTCGAGTTAATATAATTGTTGCCCGTAGCAACGCACGGGCACGATGCTAGTTAAAAAAACGCCGTTGCCGGGGATCGAACCCGGGTCACCCGCGTGACAGGCGGGAATACTCACCACAATACCACAACGGCTTAGTTGCGTGCTCCCTTCATCATCTTGTTAATATAATTTATTTATTGTCATGATTATCAAATGCTGATTTGCAGATACTTATTCCCATCGCTCAGAGTCACAGGGATCCCTCGTTGAGCATCCGCACATCCCAGTTAGAAATGTCAATGGGTACCCGAAACGACGAGTTTTACCTGATAAAGAGGTGGGTATGGAATCATATTTCTACCCGCGGGTACCCAAATTGGCAACATCATGTACCCATTGGGTACGCGGGTGCGGGTGTGGGTACACACTACCCTTACCCGCGTACCCGTGGGTAAAATATACCCGTCTAAAATATGTGATTAATGAGCAAAATTGCACATTATTAGTGAAGGATAACTATACCGCGGGACAGGGCTATTCATCACGCTGTGTAGTAAAATTGTTTGTGCGGTTACTCATTCAGCCGTTTTGCATGCATTTATGTGCCGACATTGATTCCATGGTAATTACTAACTGCCGGTGCTCTGAAGCTTCCAGGCATGGCCGAAGGTCCAGCGAGCTATGTACGTTAACAACAAAATGATTCCTTCTCGGTCCTAAGTAGTAAAACATACTACATTTACTACCGACATGCGAATTAATGATTTTAATGATTTTATTAGGAGGATCCGTGCGTGACTCACAACTCATTGATTCACCCCCTCCGTCCTGGATGTAAGAGCATGTTTGGATCACCTTTAGTCCCATGACTAAAATTAGTCAGACTAAAAAACTTGCACCCCTGTTTGGAAGCAAAGGCTAAAGTGGTATTAAAATAGCATTAAAGTCTAGATTTCTCCCTCCTTCTCCCTTCTCTCTCCTCTCCCTCTCTCTTCTCTCACCTCTCTCATGGTGGGATTAGCATGGGGACTATGCAGCATGCACAAGTTCATTAATGAGGAGAGAAGAAGAAGAGATTTTAGTCCCTTTTAGCTCTCCCACCCCCTACTAGCAAATTTTAGCCTCAAGACTAATTTTAGCCTTTCTTTAGCCTCACCTGTTTGGAAGTTTAGCTCCTGCTAGAGGCTAAAATTAGTCAGACTAATTTTAGTCCATGTGATCCAAACATGCTCTAAATTGCTGGCAGCCATGCACATCGCTAAGATACTATCGGACAGTCCTCATCGTACTTTTATCACCTGAGACCCACAATACTGGCCATTAGCTGCAACTAGCCGGCACCTCGGTAGGAGCTCTGATGAGACCAGCAGCATGCAGAATTACCCCCTTCCGCTCAGGAGTTGTAAAAATTGATTGCACACATCCCTTCTGCAGCTAAATTGATTGCACACATATGCAAAAATATTAAGGCGTACTAGGAGCAAGTATAATTGTTGATTGGCCATAAAAAGAGATAAATGACCTGCATGTAATTTGCATCAAAGGTGAGAGCGGGCTTTACGTGTAGTTAAAGCTTTTCATGCGCGTATATTTGGAGTGCGTCGGCATCGGTTGCCGCCAGATGCCGGCAAGTGGCTGCAACCATAAAATCGAATCCCAAGCCGCTGATGTCAAGATTTTAATAATCATCAACCCCTACAATCGTACTCCAAGAGTGAAATGATTTTACTGGCCATGATCGTGAGGGCGCTTTTGCCGGAACTAATGACGAGCCCCTCCGGATGAAAACTTCAAGTGCAACTTTTAGCAAGAATTTCGGTCGAGTCTTAAATTTAGGGCCGTAAAAATCACTCAATTTTATATTGTGATCGTTAAAATCGATGCGGGCACTAACAGTGTCACCATATAGCTAGTAAAGATTACCCTTTCCGTGTGTTTGGGAAGTAAGATCAGATATTCATATGCATGACTGCTTCCACACCCGTTTTAATGTTTGTTGATCAATTTGTCATCAATTCCCCGTCGATTCAAGTAAAGGAGGCATTGGAAATGAAGTAATTTGTTATGAAGTAATTATCCATGTAAAGAGTAAGTAAAATTGTTCAAATAAGAAAACAATTTGAACATAAAATGTAATATTATCAAGATTTCAAAAACATAGTTTTTGAATTTATAGCGGTATTTTTATAATGAGATGATTGTAGAAAAAAATCAGGGGAAATTATTCCTTACTCTACAAGATTACTCCATTGGTGCATAAAGGGTTTTTCCTTTTGTGTATCTCCATGGGTGCATCTTTGATTGTTCCTTTCCTATATGGATAATTATTGCATTCTTATGTATAAATTCAATTAAGAAAATTGTTTCCCTTTCTACAAAATTACTCATTTCATCTCTAAAAGAGTATATGTTGTGCATGTGGTAAATAGCTCCAGTCATATATAACTCTGACTATTGAAAATTATTCTTTCTACAAGATTACTACTTAGTCTCTAAGAACATTGTTCCTTGTGAAAATTACTACTTCACGTACAAGGTTACTCCTTTGGTCTATCTTAATATTACAAAGGATTTTAATCAAATTCTTGCCCGCAATAATGCTCCCAGTGGTCAAGCACCAGACATCACCACCACTTCCCTGCTACAAATCATTCGATGGAAAAATCAATGAGCTAGATAAGAAGAATAATTTGGGGGAAATAAACTGTATGTCAATTGCATGGTCTAATTCCTCATGGGGGCTCACGACCATGTTAGCAGCAGTCACATCATAGTCAACCTGATCATCAAGCTCTTTCACCTGTACAAAGACATAAGGAAACAACACACATCAAGAAGATCAAAGGTTTTTTTACTACAAACAAAGTGTTGCTTGGCTATTCTTCAGAAGAATTTCATCAACAATAATCAGCGGTGACACCTAGATGCAACATGCTTGAAAAAACGATGGACATATGTTCGCGGTGACTGCACAGGATGCAGCATAGGGTCATACCAGGGTGATGTCGTCGTGGAAGGTTCTTCAAAATGGCACGAACCGTTTAGTGTGTTCTTGAGGGGTTGAGGACCTCAGCGCAACGAAGACAGCGATATATCGTAGGGGATGGGGTATGCCGCTGCGTTGATGACCATAATAAACTAATCAGGCTCTCTACTGCATGATAAATGTTGAGATTTAATTTTTATGAAGGGAGTGTCCCTAGCTAATTAACCACCAATAATTAAGCAAGCCATAAATATATTGACCCATGCACCGCATGTCCGCATGTAAGGCAATTGGAGAAGTTCTCTCTCCTTGATTGGAGCCAATCAATTGTACACCGAGGTTTGCATGTCTGCATACTTTTATGTTTCGGTGGAGCCTACTTTTTATTGTCCACTTGAGAGGTGAAATAAAAACTTGAAGTCGGCTCATCGGAGCAGCAGCCCTCCGCTGGAGTGGTAAATAATATTCAACACCCAGTGAGTTAAATATACATTACCTATATATATATACACACACACACATATATATATAACAAGTAAGTTCATGCTTTATTAGACTATTAATTGATTAAGAATTATCATTTATCTATTTTATTTATTCAAATTCGTTGATGTATGCACTTTATCATGCGTTATGCTCTCAATTATAATGGGTGCGGGTATGGGTAAGAACTTGTACCCGTGTGCGAGTATGGTTTTTTTATCGAGTAGAGTTAGAGTTGACGGGTGCGGGTGTGGAATGGCACTACCCGACGGGTTTCTACCCGTTGTCATCTGTAATCCCAGTGGCATATTCGGAGCTTCGGCTCATGTCTTTACTACTCGATCGTCTTCCGCACACCCCTGCCTCTTTTGCTCTCGTCCATCAGCTTATCTCCAAGGTTCCAGGAGGCCTCCAGCTGCATCGGCATCCCGCGACTGGAGTTTCCGCCACTGTGGACTCATCACTTCATCAGTCATCATATGGTCTCACGGATGAAGCTCAAGGGGAGCAAATCTTCGCTGTTACTGTGACACTGTGAGTTCTCAGTTCTCACTTTGGGCCAAGTCGTTCCGTTCTTGAGTTTTATTTGGTCATACGCCACTTTTTGTTTCGCTGAATTTAGTATTAGTCCTTTAGTTGGAGATGCTCATTTTGCTGAGGTAACTTATTTAATGACCTTAGCCAAGCTACAATTTCAAAATTCAAGCACTAGACCTTTCATATCAAGTATCAACAAACCTTAGACCTTAGGTTGCCTTCAGCAAACTTTGTAGTGAAGGTGAAGCAATGGTGTGTAGTACTAGTGTGCTGTTAGTTAACAGCCTAAATCATACAGTTTCAGTTGTGCTCTATTCTCAATGAACGAAAAAGCATGGCAAGTTAATTTGACCTGTTCTAGCATCCGGATGTGCTTGGCAGATTGAAACTAGGGCAACTAGCATGACCATTTCAGACGCCCCGGAACTCCTGTTGGAGCTATCTAGTATCTTTTTTTTTTCTTTCCTTTTTTCGAGAGGCTGTTGAAGCTTTTTTTTTAATCTTTTAGCCCAGCAATTTGTCCGATCTGGGCTCCGGCCTGCTTGAAAAGATAGGCCTCACCACGATGCGATTTGGGCCTAAATCCAAATTTTCATATGAACAGTTTTCTTTCCTTTACTCCTTTAGAAGGACAAATAAATTTAGTATTGATTTTCTTTCCAAAAAAAAGCAGAACTGAAAAGGTGGCACTGTAGTTTTTCCAACATCGAAATGTCCATGTCAGGTTCTAAAATTGAGAGAAAAAAGGTCCACTGTCAAGATAGCGTGTTTGTTTGTAAGGTCAAACTGAAGGCACGATACGAGTATGCATTCCAAATATATTTGCCCATTCTAGTGTCTGGTGCACGGTTTTGATGAACATAACCTAATGTTGTCAAACATATGAGGAATCGTGTGTGGATTTTAGCGTGATGCGTGGTTTTTGGACCTATCTCCACAATCCATACGGCCTACTCACATCTCTATCACAAACTTAATTATTTTTGGTCGATAAATGAGAAAAATTAGTTTTACAAGCTCGGCAAAGCTTGACCCCGTCCGTTAAGATCAAGAAATGACATGCACTGAATCTCTATATACGAAAGCTGCACCAAAAGATGGCCGGCGAGCGTGGCCACGTCACATGCAAATTCTCGGTCGTCCAATCTTGGATCGAACGGCTCAAACCACCTCACGGGTCGCATTCTAGCCACTGTTCATGCACTGTTCACAGGCCCCACAAACCACTGTTTCATGCACTATTCACGGGCCCCAGGCACTGTTTATTTACTGTTCACTGCCCGCCAAAGCAAAAATGCTACGCGTACACGAGAAATGTACCTAAAAGATTAAAGTAAGCACTTTTCTTCTCCAGAAAAAAATTTATAAAATTTCTAAATGAACTAGAAACACTCTAAAATGTACCCACATATTCCCACCCCTTTTTCATCATTAAAAAATAAGAACAATTCATAATTTTCTCTCATTCGTGTTTTGCCCACAAATCTAAAAAAAGTTGATATCTCATCTAACCTAACTCTGAATCATATAATTCTTCAACCAAAAACCTTATAAAACTAAACTCTGCATATTCAAATATTTTTTCTAATTCTTAGTAACACCTCTTCTTCATCATTAAAAAAAATCGAAAAAAATTTCAAATTCCTCTCACTCATGTTTTGCCGATAAACTTAAAAAAATAATATCTCACCCATCTTAGCTCCTAAGCCCATAATTTTTCCACAAAAAATAATCTAAACCAAATTTGTTCAACTGCAAATACATACCACTACACTACAAACATATAACATAACATATCTTATTATAATGTTATCGCTACAAATAGAGATCTATATTTCTCTAGAGTTTTGTAAAAACAATAAATAGAGTTAGATTTGTCGGTGCGGAATGTGGTCCCGACACTAACCAGTAATAAGCGCCAAGGTCTATCCCTCAATGGTCGATGCTAAGCAATAAAAGACACAGAGTTTATCCTGGTTCCGGCCGGGGGGCCGTACGTCCAGCAGTGGTGTGCTCAAGGCACTAAATTGCTCAGCACGGGGGTGCCTGTAGTGGGGCTGCTACAAGCAAGGCGGGAGAGGAAGCGTGGCTTCCAAGTCCCTGGTGTAGTGGCTGAAGATGTTGTGGGAGAATTGGAGAGCAAGTGCGTGGTGCGACTTGTCTCGTGTTGGGCTCTGTAATTCGTGTGCTGTGTGTTGCGTGTTGTTTGTCCGCTGTCCCTCTTCCCCCGCGGCAAGGGGGTTCGTCCTCCTTTTATAGACCAAGGAAGGGGCGAATCACATGCGCGCCGCGCTATTTAGCTACGTGTGGGAGTGTGACGTGCTACGCTGTAGAGTAGGCGGCCGCCCAGGTGATCCTTGCAGCGATCCGGCCATCATGGCGCATCTTGTACCCGAACAGTGGCGTCCTCGAGGGTAGAAGGGCGGCGAACGGCGGTGATGTCTTCAGATAGGCTCGAGGGAGTCGCTGACGTCGGTCCATACGGGGTACAGCGGCAGGTAAGGTGGTATCCCGTTCCACGCGCTCCAGAGTGCTGGAGTCGTTGCCACAGCGCCTGGCGTGCGCCCGTACTGGCGGGGGCGGCAGCCATACCATTAACAGTGGCAGGGATGGTGTCCCACCGGCCTAGCGTCTCTGCCTAACCCTGCAAAGTCACAAGAAAGCAAATCGAGGGTGCAGCCGGCCCCCCTTCGAGGGTTCGGCGTGTTAGCCGTACAGGAGCAGGTGCACGGCGTCACGGGACTGGCACCGCCGCACCGCACCGCCCCCCCCCCCCCCCCCACGGTGATGGGGATGGGCTCCCTCTCCGGGGAGTTGGTGCGGCGGCACCGGGCGCGTGCCCCGGCGCATGATGGCGCCGTCCCGCCGATGTCGGGGCATTTAATGCCCGCGCGCGGAGCGCGGCGCGCGCGTGCGGGGCGCCCTCGAGCGAGGCGGACCCCGTTCGAGGGCGGGGGCGGACCCTCGAGCGAGGCGGACCTCGCTCGAGGGAGGCGCACCCCCCTCGATCGGGGGCGGAATCCGCCCGAGGGAGGCGCGCACCCTCGAGCGAGGCGATACCTTATTCGAGGGAGTCTTCGAGTGGGCCGCCTGGTGGGCCACCGGGGCCTTCGCGGCGTGGGCCATGTCCTGCATGGTTAAGTAAGGTGTATTTGGCCTTGTTGCGGGTTTTAAGTGGGGATTTCCCAGTTGTTTAAGGGGACCCCTAGGGCTGTCCCCGACAGTAGCCCCCGAGCATCTGTGGGTTTGCCATTGAGGCTCTCGCAGATGCTGGAACCTACTGATAGGACGTTCTTCCCTCCTAGCCTTGCGAACGCTTTCCGTGGGGCCGCGTCAGCGGACCCGCGGGTCTAGCCCCTTAAGCCCTGCAGGAGCATAGGCACTCCTGTAGGGGTTGACCGCGAGACTTGGGCAGAGGGCGTGGTACATGTTTCAACCGGCGTCGGCAATGTCTCAGCCGGCTTCGGTGACGCACGCGCTGCTGGCACTATCCCCGGCGGGTGCAATCCAGGAGGTGTAGCCTTGCGTCAAGCCCCCGAGCCTGGGCCCATTCAAGGCGATCGGGTAGAGCTTTACGACTTTTCTTTTAACGCGCCCTCGCCGTCCCTCCGCGGGACGGAGGGTGAGGTTTCCACAACCCCCATCGGTCGGGTCACGAATTGCGGATTCCTCGTCGAGCTGTTAGCGGGTGGTTCGAGTGGACGCCCATGCCCCGTTCGATAAGGGTAGGCTGCGTGGTCCAGAGACACGTCCATTAAAGCACTTGCGTAGGTTTGCTAGGTGGGGCTCGGTCCCGTTCGCTAGGGACCGAGGGCGCGAAAGCTCTCCCTCGGTGGGATCCCCCGGCTAGCTGCCCTCGGCGGCTCTCGAACACGACTCGTGGGGCACCCTCGAGCCGGCGGGCTCGAGGAACGGCTCGAATGCGCGTGCCCTCGTCGTCCCTGACTCCGGTGGATCGGGGCGCCCGTTCGAACCCGTCGAGGGTCGGGCTTCGAACCCCCGATCGCAGGGCCGTGCGGGGGTGGCGCCTGGGCGGCCCCGTCTTTGCATCTGCGCTCCATCGAGGGGCCTGGGCAAGCCAGCCCTCGAGGCGCTGATCAGTAAGGTGGTGCGGGGCGGCGCCTAAGCGCTCCCGGCCTGGCATCTGCGCTCCTTCGAGGGGCCTGGGCGAGCCAGCCCTCGAGGCGCTGATCAGTAATACAGCGTGGCATGGGTGCTTTGCGGTGCCTGTTTTGTTTCAAACGGGCCCTGAGGCGACCTTCTCACGCCTGTACCCTTTCGATGGTTCAAATTTTCCCGAGCCTGGAGCCCGTGCCACTCGAGGGTTCTCCTTACTTCGTAAGGAATCGGGCCATTAAATGCTCCACAGTAGAGGCTGCGGTTTTGCGTCGCGGGCGCGCTTTTTTAGGCGTTACAGCCGCGCGCGCGCGCGTAGTGGGCGGCATGGACAGGCGGATGTGACCGCCTGCCACGGTCCCTGCTATTCTTCGCCGTGATGATGGCCCGTTCGCGGTGATGTGGCCGCCGCGGTCGTGGTGGGGCCCGCCCGTCAGCGAGAAGAAAAGATTCCCTGCAGTTAATGCGCGCGGGACGTCCGCCCCGGAGAGCACGCCCGCGGCTCATAAATCTGAGGGGGAGGGAAAACGGCGGTTTTTTACCTTAGCGCTCCGCCATTTTAGCCCCCTGTGCTTTCGTCTTCGCTTTGCTCTCGCCACCGTGCGGCTTCGCCATTAGAGCTCTTCTCCTTCTTCTTGTCCTCCGCTCTCGCATTCCTTGTCCTCTTCTCATGGCGCCGCTTCCGCCCCTCACGATCCTCGACCCGTACGCCTGGGAGCGGTCGACGGTCAACCGGCTGGCCCTTAGCGAGTTGGTCTCCGCCGCCGCCTGGCGGCGAACGAGGAGGGCCGGCCGGCGGAGTGGATTGTGCCGCCGGCGGGGGACCACGCGCCCAACCCACCGGAGGGCTACGTGGTGAGCTTCATCCGCTTCCATGAGAGCGGCTTCACCGCACTGGCGAGCCGCTTCATGCGGGCGCTGTGCCACTGCTACGGTGTGGAGTTGCACAACTTCACGCCGAACGCAATTTCGCAGGCGGCCACGTTCGTGGGCGTCTGCGAGGGGTATCTAGGGATCCCAGTCAACTGGGAGCTCTGGATACACCTCTTCCGCGCGGAGCTCTTCACGCAGCCCACGACGGAGCCGAGGACCCGCCGCGCGGTGCTCGCCGGCGGGATGTCGCTCGCCCTGCGAGCGCAGTTCAAGGACGACTACATCCCCTGCACCTGACGACGAACAACGCCGGCTGGGAGCGGGGATGGTTCTACCTGCGCAACGCCGAGCCCGGCCTCCTCGCCTACACCGGTCTGGTGCTCCGGGAGAAGCCCAACTCCTGGGGTCACGGGGTGTCCACGCCCCAGCACCAGAGGCGGCTGGACTCGGTCCTGGCCGCCCTGAAGGACCTGGCGACGTGCGGGTTGACCGCGGCGGGCGTCCTCGCCTTCCTCCATCACCGGCGGGTTGTGCCCCTGATGGAGAGGCCGCTCTGCATCTACGAGATGACAGAGGAGGCGGACCCCGTCGCGCTGGCGAGGTCGCGGATGCTCCCAACCCCCCTCGAGCGGGCGTATGCGCTCACCCGGGCGCGGAACGCCGTTGACACCCGGATGTTGCAGCGCCGGATCGGTCCCCCATGGGACCTCGAGATGCTCCCCACCGGCCCGTTGGTGAGTGTGATTCTTGGCCCTGTCTTTGTTCTCAATGTTGCCCCTAGCCCCTGACGCGCCTTTGACGTTCTCGCATGCAGTTGGTGAACTTCAACGCCGCGAAGTCCGTTCCACCCACCCCTGACTCCCGCGCGCTTGGTCGGGCGCGCGCGCAGGCCGGCGGGAGCGAGGAGCGGGCGCGCGCGCAAGAGGGAGCGCGCGAGGCAGCACGCGAGCGCCGCGAGCGGCGGACGAGGAGTACCGGCGGCGCAAGGAGCCGGGGGCTTTCCTCCCCGGGGACCGAGGAGTACTCGTCCTCGGAGGAGGACGAAGAGGAAGAGGCCGAGGGGCGGGGCCCCTCGATAGGTGGGAGCCTCGCGCCCCGTCGCCGGAGCCGGCTCCGGCGGCAAGGGCGGCGTCGCTCGGGAGGGCGCGGCGGCACCCGCCGCCGGGGCAATCGACAACGGGGGCGGCGCGTGCCGCGGAGGTGCCGGCACGCGGCGCGAGGCGCGCGTGGCGAGCGCGCCCGTGCGCGCGGCCGCGCGCGCCGCGCGCGCGGCGGGGACCCGCGCGCGCGGTGGTGTCGTCGGGAGGCGCGGCGGCGGCGCGCCGGCCGTGCCGGCCTCATCCGCCGAGGCCTCGAGGAAGAGGAAACGCGCCTTCTCCTCTTCGAGGTAAGGGACTTAACTTTCTGTGAGGTTTGATTTTTTGGCGGCCAGGCGTTTTGATTCTTTGCTTGTGCTTGTGCAGGGTGGTACCAACCGTGCCTCCCCTCGCGCTGGCTAAGGTGCTGAGGGCGGACACGTCCGTTCCCACCCGGCGGCGCTCGTCGAGGGCGCCGCGGCGGGGGGCGAGCACGGCGGCGGCGGGCGAGAGCTCGCGGGGGGCCGGGCCGAGGCCTCGAGGCCTCGGCGGTGGATCGGCCGCCGCGGCGCGGCCGGCGGTCGTCGAGGAGCGGCGGGCGCCGGTCGTGGTGGAGACGCGGCCGCGGCGGCGGCGGGCCGTGATGGAGATGCGGCCCATGGTGGGCGCCGCGACGGTGGCGCGGTCCGTGGCGCCAGCCGCGACGGAGGCGAGCGGGCGGCGGCGGGCGAGGAGGGCGGCCCGGGCGTCCGTGGCCGCGGAGGTGCGGCGGAGGTGGTGGCCGCGGCGCGCGCGTCGGCGCCCGCGGCCGCGGAGGCGCGGGCGGCGGTGCCGGCGGAGGCGGCGCAAGGGGCGGGCCGCCGGCGGCTCCCGGCGGTGGTGGTGGGAGGTCCCGGACGACGACTCCCCGCCGCCGGGTGGGACCGGTGGGCGAGCTTCCCTACACTCTCCCCCAAGCCCCGGAGGGAGCCCTCGTGAGGCGGCGCGAGGGCCACATGGTGGCGGGGGGCCGAGGACACGGCGCCGAGGCCTCGTCTTCCCCGCGTCGGCCACTCCGCCCGGGCGGAGGGGATCGCCGGCGACCCGCCCGCGTTCGCCGACGCCCAGGCGGAGCGGGAGCTCTGGGGGGAGCTCCGCAGCCACGGCGCCACGCTTAACCATGCGCTGAACGAGGCGCTGAGGGTCCACAGCGGCCCCGCGTGGCGCGTTTTCCAGGTGAGGCGTCGTCACCTGTTTCCCTTTTTCCTTGTTTCTGCGCGCTTGTCTTTGCGGCATGGTGTTTACGGGTTTTGATTTGTGGGTGCCAGGAGCTCGAGCGCCGCGCCTGCGACAAGTACAGCGCCTTCGATCGGGTGAACGCTGAGCTCCACCAGCTCCGGGAGCGATGCGGCGCCTTCGACGCGCTCGCCGACGCCCTCGGGACTCGGATGGTCGGTTGTCGCACGGGCCATGGCCTTGCGCGATGAACTCCCCGAGAGCACGAGGCGAGACCCGCGCGTCGCTCTAGCCTCGAGCGGGTTTGCACGCCCTCATCGACCGTGATGAGGCGCCGCGCGGCGCGCGCTCGGACTCGGAGAAGATGCGCACGCCGGCGACCAACCGGGAGGCGGAGGTGGCCGCCGTCCGCGCCGAGAACCGGGGGCTCCGCTCGTCCCTCGAGGGGGCGCGGCGCGCGCAGCGCTAGGCCGAGGAGCGGGCGCGCGCCGGAGCAAAGGGTCAAGGAGGCCGACGACTTGAAGGCCGCCCCTCGACGACAAGGCCGCGGCGCTCGCCGTAGGCGAGGACCGGCTCTCCCCGCAGAGCGCACCGCCCGTCAAGGAGCGAGAGGGGCGGCTCCAGCAGGAACAGGCCGCCCTCGTCGACGCCCGGTCGGCCCCCGGAGCGGAGCGCGCCGCTCGTGAGGTGGCGCAGATGTCTCTGGAGGACCGAACACCGAGTTCTCCAGGGTCGAGGGCGAGCTGATAGTGCTCAGCATTACGAACGCGAACCAGGAGCTGGCCCTCCAGGAGCAAGGCGAGACCGTCCGGGGCCTCGAGCAGACGGTCGAGGCTGAGCGCCGCGCCCTTGAGGTGGAGAGGAAGCACGTCGAAGGTGAGCCGCTGTTTGACTCCTGTGTTGTTGGATTTTTCTTAGAGGGTTCGCACTCTTTTTCTGACTTCTTTCTCGTCTGGCGACCCCAGGCTTGCACACCGCACTGGGGCACACGGTTGAGCAGGCCGAGGCGCTGCAAGCCTCCTACAACTCCTCCGAGCAGGAGCTGCAAGAGTTGCGCGATGCGGCCCTGGAGACCTGTCGATCCGTGGAGGAGGGCGAGGCGCAGGCCGGAAGCTCGGCCGGCCGCCCGCCCGCGCGCCCTTGGCGGCCCACGTCACCGAGCGCATGCGGCCGGGCGGCCGCATCTTGGCGTCCAGAAGGCCCTCGGAGTGGTACGGTCCCACTATGAGGTTAACTTCGAGGCGCTGGCGGAAGGCTACGTCGTCCCCGAGGGTGTCGAGGACGAGGTAGCGATGGAGCGCGTGGACGCGCTCGCTGCCGACGCCGCCGGGTCGCTCGCTGAAGCCTTCAGGAGTTCCTCTTCCCGGACGCTGCTGACGCCGCCGCTCCTCCCTCCTGAAGATAGCTGGGCGCTAGGCCCGTTTTTGTTTGTGTATCAGTATTCTGGCCGTGCGGCCTTTGTAAATAAACAAGTTGTTTTTGTCGTGAACATTTGTCGATGTGAAATGAAGTCTTTCGTTTACTACGCTTTTTGTTTCTCCTTCTTCCTGAGTAGATTCTAGTTAGGGGAGTTCGATTTTCGTGGGTGGCCTGCTGGGCTGGAGGCGAGAGAGAAGGGCCGTATCCTCGCGGCGTAGGCTATCTCTGGCTCGTGCGCTCCTTCCGCTAGGCTGCCCACGCCCTGTTCGAACCGTTGCTCGAGGCCGAAGTGGAAAACAAACTTAGCGCGCGTGAATTATTTCGTTTTTGCGCGAAAATGGGACCATTTTGGGGGGGATGCCCCCCGTAGTAGCCCCCGAGGGCAACTTGGGTTTCGGGGGAAAGCCGAGTTGCCCTTTTCATTAAACTTTGGCGTTTACATGGTCGTCACCAACTGGGGCGTTGGTCATGTGATTTTTACAACAAAATGCTTGGAAATCCTAGCTAGGGGTAGAAGCGACGTAGCTGTTGGATGTTCCAGGCGTTGGTGAGCTCTTCACCGTCCTCGTTGGCCAGCTTGTACGTGCCGGGCTTGAGCACCTTCACCACGACGTAGGGTCCCTCCCACGGAGGCGATAGCTTGTGGCGTCCTCGGTTGTCCTGGCGCAGCCTTAGGACCAGATCCCCTTCGCTGAAGTCCCGTCTGCGTATCTTGCGTGCTTGGTAGCGCCTGAGGGATTGGTGATACCTCGCGGAGTGCATCAAGGCCACGAGGCGTGCTTCATCCAGTTGGTCCAGCGAGTCCTCGCGGGCTCGCTGGTTGGCATCCTCGTCGTAGCCTCGAACCCTGGGGGACCCGTATTCCAAGTCCGTGGGGAGGACGGCCTCCGCGCCATGGACTAGGAAGAATGGGGTGAACCCGGTGGCTCTGCTCGGGGTGGTCCTTAGGCTCCACACGACTGCTGGTAACTCTTGGAGCCATTTTCGGCCGGATTTGTTTAGCTGGTCGAAAATCCTAGGCTTGAGGCCTTGTAAAATCATGCCGTTGGCACGCTCTACTTGGCCGTTGGTCTGTGGATGTGCCACGACGCCTGCCCAATCCACACGGATGTGGAACTTGTCGCAGAACTCCAAGAATTTCCTGCCCGTGAACTGGGACCCGTTGTCGGTGATGATGGAGTTTGGCACTCCGAAGCGGTGAACGATGTCGGTGAAGAATGTTACCGCTTGCTCCGCCCTGAGATTCGTAATGGGGCGCACCTCCACCCACTTGGAGAACTTGTCGATTGCAACCAACAGGTGGGTGAAGCCCCCGGGCGCCTTCCGCAAGGGCCCGACGATGTCCAGCCCCCACACGGCGAACGGCCATGTTATGGGGATGGTCTGCAGGGCATGGGCGGGTAGGTTGGACTTGCGGGCGTAGAACTGGCACCCTTCGCAGGTGCGTACGATCTCGCTGGCGTCCGCGACCGCGGTAGGCCAGTAAAAGCCTTGGCGGAAAGCGTTGCCGACGAGGGTGCGAGGCGCGGCGTGATGGCCACAGATCCCGGCGTGGATGTCCCGTAGGAGCTCGCGCCCCTCGGGGATGGGCACACACCGCTGTAAGATGCCGGAGGCGGCGCGCTTGTACAGCTCGCCGTCGACGAGGGCAAAGGACTTGGCCATCCTGGCGATGCGCCTGGCCGTGGCCCGGTCCGAGGGGAGCTCTCCTCGAGCCATCCAAGCGATGTATTTGTCGCGCCAGTCAGCCTTGACAGGAGCTGGCTCAATGTCCATCGCGTCGGCCTCGTAGGAGCCATACCCCTCGAGGAGGGAGAGCACATACGCCTCGTTCGAGGGGTCCTCATCCATGGGTTCCGCACCCGCTGGATTCGAGGGAGCCCCCGAGGGTTCTGCGTGGCTCGAGGGGTGAGGCTCGAGGACGACCGAGGGCTGGGCAACATCGCGGGCGAAAACGTTCGGGGGGGACGGAGATCCGCCCGGACGCGATCTTGGCCAGCTCGTCCGCCTCCTCGTTGTACCGGCGGGGCACGTGGTTGAGCTCGATGCCGTAAAATTTGTCTTCGAGGGCTCGCACGGCCTTGCGCAGGCCTCCATCTTGTCGTCATGGCGCTCGCGTTCTTCATGACTTGATCGATTATGAGTCGTGAGTCCCCCCCGCACGTCGAGGCGCTTGACGCCTAACTCAATGGCGATTTTGAGGCCGCAGAGGAGGGCCTCGTACTCAGCCATATTGTTAGATGCGGGGAAGTGGAGGCGCACCGCATACCGCATGTGCTCTCCGAGGGGTGACACGAAGAGCAGGCCAGCGCCCGCCCCTGTTTTCATCACCGAGCCATCGAAATACAGAGTCCAGCACTCTGCTTGGATCTGTGGCGGCGGCAACTGTGTATCCGTCCACTCAGCAACGAAATCCGCCAGGATCTGGGACTTGATGGCCTTGCGCGGGGCGTAATCGAGCGTCTCGCCCATCAGCTCCACGGACCACTTGGCGATCCTGCCCGCCGCGTCGGGATTGCGGATGATCTCCCCTAGCGGGAAGGAGGAGACCACCGTGACGGGGTGGGCCTCGAAGTAGTGGCGGAGCTTGCGCCGCGCGAGGACTACCGCATACAGCAGCTTCTGGACCTGGGGGTAGCGCGTCTTGGCGTCAGACAGGACCTCGCTTATGTAGTAGACCGGCCGCTGGACCGGCAGGGCGTGCCCTTCCTCTGTGCGCTCCACCACGATCACGGCGCTGACCACCTGGGTGGTTGCGGCCACGTAGAGCTGCATGGGTTCGCCATCCCGCGGCGGCGTGAGGATCGCGGCGTGCGTTAGGGACGCCTTCAGCTTGTCGAGCGCATCCTGGGCCTCGGTGGTCCAGGAGAAGCACTCGTGCTTCTTGAGGAGCTGATAGAGGGGCAGGCCCTTTTCGCCGAGCCGCGAGATGAAGCGGCTCAAGGCGGCAAGGCACCCCAGCACTTTTTGCACCCCTTTGAGGTCCCGGATCGGGCCCATTCGTTCGAGGGCCGCAACCTTTTCAGGGTTGGCCTCGATTCCCCGTTGGGAGACAATGTATCCCAGGAGCATGCCTCGCGGCACTCCAAAGACACACTTTTCGGGGTTTAACTTGACCCCATTGGCCCGTAGGCAGCCGAACGCGATGCCAAGGTCGCCAACCAGGTTGTCCGCCTTCCTGGTCTTTACGACGATGTCATCCACATACGCCTCTACCGTCCGCCCGATGTGATCTCCGAAAACGTGTTGCATGCAGCGTTGATACGTCGCACCTGCGTTTCGGAGGCCAAACGGCATCGTGACGTAGCAGAACATCCCGAACGGCGTGATGAACGACGTCGCAAGCTGGTCGGACTCCTTCATCTTTATTTGATGATACCCGGAGTATGCATCAAGGAAGCAAAGTAATTCACACCCAGCCGTTGAATCAACGATTTGATCAATACGGGGCAAAGGAAAAGGAACTTTAGGACATGCCTTATTAAGACTAGTATAGTCTATACACATCCGCCACTTCCCATTCTTTTTCTTTACAAGTACGGGGTTTGCTAGCCACGTTGGGTGGAACACCTCCTTGATGAACCCGGCCTCGAGAAGCTTCCGCAGCTCCGCTCCGATTGCCCGTTGCCGCTCCTCGTCGAAGCGGCGGAGCCGTTGTTGCACGGCGCGGGCGTGAGGCAGGATGTCAAGGGAGTGCTCTGCGACCTCCCTCGGGATGCCTGGCATATCCGAGGGGCTCCATGCGAAGATGTCGGCGTTGGCGCGGAGGAAGTCGACGAGCACCACTTCCTATTTAGGATCGAGGGCGGAGCTGACCCGCAACGCCTTGCCCTCGGGGGCCGCGGGGTCGAGGGGTACCTCCTTGGTCTGCTCCGCGGCCTCGAAGGTGCCGGTGTGCTTGGAGGCGGAGTCGAGATCCTCGTTGACCATCTTCTCCAAAGTGGTCACCAGCGCTTCATCCAGCGCCAGCGCTTCTGCGTGCTCTATGCACTCGACATCGCGGTCGAATGCGTGATCGATGGACGAGCCCACGGTGATGACGCCGTTCGGTCCTGGCATCTTCATCTTCAAGTAGGTGTAGTTGGGGACCGCCATGAATTTGGCGTAGCAGGGCCGCCCAAGTATAGCGTGGTAGGCGCCCTTGAACCCTACCACCTCGAAGGTGAGCATTTCCTTGCGGAAATTCTTCGCGGTGTCAAACCAAATCGACAGGTCGATCTACCCGAGGGGCTGGACCTGCTTGCCGGGCGCGATGCCATGGAACGGCTTCGTGCTGGGCCGTAGCTGGTCCAACCCGATCCCCATCAAGCGCAGCGTATGCGCGTAGAGGATGTTGAGGCTGCTGCCTCCGTCCATCAAGACTTTTGAGAACCGTGCGTTCCCAATGATTGGGTCGACCACCAGCGGGTACTGGCCCGGGTTGGGGATGCGGTTCGGATGGTCCTCCCGCCGAAGGTGATGGCGTCCTCCGACCAATTGAGGAAGGAGGGAGGCGCCTTCTCCGCGGCGAGGACCTCGTGCCGCTCCCGCTTGCGCTGGCGGGTCGACATGTCGACGGTGGGTCCCCCGAAGATGAGGAACACGTTCTCCACGGCGGGGAAGCCGCCGCCGTCGCCATCTTCTCCCGTCTTTCTTGGCCTCCGCCTCCTTCGCGCGGCGCGGCCATAGGAACTTCTTGAGCATGTTGCACTTGCTCAAGGGTGTGGTTTACTTGGGGTCTTATGGTAAGGACATGGCTTCTTCGGCAAGATGTCATCAAACACCCCCGGGCCTCGAGGGGTCGGTCGAGGGCCCCGTCGAGCGGGTCGACGGCAAGGGCCTCGGCCTCATCGCCGCCGCGCCCTTGCTCGCGCGCCTCGCGGCGCGGCTTCTTTCCCCTTCTTGCCCCGCTTGTCCTTGCGGTGGGGCTCCCTAGACTTGCTGCCCTCCGCGGGCGCGTCGTCCGGGCGCCTGCCCTTCTTGCCGTCAAAGATCGCCCCCACGGCCTCCTCTCCTGAGGCAAAGCTGGTGGCGATGTCGAACAGCTCGTTGGAGTCCGCGGGCGGGCTGCGTCCCAGCTCGCGCACGAGGTCCCGGCACGTGGTACCCTCGAGGAAGGCGTGCACAATTTCAGATTGCACCACGCTCGGGAGCTCCATGCAGCGCTTGGAGAAGCGCCGTATGAAGTCCCGCAGCGACTCGCCGGGCTTCGAGTGCGGGGAGCGCGGGTCCCGAGGGACTTTCCGTGGCGCACGTACGTGCCCTGGAAGTTGCCCACAAACGTGCGGACCAGATCGTCCCAGTTGTGGATCTGGCTGGCGGGCAGGTGCTC
The DNA here is from genome assembly GCA_947561735.1 of Cenchrus americanus. NCBI lineage: Eukaryota > Viridiplantae > Streptophyta > Magnoliopsida > Poales > Poaceae > Cenchrus > Cenchrus americanus. The sequence goes on along the minus strand of OX387244.1, from coordinate 51,988,337 downwards.
GAGCCATGTCCGAGTCGAATCTCCGAGGTGCAGGGGCAAGTTGCGGATGATGACCTCGTCGCTGGTGGCTCCGCCCAGCTAGCACGCCAAGCGGTAGTCGTTGAGCCACCCGCGGGGATCCGTCTCCCCGTTGTACTTGACGATGGTCGAGGGTTGGCGGAAGCGCTGGGGGAAGGCCGCCGCGCGGATCTCCCGCCGAACACACGGGTCCTCGGGGGGCTCCGGCGGCGGGGAGCGGTCCTCGCCGGCCGTCGTAGCGTCCGCCCCGTCGAGGGTGGTAGCCCACCGCCGCCGGCGTCCGCCCTACTCGTGCGGCGGGCGTTGATGACGTTGCGGGCGTCACCGTCCCGGCGCTGCGCGCGTGTCAAGGAGCCGCTCCTTGGCCGTCGCGCGTCCCGAGTTGGCGGGACGCTCCGCGGCTTCACTCGCGTGGACCGAGGGTTCGCCTCCCCGTGCGGCCCCGTCCCCTCGTGCATCCCCCCCCGCCGGCGGATATGTCGGGGCCGAGCTTTCGGCCCGCCGGACGGCCGCTTGCTCAATGAGAGCACCGCACCTCGTGCCGCGGTTCCGCGCCCTCGGGGGGTCGAGGGTGCCGCATAGCCCGCGGCGGCGTCGCGGCGCGCAACGAGCTTCCCGACTTGCCCGTGGAGGCACGTCGGGGGTTGTCGGCGTTGATGCGGTCGCGGGCTCCGCTGCCGGCCCTCCCCGCACGCGTTCGCCGCGCGAGCGGAGGCTTCTCCGGCCATCGAGGCACGGAGCGGCCGCACCGTGCGGTACTCCTCCCGCCTTTGCCTCGAGCTCGCGGGCTTGGGCTAGGCGGTGCGTCGGCGTCGGCTCCGGCGGGGAGTGCTTGGTCCCGCGGCTTGGCGGCGGAGCGATCCCCGGGGCGAGCGTGACCTCCCCGGTCCCCCGGCGCCCACGGCGCCGGTGGCGTTCGGCCGGGTCGTTGGCGACGACGACGCAAGCACTCCCGCGGGGATTGTAGCTCCCCCGTGCCGGAGTCATCGGAGCGGCCGAACCAATAGTCCGTAGCGTCAAGGAAACGCCCGAACATGACGGGGTCCGCACGCCGAGAAGTCCCCACTCCGCATACCCGTGAAGGTTGGCGGGCGGCAACGCGTCGAGGGAACCTAGGGACGATTCGTCACCCGCTGAGGCGCCGGGATCCCTGGTGATGAAGACGTGACGGCCGGGCGAACCCCCGCACATCGTGGTGTTGACGTTGGCGTTGAAGGCCGTCGTGGCGCCACGCGGCCCAATGGGGAAAGCGCGGTCCGAGACCGTGCGCCGTCCCGCCCCGGGGTGGCGGTGGCCGTGACGCGTAGGCACGTCGCGCCGGGGAGGGCGGCGCGCACGGCTTGTCGTCGCTCGGGCCGCGCTTGGCGTAAACGCCGGCCGGAGCGGCGGCGGCGGCGTGGCGTCGACGGGCCCGCGGCATCCGCGGCCGGCGGGTGTCCGCGCGCGTGCGGTGCGCGCGCGGCGGGGACCGGAGCGGACCCGGCCTGGCGCCGCGCGCGGAGCTCCTCACGGTTGGTGAGGCGCATGAGGTAGCCGTTCCCCGTGGCCTGAAAGTTCAGGCCCCCGAACCGGATTTCGAACCCGGCGGGGAGGGGGTCCGAGCTGCCCATGCAGTAGCGTGTACCACGGTACTCAGTGCGGATCACCATGGAGGGAGATGGATTGACCTTAGGCGCTCAGATTGCCCCACGGTGGGCGCCAACTGTCGGTGCGGAATGTGGTCCCGACACTAACCAGTAATAAGCGCCAAGGTCTATCCCTCAATGGTCGATGCTAAGCAATAAAAGACACGGAGTTTATCCTGGTTCCGGCCGGGGGGCCGTACGTCCCGGCGGTGGTGTGCTCAAGGCACTATATTGCTCGGCACCGGGGTGCTCGTAGTGGGGGCTCGCTACAAGCAAGGCGGGAGAGGAAGCGTGGCTTCCAAGTCCCTGGTGTAGTGGCTGAAGATGTTGTGGGAGAATTGGAGAGCAAGTGCGTGGTGCGACTTGTCTCGTGTTGGGCTCTGTAATTCGTGTGCTGTGTGTTGCGTGTTGTTTGTCCGCTGTCCCTCTCCCCCCGCGGCAAGGGGGTTCGTCCTCCTTTTATAGACCAAGGAAGGGGCGAATCACATGCGCGCCGCGCTATTTAGCTACGTGTGGGAGTGTGATGTGCTACGCTGTAGAGTAGGCGGCCGCCCAGGCGATCCTTGCAGCGATCCGGCCATCATGGCGCATCTTGTACCCGAACAGTGGCATCCTCGAGGGTAGAAGGGCGGCGAACGGTGGTGATGTCTTCAGATAGGCTCGAGGGAGTCGCTGACGTCGGTCCGTACGGGGTACAGCGGCAGGTAAGGTGGTATCCCGTTCCCACACGCTCCACAGTGCTGGAGTCGTTGCCATAGCACCTGGCGTGCGCCCGTACTGGCGGGGGCGGCAGCCATACCGTTACGCAGTGGCAGGGATGGCGTCCCACCGGCCTAGCGTCTCCGCCTAACCCTGCAAAGTCACAAGAAAGCAAATCGAGGGTGCAGCCGGCCCCCCTTCGAGGGTTCGGCGCGTTAGCCGTACAGGAGCAGGTGCACGGCGTCACGGGACTGGCACCGGCCGCACCGCACGGTCCCCCCCCCCCCCCCCCGCTGATGGGGATGGGCTCCCCCCGGGGAGTTGGTGCGGCGGCACCGAGGCGCGTGCCCCGGCGCATGATGGCGCCGTCCCGCCGATGTCGGGGCATTTAATGCTCGCGTGCGGGAGCGGCGCGCGCGCGTGCGGGCGCCCTCGAGCGAGGCGGACCCTGTTCGAGGGCGGGGCGGACCCTCGAGTGAGGCGGACCTCGCTCGAGGGAAGCGCACCCCCTCGATCGGGGCGGAATCCGCCCGAGGGAGGCGCGCACCCTCGAGCGAGGCGATACCTTATTCGAGGGAGTCTTCGAGTGGGCCGCCTGGTGGGCCGCCGGGGCCTTCGCGGCGTGGGCCATGTCCTGCATGGTTAAGTAAGGTGTATTTGGCCTTGTTGCGGGTTTTAAGTGGGGATTTCCCAGTTGTTTAAGGGGACCCCTAGGGCTGTCCCCGACAAGATTATTTATTTAAATTTCAAAGAAGTTCTTATCATACCACACCCATACCACAACCAAAATAAAATAACTCGTTATTATACACAAAAACTTACTCTCTCTTAATAAATACTTCTCAAAATTCTTTCTCCACAATAAATGTAGCAAAAAATTTCTCGAATTCAATTCACAAGAAATAATTATTTGCTATGAAAAAATATTACAGGTCCTAATGGCCATAAGCGGCAACGCCGCGAGCATTTCTAGTAGCTACCGATAGTTAATATTTTTAATTTTACTATGAACATGATTTAGACATTTGCCTTTTGACCTGTATAGTTTTGAGTTTCCCCCAGGCTCCAAGTCATTTTCATTGTTATCATCTTTCTTTGCAAGAAGCTGAAACGAGTAATGGAGGATTTGAATGAAAGTATATTAAGTCAAAACTTTCTAAATCCGAAAATAGTGATATTGTTGTATTTCATAAACATTAGGAAGAAAATCAACAATGAAAACTGTATCTTAATGGCGCCAAAATAATTTTCCTCATAGTGGTGTATTTATATTTAAAATTTATTTTTTTGCTAATCCTTGATCGCAAAATTACAACCGGTTCGCATAGACAAATTGTTCTGAATTTTTATAGAAATTGGTGTCCTTCCAATAATTTTGATCAAAATTATGAGTCTCTTCGACATATCTTATGCTAATTTGCAGAGCTGATTTGTTATTTTTTAAGAAAAATATTACGTAAGAAGCAAAAAGAAGAGAAGCCGAATATACTAATATGTAAATTTGATTTAATAACACAACTAATAAACCTCTAACATTCGGGTAGAATAGATCCTCTGGAATTAGACTTGGATACACTTTTGAGTTGTGGGGCATTCACCTTTTGTTTTGAAAAAAAAGTTATACTACAGGTATTATAAGAAAAATGCATCATGCAAAAGGACCTTTTTTTTAGACAATTCGGAAACTTTCATTAAGTAGGTACAGGCTTACAGTCCGTTTCAGCTACCCGAACTAAACAGGTAGGAAAAACGTTTAACCACGGCTTGATCGGGTTCTCTAGTGACGCAAGACTTGCACACAAATGCACAACCTTGTTCCCCTCCCGGTTTACAAAGGATAAATTAAAACCACTAAAGAGCCTGCTAAGTTCTCGAATTTCTTGACAGAGACCAGCAACCTCCTTCCGGCCAAAGATAAACTGAAACAACGTCATGTTGCGAGAGAAGATCATTGTGAAGCGTGTGGCCGCGCGGGGAGAAACTTTGTATCATGTGGCTTTTGAGTGCACATTTGCTGCACGTTTTTGGGAGGCAGCTATGGACATGTCAGGGTGCAAGATACCAAGGTTACATCCAGCTACATGGACACGTGATCTGCTATCAACAGAGATGTGTTCAAAGAAGGATGGCGCCTTCATCATTTGTGGGATTTGGTCTATGTGGAATGGCCGTAATGCACGAAGGCATGGCCGAGACGAATGGAGTGCGAAAGCTGCAGTCAAGCATATCGCTGCAATGGTGGAAGAGTTGTTGTGTTTGGAGTTTCCTATTCAAAGTAAGCCTCAAAGGGCTAAGGCTATCTCCAACAATGTGAGGCAAACCCAAAATAGGTCATGCACAGTGTGTTTAGGGCTCAAAACCAGCCTCCAACAGAGGAGGCAAACGGACAACCCATTTTGCATCCATCGCGAGAGGAAACCCAATTATGCATCGTTCTCTCCACTAGACGCATATGTCTGGCAGAAGAGGTGGCTGGGGCCCAGCAAGCTTGCAGTGGTGTTACTTCTCTTTTGGGTTCCCGCTGTTGGAGAAAGAAAGTTTTCGGGTTCGTGACCTTTCTCTGTAGATGATGCAAATGGGTGAATGTGTCTCTAGTTTAGGTACTGACTGTTGGAGTCAGTCCAAGCAGACATGGCAAAACCTGCTGCAAGATGGAGGAAGGTGAATACTGATGTTTCGTTCCAAGCCTCTTCATCTTCGGGAGCAGGAGGTGCTGTAATACGGGAAGAAGATGGACAACTGCTTGCAGCGAGTTCATCAGAGTATAGCTGCTTGGGTAGTGTCTTAACTGCAGAAACTTTAGCGGCTAGAGATGGTTTGCTCCTCACAGCGGAATTGGCAGTCGAGAGAATAGTCCTGGAGATTCATAACTTAATTTTCTGTGACCTGATGAAGGGGAACGCATGCAAAAGACCCTTGGCCACCAATACGAGACTTTGGTCTCGTCGAATTCAAACCGCGTGACCGCTTTCTAGAAGGTTCTCCCCGAGGACCCCGACCATTTCTTTTCCCCACCAACAGCCTACCGGCCGTTCCCGCCGACGGATGCCGGCTAAAGGTCCATCTTGCCACGTGTCACAAGTTGCGACGCTTTCCTCGCGATCTCCACCGTCCTCAGACTTCTTGTCCACGACCTTACTTAACCCTTAAGCACCAATGCCGCGGCGACCCATTTCTATACCCCGATGCGGTCGTGCCACTGCTGCTGGGCCCGGATCTCTACTCGGATCCTTGATTCACCGTTAAGAGAAGGGGATCGGCGGAAATCTTTTTCGTGGGGACACCTGCTGCCGCTGACAAAACGAGCCAGTATTCAAACGGCATCGGCTCGTATCCACGGCCGCTGCGAATTCAAACGGACGGCGACGATCGCGTCACGTGCCGGATATAAGGGAGACTTGGGCTTGCTACGCGCACACACGGCGTCTTTGTGTGAGCACACCTCGCAGCAAAAAGAAAGGGGGAAGAAGAACTAGCCAACAAGCTACAGCTTCTGCGGACTGCGGTTTCCCATCCGAGCAGCGGCGGCGGCAGAGAAGGGAGAGGAGGAAGGCGTGGCTGAGCACAAGGAGGAGACGGTGCTGGAGTCGGTGATGGACAAGATCTCTGAGAAGTTCCACGGCGGGGACTCGTCGTCGTCTGACTCTGACGACGAGAAGAAGAAGGGGTCCTCGTCCGCGTCGGCGGCGGAGGCCTTGAAGGCCAAGATCTACCGCCTCTTCGGACGCGAGAGACCCGTCCACTCCGTCCTCGGCGGCGGCAAGCGTAAGTCCCGCGATTAGTTGTCCCGATTCGCTAATTTTGTGGCCTAGATCCAGTCCGATTTGATTATATTCGCGCTCGCTTGTGCTTACTGGACTGTTACTTTTGCCGCTGCATAGTTCGTCACTTCGTTATAAGCTGCTTTCTGATTTGAAACTAAAAGAAAAGTGTGGATTGTGGTTTTGGGATCTGTTAGCGTATTTGTTAAGCGTCCGTGGGTTTAGTGTTTGTTCCTGGGCTGTAGCATTAAAATTTCACTAATTAATTTGATTAGTTATAGCGGTTAAGCGGCGGCGCAGCTTGTCCTTACCCTTAAACCCTTGGGTGCTCTGCTCGATCTGGTTTTAGAAATGGATCTGGAATGTTTTGACCGTCCACTTGTTTGCTGAGTGTGCTTGGACTGATGCAGTTATTTGTATACAACTGCGATTGCAGCTGCTGATCTTGTCCTATGGAGGAACAAGAAGATATCTGGTGGTGTCCTTGCTGGGGCGACAGCCATCTGGCTCCTGTTCGAGGTCATGGAGTACCATCTCCTCACCTTGGTGTGCCACTGCCTCATCCTCTCACTGGCCATCCTATTCCTGTGGTCCAACGCCTCCACTTTCATCAACAAGTGAGCGTCTTTGATTCCTAATTTTCAAATGAAAGCTGAAACTCATCAAATTCATTCTGGACCGAGCTGCTGATTGTCATGTCACAAGCTTGTTTTCATATGATTTTAATTTGTGGTGCTGCTGATTGGGCAGATCTCCACCAAACATTCCTGAGGTGAAAATCCCGGAGGATGTGACTGTTAACGTTGCACTCTCACTGAGATATGAGATCAACAGGGGCTTTGCTACATTGAGGGAAATTGGACATGGCCGTGATCTAAAGAAATTCCTAATTGTATGTTTGTTGTTTCTTTGGATTTTCTGTACCCAGTGTCATGAAATTCTTGTTATTGTGCTGACATACAGTGCTTGTTCTTCTGTTTATTGCAGGTCATCGCAGGTTTCTGGATTCTTTCAGTCCTTGGTAGCTGCTGCAATTTCTTAACATTGTTTTACATTGGTAATGACTGTGTCCTATGATCCTCAAATATTTCTTATAGTTTTGATGCAAGTTATGACTGAATTTGTTCTGACCCCATTGCAGTCTTCGTGGTGCTGTACACAGTGCCTGTGCTGTATGAGAAGTATGAGGACAAGGTTGATGCTTTTGGTGAGAAGGCTATGATTGAACTGAAGAAGTACTATGCCATCTTCGACGAGAAGTGCCTATCGAAGATTCCAAAAGGTCCTTTGAAAGATAAGAAGCACTAGATTGGTACTGAGGTTCTCGCAATCAATATGATAAGTCATTACCTATCACCTTTGCTTTTCGAAGGATGGTTGTCGGTCAGGTCACTAGTTGATAGTATATATCTGTATGGGCAACTCTAGCGTGACTTATTGGTGTTATCTGCTGATATTTGAAGTCATGTAGGCTGAAAATTGTTGATGTTGTTTTTGGTTTCAACTTTCAGCATAGTTGCTCTATCTGGAAGCTTGAAATATATCACGCTATCTATCAATGTTACGGGAACTTTGTGGTACAACTTCTCTATTGACTAGTGCCTTTTGCTTGTGCTATGCTAGTGAGGTATGCATATTTCTTGGGTACACTCTGATAGTTTTTAATCTAGTATGTGTCATGACTAGTTTTTCATATGCATCTAATATGGCAATGTGCTTCATTGCATACAGGAATATGCAATGATGTTGTTGCCATAGTGGGTACATGCATTGCTAGGCTAGTTTGTAATCTCAAATGAATATGCATCCAATATGGTAATGCACATCATTGCATACAGTAAAAGTCATTTGAGATTGAAGGTCCCAGCAGAGGCTTGATCTGAAATTGAGAGCTCTCTAACATTGTAACCTTCACAAATAAATTAAGCTGTGTCGTACAATGCTTGAGTTTTGCTTGATATTTTACAACATCTCATACCATGGCTACAGAAATGATCCGAATGCTATTGTGCAATGTTTGGGTTTCATGAGGTTCTGTATTTCTAATCATGGGTGCATAATATAGAGTAAATCTTTAGGATAATAGCAGTAGCGGCTTGATAGGATTGCGGATCCTACCGGGAATCTCTCGTAGCACGTACGAGTGATTAGGGTTTGGGGGACGAGGACGAGGGCGGCGCCGGGGCGCCGTGGGTGCGAGGGGCGCGCGACACGAGGGAGGAGTAGGAGAGGCGGCTAGGGTTTGGGCGCAGATTAAGAGCCTGCTCCCTGAGGGAAGCTGGAAACAATTGATTGTTTCTGCTTGATCAAAACCAAGAGTTTACATGAGTATTTATGAACACAAGATTTGCTAATGAACCCCCTAAGATTTACTGAAAATTAAAGACTGGGCCCTTGGCCCCCTGCCTAAGCCGGCGCGCGCCCCTAGCCACGTCGAGGGCACCGCCCAAAGGTCTTGCCGGTCATAACATCTCTCCCCGCCTGCGCAAACAGCTCGTCCTCGAGCTAGAAATCGGGGTAGTGGTTGCGAAACTCCTCCAGCTGCTCCCATGTGGCGTCCTTGTCAGGCAGCCCGCGCCACTTGATGCGGATATGCCAGACGTCACGTCGTTGCTCGCATGCAACAACAGTCTCTGGCTCCGGAAGGATGCGGCCATGGAGAAGTGGCGGCATGACCCCAGGCGCAGCCGGTGACTCTCCGCGGTGAGGCTTGAGCAACCCCACGTGAAAAACGTCATGGATCCTGGCGCCGTCTTGAAGCTGTAGACAGCAGGCGACCTTGCCGACACGCTCCAACACCTGGAACGGGCCAGCATAGCGGGGACCCAGCTTGCGCCGAGCCTGCGAGTCGAGCGATCGCGCGGTCCGGTGGAGGAGGCGCAGCCACACCCAGACACCGACGTCGAGCTCCACGTCGCGATGGCTGGCGTCATAGTACTTCTTGGAGAGCTGCTGTGCCTGTAGAAGCCGCTGGCGCACCTCTGCCAGCATCTCGTCGCGACTGCGGAGGAGTGCATCTGCCGCCTCTGTCTTGGCCGACCCCACCGTGTAAGGCAGGATCGGCGGTGGCGGCCGCCCGTAGACGACCTCGAACGGGGTGGCGCGGAGCGCAGTATGGAAGGAGGTGTTGTAGTTGTACTCCGCCCACGAGAGCCAATCTTCCCACGAACGCGGCCGATCACCTGTAACACAATGCAAGTACATAGCAATCACCTTGTTCACCACCTCAGACTGCCCATCCGTTTGTGGGTGAAACGCCGTGCTCATGCGGAGCTTAACTCCTGCCAAGCCAAACAAGTCGCGCCAAACATGGCTAGTGAAGACGGGTCCAGATCGCTCACGATGGACGAGGGAAACCCGTGCAGACGAACGATGCCGTCGAAGAACGCCCGGGCCACTGATGCCGCAGTGTTAGGGGTGGCCAAGCGGGATGAAGTGAGCGTACTTGGAGAAGCGACCAACCACCGTCGGGATCACCGATTTGCCTGCCACCTTTGGCAGGCCTTTGATGAAGTCGATGGAGATGTCCGCCCACACCTGGGAGGGAACCTTGAGTGGCTGCAGGAGGCCGGCTGGCTGGCGCATTTCGGTCTTGTTACGCTGGCACGTGGTGCATGTACGAACCCAGGCCTGGACTAGGGTCCGGTCGCCGGGGACGAAGAAGTCCGAGCGTAGGCGATGCAGGGTTTTCTGGACCCCTTCATGGCCTGCGGAGTGCGCCATTTGTAGCGCCTGGTGGCGCAGATCGTCGTGGTCGGGGAGGAAGACGCGACTGCCATGAAGGAGGAGGCCGCCGTCAAAGCGCCAGGGCGCCTGGAGCTGAAAGGATTTTGATGTCGCCTAGAAGGGGGTGAATAGGTGAATCTGCACACTTATAAAAATTCAACCCACTGTCAGGCCGGTTTTACACAGACAGAACCGTCAATATATGAATCCCCTCTACGAGCTCTAGCACAAACCAAACTTGGTGTGGAGCTTCCACAGGGGTTTCCAAGAGTATCAATGAAGTCCCTGCACACAGCACAAGCACACCAAAGAAGATTGAAGCGGAAGCACGAAGCGGAAGCACAAGATATGTGCTAGATAGAGAGATAAATTAACAAGCAACATATATATGAGGTAAAAGCACAAATGACACAAGGATTTATCCCGTGGTTCAGCTCGCCACTAAGGCTTGCTTACGTCCACGTTGTTGAGGTATCCACACAAGGATAGACTCGCCACACAAGGCTTGCCCTTTACCTCGATCTCAAGTCAAGAGAATGAACTCTTTAGATGAGAAGGTTTCCACTATATTCACAGGGGCAATACAAACTTCTTGGAGCTTCCACAATCTCGGATTGGAGCTTCCAAGCGACCTCTAGCCATCTAGGAGCAAATGCTCCAAGAGTAAAAGATGCTTCAAAGATCTTCAACGAAATCAGCAGGTGCTCAAGTGTGGGATGCTCACTAGGCTTCTCAAAGCTCTCTAAAACCCTCACACAAGTCACTTTCTCAACCCAACTCAAGGATATAGCACTAGAGGCTTAAATCTCACTTAGAGAGGTTGGGGAGAGCTTAGCTATGGTTCTGGAAGGTGTTAGGAGTGGAGAGAACCAGCAGCTCCTCAAAGAGGACCTCATGGGTATAAGTACCCACTACACTCAAAACTAGTCGTTAGTCTGTCAGACAAAACTGGTCAGACCGGTTTTCAAACCAACGAGCCGTTGGACGGTGTCAGTGCCCAAACCGGTCAGACCGGTTTCCAAAATCGGTCAGACCGGTTTTGGCCAGAGAGCTCAACTATGGTTTTGATCTCACGGGTTAGTCTCTAGGTTTCACTTGAGCACTTTTTGATGTTTGTTGTCCAACCAATGATTCATCCCTCTTTATAGTACGACATATCTAAACTCAAGATAAAAGATAAACCCTAATTAATTCACTTGAGCTTGAACCTCCAAGGTACGCCGGTAATTGATCTTCAATGATTCGAGGGCTTCCAATGATGTGTACCAACTGAGCACATGTTGTAGATGAACAACTAGAACAACTATATGCATGTGCTTGAGCATGTCCATCTTGAGCTAGTGACTTTGAATTCTTCCATAGAGTAGAGATCAACCACTTTGAATTCTTAAGCCACTCCGATTTATCAATCATGACATTAGATGCAATTTATCACTTTCCTCGGTAGGCTTGGATATGATACTTCGAAATCCTTAATGCTCTCAACTTCACCCTAGCCACTTCGCTTATGGTCGCTATCCATAGCCTTAGCTTAGTTCCTCGTTTTAGCCATCTTAATCTCTTCATCACTTATCCTTGCCACAATTGAGTCAAGCCTCGCACCATAGAGAGAAAACCATCTGAGATGCCACTCAATTTGTTTGTCCTTTGATTGATATCATATATTCTTGCTTTTGCAAACTTCCATTTGTAGGTCCAAAGTAATATAGATAATCACATGACCCTAATCCAAACTCAACTTGAAGTCACGCAAATAGCTTCTTTGAGCAAGTCAATAATCTTCATAAAAGTAATAGTGAAAACCATTTGATCACAGTTATAGCATAGCCCTTGACGACGCCGTGAAATCGCGGACGGCGCGGCCGTGCGCCCGGGAGGGGAGCGCCGGGCCGTTGGTGGCACCGCGGCGGCGGCGAGGCGCCGTGACGCCGCACGGGCGCGACCGGCGGCTGAAGCGCGACGTCTCTGGCGGTCGTTGTGCCAGCAAGGAGCGGGCACGGAGCTCAAAGGACCGGGCGAGGTAGACTGCCATCGGTAGGTCGTGGGGGGCGCGGAGCTCAACGTCAACCCGGATATGATCCGGCAATCCCCCCACGTACAAGTCGGCCTTCTGGGAGCTGTCGAGGTTCCGCGCGTGGCAGAGGACCGCCTGGACGGTGGAGTGGAACTGGATGCGTCCCAGCTCAGCCAATCGGGAGCCGCGCACCGGTGGCCCAAACTGGAGGTGGCACAACTCTTTGAAACGTGCCCACGACGGCCGGCCCTCGTCCTGCACGAGAGTGAAGTACCATGTCTGGGCCGCCCCACGCAAGTGGTAGGCCGCCAGCCACGTGTAGTCCGCCGGAGGGGTTTGCTGACCGCTGAAGAACTGCTCGCAATGGTTGAGCCAGTTCAGCGGATCGCGGAATAGCCTGACTGGCACCCTCCGCCCGCGGAGGCGGCCCGGAGGATGCTGAAGCGGCACCGGTGGAGGCGCCCACGTCGGGCGGCAAGAGGACTCCGTCGACGCCCCGTAGAGGATGTGGGGCACCCGCGGTCCCCCATGCGAGCGGTGGCCGACCCGTGCAGGCGGTGGAATCACCGTCCGGGCGGCGGCAACGAGAAGACGCGGCTCCGAAGGGGTGTCCGCGAGCCACGCGTGGAAGCGGCGACGGCGAAGGCGCGAAAGGGGACGCGGTGGATAGGCACGCCCGCGGAGGCGGACGCCGCGTCGAGGTGGTCCCGGACGGCGCGAGGAAGGCCGACCGTGTTGGTGCCACGCACGCGCGGGGAGCGCCGCCCCGTGTGGTCGTCGGGGGCGCATGCGGCGGCGGCGGCTGGGACGGTCTGCCCATAAGGAACTCGCGCAAGAGCGCCAGCTCCTCGTGGATTCCAGCGATGGCGGCGCCGTGGTCGAGAAGCATCCGCGTCATCTCGAATAGGTTGAGGGGGCGGGCGAGCCCGGCCGCAGAGCTTGGCGGCGTGTAGAGCCAGCCTGTCGAGGTGGGCTGCATGGCCGTCGTGGTGGAGATCGGCGGCGTCGAGGAGACGACGAGCGACGCCGAAGAAGGTGGCGGCGGCGCCGACGATGACACCAGTGACGGCACCAAGGAGACTGGGGGCGGTGCGGGAGCGGAAGATTCGGAGCCTGACATCCTTGATACCAGGTTGATAGGATTGCGGATCCTACCGGGAATCTCTCGCAGCACGTACGAGGACGATTAGGGTTTGGGTGCGAGGGGCGCGAGGCACGAGGGAGGAGGAGAGGCGGCTAGGGTTTGGGCACAGATAAATCCCCCGGCTCCCTGAGGGAAGCCGGAAACAATTGATTGTTTGTGCTTGATCAAAACCAAGAGTTTACATGAGTATTTATGAGCACACGATTTGCTAACGAACCCCCTAAAATTTACTGAAAATTAAAGACTGGTCCCTTGGCCCCTGCCTAAGCCGGCGCGCGCCCCTAGCCACGTCGAGGGCGCCTCCCAAAGGTCTTGCCGGTCATAACACGGCTATACTTGCGATTATGGTAAAGGTATTTGTGTTTGTGGACTAATGGTAGCAGCTTCTGCAAATTCTTGTTGTGTGCTTTGCTTGTGCTGACTTGAGTTGGAAGTTGTGTTTTTGTTATGTGTGATTTTAAGATGGTTCAGTGTCTCTCAGAATTTGGTTTGGTACTCCATGATGGATTATGATGCAGTTATATGGTTGGGTTCAGTTTCTTTTGGAATTTGTTTGGGGGAGTTTCATCGGGTTTGAAAGTAAAAATTCCAGTAATGGCTTCTCATTTCTGAGTGAAGTTATGTGCCTAGTTGGCCTAGGAGCTAAATTCATTGGTAACAGGCAGTGTGATGCTTGACTGTGTCGGGTGTTTGATGATTTTACCAGTCATTTAGTGTGGTTTACCTGTATGTTCTAGCATATATTTTCACATGCTAAGTATCAGGGGTCGATTGGCTATGTCGTTCAGGTTCGCAATGGTTCAGAATGGCTTCGGACCTTCGGTGAAATGCTTTCCCACTTAACGGAAGCACCCAGGTTCAGATATTTGGTTTCCTACTGAGCTGAAAGACTATCATGCCATGAGAATAGCACGGCTGCGTCCATGTGGAAAATTTTAAAAAGAAAAGGAGTGGTTGTGGCTGTTATGCGTTAATTGTTTGGAGGCAGCAGTTTCCTTGGTTTCATGCATGAAGTTATCATGCAATAGCAGATGCATGCAATCCTTTCCCTTTGCTGGCAAAATTCAGAACTGCCTGAACAAAATTGCTAGGAAACGGATCTCCAGCTCACGTTTACAAATGTTTCGATGCTAGTACATTTTTCTCTTGCAATGGAGAATAGTGCCCCTGATGGCACTCTCTTGGCCTAAATCACACAGATTTCCCTTGGCGCTGCTGTATTCAGCACGCTGAGAAGCATCCACTGCTTTCCTCTTCCAGCAGCATCTCACCATCTTCTGGCACAAGGGCACCAAGAACCTGAACGACATTCACTTGTGCTGCTTGCCGCATCTCCCAAGACCAAAAGACTGCAGCCTGCGATTGCTCGTCCTGAACGCGGCGCCCTTTGCAGGGGTCACCGCGCGGCCACCGTGGTGCAGTCGGAAAGGGGAAGAGACGAAGAGTTATGTGACGCTGACGCCGGCTGGGGTAGCTGGTGCCGCTTGCTCGTGGCCGCGGAGGCTACCATGCTCTGGGAGGAGTCCAACGAGAGCGACCACGCGAGCACCGGCTCCCTGTGGCTGGACTCGCCATCTTCCTGGCCTTGCTCGGTGGCAAGTTGGAGGGGCCATCGCCTCGGTCTGCTGCTGGGGATCAAGCGATAGCCGGAAGTCGAAACTCCACTCCGATGCCGACGAAGGGTCCGTTCCGATGTGCTCCTCGGGCTGCGGCTCCGGTTTTTGCTGGTCGGCCAGCTGTAGGATAAGCTGCCGACGTCGGGGAGGGGGTGTGAGATGGTATGATCCATTGGTGGTGTGGTGCTGGTGCAGAGGGCAGAGGGCTCTGCCCTGGCCATGCATATGGTTATAGAGGAGGAGCCGCTGGCCTGCTGGCTGCTGCTGGGGATGTAAAGAAACGGTGGCAATCACCTTTTTGGCAGTGCATGCAAGCAACTGTTGACATTGCTCGGCCGGGTGGGTTGCTCTCGCGTGACACAATCCACAGCCCCTGAGAATTTATCTGGGTCCCCTTCCTCGGACCGGCAACGAAGGATGACAAATTGACAACGTCGCGGCATCGCGCCCCTGCAAGAAGCCGAAGCCACCGGCAGAAAAAGTTGGGCCTCTTGTGAGTGTGTCACACGACCATCGATTTGTTTAACGCTGAGAATCGAGACACGTCGACGTTATGCTGACGAGTTAAGCTTGGGCGGTTAGAAAAGGCAAAGTAAATTATGGCTTTGACCGACGTTGACGTTCTACCGTCTAGACTAGAAAGCCTCGCTGCCTTGCCGCGCATGGCCAGCGATGGTGCCTATTTTGTTAAGTTAAACTAAGTTGCATGTGTAGATAAGTTTCATGTTTTAACATTTGTTGTCTCTGCTTGAGGCATATTTTGGTTTGGATTCTCCCTTGTTTTGTGCTGAGAGAAGATTTGAATTTCGTGGCATTTAATATGATGAGTAGGATATGTGGTTGTATGCTCGACGGTGATTATCAGTATGATATGAGATGATATGCTAAATATCAAACACAATGAACTCAGTTTAGCACTATTTCAGTAGGAAAATAATTTTGATTTAATTTTTTCAGATCGATGTGGGAGTTAAATGTTCTTTGTTAGATTTCTATGAAATTAATACAGAACCTATGATCGCTGCTTTTGCTCTGCGTTTTGTGGTTCACGTGCTTCTGTTGTAATCCATTCATATTTTTTCTTTTATGAAATTCTGAGTTGTTATCATATTTCTGGAATATTTTATATTCGAAGCTTGTAAAATGAGAGTACTATGGTTGTGAGAGTAATCATAGAACCAAATTGTGGTGCACGTAATGATACCATGATTGGATTTTTAATGTGTGAGTGCATGAACTGCGCGTGAAGAAGAATTAGTGTAGGTGCGGGAGAAGGAAACGTAGCAAGAGTGGTTGGCGTGTGGCGGGAGGGGATGGGCTAGGTAAGCACGGTAACGACCGCATGGATGGGTATTGTTCTGCTAAAGTTGTACAACAAGTACGGTAGGTCACCGTGATGTTAGACTATTTTATGGAAAATAATCACTTGATTTCAAGTTAAAATAGAAGAACGGTGAAGGATTAAAAATTTAGTGCTTATAATTAAAGATTATTGAACTTGAGGGGCTAGTACAGAAGTTCTTTGTAGAAGACTCAATCGGTTATGCTCAAGACTCAATGGGTTGTTGCAAATATTATAATTGTAGGGTTAGTTTAATAGAGAATGGTTTGGACTGAATTTTAAGTGCTTAGTGTCGAGACATATTTTGTTGTAAGGGATTTCAAGACATTTTTATGGGGTTTCATTGTTTCTCAGGGTGTTTTATGCAAAAATCTGTATTCAACCGGGGATCCCTACCCTTATGGCCTTAGACCACCCGCACCGGTCTCCTTCAAAATCGCGCCATCCCTTTTGCCGTCGCCGTTTGAAGGAACAGCAGCTGCAGCGGTCTCCTGGAGGAGACCGGGAAAACAGCGTCACCCCCCGCTTCCTCCAGATCCAGAGGGCTCCTCCATCCTCCGCCGGTCCCACCACGGCCTCGCTGCAAGCTCCCCCAACGACCTCTCGCGCCTTTGCTCGAATCGCCGCCGCCGCCCCCGCCGGTCTGCGGTGCCGGTCGTCGTCGCCGGAGCCGAGGAAGGCCGCCGCCGCCGCCGCCATCCGCCACCGCGCCCGCCGCCGCGACAGAGCATGGGCGGCGACCAAGCCAGGGGCCCGCCGCAGAGGAGAAGAGGAGCCGCCACCGAAGCGGAGACGAGGGACCCTCGCGCCGTCGCCCATTGCATCGACGCGACACCGCCTTCGTGCTTCGCGCCGGGAGAGGAGAGGAGCGGGGAGGAGCTCGCCTCGAGCCACCACGGCCGCCGCTCCAAGTCGCCGCAAGCTCGATCCGCCGTCGCCGGTGAGGGAGGGCGTCGTTGTTCTCGAGGAGGGGAGCACGCCGCTCGATCCGTCCGGGGCCTCCGCCCGCCGCCGCGTGCCCTCCACGCGCGCCGACGCGGTGCTTGCGGACGGCGGAGGAAGCAAGGGGCCGGTGGCGCGGGGAGCGAGAGGACCTCCACGCCGCCGCGGGCCTCCACGCCGCCGCGGGCCTCGGCTCCTCCGCCGGCACCTCCGCGCGCCGCCGGCCCTAGCATTGGCGCGGATGCGCCGCGCGCGCGCGGCCTACCTTCCGGGCCCGCCGGCGCCCGGATGTGGAGCGAGAGATGGGGAGAGGGAGGGGCGCCGGGAGGAAGAGAAGGAGGCCGCCGGCCGCCGGATGTGGAGCAGAGATGGGGAGAGGGAGGGGCGCCGGGAGGAAGAGAAGGGAGAGAGAGAGGTGCGCCGGCGCAAGGTGGGAGGGTAGGTGAGGTTGATAGGGGTGAGGCTGACATGTGGGCCCACGAGCGGGTAGTTGGGATGGAGGAGAAATATGAAGGATGATGAATGCGGGAGAAGTAGGTATAAAGGAGAGAATATGAGTGAGTGAAGTGGAATATTCCGTTTTGAAGGAGAAGATAGAGGAGAACGAGTGTGGATAGTCTTATCTTCTCGATCTTACTCCGTAGGTTCTCGAACGCCCTTCGCTTCCTCTCTCTGCCGCGAGCACTGCAGCGCGCGAGGGTCCGCGGCGGGGCGCGGCTTCTCCGATGGGCCCCAGCGGCCTAGTGGTGCGCCGGTCCGCTCCCTCCCGTATTCTTCCTCCACCCTTCTCTATCGCATTGCTTCCTCCCCCGCTTTCTGTCGCGTGGTTTCATGCCTGGTGCACTGCGGCCTAGCTATCGGTGCGGGCTCACGGGCCTTTCCTGCGGGGATGCTGCGGCCCAATGGCGCGCGGCCACCCAGTGGTGTGCCTGACGGCACGGATGGTTTCATCCGGCGCCGGCGGCGAGGTTGTCTTCATCCTCGCCGAATGTGGTGTATCCGAGCTCATCGGCCATCTCTATCTCCTCTTCTCCCTTTTCGACCCATCAATCTGTCCTCTGCTCTCCTTTCTCCTCCTTCAAGTCGTCTTCTCCCTTCCCTTCGCAGCCTCGCCCGCAGGTCGTCACTTCAGATGTTGCGGCTGCTCGGGTGCCCGAGCCCTTTCCTTGGAGCGCGGGATGATTCCGAGAAACGTCATGGTCCTTTTTGCAAAAAGGTCGCTGCTAGCTCGATCTAGCCATCATGTGCCCGGACCGACGGCCGAGATCGCCAAATGACGTGGACATGCTCGTAGGCCGCGATATTGGTCAGGAATCATATTAAGAGAAGAGATTAGGGTGTTTTTTTAGAATTTAGAGTAGGGTGTGTTGACCGACGCTGATGCTCAAAATGGCTAATGTGCTGATGCTCAAAATGGCTAATGTTAGACTGTCCACAACAGTTGCCCCATCAGATACTGCATCTGCAAAATTAGGAAGAAAACGATACTGTAGCAGCTCCGGTGGTTTCTGCATCAGCTGCTGCAGTTTGCGGTTGTGGGTCTCTCGTTGCTCATTCTCGGGGGGTCTCATTGCTTTCCCCGAACCAACCACCTGCCTCCTCCCCTTCACAACTCCCTCTCGTGGCGGCCTCCCTACCTCGCCCCATCTCCCCTTCGGCCCCGCGGCGGCATCCCCCTCCCGGCGAGGCGAGGTAGGACGCGCGGTCGCCGGATCCGTCCCCAATGGGCGAGCGGGGGCGGGAGGCGAGGCGGGAGAAGTAGTGGCGTGACCTCCCTCCTCTGCTCTTTCCCTCCGACCGAGATCCGGCGCGAGGAGCAGGGCCGGCGTGTTGCCATGGCGGAGGAGAAGCGCGAGGAGCAGGGGCCGCGCGTGTTGCCTTGGCGGCGAGGACGGCAAGGCGAGGTGGCGCGGATCGCCCCGCCTCCCGGCGGCGGACGGCCGCCCGCGCCTCCTCCTCCTTCCACGGTGACCGGCGGCGCGGTCGGGGGAGCGGCGCCTCCGGGAGCCCGGCGCGGGGCCTCCGCCTCCGCTTACTGGCGGCCTCGTCGCGGCCTCCTCACCCCGGAGGCACAGGCAGCAACAACAGCGAATTTAGCAGGAGAATCAGCCTTCGCCTTGGTCCTCCTCGGCGTCGCGGGAGCCAACCACTCCCCCGGATGCAGCAGGGGATGCGCACATCCGCTAGAACGCAGCTCTGGTTCCGGCACTGTTCTCGTCTCTCTCCTTTGCGCAGAAGTCGGTTTTGCAAATGCAGATGGACGATATTGCTGAGTTAGTCTTAGGCCCGAGAGGCAGGCGATCGACTAGCAAGAGAAGGCTCTTCATTTCCGGCGTGGAGCTATTCTTTGCTCTCACTACGGTTACTTGGCAAGAAGTTTCAGGGTTGGCTTACGAGGGATCAACACACAAAAAAAGCTCCTGCCTCGCGTGTCTCGGCTCAGTCTAACTTTTATTGCGAGATGAGAGTGTGAGGGCCTGTTTGGCAGGGCTCTGACTCCTCCAAAAACAGCTTCGGCTCTGACTCCTTCAGTGGACCGACTTTTCGAGCTCTGGCTCCTCTAGTTAGAAAACGTTCGACAAAAATGGCTTCTCCTTGACGTATAAAATAGATAAAAAAAGTAAAATGACTATATTGCCCATTCTTTTTTCCCTTTCCTTCTTTTCTTTTCTCCTCTCTTTTTTTTCTTTCTAGACCAACGGGCCATCCGCCATTCACAGACCGAGGGGAGTTGCCGGACTCCGCAACCACCGGTCCCCGCCCCGTCCGCCCGCTCGTCGAAGCCTATCCGCTCGTCTGTCCACCGGCAGCTGGCCCCCGTCCTCCCATCTACACGCCGGTCAGTCGTCCTCCCATCCTCGGCTCCTCCCTGTCCGCCCATCGAAGCTTGACTGGAGGTCGATTTGCACGATTCATGGCCGTCAAAGCTCGGCCGGAGGTCCATTCACGGTAGCTGGAGGTCGAATCAGCTACCCGTCCTCTCGATTCGTGGTCGCGCCTGTTGCTCGAGCTGATCCCACTGCATGGTCGCTGGAGCTCGTTCGGTACTGTCGGAGCTCGATTCGCCGCACGGAAGCTCGATTCGCGTCACCAGGGGTTGATTCGTGGTGTCGGAGCTCGATTCGGGCAGTGGACTCCATGGCCGGCGGTGCGAGGCAAATCCGCCTCCATCGACTTCTCCTGGCGAGGATGACGCGGTGGGGTGGACCTCCTCCAGCGCAGACGGCGGCCAGACCGAGGGCAAGGCAGTAAAGGGTTTGCCGGAGCCGCGCGAAGCCACCTTTTCCTGGCTCCTCCTCTCCTTCGGAAGCCGCAAGGAGTTCCAGGACCGACTCCACACCTGGAGCTGGTGCATTTGACACCGTTTGGCAGGCTCCGGCCGGAGCCGCTGGTGGAGCCGAAGCTGGAGCCCTGCCAAACAGGCCTGCGACAGACTGAGCTCGTTTTCCTTTTTAATAATGAAGCTGATTTGTGAGCAAATGGCAATACACCGGCCAATTACTTTAAGGCCCCATGCTACCCAAGGATGCAGTGCCCACCGGGCCGAATGGCCTTGTAAAATGCCGCCACGACTTTTTCTGGCTCCTCCCCGACAGGCCCGTTAGACTGTCTCCAGCGGAGTGTGCAAAGACTCCTCCATCTGCAAATTGAGCAACAGCTGCACACTGTAGCAACTCCAGCAGCTGCTGCAATCCGTTCTACATTTTGCAGCTGCACCTGTCGGCACCCCCATATCTGGTGGTTCTCTCTCCTTTCTTCATCTCTCTTCCACCCGTCATCGTTGCTCTCGCGCCATCCGAGGGTAGGAGGCAGGAGCAGAGGACAGAGCGCCGGCGAGGAGCCCGCCCAGGAGGAGGCAGGAGGAGCTAGGGGAGGAAGACTTGCCGCCCGCTCGCCACGGCCTCGACCTCGCCGCCGCCGGCGGGGACTCGCCGCCACGGCCGCGACTCCGCCGCCACGGCCGCGACCTTGTCGGCGCCCCCGTCGGGGGGGGGGCTCCACCCAAGATCCCGAGTTGCGCGGCCGCCGGATCTCGCGCCGTGACGTGGAGGACGCCGGATCTCGTGCCGTGACGCGAGGGGGGGGCGAGGCCGGACGCCGGATCTCACGCCGCGACGCATTGCTTGCTTCGTGTCGGAGCTCGCTAGCCCGGAAGGAGGAGTGGCCGGCGGGTCGCGAATCCGCGCGCTGACGAGGCGGAGGAGGAGGAGGAGGCCGGGAGGGGGAAGATCGCGTGCCGACGAGGTGGTGGAGGAGGAGGCGGCGGGGGGGAAGAAGCGGCGCTGGAGAGGAGGGAGGAGGCGGCGGCGTCAGGGTGAGAGGGAGCCGATGGGAAGGGTAGTTGGGATGAGGGGAAGGAAGCAGATTATTGCTGGAGACCCACTGTTTTTTTAGGCAGTTTTCTTCTCTCTCTTTCTCTCAAAGGTGGTTTTTTGCAGACGGGGAACCACATGCTTGCTGGAGACGGTCTTACGACCTCGAGGCCCCAGAGTAAGCATACAAGTGGGTACCCAATGGGTCAACCAGTGACTGACCCACACTACCCACTTATGCTTTTTTTGGTTTTTGGGTTACACCGACTAGAACGCCAATTATTCAATGGGTCAACCAAAAACACCAAATGACACTGTAGCAAGCCCGTTCGTTCGGTCTTTTCCACCAGGCACCGGCGGCAACCACGCCAATAGCAAGCCCGGAAGCACCTCCGGCGGGCCGCCTCCCTCTGCTTCACAGGCCACAGCCTCCCGTGCTCGCGGCCTCAAAGACGTGCGACACCCGGCGGCGTTGATGCGCAGCGCCGGTCACCGGTGACGGCGCCGGTCACCGGTGACGGCGCCGTAGCGGGTGGCGTCGACTGCTCTGCACATCTCGACCTCGAGGGTGCCGCACCAGTCGAGCGCGCAGGCACCGCGCGCGTGTGGCGACGGCGCTCACACCGCATAGCCGCGTGTCCCGGCACCGCTCGACGGCGACCTTCCCGGCGTGCCCGGCCGTCGCGGCCGGAGTGGCACATGTCGTAGCCGTAGGGCCCCGCCACGCGGAACGTGTCGGTGCCGCACCGCTCCAGCGCCGACAACCCGCTCCCGCCGGTAGGGAGCCGCGCTGCGTGGGCCTCATTACGGTACGCATCCCCGAACGCGACCCTGCCAGCGTCGGATGTCCGCGCCGGCGGCGCGCAGGACGTCTTCAATCAGAGCGTGTACTTGCACGCCCGGTGCCCGCCCGCCGCGACGGCGGCATCGGAGAAGGAGGTGGGCGTGAGCGCGCGTCGGTAGGGCGCACGCGGCTGCATCGAGAGCAGCCATTGCCGGAGCGCAAGGCGGGTTCGAGACTTCAGGGGCGCGGATGGGGTTGGCGGGACCTCCGTGCGCGGCAGGCGAACACTGGCGAAGCCGATGGCTCGATGCCGAGCAGAGAAGACGTGCTCAGGCCCACGCACGGCCGACTGCAGCGCCACCGCCGGCTCTAGATCTGTCCGACCCCGCCATGAAGCTGCGCCTCGAGCAGCCTCCGCTGTCGGGCGCTGACTGGCGCCGCCATCGCGATGGCCAGCGCCGCCGGTGAGAACCGAATGAGATGTTGGTTTACCCAAATAACCCAAAACGTTTAGCATTATTGGGCACCAAAATTAAGTGGGCCAACTCATTGGGTAATTACACCACATTAATTTTTTTGGGTAGTGGGTCATTGGGTTAACCCATTAAATTCTGCATCCCTACCCCAGAGAGACAACCCCTGGCGGCTGGCGCCAGTACGACACGGCCAGCAGTCGGACGACACCGCAGGCTCGCTGCCCAACCTTCTTCCCGCCGGAATCCTCACCGGCCACCACCGCGATCCCCGCGCCGACCGTCCGCATCCAGCGCACAAAACCCTAGCTGCCGCCCCACGCCCTCATCCGCCACGGCCACCATAAACCCTCCGCTCCCCACCCTCGACCCTCGTATGCTCGTCGTCCCCTTCTCCCTAACCCTCGCGCGAAACTCGAGCCGACTCCGCTTTCTCCTCCCTGCCCCCGCCGCTCGCGTCGCCCGTGTCGCCATGTCGACCTCGCCGCAGGCGGCGGCGACCGTCTCCGTTGAATACGCCAAGTCCGGCCGCTCGACCTGCAAGGGGTGCAGCGGGGCCATCGCCTCCGGGGCGCTCCGCCTCGGCGTCTCCGCGCGCGACCCCCGCGGCTTCGACGCCACCAAGTGGTACCACGTCGCCTGCTTCCCCTCCGCGTCCCACCCGCTGGGCCCCGTCGAGAGCATCAATGGATTCGACTCTATTAAGGTTCACATTGGGTGGTCGGTTTTGCTCCGCTAGTAATGTCGTTCTGATTTGTTTTTTTAGTGCTAATGCGTTGGGTTTGGCTGCAGGAAGCTGATCGCGAGGAATTGCATGAGCTAGAGAAGGTAATGCATCCTTCATTCATTTGTTGAAATGGCTTTCATGTTTTTGCTATTGATGCACCCTTTCTGTACTAAATTTGGGAAATGTAGAATGCTTTCACAATTTTATGACTAGTAAAGGAGTGCTCTAAGTAGTATTTTTTTCTAAAGGAATGCCATAAGTAGATCCTTTCCCCTAAATGAATTAGGGAACTACGTAGTACAATTCATTTCTCAGAGGTTTTGTTCCGCGTTATTTTTCCACTCCCTGCTACCATGCTTGTATGATGATATGTGTATGGTTGGATAGGCGCATGTAAAGTGCACTGTGCATAATTCAAAATGCAAAAGATACCACTGTGATCTCTTGGCCGAGTCAATCACTTTTCTTTGTTTGTTCTGTCCTGGTTCTGTGATTTCTGATTAGTGGAATCAACGTATATATTATTCCTATTTTTAGTTGCTATATAAGTGATCTATATTAGTCAGGATTTTTTTAACTTCCATGATCTATGCATTGATTAGGCAGTGTTCTTTCCCTTGTTTTTTTTTTCAAATAATAAAAGCTCTAATGACAATGAGAATCACTC
The DNA here is from genome assembly GCA_947561735.1 of Cenchrus americanus. Taxonomy (NCBI): domain Eukaryota; kingdom Viridiplantae; phylum Streptophyta; class Magnoliopsida; order Poales; family Poaceae; genus Cenchrus; species Cenchrus americanus. Next base: position 51,964,486 of record OX387244.1, on the reverse strand, counting down.
ATTTTCAGAATCCTAAAAGAGAACATACTGCAGCCAGTCCATTGGAGGAACCAAGTCCAAAGAAAGTAAAGACTCAGACCCCTGCAGAGGGGGTATCAGATAAGGCAAGTGTCTCTGTTGAGTATGCAAAGTCTGGCCGCTCTACATGTAAGGGCTGCAGTGAGAATATTGCGAAAGGCACTCTCCGCCTTGGGGCCTCTTTTCATGATCCCCGTGGCTTTGAAAATACCAAGTGGTACCATGTTGCATGCTTCCCCACATCATCATACCCTGTATTTCCCGTGGAGAATCTGAAGGGGTTTGATTCAGTCGAGGTTTGTGCTTTTATGTTGCAAGCTTCACATTTGTTATCATTATGCATACTCATTTTTAGATTTGGTATCTATGTAGGACCATGATCGCGAGAAGCTGCAGAAGTTAGCAGAGGTATCATATAGTCAATTGTACAGCTAATTTAAATCAAGAGACATTCTTATTGTTAGGTACTGTTCTCACTAGTTTTTAGTTTGTGTAAATACTGGAAGGATGTGAGTCCATATTTTGCTCTGCAAAAGAAGTTAGAAGGGAACTTACAGCATCCTTTGACAGTTCATTTCAGGAAAGGGAACTTACAGCATCCTTTGACAGTTCATTTGGCTGTCATTTGGCATTTGGCTGTAAGGGAACCCTAGGAATTAATGCAACTCTTTGACAGTTCATTTCAGTTGTGCTGTCATTTGGCTACTATTTTCTGGGCCTTGTTATACAACCACTCAATTTGTGCTTTTAATTTAGAATCAATGTATTCATTTTGCAGAATCACAAGAGCGATGTCAATGCAGCTGATCAGTTAAAGAAGGAAAAGGTTAGACCTTGATTTGACATGAGCATTTTGCAGTTGACCCTAACCCCCCTATATAGCACCTATCGTTGTAACCTTTTCTGCATTGCTTGATTTCTTCAAGGCTCACAGCTCTGGGGATTCAAAAGACGTTACTGAAAAGAATCTAGAAGAAGTAAAGGTGAATCACATACACTTAAGTCTAGCTAACTTTTGATAACAGCTGTAAAGAAGGCACATACAAAAGACTGCAAAAATGTGAACATAAAGGTCTTGTCTACTTTCAAATCACTCTTTTTTTTGCGATAATACTTTCAAATCACTCTGCTTGTCCATCACAATATGTGCTAGGTGAGGACAAAGCGAGTAAAAAAATTAAATGTTATTACTAGTGTCACACAAGATATATTTTTTTGGAAACTCCAACTCAATAATAAGAGCAATTCCTTTGCAGAATCCACTGGGTGAGTCTGGTTCAAAGAAAGTAAAGACTCACATGTCTTCACCTGTGAAGGGGAGGTCTGAAAAGGTATCTGTTTTGGTTGAGTATGCAAAGTCTGGCCGCTCCACCTGCAAGGGATGCAGTGAGAATATTGCAAAAGGTTCCCTCCGCCTCGGTGCCTCTGCTCATGACCCCCGTGGTTATGACAGCACCAAATGGTACCATGTTGCATGCTTCCCTGCCTCATCATACCCAGTGTTTCCTGTTGAGAGTCTTAAGGGATTTGATTCCATCAAGGTTTGTCCTTCGATATATTTCAACTCTTTCAAAATTTATTCTGCTTACGGAGGGATTGGAGACTAATGTACAGATTTCGGGTGTGTGCAGAGTAATGACCGTGAGAAGTTGCAGGAGTTGGAGGAGGTAAATAATTGGTCACTCAAACTTGTATAAACTGGGTGGTATCCTCGCTATAAATTGTTGGGTATGTCTACTATTAGGTGACGCTTTTTGTAAATATGAAAAAGATTGGCACTTTTGGTGAACAAAGGGAGAGGAAAATAACTGCTTATCTGTTTGTTAATCAAAATAGTTGGGAGTAATTGAATGATGCTGGCACATAGCGGCCTGTTTAGTTTATCCTAATTATATGATTTTTAGTTTTTATGACATCTGACTTACTATCTTATATCAGTTTTCTTTTGTTATTTTCTGCTAATTCTCAGTTTTTTTCACCACCTTTGCAGAATTACAAGAGAGATGGCAATGCTGCTGATCAGACGAGTGAACCAAATCTGAAGGAAGGAATTTTTATCCTTTGATTTAACATGCATCTTGTAGTTGATTTCAGCAAAAAAAAGGTTGACGTGACTTCTGTATAACTTGATTTTGTTTAGGTTGACAGCATGAGGGTCTCTAAAGAAGGTGCTGAAAATAATCTGGAAGAAGTAAAGGTGACTTTAAATGCTTTGGACTCTACCCAAACTATTAACACCTATAGAGGAAGCTGACACTACATAAATAAATGAAGCAAATTTTCCATTCAGACTGGTAAACCGCAAATAAGTAGTGATGCCTGCTTATACTGAATGATTAGAGCAGTACTTAAATTGTCGGCATGCACCTGAACCATTATCTCAAGCTGCTGGCATGTGCATAGTTGTTTGTATTGAGTTGCATGCACCAACCAGTTCAACCCACAAGCTTAAGCTGATAGGGAAAGGTGGGCAATTTACTTATACTCCAACACTCCCCCTCACGTGCAGGCTCCCCCAGGCCGCATACGTGGAATATTGGAGTGGGCTGTAATTATTTCAATTAACGCGCCCGCCAGGATTCGAACTCGAGACCTCTGGCTCTGGTACCATATTGAGTTGCATGCACCAACCAGTTCAACCCAAAAGCTTAAGCTGATAGGGAAAGGTGGGCAATTCACTTATACTTCAACAGTTTGTCTTAACCTACTACTTGTGTCCTACCACAATATGATGCCTGATAAACAGACATCATGTTTCTTCTATCGTGTTGATGATTCCCACACTTGCCGTGGCCACGATCATCCTTGTAATTGTTAATCAACTATGAGTGGTAGATATATCTGAAAATGAAAATACAGACTTACAGAGAACTCCTTTTAATGTGGCTACCCACTGAATTTGTTGCTTGATCATTATTCCACTTGCATCCATCACATGTGCTCCTACAAATATGATTCCAAAGGTGCTTTACACGACTATACCCTGCTGTATTAATTTACTTGCATCCATGAATGTCCTATCTAGGAAAATAATGGTACCCTGCTGTATTAATTTGCTTGCATCCATGAATGTCCTATCTAGGAAAATAATGGTAAAAAACATGTTAGAAATCATGATAATTAAAATTGTGAGAGAACCCTAATCCTAAGCCCTGTATGCAATATGATGATGTTATTGTTGTGAGCCGATATGCAAGTGCCCTTGGAGTGACGATGAATTTTGCCACCCTTCCAGCCTTCCTTTGTTAGTGACTTAGAGTGATGGCCCCACATGTCATTATGCACAAGAGTCAAATTATGAAGCACCAATTTTAAGAATGACAAATGTAAACCTTGTAAAAAAATCACTCCTGTTATGAATCGGAAAACAACTGACATTTCTTCCTTGAAAAAAGCTCAATGTCTTATTACTATTTTTTGAATTTTGCATCTTCTAACAGTTGGCCTCTGGGAACAATAGAATTCAGCCAGTGATATCCTTTTCAGTGTCTGATGTCAATAAAGACTACAAGGTAATTATATTGTTCTTAGCTAGTCCCATTTTTGGCTGCTGTTGCTAAGTGATTGGTTCCCTGCCACACCATGTTTGTTTTTGTGCAAGCACATTGTTATACTGAATTGCTACATGTGTGCTTTCCTGTTGTCTGTTGATGTAGGGTGCTACCCTTCCCACTCATTGGAAGGCTTTTAAGACAGTTATCTTCCGTGAACAGGTTTGTCGATATTTGTATCATAATTTTTTTTCCGGTTGTAAGGTCTTACACTTTTCAAGAAATAATTACCTTCCAATTGTAATGTCCAGGAAGACGGCCTTCATTCTTCGACCAAGATTGCTGCGTTTGATTTTGATGGGTGCCTTGCGAAAACTTCAGTGAGGATGTATTGTCTCATAAGATATACAAGATTTTTTTCCAATCCAAATTATATTCTAGATGCTTCTGCAGTGGGCACTTTTCCATTAATCAGTCTTCTACAATGGAGCTGCACTTTAATTGCCTTGCTAAATACAGTTTTAAATTATAGGGTGCAATTCTACAAGTAGTTGGTTGAAGTTTTTCTAGGAGTTGGATGTAATGGCAATCTGTTATTTTGAATGAACTAAAGTAGCATTTTATCCTGTTGTCTGTCTATGAGTTAGGACTATTGAGAACTGAACTATAGCCTAATTGGTGGATCCTACAGTTGAGAGGCTGCCCACCTGGGGTCAAACCTTGGTGCTCGCAGTCACAGGTCGAGTAACTACCTCTCAAGGGTTCTGTACTTGTACTACCCTCGCCTAAGACGAAGCGGGCATAAGTGAAATTGTCTCTTTTCCATTCTTAAGCAAGTGCCCATAGGTAGATGCTTATATGTTTTGAGTTTGTCGAGTTTTCTCTTTTTTAATCATTTTGTTTACAATAGAACTATCATATCCTAAATCCTGCTATAAACAAAGCATGTAGCATTATACATTATAAAAAGATGCAAACACCATTGTAACTTCATGATCTTGAATTAAATGCAAAGGATGCATTATGTATGATTTTTCACTGCTGTGAGTTGCTAGGGAAATCCATAGAGTCGTGATCAATAGGAGACTTCAAATTTTCGTCATCTTCAGCCTTTTGCCTTGGTGTCCCTTGGTTAATTGGAAATATATTTTTTTACAAGCGAAGCTGTCAACTATGAATTAGCATCTCTAAGGAAATAGTCACCAAATTAATCTGAAGTTTAGCAGTGAAACTGTTAGGGACTTCTGTTACTGTGTAGGGGGAGAGGTGGCCGGCGACCATTGTGGTGGAGGTGCAGGAGGAACAGAGAGTTTGCGAGCTAGATAGTTTTGAGATTTAACCTTTTACTTCTTTCTTGATTCAATTGAATACATGGGGCCTCTATTAAATAGAGTTTCGACTTATCCCTAAGTAATCTAATCTCTAGACTCTTCCTAAACCCTATCCTATTATGCAAGTCATAGGGACACCTACTAGGGGAGTTGATACAGTGCCTGCAGGTACTGTCCACACGTGAACAGTGCCACGTCCCTCCCTGGTCCATATGGCCTGCTGGCCTAGTTGGCCCAGTAGGTCCTCCGGACCACTAACAGAAACATAGCATGATAATGTTTTCATGGCCTTGAGCATAATGACAGAACCGTCTTGAGGAATATTGTTGTCCCAAGTTGACAATTTGTTACAAGTGGAGTTTCTAATTCCACTTTCTATTCTGCATGCTGTTTCTCAGTAATAACTCAGTTACTAAATGTGAACCTTCTGCAAGTGCAGCATTGGTGCAGACAAGTGGTCTTTACAGTATAAATCAATTCCAGAAAAATTGCAAAGGCTGTATATTGATGGTTACAAACTGGTTAGTTGCTTTCTTTTCACTAGTTCTTTTAATCTTTCACTTTTTCCTTTTTCCATTCTTTCTATATGTGTGCTAGTATGAAGCAAGTATCATGTAGCATGCTTGTAAGTGCAAATGTCTAAATTTAACTCGTTCTATGTGTACTACCTCCATTCATTAATGAAAGGTGAATTCTGGTAAATGAAAAGTCTCCTAAGTAGGTCTTGGCCATTGATTTCTGCTACAATTTACTGTCAATTGCTACAAAATCAATATCATCATCTTAAAGCTACTTTGAATACAAATCTAGTAACGCCTCGTATACACTTAACATGCATATACTTTAACCAATAGTTGGTCCAAATTTTACATTTCCCTAGTCGAAATATACCTTACATTGATGGATGGATATAGCTTCGCTTTCAGTTCCATATCATATTTTAGGGAATAATGTCAACTTTTTTTTGCCAACTGTTAGGTCATATTCACCAATGAGTCAAACATCGATCGCTGGAAGAATAAGCGGCAGGAAGCTGTTGACTCTAAAGTTGGGCGCCTCGATAACTTTATTGAGTGTGTTAAAGTCCCTGTTCAGGTATGCTGACTTTATTCTTGCAAGGAGGGAGGATAGACGTGCGTGCTTAGACTGTAGGGTGTTTCCTGGGGAGTGTGTTGTCCCTCAACACAAGCTTGTGGTGGCGGATTTTCGCTTTCGGGTACGTGTCCTCCGGGACAAACAGGCCAAGATTGCAAGAACGAAGTGGTGGAAACTTAGGGGAGAAGAAGCGCAAAGGTTTAAGGAGAGGATGCTAGTCGAGGGGCCTTGGGAGGAAGGCGAAGATGCAGAAGACACGTGGCTAAAGATGGCAACATGTGTTCGGAAGGTGGCTTCGGAAGTGTTTGGTGTGAGCAAGGGAGGCAAACGGGAAGTGAAAGACACCCGGTGGTGGAATGACGAGGTGCAAAGGACTATCAAGGAGAAGAAAGAGTGTTACAAGCGCCTCCATCATGACAAGAGTGCAGCCAACATTGAGGGATATAAAATAGCAAAGAGGGTCGCAAAGCGAGCGGTGAGTGTAGCAAAAGGTCGGGCGTATGATGACCTTTACCGGCGGCTAGGCACGAAGGAAGGGGAGAAGGACATCTATAGGTTGGCTAAGATCCGAGAGAGGAAGACAAGGGACATCAACCAAATCAAATGCATCAAGGACGGAACAAATCGACTTCGGTGAAGGATGAGGAAATCAAGGACGGATGGAGAGAGTACTTCGACAAGGCTGTTTAATGGAGAGAATGAGGATCCTACCCTTGAGTTGGATGATTCATTTGATGATACCAACGGACGCTTTGTGAGGAGAATTCAAGAGGCGAGAGACCGCGAGAGGCCTTGAAGAGGATGACGGGAGGCAAGGCATTGGGACTCGATGGTATCCCCATTGAGGTGTGGAGATGCCCGGGTGCCGGGAGCGGTAGTTTGGTTAACTAAGCTTTTTAACCTTATTTTTCGGTCAAACAAGATGCCTAAAGAATGGAGGAGAAGCATATTAGTACCGATCTTCAAGAACAAGGGAGACGTTCGAGTTGTACGAACTACCGTGGAATTAAGTTGATGAGCCATACGATGAAGCTCGGGAGAGGGTTATCGAGCATCGCCTAAGAAGAGGGACGAGTGTGACCCAAAATCGGTTTGGGTTCATGCCCGGTAGGTCGACCATGGAGGCGATTTTCTTAATACGCCAATTGATGGAGAGATATAGGGAGCGAGAAGAAGGACTTGCACATGGTATTTATTGACCTCGAGAAGGCATACGACAAAGTGCCGAGACACGTCATGTGGTGGGCACCGGAGAAGCACAAGGTCCCAACTAAGTATGTTAACCTCATCAAGGATATGTACGGGGATGTGGTGACGTGTGTCCGGACATGCGATGGCGATACTAGTGATTTCCCAATTAAAATAGGACTACATCAAGGGTCGGCGTTGAGCCCTTATCTATTTGCTTTGGTGATGGATGAGGTCACAAGGGACATTCAAGGGGATATCCCCCGGTGTATGCTCTTTGCTTGATGATGTGGTGCTAGTTGATGAGAGTAGGGCGGGGGTAAATAGGAAGTTAGAACTGTGGAGGCATACGTTAGAATCGAAAGGGTTTAGACTTAGTAGGACCAAGACCGAGTACATGAGGTGCGACTTTAGCGGTACGACGCGTGAGGAGGGAGACGTCACCCTTGATGGGCAAGTGGTGACCAAGAAGGATACTTTTCGGTATTTAGGTTCGATACTACAGAAGGATGGCGACATCGACGAAGATGTTAGGCATAGAATTTCAGCTGGTTGGTTGAAATGGCGTCAAGCCTCTGGCGTCCTCTGTGACAAAAGGGTGCCTCAGAAGCTAAAAGGTAAGTTTTATAGGACGGTGATTCGCCCGGCGATGTTATACGGTGCGGAGTGTTGGCCTACAAAAAGGCGACATGTCCAGCAATTGAGTGTGGCGGAGATGCGTATGTTGCGTTGGGTTTGTGGGCACACGAGGAGGGATAGAGTACGGAACGATGATATTCGGGACGGGGGTCGGGGTGGCGCCAATTGAGGAGAAACCGATCCAAGCATCGGTTGAGATGGTTTGGACATGTCCAACGAAGGCCTCCCGAGGCTCGGTGCGTAGTGGGGTCCTAGAGCGAGGACGACAATGTGAAGAAAGTTAGAGGTCGACCTAAACTGACCTGGGATGAGTCAGTTAAGAGAGACCTTAGGGAGTGGAATATCTCCAAGGACTTAGCTTTGGATAGGGGCGCTTGGAGACTAGCCATCAACGTTCCTGAGCCATGACTTCTTCTACGTGTCTTTATGTTGATGGTACCTTTGGGTTTCATATCTAGCCTACCCCGACTTGCTTGGGACAAAAGGCTAAGTTGTTGTTGTTGTTGTTGTATCTGAAACCTGTCTCAAGGTATCAAAAAGCTTCTGAGCAGCCCTTTAATAAAAAGGCAACCGATGAGTGTATCAGATAACTGAAACTGAGCAGCCCTTATGGGCTAAAAGGTAACCAATGAATGTATCGGATCCTCTGATAACTGAAACTGGCATTGTGCTTTAACTTGAGTCATTATATATAAGTTTTAAAGTCTGCAGCTTCTGTGCTCTCTGCGGTACTTCCATTATTTTAATGTGCTCTGCAAAAACGGTTGTGAAATAAATTGTGGTTTGGATGGAAAACCCGAATAAGTTTACATAAGTTGTGTTTATACAGCTGTTGTTTTTCTCAAACTTGTGTGATTTTGAACCCAGTAATATCTACCGTGCAGTCTAGAACAAACAAAGTGATCATAATCACGACAGTTGTGCTCTGGGCTTTGAATTATTTAAAATATTTTAGAATATGTCAACTTGTCAAGATTAAATCAGCATTCGATTCTTTATCACTGGATATGAAACTCCAATTCATGGCAAAAACATAGGTCCAATATAATTTATTGGAATGTGGCTGCAAACATTGGTGGACAATTGGACATAGTGCATTCTTGAGAACACGGAAAGTAAATATCATCTCAGAGTTCTTGTTATGCTTCTCTGGTTGGGCCCAGCACTACCACACAAAAAAAGAAATCTGGTCCGTGATCTGAATTTTGCTAAAATAACGCTTACCATTTGAAGTGTGTTTGCATTTCAAGTAATTCTATGTTTCATTAATTTGATTTCTGCCTGCAGGTTTTCATTGCTTGTGGTTTAGGTAAAGGAAAAGGTACTCCAGATGATCCATACCGCAAACCAAATCCTGGAATGTGGTGGTTGATGGCTCAGCATTTCAATTCCGGAATTGATATCGACATGGATAAGTAATCACTCTATTCTCAGAAAATATTTCAGTTTCACATAACCATATTACCAGTAGGCTGTCACAAAATCACTCTTAATCAACAATTTCAAAGAACTGGACTTCACTTTCAATGTGACTCCAAAAAAAAAACGCTTTTAAGCATGGCTTGTATATTTTATGGTCTGGAACCACATTCTGTCTCACAAGCTTTACCTGTTTCTACTTGCTCATATGGAGGTAGTTACCATGCGGGATAAAGGCATGCTAGTGGGATTGCATCTGCATGCTACCTTGTCCTAATCACTAGAAGAGTTTGCCCCCACAATTTGGAGTCCGAGTCATGGTTATTTCTTCGGAATTGTTTGCCCTATATATATATATATTCAAAATAAGCTACTGTTAGATTATGAGGGATTTAATCTTTATTGGATGTCATATTGCAACATTTTTTCACTTGAAATAACTACAATTCTAGTGCCTTGGTGAGGAGCATTGCTTCTCATGGAAATCTGTTGTCATGATAAGAGTGTTAAACCCAGACAGAGTAGGCTCCAAGACTTTCTCTTTACTATACATGTGTTTTCTGGGCTAGGCTTGATCAAGATTAGATATGGCAGGCATTCTTCTTTAAAAGAAGAGAAGATTTTGAACTGCTTGAGTTGCCCGTTGCAAGAACAGAGGATGCGTTCTTCTGTATTTGATGTAAGCTATCCACAAGCTCTTCTGAAATTTGCTGTATAATTTCAGGTCTTTCTATGTTGGTGATGCTGCTGGGAGGGAGAACGATCATAGCGATGCTGATATAGAATTTGCTAAGGTATGACAATGTCTGAATGAGCAATCAACAGAGCATTTTTTCCTTATTCAATTTTAAACAATTCGAAAGGCTTCACCTGTCATTCAGAGAAATTATATAGCAATCTGATTCACAAGACATTGCCAGGTCAATTAGAAACTGAGATCTGTCTGTACCGTGCAAAGCAGGAACTTTTTTAGATATCCATTTTCAGTTGAAATTACTTGGATGCTATGCTGCTTGTAGTTAGCACTATTTGTTTGTTACTCGTTATTTCTCATTATTACATTATCATGTTTGGGATAAGTAGGCCTTCATTAGCTGACGTGTGGTGTTTCCTATTATAGGCCATCGGTCTGAAGTTTCATGTTCCTGAGGAATACTTCGGTCCCTAGGAGTTCTGAGATCGGTTGAGCAAGAATGCAAGATGCTTATGCTACAATGGTAATGTAGTTTCTGGATGTTGCGAGCTATCCTGATGTGGAAATCTGCCCTTGGCCGTTTTAACCGTCTAGTAATATCTTTGCTATTCTCAGGTGGAAATGTAATGCTAAATGCTTACTGAGATAACGCAGGATTTCAGCATTTTTTATGGATTCAGTCTTGCCTCTTTTTTTTGGGCCAAATTCAGGACACTAGCCTTGAACCTATATATAGGTGATGACTGCTGAGGCAATCGGGTCCTGGACTCCTGCTCTTATATGTAACGATCGACGAATAGGCATACTGAGGGTGAGGGTAATACGATCACTCTCAGATCAGTCAGGTCAAGCAGCGGACGCAGATGCGGCTGCGGTCGTGGCCGTATTGGCCTCGTGATAGGCGTTTTATCCTTTTCTGTTTCTCCTCGGACAAAATTTTGTTTAACTTCTAATTTTGCATGAACAAGCATCATTTCATTACATTTTCAGTTGATTTTTTCTTGGGTTTATCTATTCTTTTGATATGGAGTACGGGAGTATGTGCCTTAATTGTACTCGGCAGGGAATCAGTGATCCTACTGCCAATAGCAGTGTTATCCATTTCCCATATTATTTGCGTTACCAGTTTGTGAACCAAACAATGTCAAAGCGCTGCGCTAAGAGCAAGTCATGCCAGAGCTGGTCAGTGCAATTGCATTTTGCACCAACGGCTAGCGATGATTCTCTCCCCCCATAGGTTTGGTTCGGGCTTGTCGTTAGGGTTTTTGGTCTGCAGCACACTACCAAAGTGTAGTTTTGTGTGGTGCACACTCTGAATTTCAATTTAGTACACAACACACCGCAAAAGTACTTCTTGGTCCGGAACACACCGAGTCAGGTAAAATAAGCTTGCTCAGCTAAAAGGAGAGGTACAAGGACTATTTTGCCCTCAAGTCCACATGTTATTCTTCTCCCTTCTCTCACCTTCATCCACTTTTCTTATCTGCCTCTCGAGGTGAATAGGTGGAACAGCAATGTGATAAGCTTGCAGGAGATGGCCTCTTTCATCCATTGGCTGGCCCAGATGAGACCGCACGCCCGCACGAGAAATGATGATGCACATCGCGAGGGGAAACTAGCCCCTGCGGCACTTCCCAGTTCCAATCGGCGACAACAAGGAGGGACATCGACATCGGCAGTGGTGAAGGCAGCCATGGCGAGTCAAGAGAACCTGCTGTGCACAAGCCTCTTGTTTCTGTCCGTTGTCGCTCCTCATCGTCGATTGGCTCATGCATGCCAGCCGGCGGCAACGACGACAGCGAGATCAGGCAGCACGGTTCGTGCGCAAGCGGCGCCGAGGCATGGTGGGCAACAACGCGGCTTGTGGTAGTCGGCTTGAAAGAGTGCCAGTGGGAGCTGGAGTTTCGGCAGAGGAAAAAGCTAGCGGACTGCGGGTGACTGGTGAGAGAAGAACGGATGAAATTAAGAGGAGAGGGAGAAGATGACAGGTGGACCCAAGGGCAAAATGGTCCTTTTACTCTCCTTTTAGCTAAGCAAATTTATTTTATCAGATGCGCGTGTGTTACAGACCAAGAAGTGTTTTTTCAGTGTGCTGTGTACTAAACTGATATTCAGAGTGTGCACTACACAAAACCACACTTTGGTAGTGTGCTGCAGACAAAAAAAACCCTTGTCGTTATTCCTGACGTATTACTCCGTACACGGCAACGGCTAGCGACGCCATGCTCGAGGTTTCTGCTACGGTTGGTCCTCACGCGACAGCACGAGAGTGGACTGTTAAAAAAAACGAGAGTGGAATGTAGAGCACGCTTGTGTTCGGTTCCTCCAGCTCGTGCTCTGCCGGCAATCATCAAATAAGCAGACGAACATATCGTCAGAAGACAACTAATACCAAATGCAGACGGGCAATAATCAAATAAGCAGCTAATAACAAATCCAAATGGAAATGCATAAAACGACGACGAACACGCAAATCGCTTTGCCACCATTCCCGTTCACTCAATCAATCACTTGTTCAGACTTCATATGCCATCCATGGAATCCACGCAAGATGACTAATCCGATCAACACAAAGGCAGCAGCGGCTTCCAGTTCCAGATGCTTAAAGACTAAAGGCACATCAGGGGCCTGTTTGGATGGTGGGGTAAATGAGTAAATGGGGCAAATTTACCCCTAATTTACCCCTAAGGTGCCAAACATGTAGGGCAAATGTGGTGGGGCAAATGTTTTGCCCCCCTAATTCCATTTACCCCTAAAAGGTAGCAAATTGGAGCAAATTTGTGGTGGGTCCCGCTCTCCCTCTCTCATCCACATCCACATTTACCCCTCCATCCAAACACCCCAAGGGGCAAATATTAGTAGGGGCAAATCATTTTCCTTGGGTAAATATTTACCCCTACCATCGAAACAGTGCCCAGATCACCACACCTCCGGGCGACTTCCATGGACACGAACGCGTCGGCGCAGCCGCGCAGGCGTATTGAACTGGTCCTCCGTCAGCTTGCGCTTGTCCCAAGCGCTGACGCGCACGTGGTGCGGCTTCTCCATCCGCACGCCCATCACCTCCCGCACCAGCGCCGGCGGCCCCGGCGGCGCGGCTCGGGCCTCCCGAGCGCGCGCGCGGTGAGGCGGCGCGGGTCCACCGTGTGCGCCACCTCCCGGCCCGTACTAGTCCCGCGGCCCCGGCCGCGTCGTCGCGGATCCCGACCCCGACGAACGAGAACCGGCGGTCCGCGGTCGACGAGGAAGTCGGACGACGCGTCGGGGACCGTAGCCGGCGCGGAGTATCCGAAAGACGAGGCGGCGGCGGCGCGATGCGGAGCCGCAAAGACGGCAACGGAGCCCGGCTCGCGGGCGGGCGCCACTCCACGTCGAGGCCGACGATGAACAGGTGGTGGTGGCGGCGGCGGCGGCGGATGCGGTACGTCTCGTCCAGCCACGACTCCACCACGGCGCCGGACTTGGTGAGCGTTGCGTCGAAGAGGTGGTCGCCGTCGAACGACAGCTCATACGTGTCGCGTCGTCGTGGGTAGTAGGCCTCGATCTCGGTCGCCATGTCCCTCCGGCGATCTCTCTACCTTTCTCCCCTCTCCCTGCCTTGGGGTCTTCGAGTGAGTGGTGTCTGGTGTGTTGGAGTCTTGGAGACGGAGATCAGGCGGACTCGTGCGCTCAGATGGGAGCCACCTCCCACATGTATAACGGTGAGGGGAAGTGGGGAACAGCACGGTAACAAAGACGCTATTGTGTTGCCCGCTCTCGAATCGATTTGAAATTTCGGGGGGCACAGATTCCCTCTCGTGTTTCTTTCGCGCTAGCGTAAATTGAAGTTTTGAAGATTTAAACATGATTATAAAACAAATTATACGGCGCGACAAAATCTATGAGCTTCAATTAGTTCATCATTATAGATTATTTATGTAGTGCAACATTGTCTAATAACGATATAATTAGTTCAATAGTAGATTCGTCTCCTAAATTGAGAGTTAGGAAATGTATTTTGTCATTAATTGGCATTTAATACATCTAAATAGTACTCTTGATTTGATAAAAGAAAATGTTTAGGCTAGTCTCAATGGGAGTTTCGTAAAGGGTTTCATAGACATTAATTATCATGACACATCACCAATTTTGCTTATGTGACCAGTTATTTACGAGGAGAGAAGAGGGAGTTTCATTAGATGTGAGATGAGTGTCATCATAGTTAAACTCTTACGACACAATTACCTAGTTCTCAATATGTGTAACTGTGCAACGAAATTGTGGACTGAGACTGGCCTTAGTATAGCGACAACTCCAAAACACAACTTGACCTTTTTTAGTAATAATATATATATATATAGAACAGTTGTATATGTATATTTTTATGAAATGATTTTCAAAACAAAACTATTATATGATTCTCACATTTCTAAACTCGACAACTTAAAAATCATTCATCCTTTATTTTCCCAACTCAAATATTGTCCAAACGACTTCTTTTACCAAACTAGAGGGAGTATCTGTATATTTGAGATAACAGATAAATAGTAAAATGTTGTGAAACTTACCACAACTAACATCCGTTGATTCGAGATAACATGTACCTCAACATGTCATCACGTACGTACTCCCTCCGTTCCATATAAAAGTGCAACCCCAATTTTTGAAAAAAAACCAACAAAGAATGCAATTCTAGAAAATAGATCTAATTGCCTTCCTATTTAAGCGGTCAGATTTGATTTGCATGACAAAACTTACAGCATTTGGCAAACAAATAAGGGTGTTAGAGTTTTTTCATTTCTCCACTGATTTGTCATGGAAAAACTAAAATTGCACTCTTTTATGGGACGGGGGAGTATAGTTCAACATGCAGTTCTCAAACATTTACAACTTCTGAATGTTTGATGTGCAAATTTTCACTGCAAATTTAGGACCTGTTTGGCAGGGTTTCGGCTCCGACTCCTCTGGTGGAGTGGCTTCTCTGGTGATGTTGGAGCCATTTATAGAAAAACGTTTGGTAAAACGGCCTCACTAGTTGGATTGAGATTGTAAAAAGTCGAAATTGCCCTTGCCTACACATTTCCCCCCTTTCCCTTCTCTCCTTTCTTTTTTCCCTTTCCGCTTTCCTTTTTCTCCTATTTTTTCCTTTTTCCCGCTCTCCTCCTTATCCATTCACCTCGTGCGCCTCCTCAAGCCAGTCGCCGCCACCGACCCCGGCCAGTCCCTGCACCCGCAGCCCCACCCTGTCGGATCCTCGACCCGCCCGCACCCGCGCCCCGCTGGCGCCTCGGGCTGCCTTCGATTCGGTGGCTTCGGCGGCTGCGGTGGTGCAGGTCATGCCACTCTCTCTTTTTCCCTCCTTCCCTCTATTTCCCCAATCCCGACCGCTGCATCTCGCCGCCGGCGCCCAACTGCTCGCCGATGTGCCTCCCTCCTCTGCTTCGCTCCACCCCTCCCTCCTGCCGTCAGCCGCCTCCGTTCCGCCCCGTCGGTCGCCGTGGGCCCCATCCGAGGGCAAACCCTGGAAAAAATTGGGCGGGTGAGGTGGAGCTGAATGGAGTCACGAAAATGTGGCTCTGCCTTCGCTTCGGAAGCCACATGAGGCTCTAGCACCAGCTCCACACTCGGAGCCGATGCAAATTCCATCGTTTGGCAGGGCTCCGGCTGTAGCCGCTCATGGAGCCCTGCTAACACATACTCCCTCCGTCCCAAAAAGACCATTCGTTTAGAAAATTTAGGACATGCTAGTAGTTGTGACAAATGACCTTGTTGCCCCTAATTAATCATGCATTGGAATTTGAAAAGAGGCATCAAATAAGCCTTTCATTGGCTCTTTGTGTTTCTCCATGCAATATTTTCTTGGTACTGGTGTTAGTTTAATAAGAATATCATTTAATACGAGCTAAAAGAACACTATTTGTGGGACAAATTTGTTAAGAAATAATTAGTGGTGATCATTAGCCTAATTATGTAATTAACTTAATCATTAATGTGAATAGGCAACCGCTCCCGTACGGGTGTGTCTCTCCCGTACGGGTGCGTCCCCTCCTACCAAAGGGTGCCTGCGTGCCCCTTCACTGTACATAAATAGTGGGGCCCACCCCCACTCCATCAATCAATCACAATTACTGTTCAACGCGTCATCACGCACGCATGCTCTCCTGAGCAACTCACGCACGCCACACAGTGGTTCGAAGGCCTCACCGCCGGCGAGAATGCTGGCATCCCTCCAGGGTGAGCAAAAATGGATCCCCCATTTCGCCTAGTAGAGACTGCCTATGCTACCTATCTAGTCATGCCCATCAATACACACAGAGGTCGCTGCTTCTGCACTGGTGGTGCACGCCATGGCCGCCGCCGTGGTCGACGTAGAGGTCGAGGCTGCCGCTTCCGTGGCCGCCGTGGACCAAGGTCCCCTCCACCACACCGTGCTTCACCGGCCGCTAGCAGCAACCGTTCCTCGATGCCGCCGTACACCACCGGACTTGTCTCTCGGAGTCCATCCCCGGCGGCACAGCGTCTACCGACGCCGACGCCTCCAGAGGAACCACCTCGCCGCCGCCTCGTCGTCCGCATTCGCCGTCCTGCAACACAAGTAGAAGGTGTTGGGGTCTTCCTCGACTTAAACATACCTGCAGATGCAACAATGACGGCGACCGGCAACGCCGGATTTGGCCCTCAGGCCAGACCGACGACCATCTCTTCCTTCACGGCCTCCACCTCAACTCCCGGCCTCGTCGGGCCTACGACGGCGACACACCTGAGCTTCACAGTCGGGACCATGGCGGCTCGCCGTGGTGCCCCGCCGTTCTTCTCCGACGACGGCGGCACGCCATCAGCATCTTCGACACTGGCGACCGAGGAGGCGGCCGCAACCGCACCGAGCCCCTTCGGTCGTGTGGGGGCCGTCGACCGCCGCCCGTGGATCCGGCGCGACACCCGAAGCCCGGCCCCGCGGCGGGGCTCCCCTCCTTCAACCACCGACGGCCGGCCATCGGCCGGCGGCCGGCGGCGCAAGCCGGCGCACAAGGGGGCGGCAAGACACCAAATCAAAAGAAAAACGACGAGAGGGGGAGGAGAGAAGAACGACGGAGCACACCAAGGACCGGCGGATCCGCTTACGGGGGGTCACCGCCGGCCGGCCGGCCGGCCACCGCCCGGCGCCGGCGACGCCGGCATCGCCACCGGGCGCCCCTGCATTGGGCATCTGAGGGGCGGCTGCGGGTTAGGGGAAACCCTAACCGCACCCCCTCCCTTTTATTCGATGGCGCCTGGGCTGGCTGGGCCAACCAGGCCAGGCGGGCCGTTAACAGGCCGGCCGGCCCACAAGCGGTAGACAGCGGCCCAAGTAAAATTAAAATTAAGGTTAATTTTATTTGGAGTAACACAAGGTGATGTGACCTAGGCGCTGGCTGCGATAAGTTCTTACTAAGAGCTTATTTGCCCTGAGATCCGCGCTTTTAGGCAGCTTTTGCTCATCATTGTGAGGTCTACATCTTTATGATGATTACCTTCAAAGTGTATATCCAAAATTTCCTATAAATGACTATCAAGTCAAATTTATTCCTACATGAATTAATAAAAAAAATCATATACCTTAATTTTGTAAGAATCATCTTACATATATATTTTGCCTACTTTTACAACATAAATTTACATCAGTAAATTAATCCTATACATGGTTCTTTCATGTAGGAAAATGGCTAAATTAATCAATAAAGACTTCACTGAACTTGCTGCCGATGGTAGTAATTACCTAACCTGGGCTATGGATGTCAAGATTGTGCTAACGATCAAAGGTTTCATTAATACAATTAATGAACCAAATCCAAAAAATCCTATCCCAGAGGCACAAAAGTTTGCAACCTTGCATTTTCTACGACACCATCTCCACCATGACCTCAAAGCAGAATACATGATGGAAGATGATCCTAAGAAACTTTGGGACTCTCTCAAAGAACGCTATAATCAACAACAAGGCGTCATTCTGCCCGAAGCAAGACGGGAGTGGTCACTACTCCGTCTCATGGATTACAAATCAGTTGCAGAATACAATTCTGCTGTCCATAAGATTTGTACCAAGCTTCGATTTTGCAATCAACCTTTGGATGATGCAGAAATGATAGAAAAGACTTTATCTACTTTTCTCCCTGCTAACAGGATATTGCAACAGCAATACCGTCGCCACAAGTATACTAAATATTCTCACTTAATATATGATTTACTCCAAGCAGAAAAGCATGATGAGCTCTTAACAAAGAATCATCAAATGTGCCCTGTGGGTGCAGCACCTCTGCCAGAAGTGCATTTCAATGCTCAGAATAATAATAATAAAAAGTTCAATGGCAAGAAATTCAAAAGGAATTTCAAGGGGAAATGGAAGAAGCGGAATTTTAAGAAAGGCAAGGGTTCTAGCGACAACAAGGACACTTTCAAGAAAAATAATGCTCATGACAACTCTCAAGCTTGTCAGAGGTGCGGTTGTCACAATCACACCACTAGAAAGTGCCACTCTGCTAAGCATTTTGTTGATCTCTACCAAAAGCATGCTGGAAAGCAAGTTCATGGGGACAAGTTTGAAGCACACTTCACTACTCACACTCCGGGTGCCGATTGCTCCAAGGATGTTCCCGCGGAACACAACAAGGAGAAGGATCCAATGCAATTGGACGAATTCTTCGGCACAGACGACATGATGATCGATAGCATCGACGATACCGACAACATGCTTGTGGATGGACCATCCAATGACGTGTTCGAAGACATGTCTTAGTTTTATGCTCCCCGACAAGACCTTCGTTCTATAGTTTCAAAGAACTTCGTTCTATAGCCATATTTATGTAATAATTGTGTTGTAATAATTGTTGTCACACAATATTATAAGACATATGCTACTTATAATATTATCGAATAAAGTATGTATTGTATAATCTATGAGTTCAAAACTTATAATTTATTTTACTCATTCTAGATTATCCTACGTGAACAATCCAAATGGAGGAAGAACTTTGTTTGGTGGATAGTTGCACAACTAACACCATACTCAGAGAACTTAAATATTTCCAAACTCTCAAAAAGAGTAAAGGAAATGTCACAACCATCGCGGGACGCGATGCTATAATTGTTGGTTCAGGACGAGCCACATTAGTTCTCCCTATGGGTACTCAAATAGTAATTGAGGATGCACTCTTGTATCCCGATTCAACTCGTACCTTATTGAGTTACAAAGACATCCGTCGCAATGGTTTCCATGTAGAAACAAATAGTGACAATAAAGATGAATATCTATTCATCACTAAACACGACGGATATAATAAGCGACCGCTTGAGAAAATTCCTTCACTATCATCAGGATTGTATTACACATACATCAAACCCGTACAACATGTTGCATACAAGGTAATTTTTCAAAATCTTGATGTCTTCAAGATTTGGCATGATCGCCTTGGTCATCCCGGCATAGGGATGATGAAAAAAATTATCGGCAATTCAATTGGTCACAAATTAAACACATCAAAATTTACCAAGCCATCAGACTTTGTGTGCACCGCATGTGCCATGGGAAAATTAATTTTAAGACCCTCTTATCTTAAAATAAAGGCTGAACCACTACAATTTCTTGAACGCATTCAAGGAGATATTTGTGGTCCTATACATCCATCAACTGGACCATTTAGGTACTTCATGGTACTTATTGATGCATCTAATAGATGGTCCCATGTATGTTTATTATCTACAAGAAACCATGCTTTTGCAAGGTTCATTGCTCAAATTATCAAATTAAGAGCACATCATCCTGAATATGCTATCAAAACCGTCAGGATGGACAATGCCGCTGAATTTACTTCGCATGCCTTCAATGACTATTGTATGGCTCTAGGCATAAATGTGGAACACTCTGTTCCATATGTACATACACAAAATGGATTAGCCGAATCTCTTATCAAGAGAATAAAGTTAATTGCTAGACCATTCCTACAGAATTGCAATCTACCAACATCATGTTGGGGTCATGCGGTATTACACGCCGCTGATTTGATTCAAATTAGACCTACTGCATACAACACGGTTTCCCCGTTGCAGTTAGTACGTGGAAATCAACCAAGTATTTCCCATCTGCGAAAATTCGGTTGCGCCGTATACGTACCGATATCACCACCGCGGCGTACATCAATGGGCCCCCCTAGAAAATTGGGAATATATGTAGGGTACAAATCACCGTCAATCATTAAGTACCTCGAACCCCTTACAGGGGATTTATTTACTGCCCGGTATGCTGATTGCATCTTCGATGAGGACAATTTCCCGGCATTAGGGGGAGACAAGTACCAAACAGAATGCCAGGAAATAAATTGGAATACCACAGGTATCCAGTCCTATGATCCACGTACTATAGAATCTGAACGTGAAGTTCAGAAAATTATCAATTTGCAAAACATTGCGAATAATCTGCCAGAAGCATTTACTGATTATAAGGGTGTCACAAAATCACATAATCCTGCTGCAAATGTACCAGAAAGAGTAGAGATTCCTACTCAAGAACTCCCAAATCAAAATAAGAGGGGGAGAGGTACTGCAACAAAGGATAAGGCTATACAAAAGCCTCCGCGGAAAACTAGGAAGGTCACTTCCACAACAGTAAATGCAGATCAACATCAAGTTGACAGACACAAATTGGATATTATAAATCCAAATAATATGGATGTTCAACAGATACATCACATACCTAGCACAAGTGCACAAAATAATATAAGTGCTAGGACATCGGAAGACCCAGACTCTATCGTTGTGGGAGATCATGATGAGTCACAAGGGTGTGACGCCCCAGGTTTTTAATTAACCCTAACAGCCGGTCAAAGTAGTCAACAGTGGTCAAATCACGGTCAACCTGGGCCCTCACCTCGAAAAACTCACCAACCTACCCTAGTGACCCCCTTTGACTAGTAAACACACTTGTGGGGCCAACCCATGGTCAACGGCTTGGTCAAAACCCTTCCCACCCTAGTGTCCATAGGTGTCTGCCGGAACTTTTGCCGCTTTCTCCAAAATTCACCTAAACACTTAAAATTCTACCTTTATGAAAGTTGTCCATCTTGATGAGGGACACAACTTTCATGTAGATTGGCATTTCAAATTTTGAGTGGAAAAGCTTGAAAAATTAATTGCAAGACAGAATTCACTGTTTGCAAAGACAGGCTGACATTCAAAGTTGGCATTCATGCAATTCAAATTCTGTGAAGACAAACCCTATATAGCCTTTGTAGAAGTTGTTAAGGGTAGTTACATCTACAACTTTGGTATTCACCACTTGGTCAACTTCTACACAAAAATTTGGAGCAATTTCATTTCAAAAGCAGCACCAGCAAAACAAAATCAGGCAGAACGCCGGCGCGCCGCGCGTCGCCGGCCGCCGCCGGCCGCCGCCCGGCGTCCACGCCCACGCCTCCCGAGGCCGCGCGCCGCCCAAGGCACGCTGCGCCCGAGCCGCCCGCGCCCCGACGCGCTCCCCCGCCCGAGGGCCTCGAGTCCGCGCCGCCGCACGCGCGCGCGCGCCATGCATAGGCTCGCGGGTCCGTCGGCCGGCGTCGCCGCCGTACGCGCGCGCGCCCGAGCCCCCGTAGCACGGCGGAGTATCTTTGCCGTCACCCGCCGTCACCCACGGACACCCCGAGCCACCTATAAAAGCCGGTCGTTCCCCCTCCGCGCGCCACCCCCAAGCCGCACCGCCCGCCATTGCCGCCGCCGCCCGGAGCTCACCTCCCCGCTCGCGCTCGCCGTCGACCAACTGCTCCGGTCGCTTCCCTAGGCACCCGTAGACCTCCCAAGCTTGCTTCTTCGCCCGGCACGGCGCTTCCTCGCTTCTTTTCCCCGAGCCGCCGCAGCCATCGCCGCCGCCCGCCGTTGAACCCCCTCGCCGCCGTCCCTTCGCCCCAACGCCGGTCACCCACCGCTCCTAGGTGAGCCTGCGGTCGAGCCCGGCGGCTTGCCCGGCGGGAGCGCCGCCGGCTCGCCGGAGTTGGCCGGTACCACGCCGCCCTCCCCGGCCAAGGGCCGGATTGCATTGATTTCAATCTGTTTAGGGTGTTCTGTGTAAAAGTTAGGACCTGGTTGCTTTGAAACCTATCTAAGTTTTCTTGCAAGTCAATCCAGAGCACTAGAAAATTCATTGAAATTTGTAGAAAATTCAGAAAAATGCCAAACCAATTTTGTTGGTTCAGGGCAAAAAATCCCACAACTTTTATTATTCTCACATGGCTTGATTCTAAATATATTTAACATGAAAAATACAAATGTGAAAAACCTAGATCTGTCATAACTTTAAATCTACAGCTCCTCTGTATCTAAATTTTGGATATGTTGTGTGTCTTGTTTGGACTAGCTCTTGTGCCAAAAATTGCACAAAGTTATGAAGTTAATCTTGTTAAATAAATTGTTGTCCAATTCTGCAGAAACTTCCTAGATGATTTTTCTAGCTAAAAGTATTTATGTTTTTGTGCTCAACTTGTGCACACTGTCTTGTTATGTCACAATACACCTCTTGTGAATTAATCATGATTTTTGATGTAACATAAATATTTATTCTCAATTTGTGCATGATTTCCTTTGTAAATTAATGAACTAAGATCAGTAGGATTTCTAGGTGAATATGTTGGTTCTTTAGGATTGTTTAGGACCAGAGAGCATGCATGAGAAAGTCTGGATCATTTGGAGGCTTATTTTATTTTTGTATGCATTTAATTGGAATCAGTAGCTAGTCTTTGTTATTTTCTATAATATTTAATTTCCTAGCTTCCAAGCATCACATGTGGGTCCAATGGACCAGTATAGGTGCTAATATGCCTAACAAACACTTCTTTGAATTTTTGGTAATTTATTGCTTAATAAAAGCTTAAAAGCCCTTTTAATATTAAAGAAAAGTTAAATAAAGGGAAGCCCCCTATTTAATTCTTTGTCCTTTTTGAAAGTATTGCCTAAATTAATTAAAAGATAATTGATATCCTTGCTGATAAGAAATTAATTCATGAATAAAAATATTGTTCATACCCTTGCTTGTGAAAGGAAAAGGACCACACCTTCACATGAAATAACAAGTACAATAGAAACCTTTATTTAAATGTACAATAAAAGAATAACTCATGTACAACTAATAACCTTCCTAAAAGAGATGTACTATCTAGATGCTCGTTACGGTGAATATGACCAACAAGAGTTGGATAAGATAACAAGCTATCACATCACCTGAACTTGCATTGCATTCCGTGTAGATCTTCCGGACGGAGATTACTCCCTTGTCCCGGAAACCGAGGAAGGAGGAGCGGAAGCTTTGCTGCAGAACGTGGAAGTGCTCGACGACACCGAGGGTGCCCAGGCTAACCTAGCTGACGAAGGCAAGCTCCGGTGCATCTAACCTAGCTTTCAAATTGCTTATTCAATTATCTATGGATGATTGTGCATTTACGTTCAGGAGTTGAATAAAACCCTAGATGCATGATCCCTAGGTACCTTTGTCCTTACTAGAATGATAGGTCGATAGCTGCTAAGCTATAGGACCGTTACAAGTCGGGTGATGACCTCACTCGCGAGAATAGGTTCCTAGATAGGAATCACAATATATCCTTTATTGGATTGCTCATGTGGTAAGAGCATGGGATTTGGGCTCCGGTCCAGTGGTTATGTGGGTTAAGTGTTTGAACGTACTAAGCACATGTCGGGTATGGGACCGGTAAGCCTAGTACCTTAATGAGGTGGCGAGGGATCCTACTATTACTACTCTTGGGATTCGCTCTCACGGCTAGCTACGGTGGTGTATGGTGACTCGGGTATCTCGCGGGGTATGCGGATAGCCCGCACCAAAGACTCGTAAGATGCGATCCCGACCCGAGGATTTTTGGAAACGGCACCGGGAAAGTTGTCCTTGCGGGGGCGACCCTACCGTGTGTTTAGATCCACCTTGCAAGGTTTAAATCAATCGATTGTCGGCCTCTCACCGTTATCTGAGACTACTTACTCCACTAGTCATGAGATCCCTAATGATGGAAGTTGATGAATATTATGCTTGATTAATTGTATTATACAACTTTGTCTGTACTAGTTGGCTAATGTAGTAAAGATTAAACCTACTAGAACTTGTGCTAAAATCTTGAAAGTATGGACCTACTCTTTGTTACTTTTCAGCAAAGGCAACCCAGTAGCCAAAAAACCTTGCATGTCTAGATTGGGTGAAGTAGTTATCACCGACGGGTAAGTCTTACTGAGTATTAGTATACTCAGCCTTGCTATACTATGTTGATCCAGGTAATGCTTTCGGTGATGTGTGGCCCGGAGAGATCCCGCCCGGCTGGGAGCTGGAGTGGGTGGAGGACGACTACTGAAGGCATCATGGATGGCCTCCCATGGTGTTGCCGCTTCCGTGAGTTTATTTCCGCTGCTTTCAAAACTCTGAACTATTTCGTTATGGCAAAAACTGTGGTTTGTAATAATTAAACCCCTCGGGGTACGAATTTGGATATTAGTGTGATGTATCTCTGGACTCGCCTTCGAGTGAGTTTTAATGCATATATTCGATCCTTGTTGCTATTCAAGTGATTTACCGGGCGTTAACCCGGCAACTAACGACAGGATGATACTTTATTATCGCTTAATGACCAAAGTGGATTGGTTTAGGCGATAGTACGGTATTTTCCTGGGCGGGTTGTCACAAAGGGGTACAAGAAATTTCCATTAATTATATTGATTCTGGAGAATCATATAATAGAAAGACTACAAATGTCGACATTTACTTTGCCACTAAGATTGCAAGTGAACTTCGCATTGATCCAGAACCTAAGTCCATGGCAGAGTGCATCAAGCACTCCGACTGGGTCAAATTGAAGGAAGCAATCAAGGCAGAATTAGACTCGCTCAAGAAACGAGAGGTATTCTCCGCAGTGATGCCTACTCCTCGTCATATTTTTCCTGTGGGATCAAAATGGATTTTCGTCCGTAAAAGGAATGAAAACAACGAGGTGGTGAGATACAAAGCGAGGCTTGTAGCACAAGGGTTCACGTAGAAACCCGGCATCGATTTCAATGAAACATATTCTCCAGTTATGAGTGGTATAACATTCCGATATCTAATATCATTGGCAGCACAAAAAGGTCTATCCATGCATCTCATGGATGTAGTGACAGCATATCTATATGGGTCACTAGATTCGGTTATATATATGAAAGTTCCGGAAGGAATTGATATCCCGAACAAGAATCATTCACGCAACATGTATTGTGTAAAACTTCAAAAGTCATTATACAGCTTAAAACAATCGGGAAGAATGTGGTACAACTGACTGAAGGAATTCCTTCTTCAGAAGGGTTTTTCCAACAACGATGATTGCCCATGTGTATTCATCAAGAAATCCTCAATTGGATTTTGTTATTGTATCTGTATATGTTGATGACCTTAATATCATTGGAATCAACGAGATATAGATGAAACACACAACCATCTTAAGACAGAATTTGAAATGAAAGATTTGGGTAAAACCAAATTTTGCTTGGGTTTACAACTTGAGCATCTCCCAATAGGGATTTTAGTACACCAGTCTGCTTATATCAAAAGATTCTACAGAAATTCAATGTGGATAAATCATATCCACCCAAAACACCTATGGTCGTACACTCTTTTGAAATTGATAAAGATCAATTCAGACCTAAAGGTGAAAATGAAGAGGTATTAGGAACAAAAGTTCCATATCTCAGTGCCATTGGGGCATTAATGTATATCGGAAATTGTACCAGGCCTGACATTGCATTTGCGGTAAACTTGCTAGCTAGATACAACGCTGCTCCAACACAACGCCATTGGGCGGGAGTTAAGAATATCTTCAGATATCTCATTGGCACAATGGATCTTGGATTATTTTACAAAATTAACCAAGATAAAACATTAATTGGATACTCAGATGCTGGCTATTTATCAGATCCCCATGAAGCCAGATCTCGGACGGGTTTGTATTCTTACATGGTGGAACGACTATTTCATGGAAGTCATCAAAACGGACTCTAATAGCCACATCCACAAACCATTCCGAAATAATTGCATTATTTGAAGCATCACGTGAATGTGTTTGGCTTCGTAATGATAAAGCACATACAACAATCATGTGGTATAAGTTCAATCATGAACCCTACCATAATGTATGAAGATAATGCTTGTATTGCACAAATGAGAGCGAGGTTATATAAAGAGTAATCTTACAAAACATATGGCTCCTAAATTATTCTATCCTCATCAACTACAAAAGGTAGGAGAGATAGAAATCTTGCAAACTAAATCTTGTGATAATCTTGCAGATTTATTCAAAAAATCATTACCAACATCATTATTCCAGAAAAATGTTTTTGGAATTGGTATGAGACAACTCAAAGATTTGCAAGAATCAGAGGGAGACTCTCTTTGATATAACCTATATAAATAATCATCTGATTAGTGTACTCTTTTTCCTGTATGAGTTTTTTCCTCACAAGGTTTCTCATAAAAGGTTTTAATGAGGCAACAACAATACAAGACCATACCTCATATCACCTAATTTTTCCATTAAGGTTTTAAGGGTGATATACAAGACATATTCTATGTCATATCTTCTGTTTTCTCTAAAAGTTTTTAAGAAGATATAAATCCTTTATCATATTTTCCTATTAGGTTTTGGACAAGGATGTTCAAACATGATCCTCAGATCATTATTCTAATATATGAGTTTTTCCTTACAAAAGGTTTTCTCATACGAATATCTAATAAGACAATAATGCCATATCATTTTCTCCTAATATTTTTCTACTGGGTTTAAATGAGTTTTAGTGGCATATATATATATATATATATATATATATATATATATATATCAAACTCCGCTATTTGGCACCCGGTGTGCCGAATATTATTCAGTACCCGAGCCTCCGCCCCCCACCACCCGATGGCCAGCGGCATCGCACCCTCATCCGCACGTTCCCTCATTTTCTTTGCAGTTCCTGCTTTTCGGTGATCATAGGCAGCCCAGCCTGGCCTGGCCCACCACTTACCGTTCCGTTGAGAACTGTCTACCTGATCGGACCACCATGTTCCACCACCATGTTGCATTCCGCAATATTTTATTTTAATTACTGCAGATAGTAGCATCCAGACGTGGATCGAACAACTCTTCAATATATTTTCAACCGGTTCCCTAGACCGATCAAAAGAAATGCTGGGGATCTTCCTGTACTAGTTAGTTCAAAATCGTATCTGTCAGAGACGGAATTTGAAATTTTTCTATTTAACGGAACTAGCATGTGATGTGTGGTCCATTTAATTTTACTTTTTCCTCAAATATATTAGAAATATTAAAATCCATAAAAAAGATATGATACATCAATTTCATCAATTAGCTCTATCATTTTTTTATTCCTTCACTCATCACAGGTCTAGTCGTATTATATTTGCGAGAACTGATGAACTTGTAAGCACTGCAAACATATAAAAAAGCTTGGAAACATTTAAGAATGATGACGTAAAATTTTATTTTATAAGCACTGCAAACATATAAAAAAGCTTGGAAACATTTAAAAATGTTGTTGTAAAATTTTATTTGACATCAATTGTTAGTAATTTGATCAAGATCAGGGATGTACAACATGTTTGCAAATATGCCACATTCATCCCATCAGTTAAGTAGGCTAACAATTTTTTTAGTTGAACTCGCCAGTCTATGTGCTTATATTCACTCTTGCAGTTCGCTTGTGCATTGTGACCTCTTATCCTACTCACTGCATCCCTGAGATCCTGACCTGCAACAGGAAAACTGGACCAGGTTAACAGTGTCACATAAACTGTGATATGAGAGTAGAAAACCGAATTGTATGAAACCTATCGTGAAGTTTGTTCACCACCAATAGTAACACGAAAAGATGAAAAAGCCGCTACTTTCCAACTGAATATTGAACCATAGAGCCTTAGTTATTTGCAGAGAAACAAGCTTGGTAATTTATCATGTCACTAAATTTGGGACACCATAACAAAGCAGAACTGGTTGCTTCTGCATCCAGCTGTAACTAAAGTTGGGACTGCTAAATGCTAATTGATTGAAAACACCATAAGGTGTGCCCAAACTCAATTTAATTCTTACTTGTAACCGTTATACAAAATCGTCACCACCAACTTGGCCAATCATGCAACCGCAGGAAGGAACAAATGCTAATTAACTGAAAACACCACAATTAGGTGCCCCTTAGTCTCATTAATCCATCTGTCCAATTATAGAATTAAGACGGACAGGTAGAACCTTATAGGGGGCAATCTTTCTATTAATGGGTGGTGATGTGCAGTGTGAACTGATCCGTGTAACACTGCTGGTTATATGACTCAAAGGCCATGACCTGAAATGAAAACAACATTACCACTGTAACAAGAAAGAATAATGGATACTGCAAGCGAAAATGCAAGGATTAGTTTCTGAAAGCTAGTCATCTCAATTGTAACAATAAAAAGTGTCAATTTCTATTTGAATACCATGATTTCGCAGTAGCCGATTCATCTTATCATCATCATAAAAACTGGGTAGTTTGCAATTTGGATGCATAGATTTTGTGAGAGCCATTAAATAGTACTGTTTGAACACACAAAATCCTGATGACATAAAACATCATGAGGTACCATACTAGAATCATCTGGAATAAAATGAGGATGACAGCCACTGAGAGACGAATGACTGCTTGAGTTCCTTTTCTATGCATTTCTACAAACAATTTGTGTGCTGCCAGAGCACAGGAGATGGAGCACCACCTGGATTCTCTTGCATTGGAGAGATTAGGCGTGTATATCTCAGAAAGCTAGAAGAACACGGATAGGGGATGCATGAGGAGAGTAGACCTTGGATCTTGATGAAGTGGTGCCCATATTTGCACAGAGGACGACACTCGCTCCGCATCACCACTACTGGCGCGTCATGAGTTTCCATCTTACCCAAATCAGCTTTACATTTGAGTATTTGACAATCTACCTTAATCCATCCCCATCCAAACTGTACAACAAAAATCTATTAGAAAAGGTCGATCTTTTTGCATACAAATCCAACATCATCACGAAGATAGAAACAAGATGGTTTCAGATTGGTACCTTGGCAAGCGTTGTAGGGAGCTTGGCAAGGAAGAAGCTGATGCTGGCCGTAGGTGAAGAACTAAAGACGAAGGCACAGCTCGCAGCCACTGCAGGATGAGGTACCGCAGGGCGCACGATGTCGCCTGCAGAGGACGGAGAGTCGGCCTTCCGCGGTGCCGTCACCTGCAAAGGGCGGAGAGGCCCCAAGGGCCATGCACGGCGTCGTCGTCTGCGCACGCTGTTGAGGACATGATGCCGGCGGGCTCAGGTACCGCGTGCACCGTCGCCGCCTGCAGGAGGAATGGATTCAAGTAATTGGAAAATACATCCGTAGATCCAAAACAAATCAAAGAAATTCGATCTACACACGGCATGTCTATCATTAATCTCTTGCAAAACAGTAAAGGGAATTCACCTTCACGAGGGGTGGAGGTGAATCCAGCGGCCCATGTAGCCGGAGGCTTGGTCCCCGGGGGCATCTGGCCACCACCGCCGCCGACGTCTCCGCGCAGCTGTTGCATCGCAGGGGAACTGCCAAAATGGATCATGATCTACTGAGTTTCTTTTTAATTAAATATAAAAATACATAATATCAGCTAGTGGGCTTGTGGGCCAATTTGACCAGTACCGCGTGCGGCAAGCGACGTCCAGGCGACGGGATGGAGCGGCTCGGGTACGGAATTGCTTATTCCATACCCAGGTGCCATATAATATTATTCTACATATTGGTTCCTCTTCAAGTTTTCTCATAGGGTTTTTAGAGGAGTTTTACAAGATAATATCCAAGGAAGATTGAAGTCAAATTACATCAAGATCTCATGAAGCTATTGATCCAGGGGAGTGTTAAAAAATAATTAGTGGTGATTATTAGGCTAATTATGTAATTAACTTAATCATTAATGTGAAGAGACAACCGCTCCCGTAAGGGTGTCTCTCTCCCGTACGGGTGCGTCCCCTCCTACAAAAGGGTGCCTGCGTACCCCTTCACTGTACATAAATAGTGGGGTCCCCCCACTCCATCAATCAATCACAATTACTGTTCAACAAAATTTTGAAAGCTATATGAACAGTCTTTGCAGGACGGAGGGAGTACCCTTAATCCATAACATCGAGTCATATCTTCTCTCACAGCACGTACTTCAATGCACACTTTTGCAAGTTGTATAGTATAAATTGTAATATTCCGTGCAAATTTGTGCATCTAAACCGTAGTAACCTGCAGGCCATTACTATACATGTCCCTGCGGCGGGCTTCCGGCTGTGACATCTCTGCTCCGCTAGACCGCTACTCACCGAAAAGTCTGCGCACTTTGTCAACCGTCAAACCAATGCTTCCACGGGAAGAAATCCCAAGAACCGGTGGGCCCGAAGAAACCGCAGAGTGCTGCGTCTCCATCCATCCGGCCATCCCATTGTTCATCCTGTTGTTCACGAATTTTTTTTATTTTTTAATCCTTTTTCATCTAATTTATTAAAAATAACCCGGGCCCAACTAAAATTGCAAAAACTAGCCCTTTTTGTCGCGCCAGGCCGCGTGGCGCGACACCTCATTGAGTCGCGCCACATGCCCCGGCGCGACTCGAGCGCCACGTCGGCCGGGCGCGCGCGGCGTTGCGAGGTGGAGAGTGAGTCGCGCCGGGGCATGTGGCGCGACTCAATGAGGAGTCGCGCCACGCGGCCTGGCGCGACTCACTCACGATACAGGGGGCCGCCGGGCCCCTTTCTTTCTTCCTCCTCCTTTCTTTCTCCCAAACCGAGCTCCCTCCCATGGCGTCGCCCCCCGCCCCCCTCTAGATCCACTCCATCCCTCACCCATTTTGAAGAGGAAAGTGTGGGAAATTGCTCGTGGAAGGTAACTCCTCCATTCTAACCAATTAGTTTTCGCGGATTCCATCGTTTTCGTTGGATTTGAGGTGGTTAGGTTTAGTGAATGATTTGAGATAGATAGCGTGATTGAGTACGAATCGGGTATGATTTAGTGTAGTGTATCGTTCAAGTGACCGATGTTAACCTCTTCTTATCGTCTAGTTTATCTTGCATGGTAGGATTTCATCATTTTCATGTTGGATAGTGTATATGCTATTGATATGTGAGATGAGTGTTGGTATAATCAATTTAATTTGTGGTTGTGTGTAGATGGATTGTTTAGTACGTATATTTTCGGGTGGCATAGTTGATGACAATGGGGAGTTTAAAAGCATGAGGCAACAAGTAGCAAGATTTGATAGTCCTCCAACTTTTGAAGATATTAAAACCCGAGTGAGTACTTTGTTCAAGGTTGGTAATGAGGGGGAGGAATTAAGGATTCACGGAAGGTTTGACTCCGGTGAGAAAAGAAGTCACTATGTGATGATGCCTATTAGTTGTGGCGATGATTGGTTATTTTACAAAGAGTGTGTGAAAGAATCTCAAGTTCGTTGTCTTTGAGTTAGTTGTTGATGTTCACTCTCCGGTTGATTCACCGCATAATGATGAGCCCATGGAACACTTAACTCAGGAAGATATGGTACCCCACAATGAGGTTCATGATAATGAGGATGATGAAGAAGGTGGTGATGATGAGGAATGTTCTTATGGTTCAGATGGGGAAGATGACTTTGATAGATGTGGGTTGAATAATAATTTTGGTGAGTATCAGGATGATGAGGAAGAAGATGGGGATGATATATCTGTGAGCTTTGAAGAAGAAGAAGAAGAACCAACTCCAGTTAGCCAACCAACCCCATCTCCACATAGTCAACCAACCCAACCAACACATATGGCTCGAGAAAATCCTATACGCCAATTTAGTTCTTTGGGTGAAGAGCCTCCATTATTTGGTGAGATGGTAGACGAGGCGTCTAGAGGGTCGGTGTACACTCTATCTGGATTTCGAGTGCCAGAATTCACTCAAAGAGAGTTGAGGCAATTGGAAGGTCGTACATGTTGATGTACCCGAAGTTTCCGTTTTCCATTCGGTACCGAGGAAGGCATATTGTGATTCGTGGTTACATCTTAGTGAAGTAGATCCCGACAAAGTGGTGAATTGTTTATAACCAAGGGAATGCAATTTGATAACTTGGAAGAATTAAAGTTTTTCTTAAGGGATTACTCGGTGCGGCACCATAGGCCATATAATGTGATTCATTCATCGGCCAAAACAAGATACACGGTTGCTTGCCAACAAGATTGTGCTTGGAAGGTGTGGGCGCGTCCACTTCCTGATGATAGGAACAAATGGAGGATCACAAGAGTTGTCCAACCTCATACATGTGGGACGTCGGAAGTGGCACAAGAACATTCTCAATGCACGGCTCGTTACATTTCGAGACGGATTGCTGCCATGGTTTATAAGGATCCCGATGTTTCTATAGCTGCCATCATTGAGTCCATCAAAGCTTTCAAAGAACTACACGGTGAATTATGGAAAGGCATGGAGAGCTAAGCGGCGATGCAATATCCATGTTGTGGGGTGATTGGAAGGATGCTTATGGTAGGGTGCCAAAAATCCTACAAGCAATAACACACTTCAACCCGGTACGAAGTGGTGCACTCATACTATGGGAAAGGAGGAGCTCCACAAAGGTGTAATGAAGCCGTAATGGAGCGGGTGTATTGGTGTTTCCCCCAATGTGTAGAGGCATTCAAGCATTGCGGACCGGTGATAAGTGTCGATGGCACATTCTTAACTCGGAAAGTACGGGGGTGTTTTGTTGATCGCCACCGGTGTTGATGGTGAGGATAGATTGGTACCCCTTGCATTTGCCTTAGCCGAAAGTGAGAATATTGAGAGCTGGTCTTGGTTTTTGCATTTGGTCCGTCGGGACGTTGTGGGACGTCTCGGGAAGGTGTGCATAGTTTCAGACCACCATCAAGGAATACTAAGTGCGGTTGAGGATTACATGGAAGGGTACGAACTCGTCGTGAGTCGGCCGGTGCATGCGACACTTTGCGGCGAACATATGGCATAGGCAAGCTAACAAGAAAGTTAGAGAGCAGCTCAAATCGGTGTGTGCGGCCAAAGCGGAGAGGACTTTTAATATTAGACTAGAGAAACTAAAACAAATGATGAATCCGGAAGCAAAAGAGTGGTTGGAGGAGCAGATGGTCAATAAACATAAGTGGGCCAACGCATTTGATGAAGGTGGTTGGAGATATGGTGTGAACAATACAAATCTTTCGGAAGTGCTCAACAAGGTCCTCAAAGGCATCCGTGCTATGCCGATATCGGCTATTGTGGAGTACACTTTCTACAAGATCAATTCATATTTTGTGCATAGGTGGAAAAAAGCAAAAGTGCAAATAGAAAGAGGGTTACGTGGGATGAATATTTTTGGTAAAGCCGCAAAGAAGCACTTAACCGAGCAAGGTAAAAAAGCTGCGAGCATGAGGGCTGAGTTGTTTGATCCCACATTGTATGTGTACTCAGTGAGAACAGCTTCCGCTTTGAATGTTGGAGGTGAGATGACGGGCGGCCGCATATATAAGGTGGACCTCTCTGGAGTGTCTTGCACTTGTTGTATACCTCAGTTGCTACATGTTCTATGCTCTCATATGATTGCTGCATGCACTGTTAGAGGGGTGTCTTGGCTAGCACCAGCGTACACGACACAATTGTATTCTAAGGATTCAGTATTGAAGACATGGGCGGCTCGTTTTGAGCCAATACTAGACGAGACACATTGGCCTGAGTACAATGGTCCTGACTACATCCCAGATGACGAGAAGAGGAAACTTGGTGTGGGAAGGAGGAAAAAAAAAGCGATTACGCAATGAGATGGACCAAACAAGTGGGTACGATAGGGATATTTACGGTGCCGGGGAGTTTGACCAAGAAAAGTCGAAGATCCGATGTAGTGTCTGCCACGAGGAGGGTCATCGGAAGGAACGACATAAACAATCTAGTGGAAGCGGGCATACGGTAGCTACTTAGGATTTCATGTCTCTATTTCTTAATTATGCAAATAACATTTTTGTCATTTCCTTTTGTATAAATAATCCGATGAAAATTTATGTTTTTTCGAGCAAATGGCGGCGAGCAAAGGCGGCGTGATGATCCCATCCCACCACCTCTTCCGGTTCCTATGTGTCATTGTGGCATTCCAAAGACAAGTGAAGCAATCAAGGGATGAGGCAACGGTGGAAGGGCGTTCTACACATGTGCAAGAAAGTGGATACTAAATGAAGATGGCGGCCCAAGTCAATACAACATGGCACCTTGCTTTTTCCACCGGTGGATTGATGGACCGGAAAAATTTGACCCTAGGATCCGATTATTTCCGTGGATAGAATCGGTGGTGCAACCATATCATGAGTTCGGACGGTGGGTGCCACCACCACCAAATCCACCGTAAATGACATTCCAAGAAAAACAAGAGGCGGGATGCAAGCGTGTTAGCAACCCTCCATTGTGTCATTGTGGGAGGCCAAGCAAGTTGCAACTTCCTGATCTTGACCTTCCCGATAAATTCACACCATTCTTTCGGTGCAACCAAAGAACACATGTAAGCATCATTGCTCTTCCCGACAAATTCATTACTGCTCGATATTTTGATATATAGAGGACTTTATTGAATTTGTTGTGCGAGATGGATGGCCCCAATGTGATTTTCAAGAGGACATATACGAGCCGAAGTCTCATTGGCCGTCGAAGAAGACGTGCAAGCATTCGAGAGTGGGGAGAAGCCATGGCCATGTGATGAGCCTTATAGGCCTCGTTGCAAGTGTGGAATACTCGCTCGAAAGGGAGTGGTTCCATCTGAGCTTGGATATGGTTGGTTTTGTGGTAACTCGTACGGAGATTATTGGGTAAAGTCACTTTCCTAACTTTTTTATCCATGTGTTGTGCCCACTTAAATGGTTGTGTTGCCTAAAAATTGACATTAATTTTGTAGGAGGGGAGAACATGTGATTGGGAGGGCTTTGCAGGGAGGGAAGCACTGCGTCTACATTTGGGGCAATGTTCCGGGTATTTGAAAATCAAGGAAACAGCCATGAGGAAAAATAAATTAAGAGAAAATATGATGTCCCAATTCCATCGGATAAAGAGTTGTTTGGACAAATTGCAAAGGATAAACTTGCTAGAGAGGAGGGATGTTCACAAACTAGTGTTGGAGAGGGCATTAGAGAGGGCCTCATTGAATTTTGGAGGCGGAATAGGATGAATTATCCACCGCCCCTAAGTGCGAGTGAGAGGAGGAGGAAGAGGTTGAGGGAGGAGGAAGAGGAGAAGGAGAGAAGAGGGAAATGCATGCGTAACATGAGGGAAAAGTGGCGTCGTGATTGGAGTGAGTTTGATCCATCAAGGATATTTGCAAAGGATTCCATAGCCGAGTGGTTCCAAATGGCGGAAGCAAAGAAAAGAGGGATTAATTTGAAGTTGGCTAGAATTGAGGCAAAAATGGCACAATTGCGGGCAATGAAAGCTCTTGTGAGAGAATTGCCAAAATTTACGACACAAAAGAAGTGTAGCAACAATGTAGAGGAAATTGTGGATGCGACTACCAAATTTCAATGGGAGGCGATAAAGAGACTTGCTACCAAGGCGCAAGAGGTGGAGGACAAGGGCAAGGGCAAGGAACAAGAGGTGGAGGTCAACGACAAGGGCAAAGCCAATATAATTGAGGTGGAGGATGACGATTGGGGTGACGATGAATTATTGTTTGATTTTGGGTTTGAGTAGTGACCTTGTGTTGTAATGGACTTAATTATGCCATGTAATGAACTTATGTCGTGGACCTTATGTAATGTTTCAAAAATGTGGCTTCAGGACATGTTGAATGTTTGGTGTATTTGAACTATGGAGGTTTGGGGTTTGTGATTGAATTGAACTATGCGGATTTGTGATCGATGTATATATGTGTGAATTGATGTTTGTTATCCATGTAAATATTTGTGGTCGTGTTCATGAACTCACTCAAAAAACGGCACAAATTTATCAAATTTCGAACTCACCAAAAAAAGCTCCCCGGACTTAACCAAATTCCAACACCCCCGCAGAGGTGCGATGCGGTTTTGGCTGCGCGGCGCGACTACTTCATGAGTCGCGCCACAACACTTGGCGCGACTCCTTAAGGAGTCGCGCCAAGCCGCCTGGCGCGACTCATGTAGGAGTCGCGCCAAACCGCCTGGCGCGACTCATGTAGGAGTCGCGCCAGGCAAGTTCCAAAACCAGTACTACACCTCCCTGGGGTGTTGGAATTTGGTTAAGTCTGGGAGGATTTTTGGTGAGTTCGAAATTTGATAAATTTGTGCCGTTTTTTGGAGTGAGTTCATGAACACGACCACAAATATTTACATGGTTAACAAACACTAATTCACACAAATATACATCGATCACAAATCCGGCATAGTTCAATTCAATCACAAACCTGCATAGTTTGATCACAAGCCCGTCTACAAAGTCCGATCACAAGCAACAAGCCTACATAGTTCGACCACAAGCCACATAGTTCGACCACAAGCCACATAGTTCGACCACAAGGCACATAGTTCGACCACAAGCCTAAGGGAACGTTCAACCACTCAAACTTAGCACAAGCCTAAGGATGCGGAGTGTAGACTTTCTTCGCCTTTCGAACCCGCCCAGGTTGCGTGTCAACGACATTATGGCTGCCCACATCCGCACGCTCCCGCCTCACACGCCGCTTCGGTTGAGTTTCTTGTGTGGCAACAGGAGCACCCGCAAGTTGAGAGGACCCAATCTCCGCTGCTTCAGTGTAAGAGGGATCTCCCGGCTCGCTGTCTACACTGGCCTCGGACTCGGTTTCCGGCTCTGGGGTACGTGGAGGGGATCTAATTACAATCCCCGGTGCACGACGACGAGATCCTCCTACAAAAGCCATATTTGCATCATTGATGTACCTAACCATATATTAAAAAAAAGACAAACCTACAACTACCAAGGCCACACACCTGAAGTTGATGCACTTTGTGCTTGTCTCGTGGATCTTTGTGCGGACTCTGAAGCTCCAGCAACATGTCTGGGTCCTGGTGCCGGTCTTGCCAAGCAATTCAACTTGAACGCCGCTTTTCTATATCCCCGTCTAATCCTCTGTAAAGCACCATAACCAAATTGAGCATTCATCCATAACAACCACAAAACTCCTACTGAAAATGGATATTACCTGCACAAAACTCCTCAACACACCGGCCTCCTCCGGAGATCCGATCGGGACAGCCAAAGCTTGCTCCGCTTCATTAGCAAATCTTCCTAGTTGTTGCCCCTACATGTGGTTCATAAGTTAACATTATGTCACAATACCAAGTGAAATTGCAAAATCGTGAAAAGAGTATCATCACTTACAATATAATCCTCGAACGGACCACGCTCTGGCTGCCTCCCACGTCTAGTGATTTCGTCGTACTCGGGCAAAACATCTTCCGGATGGGAAGGTAGATCCTCAATGTACTCTTCATCCATTGCAACCCTTAACTTTAAGCGGGTGTTTTGTTTTAGCCAATCCAAATACTCATTGAACGGACCGTCACGGTGTCGTGCCCCCCCATGCACTATGTTGTTCGCTCTCGCATTCCATGCATTGACCGCGTGGATGTGATGCTCCAGCCAATTCTTGGCACCCCTTTGTTTACGACGGTCAGTTCTGCATTTACAGTAATTAATCATAGTGAGTAATTTCGTAGACAACCAACAATTTGAAGGGTGTGAAACAAAAAGTACATACTCGTGGAGGCTGTGGCTAGTGTTGTAGTAATCTGGAGGGTAGTTTTGAAGATGCCCAAATTGCCGCTGCACTCTATGTGGCAGATGGTACTCCACAACATAGAAGCAAATCAAAGGGCAAATGTTACGCCAATAATGTTCATCAATTGTGCACATCGGGCTAAAATCTCCCTCAGAGCAATCTCATTCCTTATATATGGCTGCCAAGTAACCTAGATACACATATTCATTTATCTAAGCAAATGTTGTAACATATATAAGCAAATCCTTAAGAAAGAAAGGAGTAGTGGTGAAGTGTATCACTTACATGACTTGGTTGAAGGCGAGTCTATGGCGTTGGTGTAGTCTGTGTAGCGCCGTCCTGGGTTCCCATGGACCCTTGCAATGTTGGTCCAAAGATACCCGACAGTGGCCAAGGGAACCTCACCGTCATATGGCAAATCCTACAACATAGTGTCAAGTCTAAATAAGAACTCAAACGGACAAATGCTTAAGAACATTAGAGTTGCAAATTACGTACACCAAATGTGTAGCGCTCTGGGCGACCAATTGGAAGCCGCTCCCACATCCACAACTGGAGAAGGTAAGCACACCCACCAAGATTAGCATTAGGACCACTTCTCCCCGCATGCATCACACATCCGCCGATACAACCATGCCAGAGTCGCACTCGCCCAACTATAAGTTGCAATGCCATCCCATTCTTGCCCGATGATTGGTATCCACATCCAAGATATTGTATTCCCGCTAGAATCGGGAAAAAGAAATCCACCCACCATATGCCACAACCATGCACGAGCATGCATCTGAATCTGGAGCTCATTAGCATGTTGTGGTGGCCGATGACCAAAGTGCTGGGCCAACCAAGACGAGTTTACTCCAGTGGTTTTCCTGTCCTTCACACCTTCTTGCGGTTCTTGTGGCCGCACTCCTAACAATGCCTCGACAATATCCCTCCAATCTTGTGGGTTTATGTGACCGGTCACAGCATACCCGTCAACACGGAGGCCAAACAGCATGGCAACATCCTCCAATGTCACAGTCATCTCACCACAGGGAAGGTGGAAGCTATGTGTCTCGGGCCTCCACCGATCCACTAGCGCAGTCAAAGCAGCATTGTCCATCTTCGGGAGCCCAGTCTTGATCAATGTCGCAAGAGGGAGGAAACCCGATCGGCGAATGAAAGGTGTGTACCTATCATCCCATTGTAGAGGAGTGTGAGTACGGGGTCGCAAAGGCTTCAAAACCTACAAAAAATATCACATTCACAAAAATTGATTAGTACACGACAATCCAATTTCAATTCTTCCATGATCAAATTAACAAGTGCTTCTAATCCTACCTCCAAACGCTCTTCTAGCTTCCGCCCACGGTGATTGTCATCGTAGTACTTCTCAAGGAGTGGATACCTTGGGTGGTACTGCTCTTGTTGAGCCATGGTCCTAAATGAAGAAAATATTATTTATAACCCACCTAAAAATTGCATGCATATGTGAAGTAAAATTAAAATACATAAGAAAAGCCAGCGAAGAAAATAAGCAGCAAGATATGTACTACTATCTCAAACATGCATCAACTTGTGAAGAAAATATTTCAATCTCCAACATACATACACATAGTGAAAGAATTACTAGTGAAAAAAACTACTAACTCATGACTAAAGCTAGTACCTGTAACATCCCAGAAATTTGAATGATTTATTTACCATGTGTGAATTTTCGCAAAAATTTAAAACTTTTTGTTTGAACTTGTGTGCTACCAAATTTGAGCCCAATTTGCTAGCTTCTCATCCTAAATTCTCTATAAAATAAAACCATATACAATTATTTTCAAATTATGGTAAAATACGTGATTTTGGTTTTATGGATCTTATTTGGATTTTAGTGAGTGTGGTTGAATTTGAAAGTATTCAAATTCAACCTATGGGTAAAATCCTAATTCAAAGCTAATTTCAAAACCTAGTTAACTAACATGGGCCAGCTAACTAATCCTGAAGTCTACCAGTGCTCCCTCATCTCTCAGCCCATGCACACCGAAGCACACCCCTTGGTTTTCAACCGGTCCAGCAAGGCGGCCCATCACCGCAGCCCAGCCGGCCACCAGGCCCTCTCTTCTCTTTTCTCTCACCGCCAAACCGGGCCCGCCTGTCATTTCCCCCTGTTTCCCTTTCTTCTTCCCCGTCTGTACAGGAACCGCGCCGCGCCGTGCGTGAGGGACCGATGGGACGGGCTCGACGGGGCGTCCGCACTGGCGCGCACTCCTGCGGCCGCGTGCGCACCCAAGGCCTCGCCCTCGCTCCCTCGTTGTTGCGCTGGCCCTTTTGGATGCCCTCCACGTTGCCTCGCCAAGCCGCGGCACCATCATGGCCGTCCGCCGCTGGCGTCAAGCCATGGTCGCCCTAACCCTAGGCCGCGGCGCGACCTACAAATCTCACGGCCGCCGCCGCCCTCGCGCCCGCCCCCTTGGGGTTTCCTCCATTCCCTTTGTTTTGCGTCGCCACCAATTTTACAGAAGAAGAGAGGGGAAAAGCAGAGGAGGTGAAGGAGGAAGAGAAGAGGAAGGCGCCCACAGGAGTAGGCGCCGGTCGCCGTCGTGCTGAAGACGACGCGGTGGACGCCATCGCCGACTGGGGACTCCGCGGCATCACCCTGGAGCAGGAGCCAGTAAAGCTCAGGAACGCCACCTGGGAGCTCTATGCCATCGTCGTGTCCTCGTCTCCGTCACGACCTGCTGGAGAAGGAAGGATGCGTCGTCATCGAGAGAAGCTTCATCAAGTCGTCGCGCTCATCGTCCGCTTCATCTCCTCGTGGACACCGTTGCCGCGTCGTCAACAGCAAGCCACCTTGCCAGGAGCTGAGGGCGCCCACCACCTGCTCGACGTTATGCCAGGACGCCAAGCCGCCTTGAGTCTGCATCTCCTTCACCGAGCGTGGCACAACCACGATCAACGGCATGCCTGCACTACACCGAGCCACCACGGCCTCGAGCGCCCTGCCTTGCCTTGAACATCGACACGCCCCATGGTGAGCCCTCGCCCATCTATCTTCCTCGCCCTCTAGGTGTTCGTTGAAATGCCTTGGAACAAATCAAAGACCCACCTATTACACTATCTTGTCCTCGTGCCGCCGGCCTTCGAGCCGTGCTTACTCCCGTGTATCCCGGTTACCTAAGACCGTTGTTGGCATGTCCAAATCCGCGAGCCCGGCATGCCCACAATCTGTTTGATGAAATGCCTGTACCGCGAGATGATCTTGTCGCTGCCCTTCATCTGTCTCTGAAGCCGGCCTTCGTGCCGTGTACATTTCTTGCAGGACCCAACCAAGCTGCTGCCCCTCTCTCTTCCCCAACGCACATCCGTCCACCTCGCGCTTGAAGTGTTCGACAGAATGACCTTCATGTCAACGAGCCCGTTGGTGAGCCCTTCAGCCAAGCCAACTTCTTTATTACCCTCCGATGCATGCCTGTGTCGCCAGCCTTCGTGCTGTGCCTGCTCCCTGTGAACATTAGTGACCTTGGATGCCTGTTCTATAGCTCCACCGTGGCATGCCCACCACATGTTCGACGTTGTGCACCAAAGAATGAAGCCACACGTTTCTCCCCTTTTGTCCCGCCTCTGTCAGGCCGTCGTGCCGTGGTCTTCTACAGGTGCCACCGCTGGCCTGCTTGTCGCAGCCGGGGCATTTGGCCAACCTCGCACCGCGCCGCCGCCCTTGCCTCACCACCATGTCGGGCACCGGCCGAAGGGGTCCAAAGTTTGGACCCTTGCTGTGCTCGGTTGTATCCTATGAACCAACAACCTCCTCCTGTCTCGAATCTATCGCCGACACCCTAACCCATTGCCTGGCTGTGCTTCACCGCCGTGGAGCACCGCCTGCGGATCGTCGAGCATCTGGGGTACATCGACGCGTGACCAAAGAACCCAGTCGAATCTTAGGGGAGGATCCAGGGTGGATCTCTGGACTTGGCTATCCAGTCCTTCTCGGGCCAGGTCCAATGGGCCGCTTCTGGCCCACTGACTATTGACGTCAGGCTGATGACATCCTGTTTTATAAGTCCTTTCCCCCTCCCCCTCAAAATTCTAACTAATTATCCGAATACCCGAAAATTATGAAACCACTTGCGCTGGTTTCATAATTCCTAGGCGCTTGCTGCTATCCTATTCTTAACCGCTCTTGCCCTTGAACCGAGCTCTTTATACCCCGCGTTCATGGTGTAGAACTCGTGGTCGCTGCTCGCCACTGTGCCAATGTGGGTCTGGGACGCCGGAGCCCCGCAACTAACCATTGGCGTGCCGCGGACAGGAATCCTACCCCATTATCTCATCGTCGACCTTCTCTACACCTTCGCCTTCCCTCTTTGTCGCTTCGCGCATATCCGCTCTCGCTCTACTTTGCTTCGTGCTGTGAAGCGTGTACCGTGCCATGTGCTTGAAACCAGGATGTCGCACGTGATGGACGACCATGTCGTGAGCGAGAGGCCTCTGCTTCACGCTCGGCAACCCCGGCCGCAACCTAGCCGCCTAGGCATGGTCGTTGTTTGCTTCACTTGTACATGCCGCGTGGCGCCCTTAAGCTTGCCCTGTCACTTTGCCCCCAATATCGGTCACAAGTGATCCTTTCATCTCCTCCGAGTGGTAGCCACATCTCTTGGCATGATAATGCCTTTTCTAAAACCTTTGCCTTGTTTCGCTATCATCCACCTTTGCGCTATCGCTTCAACCATCTGTGAGAGAGTGCCATGCAAGTGCTTGATCTCAGCCTCACCGTTTCCCGACTGCAGACAAGATCACCTAGGGATTTTAACCTTGAGACCTTTAACTCGGCCTTGAACTAACTCTTGATCCTACCTTGTTTACTAGTATATAAAACTAGTTGCTTAAACTACTTTCGTTTTAAAACCAATTGCTTTATATTCATTAAATAAACCAGTGCTGCCTGCATTTATTCTGGAGTTTATTTGGATCTTCTAAATTGGTTCTTATTGATGTTTTTTGCATTAGATGAATGCTCGTTATTTATTTCCACGTCGCATCTCGTGTAGGCTTGTGATCTTGTTGAGGACCCGAGCTGCGACGTCTGAGGAGACGCGACTACCCCGACTTTGCCCGAGAGGACGCTCAACCTCTACTACTCTACGACGACTACCGCGCAGGTGTCATGTCACTCCCATGTAGAACCCATGCATGCTATTAGTTGCTAGTGCTATATTTATGTTACTTGATTTGATGGATTGCATAGCCATTTGATTAGCCTTGCCTTGATATTTGATATATCCTGCTTCCTTGCTTTACCTACCTCGGGGCTAGCTACAGACCCCTAGCTAGTCCCATATACCAACTATCCATACTTTTGTTGCTTGATTATGGATGGTTCTCTGGGTTTGGACTGAGATGTGGGAGATCTCGGTGTGTTCTAGCGTGAGTTCTGGGTGTGTTCTTCCTTGACGTGTTACTGGCGGGAGCGAGCCGTTTGGACTTGTGAACGCCTACCTCGGGGAGATGCGATCTGGCCTCTCGCCCGAGCGGCGGGTCGGACGGGATGGAGATGGTGAGTGCTTGCTCTCGGCCCTTAAGGACCGATCGTCAGTTGACCTTGCTTCAGTGGACTTTTACCGTACAAACCGCCCGCCTTGTATTGGGCGGGGGTGCGGGGTGAGACTCGTAGTGGATAGCACCCCTCCCCGTAGGCGGATCGGTGTGATCGTGTCGGGAGACGGCTTTCCTCCTTAGAAGACTTCGCCCCGGCGAGGCCGGGGAAGGGTTCCACAGCTTCGAGGGACCTCTCGCTGGCAGTATGAGCTCTACAGCGAGGCTGCGCCAGACTCGGAGACGCAGGAGGGTACTATCCACTTACTTGGGCTCCAGCCGTATGGTAGGGTTTGGGACGGCGGCCACCGTTTCCGACTCTACTCGGGCGGGTACAGTTGTACAACCTCTCGCAGTGTTAAACCTATAGCTATAGTCCGTGTCCACCGGTTATGGACGGTCCTCGATCTCTCACCCGGCTAGACTCTTTTCTTGTGCTTCTTCTCTCCCCCGAGTGTGTGAGCCGGCCCGAGGCCGTTGAGATGTGGGGATAGGAGCGGGTGGGCCCCACATCGCGGATGAGAGTTGGGAGCCGGATCGTGGTTGTGATTCGGTGCTTTGGTGTGGACATCCTTGTTGAGGGGTGTGGACCCCCGGAGGTGTGGACCTCGGAGGTGTGGACCTC
The DNA here is from genome assembly GCA_947561735.1 of Cenchrus americanus. Lineage (NCBI taxonomy): Eukaryota > Viridiplantae > Streptophyta > Magnoliopsida > Poales > Poaceae > Cenchrus > Cenchrus americanus. The sequence continues at coordinate 51,920,650 of OX387244.1, read as the reverse complement.
GAGGGTGTGGACCTCCCGGAGGTGTGGACCTCGCCGCTATTTCCGCATACCTTGATTGTTGCTACCGCGTTGCTTTGCATGCATAACTTTCTACAGCCCCAATATAGGTTTTATCCATGCATACTAGATTCAACCACCGCTTTTGCTCTTTGTTGGGAAGGCGACATGACCTACCCGCTTATCGGGTAGATGCCGGCATTTCGTACTCGGTGACCGTCTACGACTACAACTCCCGTGACGAATGTGTGAAGACTAGAGCCGGTCCTATGCTCGAGTTTGCTCGTGGAGCTGGAGACGCTTCGCTTTTGTAGATCCGCTGCATAGGTGTTTTACCTTTCTTGATTTAGTCCTGTTGGACTTGTACCCGGCTTGTGCCGAAGAGTTGTACTCTGATGTTGTAATAATAATATTATGTAATTCTTCTTTTATTTTCGTGTTGTATGGATTTGTACCACTTGAGACAGGGATTGCACGTGATAGCCTCTTCCTGGGACTATCACGGAGGTGCAGAGAGTCGGGTTTCCGTTCGCGGTAATTCGGGTCGTTTCAGGTGGTATCAGAGCCGTACTTGACCGTAGGACGAGCCCTAGCAACGGCCGATAGATTAGGATAGCCCGAATATCCTTGATTGAGTATATACCCCTTGACTTCTATATAAACCCCTTGAAATCTACTATTACATCCTTGATTTCTCACTAACTGACTCACTAACAACCCTTCTACACGATTGGTGGCCTAAGGAGAACAACTGATGTCACATGCTTGCAACTCTGAGGAACGACGTCTGATACAAGGGAAAGACAACTACGACAGTGACAACTATGAAGATGGAGTACGGGGACGAGATGAAGCTGAATCTACAGGACTCAATTGGATTATCCCTGCTGACTCATCAGTGTCATGTTATGTCAACACGGTTGTCTCTACTTTGGAACTAAATCCACTGGGGAATGATTAGATTGCCCCGTGATACATGAAGTCTGCATACAGATGAATCTACAACAGACAGGCTGCACCCTCCCACCTTTTGCTCGGAACAGAACTTGGATAACCCAAGATGCCCAACTCCGAGGACAATGAGGAGTTAAGACTTTAAGTTTTAGTGTGCCAACATACATAAATTGGATGCACTATATGGAACTAGCACACATAAGCTCGGATGCAGGAGTCGAAGATTCCTGATGTGCCTGAAGCTCAGCAGATGGATGAAGACCCAAAGGCTCGAAACTATACGGATAGCCGAGTCACGAAGGATTAAGATATCAAAATGAGTTGTGGCTACATGAGGCGACCAATGGATTGAACGGTCAAGTTAGCACCAACTTACAAGCGAGCATCACATACTCGGAATAACAGCTGGATAATTGACCCAACAGACTTTCCCCTCGGTAAGCAATATGAAACTTGGATGCTCTGCCAGGGTCGATGACTGGAATAAGATGAATGAATGTGGAACAAGGGGCATGGATACAACAATTAATATAGAGTACCCCCTTTCTTCCAAGGACAAAGCCATGAGAGCCAGCATGAAGAAGAGTTCCACCAACTTACCTCGGGAAGATCACGGCCGAATCACCAGATGGCATGCGTTCTTTGAAGTGCTTTATAACTAACATTAGGAAAAGTCCCTCGAGTGCCCACGATTTACTAGTATGCTCACGTTGGTGTAACCTCGAAGGTCTTAGGAGTCAGCCTCGAGGTACACATTTGTTTTGGTGCATTGCATGAGTGATTGGATCTTCTCGGTCTTATGGTTGTTATGCCTCTTTAGGTTTGTGTGAAATTGTAGTGAGTGCTTATGCTTGCTAGATCTTTAGATGACTCTTTTAGAGGCCTTAGCTTCCCATCCTACAAGATCGAGTTATCAGTATGGAGATTGACGAGCTCAAGCCAACATCACAAGGTCATGCTCCAGAAACAGAAGAAGATTTCTTGCAACCTCAGCAAACCAGACCAGGACTTTGGATGAGATACCCTATGAACATTGGATTCCTGTTCGTAAATCAGAAAATGAGTACCTCAAGAATTTGCAACCTTTGAAGCTCGGAACTGCAAGTATCGTTACAGAGGCATACATTGGTTAAGATCAATTGAGTACCCTAGATGTCAGCGACACATTTTGGATGGTTTCGGTCGGAACTCAACTATCAGATAAAGATGTAGTACTCCATATGGAACACTGGGAATTTTATTCGAGAATTTTAGCGTTCATAAGGTAAATTATGAATGTCCACCTTTGGAATTTGCTAATGGATACGAAGTTTGCCAACAAGGTTCTTCGCCTAACCGCGAACTGACCCGTGTGGAGACTCGAAAGAACTTGGTAACCTCATATCTTGGTAATGGATCCATTGATGAGAGCAACTAACATATCAGAAGACCACCCAAGGAGGGAGTAGATATAAGCGCATCGAACTCTCCACAGACGGACAATCACGCATGTTTTATGGAATTGCGCCCCCGACCATGTATTCGGAAGTAACGAATCCTTGCATAAGGGATCAGCCCTAAGTAGACAGTACCTCACCATGGAAGGTATTGTTGAGGTTTTGGATTTGATTCGGATGACTAACTCAAAGGATATAAGGTTTGCACTACACGAGCATTCATCCTAGAGTCATTTTATTTGGATTAATCCATCTTACACCCCCATGCAGTTGTTTTGGGAACTGTTGTGTAAGCGGTAAACAGCTGTGCACCACAAGTCGTGCTTCTGTAATAGGATGCCCGGAGAGTATGTAAAGGGATTACGAGGTTGACTTTTGGAATAAGATATGGAGTTCAGTCGATCCCACTTTTGGAATAAGCAATTAATAAAGAAGCTCTACTGGACACCGTAAATTGAACTAATGGAAAAGAGAATAACTCCGACAACTACCAGACGTAAGATATTCGTTCGACCTCGCAACTGGAACCTACCACCCTATTGGAAAATAGGTAATAAGAGGTTGTGAGCAAGAGTGAGGAAAATTGCTCACCTAAACGGGTGACATTATTTGGAATTGTTGAATAAGCATGGCAAAGCCATAAAGACATGCATATTTCCAGGATACCTAAAGGTGAGAATACCATCATGAGGAGTAACAAAAAGGATTGGTAAAGGATCAAGGTCTACACTAAGGCTGCACAAGTGAACCGATCCCTCCGCCAGGTTATGATAACTACAGACGTTCTGAGGAATTAATGATGCTTTGATGGTATTCCTAAGGGAGGACATCAACCATGTATCCTGAGTTTGTTAAACATGCATCCGTAAAATAGATGTGACTTCGTCGAGATGGTCCATCTGAAGAAGTTGGAATAAAAAGGACTAGTGTGAGATTTCGGATGGATAGAGCCACTCACATAGTCGAGGGGGTTGCAGACGACCCCTCCTAACATGGACTATCATGAATGGGAAGTAACCTTTCATAGAGTTCATGACCTTGGACATGTCTAACATTGCTAGCACCCTAACGAGAACAGTAGCAGACGTGCTGAGCCAATAAATGGGTTACAACAGGAGGGACGTACAAATTTGGTAAGGCTTAGTGGATCGCCAAAGGAAGGAGGATGGAAGGAAGATATGTTCACCCAGGTTCATCTAGTTGCCGAGAATGCACGCCATAAGAGGTGCGATAGCACTAATTCTTTGGAAGACCAAGATATCTACTTATGGATTAAGAGATGGACTAAGAAAAGGGGGAACCTAGCCTGTAGTTAGAATTTCTCACGTATTCGAACCAGAGAATAATCTGGGGATATATATGGATGATATTCCGAGAGTCTTATGGATGCTACCGACAGAGGGCATATGATACCACTCGGCATTGGAGGCCCCCGTCGGGAAACTAGATATGTTGAGACTAAGCACCCAGGGAATCTTGGAATAAACACGTCGTCAAGTCATCAACATTGGGAAGCTCAACTTAAAGAAGAAACAGAAGGCGTACTGAAGTGAAGACCCTCACCACACCTGGTATCAGCTTAATCTCGAGGACGAGATTCTCGTGAGGGGGGTAGAATGTAACATCCCAGAAATTTGAATGATTTATTTACCATGTGTGAATTTTCGCAAAAATTTAAAACTTTTTGTTTGAACTTGTGTGCTACCAAATTTGAGCCCAAGTTGCTAGCTTCTCATCCTAAATTCTCTATAAAATAAAACCATATACAATTATTTTCAAATTATGGTAAAATACGTGATTTGGGTTTTATGGATCTTATTTGGATTTTAGTGAGTGTGGTTGAATTTGAAAGTATTCAAATTCAACCTATGGGTAAAATCCTAATTCAAAGCTAATTTCAAAACCTAGTTAACTAACATGGGCCAGCTAACTAATCCTGAAGTCTACCAGTGCTCCCTCATCTCTCAGCCCATGCACACCGAAGCACACCCCTTGGTTTTCAACCCGGTCCGAGCAAGGCGGCCCATCACCGCGGCCCCGCCCGGCCACCGAGGCCCTCTCTTCTCTTTTCTCTCACCGCCAAACCGGCCCGCCCCGTCATTTCCCCCCCGTTTCCCTTTCTTCTTCCCCGTCTGTACAGGAACCGCGCCGCGCCGTGCGTGAGGGACCGATGGGACGGGCTCGACGGGGCGTCCGCACTGGCGCGCACTCCTGTGGCCGCGTGCGCACCCAAGGCCTCGCCCTACTCCCTCGTTGTTGCGCTGGCCCTTTTGGATGCCCTCCACGTTGCCTCGCCAAGCCGCGGCACCATCATGGCCGTCCGCCGCTGGCGTCAAGCCGTGGTCGCCCTAACCCTAGGCCGCGGCGCGACCTACAAATCTCACGGCCGCCGCCGCCCCTCGCGCAGCTGCCCCCCCTTGGGGTTTCCTCCATTCCCTTTGTTTTGCGTCGCCACCAATTTTACAGAAGAAGAGAGGGGAAAAGCAGAGGAGGTGAAGGAGGAAGAGAAGAGGAAGGCGCCCACAGGAGTAGGCGCCGGTCGCCGTCGTGCTGAAGACGACGCGGTGGACGCCATCGCCGACTGGGGACTCCGCGGCATCACCCTGGAGCAGGAGCCAGTAAAGCTCAGGAACGCCACCTGGGAGCTCTATGCCATCGTCGCGTCCTCGTCTTCGTCACGACCTGCTGGAGAAGGAAGGATGCGTCGTCATCGAGAGAAGCTTCATCAAGTCGTCGCGCTCATCATCCGCTTCATCTCCTCGTGGACACCGTCGCCGCGTCGTCAACAGCAAGCCACCTTGCCAGGAGCTGAGGGCGCCCACCACCTGCTCGACGTTATGCCAGGACGCCAAGCCGCCTTGAGTCTGCATCTCCTTCACCGAGCGTGGCACAACCACGATCAACGGCATGCCTGCACTACACCGAGCCACCACGGCCTCGAGCGCCCTGCCTTTCCTTGAACATCGACACGCCCCATGGTGAGCCCTCGGCCCATCTATCTTCCTCGCCCTCTAGGTGTTCGTTGAAATGCTGGAACAAATCAAAGACCCACCTATTACACTATCTTGTCTGCCTGTGCCGCCGGCCTTCGAGCCGTGCTTACTCCTGTGTATCCCGGGTTACCTAAGACCGTTGTTGGCATGTCCAAATCCGTGAGCCCGGGCATGCCCACAATCTGTTTGATGAAATGCCTGTACCGCGAGATGATCTTGTCGCTGCCCTTCATCTGTCTCTGAAGCCGGCCTTCGTGCCGTGTACATTTCTTGCAGGACCCAACCAAGCTGCTGCGCCCTCTCTCTCTCCCCCAACGCACATCCGTCCACCTCGCCCCTGAAGTGTTCGACAGAATGACCTTCATGTCAACGAGCCCGTTGGTGAGCCCTTCAGCCAAGCCAACTTCTTTATTACCCTCCGATGCATGCCTGTGTCGCCAGCCTTCGTGCTGTGCCTGCTCCCTGTGAACATTAGTGACCTTGGATGCTCGTTCTATAGCTCCACCGTGGCATGCCCACCACATGTTCGACGTTGTGCACCAAAGAATGAAGCCACACGTTTCTCCCCTTTTGTCCCGCCTCCGTCGGCCGTCGTGCCGTGGTCTTCTACAGGTGCCACCGCCGGCTCGCTTGTCGCGGCCGGGGCATTTGGCCAACCTCGCACCGCGCCGCCGCCCTTGCCTCACCACCATGTCGGGCACGGCCGAAGGGGTCCAAAGTTTGGACCCTTGCCGTGCTCGGTTGTATCCTATGAACCAACAACCTCCTCCCCGTCTCGAATCTATCGCCGCACCCCTAACCCGTTGCCTGGCTGTGCTTCACCGCCGTGGAGCACCGCCTGCGGATCGTCGAGCATCTGGGGTACATCGACGCGTGACCAAAGAACCCAGTCGAATCTTAGGGGAGGATCCAGGGTGGATCTCTGGACTTGGCTATCCAGTCCTTCTCGGGCCAGGTCCAATGGGCCGCTTCTGGCCCACTGACTATTGACGTCAGGCTGATGACATCCTGTTTTATAAGTCCTTTCCCCCTCCCCCTCAAAAATTCCTAACTAATTATCCGAATACCCGAAAATTATGAAACCACTTGCGCTGGTTTCATAATTCCTAGGCGCTTGCTGCTATCCTATTCTTAACCGCTCTTGCCCTTGAACCGAGCTCTTTATACCCCGCGTTCATGGTGTAGAACTCGTGGTCGCTGCTCGCCACTGTGCCAATGTGGGTCCGGGACGCCGGAGCCCCGCAACTAACCATTGGCGTGCCGCGGACAGAATCCTACCCCATTATCTCATCGTCGACCTTCTCTACACCTTTGCCTTCCCTCTTTCTTGTCGCTTCGCGCATATCTGCTCTCGCTCTACTTTGCTTCGTGCTGTGAAGCGTGTACCGTGCCATGTGCTTGAAACCAGGACGTCGCACGTGATGGACGGCCGTGTCGTGAGCAGAGGCCTCTGCTTCACGCTCGACAACCCCGGGCCGCAACCTAGCTGCCTTGCCATGGTCGTTGCTGCTTCACTTGTACATGCCGCGTGGCGCCCTTAAGCTTGCCCTGTCACTTTGCCCCCAATATCGGTCACAAGTGATCCTTTCATCTCCTCCGAGTGGTAGCCACATCTCTTGGCATGATAATGCCTTTTCTAAAACCTTTGCCTTGTTTCGCTATCATCCACCTTTGCGCTATCGCTTCAACCATCTGTGAGAGAGTGCCATGCAAGTGCTTGATCTCAGCCTCACCGTTTCCCGACTGCAGACAAGATCACCTAGGGATTTTAACCTTGAGACCTTTAACTCGGCCTTGAACTAACTCTTGATCCTACCTTGTTTACTAGTATATAAAACTAGTTGCTTAAACTACTTTCGTTTTAAAACCAATTGCTTTATATTCATTAAATAAACCAGTGCTGCCTGCATTTATTCTGGAGTTTATTTGGATCTTCTAAATTGGTTCTTATTGATGTTTTTTGCATTAGATGAATGCTCGTTATTTATTTCCACGTCGCATCTCGTGTAGGCTTGTGATCTTGTTGAGGACCCGAGCTGCGACGTCTGAGGAGACGCGACTACCCCGACTTTGCCCGAGAGGACGCTCAACCTCTACTACTCTACGACGACTACCGCGCAGGTGTCATGTCACTCCCAACCATGTAGAACCCATGCATGCTATTAGTTGCTAGTGCTATATTTATGTTACTTGATTTGATGGATTGCATAGCCATTTGATTAGCCTTGCCTTGATATTTGATATATCCTGCTTCCTTGCTTTACCTACCTCGGGGCTAGCTACAGACCCCTAGCTAGTCCCATATACCAACTATCCATACTTTTGTTGCTTGATTATGGATGGTTCTCTGGGGTTTGACCGAGATGTGGGAGATCTCGGTGTGTTCTAGCGTGAGTTCGGGTGTGTTCTTCCTTGACGTGTTCCGGCGGGAGCGAGCCGTTTGGACTTGTGAACGCCTACCTCGGGGAGATGCGATCGGCCTCTCGCCCGAGCGGCGGGTCGGACGGGATGGAGATGGTGAGTGCTTGCTCTCGGCCCTTAAGGACCGATCGTCGCTGACCTTGCTTCGGTGGACTTTTACCGTACAAACCGCCCGCCTTGTATTGGGCGGGGGTGCGGGGTGAGACTCGTAGTGGATAGCACCCCTCCCGTAGGCGGATCGGTGTGATCGTGTCGGGAGACGGCTTTCCTCCTTAGAAGACTTCGCCCGGCGAGGCCGGGGAAGGGTTCCACGGCCTCGAGGGACCTCTCGCCGGCGCATGAGCTCTACGGCGGAGGCCGCGCCGGACTCGGAGACGCGGAGGGTACTATCCACTTACTTGGGCTCCGGCCGTATGGTAGGGTTTGGGACGGCGGCCACCGTTTCCGACTCTACTCGGGCGGGTACGGTTGTACAACCTCTCGCAGTGTTAAACCTATAGCTATAGTCCGTGTCCACCGGTTATGGACGGCTCCCTCGATCTCTCACCCGGCTAGACTCTTTTCTTGTGCTTCTTCTCTCCCCCCGAGTGTGTGAGCCCGGCTCGAGGCCGTTGAGATGTGGGGATAGGAGCAGGTGGGCCCCACATCACAGATGAGAGTTGGGAGCTGGATCGTGGTTGTGATTCAGTGCTTTGGTGTGGACATCCTTGTTGAGGGGTGTGGACCCCGGAGGTGTGGACCTCAGAGGTGTGGACCTCGAGGGTGTGGACCTCCCGGAGGTGTGGACCTCGCTGCTATTTCTGCATACCTTGATTGTTGCTACCGCGTTGCTGCATGCATAACTTTCTACAGCCCAATATAGGTTTTATCCATGCATACTAGATTCAACCACCGCTTTTGCTCTTTGTTGGGAAGCTGACATGACCTACCCGCTTATCGGGTAGATGCTGGCATTTCAGACTCGGTGACCGTCTACGACTACAACTCCTGTGACGAATGTGTGAAGACTAGAGCTGGTCCTATGCTCGAGTTTGCCTGTGGAGCTGGAGACGCTTCGCTTTTGTAGATCCGCTGCATAGGTGTTTTACCTTTCTTGATTTAGTCCTGTTGGACTTGTACCCGGCTTGTGCCGAAGAGTTGTACTCTGATGTTGTAATAATAATATTATGTAATTCTTCTTTTATTTTCGTGTTGTATGGATTTGTACCACTTGAGACAGGGATTGCACGTGATAGCCTCTTCCTGGGACTATCACGGAGGTGCAGAGAGTCGGGTTTCCGTTCGCGGTAATTCGGGTCGTTTCAGTACCATCACTTGCATTTCAAACATCAATCAAAGGAAAGTAAATATTTATTTATTCAATTGCAAATCAAATTTCATTCTAAATACAATAGACTAGTGAAAGGTAAGTAAAGATATACTAGTGAAAAATAAATACTACTACTCAAAGGTAAGTAACGAAATACTAGTGAAAATACTACTCAAAGCTAGTACTACTAATAAAACCTACTACATGAGCCTACATTGCAATTTCATTCGTTCATAGTGCTCAACATTACTTCAACATCTACACCACCAAAATCCATCGAAACCGAAGCATGCATTGCAAACTACACGATAGATCGGTGTTACAATCAACCAATGCATCGATACAAGCCAACTAATAGTGACCGATTCGTACTCAATCCACCATTGGAGCCACATAGTCAACAAACCCTAGCAATGGCTAAACCCTAGGTAAACAACCAAATCAAGAAAAACTAGCCTGTTAAAGTGGAGGAGGTACCTTCAATGAGTGATTTCCCACCCAAATCCACTTGAATCCGGTGGAGGAGGAGGGGGATCCGGAGGGGGAGGCGGCGGGGCGGCGGCAAGGGGCTGCGGCTCGGTTCTGTTGGGGAAGAAAAGAAAGGAGGGAGGAAGAAGAAGGGGCCGGCGGCCCCGGGGTTATTAAGTGAGTCGCGCCACGACTCCTGGCGCGACTCAGTCGCGCCAGGGCATGTGGCGCGACTCACTCGCCACCTCAGTAGTGGCCGGCGCACGCGCGGCCGACGTGGAGCCTTGGTCGCGCCAGGGCATGTGGCGCGACTCAATGAGGAGTCGCGCCACGCGTCCTGGCGCGACCAAAAGGGCTAGTTTTTGCAATTTTAGTTGGTCCTAGGTTAGTTTTAATAAATTAGATTAAAAAGGATTAAAAAATAAAAAAATTCGTTGTTCACACGATCGTTGGTATACGAGGAAAGCCACGTACGCCGCGAATCGCGCGATGACATGCCATATCGTGTGCACGACAGCACATGGGACAGGTGCACGCATCTCCACGCCGTCGATGCACGCCGGCGGTTCACCCTATATAATCGCTCCCACCCCCACGCCTGTTCTATCTGGTCTCTCCCAAAACAGAACTTAGCAGTGCACGTGTACGTAGAGAAGAAGTAAAGGGAGATTGATCGCCGGGGAAGGATCATCGATGGCGACCTCGATCTCCTGGAGCCACGACGGCCACTACGTGGTATCGTTCGACGAGGACGCCATCCGCACGACGCTCGCGAACTCGGGCGACGTGGTGGACGCGTGGCTGGGCGAGATCTACCGCGTCCACCGCCGCCGCCTCCACCGCCTCGACGTCGAGTGGCGCCCTCCCTACTCCTACTACGGCTACTACTACAACAGCCACCCTCCCCCTGTTGCGCTGCTGCAGATCTGCGTCGGCCGCCGCTGCCTCGTGTTCCAGATCCTCCACGCCTATTACATCGCGGACTCGCTCTTCGACTTCTTCGCCGACGACCGCTTCACCTTCGTCGGCGTCGGGGTCCACGACGACCTCACCAAGCTGCGGGCCGGGTACGGGCTGGAGGCGGCGTGCGCGGAGGATCTGCGCGCCCTCGCCGCCGACGAGCTCGGGAACCCCACGCTGCGCTCGGTCGGGCTCCAGGCGCTGGTGTGGGAGGTGATGGGCGTCCAGATGGAGAATCCGTACCGTGTGCGCGTCAGTGCCTGGGACGCGCACAACCTCTCATACGACCAGCTCAAGTACGCCTGCGTCGACGCCTTCGCGTCCTTCGAGGTCGGCCGGAGGCTCTACGACGGCGATTACTAGGACAGTGATAGTTCGAATTTCCATGCGGCACCTTGTCATTGCTGTTGCCTCTCAATTGTCGTTGCTATTTGACTTTTTTATAATTGCTATTTGTGGCAGTCTTGCATGTGAATATTATGCTACCTTGAAGTTCTATCTTGTACTCCCTAGCCTCCCATCCTAAAATGTAAGCATTTCTATCATTCAAACATAAGAAATACCCCCTCTTCACTTTCTTACAATTCTCTACCGCTCCTTCTCGGTCCCCTCCTGTCCGCCTCCGACCGAGCTCGCCGGGAGAGGGGGCCGTCTCCTTAGCTATAGTTTTCCTAGTAGTTGTTAATAATTTTGTGGCTTCGTGCTTGACCTTCATGGCTTCTTCGTGCCTCGTCGCTGCCGTCGTCGCCGGTGGAAACATTGCTGCGATTCTAACCTTAGTCTCCGCCGGCTCCAAGGTATATGATAATAAATTAATCTCTCCCCTTTTGCTCCCTCCCTCAGCTCCCCCTTCGATACCCTCTGCCTTCTGTTGTTGGTGCTTCATCGCCACCGCCCTAGATCGGGCGGCGGGTGTGGAGGTCGGCCCCAATAAAACCCGGATTTTCATAGAAAACCCGAATCCATACCATCGCGATAGTCCCTGGATCGGTGGCTTCTCCGCGTCGCAGACGTATGAGAATGATACACAAAGTCATACATCGCATCACATAAAGTTAATAGTACATTAATTTATTACATGTCCATAATGGAGTACATCATTACAAGCCTCTTGGCTGAATCGAGAGTGAAAATTCTACCGCGGTAGCTATCTTCTCGAAGGGTCTCCATCTTTATTCTTCCCGCCACGGGCAACTCGAGCGAAGCGGCCGTATCCCTCGGTCGTACCATCCGTCGGCGTTGCGGTCAGTCGGACTCGTACCTGCACACCCGAAGTCTATCCCCAAGGACGGGATAGGTCCACGTCACCAAACGTATGCGGCTTTAAGTGGCCTAATATCTAAGGGAAAAGAGAGTAGACAAGGAATTTGTGGTTTCCTAGCGACGGCAACCAAAGTATAAACAAGGTATCTCCAACAATATCCCAAAACCCAAGTCTCTCAACATCCGGATCAGCGGTCACCCGGAAGGCCGAGTCCCAACCTCTACTCTTTGTCCCAGGGAGACGTGCGAGAACTTCCTCTCCTCGCACCTCGTGATTCCCCAGCAGGATCAACGCGAGGTAGATGGAGCCTCTCTCCTCTAGTAGGCTATAACCTGACTCACCACACTCTCATCTATAAGGGAGGTAGAAATCCCAAAACATGAGGAACGAACATGTCTTCTAGGCAGTGTCCATAGCAGAGGACGCGGCTATAGCCTCGTCCGAACAACTGCGGGCGTGTGCCTTTTGTACCCATCCCGGAATGGTACCGATACAGGTGTACGGCGGCCAGAGCCCATCCTACGGCGGAACTCTCGGTAGTTACGTGTTTACCCCCACACCACGCATCCGGCCCTCAAAGCGGTCCTCTCCGCCGATTGAAGACGGCTCCTCGGAGCGTGAGGAAATGCTCCGTGTGGCCACACGGGGAGACGCTCCTGAGAGGGTGGTCTCACCTCCACCGCTCCCCCACGGATACCCTCTATCCTTCCTAGGCGGGTATGGTTCCGCACTTGCCGAGCTCAACACGGCCTATCCCCACTCTCGGCGGGGTGGTGTGTACGATGTCCTATAAACAAGTTGATCCCTCGATTTCGGGCAAGGCTGAGCTCATGTCCTCCAAGCGCACGAAAAACCCCAACACCTAGGCTCACGAAAATTGCAACGGGAGGTTGCAGGGAGTGCACTATCCGTCCCGGATCGGTTGTTTCGAAACTCACCTTAAAGTACCCAAAACGCCTTCTCCTGCCCCGGTTTACCCCACACACGCCAAGAACCACTACTCCCATCCCAACACCGCCCATCGCGAAGCTCGGCGCACATACACGCCCACATAAACATATATATAGTAGTAGTAGGACAATCAAGGACAGGGTAATTAAAGAGGCAGTGCAAGGTTCATCACATGCATATACATAAATTAAAGCGCTAGCAATACTACTCAGCAATGCCTAATGGGTAGTTCAGAATCGGTCGGGCGTGAATCTGGGGTCGGGTAGTCCTGCGCCCCGGCGAAGTCGTCGGCGTAGTCGTACTCCTGGCTCAGCTCTCCGGCTCCTCCTGCTCCTAGTAGCGCGAAAAAGAAAATAAACAGCGGCCCTATTGCAACTTAAATCCAAATAAGAGCAATAAAGATCCAAAATGGGAACAAACTCTATCCCAACCTGTAGTTCGAGATTTTAGATATTTTCTGGAAGAGGTTTCGTAATTTTCGGAGATAAAAATGATTTTCTAGGATTTTTAGAAGAGAAAAGGAATTTTCTGGAATTTTTAATTAAAAGAAAACCCCTCCCATCCGGCCGTAGCACGGGATCCCGGATCCCGGCTGCGGCCCGGGGGTCCCCGCGGCCCGCGGTGGGGGCTTGGTTTCCCGCGGCGGCCGCGGCCGTCCGTGGGCGCCGTGCGGGCGCGCGGTGTGGGCCTCGGTGCGGCGGGGCGCGGGGGCGGGCCGCACCGGATCCGCGGATGCACTGCGACGACGTGCGTGTGTAGGCGCTCGTGCGTGTAGAGCCTAGAGACCTCCCCGCGCGTGTGCTCGACGGAATGCCGAGACGGCGGCGGCGCGGCCGGCCGCCGGCCGGCGAGTGCTCGGCGGGCCCACATGCGGCCGTGGTGAGGGTGAGGCGCAGCGGGGCTTGGTCTACCCCTTACCCGTGCGCGGTCTTGGTCAAGGATGGGCAGCGGCGCGGCATGGCAAGGAGCGGCGGCGACGGTGTGGGTGGCGGCGCGGCGAGGTCGCGGCGACGGCTCCCATCAAGTCCGGCGCTCGACTTGTGGTCGAGACGGGTCCGACGGGCGCATAATCGCCTAAGGCGGGGCTTTCCCCCCTAAGTTGCACAGGCGGCCCCCCCCCGCCCCGCCCTCGCGGCGGAGAGCGCGGGCCGGCGGAGGCGCACGGCGCGGGCACGGCTCCGGCACGGGGGCCACTGCGTGCGCGCGGTGGCCGGTGCGCGGGGCGATCGAGGTGCGCCGGGCTCGTGTGGGTGCAACGTGTTCGTGCGCGTGTAGAACGGGCAGAGCAGACGGCGGCGCGGCGCTCTGGGTCGACGGCGGCGCGCGATGCGCGTCGAGCTGGCGCGAGGACGGTGCGGTACGGAAAGAAAGGAAACGGCGAGGGCGCGCGCTTGCGGCGGCGGCGGCGGTGGCACACGCGGGAGACAAGCTTCCCGGCTGGCACGATGGCGGCATGCGGCGGCGGCGGCGCGTCGGCAAGGTTGGCATGGCGTGCGCAGGGGCCGCGGCTCGAAGGGCGGGGTCAACCACGAGAGGGCGAGGGGGTTTGCCTCACCTTGGGCCACGGGCCGACGTGCGGCGGCGGTGATGAATGGTGGTGCGAGAGACGAGGATGGAGGCGGCGGTAGGCGGCGGCGCGGTGCGGCGGCGCGGGCGGAAGGAAGCGGGGCGTCGCGGTCCTTGGCTTCGCGGCGTCCTCGGGCCCCCTCGAGTGGGCCTCGGCCTCGCGCGGTCGACGGCGGGGGGGCGGCGAGCTCGCGGCGCCTCCTCCTCCTCCTCCTTCTCCTTCTCCTTCTCTCCCGGCGGGCGGGGGGCGGTGTGGAGCGGGTGAGACTCCCCGCCGGCGGCTAGGGTTGCGGCTGCTCCGTGTGGTGCGGCGGCGGCCCTCTTATAGTGCATGGCGGGCGCGGGGCGCGTGGACGGCGCGGATCGCTCGGCGGGCGCGGACGGGCGGGCGGGCGGCGGGCGGCGGCGTGCCGGCGCCGTCGCAAAGCGCAAAGGGAAAAGCAAAAGGAAGGGGTGACGGGGGGAAGACGGGCGGCGGGGCGGCGTCACTGGGTCCCACCGTCGGTGTCCGGGGGTGGTTGCGGTAGGTGGGAGGCGGGCGGCGCTAGGCGGGCGTGTTGGGTGGAAAGGGAAAAGAAGGGGTGTCGCGGCGTGCGGGGAAAAAAAGATGGAGGTGGCCCAACGGACTTCGAGAGCTTGGGCTCGCAGCCCGAAAGCAATCCCCCTTCCCCTTTCTATTTTCTCCCAATCCCCTTTCTAAATTAGATTCAAATTTGAATGCGCATTCAAATTTGAAATCCCACCGCATAAATTCCAAATAAAACCAATAGAACTCCAAGTTTCTCACACTAACATTTTTATATTTCCTAGGAATTTTCATTTAGCTCAAAATAAATCTAGGAATTAAGGGAGAGGAAAGGAAGACATCCTTAAATGATTTGGTAATCACCCAAACAATTCATCGAAAATTTTAAGACCACAATTTTATTAATTAACATTCCTCAGCAAATTTGAGGGATGTTACAGAACTCCCCCCCTCACAAGAATCTCGTCCTCGAGATTAAGAAGTTACCTCCGTTTCGAAGAGATGAGGGTATTTCTCCCCTCATTGCGGCTCCTTCTCCCCACGTGGCTTCGCGCTCGGAGTGATTACTCCGAGCACCTTGCGGAGCCGCGTGGTGGTGGTCCCTTGGTCGACTTCTCCCGCCGTCCGGGATCCGAACCGGGTACTCCAAGTACTCCCGGGGGTTCTCGGGACGTCGAGCGCTCGGAGCGGAGCACTCTCTTCTCGACGACCACACACTTCCGAAGTTGGGGAAACATGGAACACGGGTGAACTCCCCGCAAGCTCCGAGGTAGCTCGAGTTTGTAAGCTACCCTCCCGAGCCTTGCTCACAATAGGGTAGGGCCCGATGTACCTAGGGGACGACTTCCCCCCGATGTGGAACCTCTTCGTGCCTCGGGGGGTGACACCTTCGTAGACGTGATCCCCTATCTCGAACGAGACGTCCTTCCGTTTTGCGTCGACGCATAGCTCTTCTCGCCTGCCTCGAGCTATCTTCGGGTTCTCTCGTACCTTGGCGACATTTTCCTCGGCCTCAACAATAGTGGCGGGGCCGAAAAGGTTCGCTCCCCCACCTCGGACCACATCAACGGTGTCGACACTACTCGCCATACGGGGCTTCGAACGGAGCCATCTTCAAAGCCGGCACAGGTAGCCGTTGTTGTATGAGAACTCGGCATATGACGGGCTCTTTTCCCAGTCAGCCCCATAGGTCAACACACAAGCTCTCGGCAAGTCTTCTAGTACACGATTCACCCTCTCGTCCGACCGTCACCTGGTTCGTGGGTGGAACGCCGTGTTTAGTAGTTCGCCCGGGTGCCCATAGAGGCGTGTAAGCTCTTCCCAGAATTGAGCGATGGGAACGGGGGCCTCTCGTCCGACACAATGCTCCCTCGGAGCCCCATGAAGCTTCGGGATGTTGTCCACATACGCTTACGCAAGTCGCTCACGCTGTAGTTCGTCTTCAGCGGCAAGAAATGTGCGACCTTGGTTAATCGATCAACTATCACCCAAATGGAGTCATTTCCTTTCTGTAGTGCGTGGCAACCCCACAAATGAAGTCCATACCGATATCATCCCACTTCCACGTGGGTATCTCGACGGTTGTAGCAGCCGGCCGGCGGGCGCCCGGTGTTCGGCCTTCACTCGGCGGCACGTGTCGCATCGAGCGACGTATTCGGCAATGTCTTCCCTCATCTTTTCCCACCAAAACCGTACCTTCGGGTCTTTGTACATCTTGGTACAACCGGGGGTGGATCGAGTACCGAGAATCGTGGGCCTCTTTAAGGATCGAGTCCCGAATCTCCTTGTCCCGAGGCACGCGATGCGGTCCTTCGGCCACGGTGTACCCTTTGCTCGTCGAGGCGATAGTCGACCGTTTTGCCATTCTCCATCGGGCGCTTCACCTCTTGGATCTCGGGGCACTCCTTACGAGCTTGGCGGATCTCGGTCCTCAAGTGTGTATTTTACCCGCAACCGGTTCAACCGCCCCTCCTCCACAATCTCTAAGCTCGGCTTTTCCCGGCTCCTCATGCAAGTGGGCCGGGTGTTCCTCTCGCACCATCGGGTTGTTGCGGTAGTGCTTGCGGCTCGAGCGTCGGCCACGACGTTTGCCTTACCAGGGTTGTAGTGAATGCTCGGGTCGTAGTCCTTAATCGGCTCCAGCCATCTCCTTTGCCTCGAATTCAACTCCGGCCGGGTGAAGATATACTTCGGACTCTTGTGATCCGTGTAGATGTCGCACTTGTTCCCCATCGAGATAGTGCCTCCATATCTTCAACGCATGAATGACGGCCGGCTAGCTCGAGGTCGTGTGTCGGGTAGTTCTCCTCATGCTTCCTTAACGTCCGTGAAGCGTATGCCACTACCTTGCCTCCTTGCATCAATACGCGGCCAAGTCCTTGCCTTGACGCGTCACGACACCACGAAATCCTTGCTCGCGTCGGGCGGGGGTCGGGGCCCGGGGTAGTGGTGAGACGAGTTTTGAGCTCCCGGAAGCCGGGCTTCACACTTGTCCGACCACACATACGGCGTGTTGCTCTTCAACAGCTCGGTCATGGGCTTGGCGATCTTGGAGAAGTTCTCGATAAACCGGCGGTAGTACCCGGCCAAACCGAGAAAACTGCGGATCTCTGTCACGGACTTCGGTGACTGCCACTTCGATACGGCCTCAATCTTGCTCGGATCTACAGCAACTCCTTTAGCTGACAACACATGACCCAGAAACGCGACTTCCTCCATCCAGAACTCACACTTGCTGAACTTGGCGTACAACTGATCTTTCCTGAGCTTCCCCGGCCACGATCCTCGAGTGCTCCTCGTGCTCTTCTCGTCGTACGGGGAGTAGACCAGTATATCGTCAATGAAGACGACGACACACTTGTCTAACTCATCCATGAAGACCTTGTTCATCATGTTCATGAAGTATCGCTCGGGCATTGGTGAGGCCAAACGACACGTTTGTGTACTCATACCGCCCATATCCGGTCACGAATGCTTTGTCTTGTGGATGTCCTCCGGGCGGATCTTCATCTGGTGATAACCGGCCCGAGAGATCGATCTTGCCTGAAGTACTTGGCTTGCCTCGGTGCGGTCCATCAAATCGTCAATCTCGGGCGGCGGATACTTGTTCTTGATGGTCACCGCGTTCAAGGCGCGGTAGTCGACGCACGGACGTTGCGTCCCATCCTTCTTTGGTACGAATAGTGCCGGTGAACCCCGAGTGGTGAGGCACTCGGCCGAATGAACCCTTTCTCGAGTAGCGAGTCCAGGCTCTCGCCGCCTTCGGCGGTTTCAGCTCAACCTCTGCCATACGGTACGGACTCTGGGCTATCGGCGCCGTTCCCGGCACCAGGTTAATCACGAACTCCACGTCACGATCAGGAGGCAACCCGGGCAACTCCTCTGGAAACACATCCTCGTACTCACATACTACCGGCACGTCCGATATGGCCTTCGTGTGAAGGCTGTATACGGCCGGTATGTCTCGAGACTTCATTGGCTCGAAGGTCACCCTTGTCCCGTCAGGGTGCAGTAGTGTCACCAGCCTCGGTGAAGTGGAGATGACACCCTTGTGAGCAGTGATCCAATCCATTCCCAGTATCACGTCGATACCATGGGAAGGCAGCACGGTGAGATCCCCATAGAATGTGTGACCTTGGATGACCACTTCCACTCCTTTGCACGAGCGAGTGCATCGGATATCCCCGAGCGGAGAGCTCGTGATGATAGGCATCGTTCGGGCGGTTGTAGGGAGGGAAAGTTTACTCCACGAACCGAGAGGTGATATAAGACCCGGTTGCACCGGTGTCAAAGAGAACCGAGCGAGAGTACCACAAACCAAAAACTTACCGATCACGACGTCGGGGGCATCGACGGCCTCCTCCTCGGTGAGGTGGTTCGGCCTCCCACGGCCGGCGGCGGGGCGGTGCGGCTGAGGAGGTCGGCCTCTGGAGCGGTGCCGTGCGGGGGTAGCGGCGACCTTCTTGTCGGGGCACTCGAAGGACTTGTGGCACGGCTTGCCACACGCGAAGCGGTGACGGTGAAGCCTCTTGTGGCGAGGGTCGCGCGGTGCTCGGTGGAGCACGTGTGTAGCCTCCCGATCTGCTGGGGGTAGCGGGGGTTCCTCCCTCGCGGGAACGGGCTACGTCCACTACCTCCGAAGCCACGCCCGGGTTGGTTGTGCCCCGGGCGGTAGCTCCCCCCTCGGCATGTTGCTGCGTCCGCTTCTCGGCTTCGGAAGGATCGGTCGGGGCCGATCCCGATCTCCCATTCTCTTCTTGCCCCTCATGCGTTCCTCGTGGCCCCTCCTCTCGTCCTCGACCGCGATGGCGCGGTTGACGAGATGGCGCAGGGACTTGTGCTCACTTGCCTTCGAGCGCACGGCGAAGGCCGTGGTGGAGGCCTCGCGGGGAACCGAGCTGCTTCTTCTGGTCGGTGTTGGTGTCGTCGGGGGCGTACGCATCATCTTCATGAAGTGACGCTCGTACTCCTCGACCCTCATCGCACCTTGAGTCATGGTGCGGAACTCCTGCGCCTTACGGACCCGGCGGCTCGTCGGGGAGGTGCGCTCGCGGAACGCCTCGCGAGAACTCCAGCCAGGTGATGAAAGCTGGGTTCGGGTGGGTGGCAGTGTAGTTGTCCCACCATGCCTTGGCGGGGACCCTCCGGGCGGGTGCGCGGCGATAGCGGCGCACTCCTCGTCGGAGCGAACGGTGAGGTCGAGCTTGGTCTCGATCACCCTCGGCCCGGTCGTCGGCCTCGAGTGGGTCATCCGAGTAGCTGAAGGTGGGGGCCTTCAGGCGGATGAACCTCTCGATCTTCCGCGTGAGGTCCTCGTCCTGCGGAGCGACGCGGTTCCCACCGTTGCCACGGTGCTCCATGGCCTCCGCCATCCTCTGCATCAGCTGAGTCTGGAGCGCCATCACTTCCACCAAGTTAGGTGGGGGTGGTGGTGGGCTGACCGGCTCGGGGCGCTTGCGCGGCTGCTCCTTGCCCAACCTCGGCCTCAGGGTTCTCGGGCAGAGGTGGTGGTGCTCCATCACCTCGGGCCCTAGGCCCCAAGGCTCCTCCACGCAGGGGTGGACGGCCACGGCCACGACCGCGTCCACGCCCCTGCTGGGCTTCTTCCTCAGCAGCTGCCTCCTCGAGGCGAGCTATCAGCCGGTTGGAGCGGCGGATCGACATCCTTCTGAAAACATAAGGGAAAGGAAAGGAGTTTACGCACGTCACTCACCAACTCACATGTGAGTCTTAAGCATTCAAGAAAATAGTTCTAATTATAACCTACACTCAAGCAGAAGAAGCATTAAGACACAAATAACACCATTAAGATCCAAGCACACATCAGACATGATTATTACACTTGCTCCCCTGAGGCTGACTCAGACCTTGGGGTAGCAGCAACAAGTCATCGATCTAATACATCGGTACAATCCCAAAAGGGTAGTGTCTACATGGTGTGGCATGACTCTCTTCATGCACCGGAACATGCTCGCGGCTGCATGGAACACCTCATGGAAACTACTAGCATAGAACACTACTCTAGGTCATGCCTCCTGCTCAGCCCTCTACTCCGTGCGTGCCGGCCCGGTACGTGACGGGGGTAGCGGTCCTCGGTGGGGTAGTCGGCGGAAAGATCCGGGACACCAAGGCGTGAGCCTCTCGAACCTCCTCGGTCTCGACGGGGGTCGGCGGACGGGCCATCGGGCACGGGTGGAGCTTGAGGCGTGGCCCCGGTGCGGCTCGAAGGTCTCAGTGCGGATCTCTCGCTGAGACTCGGGGGGTAGCTCTCCGTTGAGCTCGAAGAGCTCGTCCACGCGAAGTGAGTCGGCGTCCTCCCAAGTCCTCCTCAGTCTCTCGGCCTTGTCCCTCAGGTAGACGGCCGTGCGCGTGAGCCACGCGATGTTGGCGACGTTGTCCGCTCGGCTCTTCTCCAGCTTCTCCACCTTGAGCCGCTCACACCCGAGTAGGTGAGCGCGCACCGTGAGCAGGTCGTCCTTGCGCTCGAGCTTGTCCTTCGACTGTTCTGACTCGCGGTCGGCCTGCGTAGGTCCTCCTTGGCGTGCAGCATCTCCTCCCGGGTGTCCACCCTCTCCCTCTCAGACTGCAGCAGGACAGTGGTCGCGCGGTCGAGGCTCAGCTCGAGCTGGCGAACACGGTGGCGTAGAGCGGTGTTCTCCCTCTCCAGCTCGGCGCAGCGGGCGGTGCTGGAGCGCGTCGATGGTGGCGTCCACGACACGGCCGTAGAGGGTACGTGACTCGTCCTCCGGTCGGCGCGCGTACTTGTCGAGGTCGACCAAGTAGGCGGCGGTCTCCACCGAGTCTCGTCGGTCTCGCGGAAGGGAGCGGCGTCGACGTCGTCACCGGATCCCCTCGTACGAAGGAACTCCGTCCACGAGCGGTGCGAGGCGCCGGTAGTCCGGGGGCGGCGGTCGAAGAGTCCCGGTCTCGAAGGAGGCGTGGTGCGTGCGAGTAGGCAGCCCGGGGCCGGCGGCGGGCGACGTCGAGTGCGGTCGCGACGGTGAGTGCGGCGGCGCGCGGACCTCTCCCTTAAACCGGGGAGACTCGGGTGAGGGAGCACGGCGGCCGTGCGAGCACCATCCGCCCGGTCACGGCGGGTACGTACTCGGCGCGGTACGTGACGTAGGTCGGAGGGACTCCAAGCTCTGAGAAGGGCCCTCTCCATCCGGTGGCGAGATCGCCCCGCAAGTCTCGGGGGTGATCTCCGCGACTGGTGCTCCATCTCTGTGAAACGCAAGAAATTTACGTCGGCGCGCGGTGAGTAAGAAATTTTCAAAGGGGGAACGAGTTTTATAATATAGCTCAAGGGTATAACTATAAAGGTAGAGCGTATAGAGTCCTATCTCTATCGACCTTTCCTAGGGATACGTGCTACGGTCAAGCATGGCTGCGGTACCACCTCGTAAAACCCCGGATTTTCATAGAAAACCCGAATCCTCGTACCATCGCGATAGTCCCTGGATCGGTGGCTATCGCGTACGAACGTCTCACGGGAATGATACACAAAGTCATACATCGCATCACATAAAGTTAATAGTACATTAATTTATTACATGTCCATAATGGAGTACATCATTACAAGCCTCTTGGCCGAATCGAGTGAAAATTCTACGCAACGGTAGCTATCTTCTCGAAGGGTCTCCATCTTTATTCTTCCCGCCACAGGCAACTCGAGCGAAGCGACGTATCCCTCAGTCGTACCATCCGTCGGCGTTGCAGTCGAAGTCGGACTCGTACCCTGCACACCCAAAGTCTATCCCCAAGGAGCGGGATAGGTCCACGTCACCAAACGTATGCAGCTTTAAGTGGCCTAATATCTAAAGGGGAAAAGAGAGTAGACAAGGAATCGGTACTTGGTTTCCTAAGCGACGACAGCAAAGTATAAACAAGGTATCTCCAACAATATCCCAAAACCCAAGTCT
This sequence comes from Cenchrus americanus, assembly GCA_947561735.1. Classification (NCBI taxonomy): domain Eukaryota; kingdom Viridiplantae; phylum Streptophyta; class Magnoliopsida; order Poales; family Poaceae; genus Cenchrus; species Cenchrus americanus. Next base: position 51,898,384 of record OX387244.1, on the reverse strand, counting down.
CTCAACACATCCGGATCCAGCGGGTCACCCGAAGGCCCGTCCCAACTCCTACTCCTGTCTAGGGGCGATGCGAGAACTTCCTCTCCTCGCACCTCAATGATTACAACCGGATCAACGAGGTAGATGGAGCCTCTCTCCTCTAGCCGGCTATAACCACGGCTCACCACACTCTCATCTATAAGGGGGAGGTAGAAATCCCAAAACATGAGGAACGAACATGTCTTCTAGGCAGTGTCCATAACCGAGGACGCGGCTATAGCTATAGATCGAACAACTGCGAGAGCGTGTACACTCGTACCCATCCCGGAATGGTACCGGCCGGTGTACGGCCGGCCGAGCCCATCCCCTACGGCGAACTCTCGGTAGTTACGTACCCACCACCGCATCCGGCCCTCAAAGCGGTCCTCTCCGCCGGTGAAGACGACACGGAGCGCGTGAAATGCTCCCGTGTGGCCACACGGGAGACGCTACGAGAGGGTGGTCTCACCTCCACCGCTCCCCCACGGATACCCTCTATCCTTCCTAGGCAGGTATGGTTCCGCACTTGCCGAGCTCAACACGGCCCTATCCCCACTCTCGGCGAGGTGGTGTGTACGATGTCCTATAAACAAGTTGATCCACTCGATTTCAGACCGGGGCGAGCTCATGTCCTCCAAGCGCACGAAAAACCCCAACACCTAGGCTCCAAAAATCGCAACAGGAGGGTTGCACTGAGGAGTGCACCCCTATCCCCGATCCCAGATCGGTTGTTTCGAGCTCACCCCCACCAAAGTACCCAAAACGCCTTCTCCTGCCGGTTTTACCCCACACACGCCAAGAACCACTACTCCCATCCCAACACATGCATCGCGAAGCTCGGCGCACATACACGCCCACATAAACATATATATAGTAGTAGTAGGACAATCAAGGACGGGGTAATTAAAGAGGCGATTGCAAGGTTCATCACATGCATATACATAAATTAAAGCGCTAGCAATACTACTCGGCAATGCCTAATGGGTAGTTCGAAATCGGTCGGGCGTGAATGCGGGGTCGGGTAGTCCTCCGCGGCGAAGTCGTCGGCGTAGTCGTACTCCCCCGGCTCGGCTCTCGGCTCCTCCTTGCTCCTAGTAGCGCGAAAAAGAAAATAAACGGCGGCCCTATTGCAACTTAAATCCAAATAAGAGCAATAAAGATCCAAAATGGGAACAAACTCTATCCCAACCCGTAGTTCGAGATTTTAGATATTTTTACGGAAGAGGTTTCGTAATTTTCGGAGATAAAAATGATTTTCTAGGATTTTTAGAAGAGAAAAGGAATTTTTTACGGAATTTTTAATTAAAAGAAAACCCCTCCCCATCCGGCCGGCCGCACGGGATCCCCGGATCCCGAGGCCGCGGCGGGGTCCCCGCGGCCGCGGTGGGGGCTTGGCTTCCCAGCGGCCGGCCGCGGCCGTCCGGCGGCGGCCGGTGCGGGCGGCGCGGTGTGGGCCTCGTGCGGCGGGGCGCGGGAGGCGGGCCGCACCGGATCCGCGGATGCACGCGGCCGCGCGCGTGTGTAGGCGCTCGTGCGTGTAGAGCCTAGGGACCTTCCCCCCCCCCCCCCCCCCCCCGCGCGTGATGTGCTCGACGGAATGCCCGAGACGGCGGCGGCGCGGCGGCGGCTTGCCGGCGGCGAGGTGCGCTCGGGCGGGCCCACATGCGGCCGTAGTGAGGGTGAGGCGCGGCGGGGGCTTGGTCTACCCCTTACCCGTGCGCGGTCTTGGTCAAGGATGGGCGGCGGCGCGGGCATGGCAAGGAGCGGCGGCGACGGTGTGGGTGGCGGCGCGGCGAGGGTCGCCGGCGACGGCTCCCATCGAAGTCCAGCGCTCAGCTTGTGGTCGAGACGGTTCCGACGGGCGCATAATCGCCTAAAGGCGGGGCTTTTCCCCCCTAAGTTGCACGGAACGGCCCTTGCCCTCCGCGGCGAGCGCGGCCGGCGGCGGCGCACGGCGCGGGCACGGCTCCGGCACGGGGGGGCCTGCGTGCGCGCGCGCGGTGGCGGTGCGCCGAGGCGATCGAGGTGCGGGCTCGTGTGGGTGCAACGTGTTCGTGCGCGTGTAGAACGGAACCGAGCGAGGGCGGCGGCGCGGCGCTGCGGAGCTCGGCGGCGGCGCGACGCGCGTCGGGCGCGCGAGGACGGTGCGGTACGGAAAGAAAAGGAAACGGCGGCGAGAGCGCGCGCTTGCGGCGGCGGCGGCGGTGGCACCTGCGAGAGACAAGCTTCCCGGCCCGGCACGATGGCCGGCATCACCGGCGGCGGCGGCGCGGCGGCAAGGTTGGCATGGCGTGCGCAAGGGGCCGCGGCTCGAAGGCCGGGTCAACCACAGAGGGCGAGGGGGTTTGCCTCACCTTGGTGGCCACGGGCCGACGTGCAGGCGGCGGTGATGAATGGTGGTGCGAGAGACGAGGATGGAGGCGGCGGCGGTAGAGGTGGCGGCGCGGTACGGCGGCGCGGGGCGAGGAAGCGAGGGCGTCGCGGTCCTTGGCTTCGCGGCGTCCTCGGGCCCCCTCGAGTGGGCCTCCGGCTCCGCGCGATCGACGACGGGCGGCGGCGAGCTCGGGGCGCCTCCCCCTCCTCCTCCTTCTCCTTCTTCTCCCGGCGGGCGGGGGCGGTGTGGAGCGGGTGAACTCCCCCGCGGCGGCTAGGGTTACGGCTACTCCGTGGTGCGGCGGCGGCCCTCTTATAGTGCATGGCGGGACGCGTGGACGGCGCGGATCGCTCCGGCGGGCGCGGACGGGCGGCGGGCGGCGGGGGCGGCGGCGATGCCGGCGGCGTCGCAAAGCGCAAAGGGAAAAGCAAAAGGAAGGGGGTGACGGGGGAAGACGGGCGACGCCGGGCGACGTCACACGGGTCCCACCTGTCGGTGTCCCGGGGTGGTTGCGGTAGGTGGGAGGCGGGCGGCGCTAGGCTGGGCCGTGTTGGGCTGGAAAGGAAAAAGAAGGGGGTGTCGCGGCGTGCGGGAAAAAGTGATGGAGGTGGCCCAACGGACTTCGAGAGCTTGGGCTCGCGGCCCAGAAGCAATCCCCCCCTTCCCCTTTTCTATTTTCTCCCAATCCCCTTTCTAAATTAGATTCAAATTTGAATGCAGATTCAAATTTGAAATCCCTCTCAGATAAATTCCAAATAAAACCAATAGAACTCCAAGTTTCTCACACTAACATTTTTATATTTCCTAGGAATTTTCATTTAGCTCAAAATAAATCTAGGAATTAAGGGAGAGGAAAGGAAGACATCCTTAAATGATTTGGTAATCACCCAAACAATTCATCGAAAATTTTAAGACCACAATTTTATTAATTAACATTCCTCAGCAAATTTGAGGGATGTTACAGAACTCCCCCCTCACAAGAATCTCGTCCTCGAGATTAAGAAGTTACCTCCGTTTCGAAGAGATGAGGGTATTTCTCCCTCATTGCTGACTCCTTCTCCCACGTGGCTTCGCGCTCGGAGTGATTACTCCGAGCACCTTGCAGAAGCGCGTGGTGGTGTTCCTGGTCGACTTCTCCGCCCAGTCAAGGTTCCGAACCGGGTACTCCAAGTACTCCAGGGTTTCCTGGACGTCGAGCGCCTGAGCAGGCACTCTCTTCTCGACGACCACACACTTCCGAAGTTGGGAAACATGGAACACCGGGTGAACTCCCGCAAGCTCCGGAGGTAGCTCGAGTTTGTAAGCTACCCTCCCGACCTTGCTCACAATAGGGTAGGGCCCGATGTACCTAGGGGACAGCTTCCCCCTGATGTGGAACCTCTTCGTGCCTCGGAGGGGTGACACCTTCAGGTAGACGTGATCCCCTATCTCGAACGAGACGTCCTTCCGTTTTGCGTCGGCATAGCTCTTCTGCCTGCTCTGAGCTATCTTCAGGTTCTCTCGTACCTTGGCGACATTTTCCTCGGCCTCAACAATAGTGGCGGGACCGAAAAAGGTTCGCTCCCCCACCTCGGACCACATCAACGGTGTCCGACACTTTCTGCCATACAGGGCTTCGAACGGAGCCATCTTCAAGCTGGCCTGGTAGCCGTTGTTGTATGAGAACTCGGCATATGACAGGGCTCTTTTCCCCGATCCGCCCCATAGGTCAACACACAAGCTCTCGGCAAGTCTTCTAGTACCCGATTCACCCTCTCTCGTCCGACCGGTACGTACGTGGGTGGAACGCCGTGTCGTAGTTCAGGCCGGGTGCCCATAGAGGCGTGTAAGCTCTTCCGGGGTGAGCGATGAGCGGCGGGGGCCTCTGTCTGACACAATGCTCCTCGGAGCCCCATGAAGCTTCAGGATGTTGTCCACATACGATTCGCAAGTCGGCTCACGCTGTAGTTCGTCTTCACTGGCAAGAAATGTGCGACCTTGGTTAATCGATCAACTATCACCCAAATGGAGTCATTTCCTTTACGTGTGCGTGGCAACCCCACAATGAAGTCCATGCGATATCATCCCACTTCCACGTGGGTATCTCGAGCGGTTGTAGCGGCCGGCGGGCCTACGGTGTTCGGCCTTCACTCGGCGGCACGTGTCGCATCGAGCGACGTATTCGGCAATGTCTTCCCTCATCTTTTCCCACCAAAACCGTACCTTCAGGTCTTTGTACATCTTGGTACAACCAGGGTGGATCGAGTACCGAGAATCGTGGGCCTCTTTAAGGATCGAGTCCCGAATCTCCTTGTCCCGAGGCACGCAGATGCGGTCCTTCAGCCACAGTGTACACTGCTCGTCGAGGCGATAGTCAGCTGCTTTGCCATTCTCCATCAGGCGCTTCACCTCTTGGATCTCAGGGCACTCCTTCTGAGCTTGGCGGATACGGTCCTCAAGTGTGTATTTTACCCCGCAAGCGGTTCAACGCCCCTCCTCCACAATCTCTAAGCTCGGCTTTTCCGGCTCCTCATGCAAGGCTGGTCGTTCCTCTCGCACCATCGGGTTGTTGCGGTAGTGCTTGCGGCTCGGAGCGTCGGCCACGACGTTTGCCTTACCGGGGTGGTAGTGAATGCTCGGGTCGTAGTCCTTAATCGGCTCTAGCCATCTCCTTTGCCTCGGATTCAACTCCGGCGGGTGAAGATATACTTGAGACTCTTGTGATCCGTGTAGATGTCGCACTTGTTCCCCATCGGATAGTGCCTCCATATCTTCAACGCATGAATGACGGCGGCTAGCTCGAGGTCGTGTGTCGGGTAGTTCTCCTCATGCTTCCTTAGCGTCGTGAAGCGTATGCTACTACCTTGCCTCCTTGCATCAATACGCGCCAAGTCCTTGCCTTGACGCGTCACGGTACACCATGAAATCCTTGCTCGCGTCGGGCGGGGGTCGGGGCCGGGGTAGTGGTGAGACGAGTTTTGAGCTCCTGAAGCCCCGGCTTCACACTTGTCCGACCACACATACGGCGTGTTGCTCTTCAACAGCTCTGTCATGGGCTTGACGATCTTGGAGAAGTTCTCGATAAACCGGCGGTAGTACCCGGCCAAACCGAGAAAACTGCGGATCTCTGTCACGGACTTCGGTGACTGCCACTTCGATACGGCCTCAATCTTGCTCGGATCTACCGCAACTCCTTTAGCTGACGACACATGACCCAGAAACGCGACTTCCTCCATCCAGAACTCACACTTGCTGAACTTGTCGTACAACGATCTTTGCTCGAGCTTCCCCGGCCACGATCCTCAAGTGCTCCTCGTGCTCTTCTGGCGTGCGGGAGTAGACCGGTATATCGTCAATGAAGACGACGACACACTTGTCTAACTCATCCATGAAGACCTTGTTCATCATGTTCATGAAGTATCTTAGGGGCATTGGTGAGGCCAAACGACACGGCTTGTGTACTCATACTTGCCCATATCCGGTCACGAATCTTTGTCTTGTGGATGTCCTCCGGGCGGATCTTCATCTGGTGATAACCCGGCCGGGAGATCGATCTTCTTGAAGTACTTGGCTTGCCTCGAGTCGGTCCATCAAATCGTCAATCTCGGGCGGCGGATACTTGTTCTTGATGGTCACCGCGTTCAAGGCGCGGTAGTCGACGCACGGACGTTGCGTCCCATCCTTCTTTGGTACGAATAGTGCGGTGAACCCCGGGGTGAGGCACTCGGCCGAATGAACCCTTTCTCGAGTAGCGAGTCCGGCTACGCCTTCGGCGGTTTCAGCTCAACCTCTCGCCATACGGTACGGACTGCGGGCTATCGGCGCCGTTCCCGGCACCGGGTTAATCACGAACTCCACGTCACGATCGGGGAGGCAACCGGGCAACTCCTCTGCGAAACACATCCTCGTACTCACATACTACGGCACGTCCGATATGGCCTTCGTGTGAAGGCGTATACGGCCGGTATGTCTCGAGACTTCATTGGCTCGAAGGTCACCCTTGTCCGTCGGGGGTGCGGTAGTGTCACCGGCCTCGGTGAAGTGGAGATGACACCCTTGTGAGCGGTGATCCAATCCATTCCCGGTATCACGTCGATACCATGGGAAGGCGACGCACGGTGAGATCCCCATAGAATGTGTGACCTTGGATGACCACTTCCACTCCTTTGCACGGCGAGTGCATCGGATATCCCCGAGCGGAGAGCTCGTGATGATAGGCATCGTTCGGGCGGTTGTAGGGAGGGAAAGTTTACTCACGAACCGAGAGGTGATATAAGACCCGGTTGCACCGGTGTCAAAGAGAACCGAGAGCGAAGTACCACAAACCAAAAACTTACCGATCACGACGTCGGGGGCATCGACAGCCTCCTCCTCAGTGAGGTGGTTCAGCCTCCCACGGCCGGCGGCGGCCGGGGCGGTGCGGCTCGAGGAGGTCGGCCTCTGGAGCGAGGTGCCGTGCGGGGGTAGCGGCGGCCTTCTTGTCGGGGCACTCGAAGGACTTGTGGCCCGGCTTGCCACACGCGAAGCGAGGTGACGGTGAAGCCTCTGTGGCGGGTCGCGCGGTGCTCGGTGGAGCACGGGTGTAGCCTCCCGGTCTGCGCAGGGGTAGCCGGGGTTCCTCTCTCGGGGAACGGGCTACGTCCACTACCTCACGAAGCCACGCCCCGGGTTGGTTGTGCCCCGGGCGGTAGCTCCCCCCTCGGCATGTTGCTGCGTCCGCTTCTCGGCTTCACGGAAGGATCGGTCGGTCGATCCCGATCTCCCCATTCTCTTCTTGCCCCTCATGCGTTCCTCGTGGCCCCTCCTCTCGTCCTCGACCGCGATGGCGCGGTTGACGAGATGGCGCGAGGACTTGTGCTCACTTGCCTTCGGCGCACAGGCGAAGGCCGTGGTGGAGGCCTCGCGGGGAACCGAGAGCTGCTTCTTCGGTCGGTGTTGGTGTCGTCGGGGGCGTACCGCATCATCTTCATGAAGTGACGCTCGTACTCCTCGACCCTCATCGCACCCTGAGTCATGGTGCGGAACTCCTACGCCTTCTGGACCAGCAGCTCATCGGGGAGGTACTGCTCGCGGAACGCCTCGCAGAACTCCAGCCAGGTGATGAAGGCTGGGTTCGGGTGGGTGGCAGTGTAGTTGTCCCACCATGCCTTGGCGGGGACCCTCCGGGTGGGTGCGCGGCGATAGCGACGCACTCCTCGTCGGAGCGAGACGGTGAGGTCGAGCTTGGTCTCGATCACCCTCGGCCCGGTCGTCGGCCTCGAGTGGGTCATCCGAGTAGGGCGAAGGTGGGGGCCTTCGGGCGGATGAACCTCTCGATCTTCCGCGTGAGGTCCTCGTCTGCGGAGCGACGCGGTTCCCACCGTTGCCACGGTGCTCCATGGCCTCCGCCATCCTGCGCATCGGGCGAGTACGGGAGCGCCATCACTTCCACCAAGTTAGGTGGGGGTGGTGGTGGGCTGTTCGGCTCGGGGGCCCTTCTCGGGTTTGCTCCTTGCCCAACCTCGGCCTCAGGGTTCTCGGGCAGAGGTGGTGGTGCTCCATCACCTCGGGCCCTAGGCCCCAAGGCTCCTCCACGCAGGGGTGGACGGCCACGGCCACGACCGCGTCCACGCCCCTGCTGGGCTTCTTCCTCAGCAGCTGCCTCCTCGAGGCGAGCTATCAGCCGGTTGGAGCGGCGGATCGACATCCTTCTGAAAACATAAGGGAAAGGAAAGGAGTTTACGCACGTCACTCACCAACTCACACATGAGTCTTAAGCATTCAAGAAAATAGTTCTAATTATAACCTACACTCAAGCGAAGAAGCATTAAGACACAAATAACACCATTAAGATCCAAGCACACATCGGACATGATTATTACACTTGCTCCCCGAGGCCGACTCGGACCTTGCGGGTAGCGGCAACAAGTCATCGATCTAATACATCGGTACAATCCCAAAAGGGTAGTGTCTACATGGTGTGGCATGACTCTCTTCATGCACGGAACATGCTCGCGGTCGCATGGAACACCTCATGGAAACTACTAGCATAGAACACTACTCTAGGTCATGCCTCCTGCTCGGCCCTCTACTCCGTGCGTGCCGGCCCGGTACGTGACGGGGTAGCGGTCCTCGGTGGGGTAGTCGGCGGAAAGATCCGGGACACCAAGGCGTGAGCCTCTCGAACCTCCTCGGTCTCGACGGGGGTCGGCGGACGGGCCATCGGGCACGGGTGGAGCTTGAGGCGTGAGCGGGTGCGGCTCGAAGGTCTCGGTGCGGATCTCTCGGCGAGACTCGGGGGGGTAGCTCTCCGTTGAGCTCGAAGAGCTCGTCCACGCGAAGTGAGTCGGCGTCCTCCCAAGTCCTCCTCAGTCTCTCGGCCTTGTCCCTCAGGTAGACGGCCGTGCGCGTGAGCCACGCGATGTTGGCGACGTTGTCCGCTCGGCTCTTCTCCAGCTTCTCCACCTTGAGCCGCTCACACCCGAGTAGGTGAGCGCGCACGGTGAGCGAGTCGTCCTTGCGCTCGAGCTTGTCCTTCGGCTTTGTTCGACTCGCGGTCGACTGCGTAGGTCCTCCTTGGCGTGCGGCATCTCCTCCCTGGTGTCCACCCTCTCCCTCTCAGACTGCGAGCGGGACGGTGGTCGCGCGGTCGAGGCTCAGCTCGGGCCGGCGAACACGGTGGCGTAGAGCGGTGTTCTCCCTCTCCGGCTCGGCGCGGCGGGGGCCGTGCTGGAGCGCGTCGATGGTGGCGTCCACGACCTCGGCCGTAGAGGGTACGTGACTCGTCCTCCGGTCGGCGCGCGTACTTGTCGAGGTCGACCAAGTAGGCGCGGTCTCCACCGAGTCTCGTCGGTCTCGCGGAAGGGAGGCGGCGTCGACGTCGTCTGGATCCCCTCGTACTAAGGAACTCGGTCCACGAGCGGTGCGAGGCGCCCGGTAGTCCGGGGGCGGCGGTCGAAGAGTCCCGGTCTCGAAGGAGGCGCGGTGCGTGCGAGTAGGCAGCCCGGGGCACGGCGGCGGGCGGCGTCGAGCGCGGTCGCGACGGTGAGTGCGGCGGCGCGCGGAGCCTCTCCCTTAAACCGGGGAGACTCGGGTGAGGGAGCACGGCGGCCGTGCGAGCACCATCCGCCCGATCACGGCGGGTACGTACTCGGCGCGGTACGTGACGTAGGTCGGAGGGACTCCAAGCTTTGAGAAGGGCCCTCTCCATCCGGTGGCGGATCGCCCCGCAAGTCTCGGGGGTGATCTCCGCGACTGGTGCTCCATCTCTGTGAAACGCAAGAAATTTACGTCGGCGCGGTGAGTAAGAAATTTTCAAAGGGGGAACGAGTTTTATAATATAGCTCAAGGGTATAACTATAAAGGTAGAGCGTATAGAGTCCTATCTCTATCGACCTTTCCTAGGGATACGTGCTACGGTCAAGCATGGCTCTGGTACCACCTGTAAAACCCCGGATTTTCATAGAAAACCCGAATCCCTGTACCATCGCGATAGTCCCTGGATCAGTGGCTATCGCGTACAGAACGTCTCACAGAATGATACACAAAGTCATACATCGCATCACATAAAGTTAATAGTACATTAATTTATTACATGTCCATAATGGAGTACATCATTACAAGCCTCTTGGCTGAATCAGAGTGAAAATTCTACGCAACGGTAGCTATCTTCTCAGAAGGGTCTCCATCTTTATTCTTCCCGCCACAGGCAACTCGAGCGAAGCGACGTATCCCTCAGTCGTACCATCCGTCGGCGTTGCAGTCGAAGTCGGACTCGTACCACCGCACACCCAAAGTCTATCCCCAAGGAGCGGGATAGGTCCACGTCACCAAACGTATGCGGCTTTAAGTGGCCTAATATCTAAAGGGGAAAAGAGAGTAGACAAGGAATCGGGTTTGTGGTTTCCTAAGCGACGACGCAGCAAAGTATAAACAAGGTATCTCCAACAATATCCCAAAACCCAAGTCTCTCAACACATCCGGATCCAACGGTCACCCGGAAGGCCCGTCCCAACTCCTACTCTGTCCCCTAGGGGCGATGCGAGAACTTCCTCTCCTCGCACCTCAATGATTACAACCGGATCAACGAGGTAGATGGAGCCTCTCTCCTCTAGCCGGCTATAACCACGGCTCACCACACTCTCATCTATAAGGGGGAGGTAGAAATCCCAAAACATGAGGAACGAACATGTCTTCTAGGCGGTGTCCATAGCCGAGGACGCGGCTATAGCTATAGATCGAACAACTACGCGGAGCGTGTACACTCTTACCCATCCGGAATGGTACCGGCCGGTGTACGGCCGACCGAGCCCATCCCTACGGCGAACTCTCGGTAGTTACGTACCCACCACCGCATCCGGCCCTCAAAGCGGTCCTCTCCGCGGTGAAGACGGCACGGAGCGTGAAATGCTCCCGTGTGGCCACACGGGAGACGCTCCGAGAGGGTGGTCTCACCTCCACCGCTCCCCCACGGATACCCTCTATCCTTCCTAGGCGGTATGGTTCCGCACTTGCCGAGCTCAACACGGCCCTATCCCCACTCTCGGCGGGGTGGTGTGTACGATGTCCTATAAACAAGTTGATCCACTCGATTTCGGGCGGGGCGAGCTCATGTCCTCCAAGCGCACGAAAAACCCCAACACCTAGGCTCCGAAAATTGCAACAGGAGGGTTGCACTGAGGAGTGCACCCCTATCCCCGATCCCAGATCGGTTGTTTCGAGCTCACCCCCGCCAAAGTACCCAAAACGCCTTCTCCTGCCGGTTTTTACCCCACACACGCCAAGAACCACTACTCCCATCCCAACACATGCATCGCGAAGCTCGGCGCACATACACGCCCACATAAACATATATATAGTAGTAGTAGGACAATCAAGGACAGGGTAATTAAAGAGGCAGTGCAAGGTTCATCACATGCATATACATAAATTAAAGCGCTAGCAATACTACTCAGCAATGCCTAATGGGTAGTTCAGAATCGGTCGGGCGTGAATCTGGGGTCGGGTAGTCCTCCACGGCGAAGTCGTCGGCGTAGTCGTACTCCTGGCTCAGCTCTCCGGCTCCTCCTGCTCCTAGTAGCGCGAAAAAGAAAATAAACAGCGGCCCTATTGCAACTTAAATCCAAATAAGAGCAATAAAGATCCAAAATGGGAACAAACTCTATCCCAACCTGTAGTTCGAGATTTTAGATATTTTCTGGAAGAGGTTTCGTAATTTTCGGAGATAAAAATGATTTTCTAGGATTTTTAGAAGAGAAAAGGAATTTTCTGGAATTTTTAATTAAAAGAAAACCCCTCCCATCCGACCGGCCGCACGGGATCCCCGGATCCCGCCCGCCGGCCGGGGTCCCCCGCGGCCCGCGGTGGGGGCTTGGCTTCCCAACGGCCGCCCGCGGCCGATCCGGCGGGCCGCCGTGCGGGCGGCCGCGGTGTGGGCCTCGTGCGGCGGGGGCGCGGAGAGGCGGGCCGCACCGGATCCCGCGGATGCGCTCGCGGCCGCGCGCGTGTGTAGGCGCTCGTGCGTGTAGAGCCTAGGGACCTTCCCCCCCCCCCCCCCCCCCCCCCCGCGCGTGTTGTGCTCGACGGAATGCCCGAGACGGCGGCGGCGCGGCGGCCCGGCTTCGCCGGCGGCGAGGTGCGCTCGGGCCGGGCCCACATGCGACCGTAGTGAGGGTGAGGCGCGGCGGGGCTTGGTCTACCCCTTACCCGTGCGCGGTCTTGGTCAAGGATGGGCGGCGGCGCGGCATGGCAAGGAGCGGCGGCGACGGTGTGGGTGGCGGCGCGGCGAGGGTCGCCGGCGACGGCTCCCATCGAAGTCCAGCGCTCAGCTTGTGGTCGAGACGGTTCCGACGGGCGCATAATCGCCTAAAGCTGGGGCTTTTCCCCCCCTAAGTTGCCTGGAACGGCCCTTGCCCTCCGCGGCAGAGTGCGGGCCGGCGGCGGCGCACGGCGCGGGCACGGCTCCGGCACGGGGGGCCCCCGCGTGCGCGCGCGCGGTGGCCGCTGCGCCGAGGGCGATCGAGGTGCGGGCTCGTGTGGGTGCAACGTGTTCGTGCGCGTGTAGAACGGAACCGAGCAGGCGGGCGGCGGCGCGGCGCTGCGGGAGCTCGGCGGCGGCGCGACGCGCGTCGGCCGCGCGAGGACGGTGCGTTACGGAAAGAAAAGGAAACGGCGGCGAGAGCGCGCGCTTGCGGCGACCGGCGGCGGTGGCACTGCGGAGACAAGCTTCCCGGCCCCTGGCACGATGGCCGGCATCACCGGCGGCGGCGGCGCGGCGGCAAGGTTGGCATGGCGTGCGCAAGGGGCCGCGGCTCGAAGGCGGGTCAACCACGGAGGGCGAGGGGGTTTGCCTCACCTTGGTGGCCACGGGCCGACGTGCAGGCGGCGGTGATGAATGGTGGTGCAGAGACGAGGATGGAGGCGGCGCTGGTAGAGGTGGCGGCGCGGTACGGCGGCGCGGGGCAGAGGAAGCAGGGGCGTCGTGGTCCTTGGCTTCGCGGCGTCCTCGGGCCCCCTCGAGTGGGCCTCCGGCTCCGCGCGGTCGACGGCGAGCCGGCGGCGAGCTCGGGCGCCTCCCCTCCTCCTCCTTCTCCTTCTTCTCCCGGCGGGCGGGGGCGGTGTGGAGCGGGTGAACTCCCCCGCCGGCGGCTAGGGTTACGGCTACTCCGTGGTGCGGCGGCGGCCCTCTTATAGTGCATGGCGGGACGCGTGGACGGCGCGGATCGCTCCGGCGGGCGCGGACGGGCCGGCGGGCGAGCGGGGCGGCGGCGATGCCGGCGACGTCGCAAAGCGCAAAGGGAAAAGCAAAAGGAAGGGGGTGACGGGGGAAGACGGCTGACGCCGGGGCGACGTCACCTGGGTCCCACCTGTCGGTGTCCCGGGGTGGTTGCGGTAGGTGGGAGGCGGGCCGGCGCTAGCTGGGCCGTGTTGGGCTGGAAAGGGAAAAGAAGGGGGTGTCGCGGCGTGCGGGAAAAAGAGATGGAGGTGGCCCAACGGACTTCGAGAGCTTGGGCTCGCGGCCCAGAAGCAATCCCCCCTTCCCCTTTTCTATTTTCTCCCAATCCCCTTTCTAAATTAGATTCAAATTTGAATGCAGATTCAAATTTGAAATCCCACTCAGATAAATTCCAAATAAAACCAATAGAACTCCAAGTTTCTCACACTAACATTTTTATATTTCCTAGGAATTTTCATTTAGCTCAAAATAAATCTAGGAATTAAGGGAGAGGAAAGGAAGACATCCTTAAATGATTTGGTAATCACCCAAACAATTCATCGAAAATTTTAAGACCACAATTTTATTAATTAACATTCCTCAGCAAATTTGAGGGATGTTACATCCGCCGCACCAGATCTGGCTGGTGTGGAGGTTGGGTTGCTAGTGCCTTCTGTAGGTTGGATCTCTCCTTGGGTGGATCCGGTCTCGGAGATGCTCTTCCCCTGCCTCTCACTCCGAACCAAGATCTCTACCATTCTCGACTCTGCCATTCCTCAACAACAACATTTGGCCCTGGAGCTTGCTCCTCCAATAAGGTGGCTCCTCTCCTAGCACGGTTCGTCTTCGTTGCCTCCCCCTAGAATCCTGGTGTTAGACACTTCATCAACCTTCGGTGACGTCTCCAACAAAATCCATCGGTTGTTGGTGTGCTTCTTCAACATCGGCTTCATCGGCCTGCTTTCAACTGACGCTCTACGTGTGGTCACTGCCCGGGTGTATGCGTCCTTGACGCCCCTCGGCCCCAGCCGGCGACTTCTTCATCCCCATCGTCATGGACATTGCCGACCCACCTCACTATGCTTCCAGGACCTCTTTGTAATTTGGTCTTCTTGCGAGGACCTCTTTGTAATTTGGTCTTCTTATGAGGACCTCTTTGTAATTTGGTCTTCTTGCGAGGACCTCTTTGTAATTTGGTTGTTGTGACCTTTTAATATATATGTTCGTTGTAAAAAACATAAAAAATAGCAGAACTGGTAAAAGGCATGTATACCTTTCATTTACACTACTCACTAACTCTTTGCCCATTTAGTTTAGGAATGCTTACTTTTTTACAAAATTTGAATCCTAGAAATGCTCATGTAGCGGAACGGAGGGAGCTATACTTGTTAAGTTCGTTGCGTGGATTTTATTCATACTGACCGGAAAAAGGAAAGGGGTGACTGTATCGAGTAAAGAAAGGATCTTGTTTGGCACGGTTGTTGAAAAAACGTATGCAAAACTTTTTCTCTTGATTGGCTTAAATGGATCGAAATGTGAAATATCCAAAAGCCCCTTTATTTTGTTAACTTTGAATTTTTTTCCTTTCCTCTTGATATTTCCATTTTATCTCTAGTTTCCTCTTTCCTTTATCTCACTAGGTGATTCTTCATGTGTTATTGCGGAATTTGAAAAGTTTTTTTAATAAATTTCTCAAAAGGAAAGTTCTTTACAATAAATTATGAATCACGGTGATTGTTTAGTTGCTCGTAAAAATAGCTTACTAACAGAGATTACCTCGAGAGCCATATAAGCTATCTCTTGATGAGAATCATAAATTTTTATAGATAATAAAAAATCAATAAGATATACATGTAATGATATGAAAATGTGCATCAAATTGGTTGGACAGTTAGAATAATCTAGAATTTTAGATGATGTGCACCACATGAGAAAGAAATAGCAATTAATGATCTTAGTGGGGTTATTAATGAATTATAATAAGAGATGATGATGTGACTTGCTGCATGGTGGGTGTGTGCTGATGTGGCACAATAAGATTTGAGAGAAATCTATAGTCAGTTTCGTCTATATAGTTGTACGTACTAGGTGATACCCCGCGCGTTGCTGCGGTAATTTCTATAAAATTTGAAGATTCAGTTTGAAAGTAGAAACACTAAAAATGATTGCATCACAATATTTTTTTGCAAACAACAATGTAGATGAAAACACATTCATTTTATTGAGAGAAAACTACTTAAAATTTTGTAGTATGATACTCGCAAAGCCTAACATAATGCATGCATGATTACTATTAATTGCAGAAAATCGGTAGAAGACATAAATTCATGATTCTAATGGATGATGATGTGCACAACTTGCATGTTGAGAGAAGATTTAGTGGATGGTGACCTGAACCTTTTTGCATGTTTAGAGAAGTCTATCCAATATGTGTAGTGAGTCTCACCTATATAGTTGTTATAAATATGATTTCCTTTATGCGCTTGCAACTTTGTCCCCACCATCCTCTCTTACACTGCCAGCTTAAGCCTCCAGCCCTTGGAGGCTGGAGACACCGCCCCGCCATCCATAGATCCACTAGTAGAAATGTTCACATCCATGACGATTTTCTAGTGACGTTACATTTATTCATCATGGAAGTGGTCTCTACCGTGACGAATTTTGTAACTTCGTCACAGATAACTAGTGACGGTTCCAGGCCACTAAAAATAATGACGAAACTCGGAAGATCTTCACAGAACAACAAACTTGTTTGTCACAGATGAATCGTTCCAGTTCTGCCCTGTTGGAACCAATGACGAACACAACTGAACGTCATAGAACAACAGATGTTATCGTCACAAAACATCCCGAAAAAAATAAGACAGATCTGGTCCGACTTGCAAGACATGTAATTCTGGGTCCGACCGTGGGTCCCGCATACGATCCCACCAGACAGAATCAGTGGGCCCAGTCGTATGCCGACGTGGCAGTACATGTCAGCATGACCCCTCCATTGCGGTCCCACTGCCATGTGGAAATGTGGGCCCGCGAACTCTTTTTTAAATTCGGGGCGACCCACGAACTCTTGGTCCCGCTGTTCAGATTGGTGGGCCACCAGCCCATCTCTATTGGGCCGGCCTATTTCGCTTTTCAGAAATGGTGGGCCATCAGCCCAGTAGCATTGGGCCGGCTTCTTCGTTCCCGGGAGGATAGCAGTTATTCCGCAAAAAAGCTGCTTTCCCCAGGATTCGAACCGGAGACAAGAGGATAGTAGAGAGGAAGTCTTACCATTGCACCATTAAACGTATTGCGTTAGAGAGCTACATATTGTGACAACCCGCCCATAAAAATATCGTACTACCGCCTAAACCAATCCACTTTGGTCATTAAGCGATAATAAAGTATCATCCTGTCGTTAGTCACCGGGTTAACACCCGGTAAATCACTTATATAGCAACAAGGATCGACATATATGCATGAAAACTCACGCGAAGGCGAGTCCGGAGATACCACATAATTAACAACAGAAATCCACCCCGAAGGGTTTAATTATTACAAACCGAAGTTTTTGACATCACAACGTTGTTCAGAGTTTTCGACCAGCGAAATTCAACTAAGCGGATAGCGAGAACACCACGGGAGGCCAGCCATGATGCCTTCAGTCGTCATCCTCCACCCACTCCAGCTCCCAGCTGGGCGGGATCTCTCCGGGCCACACATCACCAAAGGCCTTACCTGGATCAACAGATTATAGCAAGGCTGAGCATACTAATACTCAGGAAGACTTACCCGTTGGTGATGACTACTTCACCAACTCTAGACATGAAAGGCTTTTGGCTGTTGGGTTTTTTTGCTGAAAAGTAACAAAGAGTATGTCCTTACTTTCAAGATTTTAGCACAAGTTCTAGTGGGTTTATTCTTTTCTAAATTAGCAATCTAATACAGACAAGGTTGTACCATACAATTAGTCAAGCATAAAATTCATCAACTTCCATCATCAGGGATCTCATGGCTAGTGGAGTAAGTAGTCTCAGATAACGGTGAGAGGCTGACAATTGATTGATTCAAACCTTGCAAGGTAGACCTAAACACACAGTGGAATGCCCCCGCGAGGACAACCACCAAGCGGTTCCCAAAACTCTTCGGGTCGGGATCGAATCTTACAGTCTTTGGTGCAGGCTATTCGACATACCCCGCGAGGCACCCGGACTCACCATACACCACCGGTAGCTAGTCGTGAGACGCATCCCAAGATGAGTAATAGTAAGATCCCTCGCCGCCTCATTAAGGTACTAGGCTTACCGGTCCCATTCCCGACAAGTGCTTAGTACGTTCAAACACTTAACCCACAATAGCCATTGGACCGAAGCCCAAATCCCATGCTCTTACCACATGAGCAATCCATTTAAGGAGATCTTATGATTCTTATCTAGGAACCTGTTCTCGCGAGTGACATCATCACCCGACTTGTAACGGTCCTATAGCTTAGCAGCTATTGACCTAACATACTAGTAAGGACACAGGTACCTAGGGATCATGCATCTAAGGTTCCACACAACTCCTGAACTTAAATGCACAAGCATCCATAGATAATTGTATATCAATTTGAAAAGCTGGGTCATATGCACCGGGGCTTGCGTTCGTTAGTAAGGTTAGCCTAAGCACCCTCGGTGTCGCTGAGTACTTCCACGTACTGCAGTGTAGCTTCCGCTTCTCCTTCCTTGGCTTCCGGGACGAGCGAGTAGTCACCGTCAGGAAGATCTACACGGAATGCAATGCAGGGTTCAGGTGATGTGATAAATTATTTATCTTATCCAAATCTTGTTGGCCGTATTCACCTTAACAAATAATTAATTATTAACTTCCTTTTTATGAAGGTTATTATTGATATATTTTTATCCTTTTTAGTTAAACACTTAATTAATGCTTCCTTTTATAATTTGTCATTTCATGTGAAGATTTAATACTTCACCTCTCACTAGTAAAGGTGTGTACAAAGATAATTATTTACAACTTAATTCTTCAACAACAAGGGTGTATTCTTAGCTCTTAATTAAGTTTGATAACACTTCACAAAAAGGAAAAGGAATTAAAAAGGCATTTTCCTAATTTAATCCAACATTACTCTATAAAAGGCCTCTAAAGCTTTTATTTAACAATGAATCATTAAAAATTCAGTGGAGGATTTCCAAGCATCATAACATCTATACTAAGCCACTAAACACACTTGCAATGCTAGGAAAGCTAGAAAAATAATTATTTTGAAAATAACAAAAGCTAGCTTAGCAAAACCAGTTAAATGCATTCAAAAATAAATAAGCATCCAAATGCTCCACACTTCCTCAAACATGTTCTCTGGTCCTAAACCATCCTAAAAAGGCAGCAAGTACACCTAGAACTACTACTGATCTTGCATTATTAAATTACAAAGCAAAACATGCATATATTAAGAATAAATACTTCTGATTAATCAAAAATTGTGATTATTTCATCAGAGGTGTAACTTGGCATAACAAGACAGCATGCAGGAGCTGGGCACCAAAATATAATTATTTTTAGCTACAAAAATCATCTAGAGAGATTCTGCATAAATGGAAAATAATTCATATAAAATGATTTACAACATAACTTTGTGCAATTTTTAGCACAAGAGCTAGTCATAACATCACACACAACATATCCAAAAATTTGCTACAGAGGACCTATGGATTTCGAGATATCACAGATCTAGGTTTTTTACATTTCTATTTTTCATGCTAAAAAAATCAAGAAACAAACTAGGTGAGTATAACAAAAGTTGTAGTACTCCTCACCAGGAATCTAGAAAAATTGAGTTTGCAATTGTCTAAATTTACTACAATTTTCTAGAGATTTTACAAGTTTCAACAAAATGGCTATACTATTGAAGCTTCTCTTTTGCACAAGGACCCCTAGATATTTTCCAAGACTCACACATATGCCCCTAGATTGCACAAAACACCCTGAAAAAACTTAGAGCATTGCAATGTGGCCCTTGGCCATGGGGGCGGCGCGGCTTCGGCCAATCCCAGCGAACCGGCGGCGCTCCCGGTCGGGGAAGTGGTCGGGCTCGACCATAAGCTCACCTAGGACCCAAGGGTGCCGAAGTTGGGGCGGGGAAATCGCCGGTGTGGGCGCACGACAAGGACCGGAGGAGGCGGCCGCGGCGGGCGGTGTTGCCGGCGAGGGAGGCTTCCGGCTTGCCCACAAGCAAAGGCTACGGCTCACGTGCGAGCTAGAGGAGGTGTTGGGTGTGTCGGCCGGTGACGAAATGCTCGGGAAGAACGGGAGCTCACTCAAGCGGCGGTCATGGCAGCGGCTATGGCAATGATGGCGCGCGCGAGGGTGAATGCGACCTTAAATAGGGGAACTCGGCCGGCGATGACGACGGCGTGACCGCGAAGATGCGGCCGTGGTACGGCGGCCTCGACCGGCGCGTGTACGGCAGGATGCCGCGGATAGACCGGCGGTCCGTGGCGCGCGCCCGGCCGTGCGGCGCGGACAAACGGTGGCGCGAGGCCCGGAAGGACTCCAAGGAGCCTCGGGGCGTGGGCGCATGGGGAAGGCGCGGCCTCGGTCGGCGAGTGGCCTCGGGTGGCTTGGCGCGGACACCGAGGCGGCGCGGCGCGCGCGACGTCGTGGCGCGACCCAGCTAGCGCAATTTCGTTTCGCTGTGCCCTTGTTTGAATACGAATAACTCCAAATTTTTGAATAGAAATGCAGCAATCTTTGAATACGAAAGTTGTAGATCTAGCTATCCTCTACCACTTTCAAAAAGGCTATATAGTGTTTTTCTCAATAGATTTCGCAGGAAGGGCTTGCCGACTTTGAATGCCACTCATTTGCCATGAACAGGAGGTACTGACCTTTGAGCAAGTTTTTCACCTTTTTCCACTAAAAATTTGAAATGCCAATCTACATAAAAGTTGTGTCCCTCAACAAGCTGGACAACTTTCATAAAGGTAGATTTTTAAGTGTTTAGGTGAATTTTGGAGAACGCGGCAAAAGTTCCGGAAGACATCTAGGGTCACTAGGGTTTGAGTGGGGTTTGACCAAGGCCTTGACCATGTGTTGACCCCACATGTGTGTCCACTAAATCAAAGGTGTCATTAGAGTTGGTTGGTGAGTTTTTCGAGGTGAGGACCCAGGTTGACCGTGATTTGACTATTGTCAGCAGGGTTGACCGACGATTAGGGTTAAATAAAAAACCAGGGGCATCACACATATTTACATAGTTAACGTGAGGACATGAATTCCTTGTTCAATAAACAAATTGACTGAAAGTCTGAAACTCAATCAGACCGTGGCGGCGTCCCCGGGGTCGGAAGGAGGCGGTTGCGTGGCGGCGTCCCCGGCGGCGGACGGAGGCTGCTGCATTGCGGAGTCCCCGGCCGGCCGGACGGGGGTCGGCCGCGTGGCAGCGTCCTCGGCGGGTGGACGGGGGCGTCCCCGGCGCACTTCGGCGGCATCCTGGGCGATTTGGGAAGGTCTATAGTATGAACTTTAGCTGTAATGGCAGTAGTTTGGAGCTCTGAAATTCACTGTAGTGACTCCAATTGCCTAAATTTATATGGAAATCTGTGATCTGGATCTAACTCACTTTGAATATAATTATATAATGGAAGAAATTGATTATGTGGAGATTGTAATTTGTTTTTTGATTCTCATGCCTTAACAGATGGATCGATGTTGGGTTCATTTGAAGCCATTCACACCTGCCTACATGGACAAAGTGGAAGAGTTCTTGGAATTTGTTAGAGGAAAATACCCTGAAGAAAGCAAGATAAAATGTTCATGTCGTAGATGTGTTAATCAAGTTCTACGACATCAGCATGAAGTGAATGGCCATATACACATTTTTGGAATGTCGCCTGCTTACACTCGTTGGATTCATCATGGGGAGTCTCCAAGTGCTGAAATTGTTGAGTACAGAGAGGAGGAGGTGCACCATGACAGATATGATTGTGATGAAGGGATAAATTTGGGCGAGGATGATGGCCAAGATGATGGGCAAGATGATGATCACGGAGTCACAAAGATGTTGGCAGATTTGTACACATCATTAGAGGCAGATGGAGGGAATCAAAGTTTACCAAAGTTCTGATGCCAAGCAGCAATTGTGCCCAGGATCAGAGCATTCCAAATTCTCCTTTCTAGTGAGACTTCTTTATATCAAGTCTCGCTATCACGTTGGCAATGCAGCATTTAGTGCATTGATGAAGTTATTGTCCCAGGGATTCCCTCAATGTGAACTTCCAACTTCTTATGACGAGGCGAAGAAGTATCTCGGTGAAATGGGCCTTTCATATGAATCAATCCATGTGTGCAAAAACAATTGTGTGTTGTTTCGAAAATCTAAGTTGTTTGACAAGGATTATTCCAAGTTAGAAGTGTGCCCAGTTTGTGGTGAATCTAGATGGGAAGATGGTGATGGAAAAAGGCGGGTTCCTCATAAGGTCCTGAGGCACTTTCCACTTATAAAAATGTTGAAGAGGATGTTTGCAATGAAAGAAACAGCTGAGCAGACCAAATGGCACAAGAAGGGTAGGAAGCCAGTCAAGAATGTAATGAGCCATCCAGCTGATGGGAGGGCTTGGAAGGATTTTGATAAGAAGTATAAAGAATTTGTAGAGGATTCGAGAAACTTGAGGCTTGCCTTAGCTACAGATGGTTTTAACCCATTTGGCCACATGAGCACTCAATATAGTATGTGGCCCGTGCTTGTGACACCTCTGAACCTGCCACCATGGGAATGTGTCAATCCAGCAAACTGCTTTATGTCTTTGCTCATCCCTGGTCCATCATGTCTTGGAAAAGATTTTGATTTGTATTTGGAGCCTCTAGTGGAAGAACTGCTTGAACTCTAGACTGGAGTAAGCACGTATGATGCTGTGAGTGGTAAAAAGTTTTATCTGCATGTTGCTGTGTTGTGGTGCATACACGATTATCTAGCGCTGAGCACCTTGTCGGGGCGAACAAATAAAGGCTATTATGCTTGTATCCATTGTGACAAAAATCCTCTATCACGTGCAGTGAGGGGCAAAATCGGGTACATTGGCCATCGCCATTTTCTTCCAAAGGATCATGCTTGGCGAAGAAGCTTGGCTTTTGATGGCCGCCCTGAAACGAGGGATGCATCGGGTAAATTCGGTACGAAATTGATCCTTGAGCAGCTTGAGAAAGTGAAACATGTGAGGCCAGGAAAGCAACCGGCACCTCCACCCAGGAAAAGGAAGCGTGGGGAGGATGGCGGGCCTAAAATTTTTAGCCGCAAAGTTTTGTTGTGGATGCTGCCATATTGGAAAGATTTGCTGCTGCCATACAATCTTGATGTTATGCACATAGAAAAGAACATCTGTGAAAACATCATTGGCACATTACTAGAAATTCTGGGCAAGACCAAAGACACCGATAATGCAAGGTTGGACTTGCGTGACATGGGCATTAGACATGATCTGCACTTGCAATAGGATGGCAACTCAGTTGTGAAGCCAGATGCTTTCTATGTATTGAACAAGGAAAATAAAGTTAAATTTTGCAAATGCCTCAAAGGTGTAAAGTTTCCGGATGGGTTTGCAGCCAACGTAGGCAGATTTATAAGTGCAGATGGTACTAAGTTGCAGGGCCGGCTGAAAACACATTGTTCCCATGTACTACTGCAAAGGATCATACCTGTTGTATTAAGAGGATTGATAAGGAAAGATGTGTATGAAGCAATTTCAGAGCTCGGGAACTTATTCAGAGAATTGTGTAGCAGAAATCTAAGGATAGATGTGGTGAAAAGATTAAAGCTCAAAATCCCACTAATTCTTTGCAAGCTGGAGAAAATATTCCTGCCAGCCTTTTTTGATGTCATGGTGCACCTGGCTGTGCATCTACCTGATGAGGCATTGCTTATTGGGCATGTTCAGTATTGATGGATGCACCCGATAGAGAGATTGGGTAATTTGAAGAATTTTGTGAGGAATAGGGCTAGGCCGGAAGGATCAATTGCGGAGGCCTATGCTGCAAATGACACCTTGACATTTTGTTCCAAGTATATGCAGGATGTTGACACCAAGTTCAACCAGGATGTAGGTGACGGGCCATTAGTTAGTGACACCTCAGTTTTCATGCATGGTGCCAAAATCATAAGAGCTGACAGGAGACAGTACATTGATGATGAAATGATGGACAAACTAGTTTGGTATGTTCTAAACAATTGTGAAGAAGTTGAGCCATATTTGGAGTAAGTGTCGTTTTTATTTGCAAAATTATCATCTCCTGAATTTCAATTGAAGATGTCCTGATTTTTGCTTTTTTTTGTGGCAGCAAATGCAGGGAAGAATTACTGACAGAAGGGGAAGAGGATGTTGAGAGAAGGCTTGAAAAGGTATTTCCTAAATGGTTTAGGAACCATGTAAGTGAAACGAACCGAATTTCCGCAAACAGAAACTTGACTCTCTGCACCCTCATGATAGTCCCAGGAGGCGGCTATCACGTGCAACCCCTGTCTCAAGTGGTACAAATCCATACAACAAGGGAATAAAAGAGACATTACATTATATTATTACAACATCAAAGTACAACTCTTCGGCACAAGCCGGGTACAAGTCCAACAGGATTGAATGAAGAAAGGTAAAACACCTACGCAGCGGATCTATAGGAGCGAAGCGTCTCCAGCTCCACAGGCAAACTCGAGCATAGGACCAGCTCTCGTCTTCACACCTTCGGCGTAAAAGTTGTAGTCGTAGACGATCACCTAGTCTGAAACGCGAGCATCTACCCGATAAGCGGGTAGGTCATGTCAGCTTCCCAACAAAGAGCAAAAGCGGTGGTTGGATCTAATATGCATGGATAAAATCTATATTGGGCTGTAAAAAGTTATGCATGCAGTAGCGCGGTAGCAACAATCAAGGTATGTAGAATAAGCAGCGAGGTCCACACCTCTGAGGTCCACACCTCCGGGGTCCGCACCCCTCAACAAGGATGTCCACACCAAAGCACTGAATCACAACCACGATCCAGCTCCCAACTCTCATCTGCGATGTGGGGCCCACCTGCTCCTATCCCCACATCTCAACGGCCACAAGTCGGGCTCACACACTCGGGGGAGAGAAGAAGCACAAGAAAAGAGTCTAGCCAGGTGAGAGATTAGAGGACTGTCCATAACCAGTGGACACGGACTATAGCTATAGGTTTAACACTCTACAGAGGTTGTACAACTGTACCCACCCGAATAGAGCCCGGATGGTAGCGAACCACCCGAAACCCTACCATACGGCTGGAGTCCAAGTAAGTGGATAGTACCCTCCTGCGTCTCCGAGTCTGGCGCAGCCCCTACTGTAGAGCTCGTACTGCCAGCGAGGGGTCCCTCGAAGCTGTGGAACCCTTCCCCGGCCTCGCCGGGATGAAGTCTTCTAAGGAGGAACGTCGTCTCCCATCACGATCACACCGATCCGCCTACAGGCACGATGCTATCCACTATGAATCTCACCCCGCACCCCCGCCCAATACAAGGCGGATGGTTTGTACGGTAAAAGTCCACTGAAGCAAGGTCAAATGAGATCGATCCTTAAGGGCTGAGAACGAGCACTCACCATCTCCATCCCGTCCGACACGCCACTCGGGTGAGAGGCCAGATCGCATCTCCCCGAGGTAGGCGTTCACAAGTAACCAAACGGCTCGCTCCCGCCAGTAACACATCAAGGAAGAACACACCCAGAACTCACGCTAGAACACACCGAGATCTCCCACATCTCAGTCCAAACCCAGAGAACCATCCATAATTAAGCAACAAAAGTATGGATAGTGTGTATATGGGACTAGCTAGGGGTCTGTAGCTAGTCCTGAGGTAGGTAAAGCAAGGAAACAGGATATATCAAATATCAAGGCGTGTCTAAACAAATGGCTATGCAATCCAGCAAATCAAGTAACATAAATATAGCACTAGCAACTAATAGCATGCATGGGTTCTACATGGTTGGGAGTGACATGACACCTGCGCGGTAGTCGACGTAGAGTAGTAGAGGTTGAGCGTCCTCTCAGTCAATGTTGAGGTAGAAGGTCTTCTCGGTCGTCGCAGCTCGGGTCTTCAAACACGATCACAAGCCTACACGAGATGCGACGCGGAAATAAATAACGAGCATTTATCTAATGCAAAAACATCAATAAGAACCAATTTAGAAGATCCAAATAAACTCCATATTAAATACAAGCATCACTGTTTTAAATAATGACAATGGTGCAATTGGTTTTAAAACAGTAGTAGTTTAGACAAGTTAGTTTTCTATACTAGAGAACAGGGTAGGAACCAGGGTTAGTTCATGGTCGGGTTAAAGGTCTCAAGGTTAAGATTCATAGGTGATCCTATCCGCAGTCGAGAAGCGGAGAGGCTGAGATCAAGCACTTGCAAGGTACTAGCTCCCGGATGGCTAAAGCGGTAGGGCAAAGGAGGATGGTAGCAAAGCGAGATGGAGATAAACTAGGAAAGGCTTTATCATGCCAAGATATTGTCACACCCTGAAATTTCCAATTTCAGGATGTGAATAGAGAGAATAATTAAATAACAATTTTCTCATAATTTTAAAATTTTTCCAACATTTATCCTTTGTTTGATATTCCCGAACTAAAACAAAGTTGTGAGTGTTGCATTCATGCCGATGCATCTTGGTGCTTCCTGAGTGCTTGAGGTTTCAAAAATGCATTTAGGAGCTGTCCAAATCCTTCTGAGAATTTTCCGGATTTTTCTGGAATTTATTCTCATTTTCCTTGAGCTATTTCTATTTATTAGAAGGCTCTAAAATCTTTTTCATGACCTCCAAATACTTTATTCGGATTGTTCATGCTCCAATCTAGCTTTGGAAATTTTTCTAGAATTTTGGGAATTTTCTAAAATATTTTTCGTGCTTCAAAACATTTTCTGGGATTTCCTAGAATTGTTTTCACACTTAGAATATTTCAGAAAAATAATAAATCAATTCCTATTCTTTTAGTCCGCTCAGCAGTTGCTAGTGGCCCGCATGGCCGGCCCCGGCTCGCTTCAAGCAACAGCCTCGGAAGTCTGAAGAACCCCCTTGAGTTCTTCACCCTATCTCGCTCGGCCACCCTAGCATCGTCTTGGCCCAGCTAGCAAAACAGCTCGGCTTGGCCCAAGCTCAAGCCCGACCGCAGAAGTCCGTCCGTGCCCCCTTATCTCCTTTGCAGGTCACCTTTTGCACCGCAGCCCAAACTCACTTCCGGCCCAATACAGCCCGACCGGCCCCTCCTCTCACGGTCACTGACAGCGGGCCCAGCGCTGTCATCCCCTACCTCCGTCGTGACCAACATGGACTCCACCGCGCCGCCGCCGTCTCCGCCTTGGACACGCCTCCCTAGGCGTGGCCTGCTCGCCAAGAGGTGCGCCCGGCCCTATTTAAGCCGCCGCCGCCACCTCTAGGCCCCAACCCAAACCCTAGCCGCGCCGCCTGCGCCTGTAGCCCGAGCCGCCGCCGCCGGTATCAAGCTCGCCGCCGCCGCCCACGATTTGCGGTTTTCGTCGACCTTCGACCCGAGTCAGCACCACCATGAGCTCCAGGACGTCGCGCTGCATCTCCTCGGCCCCTCACCATCACCTCCTCAACGCCGGAGCGCCCCCGCCCCTTGCGGACCGAGCCGACCGCCATGGTTGGCCGTCGCCGGCCGCTTGCCGTCGATTTCCCTCCTAGGTAAGCGCGCCCCCGGGGTCCCCTCCGTCTTCTCAGTCCCCTGCACACCTCACCCGAGGCTCAAGCCACCGCAGCACCCCCACCCCATCGCCGGCCAGAGCTCCCGCGGCCTCTGTGCAGTTCTTGAATCGGGGGAAGAAGATGAACTCTTTTCTAAAAAAACCCTGTAGTTCCTTGTAATCCCTAGATTAGTTTGTGTGTCTTGTGCTTTTCATAGTTTAACCCCCAGATCTCTTAGATTCTTCAGATCTAATCCTACCTGACTCCTTTGCAAGTAAACCCTCGAGTTTATATACATAATTATGTATATGCCCCTGAGTTTTCGCAGAAAAGTCCCTGGAAGTTTCCAATCTTCACATCTAGGTCCTCAGATCTTTAAAGAGTCATATCTTTCTTGTTTTAGCTCCGTTTTAATCCGTTCAAATCGCGTTGGGTCCATAATGATGTAAAGCACGCGTTAGCAGAGTGTTTTCACCATGTTTTGTTTTCTGAAAATAAAATTAATATTAATTTTGATTAATGTCTATTTACACATGTCTTTTATAAATAAAAGTAATATAGATCTATATATCGTTTTTTATAAGCAAATTTAATTTGATTAATGTTTCTATCACATGTTTTTGCACATAAAAGTTAATCAGATCTTTATCTCGGTTTTCGTAAACCAAATGTTAATTTGTTTAATAGTTAATCCATCTTTTCTAATTAAAATTGGATTAAGCTTTTACATCGGCTTTTATAATAAATATTAATTTGATTAATGCCAATATTATAATATTTTTAATAATAATATGATCTACTCGAATTACAAAGTTACGTTTAGATTGTTCATATAGTTTGGTTTTTCTAAAATTAAATGTTTAATTGGTATAATCTATATATGAATCTTTGTAAATAAAACTTGACTAGTTCTTTACACCGGTTTTGCAAATAAAGTTTAATTTACTTTAATTCCAACATGGGGTATTTTATTTATGAAATATCCTTACATATATTTTGTTAATTAAAATAAATCCAGCTCATAGCCTTGTTCTCTTATTTATGCAAACAATTCGTTAGACGTTCGGTATCAGCTATATCTCTTTTGATCAAGTTTATCAGAAGCTCTAAACCTTTCTAGTGTTAGCTCAAGCTCTGTCTCAGTGTATCTCTGTTGTAGAGCTAGCCTTCTTTCAAGCTCCAGATCTTTCCAATCCTAGTACATGCCATCCTATCGTAATTGTCTTTTATGTAAGACAACTATACTCTTTCAGTTCTTTGATCCAACCTTGTGCTGCTATCTTTCTGAGAATCAGTGTCTCTGTCATCTAGCTGTTCTCTCTTCATCCTAGTTCTCCTTGTAGGCTAGTCCTAGATCTTAGCCTAAGATTTCTTATGCGCTTGATAGTTCGTTGCTACCGCTCTCATTCGTTTCACCTTAACTTGTACGTTAGCATGTGTATCACGTGTTACTTGTTTTAACATTAAAGATGCATGTTAATCTTGACTAATTCTTATTCCAATGCCCTTATAAATAAAAAGTGATTAGGTTATAATCCGGTTTTCTTTAATCATGATGTAATTGGTTAATCCCTATTCATAACTAGTTTTTCTAAATAAAAGATGTTAGAGTTAAACATCGGTTTTCATAATAAAGTTAATATGCCTAATGACATCATAAATGCCTTTTCAATATTAAATATGTTTAGATGAACACGTGACATAAAGTTACTCGCCTAGATGTCTTATACTTGCTTTATCTTTTTAAAAGTAATTTTTAATTTGACATATATAAATAAAATATGATTAGGTCTATCGTGATTTCCTTAATTAAATGTAACTTGTTTAATGGTAACACAGAGTATTTCTTTGAAATATTCTTTCACATGATTTCTTAATTAAAATATGCCAAGCGTAGTTTCTTGTGGTTTGATAATAATCTTTCGATAGATTTGAGCTTAGTTCCGTTCTCAGTGGTTCCCTCGTTTCTTGCGTAACCATTAGAATCGAGCTCTGTTTCAATGTGATCTTTCCGGTCCTTGCTCAATCTTCCGCAACCATCTCTTTGAAGTTAACCAAGCCTTTCCCTTCCAAGCACACTTTGCGTTCTCTAGTGATCCATCTAATCGAGCCTATCCTTTAGTGCGTTCTTT
The DNA here is from genome assembly GCA_947561735.1 of Cenchrus americanus. Taxonomy (NCBI): domain Eukaryota; kingdom Viridiplantae; phylum Streptophyta; class Magnoliopsida; order Poales; family Poaceae; genus Cenchrus; species Cenchrus americanus. The sequence continues at coordinate 51,869,503 of OX387244.1, read as the reverse complement.
AAAGCTTTGATTTGATTGATGTATTGTTGTTAGTATATGCTTGTTTGTTTGCTTTGTATGCTTGTGCTCGATGATTGATGCGAGTAGAACGAACGTGGTTCGAGAGCTTTGGAAGAGTATGAAGGTGAAGATATTCTGAGCAACATCACCACTTTGGTTAAAGGCAAGTGTGTCCTTGATCTTTTGTCCTAATAACTTTATTAATCACTATTGCATGTGCCTTGCATTAATTTTGATGGGTGCCTATTAAGGATGACTAGCCTCTTTTGACTGTTATCTTGAACCTGGTTCTTAATTAATATTGATGGTAGATGTTGCTTAGTGTGCTCAACTGGGTTGGTAATAATCAACATAGTTATCATTTTATGCTCTATGTTCCAATGTGATATGTGATGTTTAATATACAAGAACATGTGTTTAATCGGAACATGGAGAACCACCCAGGAAAACAGTACAACCACAAGAACTAATGGGCAATGGTCTTGGCTGAATAATTAGGAACTTTGGCTTGGGGTGATCTTACCTGATAAGGACAAGGGATCGGCGGTACTGCGGGGTATGGACTCGCTCTAGCAGGGGGTTGGGTGAGTTATTCTTTTATGGTGGGGTATTGACCTGCTAGGGGACTTTATACCTTGCTAACTGATCCGGACCTTGTGGGTCACAACTTGATGGAGAACCTTTGTAAAGGCCATGTAGCGTCCCTATGCAACCACACCTCGGTAGTGTGGTATGGTGCCTAGCTAGCATCGCATGGTTGGGTCCAAAGTTCTTCGGAGCTTTTACGCTGCTTGTGGTGAAAGTGTACAACCTCTGCAGAGTGTTAAACTAATCGATTAGCCGTGCTCATGGTCAAGAGCGGCCTGGACCCTCACATGATTAATTGAACTTGAAGATGGACTTAATTGGTGATATGTGTTATGGTTATGCTTGCCATGTGCTCATGGTGTTTCTCTTATCTTTATGCTTAATTGTGGGTTGGTATAAACTTATACTTTTATTAGTAATCAGGTGCTAATAAAATTTGACCAACTAAAATGCTAAATGCTTATAGCCCAGTCCAGTATAAAGCATTTGCATTCATACTTTCCCCACACTTGCTGAGTACGACAAGTGCTCACCCTTGCTATAAACAATGTTGCTCAGAAGGCGGAAGCTACTCTGAAGTCTTGTGAAGATGTTGCTGGATCTAGGCGTACGCAACCCCCAGTCGACTGCTTGTGGTGTTTGGTGTCTCCGTTTCCAGGATTAAGCGTAAACTCTGATAATATCCCTTTTTCTTACGTGATATTGTTTCTGTTATTCACTTATGTCACTATATGCATGAAAATTGATCCTGGCATGCATATAGGTTTGCACTTGGTTTTCTTTGGAAAAACAGACGTGTCGGTCCAGGGCTATTAGCGCTGGTGTGCACGCGAAGTCGCGACTACTGTTCCGGGCGACGGAACGGAAAGGAAAGCCAAAGGCCTGTGCGGCCCAACAACGAACGGAGGGAGGAGCGATTGCGTCCGTTTGTGCAAAGAAACAAGAGAAACAGGGAAGGGATGGCTGACGCGTGGGCCCGGTTAGTCAATGGCAGAAATGTGGGGGGTTCTGGAGGATGGGCCGGCGTCTTGGGTTGGGAGCAGGCCGGCAGGAGAAAACAAGAGGAAAAAGGCCAGCTGCTGGTTGGGCTCTTGCGACATGAAAAGGATTATTTGCAAATAAAGAAGGAATGATAGCTGGGTCTTATCATTTGACTAAGCATCAAGTGTGATTAGCAATTTGGCTGTAAGCAAAGCTTAGGCCCAGTTGATCGCGTACACAAGATTAATTGAAGAGGTATTAGAGAGAGAGAAAGATACTAGCCGGCCGTGATAGCTCAAGATTTAAGATCCAAAGAGACAAAGAAGATAGAGGGAGAGGTTAGAGAAAGAGGTAGCACTTAAACACTGGTGAAGCTGAGCTAATTGGTCAATATTAGCTCGGGTGCAAGGTTAGAGTTAGTCAAACAAGGTCAACATTTATATTAGTTTGGATTTGAATACATTTCAAATTCAAACTCCACACAATCTCAAAATCCAAATAAGAACCATTCAAAATCCAACTCACAATTAAACCATATTCTGAAAATAATTTTTATACGACTTTAATTTATATGGAATTTAAGGTGAGTGGCTAGCAACTTGGTTTAAAAATGGTAGCACACAAGATCAAACAAAAAGTTTTAAATTTTTGCGAAAATTCACACATGGGAAACATTCAAAATTCTGGTATGTTACAGTAAGTGTCCTTCACTAGTAGATGGTTTAGGAACCATGTCAGTTATCTCATTGGTGGTAACCTTGTATTCTTTGTTTGAACCCCAGATTGCCAAGAAGCGGAATGATCATCCAGAAGAGGTTATTGAAGGATTGTTTGCTCTATCTTGTGGTCCTGATCTTCGAGTGAGGTTTTCTGCATCTTGCATGGTCAATGGAGTCTGGTATAACACCATGGACCATGAGAAATATCTATAGACTCAGAACAGTGGTGTATTGACTGAAGGTACTCATGACGATCAGGCCACTGATTTTTATGGAGTCCTTAAGGAGATTATTGAGTTACAGTATAATGACAATCTGCAATGCAATCGAACTGTGGTTCTCTTTAGATGTGATTGGTACAATCAGGCCGGAGGCAAGACTGTAGGCATCAGAGACGATGGACATTTCAAATCGATCAACATTTAGTCATTGTGGTACAAGTCTGACCCTTTTATTTTGGCAACTCAATCAACAAAGGTATTTTACATGGAAGACACAACTTTGGGAAAGAATTGGCGAGTGGTGCAGAAGTTTGAACATAGGGAGATGTATAATGTTGCTGAAAAAGTGACCTCGCTCATGATGTATACCAAGATGATCACTGTTTTAGTACAAACAATGAAGTGCAGCAAGGTGATGGTGATGGTGCTGAGGTTGAGCGCATTAATCAGGGTGGAGGGTCTGTCGGGCATACACCCCGGGTACTCATGCAAGGAAGGAAGAAGAGCAGAAGACGGACTCCTACTAGAGTTCCCCTGTACTCCTACTAGGACTCGCTTTGTGTAATCCTACTAGGACTCCTGCCTTGTAACCGACTAGGCACCCGCCCCCTGGACTATATAAAGGAGGTTGGGTACCTAGCCAAACATCCACAATCCTTCCAGGGAACAACACCAAGCGCAGGGCGCAATATACTCCAAACAGGACGTAGGGTAGCTACTCTGGCTACCTGAACCTGTATAAATCTTGTGTCTTGTGTCCTCGCACAGACCTTCGGGTTCCAGATCATGGCGATCCCCACCTTCTACCTTGCTGCGGGTACCTCCTATGGAGGTCGAGAGGTTTAAACACCGACAGCTGGCGCCCACCGTGGGGCCATCGTCAGGATCATCGGGCGAATTCGAAGGACCTTCACCAGCGAAATTGATCTACACACAGCCATCACGTCATCATCAAATTGCAAGCGCCTACTCAGCAAAATTTCTCCACGTGACACATCAAGTCGAAACTGGGACTCGTCTGTGTCCCTATTCATGTCCAAGACGGATTCAACTCCATGCGGGCTGTAAAAAAACTCCATGCGCTGCAAGTACTCATACTCAAGTATGGAACAGAATCGTTTCCGTTTCGAACTCGAAGTGACGTGAAGACGATTGGCCGGCTCTGCTCAACAGCCATTGGTCTAACTTCAAATCACCGTATATGGAGATAAGAATCAGCAAAAGGATCAAGGACGAGCTCTACTCTCTGATTCCTTGTGCGTACAAAATTTAATCTCATGGAGCTTTGCTATACACACACAAGATGCACCAGCAAGCTGCAAGATCATTGCTTGATGCACACGGAAGATGTACACGCGCCACGACTACTTGTTTCACAGCAACACCAACTCTACTTTGGTCACGCTGTGCACCACGACTACTCGTCACCTGGCCGCACGGGCTCTACGTCAACCTTGCCGTGCGACGAGAGTACTCGTCTCTCGGCCGCAGCGGCTCTACATCGACTACGCTGTACGCCGCCGCGACGTTGTCTTCTGGGCGTACGACTACTTCGACTACTCACCTCGACTAGTAAACTTGTCGAGGGCGGCTACTACGTCATCAACAACTAGTCGGATCCACCTCCGACTAGTCGACTTCAGCAACAACCGTCGCGGATCCATCACCGACCGCCACGGCATCGTCGACACTCGTCCGCGAATTAAGCTAAGTCACTTATTTCAATAATTATTTTTTCTTCGGCTTGCTCTCCACATACAGGAACCAACGCCAAAGACTACTTCGTGTACGCCTCTCAACGGCTACCTGCCAGCAGAGCTACACCGTGCCAGTTATTCCTTGGGGATCGTTGACTGACTGTCACAGGCTTGGTACACCAAATTAGGAGGCTCTTGCCACGACGTTTCATGTACTGAGTGCTGGAGGCGCACAACGGCTACACCCTAAGGAGGCACTGCGCAATCCTGCTCTCCGCCATGCGGAACAACAAGCAATCGCGCGCTCTCTTGTCGCCATGTCGACTACCTTCGTCTACCTCTTAATGGTCTCGCTACAGTAGCACACGCCTTGATCCGCGCAAAGCCTCGGCTCTCCTGTCATGCCTCCACACCCCCAGCGGCTATGGCTAAATAGGCTCCTCAGAGACCGGGCGCTTAAACCAGCTCTCCTGTCATGCCTCCATGCCCCCAGCGGCTATGGCTAAACAGTGACCACAGAGACGGGCGCTAAACCGCATCAGGCTAACTACTCGACGCCTAACGACCACAACAAGAGCATGACACATGACATTTACATCTATATTCATATTTGTATTTGTCATTTGTAGATTCAATTTCTACAAAAATGCTACATAATGTACGTATCTCTACTTTCAGGTCAAGCTTCGGTGACGACTTCCAGTACGCTCCGCGTACCTCCACCGGCGCGGCTAGTTCCCAACTCGGGGGCTACGCACAAAATTACTACTCGATGACAACTCGAGTAGTCTCCGCTAGCTCTCTAGCTCGGGGGCTCAGCACCAACAACTACTCGACGTGGCTCTTACGGCTCACCTGGCGATGAGCTCAGGGGCTGAACGCTACAAGAGTACTCAGATGATGACTTTCGCGAACATTGAAGACACTTAGATTGATTCTTCAATCGTTCCAAGGCTCAGGGGCTACTAGGCTACACCCATCAGTTGATTTTTTTCAAGACGGAAGCAGAATCAAGATTGACCCTCAGCCAGAGTCTACAACTCAACCTAAGGCTCGAGGGCTACTCCATATGGAGTGCTATTTTGCAATCGCACCTCCATATAAATCTCGACTTCAAGACAAATGAGCTGGACCACCTTCCAGCCTCGCGGCAGTTCAAGTACTATTGAAGACTTCTCCAAGCAGTACTCGAGGACGCTCAAGAACTACTCGAAGAGGCTTCAAGACTACTCGAACTACTACTCTCGGCTCCAACGTGCTTGGGGGCTTGTCGGGCATACACCCCGGGTACTCATGCAAGGGAGGAAGAAGAGTAGAAGACGGACTCCTACCAGAATTCCCCTGTACTCCTACTAGGACTCGCTTTGTGTAATCCTACTAGGACTCCTGCCTTGTAACCGACTAGGCACCCGCCCCCTAGACTATATAAAAGAGGGCCGGGTACCTAGCCAAACATCCACAATCCCTCCGGGGAACAACACTAAGCGCAGGGCGCAATATACTCCAAACATGACGTAGGGTAGCTACTCTGGCTACCCGAACCTGTATAAATCTTGTGTCTTGTGTCCTCGCACAGACCTTCGGGTTCCAGATCATGGCAATCCCCACCTTCTACCTTGCTGCGGGTACCTATTATGGAGGTCGAGAGGTTTAAACACCAACAGGGTCTACTAGATTTGAAGGTAGTCTAGATGAACTTATAAGGAAGAGTAGGCAAGCCAACATTTGTTGCAGATGAAAATGAGGAGGAGAATGAAGATGACACTATACTAGAATATTTGAGTGATGGTGGCAATGAAATCGCTGAAGATGCTGACAGCGAGGATGATGATCTCTGAAATAGCTAGAACCAAAAAAGGTCAGCAACACTTCCATTGTGTGCTTGAATTCTTATTTTGCTAGTGAGCTAGTACATGCTTGTCAAATCTTGTATTTATATTTTTATACATGTATGTTCACATATGTGTAAATTTCTGTTGTAATTCTGATGTTAACTAACATTCTGATTAATGTTGCAGAACAAGAGGCAAGATGGATTAGGCTCTACTGGTGCAACCGTGAACTTCCTAAATGTTGATGGATCTGCTAGTTCTAGAGCTAGGAATGGAATATGTAGATCACAACTTGGTGGTCACAACTTTGAGTTTTTTGTATCTTGCATTGTATGAAATGTAATGAGATGATGTCCAGATAATCCTCAGTTTATTGGATCTGAGATGATATCCAGATAAACCTTAGTCTAAATCTGCTGGTTAACTATATGCTATTCCAAATGTTTTTCTCCCCCCATTTATATTTTTCTAGTTCAAGTACATTTCCATATGGGTGTTCCTCTGTGCTTCCAGAATTGTGATTCTTATGATTGGATAACCTTATTTAGAAGACAAAACATTTCTTCATTTGTAAAACAAGCTGAACAACAGCCATTCATTTGCAAGTACATGAATGATTTTCATTTGTAAAACAAGCTGAACCAGAACATTCCATTCACCAGAAAATTCAGACCCAGAAAATTTCAGACTTAGCAAATTTCATTCAGAAACAACAACCATTCTTGTCCAGATCTGCTTCCATTTTTCCTAGCACTACTGACTCTTAACTAGATGCTTAACTATCACTACTGACTCTTAACCATCAACCATCCTTATTTACAAACAGAAACAACAAAGCAAAATAGCTATTTTCCTAGCATGATGCTTCCATTTGCTTCCACCAAGGAACCCAAGCTATTGGTCCTAAGAGGGTTGCCACCAAAAGCAAAACAAGCTTCAACTCCCAGATTGCTTCAACTATGCCTTCTTGTCCAGATATACTAGTTGACCCTCAAGCCGCTTCTTCCTTGCCTTTTCACCGGAAAGCTGATGAACAAGTGAAATGATCCTCACACGTGTTGCTGCTAGCTTCTTCAATTCCCTCTTCTTCTTGTCCAGATCCTACAGTTGAGAATTTGCATAAGAAATGTAAATTCAGAGAAACCTCCATGCAGCAGACATTGAACAGATATAATCCAATCAATCATTTTATCACTATCATTTTATCACAAGCAATTCACTGATGTAAGCAATCATCACTAATATAATCTAAACATCTGATATACAACAGCATATACAATTAACAGATATACAATCATCACTTATACACTGAAACCCTAGCCATTCATTCATTCATCAGGAAGCAATTCATAGATTTTGCAATTTACAGATATAGCAATTCACAGATATATCAATTCAAAGATATAGCAATTCACAGATATAGCAAATCACAAATATAGCAATTCACAAATATAGCAATTCACAGATATAGCAGTTGAGTAGCCCAAATTGAGAGGTCACCTTCATCTTGCTACCCCCTTCATCCTGCATCCCCCTCTTCTTCTTCTTCTTCTTCTTCTTCTTCTTCTTCTTCTTCTTCTTCTTCTTCTTCTTAGAGGCCATCTACTCCTCATCAGTCGAGATCAGATCGATGACAACTCTGATCCCGTCGTTGGATCTTCCGTCGGTGGAGCTCTCGATGCATCTGAAGTCCATGGAGCTCTCGTCAGTGGAGCTCTCTGTCACCACCTGCTTCCCTTCTCGGTGGCGGTGGGAGCACGGTGCGGGTTGGCCTCAGCCGCGGGTGGGCGGCGGAGGGGATCCCCCGACGCGAGTTGGCCTTAGCCGCACGATGGGCGGCGGAGGCCATCCCCCTGGGAGCGGTGGCCTCAGCCGAGATGATGTACTGCCTGTCGGTGGAGCTCCCGTCAGTGGAGGGGGAAGTGAGGCGCGTCCTGCAGAAGCGGCCCGCCGCGTCACGATCTTGGCGACGGGCCGCGTCAGAGCAATCAAAGCGCTTCCGACAGCCCTACGTAGAGTGCGTCCGGGACGAGACGCCGAGGATCTTGGCGATGGGCATGGTGGTGAGGAGGAGACGCCGAGGCGAGTGAGGAGAAGGGGGCGGGTGAGGAAGAGGAGGAGACGCCGAGGCGAGAGTGAAGAGAAGGGGGTGGGTGAGGAAGACGCCGCTGCTTTATGTCGATGGACACGTTATGGATAAGAACAATATTGAGATGAACTCAATCGACATTACTTGAAGTAGCGCAGTGGTGAGGACATTGTTTCTTAGGTTGGTGACCCAGGTTCGAATCCTATGTTGGTCACCCCATTTTTTAATAAGTAAACCAAAAAAATTTGTCCAAAAATTGGGAGGAGCCGCGACTCGAACCCGAGACCGACTGCTACAACGTGAGGAAGTCCCACCACTGCGCCATTAGTAAGTTCGTTGATAAGTGTTGAAACTAACTTACTCATTCAATACACTATAAGGGCTACCAGGTGTCAGCACCCTATTGGCTCGGTTGTCTTGGCAGTGAAGAACACATGGATAGTTGGTATTTATTCTTTTGATCTAGAATTAAATTTTGCAACTAGTATTTCTTCGTCATCCATAATCCGAATTCGACATTTTTTCCTGAAATTTTCTAAAATCACGCTCTTTTCTTTAATGAAGTTTTTTGTACAGATTTAATTATGCAGATCCTATTTATGTCCATTTATCTAGTTCCTCCAAAATACCGATTAGAAAACGAGTTTGTTTTCCACAAATATTAGTAATGTAACTTCGTATTTTGCAATAATGAACTAAGCACAACCTTACGGTCAAGTTTCAAGTGTATGTGAATTCGAAATTTTAGAAAGGTATGATGCACTTGAATGTTCAAGTAACATTTCATGAAAGTGTGTAAGACATGTATCCGTTTACAAACAACGTGTGTTCCGCCATTATTGAAATCATTTGAAATTTTTATGACAAGTTTATGGACCCAAATTATGTTATCACGTCAATTCGTAGAACAATCGGAGCATTTTACGATATAATTTGAATTATTACACTGTAAGTTCAAAATGTAAGTTTGAATTATCCCTAATAAACTATTACCATAATCATTATTTACATTTGGATTATCCATAAGTTTGTAGATATGGATGAGTCTTAAAACTTTGGTATTTGTTGACGGTGAAAATCCGTCAACCTAGCCATGAGTTTACCTTCGGTGTTGGCATAAGTTTTATACCTTATCCATTGGTACTAACCCCCGTGGTATAACAAGTTCACGTGTGCATGTCGGTTTTGGAGTTTAGTGTTTATGCAGGATTTTAGCGTTGAATGCAAGACTTTAGGGATAAGTTCATCAAGCACCTTATGACAAGACCTTGAAGCCCCGTACAAGTCATGCAATGAAGCAAACTTAACTCCAAGAAGCCAGGGACTTGATCCGAGAAGACGAAAAACTCCGAGGACCTGACCAGAAAAGTGCTGAATCTTGCAAGACAAGGAGTATTGCCCAATTCGGAGAGAAACTGACGACATGGACCTACATGCAGAAGGGGGAAACATCCAGGAAGCAAGGGAACCGACGTAGAGCAAAGGAGGCCTCGGGCCGGGGCTCCGGATGGGCCCGGGCCGGCCGGCCCGCGTGCCGGTTGGCCCAGCCCATTCCAGGGCCCGTTTGCCCCCTCCTTTGCCCTAGCCGCCAATCGTGCTATTTATAGCCCCGTGGCCGAGAGCCACGCATGATCTAATTCGTCATCGGCCGCTGAGGAGCAGAGAAGAGAGGGACACCATCTCGGAGAGGAGAGGGTCGAGCTAGTTGACTAGGGTTTCCCTAGACGACGTGGGAACCTTGCATGGAAGACCACGTCGGAGTTCCCGGAGCTAGAAGCAAGATCAAGGAAGGATCCGGGTGGTGATCTTGTGTATGTATCATTGTCATAGTTGAATTATCAAGTTGAATCTATTCCTAGCGATCAAGTGTTTCCTCGAAGATTTTGTTTTTCGATCGGTCTGCTTATTCTAAGGTCTATTCGCGCGATAGATCACATAGGGTGTTCTTGTAGCCGCGGTGGCTAGAGGTACACGCCGGATCTTCCGAAAGAATCTCCACTTGTCTTTTGACTCGCCCTAGACTCCCCGCATGAGTAGGGATACGTTGTGACAGAACGGGGGTTCCGAAAGGCGGATGTTTTCGGATTTGGACGGGAAACCACGGTTTAAAGAGGCTTCTTATAAGATTCGATTTGCTACTTCTTCTCTTGCTTGGAACTTCAACAAAAGGCTTACCCCGATCTCTCTAGATCGGTTTATCTACCCAATCTTACTTTGTTATCTCCGGTCTTTAGTAGATTAGATTGGTTTCGTATCTTTTACCTAGATGCATTAGGGTTTCTCTTTTACCGAAGATTGAAGTTACTTGGCTTTACTAGATCATCTTTTGCGTCACACATTTGTTCCACGGATTCGATACCTTGGGTTCACCACTCGAGGGAAGAAGGGTCCCTTGACTACGACGGGAGACTTGTCCGCTTGCAAGTCATAAACGAAATTTGATACAACTATTAACCGTCAACAGTATTCATCACTTCTTCACCTTAAATCATTCAGGTTTTCAAAATGTGGTCTAAAATCACCACTTTGAAAACAATTTCAAATCTTGAATTGTTAAAACTTCATCACAGCACAAATGACAAAAACAGACACATTATATAGATAGAGTTCGATTTTAGAAAATTTTAGAAAAAAATCAACCAATTTGGAGTTAGTATGAGGTATAAAAACTAGTTACAAGTTTTTGTCAAAGATTAAAAAGAGAAACCACAATTGTTCATCCCAGTTCATAGCAAGTGTAAATTTCTATTTTTAATCTTCGGTAAAACTTGTAAATTGTTTTTCTTCCTCATACGAACTCCAAATCGGTTGATTCTTTTTTCTATTTTTTTCTAAAATCAATTTCTACAAGTTTCGTTTTAGTCTGTTCTTCATTCAAGTACATTTTAAATATGGATTTGTTCAAAGTCAAACATCATACTATTCCAATCTCATCTCAAAACTGGGCCCACCTGTCTGTCCCTCTCAGCAGCCCACCCACCCCCGCTCAGCCCGCCCACCTGTGAACACCCACCCACCACCACGCGACGTGAAACATTCAGTCTGTACCCTTCAATGTCTGACGTGTGGGCCCAAGCAAGTTGGGACCCACACGTCATTGACCCAGTGGCAAGTTTATGAATGTCATTCGCCCACCCACCGTGGGCGCACAACGCGGGTGCGGAATATGAAATCCCCGAAATCCCACCCACCCACTCATTCTCCCCCTCTCCTCTCGGCCTCTCCCTCTCCTCTAAAACCCTAGCCACCGCCACGGGTGCCTCTTCGGTGACGCCCCGGTCGGGTCCGCCCCTAGACGGCGCACGACGCCCCGGTCGGGTCCACACCTCGACGACGCACGACGCCTCGGCCGGTCCGCACCTCGACGGCGCACGACACCCCGGCCGGTCCGCAACTCGACGACGCACGACGCCCGGCCGGCTCCGCGGCTCGACAACGCACAACGCCCCGGCCGGCTCGCGCCTTGACGACGTACGACGCCGCGCGCCCGCTCCGCAGCTCGACGATGCACGACGCCCCGGCAGGTCTGCTTCCTCGTCGACACATGACGCCGCAGCCAGGTCTGCTTCCTCACCGTTGCCACTAGGACGAAGATCGGCTACCACCGGAGTACTACACCGACGACGACTCCGACCTGACCCCGCTACCACATCAACGAATTATGGTAAAGACTCGTCGCAGTGTTCTATTGGGTACGCCAAAACACCGACTACGTGTGGATTAGTGCTTGAAGCTCGAGGTGGATACAATTTCTTTGCTCCAGGTGGATTAGGGTTTGGAGCTCAAGTTGGATTAGGGTTTGGAGCTCAAGTTGGATTAGGGTTTTGAGCTCGAGGTGGATTAGGGTTCAGATTTGAATGTGATTACCATGTACCACACTCTATTAACCTAGATGTTTACTTTCTGGGCAATGGAGGATATGTAATTGAGTGGAGTATTATGGGTGTTCTCTGACTAAATAAACTAATGGTTTACTTTCTGGAAATATCACTGATATTATGGGTGTGCCCTTTGGTTGATTGTCTGTTTATCAAAGGAGCTGCTTATCTGGTTCTATATCTAGATGCTACTTTATCTTATTTTGTGCTAAGTGGTATTTCAATGACACCCATTATCTGTTTTATGCGTTTCACCAATGTTAAGCTATCTTCCTCGCTTAAACTTGTGTAATAGATGAATTTGACAACTTGTGGCATGGGTGAATTTTACTGTGGACAAGGCATGACTGATCTCTTTAAGGTGTTAGTTTTCTGTTGATAGGCTGATCTATACAACATTTATATTTGTTGTCGTACTGATGTTGGAACTTTGGATCAATTTTGATGTGGTTATCTTTTTCTATGAAATCTGTGCTGTTAAGTTCTTTGTAACAAAGGGATGTCCATTTTTTATGAATGTGCATGTAGACTATTTTGATGGGTTGTTTCCTTTTCTTAACTTTGTAAAGCGTGGTGTCTATTAATCATAGGTTTTATTACTTAGAAATTCCATCATTGCAACATCCTGATCTGCCCTATGTGATTTCGCATGTAAGAAACTTCAACATGTGATTATGAGAGGAAGCGAGACAACAATATAGCAGAGATTAAGTGAAGGTTTGAAGAACTTGGTCTCCCATCAATTGTAAACTCATTTGGAAATAGACCACCCACTTCAAGGGGAATTAGGAAAGGGGTACGGGGTAGACGTGCTAAAGATACAGATGATTCAGAGTATCTCCCTGAGGACCAGGTTCAGGGAGATACCGATGATGATGCAAAATTAGACGAGGAGCCTATTCCCCTCATGGTCATTGAGGTACCAAGGGATGGGGGATGCACAGTTGCATTTTTGACTACTAAACTAGCATTTCCTTATATTTCACATGTTTTTCTCCTACTTCAGGCTCCTCATAGTACAAGTACAGAAGATATGCCGCCGAAAGGTGCAAGATCAAGTAAGCGAGTGAGGACTAGTCCTCCAAATGAGATACTTGCTGAAGATATACCAACTGACGGAGCAACAAACGCTAAGAGAGCCAGGCAACGTACTACAAATGAGAGACCTTGTGGTGTCAACACAAAGTCCTCCACAAGGCAGCCAACTGAAACAGTTGATCAAGAATCCCCTCCTGTAGCCGAAGAAGACAATGGACTGCACAGTCCAAGAGAGTACGAGCATGACTAGTCCTACGATGGAGATTATGACAACGATGAACTGAGTGGAGAACATGAGGAGCACCTTGAGGGACAACAAGATGAGCTCCATGAACAACAGACGCAAACTGATCATGGAGGTAAATGTCATTTGCATTAAATTCTGCAAATTACAATTTCTGAGGGCCCCTGGTTTACTTGCATGAATTCATTTGTGTTCATCTGCATACGCCTATTGCTCCACTAGTACTGTCTAAATGTGCCTTTATGGTGCATTAGCATGATCCTGTTGTCTTGTATGTATGCTAGATGAGGTGAAACACAACTAATTTCTAATTGTCCTGGTCTTCATTTTGTTTTATCGCGTGCTTTGCACAATTTGTGTTCGATAATTGTTGGTTAGTGTTGGAATTGTAGCAGCATAGCTTCAAATTTTCATTCGTTACCGAACAGAGACCAACTAACACATGATTATGGGATGATTCGATTCGGCTAGAAATCCTTTACTTTGAGAAATGAGCGAATGCCTTGAATTGGTTTTTGGAATCTCTTGTTTAGTTGCATGAACTGCGTAAGGTGGACTGTTTTGTATCTTCAGGTTACAGTTAGTTCTTTCCCACTGGCAGTTCTTGTACATTATTAACTTTTGTTATTTTCTAGATCTTCCCCAAAGAGCTCCAAGAAGGCCTAGGCCACCAACAAGGGGTATTTGAAGGATCGGATGGCGACCGGTAAAAATTCTTCCCAAAGAACCCGGCCTATACCCTAGTCAAAACCCGGTCACACACAAGCGATGGATTGAATCACACACCAATCGCCAAGACAACGAGGTTATGGATCAACCTCAAGTCCTAGGAACGATTCCTTGAAGCACACGCGGAAGCACGAAAGAAGGAGGGAGGAATCGAACCAAAGAGCAAAGCGACCCGAGGCTCTGGCGGACCGTCCGGCCAGAAGAGGCGGACTGTCCGCACGGGCCACGCGGACCGTCCGCCAATGTACCGCGGACTGTCCGCACGGTACGGCGGACCGTCCGGCCTGGGCCGCGGACCGTCCGTTAAAGCCAACGTAACCTCCGGTGCGAACCCCGAAAAACAGACCGTCCGCGGGGAGCACGCGGACTGTCCGCCAGGCACCCGCGGATCGTCCGCCCGCTGCTGCGGACTGTCCGAAACCACTTCCAGCCAAAACTTGAAACCAAAACGGATCGAAAGCGAAGCCGAGCAAGAACACGAAGAACACGCGAAGAACACTGTACGCGCGGACCGTCCGCCTGGCCCTCGCGGACCGTCCGCCAGGCACGAACAGAACTGAAAACTGCTCGACCCCGAAAGTCAACACTCCCAATCCATCACCGGATCTCCCAAACGATAGAAGCTGTTGAGACAAGAGTTTGGGGACATGTAAAGCGTCAACCAAGGATGCTATACCCCAAAAATTTCATCTTCTAACTCCCTAAATCATCAGGAATCGTGGATCCTTTGAACACCACCAAAAGCTAGAGCACCGAACGAAAATCCTTGAATCGAAGTGGTTTCCCGGCGTTTGAGGGCACAAGATCAATCACAAAGATGCACTAGACATCCATCCACGTTCCCCTCAAAGAAATCCGGGGAGAAACCCACTCAAATCCGCGGAATCACACCAAGAACAAAGGCACCAAAAACAAGCACGAAAAAGACCACGAAATTCACAACGCCGAATATTCTATACAAACCAGGAAAGATTCACAAGGTCTAGCATGCCGCCCTAGCATCCATCCCTCTCAACAAATCTCTCATGAAGCTCTCATGCTAGCCTAGAGAAAATGGAGAAGAAAATAGTCCAGGAAAATGAGAAAGAGGAGGGGGAAATGAAACCCTAAGTCGCGGAGAAAGGGAGCCATCCACACACACTCATGGCTTATATATCGGGTCCCGCCGGTGTGGGAAATGACTCGACTACCCCTAACTTAACTACTGGCGATACAACCCACGCAGGGGCATTTATGTAATGTCTGTGGGTCTTGCCATCGGACGGCCACGCCTTCGCCGCACCCCGCGTCCTCCCGACGCAAGTTATGCGATCCCGCCGCGTGTCCTCCGTTTCGAAGCTTCCCGACACGCCCGGATCCCGTCTCCGTCATGTTGGGTCTTCGTACTTGGTTTTGAGGCCCAAACCAAGAAACCATCCTCCGATGGTTTTGTGGGCAAACCACCAAACCCCTCGTGCTCGGCCCGGCCTCCCGCCAAGCCCCTTGACTCGACCGCCACCGTGCACCGGCTCGATCGTCCATGACTTCGTCTTGCTCGTCTCGCCACCATGTGGCCCGCACCTAGTCCCGTCGTCCACCGGGTCCCTCGAACCGAGCCTACTTGTCTCTCCATCTCCCGGAGACCCCTCAAGGCTGAAGACCTTTCGCGCCCGTTCTTCACCTGCAACAACATGAACTAGGCCGCAGCCTACGCCTGCGCACTGAGCCAAGAGTCAGTCCAACACTCGTTGTCAATCACTCATCACTGAGGAGCGGTCATCCACCGACCACCGGGACGCTCCTGGTCCTCAATCTCCCCCTTGATGAGTGCATTTACAACACACAACGCGAAATGAAATTCAGAGAAAGAAAGTAAGAAGAAAGAAAAACAAAGAAGCGCAACTCATGACCAAAACCAAAGAAAGGCAAAGAAAGGTCACAAGCCCAGCAAAGCACAAACTCCACACTGAAAACAGCAAGAAAGCTCCCCCTGAACAAATGCAAGCTTCCAAATTTTAGCTCACCTCTTCTGAATTTTCTCACCTCTTGTGAATTTTCATTAAGCTCACCTCGTCTCCCCCTTGTTGACAATGTATGAATCAAGGTGAAAATACAGGAATGTAAAACAAAGCATATAAACATCTACATGAGCTTCTCAAATAGGCCAAATCTATTGTCAAAGGCTAGAAATGAGACAAAGAGCACATATATGGATCATAACATAGTCAAAGCATTGCCACAAGTAATATATGAAAATATAGGCATGTGACAAAGCAAATTTTCAGATTTGAATAATTATAGCAAAAGATGGCTCACCTCAAATGTAAAGGCCTATCCATGTCATATTCTAGCCAAAAACATGCATATCACCCAGAGATCATACAAGAATATTCAATTCTCAACAAAAGATCATTGCAAACACCCATAAAGCAAAGCATGTCATGTTAAAGCTCATGAGCCATGTGTCCACTTCGGGGAGACTTCTCCACTGGTGAACATCATGCAACATGTTTTGCACCCATGTGTGAAAGATAAAACATTTTAAGCATAAACATGATGGATGGAGCATTTTTCAAGCATAGACACTTCTTTTCAAGATTGATTCATTTCATGGTACATGAAGTGCCTTTGCGGCAAAAAGAAGCTTATGCTCCTCCATGAATGCAACATAGGCTAAACATTCACAATGATATTGGCCTTTGGCCCAAATGCAAGAAAAAACATCCAAGCACAATCTAAGCGTAGAAAGCACATTTAGACCAAAACGTGACATGGATACACTTCTACACATGAGTGGAGCACATTTCATCAAATTTAGTCAAGATTAGCATTTGATTCAAAAAGGGCTATCTCACAACATATATATCTCAAATATTCCAAGAGCATAGCCTCACATAGCCATTTCTCTACACATATGACCAATATCTCACAAATAGCCAAAGAGACTCAAATAAGGCATATGAAAGAAGCTCATCATCCTAAAATGCAATATGATACAAATGCAACATGATATATAACAAGATGGCTATCCTACCATGGTTTGTACATCAAGCAAAGCATGTATATACATCAAAGTAAACATGGTATGATACATATGGTACAAAAGTAAATCCCACAAGAATCAACTAGAAAGGGCAACAAACCCCAAGTTCCCCCCGCAAGCGCACAAATGTAGCTTGGTCGAGAGGCTTTGTGAAAATGTCTGCAAGCTGATCTTGGGTAGGGACATGGCTCAACACAATGGTCCCTTTCTCCACATTGTCTCTCAAGAAATGGTGCTCACCTCTATGTGTTTGGTTCTGGAGTGAAGCACTAGGTTTTTAGCTATACTTATGGCACTGGTGCTATCACAAAGAAGTGGGATCTGGGTGCACTCCTCACCAAAGTCTCTCAAAGTGTATGAGATCCACAACAGCTGGGAACAACAACTCGCGGCTGCAACATACTCTGCCTCGGTGGTAGACTGAGCTACACTAGACTGCTTGCGGGAAGACCACGAAACCAACGAGGACCCAAGAAACTGACAAGAACCAGAAGTAGACTTCCTCTCGACTCGGCAACCAGCAAAATCCGCATCAGAATAACCATGAAGAGAAAGAGTCGAGGAGGAAGAATACCAAAGGCCAAGACCCGGGGCAGACTGTAGGTACCTGAAAATCCTCTTGACGGCCTGTCGATGTGATGTCCTCGGCGAAGCCTGAAAACGAGCGCACAGACACACACGGAACTGTATGTCTGGCCTCGTCGCCGTCAAGAAGAGGAGGGAGCCGATCATGCTCTTGTACTCCCACTAGTCCACTGGTTCTCCGTCCTCGTCCGCATCCAAAGTAGCCGTACTCCCCATGGGTGTCGACATAGGTTTCACATCTTGCATCTGGAACTTCCTCAGCATATCTTTCGTGTACTTGGTCTGATGTACAAATGTTCCATTCTTCACTTGCTTGATCTGCAATCCGAGAAAGTACTGCAACTCGCCCATCATGCTCATCTCGAATTCCCTGCTCATCTCATCTGCAAACTTGGCAACAAGGTTATGTGACGAGCCACCAAAGACAATATCATCCACGTATATCTGCACAATCAACAAATCATTTCCATGCTTGAGGAGAAACAAGGTCCTATCCACGGTACCTATCACAAACCCTCTGCTCACCAGAAAACCTCTCAATCTCCCATACCAAGCCCGGGGCGCCTGTTTCAACCCATACAAAGCCCTTTTAAACCTGTTCACCCTGTGTGGATACTTCTCACTCTCAAACCCCGATGGCTGCTTCACATACACCTCCTCCTCTATGACCCCATTCAGAAAAGCACTCTTCACATCCATTTGAAACAACTTGAACCCTTTAGCCACGGCAAAAGCTAGACGGATCCGAATTGCCTCAAGACGGGCCACAGGAGCAAAGGTCTCCTCATAGTCGATCCCCTCCTTCTGACTATATCCCTGAGCAACAAGTCTGGACTTGTTCCTCACAACCATCCCATTCTCTCCCTCTTTGTTCTTCCAAACCCACTTGGTTCCTATAGGATGGCAATTTGGAGGTGGTTCAACTAACTCCCACACCTGGTTCCTCTCAAAGTTTTCCAACTCCTCATGCATAGAATTGACCCAGTTTGCATCAGATAAAGCATGTCCAATGTCCTTGGGCTCAAAAGTGGCAACAAATGCATAGAATTGACCCAGTTTGCATCAGATAAAGCGTGTCCAATGTCCTTGACCGTGTAGTACGTTCGTCGATGTTCCCAATGATCCTCGATAGGGGATGCACTTCTTGAATCCGCCGGGGAGCCTCACGACTCGAGACTACCTCCCCCTCAACTTCAGCTTCTCTCGCCTGGTCCTCTTGTTGTACCGTCATTGTCCATGAAGTAGACGGTCCACCCTCCGTAGTGGTCGTAGAGGAAGTAGTGTGTACACAATCTGCTTCAGGTGCATGGTTCTCTCCATCATCATCTCCAGCTTCATCCTTCTCCTCTTCAAAGAGGTCCTCGGCCATCTCCTCATCACCTGCACATTCAAAGCCAAGAGAGGTACATGGCATTGTCTCGTCGAAGGTTACCTCGCAAGTCTCCATGATTTTGTTAGTCTCAAGGTTAAGCACCCTATAGGCTCTATAATGGTTAGCATATCCAAAGAAAATCCCATCACTAGACCTAGCCTCAAACTTGTCAAGTTTTCCCTTCTTAAGAATAAAGCACTTGCAACCAAAAACTCGGAAATGACTCACCTTGGGTGCCCGACCATGCATCAGCTCATAACAGGTCTTCTTCTTGAAAGCTCGCAATAAAATCCTGTTATAAACATGACAAGCTGTATTGAACGCCTCAGCCCAATACCTCCTAGGAGTCCTGTGCTCATCGAGCATCGTCCTAGCCATCTCACAAAGAGTCTGATTTTTCCTTTCCACAACTCCATTTTGAGGGGGCACATAAGGGGTCGAATACTGATGTTCAAGACCTAGATCACGACAAAAGGCATCAAAACGAGAGTTCTTGAACTCTGAGCCATTATCACTGCGGATAGCTCGAATAGCATTCCCATGCCTCTCGTTTTTCAACCTCACGATTAGATCTCGAACAAAACCAAATGTCTCACTCTTGTCTTCCAAGAAAAACACCCAGGCATAGCGAGAGTAATCGTCCACCACAACAAGGACATACCACTTCCCACCCACCGAGCGAACTCGAGCTGGCCCAACAAGGTCCATATGCAACGGCTACGTCGGACGCTCGGTCATGACATCGATCAGGGGTGGATGGGGAGTGGCTACCATCTTGCCATGCCTACACGGAGCACAAACCAAATCCTTCTCAAGCTTCAACCTCGGCAATCCTCGGACAAGGTCAAGACCACTCAAGCGGGAAACCAAATCAAAGCTCAAGTGACCCAACCGCCTATGCCATTTCCACAAATCAGAGGAAGGACCGGCCATCAAACAGCGAGCAGGACCCAAAGAATGAGAGAAATCAGCCCTGAAAATCTGACCCTCGGGGATGATCATACAAACAAGATCACCTCGAGAATCCAGCAAACGAGACTCACCAAACTTGAAACGCACCTCAAAACCCTCATCAAGCAACTGAGAAACCGAAAGCAAATTGAAATCCAAAGACTTCACAAGAGCAACCCTCTTCAATGTTACCTTGTCACTCACATGCACAACACCCTCAGAAATCACCCTTCCTTGTCCATTGTCCCCAAATGTGATGTACATCTTTTCCTTCACTGGGGTGAGGCTGGAGAATCACTTCTTATCTCCGGTCATGTGTCGGGAACATCCGGAGTCGATCAATGTTCTCCAAGCCTCCTGCCTGTAGTCAGAAACAAGAACGAGAATGAGCTAACGACTCGACACTGGGGTAAGCACACAGAAAGTTGAACCAGTGTCGAGCCATCTGCTCAAAAGAGGGGTTAGCAAACATCATTCCCTTGCCACCAAACTTCCCATGCCCCATGGAAGGAGTACGAGCACCACGAGGGGGAAAACGTGGTCCATAGTTCCTCTGGAACCCAAAGCTGCGATCATCTCCCCTAAACCCATATTGAGGACGAGTGGGGGAACGTCCAGCAAAACCACCACGAGCCCGACCAAACCTCTCACCAGCACGCACACCATCATCTCTCCTAACAAACCTCTCACCACCACCTCTCTGTGGGAACCTACCACCCTGAGCTCCAACTCTACCAACACTCTTCACACTTCCCACACCCCGTGGAAGTGGCACTCTAGGCTCAGGAATACCATGACACTGGCGATACCTGTCCTGGTTTGCTTGCTCCCTAGCAAGCCTCATCCCTCTTCCTCTTATAGCAAAACTCTGCTAGGTGTCTCTCCTTGCCACAATACTCACACCTGAAGGGGATGGGTTTTGGTTTTAGCTCTGGCTTCTCTTTAGGTTTCTCACCCTTTTCACTCACAAACTTCACGGGTTTCTGGAAGTCATTTGTTTTGGGTGGGAATTTGGGTGGATCTTGGGTTGTGTCAAGCTTGTTGCAAAGGTGGTTGGGCTTTGGAGTGAAAGAGTTCTTGGGTGCTTTTGGAAGTGGGACTTGGATGTCTCCGATCACCTCGAACTCGGGGTTAGACTCAACACACTTCTCATACACACTCTCCCCACTGTTCTCTCCCACTTTCTCACCCAACTTCTCAAAACCCAAACCACGACCATCAGCTCTCTTGAACTCCTCAATCATGATTTTCAATTGAGGTTCCTGCCCAAACAACCAACCCAACACCTTCCTCATATAATCATTCTCCTCATAGATGACATCCAAACAGGAAGTAAGTTCAAGATTGCGCAAAGTAACTTCATCACAGCTAGTGCATGCATTGACAACAAGAGATTTCAAAGAAGCTTCCAAAGTGCTAATAGTAGAACGAGCATCAACAAGCTTAGCATGCATAGTAGGACATGATTTAGAAGCACCAAGCAAAGTGGGTCTAGCCTTAAGCTCATCATACTCAGTCCTAAGAGCATCTAGTTTAGCCAAAGTGGAAGCATTCTTCTCATTAAGCAACTTGATCTCATTCAACCATGCATCACACTCAAGACACTCAACATCATCAGGAGTAGTAGGAGCAAGTTTCAAAGAGTCATTCTCAAGTTTCAATTCAAGCAATTTGGACTCTAACTCTCCTGCTTTCTCACTAGCATTCTCAAGTTGAGCCCTAAGATCTTTCCTCATCTTCTTAGCATCTCTCAATACACTATCACGGTTGTCAATCAAGCCATTCAACCTAGTGATCTCAGCAAGCAAAGAGTCGGTGTCACGATTTACCTCATCCTCCGAGTCGGAGTCGCTGTCTTCCTTCTCACTCTTCTTGCTGCTCGAGCTATGGGCCATCCCACAAAAGCCTTCAAGCGCCACAAAGCTCAACCCACTGAGGTTCCGGCTTGCACTCTTCTTGCCCTTGCGCCTCCCGGTGTCTTCATCTTCACTGCTTGAGCTTGATTGCGCGTCGCTTGAGCTTGAGTCAACATCACTTGCACCGGCCACCCTGGCTCTTGCCTTGTCCTTCTTGTAGCCGCCCTTGCTCGGTCGCCGCTTGTCCTTGTCCTCGCTCTTGGACTTGCTGAAGTGCTTGCCCTTGGAGGAGTACTTATCTTCACGCCTTGGGTGC
Source organism: Cenchrus americanus (assembly GCA_947561735.1). NCBI lineage: Eukaryota > Viridiplantae > Streptophyta > Magnoliopsida > Poales > Poaceae > Cenchrus > Cenchrus americanus. The sequence goes on along the minus strand of OX387244.1, from coordinate 51,847,385 downwards.
GCCTTGTACTCGCTCATCTTGTACTTGTTCTCCTCCGCTTCCGGGCACTCGGCGATGAAGTGTCCACGCTTGCCACACTTGTAGCATGTCCCCGAGCTCCGCCTTGCATTCCTCCGGCTCTCATGTAGTCGATCAAACCTCCTTGAGAGCAAGGCCAGCTCCTCCTCGCCCAGCACATCAAACTCCTCATCTGGAATAGACATAAGAGAAGACAAGGAAAACTGTCGACAGGAAGGGTTAGATTTGCCCTTTGATCCACCCACAAGAGCAAGACTATGGTCAGTCGAGCCCTCATGCTTGGATTGCAACTTCCTGTCAACCTCAGCCGACTTGAGCTTAGAAAAGAGGTCATCCAACTCAATAGTCAAATATTGCCCAGACTCCTTGATGGCCTCAACCTTAGCACCCCAAACATTTGGGTCCAAGACATGCAAGAGCTTCAAAGCTTGATCATGCTCAGTGTAAGGGAAATCCTCAACATTAGCCTTCATGTTGTTCACGATGGCGGTGAACCTCTCGAAACATCGCATCAATGTCCTCACCGGAAGTTGAGTGAAGTTCTCATATTGCATCCGGTAAGAGACAAAGAGGCGAGCCTTCACATGGTTATCACCACTGTGAGCAACCAACAACTTCTCCCAAATTTTCCAAGCAAGATTCAAATGGCGAACACGCTCAAACTTAGGATCACACAAGCTCCTGACCAAGTGATCAACGGCTTTTGCATTTGCCTCATACTTGGCCTTAGCACCAGCATCGGTCACCATAAGAGTATGGATGTTGACCGGAATAGCATAGGTCTTGTCAAGCACAATGAAATCCAACAACTTGCCACGAAGAAAGATCATCATACGAGCCGCTCACTTGTGGTAACCCTTACCATCGAAGTGCGGCGGACCGCCCCGCTCAACATACGCCATCTTAGGATTCAAGACTTGTCAAAGTCACAAAGAATCCGGCACCAAGCTCTGATACCAATTGAAGGATCGAATGGCGACTAGAGAGGGGGGAGTGAATAGGAGCCGATAAAAATTATTCTCAAAGAACCCGGCCTATACCCTAGTCAAAACCCGGTCACACACAAGCGATGGATTGAATCACACACCAATCGCCAAGACAACGAGGTTATGGATCAACCTCAAGTCCTAGGAACGATTCCTTGAAGCACACGCGGAAGCACGAAAGAAGGAGGGAGGAATCGAACCAAAGAGCAAAGCAGCCAGGCTCTGGCGGACCGTCCGGCCAGGAGAGGCGGACTCTCCGCACGGGCCACGCGGATCGTCCGCCAATGTACCACGGACTGTCCGCACAGGTACGGCGGACCGTCCGGCCTGGGCCGCAGACTGTCCGTTAAAGCCAACAGAACCTCCAGTAGCGAACCCCGAAAAACGGACCGTCCGCGGGGAGCACGCGGATTGTCCGCCAGGCACCCGCGGACCGTCCGCCCGCTGCTACGGACTGTCCGAAACCACTTCCAACCAAAACTCGAGACCAAAACGGATCGAAAGCGAAGCCAAGCAAGAACACGAAGAACACGCGAAGAACACTGTACGCGCGGACTGTCCGCCTGGCCCTCGCGGACTGTCCTCCAGGCACGAACAGAACTGAAAACCGCTCGACCCCGAAAGTCAACACTCCCAATCCATCACCGGATCTCCCAAACGATAGAAGCTGTTGAGACAAGAGTTTGGGGACATGTAAATCGTCAACCAAGGATGCTATACCCCAAAAATTCCGTCTCCTAACTCCCTAAATCATCGGGAATCGCGGATCCTTTGAACACCACCAAAAGCTAGAGCACCGAACGAAAATCCTTGAATCGAAGTGGTTTCCCGGTGTTTGAGGGCACAAGATCAATCACAAAGATGCACTAGACATCCATCCATGTTTCCCTCAAAGAAATCTGGGGAGAAACCCACTCAAATCTGCGGAATCACACCAAGAACAAAGGCACCAAAAACAAGCACGAAAAAGACCATGAAATTCACAACGCCGAATCTTCTATACAAACCAGGAAAGATTCACAAGGTCTAGCATGCCGCCCTAGCATCCATCCCTCTCAACAAATCTCTCATGAAGCTCTCATGCTAGCCTAGAGAAAATGGAGAAGAAAATAGTCCAGGAAAATGAGAAAGAGGAGGGGGGAAATGAAACCCTAAGTCGCGGAGAGAGGGAGCCATCCACACACACTCATGGCTTATATATCGGGTCCCGCCGGTGTGGGAAATGACTCGACTACCCCTAACTTAACTACTGGCAATACAACCCACGCAGGGGCATTTATGTAATGTTTGTGGGTCTTGCCATCGGACGGCCACGCCTTCGCCGCACCCCGCATCCTCCCGACGCAAGCCATGCGATCCCGCCGCGTGTCCTCCGCTTCGAAGCTTCCCGACACGTCCGGATCCTGTCTCCGTCGTGTTGGGTCTTCGGACTTGGTTTTGAGGCCCAAACCAAGAAACCGTCCTCCGATGGTTTTGTGGGCAAACCACCAAATCCTGCGTGCTCGGCCCGGCCTCCCGCCAAGCCCCTTGACTCGACCGCCACTGTGCACCGGCTCGATTGTCCATGACTTCGTCTTGCTCGTCTCGCCACCATGTGGCCCGTACCTAGTCCCGTCGTCCACCGGGTCCCTCGAACCGAGCCTGCTTGACTCTCCATCTCCCGGAGGCCCCTCAAGGCTGAAGACCTTCCGCGCCCGTTCTTCACCTGCAACTACACGAACTAGGCCGCAGCCTACGCCTGCGCACTGAGCCAAGAGTCAGTCCAACACCCGTTGTCAATCACTCATCACTGAGGAGCGGTCAGCCACCGACCACCGGGACGCTCCTGGTCCTCAGTATTTTGCTTGATAGGATGACGAGAGCGATGAAGAAGAAGCTGCCTATATCTGTTGCTGATGGGTCCAAAAGGCCGCATGACCCTATGCAAGCTGCGAAATTCGCTTCGGAGGCTGGTGTGATTGTTAGGGATCCCGTTTCTGTCCTAACACATTGGAAACATTACAAACAAGATAAAAACCTGATTGATGGCTTTCTTGGACGGCTAAGTGTAAGTTTCTTTTATCCTTTATACTATGTACATGTTACAGTGTGAGATTGATCATCTTATGCAACTAATGAATGATCTTAATCAATAATTTTCAGGGAAGGCTGGCCATTGACATCAATCAACAACCAACTAAGGATGCTTGCTATAATGTTCACCAGCATCCCTATTCTCCAGTCTAGTATAAAGCAGAGGCGCTATAATTTGAAGAAAACCTACTTCACCGGCATCCCTATTGACCAGATCAGAACGACCTCTCATTTACCATACATGACTGATGCACAGTGGAATGAACTGGTTCAGAAGTGGTCAGATCCAAAAAACATGGTATGTCCTATCTGCTGAACTCCGCAGCTACCTATTGTTTCCATGTGAATTAAAGTGTGTACATATTACTGCTTCAGAAGTGTCTTTTTGTTTATACACATGAATGCATGATTTTATTAAAGCAAATGTGTAAGGCTAAGACCTGTGAAAGTTCTTTGATTATTTGAATTATTCTATCTATTCTGGACTTAATGTTTAGTTGATTGCTTGGATATACCCTATTCAAATAAAATACATGTTTCTTCTAGCAGTTGTTCAGACATCATTTATCATTCTTGAGCTATTATTTATTTATCTGGTAGGTGCCACAATTGATGCAACATAAATTTCTCATGCTACAGCCCAGTAGGTCCAATAATTTTGATTGAATTGTAATATGTATCACTTGTTCTTGCAGCGAATAGCTCAAAAGAACAAGGGAAATCGTTCCAAAGTCATGTTTCATCAGGCGATAGGAGCTCGATGCTATGTTGCACAGTTGCACGCATATGTAATAAAACACTATTTTGTACTGTTACTTTCTTACTCCAGTATGTGCCAAATTCAACTAATTTGTACTATGTGCATGTCATGCTAGAGGCAAAATAAAATCGCTGCAGCAGGTGCAAACAGGGAAAACACTGATGGAGAACAAGAAGTTGATGTTGATGGAGAACAACAAGCTACCGCTGATGGACAACAAGAAGTGCTGCAGATGGAGACCTAGATGTGGTGGAGATCTTCAAAGAATGTCATACTAGCAGCAAGAAAGGAATGTCTGACATTGCAAAAGAAGCAATTGTAAGTCTAATATCACTATATACTTCCCCATCATCTCTTATTGAAATTGTCTTTGTGTGCAAACGGAGATGGCTTGAAATGTAGTTTTCATTATGCTAAGGTGCCTTGAGTCTAGAGTGTTTTCTAAATAGTTTGCAACTTTCACTGTGACCTGATTGTCTCTACTGCTACATACATTGAAGTAGCCAAATAAGATAAATAAAAACGTCTATTAAGTCAAGATTCTGAAATTTACAAAGTTTAATTAGGTTCTTGACAACTCTTTGGATAATGGCAGGCTAACATGGAAGCTTTGAAGGATCAGCCTCCTGCTAAAGGCAGTGCACTATCAAGTGCACAGTTTGTATCCAAGGTGCTCCCCAAGAGTATCAGCAACATCTTCTTGAAGAATATTGGTCTGCGGCCGACAAGCCCCCAAAAACCACCAACAGCGAAAGAAAAGGCATTGCAGGAACAACTCACGACTAAAAACCAAGCTTCTGTTGTTCTCCAAGATGAAGTGAATGTGCTGAAGCAGAATGCTCAAACCACGGAGGAAGCCCTTCAGAGGACCCAAATGGAGCTGCAAGAGTGCAAGAAGGCGATGGAGGCTAAGAAGGCGGTGGAGGAGAACAATCTTCTGCTTAAGCGTCTTCTGCAGTTCAACTATGGTGGTAACGTACCTGGTCCTTCATCTTGATCGTCTTGAAAGCGTGCTGTGGTGGTATCTTTTGCTGGAAGGTAGGGAGTTGTCTCTACTGCTGAGTCTGAACTGTTGAGTCTGAACTGCTGAGTCTGAACTGTTGTCAATGCTGTGTGATGATGAACAGCTTATAAACTTGTGTTCTGTGATGATGAACTCGTGTTGGTAGTATGTTGTATGATGATGAACAACTTATGTGTTGTGTGATGTCCAGAATATGGTGAACTGTAACTGTGATTTGTGTGCAGCTATGCGGTGCACGTGGCACCACCAGATCGCAACACGTGGCCCAACCAAAACGGGACATGTGGTGCAATCAGCTCGTGACACGCGTACCAATCATATCGCGACACGTGGCACAATAACGTCGAGGCGCGTGGACCAACAAAATCATGACACGTGACTGTTGACGCAAAATGTGCACCTAGCGCCAAGCACACAGCAAGCCGAACAAGCTGGCTTCACACGTGCAGAGATCACAAGACGTGCCAGTCAATTTTCCCTGAAAATTAACAAAAGACAAAGTAGTTAAATTCCAAAGCTTGGAACTTGCCGGGTAGTCCCAGACAGTTCCATATTTGCGGCTATAGAGCCAAACGAGATGACATATAGCTATAGAAAGCTATCTGCCAGCAAACTGAAACCATTCGGGAACTTTAAAAGGGAAAAAGTAACATAGCCGATTGGATGACGTAAGCATGACGACGATCGGTCTTTGTTTGGACAAAGATGCACGTGCGCAAGACCGTGACCGATCCTCATGGTGATCAACATTAAATAATGAATGAAGTAAAAGCGCGAACATAAATATGTAATAAACAAGCATGCATAGGCCCAAAGCACTAGTCTACCGCATGTCTAGGCACTTAAAAACCCGTCGGGTACGACACCAAGCGAATCTATCCACCGCATGATACAACTTGCTTGGGATCGTGCCACCTTCCACAAATAGATCTATCCACCGCATGATATGATCTAAATATGGAAAGCTAAAAGCATACATTATTTAAAGAACAAATTACGCACGTGTTTTACTCATGAAGAACATAACCGAACACGGCTGAACAGCCGATTCGGGGTCCATGAAGAAGGAACGAACATTACCAAGCAAGATAAATCTATCAGATTGATTTGAAATCTAATCCACCGGATGACTAGCTCCAAAGCAACCCAAAAACCTGCATCTACCGCGTGATACCCAGTTCTTTCAAGATTTATACAAACTTTAGCAAGCTTGAACCCGCAACACGTAACAACCTAGATTGATTCGGTTTCGGCTATCAAAGAGCATGTGATCCACGTGTTAATTTAGCCAAAGGCACGAACTTGACTCGCATAAGGATCATCAAAAGGAATAAAGCCGATCCAAACTCATCTAGATTGGGCAAAAGGTGTTCCATGAATTTAAACATAAAGTAAAACTCAAAGCAACACGGGGTAACTTAATGAATCTATTGAATCTTGCCAAAACTCAATAGAGCCGATAACTAGCTTCAAGCTAGATCTTAGCCTACCGCATGGCTCATGACCTAACAAGAAACCCTCTTGAACCAAGCTTGAATCTACCGCATGACACTAAGCATGGTAACAAGACTACTTGCATCAGATCTAAATCCACCGCATGATACTAGATATGATACAAGGTTGCCGGTACTCACGGAGGTCGACGGATCGATGAACCCTCTCGAAGAACTCGACGACATGACAAATGGACTCTAGGGTTTGGCGTAAAGCCGGTTTGTATTGAGAATGATTACGTATATGTTACATACATTCAGGGTTCGTATTTATACCCTGCCAAGCACAACCTCGAATGGATTTGATACCTAATTTATCTCTAAGCTTGATCGCTTATCCATCCATTCGCCCTTTCCGCTTGAGCCACGTCACCGTACAATCCTGCAAAATCAGCTCAACAGTTCCTTTGCCGAACGGAAGCAGATAGCCGACCGCGGATTTTTCTGCCGAATGCATCTGAAGAAACCTCCCTTCCGCCGGACGGATTTCTCACCGAGTTGGACCCACAAGTCAGACTCCTTACCAAATTTTGATGTTAACACATGCCCCTTCAATTACGGGATAAAAGTGATTTTATTCCGGAATTGACTCCAGCCACCAACGTCTTCAAATCGAATATGTTTAACACTCGTTCTCTCTCTTCACAATCCGCCGGAATCTTCATCTAGATCCAAACCCTAGATCCCCTTTCTCTGAGCTCAAATCCCCAATGGCGGCTCAAAATCAAGCTGCTCAGGTAAATTCCTCCACCATTCGGCATTCAGATTTTCGATTTTACCTGAAATTTCTTCTCCGCTTTTCCTCAGGAGCTTTCCACCGAGCTTTTAATCCGTACCGAGGCCAATTCAAGATCCTACTTCCTTGGTCCTGTGGGAGTTTCTTATCCTCGAGAATTTATCGCAGCTGAATCCCAAAGGATACCCTTCAAAGCGGCTCTAACCACACCTCCTCAGTGGCAGGATGCTTTCAAGAACTGGCCCTTGCCCCCAATCGCAGGCTGGAAAAATTGGTACCAGAGGATCCTTGCAGATAAGAGTGCCAGGACCCAGAATTGGGATACCCTCCGCATTGCTCAATGCTTGGAGTTATCTTTGACCGAGACCCCCAAAAACGAAGACCTCTTGATAGCGGCTTGCCACTTCTGGTCAAATGGCGTCAACGCCTTCCTTTTTGGTCACGGCCCGATGTCCCCAACTCTGGCCGACGTGTACATGATTACCGGCCTTGACATTACAGGATCTGTTCGTCCCTGGGATTTCAAAAGTTCCACAAGACAAACAGGAGTGAAACCAGGGAGCGGATACAAGAATTATATCCTGAACCATATGAAGGACGGCCCCCTCGGTGAAGTCGAATACAGGGCATTCCTGAACATGTGGCTGTGCAGGTTCATCTTCTGTGGTAAAGCCAATGAGCCTACCCTGAATCACATTGCAATGGCTTCACACCTAGCCAATGGCAATCGCTTTCCTCTTGGGAAATACCTCCTGGGCAGCGTGTACCACATGCTTCATCAAACTGTCACCCAAATGTACACCAGCCAGAGGATAGCATGTGTCAACGGTCGCTGGTGGTTTGTCCAAATGTGGCTGCAACTGCACATGCATCAGATTGTTGGTGTTGATTTGAACACCCGGCTCTTCCCTTCATCCAATTATCATGAAGGGGAACCCCAAGTCACCAGAGGATGCCACACATATGGAGAAGCTGCTTCAACCGTTCTCATCAAGCAAAATGTCAGCCAGCTCTTCGAGCTCTTCTTCAAAGGTTTCCAAAATCCTCTTTGGCTCCCTTATTTGGATAATGACAATTTAACTCTCCCTTGTGAGTTCTCCTTTGAAACTGAACGCCAAGATGAAAGATTTTTGAAGATCCTCAATATCATCATCCGCCCATGCATTCTACCGGCTGAATTCAGTGGAGGAAGGCTGAACCACAGTACTTATGAATATTATTAGCCCAACATGATGGCTCGGTAACTTGGATGTGGCCAGATGCCCCCGAGACTTTTTCTGCATGAATTCCTCAAGCCCAGAGAGGAAATCAAAGAACTTACTCAAACTAGCAGAGTTTTTCAGTATGTGTGCAGTCCTTCTGTTTACACCTGGCCTTGCATACCCACAACAGTAGCTCACCCCACCTTCAACTCCTGGTGGCAAGAATTCCATGATCATATCTTTAGCGAGCCTGTGCATTTGTTCTGTGTAGAACTGATGCCTGATTTTCAACCAACTTCAGAGGTAATATGATTAACCCTTAAATCAGACATTTCCTCCTCTAACCATGATCCTGATTCTATTTCCTTTGCCCACAGAACACAATGCCTACCCCTCTGGCCAGGGATATTGCTTACAATGCAGTAGGCCCAATCTCAGCATTGGGATTCAGATCACCAACCCTGGCTCAGTTAATGGCCAGGTATGCCACAACAGACCCAACTCTGTCTAGCATTACTGCTGACAGAAGGCAAGGCTTGTCTCTGATTGCACCTCCAAATGCTAAGAGGAGAAGAACCATCAAGAAAGTCCTTGTTGAGGTAAAATTTCTTCCTTTCTTGATCATAGGATTACTCTTTTTCTGATAAATTATATCTCGTGCTTTTCAGACTAGAACTCAGCAATCCTCAGCTTCAGAACCTGCCAATGCTCCATCCACTGGTATGACCTTTACTGTCCTTTTCTTGAGGATGAACACTGGCATTCATTCTTATTCGGCATTTGCGAGAGGAAACAATGGAGGATCAACTTGTGGATGTCCCAGTGTCTCAACAAGCAAGTCCACCTAGAGCTGAACCATCTGTCCACGTGGAGATCTCATCTTCATCGGGGACCCAATCACCTCCTCTGCTCGAGACGAAACACCCAACTCGCCAGAGATGAACTCCCCCTTTCAACCGGATCCTCCAAGCCCTCCAAGGGCTCAATCACCTACGGCCAGGGCGAAACATCAACCCCGGCGAGAGGCGAATCCAACCTCTCTCCAGCCAGAAGCTTCAGGGTTATCAGAGACTGCACCAGCACCCTCTCGCACAGAAGCTTCAGCTTTGCCTGGAATATCTTCTTCATCAATAATTCCAGAGGTTGCCCCTGAACAAAATCCTCGCTCCGGCTCGGGAAGTCGTGCATGAGGTAAACATTTGCACCTAATCTTGTTATCCTTTACTTCCAATACTCCCTGACTCGGCAATATTGCTCTCTTAGGATCAGGCCCCATCATCATTAAGTCCATCAATGGGGAACAATCCAGTTGCCGAGGCAAGGGAAGGAGTGCCTCAAACTTTGTCAGAGGAAGTGCGAGAAAAGCTCAAGGAGATTTTTGCCTGGCTGCAAAAAGATGCGCGAGATCAGTTCAAAGAACTTGATCACTTTGAAGAAATGCTTGAACCCATCAGCCAAAAACTCCCTGAGGACATCAATGCCTCACTTGAGTCCATCTCCGGTCTGGAAATTCATTATGTGCCCATAAGATAAGCTCTGAGAAAGGTGTCCTCCCGCCCAACTGTTGAACAGAAGAGGGCCAGAGCTGAACAAGTCGTGAAGGGGGCACAATCTCAGATCGAGAGCCACAAAGATACATTGGCCAAACTGCAAGCTTCTCGTGAATTGAAGATCGCTAGAAAAGCTGCTTTGGAGGCAGAACTGAGAAGTCTGTCAGCTGAAATAGAGGCCGATGACAAGAAAATAGCCGAGCTCCCTAAATTGATAGAAAAGACCCAAGAGGAAGCAATATCGGCCATAGCTGAGGTGAATCAATGTGATGCAGAACTTACCACCCTGTCCGATGCCCAGAAAGATTATCAAGAGCGGATGGAGAACTTTCGCCGAGCAACATCGAATGTCTGCAATGTAATTGCGAAATATTTGAACATCTAGATGTTTCAATCGATGTGTAACCGAATTGGTCGCTCTTGTAACATTTGCTCTTGCAATTTTATTTCTCTTTTCTTCTGCACATCCTTAAATGCAACGCTGAACAACCCATTCGGCAAAGAAATGCCAATACCCGAATGGCACTTTGACTCCTCAAAGCCGAGCCAGTCAACCGAATATGACTCAGCCTAGAACTCCAAACGACCCGTCGGCGGACTGGTCAAGGAAACCTCTCCACCTTCCGATTTTCTTGGGATATGCGCCACGATCCAGAGCCACGACCTGAGGCCACGATCTGTCTTGCCAGGCCTATAAATGAAAACCGTAGGTGCCCCTAGCTCTCCACCAAGCTTTTAGCTCTCAAATCTTTGCCAATCTCAAGTCTTCTTCTTTTTTTCCAAACAGCGCAAATCCCAGAGGCATGGTGCGCAGCCTCAACCGGCGTCGTGCCTCTGATGAGGTGGAGGGGAGCCGCGCTAGTGCGCGCCGGAGGCAATGATCGTCACTTCTCCTTTTATGATTCATCTTTGATCCCCTTTTGTTTTTGACGATCATCCTTGTTTCAGGTTGATTCAATGGAATCCATCTTCTGCGCCGGCCAGTCAGCCCCTACCGGACAACTCCTCGGAGTCCGACCATCACTCCCCCGTACCCTACGGGGAACTTGACGCTCTCCGCTTCAAGGCGGAGCTGGAGGTGGCCCAGCGCGAGCTGGAGGATGTCTCCAAAAAGGCCGGCATAGCCGAATTGGAGTGGGAAGACCAGCGCAAGCAGCTGCTGGAGACCATCGACGGTACGGCTCCGAAACCACTCTTTGATCCAATCCGGCCTTTGATGTTGATCACCCTTTTTCCTGCACTTTGCAGCCCGTGACGCCGAGCTCAACCAGCTAAAGATGCTGGTGGAGCAGTTGGCCGACAAGGTGAACGCCCGCGGAGATACGCCGGCGGAGCGCCTTGCTGCGGTGGAGCACCGCGTGGACGAAGTGGCCACCCATGGCATCCGCTTGGGCACCACTTTGGGCCTAGCCGCCATGGCGACGCACACTGACGTCGACTACTCCATCAGGCCGCGCGGCTTCCAGGACGGCGCGCCAGAAGACATCGAGGAGATCGAGATCATCTTGGAGCGCCTCGATGGCCACGGCGACGCGATTGCCGAACTCACTCATCCCCAATCTGTGTTGAACAGGCTCTTTGACTAGATTGTATTAGGGATGTTTGATATCGGCAATAAATAAAGAACTTTTGATTTCTGTGCTTGCACTGCGATGATTTTCTCCATGTTTGCATCCATGAATCTTGTTTTTCCTTAAACGTATTCGGGAACTAGCTTGAGCCGAACACGCGAGAACAGATGCCCCTTGGCGCAAAATCCGCAGAAGATCCTCGAATCGGCAATCCATAAGTACTGTTCAAACGAAAACCCTTCGCATTCGGGAAGAAAACCCCGTCGCTTGGTATTCTAACGAGTGCACGCCCGGCCCGGTCATCACTCCCAATGCACCCCCTCGGTCAATAAAATAGTCTGCTGAGATGCCCTGCAAATCCACTCGCACACTCATCCATCACTTCCCATTTCCTCCCCTGTCCTTAGAGGAAAAAACCCCAAGGTCATGGACAAAGGCAAGCAACCCCAGGAGAGCAGCACTCCGAAGAAACGCACGGTTCGAGAGTGAGTTTTACCTTGATTTACTCCTTGTTTTCCCATATGATCTTGCGCTTTACCTCCTCTCTACCTTTCCTCTTTCAGCCTTGATTTGCTTCCTGAAGAAATCATTGGGACCGAAGACATGCCTGAGTACGTCTCCTCTGATTCTTCCCTCGAAGCAGAGGATGCCACGCCTGAACAGAGGACCAGCCATCAATTGCGCCGCCGTGTTCGGCACCTGGAGCATGACCTCAGGGACATCACCGCTCGTTGCCAGGCCGAGCGCGAGCGTCGCATGGCTTTGGAAGCATTAGTGGGAGGTAAACGTTTCTAACTCCTTCTTGACTTCGCGTCCACATCTAGATTCTTGCCCCTCATAACCACTCCTCTGCTTCAGATGTCTATGATAGGTACAACAACCTGAAAGCGTCTTGGGACAGCTTGGTGGAGGCAGCAAATCATGGTCACCCCCGTGCATTCCAAGTTGTCGTCACGGTGGTCCTGGAGCAACTGAAGAGGGAGCAGCCGAAGAAGCAAAGAAAAGATTGAGTCATACTTTCGCTTCTTCCTCCAGGCCTTCTGCTTCCCGCCTCCTCGAAGTCCTGATCACCGGGGTTGTTGGATGTAAACCTGCAAGAAGCAGTTGTAATGTAGTTTTGTGCTAAGGGCAATGCATCTAGGCACTGGCCGTTCCTTCTGTTTGTGAATTTTTGTTCTAAAGGCGGCCTCGTTTTTGAGCGCCGGCTATTCCTGTATCAGATGCATGTAATCCCACTGCTGGTGATCACCGATCGATTTCAATACTAGGATAATATTTCTTCAAATATCTCTCATTTATTGCAGCGGAAAATTCCTCTCCTAGTAAAATTTTCAATATGTATGCATTACCAGGGACGCATCTGACCACGCGAAAGGGTCCTTCCCAGTTAGGGGACCATTTGCCGAATTCGCTGTATTTGGTTCGAATCGGCAATAGCGCTTTCCAAACAAAATCCCCTTCTGCAAATCGCCTGACTTTTACTTTCTTGTTATAATACTTGGCAACCCGCAGCTTGTTCTTCTCGATGTTTTCCAAGGCCCTAAGACGGATCATGTGCAAATCTTCTAGCTCATCCATCATTAAGCCACTGTAATCCTTGGAGCTTAAATCTTTCTGTAACACAACTCTTCTGGAATCTGATTGTATTTCCCAAGGTAGAACCGCATGGTGTCCATAAACCAATTCATAAGGAGAGGTCTTTGTAGCTCCATGAGGGGCCATTCGGTAAGCCCATAATGCTTCACTGAGTACCGAATGCCACCTCCTCGGCTTCTGGTCGATCTTCTTTTGTATAAGCTTGATCATGATCTTATTAGAAGCCTCCGCTTGACCATTAGCTTGGGCATAATAGGGAGAAGAATTAAACAATTTGATTCCCATGCTTTCGGCAAACTCCCTGAACTCTAGGGACACGAATTGGGCCCCTTGATCAGTTGTGATTGTCTGAGGGATTCCAAACCGATAGATGATGTGCTCCTTGACAAATTCAACCATGTTTTCCGACGTCACCTTCTTCAGTGGAATTGCCTCGACCCATTTAGTGAAATAATCTGTAGCCAAAAGCACAAACTTATGCCCCTTGCTAGATGGTGGATTAATCTGGCCAATCAAGTCTATACCCCAGCCCCTGAATGGCCATGGCTTGATGATGGGATTTAATGCTGACGCGGGGACCCTTTGAATATTTCCAAACCTCTGGCAGTCTTGACATCCTTTGTAATACTCAAAGCAATCCTCTAATATTGTCGGCCAAAAGCACCCAGCTTGCCTGATAACCCATTTCATGCGGTAGGCCGATTGGTGTGCTCCACATATCCCATCATGCACTTCACTCATCATCTTTTTGGCTTCTTCTGGACCCAGGCATCGTAACAACACCCCATCTAATGATTTGTAAAACAAATTATCATCCAGAAGAATGAATTTTATGGCCTTGTACCTGAGCTTCCTAGAGACCTTTTGGGATGGATCTTTCAAATAGTCAACGATCTCTTTTCTCCAGTCATCCTCCGCAAGATCCATTCCCAGTGCACATATGCCTACAGCAAACGCTTCTTGACTCTCTTTGTAACCAGAGGCGCTCTGAGCCAACCTGTTTGCTTCTTCGTTATGTTCCCTAGGAATATGCTGTAGAGTCACCAACGGGAAGCTCTTCAAGATTTCTCTGCATTCTTCGTAGTAACTCCTCAGCGCTTCACTTTTGCATTCGTATTGGCCGTTCAATTGCTTGATTACCAACTCTGAATCTCCATAAACCTCAACCGAAACGGCCCCGGCTTCTCTCAAATATTGAAGCCCCCGAAGCAATGCCTCGTACTCAGCCTGATTGTTTGTAACAGTGGGCTGTATAGGGATGGCAAATTCAAACATCTCACCTCTAGGCGAAATTAGTAGGATCCCTACTCCCCCACCTTTACCACATGATGATCCATCAAAAAATAAAGCCCACGGAGTAATTTCAAGCAAATCAATTGACGGATCACGATGCTCAGTTATAAAATCAGCAATGATCTGACCTTTAATAGCTTTTGCCGATTCGAACTTTAACTCAAACTCTGATAAAGCCAAGATCCATTTGCCAATCATGCCATTCAAAATTGGCATAGATAACATATGTTTTATTACATCAAACTTGGAATATACAGTGCATTCGGCACTCAACAAGTAGTGCCGAAACTTTGTACACGAGTAGTACACGCACAGGCACAGCTTCTCTGCAGCTGAATACCTGGTCTCGGGATCAAGTAACTTTCGGCTAAGATACGCTACTACCCGCTCCTTTCCTTCGAATTCTTGAATAAGGGCCGATCCAATGGTTTGGGTATCGGCCGCCACGTACAACTTGAAAGGCTTATCCAACTGAGGAGGGACCAGCACTGGTGGCTCCTTCATGTATTGCTTGATCTCGTCAAAAGCCTTTTGTTGTTCGTCACCCCATGTGAACTTCTGATCTTTCTTAAGTTTCAGCAATGGAGAAAATGGCAAAACCTTCGGTGACAAATTTGAAATGAATCTCCTTACGAAATTAATTTTGCCGAGCAGTGATTGCAACTCCTTGAGATTAGTTGGAGGGACAACTTCATCAATGGCCTTCATGCTCTTCTTGCCAACTTCAATCCCCCCTTCGTGGACCAAAAATCCCAAGAATTCTCCAGCTGATACCCCAAAAGTGCATTTGTTTGGATTCATCTTCAAACCATGCTTTCGGGTGCACTCCAAGGTCCTTTTCACATCTTTCAAGTGTGTGTCATGACTTAGGGACTTGATCACGACATCATCAATGTAAATTTCAACAACTTTGCCGATCAATTCATGAAAGATGTAATTCATGGTTCGCTGATAAGTTGCACCGGCATTTTTCAACCCAAATGTCATGACTATCCATTCAAACAGGCCTATATGACCAGGACATCTGAAGGCCGTCTTTGATATATCCTCTATTGCCATAAAAATTTGATTGTATCCCGCATTGCCATCCATGAAACTGATAACTTTGTGCCCAGCAACGGCGTCAACCAACAAATCGGCAACATGCATGGGGTAACCATCCATCGGAGTAGCTCTGTTCAAATCCCTGAAATCTATGCAAACCCTCATCTTTCCATTCTTCTTGTAGACAGGGACAATATTAGAAATCCACTCCACATATCTGCATGGCCGAACGAAGTTTGCATCAAGTAATCTTTCAACTTCTTTCTTCACATCGGCCAATACTTCATCCTTGTAGATTTTCCGGGGTGGTTGCTTGTATGGTTTGAAACCAGATTTGATTGGCAACCGATGCTCAACAATGGAACGGTCTAATCCAGGCATCTCCGAATAATCCCAGGCGAAGCAATCTTTATATTCCTTGAGTAGCTTGATTAATTCCTCCCTGAAGTCTGATTGCAAGTTTGCGCTGATGAATGTCGGCCTTGGTTTGTCACCGCTTCCAATGTCAACTTCTTCTAATTTATCGGCCGACATGAATCCTCGCCCCAATTTGCCATCAGTACCATCGACGGGGTTATCCATTAAAAATTGCTGTAAGAGCTGACTGCTTGAATCGGCTGTTGATCGCTGTTGACAGGCTCAACGGGACCTTCTCCCCAGTCTTTCCCTGAGAAACAGTCAATGCCTTGATACTCCCAGAAAGCTGGTTCCACATTTGAAACGCTCACGGAGTCATCTGCTTGGACCACCTCAATATCATCATCCACCCATTGGATGAGCTGCTGATGCATGGTAGATGGGACGCAGCAATTGGCGTGAATCCAGTCCCGTCCAAGCGAGGGTCGTAGGCTCCTTTACCTTCGATAACAAAGAAGGTTGTGAGCAGTGTCTTGGACCCGATCATCAGATCCACGTGAGCGCATCCCTTGGTGTCTGAAGGATTCCCGGCGAAATCGTTCAGTATTATGCTTGTAGGTGATCGCTAGGGCCCATGCCAAGTTTTCTGAAGGTGGTGTACGGCATTACATTGACCGCCGCCCCACCGTTGACAAACATCTTGGTCAATGGCTTGCCATTGACATATCCCTTCAAGTACAGCGGCCTCATGTGTCGATTCTTGGCCGGTTTGTCGAAGACGGCTTGCTTGGCTAGCACCAGCTGCGCCATCAGTCCCTCAATCTGCTCATCGTCCAGGGACACCTCTTCCTGCACAACCTGATTAGCAGGAGCCATAAATTCGTTCAGCAGAAAATATACCATGCACGCCGGAGCCGAATGGTTTGACCCTTCAGGTTTATCCTTTGGACGCCACACCTGTCTTGTCTGGATCCCGGCCTGCCTCAGTTCGCGGTTCCTCAAGCGTTGAACCCTCCTTTTCTGACTCTTTCTTAGGCCAAGCGGGCACCATTGCCCCTTTTGCCAGATGTACTCGTCCTCGTCTCCCTCTTGATCAGCCCACCTCAAATCAGCTTGCCTTTTCCTGAGATGATCAATGATTTCAATTTTTTGACGCCGATCCTCGCTAGGATGTATCCTTCCAATTCTTTCATGGACGGATCGGCGATTGGTAGTCTCCTGCCTGTACTCAAAATACCTATCACTGCACTCAGGGCGGTTTCTCAGCGTGGGAAGCTTCAACCCTTCGTTCCAGCAGTGCCTGAAGAATGCACACCCCCAGTGCACGCGCTCCTGCTCGCGTGTATATTGCTCTAGATCTCTTCTGCGCGCTTCCTCTTCAGCCCTGCGCCTCTCCTCCTCGTACTTCCGTTTCTGGTAGCGCTCTTTTTCCAGCTGGTGCTGCCACTTATTGAGGAGGATGCGCGTGGTCACCCTGGGTTTGGCTCTGGACGATTCCCCGATCTCGATATGGCTCTTGAGAACGCGGGGGGCCTCACCATGCACCTGCCCCAAGGTCACTTGACGTTCTGGGTCTACTGCTCCATCCTGCCTTGCCCTGGCTGAGGTCAAGACTTTGACCTTGCCCTTCTCCTCAGCTGTCACCATGTTGATGGAAAAGCCTACCATGTTCTGAGGAAAAGGGTGGCCATCCAGTTTCATCTTGTTATCAAACTTGAGGTGCCCCTCCTGGATGGCTCTCCGGATCCTCATCCCGAAGACCCCGGTCGTTGATGGAGTGCGAGTTCCTGTCATGGAAGCCACAGTAACGTTTCTCCTTTACTCCATCGGGCCGAAGCATGGAATGCCCTTCAGGCAATTTGATTCGGCCTTCCTTCACCAAGAGCTCAAACAGCTTATCAGCTTTAGTGATGTCGAAATCGTAGGTGCCTTTGGTCTGTTTGACCCAGCGCTGATTCATGGTCAATGGCTCTTTTCCCCACATGATTTCGGCCGCAGCCACATCCTGGTCATCATCAGAATCCTCCGTTAGGTCGGCTTTGTCCAGGAACTGATTGTAGATACCCGCCACGTCGTGCTGTTTGCTGAACCTGGCATCTTTCTTGAAACCGTAGGCTTGGTTGCTCATCAACGACAGCTTTTGGGACAGTTGACCCAGGTTGTCGAACTCCATGCCGAACAGCTTTTCACGCACGGCCGGCAGCATCCCAGAACGGCCATGTCGGCCAACTGGTCATCTGGTAGATTGAGCGAAAAACACGTGCCCTTAATTTCCCTGAACCTCCTGAGGAACTCCAAGGGCGTCTCACTGTGTCTCTGCTTCAGGGTAGCGAGGTCGATCAGCTTCTTTTCCGCGCTGCCGCTGAAATAGTGGGCGTGGAATTTTCGTTCTAGCTCCTTCCATGTGCTAACTAATTGAGGGGGTAAAGATGAAAACCATTGGAATGTCGCACCCGTCAGTGACGCGGGGAAGTATCTAACTCTGAACGCTTCTTCAGATGAGCACTCTCCAAGCTGCATCAGGTAGCAAGCAATATGCTCCACCGTGCTCGTGTCATCCTGCCCCGAAAACTTTGTAAATTCTATCGGAGGCTTTACCCCTGGCGGCAGGATCACGTTATAATACCACTCCGGGAACGGCGGCATGTAGGTAGGTCCTTGCATTTTTGGTTTGAGGCCGAATTGATTCTGCATCAAATCGGCCATTTTCCGCGCCAGGATATCGTCCTCCTGCGCGCCTGTAGCTGGTCCGTAACCCGGATTCGGGAGAGCATCGATGGCCCCGTAGTTCCCCACCTCGTGGTAGTCTCCATCGTATAAATTCCTCTGCAGCCTGTTGCTTGCTGGAGCAATCCTGTAGCCGGAAGCAAGCGGGGCTCCAGGTGAGCCAAATGCCAACTCCCCGTACGTGGGCTGGTACGGGTTCGGCTGTTGCACAGGTTGACCCGTGCCGCCCGCGGTGGTGGCCGGACCGGTCGCCCTCCCCGCGGCTGCGGTGGGGGGCCGAATCGGCCGACCCCCGGCACCTTGTGGAGGAGGCCGGAAAGCTTGGCTCCCGGCCGCTCTACGAAGGAGGCCGGGTCGGGCGGCTCGCAATGGCGGTTGAGAACCGGACTCGCCCATCTCCACGGTGCCTCCTTGAATGGGCGTCTTCATCGAACACCTCGCTCCATGCCCGGACCGAAGACAAGTCACTATCATTTGTTTGAACGCACCCGGAAAGCTGCGTGGTGCCTCGCTTAGGACGTGGTCCGCGGTATCTCGAACGCTTGCATGCATTCCTCCCTCTCCCCGCCGGGTTGTAGCGTCACTTTCCCCCGGCAACAACACCCCGGGCATCTCATTTTTCAAGTACGGACGCCGCTCCCGTTCTTCTTGAATGATAGCAAGCGAGCTTTGTTGGAATTGGTCCACGGCATCCTGCAAATTTGTTGCCGTTGTTCAGGAGAGAGGTCTTCGATGTTGACATCCATGATATCCCCGATGTCAGGCATCTTGATTTTCAGCTGTGGTCCCACCGGGCGTGCCAAAAAGTGTGTTGACGCAAAATGTGCACCTAGCGCCAAGCACACAGCAAGCCGAACAAGCTGGCTTCACACGTGCAGAGATCACAAGACGTGCCAGTCAATTTTCCCTGAAAATTAACAAAAGACAAAGTAGTTAAATTCCAAAGCTTGGAACTTGCCGGGTAGTACCAGACAGTTCCATATTTGCGGCTATAGAGCCAAACGAGATGACATATAGCTATAGAAAGCTATCTGCCAGCAAACTGAAACCATTCGGAAACTTTAAAAGGGAAAAAGTAACATAGCCGATTGGATGACGTAAGCATGATGACGATCGGTCTTTGTTTGGACAAAGATGCACGTGCGTAAGACCGTGACCGATCCTCGTGGTGATCAACATTAAATAATGAATGAAGTAAAAGCGCGAACATACATATGTAATAAACAAGCATGCATAGGCCCAAAGCACTAGTCTACCGCATGTCTAGGCACTTAAAAACCCGTCGGGTACGACACCAAGCGAATCTATCCACCGCATGATACAACTTGCTTGGGATCGTGCCACCTTCCACAAATAGATCTATCCACCGCATGATACGATCTAAATATGGAAAGCTAAAAGCATACATTATTTAAAGCACAAATTACGCACATGTTTTACTCATGAAGAACATAACCGAACACGGCTGAACAGCCGATTCGGGGTCCATGAAGAAGGAACGAACATTATCAAGCAAGATAAATCTATCAGATTGATTTGAAATCTAATCCACCGGATGACTAGCTCCAAAGCAACCCAAAAACCTGCATCTACCGTGTGATACCCAGTTCTTTCAAGATTTATACAAACTTTGGCAAGCTTGAACCCGCAACACGACCTAGATTGATTCGGTTTTGGCTATCAAAGAGCATGTGATCCACGTGTTAATTTAGCCAAAGGCACGAACTTGACTCGCATAAGGATCATCAAAAGGAATAAAGCCGATCCAAACTCATCTAGATTGGGCAAAAGGTGTTACATGAATTTAAACATAAAGTAAAACTCAAAGCAACACGGGGTAACTTAATGAATATATTGAATCTTGCCAAAACTCAATAGAGCCGATAACTAGCTTCAAGCTAGATCTTAGCCTACCGCATGGCTCATGACCTAACAAGAAACCCTCTTGAACCAAGCTTAAATCTACCGCATGACACTAAGCATGGTAACAAGACTACTTGCATCAGATCTAAATCCACCGCATGATACTAGATATGATACAAGGTTGCCGGTACTCACGGAGGTCAATGGATCGATGAACCCTCTCGAAGAACTCGACGACACAACAAATGGACTATAGGGTTTGGCGTAAAGCCGGTTTGTATTGAGAATGATTACGTATATGTTACATACATTCAGGGTTCGTATTTATACCCTGCCAAGCACAACCTTGAATGGATTTGATACCTAATTTATCTCTAAGCTTGATCGTTTATCCATCCATTCGTCCTTTCCGCTTGAGCCACGTCACCGTACAATCCCGCAAAATCAGCTCAACAGTTCCTTTGCCGAACGGAAGCAGATAGCCGACCGCGGATTTTTCTGCCGAATGCATCTGAAGAAACCTCCCTTCCGCCGGACGGATTTCTCACCGAGTTGGACCCACAAGTCAGACTCCTTACCAAATTTTGATGTTAATAGTGACCCAATAAGGTCCTAACACATGGACCAATCAGATTCGGACACGTGGGCCAATAAGATCCCGACATGTGGGCCAATAAGATCCCGACACGTGGACCAATAAGATTCTGACACATGGACCAATCAGATACATACATGTGGCCAAATAAGATCACAACACGTGGATCAATCAGATCCCGACACATGGCCCAATATGATCATGACACATGGACCAATCAGAACCTGACACGTGGCCTAATAATCTCATGACACATGGACCAATCAGATTCCGACACATGGACCAACGAGATCCTGACACGTGTTGTCCGTATGCATGTATCCACATCAGCACCCAGCATGGTACCAAGCCACGTCAGTAGCCAGCGTGGCTACAAAACACGTCAGCAGCCAGCGTGGCTCCGAGCCACGTCAGCTGCCAACATGCACGGTGCCACGTGGCGATCACTTCCATGATGAAATTAGTGACGATGTGCACTAGTCATAGAAGATGAGCGGTTCCATGACGAAAAACGTGTCCGTCACTGAAAAGGAGCAGTTCTGTGACGAAAATGGTCAATTCGTCACGGTGTGACAAATCTGACGTGCTTTCTATGACGATCACAAAAACGTCACAAGTTCGTCACAGAAGTGGTTCTATGACGAATTTAGCTTCTTCCGTGATGAAAGTGTTTTGTCATGGATGTGAACATTTCTACTAGTGATCCTATCCTTCTTCCGTAAGGTAGATAGAGATCAAAACTATAACCCAACAATAGCCAATAAGACCATTTGAACTGGGTCCTTCATCTAGCTCCTGCAAGATGCGGATCTAGTTTTTTGGGCTACAACGGGGGACGGAAACCCCCTACATTTTCCCGTCAGCCCCCCGCGTCCTCCAGATCCAGAGGGATCGAGAGACTCCTTGATCCTTGTTGTGGGCCCACCACGCGGCCTGCTGGCATCGTCCCCAACGACCTCCCGCCCATGTCGCAACGACTTGCAAGGGGAGGCGGAGGAGGGGCACGCCGGCGCCGGAGAGGAGGAGAGAGAGGACGACAAGCACGGAGGCGGAGGCACACCGGCCGCAGCACTCCGACCTCACCTCAACGAGCAGGGGAAGGAGCATGCCAAGATGTTGTGCATGCAGAGGAGGACGCGGTCGGAGCTCCCCAACGCCGGCCACCTCTAGGTCGTCGTCTCACAGTCGTGCTCCGCGCTGCTGCCGCCGTTGTGGTCCCTGCAGTCGTCGGCGTCCCATGTCCTCCCGCTGCCGCAGGGGTCCGGCGGCCATGGCCTCCGCCATGTGCCGCCCGGAGCTCGACCAGCTAGCCAACGGAGTCCTCGAGGTTGAGCCCAACCCCAGCGCATTGTCTCTCTTCGTCAATCTTCCGTGTGCGAGGATGGAGGAGCCGGCCAGCCCTGCCTCTGCTGGCGGAGACCTTGATGCGATGAACACTGGGACATGGGAAGACCAGCCTTCGGTCCCGCTGCGCCAGCCATGGAGGAGGGCCACACTGGACGCTAGCGGATCCACCTCCGACAGGGAGGGAGCAGGGGCTATCCAGCTGCGCCGCCGAGCCCCATCCCACCGGCGTTCCGCCCGCCCGGCCACCCCCAGCCTCGGCTCCTCCGCGCACCGGAGAGGGAAGAGTCCGCCCGCCCCGCGATGCCGTCGACGAGCTCCATCCCTCCCCGCCACCGAGCTTGCGGCCGATGCAGATGATGGGTGGAGCATAGAGTACGGGGTGGGTGGGGAATGGGGCGCCGGCAGTGGAGATCTGTGAGAGTAGAGAGGTGAGAGGTGAGAGAGAGACGGGGTGGGGACCGGGGAAAGGGGGTGGGAGGGGAGGGAGGGGATAAAAAATTGGAGTGGGAATGGGTTGTGGGGATGAAGGAGAGAGATAAAGAAAGATGGATGCGGGAGAAGTGAATATGAAGGGGAGGATCTCGATGACGAGTGTGGATGGTCTAACAGCCAAAATGGTGAAAGGGTCTCTACTGGTGATTAGAGCATCTTACTAGCACACAGCAGGTCCAGATTTGACTCTCTGTGGGAGTAAATTAAAAGGTACTCAAATAATATTTTATAAAAATAGGTAAGGGTCTCCCCTGTTGACCAAAAGCCTCCAAAGTAGCTCCTCCCAACATCCTCCCTCTGCTTGCTCGCTTCCCTGCCCGCCGCCGCCGACTGCTATGCCCTGTTTCACCCTCCCTTGCCACACTACGGTAAGCACATACCCCACGTCCCACACCAACACATCTCCCCACGACCCTGCGCATATTCGTCGGCCAGTGGCCACTATGGCCCCCATCCACGCTCATCGGCCACTGGTGCATGGAATTTTTTAAAAAAAACTTGATCAACATTTCCTTGATAAATGTTGGTCGACATTCTTGAGAAAATATTAGTCAACATTCTTGTAAAAATGTTGGTTTACATTTTCAAAAAATGTTGGACAATATTTTTATTCGATAAAAATGTTGAATGTGTTGTCCACTAGTTGGATTTTTGTGGTTTTAGAACGAAAATATGAACCTGGAGCTTGGTGGGCTTTATATATTCACTTCTATCATTTTCCTGTACGTACTTTTTTTGGCTTCTCTAAACTTTTGAGTCCTCTTTTAAGGTCTATTAGGAGTATTAAACACAGACTAATTACAAAAATAATTACACGAATGGACCGAAAATTGTGAGAGGGATCCATGAAGTCTAATTAATCTGTCATTAGAGATTGGTTACTATAGCACGACGTTGTCTAATCATAGCATACTTAAGCGTGTTTGATTCGTCTCGAAAATTAAGGTAGTGTCTGGAGGTTGATGTGACGGGTAATTAGTGAAATTTTAGGGAATAATGAATTAGAACAAAACTAAAATATCACATGTATATTCTATCGTGCTTTGTATATATTGCCCTACTCGCCTGGTTTATCAGCCACCAGCTAGTACTTTTCTCTCAAAACAAACCAGCTACCAACCATTAGTACTTTTCTCAGAACAAACTAGCACCAGCAACCAGCCATCAGCCAAATGAACAAACTTAGCTTGGATGGATCATATTGCGGGTGATGTTTCCTAACAATTAAAGCCACAACAAAATTACATACCAACCCCTATTTAAGGCTTCACGAGCTTGATTAATTCATCCATCCCCGCGAAAGGGTTTGTAGCCTAGTGGTTACAAGAGCCTCGGTAGCACCTTAGGTCCTGGGTTCAATTCCCTGTGGGTGAATTTCTCAGGATTTAACGGTGTTCTGTGCTTTTAGTGGTAGGTGACATGCCTGAGCGAGGCGCCTGTGGTGACTTCATCAATCTTGAGAATTCGTCGGCCCGGACTTCAAAGATGCTCCTAGGGTAGGGTTTGCGTATGTGTGTTCATAGGGATGAGTGTGCATGCGTTGTGACTTGTGAGTGTCTCCGATGGACTGTGTAATTCAAAAAAATTCAGCCATCCCCCCAACTATCAAAGAGTTTGTTACTCCCTCCGGTTTGGTAAAGGAAGACGTTTAGGACAGTGACACGATCTCCAAAGTGCAACTTTAACTTCCTATTTTTGCAAAAATAATTATTAAAACTAACATATGTATACTTTTATGAAAGTATTTTACAATACAAATCTACTCATGTAGTTTTCACATTTCCAAACTCAACAACTTAAAAGTTATTCATGATTTATATTCCCAATGTTTGACTCAAATCTTGTCCAAAATGTCTTCTTTTACCAAACCGGAGGGAGTAGTTTGGTTGGTGGCTGGTGTCGATTTCTTCTGAGTGAAACATACTGCTGACTAGCTTGTTTTTAAGAGAAAAGTATTGCTGGCTAGTGGCTGATAAACCAGACAAACAAAGCAATAGTTTGCCATCATGATCTAGGCCATCTACCCTGAAGGTAACCAATAAATTGTTGGTATTCTTACCAGGATCGTCGAGAGCTAGGGTATTGGGAGCTCGTGAGCGAGAATCAAGGAACTGTTAGACAATGTTGTCCAATGCAGCGCTGGGTGTGCTCCCGTTTGTTTACGCTCATAAGCCGGTTTATCAGTGAGTGAGAACCACGTCAATACACTTTTCTTATTTTCATCATTTCTTGTTGACGTGGTAAGCTGTCACACCTGATTTTCCAAAGAAAACCAAATGCATCTCATATGTGTGCCAGGATCAAGTTTACACACATATGATAGACGTCATGAGTGAAATATCAATAAAAAACAATAAAAACGTACCAGGTTAAACCATTACATTATCTCTTTATTACACTCAGACGTTAGACTCAAAGGTCTTTACATGAACAACGATAACTAGACGAAGCAACTCCATCTTCAGCTTCCACAGGCATATGAATGGGGGCACGCAAGCCTCAGAACTCATCGAAGTCGCTGAAGTACTCTTCTCCAGTGTTCTCCTCTGAACAGCGGGTAAGCAAGGGTGAGCACACTTATGGTTGGAGCTCACCAAGTGGGGGAAGATGCAAGGCTATCAAGAATAGGCTAAGAGTTTTGCAGCCGGTAGCATTTTAATGTTTGTCAAATTTTATTAGCAAGCACCTATTTACTAGGTGTAAGTTTATACCAACCCACTTAAGTATTTAGGAAAGCATCTCATCTCAAAACCATATGAAAACCACAATTTATTTCCATCTTTATGTTTGATTATCATGTGAGGGTCCAGGCCGCTCTTGACCATGAGCACGGCTGATCGATCAGTTTTACACTCTGCAGAGGTTGTACACTTTCACCATAGCTCGCGTAAAAATTTCGAAGAACTTTGAACCCAACCACGCATGTGATGATCAAGCACAATACCACACTTACGAGGTGTGATTGCATAGGGACGCTACGAAGCCTCTACAAAGATATGCAAAAGCACCAACAACCCACGATAGTTACAGCTCAGGGCGGACCATAACTCTCCCTAGTGGTCATCACCTTAGCAAAGGCTGCTACCCCAAAAGAACTGGGCTATACCCCTGCAACCCCGAGCCCCCTGTGTTCCTTTCGGATAAGATCACCAGTACAATCGCACACCTAATTAATTGTCTAAGCCAGATCCATATGGACTGTGGTTGCACTGTTTTCTTGGGTGGTTCTCCATGTTCCGATTCAACCATATGATCTTGTTATTATCCATAAGCACACACATATATATCACCAAAGTTATCATGATCAACATTCATCATATTGTAAAAGATTCATTTTAACCATCCCAAGCTATAGCAACTAAGCATTTCTACCGAAAACATTTATTTAAAAGGGTTGTCCAAGGTAATAGGGATAAAACTCTAGTCATGTCCTTAAAAAGGTGATTTACCATCAAATTTATGCAATACAACATTAAATGTAAACTTAGTTATCATGCAAGTTGTGTGGGACAAAAATGGAATATGCAGGAGGAGAAGTCCACTTGCCTTCCTTGCTTAAACACTGGTTCTTCTTCTTCAAACACTTACTCTTGATCCACTCCAACTGGCTGCTCACTTGAAATTGGCACGATGTCTACGAGCACACAAGAATACATTCAATAAACAAAGCAATACACCAAGCATGAAAAGCTTAAAGAGAGAACAAGGGTTGGCTCAAGGAACACGAACACAAAAGCACTACGAACTATCGGGAGCTTTAGATGATCACAACAAGAGCTAGCTATGAGCTTGGTATATTTTTATTTAATAAAGATGTGCATAGGTTATTTCAAAGAAATACCCTATTTACAATTAAGCAAGTTATTTTATATTTAAAATACGGTATAAGCCTAGTCCAATTTTATCTATAAATATTTAAGTATGATTTATGCAAATTAAACATTTAATTTAAAGGAAGCATGTAAAAGCATCTATGCGTTCATCTTTATATTTTGAGTTGAACTAATCAAATTATAATTTAAAAACACATTTATATTCATATTAATCAAATTAACAATTAATTAAGAAAACTCGAGATATAACCTATGTTGCTTTTATTTAGAAAGCAAATTGCATAATCATTAATCAATTTAAGTTGATTATGAAAACCAAGGTATACATCTCATTAACTTTTAATTGAAAGAATTATTCAAATAGTATTAATCATATTAACTTTCTTATGAAATTACGTGTTGGACTTCTAATTAGATTTTAATTAGAAAAGCATATTTATGAGGTTTTAATCATATTTAATATTTAAATAAATTATAAAACAAAGAAAATTGTTCAACATTGGTCCTATTACGTAGTTTGAGTTGATATGAACCTTGAAACAGTGGAAACAGAGCTAAAACGCAAAAGATACGACCAAAACAAGGTTCTAAAACTGATGGGCTTGAAAAGACGGTCGCGTGGACACCAAGAACGCTTAAAACGAATAAAAGACGGAAAAGATATGGCTAAAACAAGGTTCAGGGGCTTTTCTGTAAAGAAACAGGCTTCCATGGGCTTAACTTCAAGAAACCAGGGACCTAAAACATAAACTACAGAAAAGTCAAGGGACTTAGGTGCAAAAAGATGGCTTAGGACGGTGGATGGGAAAAACCAGGAAAGGTTTGGAGCCTATACGCTAAAAACAGGACCTCTCTGTAAGGATACTTAAAGGTGGAAGGTCATATCTGTGATATTCAAAACTATAGGGGTTTATTGCAAAAATACAGAGAACAGACTTTGTTGACCATTACTCAGCCGATTAACCCGAGGTTAAACAGATCTGGGCCGTTGATGAAGACACGGACAGTCGGGGAAAAACTAAAAGTTCAGGGGTCAATATGTAAACAAACGGACTTGAACGAAAGGGTTTATATTGGTGGGAGGATATGGTTGTGATTCTGCAAAGCACAGGAGCCTTTTTGCAAAAAGTCCGGCGCACGCCTAGGTTGACCGGTACGCGATCAGGATTGACTCCGGCCGGGGACGATCTGCGCCGTCCATCGCGGATCAGGCGGGTGGCGCGGTCGTGGACCGGCGCTGTGGACATGGTCCACGGGTGCACGGTGGACCGGGCTAAGAGGTTACACCCCGATCTAATTTGGACCGCCCGTTGGTGATTGGATGGCCAGGGTGGGCCGCATGCGGGAGCGTAGCTGTGGTGGCGCCGGAGGGCGCGGTGCGCGGCGGCGCTTCGCCGGAGCTTCACCGGCGACGGCCAAAACGGCCTCCCGGGCTCCAAACTCGACGGGGCTTGGTCCTACGCGAAGCTAAGGAGATTGTGAAGCCTATCAGGGGCTTGAGAAGGTGGCTCGGGCAACGGTGGCGGCACCACGACAGCTGTGACGCCCCAGGTTTTTAATTACCGTCATTAGCGCTAACGACACGATTAGCCGGTCAAATGGTCAACCCTAGGTCAACCTGGGCCCTCACCCATGAAAACTCCCTAACATACCCCTAAGTGACCCTAGTGAATAGTAAAACACTTGTGGGGCCAACCCTTGGTCAAAGGGTGGGTCAAAACCCCCTTGCCACCCAGTGTCCACAAGTGTCCGCTCTAACTTTTGCCGCGTTCCCCAAAATTCACCTAAACACTTAAAATTCTACCTTTGGGAAAGTTGTAGGTCTTGTTGAGGGACACAACTTTCATGTAGAGTGGCATTGCTGATTTGGAGAGGAAAATTGTGAAAAAGCCCTTGCAAGACAGATTCTACTGTTGACAGAATCATGTTGACATTCAAAGTTGACATTCCTCTAGATTCAAATCTAAACAAGAAAACCCCATACAACCTTTGGGAAAGTTGTAGCTGGTACTTAGATCTACAACTTTGGTATTCATTGTTTGGTCAAGTTGTATTCAAATTTTTGGAGAAATAGTGGCTTGAACACAAGCACCGGTGTCACCGCCAAGCACCGCAGCGCGTCGCGCCACGACGTCGCGCGCGCGCGGCGCCGCCGTCGCCGCCCGCCGCCGGCCTTGCCCCGGCAGCCGTGCCCGCGCCGCCCGTAGTCTAGACGTCCGTGCCGTGCTGCGTCCCGATGCCCCGTGCCCCTAGGTGCTCCGTCCCGAGGCGCCTTGGCGTCCGCGCCGCCGCACGCGCGCGCGCCACGGACCGGCGGTCCGTCGGCGGCGGCGTCGCCGCCGTACGCGCGCGTCTCGACGCGCCGTAGCATGGAGGGTATCTTGCGCCGTCACCCCGCGTCACCCGGTGCGCCGCGCCTACTTAAACCCCCCCCCCCCCCCCCCCCCCTCGCGCCCCTCCGCGCGCCACCCGAGCGCCCCGCCGCCATTGCCGCCGCCGCCGGCCGCGAGCTCACCGCTCATGCTCGCCGCCGTCCAAGCCCCTAGATAGCCTCCTTAGCACCCGTGCAAGCTCACGTGCGCTCTTGTTGGCTTCAATTTGGCCTCCACGCCGCTATACCCCGAGCCACCGTGTGCGCCGCCGCCGGCCACCGCCGTGCGCCGCCGCCGGAGCTCCGCCCGACCCCGCCACCATCACCCCGCGAACCGTGGTGAGCCCAATTGCACCCCTGTGCCGCTTGTTGTCGTGGCCGGGCCCCACATCACCGCCGGCGAGCGTCCCGCCGCCGCCGAGGGCATGGATGTGAATCCAAGGGCCTGTTTGC
This sequence comes from Cenchrus americanus, assembly GCA_947561735.1. Classification (NCBI taxonomy): domain Eukaryota; kingdom Viridiplantae; phylum Streptophyta; class Magnoliopsida; order Poales; family Poaceae; genus Cenchrus; species Cenchrus americanus. Next base: position 51,818,001 of record OX387244.1, on the reverse strand, counting down.
AAGGATTCTTAACTTAGTTTATTTGCAGATCAGTCCAAGCTCTTAGAAAATCCCTAGAAATTCACAGAAAATTTCAAAAATTCCCAAACAAATTTTGTAGGTCTCAGGATGTTAAACCCCACCTACTTGATGTATACTTGTGACTAGATTCAAAGTAGTTTTGGCAGAAAAATTACAAATGTGTTATGCTTGAATCTGTTATAACTTGAAATGTATAGCTTCTCTGTAGCTGAGCTTTGGATATGTTGTGAGTTAGGACAAGAATAGATGCTGTGCCAAGAATTGCACAAAGTTATCATGTGAATCTTTTTATAAAATTGTTTTTCCATCTCTGGCAGAACTACATAGATGATTTTTCATGTTAATTTTATTTATGTTCTTGACCCCAACTTGTGCACACTGTCTTGTGATGTCAAAAGGCACATCTTGTGAATTAATCATGAATTTAGGAGTAACAGAAATAATTATTCTTGTTTAATGCATGTTTTCCTTTGTAAATTAATAAACCAAATTCAGTAGAGGTTCCACGTGAACATGCTAGCTTTTTAGACTTGTTTAGGACCAGAGAGCATCCACCAGAAAGTTTGGGTAATTTTGGTGCTTAATTATTTTTATTTGCATTTAAGTTGAATCACTAGCTAGCCTTTGTTATTTTCAATAATATTTAATTTTCTAGCATCCAACACTTACATGTGGGCCCAATGGACCAGGATAGGTACTGTTAGGCCTAAGAAACACTCATTTAATTTTTGGTAATTTAATTGGTTAATAAAAGGTTTAAATGCCCTTTTAATATTAAAGGAAAAATAAAATAAAGAGAAATCCTTAATTAAATCCTTTTCTTTTTGGAAATAGTACTTAATAAAAATAAAAGAAATTTAATTAACAGTGCTGATAAGAAATTTAATTCATAAATAAAAGATATTAAGTACACCTTTGTTGGTAAAGATAAAAAGGAAATAAAGCTTTCACATGAAATGATAAGCTTAAATAAAAACCTTTATTCAAATAAAGAATAAAAGAGTAATCCATGTACAACCAATAACCTTCCTCAAATAGAAACCTTAGATAGATGCTTGTTAAGGTGAATATGACCAACTAGAGTTGGATAAGACAACAAACTATCACATCACCTAAAGTGCATTGCATTCCGTGTAGATCTTCCGGACGGAGATTACTCCCTGGTCCCGGAAACCGAGGAAGGCGGAGCGGAAGGTTCTCTGCAGTACGTGGACGTACTCGACACCGAGGGTGCCCAAGCTAACTTAGCTGATGAAGGCAAGCTTCGGTGCATCTAACCCAGTTTTAAAGTTCTTTATGCAATTATCAATGAATGATTGTGCATTTACGTTCAGGAGTTGAATGAAACCCTAGATGCATGATCCATAGGTACCTTTGTCCTTACTAGTATGATAGGTCGATAGCTGCTAAGCTATAGGACCGTTACAAGTCGAGTGATGACCTCACTCGCGAGAATAGGTTCCTAGATAGGAATCATAATATATCCTTAAATGGATTGCTCACGTGGTAAGAGCATGGGATCTGGGCTCCGGTCCAGTGGTTATGTGGGTTAAGTCTTTGAACGTACCAAGCATATGCCGGGTATGGGACCGGTAAGCCTAGTACCATAATGAGGCGGCGAGGGATCTTACTATTACTACTCTTGGGATTCGCTCTCACGGCTAGCTACCGGTGGTGTATGGTGACTCCGGTATCTCGCGGGGTATGCGGATAGCCCGCACCAAAGACTGTAAGATTCGATCCCAACCCGAGGATTTATGGGGACGGCCTGGGGAGTTGTCCTCGCGGGGGCAGCCGACCGTGTGTTTGGGTCTACCTTGCAAGGTTTATAATCAATCGATTGTCGGCCTCTCACCGTTATCCGAGACTACTTACTCCACTAGTCATGTGATCCCTAATGATGGAAGATGATGAAGATGATGTTTGAATAATTGTATTGTACAACTTTGTTTGTACTAGTTGGCTAATGTAGTAAAGATTAAACCTACTAGAATTTGTGCTAAAATCTTGAAAGTAAGGACCTACTCTTTGTTACTTTTTAGCGAAAGCAACCCAGTAGCCAAAAAGCCTTTCATGCTCTAGTTTTGGTGAAGTAGTTATCACCGACGGGTAAGACTTGCTGAGTATTAGTATACTCAGCCTTGCTATAATGTGTTGATCCAGGTATTGCCTTCATTGATGTGTGGCCCGGTGAGATCCCGCCCGGCTGGGAGCCGGAGTGGGTGGAGGACGACTACCGAAGCATCATGGATGGCCTCCCGTGGTGACTTGCTTCCGCTAGTTAATTTCCGCTGTGTCTTTTCAAAACTCTGAACTATCCTGTCATGACAAAAACTATGGTTTGTAATAATTAAACCCTTCGGGGTACGTATTTGAATTTGAATGTGGTTGTATCTCTGGACTCGCCTTCGAGTGAGTTTTAATGCATATATCGATCCTTGTGCTATTCAAGTGATTTACCGGGCGTTAACCCGGCGACTTAGGACAGGATGGTACTTTATTATTGCTTAATGACCAAGTGGGTCGGTCTTAGGCAATAGTACGGTACTTTCTTGGGCGGGTTGTCACAGTTGGCATCAGAGCTTATATGCACCAGAGATTAATTAATAAACCTTAATCACTGATTTTGGAATAAAATATGCCAAGATTTTCTGATTTTCAAAAATACGTTGGTCCGCTAAGGATAAACTAGACCGAGAGGCCCTAGAGGGAATTTTGGGTTCTTTCAGGTGGCTTAATCAACTTATGGTTTATTTTGCTAACTCCCAAGACATTACATTATGTCGACTTACTTTTATGCACAACCAAACTAGGAGCCACGTGTTTTATACGTGTGCCTCGTTCCGCATCACGGGAATTGCGAGGGTTGATGGAGTGATCCATTCCACGGATCCCATCTTCGCGTCTGTTTATGAGTTGTGTGTCGCCACGTGTTTCATACGTGTGCATTCCGCATGTCGCTCATGCGAGGCAAGGATACACTCCATTCGAACGGAGGGTGTCCGAGGTTGGACGCTGTCCATGCAGCGGCTTAACGCATGGATACCATTTCTATAGTGAACGGTAATGTATGTGGACGCTTTCGTGACGTGCTGGCACGAAAGGTTCGTTTTCTACAGGTACATAACAGCGCTTCGTTAGTTGTTAAGCAGTACCGCATAGCTCTCGACTAGATATTATAGGGAGAGACGATTATAAGCCTTGCCACCGGCACTAACTTCGATTTTTGGCTTGATTGCCGTGTGAGGTCGAATAGGACGTCTTGCATGCATGATAAAAATCGAAACAACTAAAATGGACCCAAAAATCGAAATTTCCAGGTGTTCTCTAAGGAAGTTTATGCTAGTGTGTGCTTTTTATAAACTAGAATACCCCTCATACCTAGCCGTCATGCTGCCGAAATTCTGTGAAAAATTTGTTCACATGTGCTAGGTTAACTAAACCAAATTGTTAAAAGCAGTTGTTCTTCAACTAGTTACCTTGAGTAGCAAGTCTCAATTCTAGTTTGTTGGGTTGGTTCACATTTCCCTAGGCACATCCAAGTTAAGGACCCTCCATCTTGTTTCCTTGATCGTTGTTCAAACCATAAAATCCCAATTAAGAGTATTAAAGGATTGATTTAAAAGTTGGGAAAATTTTGAGGTTTCTGGGCTTTTGGTTATGAAATTTTGTTCACAACTGCCAGAACTTCACCATTTGTCATGCCGCTCTCTTTTGAGATCTGACATGGGTTACCTTTGTGTACAGATGGGTTTCCCCGTGTTTCACCAGTTCGACGCTGACGGTACGATCCGTACCAACGGGTTGCACTGGAGGGTTTTCCGCGCTTGGCGTGGGAAGCACTCAGTGCCGCAGGCTACCTTACCCCGCCGACGTACGAGGTGAAGGAGTTTGAGCGCTTTGGTGTTCCCCGTTGCAGGGTGATCGTGACTGTGCTGCCGCACCCTGATCACACCGACTGGTTTGACCTGAGTTTTATTTACTGGGGATTTATCATGCACGAGTCCGTGGAGTCAGCCGCCCTCAGAGTGCTGACAGACTTTTGTGACCACAACCCTACTGTGGTAGCTCTTTCCCCGTTTGGACTGTTTCCGGCGTGAGTCCTCACGACCCGGCTTGGTTGGACCGTTTGGACCATCTCGCGGAAGTTACTGACCCTAGCAGAGCCGTTGGATGTTACTCAGACACTTGCCCGTTGCCTGAACGTGGTTTTCACACTCCAGGGGCTGCGTTTTAACACCGCAGCGATTATTGCACAGCGCTTGGAGGCATCTAGGCGCGATTGGGAGCAGCTTTCAGCAGCACACCAGCAGCTGAACTTCACGCTTACCCAGGTGCAGCAGGAGAACGACAGGCTGCGTACTAGGAGGTTCCAGTTGGAGCTTGAGCGAGGTGACAACCTCCAGAGGATCGTGGACCTAGAGACAGAGAACAATGCACTAGAGGAGGATGCCGACGCACACGAGATAGAGAGGCTGACCCTGCTGCAGAACATTGCTGATATGCAGCAGCAGGTGCAGGAGGCCGAGGTACAGGTGGCAGCCTTGCAGGCTATAGTGGCCTTACAGCCACTGCCCCCAGTACAGGCACACCCGGAGGAGCAGCAGGCTGTGTCCGGTCTGGATCAGACGAGCCAGGCAGGACCGCTGCTACCGACTCCCCCAGCTTCGCCTTCGTACAGTGGTGCTTCAGTGGGCAACTAGGTTGCCGACAGCAGGAAGTAGAAGGATGTCGATCATATCGAGTTGTCTTCGAGATGTTAGAGTAGTTGGCTTGACAGCACGTCTTCGTGCCAAGCAACTATTGTATCCTATGTTGTCTTGTTGTTTCAAATCGAGTTGTAATGACATTGAACCTTGTTCTGTCATGTTTTAATAAGAATGCTTAAGCTTGTATGCTTTAAGTGAATTCCGTTGTCTTCAAATCGAATTTTCTTGTGCTAAATACCATATCCTTGGATAATTCGTTGCGAATGATCACGCTTGTCAAAGAATGCCTTGTTTATTTCCTAGGAACATAGGTAAAACAAAGCATCTTTACGAACGTCACTCGTTGCCAGCATATAAGTGCTCATTCGTATACCATCTTCTTTGGTATTCAGGATAACGACAATCGTTCGGAAGTGATTAGGAGCCACGCAGTTGAGCAATCACCGCCCTAACCATGTTAAGAGGAACGATGCTATGAATCTTGGTGGCTATAGAATGTTGTGCTTGTTGCTGCACTCATTATTTACGTACTAATGGGATGTGATAATGCATGATCGTGCTTGTCATCATTTGGGAGTAAGCTTTCAGTTATCTCACTAATAACGCTCACTTTTCAGATGGTGGGAACCACGCGCAGCTCTCCCAACGGTTTTGGAGCGAGTGGTAGTGGTGACTTGCCGCCACCCCCGCCCATGAACCCGACGGAGGCTTTCATGGCCACCCGGATCGAGGTGCTTCGCGCCGGATCTTGCGGACACGGCAGCGGATCGCCCGGCAGATGAACCGAGGGCCGCCACATGGGGCCAACCATGAGGGACCTAACCAGGTCACCACGTATGCCCGCGTTCATCGCCATGAAGCCGCCAACGTTCGCGAAAGCCGAAGACCCTCTGGAAGCCGAGGCTTGGGTCAAGGCCATAGAGGCGAAATTCTCTGCCTTTGTGCTGCCTTGCTCGGAGGAGAACAAAGCGAACTTCGCAGCCCTACAACTGCGAGGTGAAGCTTTGATGTGGTGGGACCATTTCAAGTCCATGCAGCGAAATCACGCCGTGACTTGGGAAGAATTCGAGCAAGCTTTCAAGAGTCATCACATCCCCAAGGGTCTTATGGACCGGAAGATGAGGGAGCTGCTAGCCCTTCGTCAAGGATCTGACTCCGTGTACCGCTATGCTCAGAAATTCAATAGCTTATGCCAGTACGGTGGGCATCATGTTGATACGGATGCCAAGAAGATGGAGAGGTTCCTTGACGGGTTTGATGGCAAGCTGTATGAGCGCCTAAATCTGCTCGAGCCCGCCAACTTCCATGAACTCGTGAATAAAGCCATCTCGCAAGAAGATGCTATGAAGAAAGCCCATGGGGACAACAAGAGGATGTCCGGTTTCACCCCAGGCAGCGGAACACACAAGAAGTTTCGCTTTGTGAAGAAGGAAGCTCCAGGCCCATCCCAGCAATCTTCAACTGGACGCTGGACGATGAAGCCATTCCAGGGCAAACCTGCCGGGAACTTCCAGTTCCGTCGTGCCCAGCAGCAGGCTCCAAAGCCTAATGCACCCTCTCGTGATGTTGGTGATCGCCGTTGCTACAACTGTGGCCAGCCAGGGCACTACATTAATGAGTGTCCCAAGCCCAGGCAGATCAAGTCAAACCCGCAGAACCAGAATACGGGAAACAAGCCAGCCACTCCGGCCAAGAAACCCATGGTGCAAGTGCGCCAGGGCAAGCTGAACTTCACTACCATGAGTGACATTCCCGCAGGAGCTCCAGTACTCACGGGTACATTCTCTATCAATCACACTCCTGTCAAGGTCTTATTTGATTCGGGAGCCACCCATAGTTTCATAAATGAGAGTCTGCTAGACAAATTGGGTCTAAGAGGAGTACCAACCAAATCTACTTATAAAATTACCACACCCGGTGGAAACATCACGTCTCAGTTAGTCATTTTTGGAGTTCCCCTAAGACTAGGAAGTCGGGTCGTTCAATCTAATCTGATAGTCATCCAGTTAGGAAGCATGGATGTTATTTTGGGTATGGAATGGATGAATCAACATAAGGTGGTTCTAGATATATCAGATAGGGTCGTAGAGATCCACTCTCCTACGGTCGGGCACACTACCTTGTACCTACCTTTCCGAGACGGTACCGACTCTTGTGCCTATGCGACCATTATCTCCTCCCTTGATGAGATTCCAGTAGTGTGTGAGTACCCGGATGTATTTCCTGACGAGTTTCCTGGTATGCCACCAGACAGAGATGTCGAATTTGTGATCGAACTCCAACCCGGTACCGCACCCATTTCCAAAAGACCTTATCGCATGCCACCCAAAGAGCTAGCCGAGCTAAAAACCCAACTCCAAGAATTGCTAGATAAGGGTTACATTCGCCCGAGCTCTTCTCCTTGGGGTTGCCCTGCTCTTTTTGTCAAAAAGAAAGATGGTAGCTTGAGAATGTGCGTAGATTACCGTCCACTCAATGCAGTCACCATCAAAAACAAATACCCACTTCCTCGAATTGATGTACTGTTTGATCAATTGGCTGGTGCCAAAGTCTTCTCTAAGATTGACCTTCGTTCTGGCTACCACCAAATTAAGATTCGATCATGTGATATTCCTAAAACCGCTTTTTCCACTCGCTATGGTCTTTACGAGTTCTTGGTCATGTCCTTCGGACTCACTAACGCACCTGCCTACTTCATGTACCTCATGAACTCCGTATTCATGACGGAGCTCGATAAGTTTTTTGTGGTCTTTATCGATGATATCCTCATCTATTCTAAAAACGAGGCAGAACACGCCAACCATCTCCGAGTTGTCCTTCAGCGTTTACGAGATCATCAGCTTTATGCTAAATTCTCCAAATGCGAATTCTGGCTGAAAAGTGTCAAATTCTTGGGGCACACCATTTCCCACGATGGTATTTCCGTAGATCCTAGCAAAGTTCAGGAGGTAATGGATTGGAAACCACCCAAATCCGTGCATCAAATCCGCAGTTTCCTAGGATTGGCGGGATATTACCGTCGATTCATTCCTGACTTTTCTAGAATCGCGAAACCCATGACCGAATTACTCAAGAAGGGAGTAAAATTCGTGTGGAGTGAAGCATGTGAGAACGCTTTTCACACTCTCAGATAACATCTAACTTCAGCCCCAGTGCTAGCTCAGCCCGATAACTCCAAGCCATTTGAAGTCTTCTGTGACGCATCAGGCACCGGTCTTGGCTGTGTCCTTATGCAAGAAGGCCGAGTCATTGCCTATGCTTCGCGAGCCCTTCGACCCCATGAACTCAACTATCCTACCCATGATCTTGAGTTGGCTGCTGTTGTTCATGCCCTCAAGATATGGAGACATTATCTAATGGGCAATCGTTGCAATATCTTCACTGATCACAAGAGCCTCAAATATATCTTCACCCAGTCCGAGTTGAATATGAGGCAGAGAAGATGGCTTGAGTTGATCAAGGATTATGATCTAGAAGTGCACTATCATCCTGGCAAAGCAAATGTTGTTGCGGATGCTCTTAGCCGCAAGGATCATTGCAACCACCTAGAGTTGGTGCCAGTCAGTGAACCCCTGTGTGAGGAAATGAGAAAGCTCAGCCTAGAAGTGGTACCGCAGGGAATTCTTTACGCCTTGACGGCAGAGTCCAACCTGTATGACAGAATTGTCACTGCCCAGCGCAATGATGCAAATATCCAAACCATCAGGCAGAAACTAGTGGAAGGAGACCCGAAGTACACTTGTTTCCAGAAGGATCCCCAAGAGGTGGTCTGGTTTGGAAAACGCCTAGTGATCCCCGTTGATCCAGAAATCAAGAAGATCATCCTAGATGAAGCTCACCAATCCAAGTTCTCTATTCACCCCGATAGTACCAAGATGTACCAAGATCTAAAGCAGAACTTTTGGTGGTCTAATATGAAGGTGGATGTAGCCAAGTATGTAGCCGAGTGCGATACTTGCCACCGGATGAAAGCAAGTCATTTGAAATCGGCAGGAGTACTCCAACCCCTGTCGATACCTATGTGGAAATGGGATGACATTAGTATGGATTTTATTGTAGGTTTACCCCTGACCCCTAGGAAAAAGGATTCTATTTGGGTGATCGTGGATAGACTTACCAAGACTGCTCACTTCATTGCCGTGCACACCACTTACTCCGTGCAACAGTATGCAGAGTTGTACGTGGACCACATAGTTCGTCTACATGGAATTCCAAAGACTATAATCTCTGATAGAGGGACTCAGTTGTGGCACGTTTTTGGGAGCAGTTGCATGAGTGTTTGGGAACCCAGCTACTCCGTAGTTCCAGTTATCACCCACAGACAGATGGTCAGACGGAGAGGATAAACCAGATCCTAGAGGACATGTTGAGAGCAAGCATCTTGCACTTTGACAAGAGTTGGGACAAGTGCTTGTCCTTAGCAGAGTTCTCCTACAATAACAGCTATCAGGCTAGCTTGAAAATGGCACCGTTCGATGCTTTATACGGACGCAGATGCCGCTGTTGACGGTTAATAGTTGTATCAAAGTTCGTTTGTGACTTGCAAGCGGACAAGTCTCCCGTCGTAGTCAAGGGACCCTTCTTCCCTCGAGTGGTGAACCCAAGGTATCGAATCTGTGGAACAAATGTGTGACGCAAGACTTAATCTATTAAAGCCAAGTAACTTCAATCTTTGATAAAAGAAACCTAATGCATCTAAGTAAAAGACATGAAACGAATCTAATCTACTAAAGACCGGAGAAAACAAAGTAAGATTGGGTAGATAAACCGATCTAGAGGGATCGAGGTAAGCCTTTTGTTGAAGTTCCAAGCAAGAGAAGAAGTAGCAAATCGAATCTTAATAGAAGCCTCTTTAAATCGTGGTTTCCCGTCCAAATCCGAAAACATCCGCCTTTCGAGACCCCCGTTCTGTCACAACGTATCCCTATTCATGCGGGGAGCTTAGGGCGAGTCAAAAGACAAGTCGAGATTCTTTCGGAAGATCCGGCGTGTACCTCTAGCCACCGCGGCTACAAGAACACCCTATGTAATCTATCGCGCGAATAGAATTGGAATAAGCAAAGCCGATCGAAAAACGAAATCTTCGAGGAAACACTTGAACGCTAAGAAAAGATTCAACTTGATAATTCAACTATGACAATGATACATACACAAGATCACCACCGGGATCCTTCCTTGATCTTGCTTCTAGCTCCGGGAACTCCGACGTGGTCTTCCATGCAAGGTTCCCACGTCGGCTAGGGAAACCCTAGTCAACTAGCTCGACCCTCTCCTCTCCGACATGGTGTCCCTCTCTTCTCTCGCTCCTCGGCGGCCGAAGACGAAATCTTCTCTCTGTGGCTCTCGGTCGGGGGGACTATAAATAGCCCGATTGGCGGCTAGGGCAAAGGAGAGCACGTTTGGGCCCAAAATGGGCCCGGGCCGACCGGACTAGGCCGGCCGGCCCGGGCCCATTTAGGCCCAGCCCCGTGGGCTCCTTTGCCCCACGTCGGTTCCCTTGCTTCCCGGATGTTTCCCCCTTCGCATGTAGGTCCATGTCGTCGGTTTCTCTCCGAATTGGACTCAACTCCTTGTCTTGCAAGATTCGAGCACTTTTCCGGTCGGGTCCCCCGGAGTCCGTCGTCTTCTCGGATCAAGTCCCCCGGCTTCTTGGAGTTAAGTTTGCTTCATTGCATGACTTGTTCAGGGCTTCAAGGTCTTGTCATGAGGTGCTTGATGAACTTATCCCGAAAGTCTTGCATTCAACACTAAATCCCTGCATAAACATTAAACTCCAAAACCGACATGCACACGTGAACTTGTTATACTACGGGGGTTAGTACCAATGGATAAGGTATAAAACTCATGCCAACACCGAAGGTAAACTCATGGCTAGGTTGACGGATTTTCACCGTCAACATATCCCCCATGCTTAAACCTTGCTCGTCCTCGAGTAAGCCTTCGATGGATATCATCATTGCTAAACAATGTTTAAACTTTGCACTTGATTACACATGAGAAAACATAATGCTCTCAAAATTTTAATTCATTAAAGTTCCATAATGTACTAGCCTTCATCTCTACGGAGGGTAGATTCTTTTTAAGCTTATCCCACAAGTATTAACATGCTCACAAAGTTTTAAATAGATCTCAGAATTTTTTTGAAATGAAGATCGAGATAAAGAAAAACTAAACCAAATTCACAAATTTAAATCATCTCGTGTAATGCTCATAAACTCTCATCTCACTTGTCTCTCAAGCCTATATATTCTACTCCTTTCCCTCTCATATATATGTGGTAGGCTTTATATGGAGCTTTGGGAAAGTTTAGTCCTAACAAGATTTTATAAATGAGGTGTTGTCAAAACAAGACAAGCTTCTCATGGTCTTACCGAGACTCGTCAAAAAGGTCATTAGAGAATAATGTTAATCAAGGAGGGGAAAGAGAAAAATACACACACTTTTAGATGAGTGGACATGTGCAAATGGCAAAGAGTGATCCCGAGGCACAAAGGAAGTCCTCGTTATCGGATTGCACATGGTTGGAAAATGAGAATGGATCTTTTTAACTTGAAGCCTTGAATGCACTTTTAGAGAGCTAGGGAATTTACTTTACGCACATTTTTTCTTTCTCATATTTCTCATTCTTTTCTTTCTTTCATTCATTCATTTTTTTTTCCTCGTCATATATTCAGTCCATGACTTTCACAACGAAGTTTTGATTTTTATACCTTGAAAGTCATGAATATCACTGGATTTTTTTTTCTTTCATCATCATTTTTTTTAAAATATTCCCCTTTGAACTCTAAAACTGCACCGTACCTACCTCCTCCCCCATGCTTAGACGTTGCTCGTCTCGAGCAAAGAGGCGAAAAATAAGGTAGGTACCGGAGATATTTTTCCTTGGAGAGATACTTGAAATCTTCAACGTTGGCACCGTCTTGCGATCTTCCTTGAATTGATGATCCATTCTCAACGATAGGTTGTGGTCAAGGAGGTAATCACAAAAGATGATATTTGGTTTAAGGGTGGATATCCGGCGAAGTTTGTGAGTTCTCCAATGCGGGGATACACAATGCACGGATAAAAGGCTAGCAAAAAGATAGATACGCAAAAATGGAATGACCAGCTTCTTAGTCTCGGGCCAGAGAAATCATGGCCTGCAATAACTCACTCAAAAATAAATCTTGTACACTAAGGTTTATGCACTCAAATATATATAAGGCTTTGGATAGGTTGAGCAACACACGAGCGATATTTGTGACAAGGTTAGCAATATTTTTGAGCATAAAAGACATCTTTAATCTATTCATAACTTGAGAGCACATAAAACACTATGGGTCTTTATTTTAATCATAACCTCCGCTGAAAATTAAGCTAGCATTTAAATAAATTCAGATCTGTATTTTTAAGAGAGCACTAGCTTAAACATGCATAAATCAATTACAAAGATGAACAAAGCTGCAATTATAATCATATATCATCATGGCACGAATTTTGTAACTTTTCCAATGATATAATCAAGGTGGTGTCTTTATTAATGGTGACATCAAGTTGAAATACACACTGAAAATAAACAATCATGCTTGCTGAAATTTAAATAAAAACAGAAAATACTACGCAAACACACATAAGCAAAAGCTGAAAATTACAGAGAAAAAGAAAAGAAAAGAAAACTAAAGTTCCTAAATCTTCTAGTCCTCCGCCGGTGGTTGATGTTGATGATCTTGATAATAATACCCTTGCTCATAATATGGTTGGACACTTCCTCCGACGAATTGATTTGGCTCCACAAGGTGAAGGCGTCCAAGTTCAAAGGCAATATTTGCGTTGCCTTCACCAAGTTGAGCTGCGTTAGCTTGGATGGCTGCGATGTTTTGAGCGTTACTTGCAGCAAACCCTCCAATAATGGCCATGCTTTGTTGTGGTTGGGGATGATGAGCGTAGGACTCCGCGAAGTTAGCGTTGGGCACAACATAATTTTGTGGGGGTACCGGTGCACCACCCCCCCATGCTTGCTCTTGTGGCCCTCCGTAATAACTTGGCGGAGGAGGGACCCCGCCGAATGGTTGCACATTGGGTTGTGCTCCACTCGCATGTGCGGAGGATGTTCCCTCCTCTACGATTCTTCCTCTCTTGTTCTTCCTTGCAGGGACAAGTAGTCCCTCTTCCAACCAATCTTCTCTCCCTTCATTGAAAAGCCTAAGCCTCTCGTTGGGAAGGGGTAGGTTCACTATGGCCAACCGATAACCTCCTCTCTCATCTCCACTAATGTATTTGCCTTGCCGCAAATATTCAATGCCGAGAGAGGTACCACGCAAAAGGTGGTCGGGGTTTCTTGCGATCCCCGGCCGCAAGGAAAAGGCCAACATGGAGAGGTAACACCCCGAACCAATATTACCCGCCCCCGATGTTGCTTCACAACACCAACGGTTGATCATGAGGTAAGAGGGGTCTATTGGCTGCCTGGCAATTAAAGCCGAGTATAGCCAATTCAACTCCGTGTCGGTCACCTTTGTTTCCTTCATCCTCCCCAATACCCTCTTGCACATCCAAGAGTGAAATATCCGGATAATGGGGTTGCGGATGCAATTGCGTTGTTGATGGGCTTCTCCGGAGATCATGTTCCAAAATCCCGCTAACATGCCGGGTGGCACGTCAACTTTCTCCGGAGCTCCCTTGTGGAATCCAAACAGCTCCCTAACGTGCTCGTAGGGAACCACTTGTTGGATTCCCTCCAAACGGAATGACAAGCTTTGCACCCCATCATCAGGGATAGGTGCAATAGTCATTAAAATTTCCAAGGAGGACCCCAAGTGGGTGTCCACCGATACTCCGTTGGAGAACTGCACCCATCCGAGGTGCCCCAACATATAGTATGTGTCGGTGCAAAAACCCAAGGTGTAGAGTGCTTGGTCGTCGAACTCGACGTTCGGCACAAGCCTCTTCTCAAGATTAGAGAGCCTCTCCTCCTCCTCCGCCGACAAGATGATGAAGCCGTACGAAGAGTATGTCGGGGTGTAAGGAGGTGGTGCGGTTGAGCGAGTCGATCGTCGTGGTGGCGCGGGTTGCTCCTCCGTGTGCCCACGAGGTTCGGTGAACCTCATGGAAGTGCTTCTCGCAGCCCTCATACCACCAAGGAGGAGAGCGTCGTTCCTCCTCGGTGGTGCCGTGTCCGTCTCCATGCTCCGGGGAGACTCGGAAACCGAGTGCCTCCTTGAAGACGTGGTTGATGACGGCTTGGACGACGACGAACTCTTCTTCTTAGAGAAGAGACTTGTGGTCTTCTTCCTCATGGTTGCTGCACTCTTTTTTTCAACTAAAATTCCGGGTTGCAACCGGTAACTAGGCACTTAAACTCTTTGCTTCGGATGTGGACTTTAAGTGGATTAAGGTTGTGGATTTTTTTTTCTTGAGCTCTCAAGCTTGGGAAGGTTGGCTATGTCTACGGAGGTTTTGAGCACACAAACTTGAACACACAAACAAAGGAAGGAGAGGGAAGCTTGCCTGCAGAAAACGGGAGCCGGGGGGGCTCCTTATGTAGGTGAGGCCGGCCTCGGTGCTCCTCCCCGCCTCGTCTTTCTTCCAAAGACGATCATTTCACCTCTCGCAACTTTCCTGCCCGCGTGCTCCACGAGTTGCACCGCCCAAACGCTCTCGTCCACTCCTTGGTCCTTCCACTTGATGCTTCATGTTTTGGGTCGTGTCCATGCTCCCTAGCTCCACTTGCTTCACATGCCACCATGAAATTCCTACAAAGTTGATGCTTGCTGCCCACCATGCTTGTCCTTTGCGTGTGGAATTGGTGAAAGTTGATGAAAGGGAATCCAATGGTGCATGCATCATTACTAGATTGCCTCCATTAAGGTGTGTTTAAGGTTAAGCACTCCTCTAATTCGAAACTTAAAATATTTTTCAGAGCCATGCAAGAGCTCGAACATAATCTTAGAGAAGTTTTTAAACCATTAAAAACAAATGCAAGTCGAAAATATTTTCTTTTTACGTCGATTTCGGTCTCACCGGTATAGTTTGCCTTCATTGGTTGAGAGCAGACATTTTCCCGGCTTGATCATGGGGGCATAGGTTTAGGTTCTAATCTTGGCTAAATAAGAAAGATTTTGAATAAAACAAAATTAGAATAGGCTTAGAAAAATTCTAATCCTAGAGAAACCAAGGATATAGATTTTTAAAACCAACCAAAAGCTTTTATTTCTAGGTTCACGCGAGTCCTACCACGTGCTGAATTTTATTAACACTTAAATATAAATCGTGGCTCTACTCGTGTGATTTTAGCATGAAAAATAAGTCAACCTCAGCACCATAATGAGGGTGAAAGGTTGAGTTAGGTTCTGAAATTATTTGGTTGAGGTTTCTCGAAAAAAAAAGAACAAACAAGCACATAGGAGGGTTCATGCAAAGGGTTTATGATAAAGCAATCATTCAATCAAGAACTATGTCTCTAATATTGTTCAACCACTTCTAAGTCTAATGTCTTTGCGTAATAAAACTCAAAAACTAAATTATCAAAAAGACTCGAAAAACCTGGAATCGGGTTGTCCTCCCGGTAGCTTATTCTTGTCTTGACGAAACGGGTTGCCTCCCGCCTAGCGCTTCGTTTATAGTCCATGGCTAGACTTCTTCACTTGATTACTTCGGATCAACGCTCTTTGTGGGCGTTGCAATCTTGGGTACCCACTTTGGCTTAGTCAAATTTTTTTTTTTGGTCTTCACAGGCTGGCTTTGTCTTTTGGTCTTGACGGATGCAACAACTTTCTTCATGTAGCGGCTCGGCATCTCGAACTCTGGTCCTTCAGTTGTGATCGTCATGGTCTCTAGTGTGATCCTCCTTCTCTCCCAAATGAGTTTGAGTAGCCTTCGCCGTCTTGGGACCTTGGAGTTTTCTCGGATATTCTTCTTTGTTACCCATCGGGCGCCCGGCAAGTTGTCCCACTTGCATCTCTAGCATCTTCATCACGATGAACACTTCAATCCTCGCATGTGGATCTTGCCTTGGCAGCCTTTAGGTGTTGAGCTTCTTTCTCCATCTCCATCTTCTCCATCCTCCTCTTGATCTTGAACGGCCTTCCGGCGTCTTGACTTGGAGGTGGTGATTCCCTTGGAGATTTCGACGGTCCTTCGACTTCAACTTTTGAATCTAGGGTTTCCACCCCTTTAACTTGTGTTGCATGTCACCTTTGCCTGTAAAGTTTTCCTGGATCATCCACAAAAAAGTTTGGGTTTCTTGGAGAGGTAGCCAACCATCTCCGGTTAGGGTTAGCAATAAGCAAAGTATGCAAAACTAGAAAGGAAAAACAAGTCTATAAAGACTAGAGTTAGACAAACTAGATTAGATGTATTTTGAGGATGATCAAAATTTAGTAGATGCAAAAATAAAACAAAATCAGTACTGAAAATTACAAAAAAAAGCAATAAAAAATCAAATCTTGATCACTTGTTCCCCGGCAACGGCGCCAGAAAAAGGGGCTTGTTGGCGGTTAATAGTTGTATCAAAGTTCGTTTGTGACTTGCAAGCGGACAAGTCTCCCGTCGTAGTCAAGGGACCCTTCTTCCCTCGAGTGGTGAACCCAAGGTATCGAATCCGTGGAACAAATGTGTGACGCAAGACTTAATCTATTAAAGCCAAGTAACTTCAATCTTCGATAAAAGAAACCTAATGCATCTAAGTAAAAGACATGAAACGAATCTAATCTACTAAAGACCGGAGAAAACAAAGTAAGATTGGGTAGATAAACCGATCTAGAGGGATCGGGGTAAGCCTTTTGTTGAAGTTCCAAGCAAGAGAAGAAGTAGCAAATCGAATCTTAATAGAAGCCTCTTTAAATCGTGGTTTCCCGTCCAAATCCGAAAACATCCGCCTTTCGAGACCCCCGTTCTGTCACAACGTATCCCTATTCATGCGGGGAGCTTAGGGCGAGTCAAAAGACAAGTCGAGATTCTTTCGGAAGATCCGGCGTGTACCTCTAGCCACCGCGGCTACAAGAACACCCTATGTAATCTATCGCGCGAATAGAATTGGAATAAGCAAAGCCGATCGAAAAACGAAATCTTCGAGGAAACACTTGATCGCTAAGAAAAGATTCAACTTGATAATTCAACTATGACAATGATACATACACAAGATCACCACCGGGATCCTTCCTTGATCTTGCTTCTAGCTCCGGAACTCCGACGTGGTCTTCCATGCAAGGTTCCCACGTCGGCTAGGGGAAACCCTAGTCAACTAGCTTGACCCTCTCCTCTCCGACATGGTGTCCCTCTCTTCTCTCGCTCCTCGGCGGCCGAAGACGAAATCTTCTCTCCGTGGCTCTCGGTCGGGGGACTATAAATAGCCCGATTGGCGGCTAGGGCAAAGGAGAGCACGTTTGGGCCCAAAATGGGCCCGGGCCGACCGGACCGGGCCGGCCGCCCGGGCCCATTTAGGCCCGGCCCCGTGGGCTCCTTTGCCCCACGTCGGTTCCCTTGCTTCCCGGATGTTTCCCCCTTCGCATGTAGGTCCATGTCGTCGGTTTCTCTCCGAATTGGACTCAACTCCTTGTCTTGCAAGATTCGAAAGACTTTTCCGGTCGGTCCCCGGAGTCCGTCGTCTTCTCGGATCAAGTCCCCGGCTTCTTGGAGTTAAGTTTGCTTCATTGCATGACTTGTTCGGGGCTTCAAGGTCTTGTCATGAGGTGCTTGATGAACTTATCCCGAAAGTCTTGCATTCAACACTAAATCCCTGCATAAACATTAAACTCCAAAACCGACATGCACACGTGAACTTGTTATACTACGGGGGTTAGTACCAATGGATAAGGTATAAAACTCATGCCAACACCGAAGGTAAACTCATGGCTAGGTTGACGGATTTTCACCGTCAACAGCCGCACCCCACTGAATTGGTCAGAGGCCGGAGAAAGAACACTCTTTGGACCAGAGTTAGTAAAAGAGGCCGAAGAGAAGGTACAAGTGATAAGAGAAAATTTGAAGATGGCCTAGATGAGACAAAAGAGTTATCATGACAAGGGAACCGCACCTCGACACTTTGAAGTGGGAGATCATGTATATTTGAAGGTATCCCCCACCAAAGGTATGCAAAGGTTCGAAGTCAAAGGAAAGTTAGCTCCACGCTACATTGGACCCTACGAAGTAATAGAAGTATGTGGACCCGTGGCCTACCGTATCCAATTGCCAGAACGGTTTTCCGCGGTTCACAATGTATTTCATGTAACTCAGTTGAAGAAAGGAATGCCTGTTCCGGAGAATGAGATTATCACAGAAGCTAATGCTTGGATCGAGCCGGATTTCTCGCTCGTCGAGCATCCCTTAAAGGTACTAGATCAAAAAGAGCGAAAGACCCGGAGGCAAACCGTGCGAATGTACAAGATCCAATGGAGCCATCACACAGAAGAAGAAGCCACGTGGGAGACGGAGGATTATCTCAACACCAAGTATCCGGGTTTCCTCCAATCCCGAAGCAGTGAGTCTTTTTCCCCATCTCTTCGTTGTCAAGTCGAATCTCGGGACGAGATTCCTCTAAGGGGGGTAGGCTGTGACGCCCCAGGTTTTTAATTACCGTCATTAGCGCTAACGACACGATTAGCCGGTCAAATGGTCAACCCTAGGTCAACCTGGGCCCTCACCCATGAAAACTCCCTAACATACCCCTAAGTGACCCTAGTGAATAGTAAAACACTTGTGGGGCCAACCCTTGGTCAAAGGGTGGGTCAAAACCCCCTTGCCACCCAGTGTCCACAAGTGTCTGCCGGAACTTTTGCCGCGTTCCCCAAAATTCACCTAAACACTTAAAATTCTACCTTTGGGAAAGTTGTAGGTCTTGTTGAGGGACACAACTTTCATGTAGAGTGGCATTGCTGATTTGGAGAGGAAAATTGTGAAAAAGCCCTTGCAAGACAGATTCTACTGTTGACAGAATCATGTTGACATTCAAAGTTGACATTCCTCTAGATTCAAATCTAAACAGTAAAACCCCATACAACCTTTGGGAAAGTTGTAGCTGGTACTTAGATCTACAACTTTGGTATTCATTGTTTGGTCAAGTTGTATTCAAATTTTTGGAGAAATAGTGGCTTGAACACAGCACCAGTGTCACTGCCAAGCACCAGAGCGCGTCGCGCCGCGACGTCGCGCGCGCAGTGCGCCGCCGTCGCCGCCCGCCGCCGGCCTTGCCCCGGCAGCCGTGCCCGCGCCGCCCGTAGTCTAGACGTCCGTGCCGTGCTACGTCCCGATGCCCCGCGCCCCTAGGTGCTCCGTCCCGAGGCGCCTTGGCGTCCGCGCCGCCATACGCGCGCGCGCCCACGGACCGGCGGTCCGCCGGCGGCGTCGCCGCCGTACGCGCGCGTCTCGACGCGCCGTAGCACGGAGGGTATCTTGCGCCGTCACCCCGCGTCACCCGGTGCCGGCGCGCCTACTTAAACCCCCCCCCCCCTCGCGCCCCTCCGCGCGCCACCCGAGCAGCCCCCCGCCATTGCCGCCGCCGCCGCGCGCGAGCTCACCGCTCATGCTCGCCGCCGTCCAAGCCCCTAGATAGCCTCCTTAGCACCCAGGCAAGCTCACGTGCGCGCTTGTTGGCTTCAATTTGGCCTCCACGCCGCTATACCCCGAGCCACCGTGTGCGCCGCCGCCGGCCACCGCCGTGCGCGCGTCGCCGGAGCTCCGCCCGACCCCGCCACCATCACCCCGCGAACCGTGGTGAGCCCAATTGCACCCCTGTGCCGCTTGTTGTCGTGGCCGGGCCCCACATCACCGCCGGCGAGCGTCCCGCCGCCGCCGAGGGCATGGATGTGAATCCAAGGGCCTGTTTGCAAGGATTCTTAACTTAGTTTATTTGCAGATCAGTCCAAGCTCTTAGAAAATCCCTAGAAATTCACAGAAAATTTCAAAAATTCCCAAACAAATTTTGTAGGTCTCGGGATGTTAAACCCCACCTACTTGATGTATACTTGTGACTAGATTCAAAGTAGTTTTGGCAGAAAAATTACAAATGTGTTATGCTTGAATCCACAAAGTTATCATGTGAATCTTTTTATAAAATTGTTTTTCCATCTCTGCGAACTACATAGATGATTTTTCATGTTAATTTTATTTATGTTCTTGACCCCAACTTGTGCACACTGTCTTGTGATGTCAAAAGGCACATCTTGTGAATTAATCATGAATTTAGGAGTAACAGAAATAATTATTCTTGTTTAATGCATGTTTTCCTTTGTAAATTAATAAACCAAATTCAGTAGAGGTTCCATGTGAACATGCTAGCTTTTTAGACTTGTTTAGGACCAGAGAGCATCCACCAGAAAGTTTGGGTAATTTTGGTGCTTAATTATTTTTATTTGCATTTAAGTTGAATCACTAGCTAGCCTTTGTTATTTTCAATAATATTTATATTTCTAGCATCCAACACTTACATGTGGGCCCAATGGACCAGGATAGGTACTGTTAGGCCTAAGAAACACTCATTTAATTTTTGGTAATTTAATTGGTTAATAAAAGGTTTAAATGCCCTTTTAATATTAAAGGAAAAATAAAATAAAGAGAAATCCTTAATTAAATCCTTTTCTTTTTGGAAATAGTACTTAATAAAAATAAAAGAAATTTAATTAACAGTCTTGATAAGAAATTTAATTCATAAATAAAAGATATTAAGTACACCTTTGTTGGTAAAGATAAAAAGGAAATAAAGCTTTCACATGAAATGATAAGCTTAAATAAAAACCTTTATTCAAATAAAGAATAAAAGAGTAATCCATGTACAACCAATAACCTTCCTCAAATAGAAACCTTAGATAGATGCTTGTTAAGGTGAATATGACCAACTAGAGTTGGATAAGACAACAAACTATCACATCACTTAAAGTGCATTGCATTCCGTGTAGATCTTCCGGACGGAGATTACTCCCTGGTCCCGGAAACCGAGGAAGGCGGAGCGGAAGGTTCTCTGCAAAGACGTGGACGTACTCGACACCGAGGGTGCCCAAGCTAACTTAGCTGATGAAGGCAAGCTTCGGTGCATCTAACCCAGTTTTAAAGTTCTTTATGCAATTATCAATGAATGATTGTGCATTTACGTTCAGGAGTTGAATGAAACCCTAGATGCATGATCCATAGGTACCTTTGTCCTTACTAGTATGATAGGTCGATAGCTGCTAAGCTATAGGACCGTTACAAGTCGAGTGATGACCTCACTCGCGAGAATAGGTTCCTAGATAGGAATCATAATATATCCTTAAATGGATTGCTCACGTGGTAAGAGCATGGGATCTGGGCTCCGGTCCAGTGGTTATGTGGGTTAAGTCTTTGAACATACCAAGCATATGCCGGGTATGGGACCGGTAAGCCTAGTACCATAATGAGGCGGCGAGGGATCTTACTATTACTACTCTTGGGATTCGCTCTCACGGCTAGCTACCGGTGGTGTATGGTGACTCCGGTATCTCGCGGGGTATGCGGATAGCCCGCACCAAAGACCGTAAGATTCGATCCCAACCCAAGGATTTATGGGGACGGCCTGGGGAGTTGTCCTCGCGGGGGCAGCCGACCGTGTGTTTGGGTCTACCTTGCAAGGTTTATAATCAATCGATTGTCGGCCTCTCACCGTTATCCGAGACTACTTACTCCACTAGTCATGTGATCCCTAATGATGGAAGATGATGAAGATGATGTTTGAATAATTGTATTGTACAACTTTGTTTGTACTAGTTGGCTAATGTAGTAAAGATTAAACCTACTAGAATTTGTGCTAAAATCTTGAAAGTAAGGACCTACTCTTTGTTACTTTTTAGCGAAAGCAACCCAGTAGCCAAAAAGCCTTTCATGGTCTAGTTTTGGTGAAGTAGTTATCACCGACGGGTAAGACTTGCTGAGTATTAGTATACTCAGCCTTGCTATAATGTGTTGATCCAGGTATTGCCTTCATTGATGTGTGGCCCGGTGAGATCCCGCCCGGCTGGGAGCTGGAGTGGGTGGAGGACGACTACTGAAGCATCATGGATGGCCTCCCGTGGTGACTTGCTTCCGCTAGTTAATTTCCGCTGTGTCTTTTCAAAACTCTGAACTATCCTGTCATGACAAAAACTATGGTTTGTAATAATTAAACCCTTCGGGGTACGTATTTGAATTTGAATGTGGTTGTATCTCTGGACTCGCCTTCGAGTGAGTTTTAATGCATATATCGATCCTTGTGCTATTCAAGTGATTTACCGGGCGTTAACCCGGCGACTTACGACAGGATGGTACTTTATTATTGCTTAATGACCAAGTGGGTCGGTCTTAGGCAATAGTACGGTACTTTCCTGGGCGGGTTGTCACAACAGCCGTGGCGGACGACGCACAAGGCGCACGACGGCAACGGTGCAGAGCGCCTCGGGTTAATAAAGAAAAGAAGGAAGTCGTTTCTTCACCTCGTTGTGATGCTCAGGGTGAAGAGAACGGGGACGGTGAGGCAGTGGTGGCGAAGATCGACGCCGCCGATCCGAGCTCGGGCGGCGGTGGATCTCTGGTGCGGCTCGATCCGGTGATGAGGGAGGGCGGTCCTGGGACACGAGTTAGAGCTCGAGTGAGCATTGCACGTGAAGGAGAAGAAGGGAGAGAGGGACAAGGGCAAACCACCGACGACGAGGAGCTTGCACGACCGGCATTGGCGCGGCGGCGAGATCCTCTGGGCGGCGGCACACACACGAAGATGGAGATAGATGAGGGGCTCGGTAGAGGGAAAAGGGTGCGGCAGAGACTCAGCCACGACCTTTATAGGCTAGGGAGAAGGGGAGGGAGCAATAGCCGAGCCAATTGGCCATTGATGGCCATGGCGGCCGTTACTACTTGGTGGGGCGGCAGTTTCGGGAGTTAGAGGAAGGGGAAGGGGGTGGGGCAGCGTGAGTGAATGCGCGGCGCACTAATGCGCAACAGGGAAGGGTAGGAAGCGCGAGCAGGGGCGGCGCCAGAGGAGACGGTGGCCGGCGCAGTCAAAGGGAGAAAGGGGGCGCTGCTAGAGGAGGGAGAAGCCCCTGACAAGTGGGGTCCGCCTGTCAGCCGACGGGAGAGAGGGAAAGGTTTGGTGGGCTGGCGCAGGTGTTGTGGGCCGCGCAAAAGGAGAGAAGGCCGACGGGGAAGAAAAGGGTGGGCCGCAGGCCGAAAGGGAAGAGGTGGGCCGGTGTGAGAAACTAGGCTGTGCAGGCTGAAAGGGGAGGAAGGTTAGGCCGGTGGGCTGAAAAGAAAGAGGGGGTTTTCTTTTTTTTAAACCTTTTTTTAAACCTTTTCAAACTTTAAATTCTTTTCATAGTTTAAACACTTTCAAAACTTTTCAAGATTAAAATCATTTTTATAACTTTTTAAAACTTCACAAACACACATAAACAATGCAAACAAAATGATGCACAAGCACTTGCTACTTCTAAAATTATTCAAAAGTGATATTTAAATATTTTAGATCCAAATTTAATTGATAATTTATTTATTCCTTAGAAAGTAAAAAATAAACATCATGTTGCTTACATTATTTTAGTGATGGAATTTTAGGGTGTTACCTAAGCCATTTCAGATATTTGAACTACCAGAACTGAAAAATGAGAAGCGAGATAATCTTGGTGTAGATTACCAAACGTGATTAAAAGGAGGGTATCCCAGTTATATATATATATATATATATATATATATATATATATATATATATATATATATATATATATATATATATATATATATATATATATATATATATATATATATATATATATATATATATATATATATATATATATATATATAGTCCCCAACCGTTAAAGTCTTAATAAGAGCATGAAGTGTCTTTTGAAATAGAAGCTCTCCTCATATGAATTTCCGTGTTATAGATCTGACTAGATCTCCCTCTACTCCCTCCATACTCATAAAACATGTCATTCGGACAAGATTTCAGTCAACATTGGCATTATAAATCATGAATAACTTTTAAGTTGTTGAGTTTGAAAAATGTGAAAACTACGTGAATAGATTTGTCTTGCAAAATACTTTCATAAAAATATAATTATGTTAGTTTTAACAAATACTTTTATAAATATAAGAAGTCAAAGTTATGTATTGGACGACATGTTTTATGAGTATGGAGGGAGTACTTATCTTCTCCTTTCCCTTTTCTCTTCTTTCTCTCCTTCCCCACGCGCGACTTCTAGCTTCGGTCCACCGCCCTTGGCTTGCCGCCTGCTGCCCCGTTCCTCCCCATCCCTGGCACGGGCAGGCTCGGGACCGCTAGACCTCCGCGCCGACCAGCAGAACCGTCACCGTCCACTTCTCACCTTGTTGCCATCCCAACTGCCATCTCTCATAGCCGGCAGTGTGCAGAGTCGCCTCCTTTCACCTCGAAAGCCTCAAATTCCACATTCTTCTCCGAACTCTAATCTCGCGGAAGTTGATTGTCAGAGTTGAAAAAAGTAAGAATAGGGACTAAGAATTTTTTGGTGAGAAAAACCTCCAAATTACACGATGAGATAGTTCTCTAACAAAATTAATATCATGCCACCCTAACACCGGTGGAGCAGTGGCCAGTGGGTAGTCTTTCATTTGAGCAGCCGAGAGCCTGTTCGTTTGACTGGTGGTTGGTAGGTGATGCTGATTTGTTCAGAGAGAAAAGTATTGTTGTCTGGTTACTGGTGACTGGTTTGTTCTGAGAGAAAAATACTGCTGTCTGGTGGTTGATAAGCCAAACGGCGCAAGTGTCGGGCGCTGCGGGGCACGCTTCCGGTCTTGACATCTCTTGCATAGTTGCACAGCAGAATACAAGATTCCTGCTCTTGACCTGTCTTTTGCTCCACTGCAGTGTCAGTACCGTCTTCTACACAGTACGCACCTTGACACGTGGATGACGAGTCTTGCGAGCCAAGATTCCAAGGCCACGAGAGGAAGACAGGAACAGGGAGTTTCAAGAGAAAATTCCTTATATGCCATAAGAAAATACAACTCATGTGCTATATGCCAATGGAAATGTAAAATTGAGTTCTATGCCACATGTTGCAATTTTTGATGTGCTCTATGCCATTCCGTTAAATGTTAACAGTAACGGTGTTAGCAAACCGTTTAAATAGAGGGTGAAATGATTAAAATAGCCCTGGCTGGAAGTTTAAAATATTTAAAATTGTTTGCAAATGATATATCACTGGTAGTATAAAAACAACCATACATGTCAGGTTGAGGTGACAAACTGATACAACATATAGAGATGAAATATTTAATATTCATTGCAATATAGAGAAAATATAAAAAAATAGCATACAACCATACAGCCATATGGAGATGAAGTATTTAATATTCATTGCAATATAGAGAAGAAATATAAATAATAGCATACACCATACAGCCATATAGAGATGAAATATTTAATATTCATTGCAAATCAATATGTCCAGCATACATCATTGCAAAGACCATACACACCAAAATATCCACTTGCTGTCATTCTACCAGCAACATCCGCCAGCCACCCATACATGCCAAAAGGAGCAGGAACAACAGGTTCAAGTTCCAGCAAAAATAATAGTACATAAACTAGAGGTCCTCCAAAAGGCAAGCAAAATATGACACATCAGGTTGCTGCCCATACATAATGATTTGCATTAACTATATATTCAAATCTGGAAGTGAAAGCTTCCTTTTGCTTCTAGTATGTGTTGCACGGCTATGCTTGTGGGGGGTTGTCTTGATTCTAGTACCCATAGCTGGACTATCAAGTGGCACTGCAACCTGTTTCTTCTTCTTCTTTGGGCTGCTCTTCTTCTTTCCTGCTGCCTTTGCTTTCCCTTTAGCTTTCTTCTCTCCTGGAGGCTTGGCGATAGGAGGGGGTGGTGTGTTTTCACTTGTAGGAAGCATGGGGTACTCAATGGAAAGTAGCTCTGGTTGGTTTGAGCCACTTCCAGATCTGCACATGGGTTTCATACATGAGGACAAATTAGATCGACAAATTATGGTTGCGATTTCATATTAATAATGTCAAATTATGAAGTGTTGTAGATATACTTAAAGAGAGTCTAGATCCTAAACTTGTTGAAGCACTTTGGCTGTCATACAAAATGTGTAATCAGGAATTGCATTGTAGAATTATTAAATTTTGTACAAAATTATTTTCAGTGTACAGATTCATACCTTGGAGGAAATTGCATTGTTTTTGTGTTGAGCCAATAGGTACAATGTTGCTCTCAGCTGATGGTTCAGTTGTTTTCTTCTTTTTCTTTGGAGGACCCCTGTCAAAAAAGAACAATAAATGAATGTAATTATAAATAATATATGCAATAGTAATTAAATGTCAAAATGCTTACTTTTCAGCTAGAAGGGCTGCTATGTCATCAGGATCACCATCCTTGCAATTCCACCAGCGATGACCATATTTCTTGCAAACATTGCATTGATGTTTACCTTTCGGCCTTGTGCCACCACTAGTTTCTGTACAATCTTTGAACCTCTCATTCTGTCTTCTACATGCTGTGGATTTGATGAGTGGTGGATGCATGAAAAAACCATGGTCAGATTTTGGCCATTGTGCTTTGTCAGGCATGGCAGGGATTAGAGCCTCATATGCAGTTTTGAATTTCTCAACTGAGTAATACGTGTCAACATATTTTTCTAATGGTTCTCTAAGAGATGTGATAAACACAATGGCATGTTTGCAAGGAATGCCTGTGACATCCCATTTTCTACAAGAACAGGTTCTTTCTTGTAAGTTGACAACACACTTGTAGCCACTACCACCCTTCACAGAAACCTCCCCTAGAGTGTCCCCACTTCGTTGTACATCCATATCCAGATTCCTACTTTGCTCCCTCAACTCTTTGATGATGTGTGGCAAAATGACCCCTTTCATCTTGTTTGATATATCCCTTCTAACATCCCACTTGTTCATAATGAGTTGCCTGAACATGTCCATCAAGTCATCTAGATTCAAGCCCTTAATCTTCTTTATCCAATTGTTGAAGCACTCTGCTAAATTGTTTGTGACATAATCAACCTTGCAATGGGTCCAGAATTGGCTTCGTGCCCATATCTTATTATGTGATTGCCTTATATAATTTGTGGCTGCTGGATATGCTTCCTCCATAGCTTTCCAATGCTTCTCAAAGAAGTATGGACTCCAAGAATATGCTGTTGGCCAAAGGTGGTCTTCAAAAATCTTTCCAGTATATTGTTTCTTAAAGTTCTTCACCAAATGTAACATGCATTCCCTATGTTCTGCAGTAGGGAATACATCCTTCACCCCTGCCATCACCGCTCGTCCAAAGATCCGTACATATAGCTAGCCCTTGTGGTACTCCAATTGCATCTCTAAGCCTCTCCCGAAACCATTTCCAATTTTCGGTTGTTTCGCAGTCAAACACTCCAACAAAGAATCGGATACATCCAATTGTGTCCATCTACGCCATCGCACATGCTAGCTGCCCCCTAAACCTTCCTGTCAAAAATGTGCTATCTATTGCCAAATATGGTCTGCATCCATTGAGAAAACCATCTATGCACTGTTTCATAGCAAAAAACAGCCTATTAAATCTGGTTTGTTCTAGTATTTTGTGATGATCTATAACTACAAAGCTACCAGGAGAACACCTTTCAACCTCTGCTTTAAACCTATATAGGTTATTGAAGCTGCTGTCCCAACTACCAAATAATTGTTTTTGTGCCAATTCTTTACCATCATACACTCTCCTGTAGGGCACCTCAACTTTGTACTTGTCCTTTATCCTTCTCTGCAATTCTTTAGCTCTCAAACATGAATTCTCCATTAGCCAATCCTTGACTTTATCACAAATCCAAATTTTGGTTGCGTTCTTCACAATCTTGCTTTTTCTTGCAGTTGAACAAGTATGCTTCGGCTTTGGATTCTTCTTCACCTATCATGATATATGTAGAAGCACTAATTAGCAAAAGTAAACTGCTGATTAAATTGTTAATTAACAAACCAAAATGTGACTATAACAGATTATTACCTTTATTGAAACGCCATCTTTATCTATAGCAGCATACAACCTCCATTTACATCTTTCTTCCTTCCTCTTCGAACAGTGAACAATCATTCTCTCTGGATCACTTTTCTCAGTATTAAACTCAAATTCATATTTGATAGCATGTTGAGAAAGCGCCAATCTAAATTCTGCCATATTAGGATATATGTTGCCCACACTCATTGGAGGGTCGTCTCGATCATATGCTACAATTGGCACAGGTGGCAAAAGATCTTGCCCAATCAGCCCATCTTCTTCCTCATATTCAACATCAGATTCAGAGTCAGATTGGGAATCAGACCCACTTTGCTCACCCACATCATCACCACCCACATTTGTATTAGGAGCAGTAAAGTACAACTCTTCATCATCAACTCCAACATGTTCATTTTGTGGTTCAGGATTTGCAAGGATCCCATCATCATCAGGATCAATATCAGATTCATCACTAGGTTCAAGTGGGTTGGCTGGTTCATTTTGTTGGCTAGTTGTTGGCTGGTTAGTTGTTGGCTGGCTAGGTAAAGGTGTAAGTTGTGTTGATTGGCTTCCTGCTGCAAGAGATGGACAAGGAATAGATGGGGTGCAAGGGATGTCAAGTCCCTCTGAAATTTTTGGGTGGAAGCAGATACAAGAGATGGACATGTCTTTAGGATCGGTGTAGGTAATTGTCATATGCACCACCTTGCTATCAGCATGTTTGCTAAACATTTCAAGCAACTCCTAATCTGTTCTCACTTGTGAGGAGGCTTTGGTGACATCATGGTAATAAAAACATGCACTAGTTCCTGATATCCATGAGGGAAATGATCCACAATTTCTACAACGAAGTCCTTGAAATTGCATAGATCAGAATCTACAACTTTGCTGAAACTATAGCATGAGGTGGAGTCCTTCCTACATGTTCTAGCATTGGCTTTGATGTGGATTTCAATCAAAAAGCTTGTATCAGGGTCCATCCTGTTAATGGCGGACCATCAAGTATATCCAATCTAGTTTCAATCGAGACAATAGGGCATGAAATCAAACTAAAATTAAGATTTGACTGTGACTCACCCTTCAAGAAGCCAATCGGGCTGCCCCAGCACCGGTGTCCCCATCGATGTCGTCTTGCCCGCCCGCGCCTGCGCTCGAGGGCCGTGCGGCCGGCGCCCTTGCCCGAGGGGGGGCGCTCAACCCCCTTGCCCGAGGGGGCGCCCCGTGCCGCGCCTGATGCCCCTGCTCGAGGGGTGCTCTCCTCCTATTTCTGTCCCTGCGCCAGAGATTGCCAGCCTGCTAGGGTTTCGAAGTGCAGCGGCGGCGGCGCTAGGTTTGGGCGGCGGCGGTGCTAGGCATGGTTTGGGCGGCGGCGCTAGGTTTGGGCGGCGGCAGGGCTTGGTTTCAGCGGCGGCGACGGCTAGGTTTGTGGGCGGCGCTGCTTTCTCTGGTGGGGATGGATGCGATATGCCGCGGTCTTTTTTTTCCTCTCGAGATTCGATTGGTGGGTGCAGCGGTCTTTTTTTTTCCTCCCGAAACTGTCCGCCCCGTTAAGAAACGAAGCCAGTTAACGCCGGCACTGTTAAACTGTAACGGAAATGGCATGTAACACATCAAAAATTGCAACATGTGGCATAGAACTCAATTTTACATTTCCATTGGCATATAGCACATGAGTTGTATTTTCTTGTGGCATACAATGAATTTTCTCGAGTTTCAAGCCTATTCCACTGCCTATTCCACTGCCATAGTGGGCCTGGAGGAACAACACCTAGGTCCGCCTTGTCGCATAGTACATATATCTCCACTTGGCCACGTACCCGTTCACGAACAGTCGCTTCTGCCGCTTGTTCTTTGTTCGGGCCTATATATAACCGCTGTCGCGCTCCCAACCTCTCCCCGTCGAGCCCATTTTGCAGTAAACCACACACACAGCACGCAGAGGGAGAGATAGAGAGGTGTCACTGGAGTGCCATGGCGACGTATCTCCAGGGCTACTATGAAGACGGCACCGCGGTGGTGTCGTTCGACGACGACAGCATCGAGACGACGCTCACGGACTCGGGCGACGTGGCGGACTCGTGGGTGGCCGAGACGTACCGCTTGCACCACCGCGGCAACGTCGTCGCCGGCCTCGACGTGGAGTGGCGCCCGGCCCGCGTCCCGGGCCGCGTCGCCGTGCTGCAGATCTGCGTCGACCACCGCGGCCTCGTCTTCCAGATCCTCCGCGCCGACCACGTCCCGGCCAGGTTGTACTCCTTCCTCGCCGACCGCCGCTTCACCTCCGTCGGCGTCGGGGTCCGCGACGACGCCACCAAGCTGCGGGCCGGGTACGGGCTGCGGGTCGCGAGCACCATCGAGCTACGCGTCGCCGCCACCATCGCCATAGGGAGGCCCGACCTGCACCGCGCGGGGCTCCAGGCGCTGGTGTGGGAGGTGAAAGGTGATGGGCGTGCAGATGGAGAAGTCGTACCACGTCCGCGTCAACGCGTGGGACGCGCCGGCGCTCTCGGAGGACCATCTACCGACGCGTTCTCCTCCTTCGAGGTCGGCCTGAGGCTCCACGACGGCGAATACTAGCTAGCGTCTCTAGGCGACTACGGAGTAGGAATACGTAGGCCTCTAGCTAGGCTGTGGTGTCAGTGCAGCGTGGGCGTCTGTTTTAGCTACGCGATTGTCATGTGTGACTTCGTCCTCTGTTCCGCCAGCGCAGCTTCCGCATCGTTGTTCAATCTGCAGTCGTAGCATGTAAATGTTCTTTATGTTATCCTGAAATCGGTCTCGTGTTGGCTTTCCTAGTCATTCATCCCATACGGTGAATCGGTGATTGGTGCATTTGGAACGTGATCAT
Source organism: Cenchrus americanus (assembly GCA_947561735.1). NCBI lineage: Eukaryota > Viridiplantae > Streptophyta > Magnoliopsida > Poales > Poaceae > Cenchrus > Cenchrus americanus. Next base: position 51,787,480 of record OX387244.1, on the reverse strand, counting down.
TGTTCCAATGTTCATCCCAGCATTTGTGAGCCAATCTACTTTACAGGTTCGTCGCGCCATGGCCTCAACAGCCTAGTTAAACTGTTTTAAGCATGCGCGCTACCACGAGGATTTCAGGATTTGTCCCTGTCAAAGTGGCCATCGGCTCGAGGAGTGTCGCCGATCGGCTCGAGGAGTGTGGTAGTGGAAGCCAGGAAAGCACTCAAACGACAAATAGGCGGCTAGAAAAAACACTCCGCGGCCGCACACGCTATCTGCTAGCACGACATGAAGGTCATGGCACTATTGTATAACAGCATGATGCCAGGACCTATGACAGCAGCGACGCCACAATCGTTAGCGTCGTGCTAGCAGCACGGGTGGGAGCAGGGGCGGATCTATGTTGGGGCGAGCTGGGGCGGCCGCCCCAGCTGAAGTTGAGATTGCACAAGTACTCCCCTTCTTCTCCGGTGAGATTCTGAGCTCCGGTGACACTCCTAGATGCCTGAATCGCGCCATGGCTGCGACCTCGTCGCTGGTTAGACGGAGACAGAGGTAGAAGAAGAAATAACCCCTCGAAGTGGGCCTGTTACCTTCTTCCAGCCCACTGGCCCAGCGGTCCAAAATGGCAAACCTTTCAAACTAGCCCATCGGCCACATCCACCACATCCAACCCACATGGACTAGCAGCAGCAGTCACCACAGACCATACGGGGACTCACGGCCACCGCCGCCGAGCGGCGCAACCCTAGGTGGCTAGGCTCGTGGCAGGCGGTGACTTCTCCAGGCAGCGCGGCTCCAGGCACGGACAGGCGGGCAGCACACAGCGGCATCTTCGACCTCTGGCTCCGGGCAGGGGTGGCGGCAGGCGGCCGTTCATGGAGGACGGGATTGCGCCGACGCCGACCGGCGGCCGCTGCAGCTACGCACTGGTTACTTACAAGTTCGCCCCAGCTGAATTTTTTTCCTAACTACGCCACTGGGTGGGAGTCGTGCAGCGTGGGTTGGGAGTAGGGAAAGGAGCACGATCGTTAGCGTCTTGCTAGCAGCACGAGTGGGAGTCGTGCGGCGCGGGGTGGGAGTAGGGAAAGGAGTGTGTGCGAATCTCGAGGCGACGCTGGCCATACCATTCTGAAAAAACCGGGTTGGAGTGGAAGTGGCAGTGGCAATTTGGCAGCCGTAATGTTGCTCATCCTACAAAGAACCCACGTCGTTGCAGCCCCGCCACAGTAGTGAGGTTGTTCTACGCGTCACGCTATCAGTTTCTGACAGAGTGACAGCAGAGACTGTTGTCTTGAGCCAGCAAGTCTTGTCGCTCAAAAGAGTGAAAGATTTCCCCCCTCCTCTAGGTAATTGATACGGAGTACTATGCATTTGGTTGACATGTTGCTTTTGTACAAATCCTCACGTCATGTGATTTGTTTGGAGTATAATAAGTAACTAAAAAAACCGTTGGAACCGGCCGGTTTACCTGGTAACCAGTGTTGCCGGTCCGGTTCAGTTGCAAAACCAACTGGTTTCCCACCCCCAACTGAAACTAAAAAATGAACTTCTCGGTCAACCGGTCCGGTTCGCCAGTTAACCAGTCCGGCGAAAAACCCGACCGGTACCGTTTTTTTTTAACTTGGGCGATACTCAAAAAGTGTCAGTGACAGAACTTGAGATGAGACCATCAAAACCAGGCAATGTACCGATACTAAAAAAATGCCAATAACATAAATTGAGACGAGATCATCTATATACCAATCATACTGATAACCTGGTAGCACACGACTAAGGTATCAGGTATGTATATCGAAAATATAATGTCAAAGTACTTGTGGCCAATGCTATCCGTGCAAACAATACAATCATGCAACTTTGCTCTAAAATATCCTACACTCCGATCACTCTTTTGAAAAGAACTCATAGGCTGTATGGTATTTATCCAGTACAACATTGTAGAGTGGATGGATCGGCTCCAGCAAATTTGAATATGGTCCAAGCACATGCTGCGGTAAGGGGCATGAATCGGAATCAGTCATGGCACTGTACTGGCTAACTGAGAGGCCACTGAGGCAGTAGCATGAGTGGTAGTGATCTCTGTTCTTTCCAGGCTTATCCCTCAAACCTCCCTCTAATACCTGTTTTACAGAAGTGGTTGTAATCTGATTATCTGAAGCTACTTGATACAACATTAAATGATAGAATGGCATTGCAAAGTCCATATTCCGGTGAGAGAACACTGCATATCAGAAAAGGGATTGTATTTGAAGTTTCACTCACCTGAGCACATAGCAGGATGTATTGTTGCAGGGCAATGTTGTGGAACAGTGGGCCAACTTGGTTGCTCCGTTGTACAAAATCATATCCAAACTCTGCATAATCCACATCTTCAAGGGAAGAAAAGGAAAAATAAATGAGCACGGAGACATAAATGGAGTATGCAAAGTTGTACATGAAATGTACAAAATTGATTAAACAGTAGTACGAGGAAATGACATTATTCCCAAAGTAGATCAAGGTTCTAAAGATAGATAACTGCTACTATTGGATAGCCAACCTACTAGCCTGATTAAGTTTACAAGGGAGTGCTGGGCTTGAGGAACTACCACATCATGAGTACTTTCCATGAATTTTGGTGGGATGACCCCATCCTTGGTTATAGTAGTTATTATATGTGAGGAATGAGGTAGTGATGGATCAAACCATTCCAATTCACAAACCAAACATAAAAATGAGGAGAGTTGATGGACCACCTCATTCCTCAAACCAAACAAAAAAGTGCATTGCTGCATGTGGCATGAGCAGTAATCAGAAGGAATCCTAATCAAGCAGACGACTATCTTGAGCCTTTTTTTGGCGAGGAACAGGAAACTAGTTATCATAAATAAATACAAACACTTATTTTTCACTCCACTAGAAAAATATGGATGGTCATGAGTCTTACCAGAAGAAGATTTTTCTGAAGTGCAACCAGATGAAGTGGTACCACATGCATGCCCTGACAGCTTTTTGCAGGAATGTGATGATTTCAGTTGTTCATCAACAATCATAAGTAGCTTTTGTGTTAAAGCAATGGCAGCTCCCTGGTCACACACTTAGATTTCTGTTATAGGGAACAAATCTTGTGGCAAAGATAACCGACTAACCATAGACAAACATTACCTGCCAAAAGGAGTAGCAACCGTCGACCAATTTATTAGTTCTTCCTTGAAATCCACATTCGACTCCTTGACGAAATGCCACCCAGTCCTAAATGGTGAAGTCATCAGCAACAATGCCGACCGGTATTGTAATAAAAAACATACATATCAACTACAAGTCGTTCACTTAGGAACCAAAGGACCTAAATAAACAACTTCATGATCTAAACATGATAAAGTCAGTCGCATAAATATAAACATCATAGAAGTAAAATTAAATAAACATGGAGGTAGAGGTTGTCTTACGATCAAGCTAGGCAAGTCAAGTTTTTCTGCCTCATTAAGCAGGATCAAAGCAGCCAACCCACAGAACGTGTACCTTTAAATAATTTTCACTTAATGTTCTAAACAGATGAATTCAGAAATAAGAAAATTAGAAGAAATCGTCAGAAACATACCCACCATGAGCTTCAACATCAGGCTCCCCAGCAATGCCACCTTCATAAGTTTGACATCTGGATCATATAGTATACTAATTGAAAAGTAATTCTATAAAAAAGAACTGGGACCAAGCAAAATAATTTTTCAACTGAAAAATAGACACTCATATAAAAAAACAAACCTTGCTATGAAATCCCCAACACCTTTTGCCAGTTCAACATCGAGAATGTTCACAAGGCTGGCCACCTAGTATCAATATGAGGATGTATCAGAGAACTGCAAAGGAATCAGGGAGTACAGGAAACTCACCGATATAGCGGTATATGAAGCCCGGACATCAATTTCACCACCATCATGCATTCTATGGTGAAGGAAATACAAGTGGCCAGCATCAGCTCGGAAGGAGTTATATATGTAAAATAAGTGATTTTTGTACATTTAGGCTGATCGGATGTGACAATGTGTACCTGAAAGCACCTGATTCATCTTTCATTCGAAGCATAAACTTGTACAAGTTATCCCTGAACAAGAAGACAGATGTTATAACCAATGACTGGAATAGTCTTATGAAACACAGATCTTGTTTTAGAGCAACTATAAGAGTTACCTATTTATTGATGACAGTGCTCTTTCACTACCAATAGTCACAAGCGTGTTTACAGCAGCATAAGTTGTAGCTAGATGAGGCAACTGCAAAAGGATATATAAAGAAAACCTTTATAATTAATCTTGTTCAATGAGTCAACAGAAATTAAACCAAATTTGATAAATCCAGTAACAAAAAGCTTTGCTGTAAAAACTTACGAGAATCGAAAGAGAAGGACGAATGATTTATCTAAAAGATATCCCTGAGGGTACAAAGCCAAAGCATAGATGGATATTACATAGAAAACATCTATTAATTATTCTGAGACTTTTAATCATATGCATGAAGATGGTATTCTGTTATTTGCACATACATGTAATATCAGGTGAACTTATTCCAAGAAAGAAAAATAAATATCTGTCCACAGCATTTCACTTGACAAGTTCAAGATTAATGCACACACTGCATGAAATTAAACTCTAAATCTCATTTAAAAATAAATCGAAATGGCAAACCCAAAGAAATTATCCAAAGGCAGCTCAAAAAGTTTTAAGGTTGAAGCAAACCTGTCCAGGTCCACCACCATATCCACCATCTTTATCCTGACATCGAGCTAAGAAGTCCACGATATCATCCTCAAGATCATCATCAAGTACTTCATCCAACAAAGCAAGTGGGTGAACCATCCAGTAGCACAGCCAAGGACGACTGTACCAATTAAGAAGAATATGAGAATAACTATGCATCACTGACACAAATTCAGACAGAACGTTCTGCAAGATAACTAAAGGATGCACGAGAATTACTTGGCATCAAGAACATGAAAGGCTGGCCCGAGATGCCTCAGCCCATGCGTCAGATACTCGGTATGCTGATCACGCCACAGCTCCAGCCTGCACAGGAAACAACTCAACAACAGAGTTCAGGCTGAGGAGGCAGCAAACAACGTAATCCAAAACTCAAGCTGAGTGTTTGTGTATCCTTAAAGACGCAACACACAGCATGTAAACAATAATTAAGCTTGTGTAAGCAATAATTGTAGCAACCAAATCAGGAACGCTGCACTCCTCAATTACGTTGCCGCAATAGGTAAAGTTACTGGTGAGCTAACAATCTGAAGCTGGAGTCCATGAAATTCTCCAATCCCCAAACCAAATCGATGCCTAGAGATCCGCCGCTCAACTACCAGTGCAAGCATGGCCAACAGTAGGCAGAGTAACTCCTAAATAAACAGAAGTAAGACAACGAGCGTGGCTCCAGGGGATGCTCACATGATGGACCTCGTGTTGGGCGCGGCCCCGAAGAGGACGCGGTAGATGTCGGCAACCTTGGCCTCCACCTTCATCTGCTCCACCTGCGTCACCGTGAGCCTGGGGAGCTCGGGATCCGCCGGCGCCTCCGGGTCGCCTCCGGTGGGAGGCGCCGGCTGCGGCGAGGAGTCCATGGTCCTTGCGGCCGGAGGAGGGGGGTCGCCGCCGCTTGGCTGGGCTCGCGCTTGCTGCGGTGGCCTGCGGTTTCGGCTACGAGCTGTCTGCTGCGACCGCGCGGATCCTCCCCCTTCCCCCAGGGAGAGGAGGCGATTCAGGCGAACCATGTGCCGCCGTCGTGGACCCGGACGTTCCTAGGCCTTAACTAAAAGTCCCAAAAAGAAACGCGTTGGGCCGGCCCAAATAATGTTGCTCGGCCCGTTTAAACTCCGCCACCAGCACCGCCGCCGCCACCCCATTCACCCAGCCACGCAACGCACGGCAGAGCCCCTCGCAGGGAAGCGCTGCTGCTTGGCGGCTTGGGTGGGGAAGCTCACAGCCGCCGCCTTTGCGTTCGCGAGGGTTTTAGCGAGGAAGACGCACGGGAGCAGGAGGAGCTTGCTGCGAGAGGTCCAGAGAGAGATGGCCGCCATGGTCGGAGCGCGCAGAGCGCTCCTTGCCGCCCGCTACTCCCCTCGCGGAGCGGTCGCGGCATCGGCCGCGCCCGTCGCCCCCTACCGGCGCACAGATTCGCTGCCCAGGTACTGCACGCTGACTTGGCGTCTCGTTGAACCCGCGTTGCTGTACCGATTGCCAATCTAATGTGTAATTTCTCCCCAGAGTTAGGGGATCTTCTCTTGATTTGGTTGTATGTGAACTTTTCATCTGTCACTAGGAACAGAACCGAATAGATTTTCTACCCGTAGAGATTATCCATTTTCGTCTGTAGCCCATAGTTTTGGGAAGGAAACTGCAATTTATTGTGGCCGGATTAGAACATGAAATGGAAAATATGAAGGGCATACCCTGGTACCGACCTTGGTGCTAGGGTGTAGTAATTCGGGTTTTCTGTTTGCTGAAACACACTTTTACTAGCCTATATTTTCACTGCTTACCTGATCTGAGTAATAACGCTCCTGAAAAATTCCAATTTAGCATCATCCTGAAAGCATGTTTCTTTCATCTTACAGACTTCCAGCTGAAAGAGGTTGTGTGCAGTCTTGGGTTCCAAATCGAGGGGCTGGCAACCTTGCATCTGAAAGGACTGATGAAGACTACCACCGTGAGTGGGGACAAAACAACGCTGGAAGCTATGGGAACTCCAGTTCAAATCATTTCAACCACCAGCTTCAGAGAGATGCTCCTTCAGCTGGTTCCAGAAGTGCTGTGAATATTGGTGGTGGTTCCGAGCAACCTTACAGAAGTGGTGGATCATATGGCTCTCCAAAGGATAATCAGCCATATAATGGTGCAAGGGAAAATAATGAGCAACCTGGATATGACACAACACAATCTTATAGAACCAGTAGTGCATACAACCAGCGAAGCCATGGTGGACATCTTCCAAATGCCCGTCAGCAGTACAATGGTGCAGAAGCTAATAACACCCCATCTGGGCATGGTAAAGGGCAAACTTATCATCGTCCTAATGGATATGGTACATATAACTCTGGATATGACACCCAAAGCAACCAGAAGATCTATAAACAAGAGGGAGCTACTACTGGGCAGTATGGATACGGTCCTTCAGGACAAGGGCCAAACTCAGTTGGAAATGATCAGCAAGTCTTTCGGCAACATCAATATGTTGATCATAGATCTGGGGGTGGTTATCCAGATAGACCTGGAAATCCTGTCTCCCAGTATGCAAATCCAACTCATCATGTTGCTGGGTTTCAGCAAGGCAGCAGTAGCAATTATGGATATGATGCTTTACAAGCAAATCAGAGCCCTTATGTCACTAGCCAAGCTGACACAAGGAGCACTCAAGGATATTCCATGTACCTAAATACAGATGCTCAACGCCTGCCTCATGGAATTCATCAAGAAAAACATTCACGTGTTCAACCTACTACATCATTTGAGAATCACTCTAACAGTGCACCACATCAAGGTGGCATATATTATCAGCCACTACCTAGCAACCCTTCAAATGATGGGTCACCTTCTGAAGTATCTAATGAAGTCAGCAGAATATGCAAAGGTACTGTTGAAGAACTGGAGAAGTTATGTGAAGATGGCAACATAAAAGAAGCACTGGAGGTTCTGGCTCTGCTACAGGGAAATGGAACTGTGCTACATGCTCATCAGTACTTTAGATTGATGCAAACATGTGGTGATGCAACTGCGCTTGAAGAAGCAAGAGTAATACATAGTCAGATCTTGGAATCATCAGTTGTTGTGGACACAGATGTTCAAAACAAAATTTTGGAGATGTATGCTAAATGTGGTTCGATGGAAGATGCTAAAAACCTTTTCAGTACTATGGATCGTCGTAGCTTGGATTCTTGGAACACTATGATCTCGGGTTTTGTGCATAATGGTCATGGTGAAGAAGCAACTGATTTTTTCGATCAGTTTAAGCAGACAGGGGATAAGCCAGATGCTATCATGTTCACACATATTTTCCTGGCCTGTGGAATTATGGGATCTGTTGATGAGGGAATGTTGCACTTTGAAACAATGCAGAAGGATTTTGGTATAAGTCCTACCATGGAACATTATGCCAGCATTGTTAGTATGCTTGGGCAGTCGGGCTACATTGCTGAAGCTCATGAGTTTGTGGAACGGATGCCTGTGGAACCAAGCATTGAGGTCTGGGAAAATTTGATGAACATGTGCAGACTCAATGGCTTCTTAGAGCTTGGAGATCGTTGTGCTCAAATAATAGAACATTTGGATTCTTCTAGGTTGAACGAACAGTCCAAAATGGGTCTTTTCCCTGTCAATGCTTCAGACCTTGCAAAGGAAAAGGAAAGGAAAAGGGCTAGTGTTGCTGAAGCTAGGAGCAAGGTCCATGAATATAGAGCTGGAGATCGATCCCACCCTGACACTCCTAAGATCTATGAAGAGCTGAGGTACTTGTCAGCTCATATGAAGGAAGCTGGGTACATTGCTGACACCCGATTCGTGCTTCACGACGTTGATCAAGAAACAAAAGAGGATGCTTTGCTGGCTCACAGCGAGAGGCTGGCTATCAGTTACGGTCTTATAACAAGTGCTGCTCGTTCTCCCATCCGAGTTATAAAGAATCTTCGGTCATGTGGAGATTGTCACACAGCTTTCAAGATCATCTCGAAACTTGTTGGGCGTTTGATCATCGCAAGAGATGCAAAGAGGTTCCACCACTTTGAAAATGGTGTGTGCTCTTGCAAAGACTATTGGTAAACAAGATATTAGCAATCCGCATTGTTAGTTTTGATCGGTGCAAGAATACTGTGGGCTGTTGCCTGTCTAACACTTAAGTAGCCACTCGTTTTATAACTGGGACATGTATGCTGTCATCGGTGTAATACTAAGCCCTTTTAGTGTTCTACTTTGCTGTCCGTGCGTTTACAAGCCTGAAACCTTATTTAACTGCTCCTCTCCCTGATTTGTTACTTGCCACAGCAAAATAAACAGTTCCAGTGTATATGGTTATGGTCCCCTGGTGATATTTGAACCCAGATTCATCATTTCAGCTGACTGCAGAGCTTTCTACCTGCTTTCTGTACCCGTTGCTTTGCTATCAAAAGCGTGATTCTGTGCCGTTTTGGCTTTCAGCTCTTGCCTAAAAAAGGGAAAAGGAGAATCACAAGTAATGGTGTTTAGCTTCAGTTGCCTCCTCTTTTGGTTTGGCTCGCTTTGATGGAAAATATGAAAACCTAAGAGCAACTCCAAGAGTCTCTCTAAATATCACTAGTTAAATTACTGATTTGGCTAGTATGTAAAATGAAATAGCTAGTAAAAAATTGATGAAGTCCAACAAACTAGCTAAAATGAGCTCTCCATATGCTCCAACGCTAGTGGGTCCCGCCTGCCATACTCATGTACAAGGGGATAGCTAGCGGGACTGGTTAGCCAAAGATGGCTAGCGAAGACCTCGATTTAGCTAGTGGAGGATAGCTAGGACAAGTTTAGCTAGTCTCTTGGATTGAGTTTTTAGACAAATTTTCTATTTTTTAGCTAGTTAAGTCAAGATAGCTAGTCTCTTGGAGTTGCTCTAAGAAACAAAAATGCTTGTGCTTCCCCTTTCTCATGGGTTATTTTTCCTAGCCAGACGCAACTCCAGCCGTTTCAGAACGCAATGATCTTCATGCCATTTTTTTTCTTGAATTTTACAGAGGTTAAGAAATCTCATGTTCTAAATAGGGCACGAGAATATGCACCTTCAAATGGAAATTATAAAATCCTACAAAATACGAGTAAACAGGACTGTCAGTTTGTTACATGCCTACTCCCTCCGTCCCAAAATGAATGACGTTTTAGGATTCAAAATTTGTCCCAAAAAATGACGTTTTGCTTAATTTGGCATGTGTGCATGTGCATGTAGACATGCAACAATTAATTAGCACCTAATATGGCAAAAAATTAGAGGCAATGGACGTCATTTCACCTCCTTAATAATATGTCAAAAAATTAGACTGCAAGACGTCCACAGCTTGTGTTATAGACCAGGTCCACCAAGCCCGTCGCCGCTCGGCGGCACATCTGCAAACAGCCCGAGAAGGGTTTTAGAGGAGACCGCACCATCGATGGCGGCGGCGGCGGCGGCGGCGCGCGGCGCGCGGCGGGCCCTCGCAGCACTGCGCTCCGGTTCCCCGCCGACCCTCTCCGCGACGCTATCCCGCCAGGTGGCGTCTCGGTCCACGGAGCTGGCGGCCGCGTCTCTTCCGCGCGCCTCCCGCCGGCGCATCGCGATCTCGAGGTAGCCTTCCGGCGCTTCTGAATCCCATGTGGCCCATTTTCTTCTGATCCTTGGTTCAGATTTGGTGTGCTCGTCTCGTGCAGGGTGCCGGTGGCGGCGCTCGGCAGCGTGCAGGGCTCGCTGATGCCGATGCACAGTGCCACGGCGTTGGCGCTGCTCACCTCCATGCTCGGGCTTAAACCTGGCTCTTGGGGCTGGCTCTCCGAAGGTAAATTTATTATAGTCGATCCATTTCCGTGCCGTGAATGATGGGTGCCATTGGGTAGAGAATTTGAATGGATGAACTGTACTAAACTAGATCAGAATTTGACATGGGCATATGGTTCTTATGTTTTTGTTGCTTGGCTTTGATGCTTGTTGTTATCTATTAAATATTGTTATGCTATGTGAGTATGCATATAGCTTTACCTGGGTCACACACTTACACTCCTTTAGGTTAATGAGATGGTTATTGGGAATAGGCTAGAAACTGAGGGGACTTCAGATATGAATGCACCTATGCAAGTACACCTGAATTAGAGGTAATGAAGTTCCGTGCTTTGTGTGTGCCAGTGTCTAAAATTGGATCAAAATGCTTGATTAGCTGCTGCTTCAGTAGTGGCATCTTTGGTGGATGGGATAAAAAAACTATGTAATTCACATTCTTTTCTTAGTTCTCTGTATGCCAGTTCCTAACAAAAAACTATTGCCACAAGGATTAGGATGCACTTGCCTGACTGACCACAAGTTAATGTTTGTGGTGTCTACTACTTTTTAGCATCCAGGGAACATCATTGGACTAAGTACTATGTTCTTTATTAAAAAAAGTTTCTTTTCAAAAATAAATATTTTCTGATATTTTTCAATCTGCAAGCATTTTTATCATCTCTATGCTTTCATACAAGCGTTATCTGTGCGTTGGCACATTTACCCACCTGATCATTTTCATTTGATATAGCACTGGCTATTTTGTTAAGATTATTGCTGGAATCTGGAAAACGATTATAGATCTATAAATTGCACTAAAGGAGCATTTAAGGTGTCTACAATACTTGATACCAAATTATTGTTACAGGTATTTTATGGTTTGGACTCTTCGATGTTTAGATCAAACAAATGAACTCATTTTTTTCCCAGATGATTTCATTGTACTCTCAGTAACTCAATCACCAGCAAACAATATTTTTCTCTCACCAAATCAGCATCAGCCGCCGGTCACCAGCTAGCCAGCAGTATTTTTCTGTCGCAACAAATCGGCACTAGTCACCAGCCAGACAAACAAGGCACATATGATTGGTATCTTAAGGGAGCAGTGGAGCACTACCCTTTAATATCTTAGGAACAACAGTTTAAGCTCTACACTAGACCTTACAATTCCATAATGGCACATATTTCTAAGTCTTTCTCGCAATGTTCCTATTCATCCCATTTCTCTGCTTGGTTGTTCTAACCCCTTTTTTTTTGCTTGCACAGGATTTGCTACACCTCTATAACAGGAATGGTGCTTCAGTCACAAGACTCCGTTTTTTAGCCTTCCTACATGAGGATTCCAATAAGACTTGCCACATGCCTTGTGGAATATACCCTTGGACTTTTGCTGATGGAATCTGTACCAAAATCCGCAACCTAAAACTTATGGTCTCATGTGCTAGTTATCTCATTTTCCATTATATGAATTGAATTATCCATGTTACCTGTCATCTATTTTCCTTGTTGAGTGTGGAATGGGATTGTAGTCATGGGCAGACCCAAAGCCCGGCCACCCTGTGCCCAGGCTCCGATAGATGTTGCAGCTGCAAGGGACTATAGGTGTTGTCGTTCAAGGTTAACAACGTTTTTACTGTACTGATAGAGCCGGGAAGAAAGTTGTCTTATGCTCCGCCCAGGCTCCCTAACCGCTGGGTCCGCCACTGATTGTAGTATGACATCCTAACATCAATGAGATTTGAACAATTGTCTTGTAGCTTGACTATACAAAAGTTTAGTTTAGTGCTCCATATCGAAGCTGTTCTCTCTAGTTCTCTCGCTTGAATCTGTAAGCTTTGATAGCTTCACCACGATGACCTCTTCTTGCTCAAAACACACTTCAAGCACTGCGTTGCAATTTAAATCATAATAATCTGATATTGCTGCATACGTGTGTTTTTTACATGATAACCCGCTATTTGAGCTGCAGCTAGCTGCTTTTCTTATTATTAAAAAAATGCAAAGACCTCGCAATTTATTACTTCTTCCCTGGCTCAGTGGAGATCACGAAACGTTAGAGAAATTACAAACTCTGGGAAGGGATAATACCCGAAATGGTTGATCTTGGACACGATTCAAATTAATGCAAGCGAACTAAAATTCTTATCAGATTACCAGATGTTACATGTCAGGACGAACGATTTTATTCGCATGCCTAAGCATAATTTTTTACACTGTACATTTCCACCGACCAAGTTGACTTTAAATGGACGAGGGTTAAACAGAGTGAAACCAACTTGGTGCGCTGTTTTCCAACGCAAAATCATAGAAAAGCACACACACGCCCTCAGCAGCAAAATCATAGAAAAGCACACTCACGCCCTCAGCAGCACCAAACTGTTCAGAGCTAGTGTTTGCTGAAAACTCCAAGGTCAAAGTAAACCAGGAGGCTAGATACAGGAGGCGTCGTGCCATTCATTCGTCACTTGATTAGTCCTTGAAAAAAATTGTCAAATGATTCAGAGTGTTATAGCCATGGCTGTGTCCACATCCTTGGCTTCGCCTCCAGAATGATCACCTGGATGCCACTCTAGTTCTGATGGTCCATCATCCTCTCGCGCACTCTGAAATAAATCGAACAGGCGTGCCCGTATTCCCTCCCGGAGCTGCGAAGCTTCTTCATGGTTGAACCATCTGCGTCCAAACTAAGAACCAGATAGCACGTTGGTATCAGGATATTGAACACTGAGTCAACAAAAATAATGGAGAAATCCTATTTGTACCATGCCCAGGCTCTCTTTTGTCAACCTCTCTGGTGCCTCTTGAATAAACTTATCAATATAATAGAGCATAAAGAGGCCACAGTCATACTCGTTACGCTGACGTGGCACCTGCCATGTGAAAATAGAAAGTAGCATTAGAAAATGGAATGTCATAAGAAGAATCCTTCTGTACATCAAATAAAACTAAAGGGAAAATGAGTTGCTGCAAAGTGATAATAAAATATTTGGGGAACTATTACTACAATTCTAGGTTTCTTACCTCAACCTTTTCCCCATTCATATTTCTAGGGAGACGCTTCCATACTGTCCCTGAAAATGGAATGTCATAAGAAGAATCCTTCTGTAGATGCCGCCATTCTGCTTCGAGATATCTGTATAAGATTGAAACTCATGAAAGTTGCCACAAGACTTGACAGTAGGTTAGCAGTTAGAAAACTGGAATTATAAGCTTTTCTAGCACGAATTACTGGCTCCGATTTTCTAAGTATAAAAAAACAGGGATCAGAACCAAACTCTTAGGATTGTATCTGTGCTAATTACATACCTCGCAACTGTCTTAAAAAGCTTTTCACTCATATGAAGCCCAAGAGAGTCCAAGTGAAGCATTAATGGCCCTGAATCCGCTCCTTTTGTAGGCATACACACAATGATCAAGCTCCAATGCACCCTGATTTGCATGATCATAATGTTAACCAGACTCTGTCAGCTATTTACAAAGGTAATCCCTCTTGCCAAGAAGCTCTGAAAAGATTGTCATTTTACATTGAAGTATTATACAGAGAAGCAACTCACGTTTCATTAATTGGCAAAATTATGTATGCTTTCTTAAAAATATCTACACCTGTCCACCATCTCCGTAACTTGCTGAATTGTGAGTCGCAGTCACCCTAGAACAGAGGTGTGTAAGTCAACAAGATTGCAAAAGGTAACAAACAACAAATGAAATAAATGTAAGAGCAAAAATGAAATAGGCGGTTTCCAAAGAAAAATACATGAGAAGATTTTTTTGGGCAAACTGTAGATTTCCTGTTCCCAGATTAAAGGAATTTAAAATTAACTGATATTTGCATTTCAAGAATTTTCCTATGTCCAAATTACTAGGGACCATTGAGGTATCCTGTATCTATCTGTATGCAGTTTGGAGGAAATGTGTGCTAGGAACATTGTTCATGACTAAGAAAATTATCTCGACTCTATGAACCAAGAATTCTTCTAATCAGACATTTTACTTTACATGTGCCTATAAGGACAATATTATAGTACTGTACAACCTGGATTGGAAGACATGGTGCATTGAAAACATAACATTATACTACAGTGCAACGTACCAAGAAAGTGATGATACCAAGTTGTGGAAGGGCATGGATATGGTATTTTCATGTTTGGATACAATCAATATAGCATGTAAAAACAATAACCATACCATAGTGGATAGTGCTTCTTCAAGTTTGTTATAGAAGTATGTGTTAAACATGTACAAGTCACTGCGAGGTCTTGATTTCTTGAGGTACCTGGCATGGTCAATTCAGGATGGGGGGGTGGAGTGGATAAATATCATTTATTGAAAACAAACATAGCACATATTATTGGAAGTTTACTTACTGAAGGAAAAAATTTATAACAGGTGATTTCAAATATTCTTCAGGTCCAAGACACTTCATGTCAGAGTAGGTCACCTCAACAGCTTCGGGATCAGTTCTGTAGACCAATACAAAGATATCAGAATGGATAGAGGTAATCTCCATATATACATATACCTCAATAACAAAGGAATTTTCCAACCTTGAAGGATAGTAGATCTTTGACTTATCCCTACACAAGGTGCAGTTTCATTAATGAACAATATGTAATTGCTCACCATCTTACATTCTAACAGATAGCAACAAAATGTAACATGTAGAGATATTATCACTGTTGGGTTACCATTTATTAGATAACTCAGCATCATTTGATTTAGCAGGCTCTGCACCATCATCATCATCATCATCCAAGAGAACCACATCCTGAAATGGACATCAACTGGAGTTGCATGTAGCAATAACAAAATTGTGGCAAATCAACGAAGCACCAATTATTAAACAGTAGACAAGACATGAGCTGTGCTTTTCTTTCTGTTATATTTTCTTCATCCGTTATAAAAAAACTCTGGGATTTTAAATCATTGCTTTTGTTGTTGAAGAAACATTGCAATAGGTGGATAAAATAACAAAAAATGCATTTAGTTTTATAGGATTAGACCATAAATTCTAACTCTGAGGCATGTAGGAAATATTGTTTATACAACTGATTCACCAGAGTAAAATATTAAGAAGGTGAGTGGAATATGTATATTAACCAGCACATTTACCTTTTTAAAGGAAGCCGAGGCCTTATTTTTTGAAAGGTTCCAACTGCAAATCAGAATATTTCTGTTAAAGGAACACATTGATTTTACAAAAGGTACTACTTCCACAATCTATCAAGATGTCACTTCATTATTCATATAACAATCGCAACCACAAAAACAACACCTTTCAGTCCCAGGCAACGTGGGCAGATTGGAAACAAAACCCAACAAAAGCCATAAGAAAAGAGGGTGTAAAAAATAGACATATTACTAGTAGTAATGAATTTTAAAGATATGTCAATCTAATTGCCATAGGGTCATAAACTCCATCCAAAGAACTGGCCAAAGGAGACTATAACAGTATACACAGGTTACTGCCTGACTTGTTGGTCATAAGTTATGGACTACATAACAGATATAGCACTTTAGATAATGTACTTAACACGTGCAGATGCAATGAAAATATGACATGAATGGTAACATTAAAATCTCTTATCACAATAAGAGCATTGAGAGAACCAAACAAAAGGTCTCCTTGTCTCTAAAATCAAAGTGGAAACTTTAGACATGGAAATATATAACAAATATGGAATTCTCACCAAACTTTGTTTCTATTAAAAATCTGATATGGTTGTTGAATATTGAGAAAACCAAACAAAAGGTCTCCTTGTCTCTAAAATCAAAGTGGAAAAGATAGACATGGAAATATACCAAATATGGAATTCTCACCAAACTTTGTTTCTATTGAGAATCTGATATGGTTGTTGAATATGAGAGAAGATCTAAGTTTGGGACATGGTGATTATCAGTGATTTTACTACAAGAGAGTTTGGGACATGGTGATCATGAACATTAACAATCATAATTAAAAAAGGAAAGAATTTATTAAAGGAGAGATTACATGTAGGACAAACATTGAAGCAAATGTTATACATCAAGTACAAACTAAAACACCTACAGTTGGCAAACACAAACCGATTGATACAGAAGGGCATAGTAGCTATATAAAACTAGATAAAGTGATTTACAAAATCAAGTAGATCAAGAAAAAGGTGTGCATACTTCCTTTTACTACCAAAAGTGACACCTTCAAGAAATTTGCTGCCCTTTGCATCAACAGTGCTACTTTTCTGTGAATTTCTGGCACAGCTCCTTAAAGTTAGTTTCTTTCTTCTGTCAATATCTGTATTTAAACATTCACGATCTGTAATCTTTGAACGACGTGCGCAAGTCTTAAATCGATGGCTCGCTGAATCTTTTGTTATTTTAACATCTTTCTTTAGGTAAGGACACTTGTCAGGGCTTAAAGAACTTCTTTTGTTATGTGCTGCAGCCTTATCCTACATACAATCATGAAAGATAATACCAACATATGTAGGGAGGTAAATCTTAAGAAAGAAGAATATCTGAAAAACATATCATTAAAAACTAGCAAAAATACAAAGGCAAACCTGGGTATAGGCATTTGTAGGTGAGGTACAGCTTGAGTTCTTACAGTATGCGCCAGGCGTAGTGTCCAAGATCTCATCATCAAGGTCTGCAAAAGAAAGGCCAACAGTATGATTGATTGCACAAACAGAAAATGCGTTCAGACAGGACGCAGAAAAATGGAGGATATCAGAATAGCCAAAACTAAGTTGTTCATTTAATAACACCATAACTACAAAAACCAAATATTCAAAGTAACATGCAGCACCAAGATCTAGAAGTTTATGACTTTACAGTGATCCAGTAGGCAGCAGGTAGAACGTTGACCTTTTACACATACCAAAACGCTTATTCCATCCCCTGAAATGAACTGGGAAGACACAAATCCCATATGTTGTCCAGTAGAGTTCTTCCATGAGCTCTACAATGTTTTCCATGATCATTTCTATCAAGTCTATTTACTTCTATCTTCCTATAGTTAAGTCACTTAAAAGTTTGGGGCTTGGTCATATCTGAGAGGTTCCAATAGCCTGGTATGCCACCCAATGTTTAAGTCAGTCGGCAGGTGCCAAATGGTCACACTAGAATAGCACGCATTCAAACAGGACTAGGATGCATTTCTGCATGGTTGTTGTATAGGGAATTACAGACTTAAAAAGAACATATGTCTAAACTCTAAATCAATGCGTTCAGTTTCTACATTTCAGGTATCAAAATCTACCGAGCCACAGGTAACTAAAACTAAAGCGAAATCACCAAGAAAGTGGGAAGTACAGTTCCCTGATAATTAAAGCAGACTTGTAAGCCCCTTTAACTAACCATGATTGCAGCAGAGATAAATAATTTTGGATGCATTTGGGATCATCAACCGTAAAACCAATGATAGAACAGTACATCTATCTGACATTATACCCATAAGAAACATGAACAGCAAGACATAAAATGCAAACAGACTATAGCCAAAAAATAAATGCATAAATCTTACTGCAGGTAAAGACATCTCCCCCACTGCCACGAGTAGACTTAGCTTGCACCGCCAGTCTCCGAACTGTGTTATCATGCTAAAATAATGAAAAGAAAACATAAGGCTAGTTTTTTGTGCGAATGTACGGCTGTCGCATGGGTGGAAATGAAATGTGCTAGAAATAGGAATGTATTTGGTCCAAGCAAGGAAAAAAGCAACATGCAATCTTTGAGTATTTTTTTTGGTCTTGTTAGCTATCCTAAATTCTTGATCATAAAAACACAACCCTCCTTTCAAGTCCAAGCAAACATCATCATGGGAAGAAAGCCGCTTACATATCCACTCAAATTTTAATTTCTAATAACTGATAATGTTGTCGCCTCTTAGTGACGTAAGCAAAAAAGTATTATGCTTCCATCGATCAGATACAAATAAACATGTCATTTTTGTCCACTACGAAGAACTTAACCTAGCTCAGCTGGTGAGGAGTAGAACGTCATCTCCAGTTTGGATGGCTATTTCTTCCAAATGTATGTAAAAAACATCTAGTTCCTACTAGGATGATTCTCGTTTTCATCATCATCCGCCGTGCATTTGTAATTTCATTCGCTAAAAGCAACTAAAGACAACTTTTACCTAAAACCTCACACTAAACCCTAACAATTGTGAAATTCACGAGGCATCCTAACACACGATTCATGTCGCCAGATCACCAACCCAACTGTCTGTAAGACTGATATCAACCAAGCCGAAATCAGAAAGGGGGGAAACGTACATTGAGGCAAACCCGAAACGATTGTGTGCGCGCAAAGCCCACATTTCACTCACCTTCCTCTGACTATCGACTTCCCGGCGTTTAAGTTCCTTCTTCATCCGTCTGATGCGCCTCCGCATCTTCTTGCCGGCGTCCGGTAAAGTCGGCGTCTTGTGGCGCCAGAAGTTGATATTATCCTGTATTTTCTTATCGGTCCAGCCTGCGAACTCCGCCGCGCCCCCATAATCACCTCCATCGGAGCTGTCGTCGGTGTCGGGGCGCGCAGCCGCCGGGGGATCCGCCGTGACGGGCGGGTGGGAGCCAACGACCTCCAATTCCACCGTAGGTGAGTCGGGGGGCATCGCTTGCTTCCGATCTTCTGTGATGATTTCACCTTTCAGCGCGGCCATTACCGCCGCCGCCGCCAGGCGGGTGGGCGGGGGAGGCTTCCGTTCCGGCGGCGATCGAACGGGACGGGGGAGGGTTTTTGGAATAGAAAGGGTGTGTTTGGGAGCGGGGGCCGGGGCCGGGGCGGGGCGGGGGCGGAGGACGGGAGGAGTCGGGGAGATGAGCCGTGAAGTGGGGATGCGGAAAGAAAGACGGGAGGTTAGGAATTCACTGTTCCTTCCTTCCTGGCAATTCGAACAGTCATAATGGTAAAATTGCAATCCTAAAGTAGTAGAGGGAAATGTGTTATCTCCAGTTAATTTTGGAATATACTCGATCCTGATTGAGTATTTCTCCCCTATTCACGCCTGGAATTTTTGCAGGTGAAGTCAAAAAAAAAAACTCTAGGTGTCGCATAACGCTGAAAATATAGTCGTGTTAATAGTTCAAAATATATATATATATAGTCGTGTTAATAAGATATGTGGCTTCATCTCCGGTGGTTGAGAGGTAAAATGATTGTCTTTTAAAAGAACACCTATTGTGATTTCACATTTTTCTGAAGATCTTTCATCATAAAGATGTACCTATATTATCTGTACCACATACAATGAAATCAAAAATAATCACCGAGAGTTATATGCCTTAAAGAAAATCTACCTACTGTATCACAATTTTTTTTTTGTCTCGCGGACTCTTCGTTTCACTTTTAAAACTTGTTCCATAAAAAGTATTTAGGCCACTCCAAACCCAGACTCTACGTAGTTTCTATATGAATTAAATGAGTTTGCCAAGTAAGCAAAAATCTGATGTGGCACCTAATTAAATGGGAAAGAGTTGAAAATGTGAAGAAACCGAGTCTTAACAAGAAACGACGTCTTCGCTTCTATCGAGGGCATACTCGGCTTCGTTCCGATCCCATGCGGCCGTTCGAGACCTCGCGGTCTCGCTCGCCGCGTCTGCAAAAACGAAGCTCACTGCCTCTGCCTTGTCCGGTGCGCCATGGCTGCCCCGTCCCGGCTCACCGCGACCGCACAGCACGCTCCGGCTCACCACACCAGCGGTGGAGCTCAAGCGCAGCCGTCCGGCGCCGTTGCTCACCTTGCAGACCTCCAGCACGTCCGCCGTCGGCCCGCGTACTCGCCGCAGCCGTACGCTCCCGTACTCCATGCCGTCGTCGTCGCTGTTCCTCTCCTGACCGCCCGCGTGCTCGCTGATCCTGCTCCTGCCGTCGCCAGGTCTCCCACACGCGTGTTCTCCAGGTCTTGCCCGCGCTCTCACCGTCGTCGCTGCCAATTTTGCAGACGTACACCAACCACCCGGCCTCCCGTACCAGGTAAACGCTGTTGTCGCCGCCAATTTTGTGAGGGCGCCCACCTCAGAAGTTGAGGTTGCAAACGGCCTGCACGAGAGCATTGTGGCTATGGAGGATGGCAGATGGGGCGATGAAGCATGCTGTGAGAGCTGGAGCAGGATGGAGCTGGCAGCCGCCCCCATGTTCTCTGTCCCGTTCGTGCAGAAGGTATGCTTCTTTGCTTCCATGATGGTTTGCTTTATGCCTATCTCAAAGTTTCTTATCGCGGTTTCAGAAATTTGTGGTCCTTTCATGTTTAGAAAAACTCAAGCAAGAGTCTCGGTTTGTTTATCGAGAAAACATCGACAGGTTCAATAATTCAGTGAGGGAAAGAACGAAACAGAACAACAGATAGAGCAAAGAACAATATGGGAAGTTTTGTATGCTAATGCTTGTACTATTTAATTCAACCGTTGGCGATATTGTTGAAAATTGTAGAGAGGAGCACATGGTAGAAATGCCACAGCTGATCACCCTTTTTTTGTTTAGTAATAAATGTCTTTATCTATAGAAACTACTATTATAAATTTTGCATTGGGGATAATAGTTTCTTGTGTTAGAGTTTTGAACTCATGGACTCTATAGGTAGAGTCTGGGTTGTGAGTGCCTTTATATGGCTTTTAGACCAACCAACAAAAATCCTCGTAATGCCTCATTTACTTTGTAGCAGCGTGAACCATTTGTCCCAAGGAAGCAACACGATCACAGACAGTGAAAGAACCAATCAAAACAAAGAAACAACAGAAGAAGGAACCGTTGGATGTTTCAATGGTCCACAAAACAAACATTGGACAAAGTATTGTATCAAATGGTAAGTTGCTAGTCAAGTCAAAGGTAGCCGTCAGATGGTCCGATGGCCCTCTTTGTATTAACGTTGGGTGAATTCTAAGGAGAAGTCTTGGAAGTCAAAGACAATGAAGCAGCACATTTCTGTGCCAAACTGACCTTAGTGTCGAACTGGGAGAGTTTCCGGGCGGAAGCCTCCCTATTAGGTCTTTTGGGATTGCTGAAGCTGGCTGTAATCCTGCTTCCAATTAATTTAATCGATGATTCTCGCTAAAAAAAAGTAGCACATGTGATTAGTGCTAGGCGCATAGAACAGTGAGTGTGAGGTGTGCATGACTTGTGAGCATACTCTTGAGAATCAAGTGTACGAAAGATGTGTCTGTCGGGACCTTGGAGCCTTGAGGGCTCTTCGACAAGTCTTCAATCCTTATGCTTGGTGTTATAACTGGTCATTTTCGGGCCGGGTCGGGTCGGATTTGGGCCGAGTCAGAAAAAACTTGATTATTTCGGACTGAGAAAATTCTGACCATGACCATCCCATTGGACACATCGGGTCTCAATTTTCGGGCTGCGCCCAGGCCGGGCCCGGACATGAGCTCGTCATCCATGCGTTTTACAGTCTAAAATAGCTAAAAACAACATTTTAGGTCAGACTCGGGCCAAGATTTTTTTGCGGGCTGCAATTTCTGTGACCAGGCCCGTCCAGTAAGGTCCGTGCGGGCTCGGGCTCGGGCTGGGCTAAAAATGCTCATATATACTTGGTGTGAAACAACTCGACGACTGTGTAGGGAACGTGAAAACTGTCAACTAGGGTTCAAATCCTAGTGCTCGTATCTTTTTTTTGAAATTTTCTCAGAATTTATCGAATTCTCGTCGACAATGAGGTGCCAATTGTGACTTTGGCAGATCTGTTGGGTGCCCAGTCATTCGGAGGTGCTCATAAAAGTAGGATTTGTGTACATGTGTTCATATGTGTGAGTATGTGTGCATGTTGTAATTGTATCCGTTGTAATTTAAAATAAAATTATCTTGCAAATTGGACCCGACCAAAGAAGATACAAAAGTTTGTATGTGAGGTAGGGCCAAGAGCCTAAGATTATTTATTCAAGTTCGGCCTACGTGCGGTTGGACCTATCCGATGTGCTCTAGCCGCCGCACTCTGCTAATCAGCCTGTTCGTTTGGCCACTGGTGGTGGTACGTCTTAATTTGTTCGAGTGAAAGATCTTCTTTGGCTACCATTTTTGGTATTTGTTATTACGGTTGGTTTGTTACGGAGAAAAATCTTTATTTTAGTGGCTGATAAGCCAAACGAACAAGGCGAATGTGTCCTTCGATCGATCACAAAGAAAAGCTATAACTACTACCAAAGGTCTGCTTGTCGCAGTACAATTGTATATTGACTTGACCGGGTCAATCTGTAACCACATAGTCCCTCTGTCCCAATTGCATGGTTGTTAGGATTTCGTGTCCGAGACTCATTTCAATGTGCCCCAGTGTCTATGATTCGGGGACAGATGAGTACAAACAACAAGGCAGGGATTCTCTAACATGCTTCAGAGAAGTCACAAGTGACTTTCACCCTCTCGGATGTCGTCCATCCTGCATCCCACGGCTGCTGCAGATTTTGATTTTATCAATGCACAACAAGACAACCCAACTCTAGCTATTGGCCCAAATAAGACCCAGTTCGAGGTCTGGCAGTCAGCAGCGCAATCACCTCGCGCCGACGCCGCCGTTGGCGAGAGAGACGGACGACCGGCGACGAAGCCGAAGCTCGCCGGAGCCGCCGTCCCACCGCGCGCCGCCACGAGTCCGAGCACCATCCCGCGCCTACTCCTCGCCTCCTCCGCCACACACCGACGCGAATCGAGCCAAGGCGTGAGGGGCACGGCCATGGCCGCTGGGAGCTCCGTGCTCCTCCCTTTGTTGTCGTCGTCCACCAACGTAGACGGAGGGGAGCAGCACCGCTCGTCATCGTCGAATTTTCTCGCGCGCGCCAGATCTCACCGCCGTCGAATGTCCACGTGCGCGCCGGCCCGCTGCTCCGCGCCTGTCGGCCATGGTCGCAGTTGGGAGGAAAAAGGGGCGCGTCGCTGAGGAGCTCCCCACGGTTGAGAGGAAGAGCAAGGGTGCTCCCCGCTGTCCCTCCGCCGTCGCGCTGGCCCTTAAGCCGTCAAAACCGCCGCGCTGGTCTCCCACCTCCGCCACCGACCGTCACTGTCGGTCCGCCAGCTCTGGCGCGCGCAAATCAAAGACCGCTCAGCCCTGTGACGCGGTTGAGCTGTCAGTGTGCGGCAGAGGAGGCGACGCACAAGCGTGGGCTGGTGCTCGGACTCGTGATAGCACGCGGTGGGACGACGGCTCCGGCGAGCTTCGGCTTCGTCGCCGGTCGTCCGTCTCTCTCGCCAACGGCGGCGCCAGCGCTAGGTGATTGGGGCTGCTGACTGGCAGACCTCGAACGGGGCCTTATTTGGGCCAATAGCTAAAGTCGGGTTGTCTCACTGTGCCTTGACGAAATCAAAATCTTCAGCAGTCGTGGGATGGAGGATGGACGGCATCTGAGAGAGCGAAAGTCACTTGTGACTTCTCTAAAGCATGTTAGAAAATCCCTGCCGCAAACAACAACACTGGGTAGAGCCGTAGAGGCTGGATCTTGCCATCTAGCTAGGCATCTGCTTCGACTATTTGATTTTTGAAACATGCTCCGCATATCAGGTCAGCGCGCACGCATCCTACCTTACCTGCGACATGGAGGCTAGCAGCGACTTCGCCGCAAGTGTGCCTCTCCGGACTCCAGGTCCAGGGTGGCAGCCAGGCACGCAGCTCAAGTTGCACACAAAAGAATCCCACGACCACGAGAGCGTAGTCTCGGGTGCCGCACTACACCTACACTTGGTCACTAGTTTAAGCAGATTTTGTGGCAAGGTGTGCGTGGTGGTGAGTTTTTGGCGTGGAAAAGATGACCTAATGTGCATGTCCTAACCCTACCACTCGATCATTCGCACATCCCCTGCGTGTTGTGCCACATCAGCTCTAGTTTGGCCTTGCCTGCAGAGCTCCCAGTGCCGAACTTTTGACTCGCGTGCACACGCATTCGTCATGTGATCACTACACAGGTACTGTTAGCCAGACTCATGTCAGTCCAGATATCCCCAAAAGAAAAACGAAGTGCTGGTGTGGAATGTGATGGTACACGGTCCTCTGGGAGAAAGGGATCTGGTGATAAGCTCATTGTCCTCACGCACAAATTTCTGCTGAGTGGGTGTGAACGAGCCGAGGTGGCACGACTGCTACTTGTGTTTTGTGATGAAACGTCGACGACGTGTATGTATGTGGCCGGAACTGGACTTGCATTGGGCCTCGTTCGATTGCTTGGAGTCGGTTCCCGTGCCTGACACGATCCTGGCTGGGATCGAGTGGATCTACTCCTTCTAGGTCCGTTGCAATCCACTTTCTGCTTTCATTCCAGCACAAAGAAACATCGGTTCGGTTGGACCAGGAACAAATCGAATGATCCAACCAAAGACTATCAGCCTATCAACTAGTTGTTGCATCTTTCAAAAGTGGACAGAGTATTCATCACCCCAGGCAAAACCATGCTCGCTTCACCAATTCTAAGGAGACACCAACAATCAGATTTTGCACACAGAAAGACAGTTTTCTGTCCTTGCAAATGTGATCTATGACCTAGACAGGGTAAAGCACGAGTAAATCACCTATGCAAGCACATGACGGTGCCGGCGAGCCATGTGTTGATGTAGTTCGGGTAGAAGACAGGCAGCAGCTCGCTGGGGAACCCGGCGTCTGGCCAACGCCGACATTCCCAATGCCTAGAGTGTCGTCGGGATGCCCCGCGTCCGCGCAGGGAGGTCGCCGGCGTGCCGCTGCGGGGAGCTCGCCGGTCTCGCGCTGCAATCTGCCGGGTGTCCCGCACGGGGAGCTCGCCGAGCGCGCCACCGCGTGCTCTCGCACGAGAAGGTCGTCGAGGCGCGTCTGGGAGGATGGTCCATGGTCGGCTTCGTGGCATCGCGCACGACCGCCGTGCAGTACAACGCCCCGACCGCAGCGTCCATGTCTCTCGCGACAACAACTCCCCGTCGGGGAGGGAGCCGAGCCGAACATCCCCGCCACGGTCTCCACTCGTCGAGGAAGCAGCCTCAGCGCCGCCGCCTTGCTGCCTCCCACGCCGCCGCTCGCGCCGCCAGCCCCGTGCGTGTGCGCCTCTCGGCTCGCTCGGAATGGATGTCCCGAGTTGGGGATGGATTCCAGGCCTTGAGGAGACAAATTGACCAATACAAACCTGCTTCATTGTTTGGCCTGTTTTGCCGCCGGTCCAAAACGAACAACGACTTTCCTTGCGGGCTGGTTTCATTCCGTTGGAAAAAAAGACAGGTGGAATGGGTCCTTCCGGGAAAAACGAACGGGGTCTTATTATTTGGTTGTTCCATTCAGATTCAGAATACTAAAAGAAGGCGTGCGCGCTGCCCACCTGACCTGACGGACCTTTGCTTCTCCCTCTGGGTCCGCCGCCTCGGCACACGTCCCTCTCCGCCGTGTATTCCTCGTTGCATACTGTAGGTTCGGCGCACGCGTCGACGTCGTCTTGTTCTTTGCGGCTACGATCGGCACAGATCATCGGCTAGCTGTCGGTGCTCGACTGATAAATTTGACGGAGAGCGGGCGCGGATTGGACGGTTCGTAGGAACACATCATCCTACGTAATTCTTTTTATTTGGGGTCGCCAAATTGAACTATACGTCTGCTACTTTTAAAAAAAACGTCTGCTGCTTTTTATACGCATATACTCTCACCGTCCCTAAATATAAGCATTCTTCGGTTTCCGGGATGCACGTTTGACTATTCGTCTTATTCAAAAAATCTGTAACAATGTAAAAATAGTTATGATATACTCGCAATATATATGATGATAAAACATGTCGTAACAAAATAAATAATATTTTCATAAATTTTTTGAATGAGACGAATGGTCATATGTGATCAGCAAAAGTCAACAAATCTACATTTATAGATAGATGGAGTACAAAGATGAAGTTGAGGTTTTGTAAAGGATGGAAGATTTTATATGAAATGAAGTACATTTGTTCGGAAAAAAATTGGAGCGCGATCAATAAAGAATGCCTTGGTTGACAATTCGACATGCATGCCAGTGGAGTGGAGCACCAGAGGTGCTGTCAGCTAGCACAGCACCACACTTGTCCAGTGTTTCATATATACTTAAATCGTCCCTTGGCTTAGAGCTACATATAGTATGGTGCTATTGCAAAGCCCATGGTTTCCAGCCTTACGCAAGGTGATGGCAATGGTGATGGCATCCGAGAGAAAAAGATACCGGTTGGTACGCGTGGGGAGAACGTGGAGCCGGGCAAAGAATCCCATGGGCATTGCGCGTTGCCGCATTGGGCAGGCAACAACCTGCCTGATCCAGTGATCCTGATGCCCTCATCTCATCAGGAGGATGCAGGAACGAACAAAATGGATCGGCGGCCGGGGTTGACCTAGTTTCCATCCGCACGCGTTGTCCGATTTGCTTCCAGCTCTAGTCCTGGGAACCCGGCACCCCCGGGCGGCGGGGGTCACCTCAGCTGGCAAAGAACTTATCGCCCACCATGCGGCCAGATTTTCTGCCGAACAAACCAGCCACCAAAGAACCAAATGGCCAAGAAGATTTTCTCTCTCCGAACAAACCAAAGACCAAATACCATCGCCCACCACCGACCGAACAGGGTGTATGCGGCGGCGGCCTGCGGCCTGCGGGCCACGCCCAGAAAATGGGTCGGGGACGAGCGGTTCCCTCTGGAGTCTCTCTCTCCCGCCGCCCCGGGACGCGTTTTTTTGCACTGGCACGCAACGCAGCCCTCCCTCTCTGTGCTCTAACCGCGAGGGGTGGTGGCGCTGGACGCCGGCCGCGGCGCCCCACCACCGGAACCGATCGATGGCTGGCCGCCGCCGTCCACCGTGTCGCCGCCCGCCACCTGGGCTCCACTCCACCGACCGGCGGGGCAGGGCGGCAAATTTGTCTAGCGCGGCCGCAAGGGTCCGCGGGCCGCCCTCTGTCCGACCACGCGGCGGCCCGCTGCGCACCCTGCCATAGTGCGATGCCCGCTTTTGTTTCCTCCGTTGTTGCTAGCCGTTTGCTAAAATGAAATTGTTCCCCTCTCAGCAGCTCGGGTGCTTTGTACCTGCAGCTTTGGCGCCCCCTTCCTTCGTGCATGCACGAATCGTTGTTCACATGCCGGTGGTGTAGCTGCTACTAGTAGCATAAACAAAACGCGGACAGGTATCCAATCACAATCATCAGCTCGATACGCTATTTCATTTTTTTTTATATACACGCCAAGGCAGGGAATCGCGTAAAGCTTCTCATGCATCGTCGTCGATTCAAAAATGAGTCCTCCCGGCGAAAGTTCGGGGCGACGTGGATGAATGTGGGGGAATGTTTGTGTTCTCTAGTTGCGAAGTATTGGAATCAGAGTGGTTCTCTTGGGTCTTTTTGGGTCAATGCACTCCTACTAATGGTGACACGTCTTTTTGGTGAAGAGAGAACCAGCTGTGTGACATGCTTTGAAAAGGCTCTGGAAATTTTGTCTTCCTTTTCACATTATGTATCGGTGCATCGTATGAAGGTGATGCTATATATAAATTCCTGTCTTGATTCGGTGGTAGGCAGTGCAATGGTTGCAGCTTTTTAATCTGACTGAGGCGTACTAAACCGAAACGAGACGTTGAACAAACAATATGCAAGCCTCGTTTATGCCTGCAAATTTACATTTTTGTAAAGAAATTTTGCGCTGTGGTACCTTGTCGAATGGATCACAATTCGGTGTTCGCATCCGGGCGACTTGCTCCAGTTTTTTAGTAGTACCATTAGTATCTTCCGAACAATAATCTTCCGCGCATAGGTAACGGTAATTTCAAATTTAGAAGGTATTGGTTGGCACGTGGCATGCTGCGGTCTGTTGATGATATATATATACATATATATACATGTATATATATGTGTATATATATATATGTATATATATATATGTGTGTGTGTATATATATATATATATATATATATATATATATATATATATATATATATATATATATGCTGATACGATGCGGTGGGAAATATCTAGTGGATGATTTTCGGTTAGACTTGTCACCACAGTGTCTCTTTTAAACCAGAGCGTGCTAGTCTAGACTTCACGACGTCTCTTTCAGCGCAGAGCGTACTGCATGGGCAAGGAAGGGATCAGGTCGCACGTCACGCGCCGAACAACCCGAAATGCACTGGGATCCAGGATGTCACACCGTCACAGCTATCACAGGAGAAAGAACGAGCACACTTCAGTCAACTTTCAAAGAATCCAGTATATATATTCGCACTCCTCTTGGAAGTTACTGTGATTTTTTTCACTTTACTATGGCATTGTAACCGCTAACTAAACTGAGTGATACCTTAATAAACAGCCTGTTCGCTTGGCTTATCACTACCAAACCAAAGAAGATTTTTTTCTCTCACAACAAATCAATGCACCAAGAATCACCAAAGTAAGATTTCTCTCGAAACAAACCAAGACTACCATCACCACCGTACCAAACGAACGATCGAAAAATTATTGCATCTGTAAAAGAAATGTAAAAAAAGGTTAGGCTACACCATCAACCTTTTTTCCCTCTAGAAAAGAACAACCCAAACCAATTGTCAATGTCTTCTTTGGGAAAAATAATAAAATAGCATATTTGAATATGTGTTTTGGACTACCGGAGTACCGGTTCAAGATCACCATTTTTATAAAATCCACCCCCACCCCAAAATTCCTCCTTTAAGTATAGCGAAAGTGTAGATGAGTAAACTATGTTTTAATTTGAGACTTTGTAAGGTGGTAGTGGATATCATAATAAAAATTTAAAATATTTGATGAAATTTTCATCATTAATTGTTATATAATTGTGTATCTTAATGATAAAATTCATTATTAAAATTATTAAACATCTTACCCTATCAAAATAGTGATGAAAAATTCGTGATATATTTTTAAACATATCTTTTGTTGTCTAAACAAAAAGAATATGTTAAGAGATAAATTGAATCAAATGGCTCAGTTTAGGGATAAATCAAAAATAAATTAAAAGGAATATCTAGACTTTAATTATACTTGAGGAAAGTAATTTGATTCTTTTTACAAAATCATGTTTGTTTAATGTCAACTCATGTGGCCATTACTCACACACCAAAATGATTGTCAGGAACAACAAACAAAATTACAACTCCATATCCACAAGCCAAACCGTTGTAAAAAACACATTGTAATCTAACAACACCGGCAGTAAAAGCCACCAAAATCCAAAGATGCCCCGACGGGGTCCCATCTCACCTCAAACGAACGAGGCTGAACGAGGCTGTTCGGCTAGCTTATCTCGACTTATTTTGACTTATTTTCTCTCACAGAATATTATTTATTCTACCAACCGAACGGCCTCGAAAACACTGCGAGGCTGGACGACCCATTTTTAAAATCCAGACTCCACGTAGCTCACCACAAATCCGCAGCCATCACCATCAGTGCGCATCCTCCTCTCGGACAATTTTTTAATTCTAACCTTTTTTAATTTATTTTTCAAAATAACCCCTATGGATTTTTTTTTGCACGCGGTGACCCCTTTGGCCGCGCCTGGCGGCGTGGCGCGGCAGCTCTGCCACGTTGGCCGGCCGCGCGCGCGCGCGCCCGGGCGTGGGCCCGGCCTTGCCGCGCCACATGCGTCGGCGCGGCGGGCGCCGCCGCGCCACCCCGCATGGCGCGGCGGCATGAAAACATGAGGGCCCGCGCGGCCCCCTTCTTCCTCCTCCTCTCCCCCCTTTCTTCTCCCCCGGCCCCGAGCCGCGCCGCCCGCCCGGTGCCGCCGCCGCCGCCCGCCGCCGCCCCCCCCCCCCAATCCGGCCCCAAATCGGTGGATTTGGGGTGGGAAAAGTGGGGGGAATTCGTTCCCCGCGTCCTTGTGAAGGTATTGACCTACTTCTCTCCCTCTTTTACCGTTGCATTGTGTAGATCGGAGTAGATGTTTGTGACCTAGGGTTAGGTATAGAAATCTGAAATTTAGACGAAATGCAATTAGTTTTAATGTAAATGATGATTAGTTCATACGCACTAGTGTCTCTGCCTGTGTTATTGACGTGTAGAACATGTTGCATGAATCGAAATGATATTATTGATGTCAAATGTTTAGGGTAGTTGATAATGGGTGTAGCTATTATATGGATGCACGTTTATTAGGGGGAATACCTAACAATTTTGTTGAATAACAGAATATGCATAATGTGTGCATGCATTTATATATATATATATATATATATATATATATATATATATATATATATATATATATATATATATATATAACTAATCGAGATGGATATAATTTTTGTTGAACACAATTCTAATTTTGCATGTATATTTATAATAATCATCTATTCTAGTACTATGTACTTATGAAACAAGTTAGTTCATGAAGTTCTTTAAATTTTGTAGATGGACTGTTTAGTTTGCATGTTTCATGGGAGCGTAGTTAAAGAAAATGGAGAGTTTGAGAATATGACAGAGTTAGTAGAAACATTTGATGGTCCGCCAAGCTTTAAGGATGTAGTTGATTGTGCAATGGTCAACTATGGAGTTGGAATGCATGAGTTGACATTTAGAGGTCGTTTTGATTGTGGGAAGGCTAGAGCTCATTATGTGTTGATGAGCTTGTCAAGTGAAGAAAATTGGAATCGGTATAAGAAGGTAGTTGGTCAAGCTAATGTGTCATGTCTGGAGGTTGTGATAGATATTACTCGTGGGCCTAGTGGTAATGTTAACATGAATGAGGAAGTGCCATTTGAGGTTCTAAAAGGTACACAAGAGTCTACAATTTTAGAGGAGGACTTTGGTTGTAGGGAACCTAGTCGGGATGTTGGGATGGTGAATGATGATTTTCCCAATGATTGTTTTGAGCAGGAGGAAGAAACCATGGAAGATGATGATATACCTGACAGCTCTGAAGAAGGTGATTCTGAAGATGAGTCTGATGAGGAGCATGCGGAAGAGCAAAATGATGCCAATGCACATGCGGCTGAAGCACTCCTTGGTTTAAGTGAGGTTAACTTGGATGGTGTTCAACATGATTATGTTGCAGGACCCTCGGTGAACCATAGAACTTTTGAAAGGGAAGTGCACATAAGTAGGCCGCCAGTGAACACTAGAAATGGTGAAAGTGAAGAACACGTACCTAGGTTCCCGGACAACACTAGAATTGGTGAGAGTGCTGAACACTACACCCAAGCTCAGTACCAATTTGGAATCCCTTCTGTTCGCAATGACAGAGACTTGAGTAGGATCGATAGAGCCATTTGTGATTCTACTAGGTTGTTCACAGAAGGAATAATTTTTACCAGTGAGCCTGAGATACATGAGAAAATGATGTTTGACTCCCTGGATGAACTTAAGTTTTTCTTGGCTAACTATGCAGTGAAGCATTATGGGCCTTTCACTGTGGTCCATTCGGACAGGAATCTTAGGTATGAAGTAATGTGCAAACAAGGGTGCATGTGGTGTGTATGGGCACGGCTGCAGAGAGGGACAAAGAAATGGAAGATTACAAAGGTTGTGGGACCTCACACATGTCGTTCGAGTCAGGTGAAGGGAGTTCACGCACAACTGACTGCAAGTTACATTGGAAGGTGTATCTTAGGCGTTGTTCGTGAGAATAGTGAGGTGACGGCCAGCAATTTGATAGAGCAGATATTGATGTTTGCTGGATATCGTGTGAAGTATTCTAAGGCATGGCGGGCTAAACAACATGCAATTGCCTTGCTATGGGGCGATTGGAAAGAGTCATATGCGAAAATTCCAAGGGTCTTGAGAGCCATGAACCACTTCAATCCTGGGGTTAAATGGTTCCCTTACATGACCGGTTCTCGTGTTCTCGACGGTTGTGTTTTGAAGACCGTCCTTCTACGTGTTTTTTGGTGCTTTCCACAATGTAAAGTGGCTTTCCAACACTGTCGTCCGGTGATACTTGTAGATGGAACCTTCTTGACCGGCAAGTACAGAGGTACACTCATGATGGCAGTTGCTGTAGATCCTAAACAACAACTTGTGCCTTTAGGTTTTGCCTTGGCGGAGAGTGAGAATGACGACAGTTGGTCATGGTTCATGAGGCTCCTTCGCATTAACATACTTGGTCCAACGCGACAGGTATGTATGATCTCAGATCGGCACCATGGTCTCATCAAATGTGCGAGCGACCACCTGGATGGGTATCAACCACTTGTTCATCGATGGTGCATTAGGCACTTTGCCGCCAATTTGTGGCGTCGTCAAAAGAACAAGGAGGTAATAGGACAGTTCAAGTTGCTGGCATCAGTACATACAGAGGACAAATTTAAGGAAGTGCACAAAGACTTAGTTAAGAACTTGAACAAGGAAGCTAAAGATTGGTTGGAGTATGAAATGGAGGATAAGGACAAATGGGCTCAAGCATATGATGCCGGGGGTATGCGTTAGGGTATCTTGACAACAAACTATTCTGAAAGTGTCAACAACATATTTAAAGGAACAAGAAGTAGACCCGTCGCGGGGATCATTGAATACTCATTTGAAAAATGCAATGAATACTTTGTGAAAAGATGGCGGAATGCACGTGATTTGTTGGATAATGGGGGTAGAATTGGATCCTTTGCAGATGAGATAATGTATGCTGCTGCTTTAAGATCTGTGAACCAACATGCAGAAGCATACGGTCCAGACAGAATGATTTATTCTATTCGAGGTTCCTCTACTACTAATGTTGGAGGGGAGAGTCATGGCGGTCGACACTATAGGGTGGACCTCCGGGCCGGTACTTGCACCTGTAACGGTCCTCAATTGTTGCATCTTCCTTGTTCTCACTTGATGACAGCTTGCAATGCTAGAGGTCTAGATTATGAAAATGCCATGTACATGTCTCCTTTGTTCTTTAGAGAACACACCATTAAGATTTGGGAATCCATCTTTGAGTCGTACCTTGATCCGTCACAATGGCCTGAATATGATGGCCCAGAGTACGTGCCACTGCCGTCTTTGAAGAAATTGAAAAAGGGTAGGAGGCAAAAGAAGCGTTTGAAAGGGGACATGGACGCGTGTCAAGGAAGGTTTGCCGCTGATTATGATATGGGTGATTTTGAAGCTGATGCAGACAAGATGACGTATCTTTGCTCAAAATGTCACAAAGAAATTAAAAACTGCAAGTGTCGGAAAAGAAAATCGAAGGGCAAGAAAAAAGCAACGGGGACAAATAGAAGGATGGGTGCTTCCAACTCGAGGGTAGGTGTCATGGTAGTATGTTAGTAGGTGAAAAATTATGAAATTTTGTATGCAAGTTAAATAATTTTATATTTGTATATAATTACCTTCAATTTTTTATCGTTGTTACTAACTACAAGTAAATTTTTTCAGGATGGCACACCCAGTGTACCCGCTCCTTGAGGCTGCATATGATGGCAGCCATCGTGCACACCTTCTGGCCGACCTTCACGAGGTATTACAAAAGCCTGAACTTAAGATCCAAATTTATTAGTTATTGTATCTCCTAGTTGTGTTTAATATGTAATAGTGTTAATATGTGAGCTAAGCATATTTCTTGCATTTTGAGGACTACACATTGCTAATGTTGTAATTATTGAATTTTATTGTTTTTCAGGACTTGAACCCGTTGAGGGTGCGAGAGCACTTTCCACTTCCTTGGGACGAGAGATACGCCCCGTACTTGGCTAGAGCGAGGTTCTTGGACATTGCTTTGGTCGTGGTTCGTGAGTTGCCTGTGATGGACGGGCCGTTGTTGTCGGCCTTGGTGGATCGATGGCGTCCGGAGACCCACTCTTTCCACCTACCGTGCGGAGAGATGACAGTCAGCTTGCAGGATACCGCCATGATCCTTGGTCTTCCACTTGAGGGGCTGCCAGTGAGTGGGATCATTCAGAGTGCTGGTTGACGTGACATGGTTGAGTTGCACATTGGGGTGATACCACTAGATGCTGATGAGGGGGATGCGTCGAAGAAGACCTCCGGAGTGAACACAGTTTGGTTGAGGCAGCACTTCACCGTATGCCCCCAGGGAGCTCCTCAGGCTGTTGTAGAGAGGCACGCACGTGTATGACTTTGGCACTTTGTTGCCACGTTCCTGCTACCAGATGTTGCGGGTAACACTGTTTCTTGGATGGTTCTGCCACTTTTGGGTCAGGATTGGGACAATATCCGTGGCTACAGTTGGGGTTCGGCGGTTTTGGCATGGCTGTATAGGCAGCTATGTGATGCCTGTAGGCGGAGTGGACGGGACGCGAACCTTGGTGGATGCGCTTACCTCCTGCAGATTTGGATTTGGGAGCGTCTTCCAGTAGGCCGACCACACCGCGGGCCAGTTGAGGTAGATACAAATCTTTTGTTCTTTATTCATGCAGACTTATATTCATGAATTATTAATCTTTCAAATTTTGGTTATATTTTGCAGGCTTGGAATCGGCAGGATTCTCGACCCACTTTTGGGTTTGTGTGGAAGACAGCGACAGCGGTACGTGGTCCTCCGGAAGGAGGTACAAGTTCTACACAAACGAGTTGGACTGTCTTACTCAGGCACAGGTACAAACCCATGTCCACTAGTTCGTGTTCAATTTGTAAATTTTGGTTCATCACATTTTCTCTAAACATGTTGTATGTTTGTAGGTTGAGTGGCTACCGTACGCCCGCGACTTTCCTCAACACGTCCAGTTCTCACCCATGTGTTACAGAGACAGGCTTCTGTGGAGGTCAACAGTGCCACTCATCATCTACTATGTTGTCGAGTGGCATTTGCCAAACAGGGTGCTACGCCAGTTTGGGAGGCTTCAGCCTTCGCCTCCAGAGCGTGTGTCCACCGTTCCAGCCTTGCACAAGTAAGAAACCAACTCGATACATTTTTCATTATTCTCATATGACATAAGTTGCTTTGTAAATAATGTGACAAGCAATTTTGGTATTTCAGGGTGAACAAGCAAAAAATATACAAGGAGAATGATTGGACGGTGAAGCATGCTAGGTACTTGGACCTTTGGAACAATCGCCAGAGGATGGATCCCGAAGATGGTCCTGGTTGGCGTCCTGGACCACATAGAGAGTACATGAGGTGGTACCATACCTCTACAAGAACCAAGATCAAGCCAGCTTTGACGGATGAGCACATTGAAGATGCCCCCTCAGACTCCGACGACGACATAGCGGATGAGTACGACACCCTGACACGTGTGGGCACACAGCCAGAGCGAGCACCTTTGCACGATTACTTGGTAAATTTATCCCAAGCCAATGTTGTTTGATCACTCTGATTTCTAATAATTTGTATCTATAATAAGATTTTTTTGTAGGGACAACAACTTGCAAGGCTTGCAAATGAGGCAGGAGTGGCCATGGAACATGCAAGTGCTTCCGAAGGTGGAGCCCTACGCAACTTTGCAGAGGTAGTATTAGTTTTCAAAAATTGAATGCTTAAGTTTATCCATATTTTGAATATGTCTTCAATTTGTACCAATTGCATGTTGCAGAGGGTCCAGAGGAGCTGCAGGTGTATGGCAATGAAGTTGAACTGCATAGCGGCTCCAGATGTTGTCCACGGCGGCAATGTTCAGGCCACTTCTTCAGGATCCCGCCGTACTCCAGTTCACCATGGGGCTAGAAGCTCGACAAGGACCCCATCTCGAAGCACCGCTCGCACCGCGTCGGCATCAGCAGGTTGTGTTGTTGCTAGTGGTAGCCGTGGTCGTGGTAAGGAAATCGCCACCCCTGAGCCCAGTGATGAGGACGATGGAGACTCCTCCTCCTCACCGGCAGCTGCTAGTGAGAGTGGAGACCCCACGTACGTCTCAGAGATTCTGATGGACGTACTGTTTGATGCCCCACCCGCTACTCAAACACAAGGAGAGTCGACGAGTCAGGTAATGAAACTAAAAATTTCCTTCTAAGTCGGCATTTGATAATACCTTGCTCTTATATAGTGTTGTGTCCAATTTTTGCAGCCTCGCCCACCTCCTGCGAAGAAAACCCTCGGCCGTCGTCCACGTAGGCCCGCTGAAGTTGGGAGTGCCAATGTCTTAGACACAGAATCGGGGAGGGAACGCCGAGCTAAACAAATTTTCAGCCCCGAGGACCAAATCCGCCGCCGTCGTTGATCCTATGGACCATATCTGATGTTTGTGTGGGCCGGACTATGTCGGAGGCATGTGTTGGCCTTAGGATGTTGAACTAGATGTTTGTGTGTGCCGGACTTTGTCGGAGCATGTGTTGGCCTTAGGATGTTGAACTTATGGACTTTGTGTGATGTTTGTGTGTTGGACTATGTTTGAATGTACGCACTTTGTATGAAATTATGTTTGGTGCACGGGAAGTGTCCCCATATTGGCTTCTGGATGAGTGGATCAGTTCTGTGGATTTTTTGCAGGTGCGTCGAGTTGAGAGGGCAGCAAAAACCAGAAGAAACTTCTGTTTCTGGCTGCCATCAGGATTGCCGCGCTATGCGCGTTGGCGCGACAACGTGTGCCTGCCGCACCACCCCTTTTGGCGTGGTAGTCCTGGACAACATGGTGCAGGGTGTCGCCCATTACCCAGGACTGCCGCGCCGGGCGCTGTGGCGCGGCAGAGAAACACTGACGCGCCATGCATGAAGGCACGGGAAGACGAAGCAGCCGCGCCGCTCGATTTTTGCCTCGGGTTCCACCCAGGCATACTGGTTTTTGTTAAAAATAAGCGCGACAGCCCTGCCTTGCCGCGCCATGCGCGACAGCGCGACAACGTTGCCTAGCCGCGCCGGGCGCTGTGGCGCGGCAGTGGAACACAGCCGCGCCATGCACGACGGCGCGGGAAAACTAAACAGCCGCGCCGCTCCATTTTTGCCTCGGGTTCCACCCAGGCATACTGGTTTTTGTTAAAAATAAGCGCGGCAGCCCTGTCTTGCCGCGCCATGGGGCCTGGCGCGGCAATGTTAAGCTGCTGCGCCCAGCCCTGTGGCGCAGCAGATTTAATCCACGTTTTTGTGTACATTAAGAATTTTGTTACTACGATTACATGACTTTCTTACCACTGCAAATGCCCGTATCTTCCGTCGTAGTTGCCTAGTCGAATGCCGGTGTCCGCGAATCCAATCGCACACCGATTTAGACAAATGGGGTCCACCACACCCACCTCTCTATATAAAGGAGGGTAGCCTCCACTCATCACTCACCTCCAATCCTCACAGGCAACCTCCACTCCTACCTCACCTCCATTCCTCTAGTCGTTTGAGAGTGTTGGTTGTCCGAGATGGCAAGAGGGTTTATGGATGTGAGGAGGGCCATGGAAGCCATGGAGGGGGCATACCCAAATGATCCCAATAGATCCATACTGAGTTTGAACAAGAGGTCGAAAGGCGAGATCCCCCAGAGTGCCATTGTGGCATGAATGCGGGATGCAAGGTCTCACGTGAAGATGAAACGTTTGGCAGGCGCTTTTGGTGTTGTCAAAACATCGATCAAGCTAAAAAGGAGCTTGCGGCATTGGCAGTAAGTGATACTGTTAAGTAGCATTGTACCTACTTCGTGGTGTTCATTTCTGACTTTGTATCTACGTGGCATATATTGAAGGGAAGTAGTAGATCTGTTGCTCCAAAGGTGATGAGGGTGTGCCACTTCGAGCAGTGGATCGACGACTTCATTAGTGGTCCAGATGCTGCATTTCTGGCGAGAGGGAAGAAAATCAATGGAGACCCCAGCACTGAAACTCTTGTGAAGAAGGAACTTGAGGACTTCAAGAAGTGGAGCAATGACTTCGTCAGTGGTGCATGATTGTTGTTATGTGTAACACGTGCCATTGCTTGTGTGATTTAAATTTCCTAAGGCGTGCTAGGATTAGTATTGGCACATGTGCCATGCATGTCATTGCAAACTCGTGTGATTTAAATTACCTAAGGCGTGCTAGGATTAGTATTGGCACATGTGCCATGCATGCCACTGCAAACTTGTGTGACTTAAATTCCCTGAGGCATGGTAGGATTAGTTGTGGCACATGTGCCATGCATGCCACTTTACAAACTTGTTATGTAAGAGAAATGTCTAATGAAATAGCAATGGCCACGGTGTTGACAAAACAATTTGTAGTTCTATAGACTTTTCAGTTTTTGCAGTTGAAATGATGCCTCACTGAAAAGGCTAGAGATTCCAAGGACCCTAGGGTTTCAGGAGTGCATAGATTTTTTCAGGGTGTTGTCAAATCAAATGTTGTACAGGACAACATGGCTCACTGAAAAGGCTAGGGAATCCAAGTAGGCTACTGTTTCATGACTACAAAGGCTTTTTCAGAATATTGTCAATTCAAATTTTAAAGCACACGTACATGACATAAGAGGAGCCTGGGGGCTGACATTCTTTGTAGTTGCAGCAGTAGCAACAA
The DNA here is from genome assembly GCA_947561735.1 of Cenchrus americanus. NCBI lineage: Eukaryota > Viridiplantae > Streptophyta > Magnoliopsida > Poales > Poaceae > Cenchrus > Cenchrus americanus. The sequence goes on along the minus strand of OX387244.1, from coordinate 51,748,777 downwards.
CACCTTGGAGATTAACATTATCGACTGGTGTTTTAGGTTCAGGCACATAATTGCTTGGAGTGTTGAACACACAAGGATTGCTTTGTTTAGGATGGCTTCTAACAGCAGGTTGTGATTCAGGACTCAGACCAACTTCTTCGCACAGAGCAACATATTTGCACATCTGAAAAGTCATGTTTAACAAGTAAACACTTTTGTAACCTATATATTTGTACAGAAGGCAAAACAAGAACTTTTTTTTAAAAAAATAACTACTATACCCAAGGCGTACACAATTACACTCAACAAGCCTCCTGAGTGCTGACCAAGGTCATCAAACTCCCCTCGGGACCACTACATTCCACCCAACTCGACAACCAGAACCGCTGCTTACAAAAAAGGAAGCAGCTTGTGGACATCACAAAGACAAGCAAACACACCTGCAAGAGCTACAGGAACCCCCAAGAAACAGTCACTGTAATCCAGCATTCCCCTTCTCCCAACTCTAGTAACCTCAAATCCGCCTATTTTATCTGTATCTCGACACATTTCACCCCAATTTTAAGAAAACCTAAATTCCCCCCATCTAAGCATTAAATCCTCCCGACGGACTGAATTTACCCTACCGAAAACAGTCTCAGAAACCACCTTTTTCCCCAAACGGGGCAAAATCAAGGGACAAAAAAGGATCTTTCGGAAGGAGTGGGAGGCTCACCGGGTGTGACGAGCACACGTACGTCCACCAGCCCTCCTCGTCACTCAATCGGTTAGTGCGACGAGCTTTTTCAGAGTGTTGTCAATTCAAATTTTAAAGCACGCGTACATGACATATCATGTTCATCACGATGGGGTTCTGAATTGAAAGCTGCAAATGGCATAAGGTAGTTTACACAACAATTACAACACTAATAATCTACTTGTGCGAGAACTGTCAGGATAACATAGAGCCAAAACCACTCGATTCCTGGGAAGGCATGTAGTAGTTCCCAAACGGGGGTGGAGGTGGCGGGGATGGACTTGACGGTGGACTGTTCTTCATGTGACATCTGCAGGTGCATAGCGCGTCGTCGCTAGATGGTGGATCTGGAGGAGTAAGTGCCTCCGCGACCTCATGCTTCAGCTTCTCGATGCGTCCTTCTAGGTACGTGATGTACTCTTCATATGGATGAATAGCTGGCGGATCGACCCATTGCGAGAAACCGCAGTTGTTAGGGTCATACGAGTACTGCAAGCAACAATAGTATGTTAGTTACCTAAATAAACTGATGGAAATACTCGTGGTAGTGTTCCTTACCCAGGCACGTGGACAGTGCCAAAAGCGACGACCGGAGTAGTAAAGTCCAACTCCCTCATAAACTTGCATTACACACAACTCATTGTGTATTCATCTTGGCCACTTTACTGGTTTCTTCGAATCGTACGGTCTAACATCCCGCAAAGATCGGAAATAACTCTTCTCTCTTGGTGGGAAGTACTCCTTACATTCGGGATCCTGTTCTGTCCACAAGTCGGGACCGAGAGAATTATCATCACCTGACAAGTCATCCATTGCTGGTTATTGTGAACAACAATGGTTAACTGAAGGGTGACATATATAGGGAAAGAGAAGAAGTGGTGGGCCATTCAATCCGTGGGAGAAAACACACCCTACCCCTTACCCTACTACATGTGATGTGAGTACAAGAAAACACACCCTACACCCTGCCACGGCTATATAAAGAGTGACGGCGACCGCAGTACTGCCACACCTTGCAGGCTCCTCCCTCTCCTCACGGGCTCATCTTCTATCTTAGATACGTTTCCTCTCTTTGTTAATTTAATGTAATCAGTTTAACTACTTCGAAATAATGTTCATTTTTTTAACAATAACTAGAGATGTCTACGGCTGCTGCCGGAGGGGGTGAGGATGGTAATGGTGGTGGTGATCCGAAGGGCAAAAACACAAATACAACACCTGATCTAAAGAAAATGACCACTTTTAAAAGAGGCATGCTTCGTTATCTGCAAGGAAAAACTGCAAATGCCATTGCAAGAGGAGAGGACCCCCTTGGAATGGTCTTTATGCTCCGGGTGGTCTTTACGGTCCTGCAGCAAACCCGTCTGTTCCTAATCCACCAACTAAAAAAGGTACCAAGAAGGATAAACCTTCGTCATCACATCACAAGGATGGCTAAATATTGGAACTTTGTATGAGGTCGTTGTCTTTGACCATGCGGTGTTGTAATATTTGAACTACTATTTCGTTTACATCATGCTAGTGTAATATTGTTCTAAGAAAACTAGATCCTGAATGTGTTGTAATAATGGAAGTATTATTCCTAAATTTGTTATTTTTCTAATCTCCTGCTCCATTAATAAATATGCATGCAACACAACCAAACACATTTTTTCATTGAAAAATAGTTCACTATAACACATACAACTGATTCTTAAGGACCATTCATCATCAACTACATCACATAACAAAGTTTTCACTTAATACAAAACTACCAAACACACTTGTTCATTGAAAAAAAATATTACACTGCAACACATGCAACTGACACTTGAGCACCATTCATCATCCTCCCACAATCCTCTTACCTTTTCTGTCGGCCTCTGCCTTTCTAGCCGCTTCATCCCTCGACCTATCCCTGGACCTCTCTATCAATGCCTTCCACTCCTCTTCCTTTTTCCTCTTCTTCTCACTCTTCTCCTCTGCAGTCAACGGACGTATCCCCCCGTTCTAAGAACTTCTCCCCGTTACAACGCCAATATGCCACAACTTTCTCGTAGTTGGCGTAACCAACTACAAATTCTAGCTCCACTCCAGTTTCACGAACCATCTCATCACAAATTGGACCACTTAGATCCTCCTCTTCCGGTAAGGGCACACCATATTTTGCTCTTATCTTGTTTTTAATAGTTTCAGTTTTAAACCTCCTCCCAGGTTCAGAAGTTCGTCCCAACTCTAACATTAACTCACGACAACCAAGAAATTGCTCCCAATCACAAGTCCGCCCCTCCTGCAAAATATAATACCGTATCATACAAAGTTAAATCAAAATGAAGACAACAACGACAGTAGTGCTAACTAAAGCAAAGAAGTTCACATCATGCTCACCCAAAAGTCTCCATATGCATTGCCACAAAACATTCCAAAACCGAGCTCAGATGGCACAACACCTTCCGTGGCTACTATGCCACACTTGCACCGTGAAGGTGGATAGCTAAGGCAAGGCCAAGCCTTCGTCCCGGACTCGAACTCCTTCACTTCAGATTCAGTTGGCCACTCCGATCTTGGTCAATGTATGTATTCATTGAAGTCACACCTTGGCCACCCACTCTGAAATGCAGAACAACCATTAATAGCAACGAGTCATGCACATTTATAAAACTTAAATGATAACAAGGATATGCTTTTTACTTACAACAGTCTTTAGGGAGCAACGAAAGAATGGTGTAAACTTATTTGGGGCCTCAATGTTTGGTTGTTGAAGATACGCACGCACTCCACAATCACACAATGGAGGGTTGTTAACTCGCTCAATGGCGGCCAACTGCTTCTCCTCATAAGTCATCGGTGGAGGATTCGGTGGAGGAGGAACCCATCGTTGAAACTCATGATATGACTTCAAGATATGACTCGCATACGGGAAGAGACGTATCCAAGGATCAAACTTGTCGGGCCCGTCTATCCACTGCAAAAAATAACAAGGAGCTGTCGGGGGTGGTGCTTCCCTAATCCAATAACAGTAGAATGCTCTACCTGCAGTCCTGACACACCTAGACTGTTTCACATAAGCCGGCGCACCACATAAACAATTGGGTACAGGGAGAGCTCGAGGCACAGGACCGTTTTCATCCCACTCTTCGGGAAAACTTCCTTTACCCCTAACAATGGCACAATAACGTGGGTTTTGGTGGCTCATGTCTACTAATTCTGCAACCGATGATATCAAAATGAACAATCACTTTCAACATATTGGCAACATTGTATTAAACATGTAGTAAAGCAAACCTACACTAAAGCATGTAGTAAAGCAACGTATTTTCAACATATCAATAGATGACACAATGTCTAATGAAACTTCCCAAAGCATAACTTTCAACACATCCGATATCTAACACATCACAATTTCAAATTATTGTCAAACCCTAGCTCACCTATACATGCAAAATACAACAAAATTAAGTGCTAAAACTGAGATTAAATAAGGGCAATACCTTCCAAGGATACAGGGATCGATTTCCCACACTATCCCCACCACAAATCGTCGGATACAGGGGGCGGCGGCCGGCGGCGGCGGTTCGGACAGGAGCGAGGTCGGGCCTGGGAGAGAAGAGAGGGAGGAGGAAGAAGAAAGGAGGCCGCGCGGGCCCTCTAGGACCGGGGCCGCCGCGCGCCGGTGCATGTGGCGCGGCGGGGGCGGCCCACGCCGCGCGCGCGCGCCGCGGCCGACCAACGTGGCGGCTCGCGCGCGCCGCCGCATGTGGCGCGGCAACGGCTGCCTGCCGCGCCACGCCGCCAGGCGCGGTCAAAGGGGTCACCGGGTGAAAAAAAGTTCGCCGGGGTTATTTTTAAAAATAAATTAAAAAAGGGTTAAATTAAAAAATTGTCCCCAACTCTCACCGTCCATCGTACGACGTAAACTATGAACCGGCGCTCGCTACAGGATGGTGGATGGATGAGGTTGAGAGCTCGAGCTCGATCTCCTCCCAGCGACCCGCGCAACAGTACAAACCCGCAATTCGTTCTCGGCTCGTTTGCCCCCGGAACACCACCCCGCGCGGGCTCGGCGGCCTCCTTGCTCGTGCGGGTGGTGGGGTTCGCCGCTCCTGCCGCTTGCTCCCACGGTTTCCAGTCTCCGCCAGCACCACCACCGCCCTGCACCGCGGGGCGGCGGGCGGAGGCCAGCGGTGATGGGTGCGGAGCCACTAGCGACAGCATGCACGAGAAATACCACCGGATTTCTTTAGCGTTTCCCCCCTCGCCTCTCGCCCCGCAACTCCCGATGTACTGTGCTTGCTCTTCCCAGTCCAGCTATCCCCCATAGACTTCGCACCGGACTCAGATTCGGTGACATTGCTCGGTGCCATTCTCGGTGACATTGAGTCACTGACGTGTGGGACCACTGACATGTGGGACCCACACGTCAGTGACTCAATGTCACCGAGAATGGCACCGAGCAATGTCACCGAATCTCAGTCCCTTCGCACCAACCCCTCGCACACACCAAAGAGGGAAAAAAGAAGTTTTTTTTCGTCGGAAAAGGGAGAGGGAGAGAGAAAATTATACTCCCTCCCCTGCCTCCTCTACTGTCCAACCGCGGACACCAAGGCAGCAGGTCAGGCAGGCGGGCAGGGGAGGCAAGAGGGGCACGAGCTCGGCGAAGCTGCTGAGGGAGACAAGCCAGCTGCTACTGCTGCTGCTGCATTGCACTGCATTGGGCGGGAGGGCTCGCCGCCGCCGGGGGAGACTCGGATCTTGGCGGCAACAGCTGGTGGCTGCTTCGGTCGGTGGCTGGCGCTGCGTCCATTGGAGGGCGGGCGGCCTCGGTCCAGCGCGGCGTGATCTGGCGCGCGCCGCCGACGCCGCTCGCGAGGGGAGGCCTGGATCTTGAGGCTGCCGCGAGGGACTCTGGTAGGGGGGGGGGGGGGCGCGGCGTCGGGGGTCGTCCGTCGACGCGGCGCGCTGAGCTGCCGACCTCGCGCGGCGGGCGGGAGATCTGGCCGACGGCGCGGGCCTGCAGATCCCCTGCCTGCGCGGGCACGAGTCGCTGCTGCTGTGGAGCTTCTTCCGGGCGGTGGTGCCGATGGGCTACGGGCACGTGGTGGATCCCTTCCTGCCCCCGCAGCAGCAGGCGGCGGTGGCGGTGTCGGCGTACGCCGCGCCGCAGGGGGACTACGGCCAGCCGCAAGCGCAGCCGGCTCCCCGGCCGCCGGGCTGCCCGTACTCGTCGTCCGCCTCGGCGCCGCCGGTCTCTTCCTACCATTCTTTGCCTCCGGCGACGACGCCTCCCCCGGTAAGTAGCCCACCGCCGGCGTCCCCTCCACCGGAACCATTGCCGTCATCGCCGCCGCCACCGGCACCATTGCCGCCGTCGCCGCCGCCGCCGGCATTGTCGCCTCCCCCGCCTGATGCCCCCCCACCCTCGCTTCCACCGTCGCCGTCGCCGTCCCCACCCCCGTCGCCGCCTCAAGCCCCGCCGCCCCCGCTGGCTAACGACCAACCGCGCGTTCAGCCCCGTGTTTACCCATCACCGCCACCGCCGTCACTTCCGCCGCCGCCTCCCACAGTCTCGCCGCCATCACCCGCCCCGTCCGATTCACCGTCGCCGTCGCCTGCTCCAGCTGCACGAGCTCCAACTCCCACGCATGTTGCTGCCTATTCGCCACCCCCGCCAAGAATCGCCCCTCCACCACCTCGGCACTATCACGTCAAGCCGCATGCCGCGCCGCGGTCGCCCCCGAAGCATAACTCGACCCATGCAGCTAGTGGCAGCGGCAAGAACATCGAGATATCGAGGGAGGCGGCCACGACCATTGTAGCACTTGCCGGTCTCGCTATGCTCAGCTTTATTGGCGCCACCATTTGGTTCGTCAAGAAAAAGCGTCGGCGGATAGAGCCTCCGGCTGCATTGCCCACACAACAACCAGCTCCTCCTCCACCGCCCAACTACATTCCATCTTCTGCCGGATCCTCACTAGCATCAGGTAAGAGCATAAACACTGGCATCTTTTACACATTTCCCAATTTATGACATCAAGCATATGCTAATTGTTTGTGCTTGCCAGACGGGTTCTACTTGAGGTCACCAGGGTATCCTTTCATGAGATACAGTACTGGGAGCCATGGTTATCCGTACTCGCCGGCTGACTCTGGGATTGGGCATTCCCATATGCTCTTCACGCCAGAGAATTTGGCAGCAATCACAGAAGACTTTGCAGAGGAGAACCTTTTGGGAGAAGGTGGCTTTGGGTGTGTGTTTAAGGGCATTTTGCCTGATGGTCGCCCTGTTGCTGTAAAGAAGCTCAAAATCGGGAATGGGCAAGGCGAACGCGAGTTCAAGGCCGAGGTTGATACTATCAGCAGAGTGCATCACAGACATTTGGTTTCATTAGTAGGCTATTGCATTGCGGATGGCCAGCGAATGCTTGTGTATGATTTTGTTCCCAACAATACACTTTATTACCATCTCCATGGTGAGAACATTTTTCTTTCGGTTTCTGTTGTTTCTTACTAGCCTTATTTAATCCCAACGTCATTAGCAGTCTATTTTTTCATTGCTAATATGATCATAAAACCTGGTGTCTGAAAACTGTAGTAAGTGAAGCAGCACTTGATTGGCGGACAAGGGTCAAGATTGCAGCTGGAGCAGCCCGAGGAATTGCTTACCTGCATGAAGATTGTAATATTTTTGCTAAACCATTTCTTCATAGGTCCCATATTCTTGGATAGTTTCCTTAGTATTTGTCTGTTTTTGTTCATCAGGTCATCCACGTATTATACATAGAGATATTAAATCATCCAATATTTTATTGGATAACAACTTTGAAGCTCAGGTATGCTGTTATTTGGTGTATGACTCATAAGTCTAGAGTCCAATATTCAGTGTGATATTCTGGTTGTATTTATTGTCTAAATTTATTATTCTCTATGGGAACTATCCAGGTTTCTGATTTTGGACTAGCAAGGTTAGCGGGCGATTCCAATACACATGTCACCACACGTGTCATGGGGACATTTGGGTACGTAACGGAACAATTCCACACCATCTTGCAATTTTTAGAGTTTATTCATTGATCAATGCCCAATTTCTAGCCTTGTTTACAGAACTAATATGATATCCTCTGCAGGTATTTGGCTCCAGAGTATGCATTATCAGGCAAGTTGACAGCAAAATCTGATGTATATTCTTTTGGAGTAGTTCTTTTGGAGCTTATTACAGGAAGAAAACCTGTTGATGCTTCTCAGCCATTGGGAGATGAAAGTCTGGTCGAATGGGTGAGTTCGATGTTTTCTTTTTTAATAATGTATGAACTTATTGTGCCACCAATGTTAGGTCCTAAAGTGTGTAGATTTTCAGAGTTTTTTTTTACCAATATATGTTTCATTGAGGGCATCTTACAAGTGATGATATCAATAGTCATGATATTGAGATGCAATGATAAATGACATGATGATTATGTTGTGAAACTCCAATGGATATGTCTAGATTTCGAGCTTCAGCTATCGATATCCTGATCCACGGTCTGTTGAGTAATATACAGTAAGTTGAGATGGAATGACATAAAGTTTGAGTTCTATCATGCAGTAGCTAAATCTCTGCTGATGCTTTTTTCTAGTTTACCCTTTCCCTTGGAAGCTGAACAGCCCTTGGATTTCTTTCCTGACATGGGCATTGCTTCCGGCATTGGCTGCTGATAAGATGTTTAATCCTTTCATTGGGTGATCTGCATGTCGACCAAGAGAGTGGTCTGCAGGGAACCCAGCCGCTAAAAGTTCCAGGGATTGTAGCTTTCATAAAAGTAGGCAACCTGATTATTCTTCCAGAGTGGCACACAAAAAGTGGCTATAGAGTGCTAGGGACTTATTTAATGCAGTCTTCATACTTCAGTCTTACTGCAGTTTTGAGTCTTCCGCATGAAAGAAGTTTGATGCAGTATCAAAGTAAAAAATGCCAATTATCATATAACTGTTGTGATCATGAAAGGAGCTGAGATGCCACGCAAATGGCACCTAATTGATCTAAACATTCCCTGTGGCTATTGCCTGGAGTTAAGTGCTTCATGTTATGTTTATGTATTGTGTGCATAATAAAAAGTGCTGGTTTTTATTCCATAATTGTTTGAAATAGTTGGAAAATTGCTATGTCCTTACGATGAAGAATATGAATGCCATGTTTAATCATTGAGACAGGTTGTAAAATTGTAATAGATACCACGGGGACTATTTTTGGCTCGATGTATTTTTATTGATCTTAACTCAGAACTTTGTGCATGCTGGAAATTTTCAGGCTCGCCCCCTTCTGCTGAAGGCGATCGAGCATCGGGAGTTTGGGGACCTTCCTGACCCGAGAATGGAAAACAGATTTGACGAAAACGAGATGTTTCATATGATAGGAGCTGCAGCGGCATGCATTCGTCATTCTGCAGTGATGAGACCGCGGATGGGGCAGGTAACATACCTTTCAGCATTTTCTCCTCCATTTCTGAATGACTAACAAGAAAGAACCAAAATGTGACGGAGTCTCCTCATCTCCCAGGTGGTTAGAGCACTAGATAGTTTAGCAGACTCTAACTTGAACAATGGCCTTCAACCCGGCCGCAGTGAGGTGTTCTTAGAGCCGCAATCCGAGGAGATTAGATTGTTCCAGCTGAGGGAATTCGGCAGCCGGGATTGTAGCGACGAGTTGAGCCAAGCCAGCTGGAGAAGCCGAAGAGATTTGTAAACAGATTCGGTACAAGATCATTAACATTCTTTTTTGGTCATTCTTTTACATGTAATTATCTCTTTTACATGATTCTTTCTTTTTTGGTCCCTCCTCCCTGAGCCAATTCTTGTTCCCCCCGCCGGAATAAATTTTGCATTCTTTCAGGAGATAAGTAAATGAATCCTCTTTTTTCCAGTGAAGAATATACAGAAAGTTTGGTTCCTGGCACCTGGCATCCTTTGAAAGATAGTACTAACAGTTTCACTATGCTCTTTCACTGCTCTTGGAAGCAGGCCAAATGTCCAGTTGCTGCCCTTGCACTGCAAGTTTCTTTTTTTCTTTTTGCAAAAGGATATAAGGGCACAAAGTCTGTACGGCTGTAAAGTTGCTTACTGGTGGCTTAAGATACTCTTCAGGCTCTGTTTTGAGCATAAGTGCAATGATTAGTAGAGCGCTGAAATTTTAATTGGGTGATGAATTGCCGCGTTCAATTATTCCGCACCCTCCGTTTCGTCGGAAAGGCTCATACAATATCAATGAGATTTGCGTGGATCCCATCCCGCGCGCGTCGACCGGTCACCCCGACGCGGTCGCAATAATTTGGAGCGGCAGCCACATGATGAGCCGGTGGCAGATGGCAATGCCTTACCGAGAAATATACGCGTACGACCTGCACCGCACGCCTGTCGGTCGGTGTCGCTTGGCTCTTTTTTTTTTGAGCCTCAATCCCCCGCGCAACGTTACTTTGGGTGGGCTTTTGTAGGTCGAATTGGTAGTGGCTAGCGAGTACATACGCGCGATAGACCGGGGGAAATGCCGCACAAGGCCTACAAAGAAATCTCGATTTTTTTTTCACATTTTTTTTTTCAAAAATGTATGGTCCGCAAATTTTTTTTGCAAAACTATACATCTAGCGCCGTGAGGGACGGCGGCAGGGACCTACGGCGTTACATACCCGCACGGTACCACAACAACTGCTACTGCTGTGGGCCACGATGGTAGGGGCCCAGTCTGTTTTCATAAATTTGTAATTTTTTGTTTGAACTCGGATGGAGGTAAACTTTATATGAAAATTATAGCTTTCAACGAGATCTACAACTTTGTAACTCAAAGTTTTTTACATTTAAAGTCATCTTCATAGTCCAATAATCGATATACTATCCAGATCTCAGTTTTCATATCAAGATCTCAATTTTCAGTTTATGTTCAAAAAATTGTAACTTTTTTGCATGAACTCCGATGGAGGTAAATTTTATATGAAAATTGTAGCTTTCGACGAGATCTACAATTTCGTAGTTCAAAGTTTTTCTATTTGAAGTCATCTTCATACTCAAATAATCGATATACTATTTAGATCTGAAGACTGCAAATTAAGATCTGGATAGTTTATCGATTATTGGACTACGAAGATGACTTCAAATGGTAAAATTTTAAACTACAAAGTTGCAGCTCTTGTCTAAAGCTAGAATTTTCATATAGAGTTTAGTTCCATCCGAGTTCAAACAAAAAATACAAATTTTTGAAAACAGATTGGACCCCTACCGTTGTGGCCCACGGCGGTAGCAGGTGCTACAGTACCGCGCGGGTACATAACGCCGTGGGGCACGACGGTAGGTCTCTGCCGCCGCCTCCCACGGCGCTAGATGTATAATTTTGCAAAATTTTTTGCGGACCATATATATTTTTGCACGATTGAGGGGGGATGTAAAAAAATAAAAATTCAGAAATCTCGGAGACCCGCGGACTCAAATGTTCATATTATCGCACATTTTCCTGGATTTATTTCCGGAATTTTCCGGCATTATGCTTAAGAGCGACGTTCCCGTCGACAACGAGGTGACAGTGGTGACTTCGAGAATCCCAAGATCTGCCGGTGCTCAGTCCTTCAGAGGTGCTCATAGGGGTAGGGTTTGCATATGTGTGTTCATAGGGGTGAGTGTGCGTGCGTGTCGTGAGCGTTTGCGTTGTACTGTGAATCTAAAAAAATGTTCATATTATCGGTTTAAAAAAACGTTCAGATACTCCCAATGTCCACTAAAACATAGAATTCTAACTTTGTGCACACATACCAGTAGAAAGGTAAGAGACACTAGTACCTCTACTCACAACTCCTATCGCACATTTTCCTGGATTTATTCCGGAATTTTCGGGCATTATGCTTAAGAGTGACGTTCCCGTCGACAACGAGGTGGCAGTGGTGACTTCGAGAATCCCAAGATCTGCCGGTGCTCAGTCCTTCAGAGGTGCTCATAGGGGTAGGGTTTGCATATGTGCGTTCATAGGGGTGAGTGTGCGTGCGTGTCGTGAGCGTTTGCGTTGTACTGTGAATCTAAAAAAATGTTCATATTATCGGTTAAAAAAAACGTTCAGATACTCCCAATGTCCACCAAAACATAGAATTCTATCTTTGTGCACACATACCACTAGAAAGAACCTCTACTCACAACTCCACGTGTGTCGCAGCCCAAAGCAAAGAAACTCATTGCAGCATTCCAGAAACAACCAATTAAAATGGAAGAGGGTCCGGAATCTGGATTGTTCGGGTGGTGTCATGCTCCTGCTGGGTCTGCGGCAACTGAAGGAGGTTGGGCATCGTTGGTTTTTTACTCTTGTCGTTTCCTCGAGGGCTCCAGTACGAGTGCCTGCGATTTTTTATGAACTATGGGTCCCATGCCAGGTGCTGCTGCATAGTTGCTCGATTTCTTGGCAAATTTCAAATGCCACAATTGCGGTTTTTTCATGGACGGAGGGAGTAGACTGTGATCATATATGCATGTGGTCTCTATGGACAATAAGAAATGATCAGATTCATGGGAAAATGTTGATCGGTCCCGCCACATCAGCGCGTGGAGCTCGGCGAGGTAGGCGGCATCGATGGACACGGCGAGGCATCAACGCCCGGAAGATGGTGCGCACGGCGAGGCATCAGCACCCGGCGGGGCGGCGGCCGGCCGGCGCGCGGGCGGGCCGCAGGGCGTGCCGCCGGCGAGCGGCCGGCCGGGCGGGCGCGCGGGCGCATGGCGCACGGGCCGCCGGTGAGCGGTCGGGCGGCCGGCCACCGCCGGCGAGTGGGCATGCGGGCGGGCGTGGGGTAGCCTCACCGCGGGCGGGCGGGGGCGCCTCTTCGCCGGCGGGCGGCGGCGCGCTCCCTCCGCCGCCGGCGGCGTGTGCCGCCGGGCGGGCACGCGGCCACCCCGCCGGGGGAGGTCGGGGCTTCGCGGTCCAGGGGCGAGGTCGGGGCTTCGCCGGGCGAGGTCGGAGCGAGGTCGCGGCAGCAGGGGAGCTCAGGGATGGGGCACATGCGGCGTCGGGGAGTATAGGAAAAATTAGAACGAACCATTTTTTTTTGTAACCAGTGGCAGTGGTGGGTAATTTCCCCAACTCCACGAAATTTGGATCTGGTGGAGTACCTCATCAGCTACTCCATGAAAACCATGGAGTTGGGGCCAGCTCCACCGTTTTTTTAGCAGATCCACGGTGAAGCTGCTGGAGCTGGTTGTGTTTGACTGATAAGTTTTGGAGCGGAGTTGGTTTTTTATCTAGAGCTGCGTGAAGCTCTCCCAACTGTCATCTTGGAGGATATGCAAGAGTTGGCGTCGACAATGATCTCAATGGAATATATGCATAGCAGGCGTAATGCAATGTCATCTTGGAGGATATGCAAGAGTTGGCGTCGACAATGATCTCAATGGAATATATGCATAGCAGGCGTAATGCAAATGGAGTAGCTTATCTCTGTGCTAAATATGTAACATCTTCTATTTCTAATTCTGTGCGGCATAAGCCACCTAGTTTTCTTTTACTTTCACTCTAAAGCAACTATAATCATGGTGATCAATGAATGAAAGTTATGTTTCCAAAAGAATTGTTCAAGTTTTTCAGTAAATACACAACCACGCGGACACGCGTGCGACCCAAAATCATTCACACCAATAATCAAACCTAACCTATGACTTCTTGGATTTGGGAGCGCAGCTCCTGATAACTAACTTGGTCATACGCCCTGTTCGCTTGGTTTATCGGTACCACCAGCCAAAAGATTTTCTCTCGTAACAAACCAAGCCAAGAAGAAATGACAAGTAAAGATGCTTTTCTCTCACAACAATCCAACACCAGCCAACCGAACAGGCTGATAGATTCGCCCACGAAATATTCAGAGTTAAATCTAACGGAGAGCATTTTAGTACTCCTCACCCTCCCATGCTCTCGTGACTTGTTAACAAATACACACCAATTCAAAGTGCGCATGATATATAAAATATAGATAGATTATGCACAGATCTACATTCATGTATAGTTTGAGGAGATAAAAAATTCCAAGATGAAAAAGAGAAAATATATGCAAATCATTTTTTAATAAACATGATGTTTGAACGGATCGTTTGTGATCGATGGGGGTAGATGTTGGTGGAGGGGGTAGACTGTTGTTGCGCAGTCATCTGGCACTTCTGTGCCCAAAGTTCCTCGAAGGCTGCCAAAGGTGAAGTGCAGAAAGTCGCTCAGGAATGACGCTGTGATCTCCAGCAGGAGGTTCCTCCAAGGTTCAAACGACTAGGCCGAGCGCGAGCTCAGAGACATGCTTCTGGGGAATGGGATCTGTCACGAAAGTGGTGGCCGGAGGCAGCCAAGGCGGCGTTAGTTGCACTTCGAGATTTGGCAGGTTGCTGTCGTTGTACGTCGAGGTGGGTCAGTTTGGGGGAACCTCTAGAACATAGACGACGATTTGACCACCATGCCACTCATGCACAGAGGAGCTTCAGAGAGAACCTCTGCGAAGACATGCAGCCCCCCGGCTAACAAGATGTGCCTCCTTGAGAGACAGCGCTACTGCGGCCGACTTCTTGACACTCGCGTTGTTGTCAATTTGTGAAAGGATCGATCGCTGGCGGAGGGAGACGAGGGCGGATGTCGATGCTGCTACCACTATTGGATCTTTTGCATTGAGTGGCCAGAAGATCTGGAGTTTCGAGCATGATCTGAGAGAGTGGATTTGGTGGAGACTCCCAGTTACTTGTGATAGAGTGTTTTGACGAGGTCGGAGGCGGGAGCCGTGGAGGGGGCAGGAGCGGGGCAAACGAACGCCGATGATAGGGTGAAAATTTGTGTTGCAGATTGCTTCCGGGGTTGAATCCGTCGTGGTGGACAGTTTTAAACTCTTTTCATTTAGGGGCTGTTTGGTGTCCCGCATGGGACCGTGCAAGCATCCCCGCGTGCAGGGCTTGGTAGTTTGGTTGCCTGCACGTATCTCTGAACCAGGCCCACCGCGTGCAAATCCCTCTCCGCGGCCAGGCTCCCCATCTACGCCCGAATCAACCTTCACTGCCAGGCCTAGCTGGCTGCGTGCGGCCGTTTCACTCCTACTGACAGTATTAGTGCATGATTAGTGAATATCAAGTGATATTAAGGTGTGTTGAAGATAATTAACACGTTGCTAGATAAAATAAGTACTTTAGAAGTGTATTTTCATAAAAATAAAAATGATATTTATAAATTTTTAATTGTTATGGTGGGCCGGACCTATGGTATCCACGCCAAAGTGGCTAAGCCACGCCAACAAGAAGGGATTTGGATTAGAGTTTGTTTGCTGCATTTCAGGGATTGTTAGGATTTGATTTGTTAGTTGAGGATTGTTAGGAATTGGCCTATATAGGCAAACGATTTGTTAATGAGAAAACCAGCTGGAGATTGAGATCATTCTCTCCTGCCCCCTACTGCCTTCCTCGTTCCCAACGCGTGCTCGGCGCCGACGACAGGACAGTGTCGCGCCCGCGCCGCCGCCGCGAGCCCTCACCGCATCCGCCCACTAGCCACGAATACTTCCTGCGCAATCTGAGCTGAGGCCATTACAATCTGGTATCAGTATTGCCGGGAACGATGTCCACCCCCGCCAACTCCGCTGTCACCACAGCGCCCCTCTCATCGGGCACCTCTACTCCGCAGTCTACGACATTGCCACCAAGCTCTGGCATACCGGCGTCCTCGGGTGGTCCGACCGTTTCCATGGCTCCCATGGACATCTTAGCACATGCCATCTACGACCACCAGCGCCAGGTCTACCACATCGCCGCCTGTATGGCGTCCCCGGCGGGATACAGCCTGGCGGGCCCCAGCCAACCCACCCCGAGCTCCCTGTACGGCATGTGGGACTTCGACGACCTATGTATGGTGTTGTGGCACCACGACCGCCGCGTTCTCTGGAAGGGTATCGGCTCTCCACGCTCCGACATACCACCAACAGACCGCTTCCACTCCGTGCGCAACGACGAGCGTGCCCTCCTCGACCGCCTGCTTGAGTCATTTGCCATTGTGTTCGCCATGCCAGTAGGGCTCCCACCGCGTCGTGCATGCGACCACTGCATCCATCTTCTCCCAGGCACGACGCCCGTCGCAGTGCGACCGTATCGGTAGCCCACCTCCAGAAGGATGAACTCGAGTCCCAGTGTGCGGCCATGATCGAGCAGGGCATCGTCCGGCCATCCACGTCACCATTCTCGGCCGTGGTACTCCTTGTCAAGGAACCAGACGGAACGTGGCGCTTCTGTGTGGATTACCGGGCATTGAACGAACGCACGGTGAAAGACAGGTTTCTGATCCGCGTGGTAGACGAACTCATCGATGAACTCTGTTGACGCTCCTTAGCCTAGAGAACGTCTGGTGGTAAAAACACACGATCACAGAAAGGTCCGCAAGTGCACGGATTACCGTTGTAGCATTTCCCCAATGGTATTCGGGTTATCGTATTTATATTTTTCCCGTGGGAAGCACTATGGCATAGCTAACCGAGAACGCTAGAGAGGATCGAAGCTCGATAAAAGAGTCTTATAGCTGGGGTGATGATAAAGAGATACGGGGGTAAATGGACACGCGAGGAGGTCTTGATAAAAGAACTAGAGAGGGCCTAGTGAGTTGGGAGGACAACGAGACGAGAAAGGATCCTAAGGCAACCTATATATTCTAGTCAACTCCGGGAAAAGAACTAAGGTAAAGCAGAGCCAAGGTAAGATAGAATCAACAAGCTCTTCTAGTGTTGCAGGGGCATGCAAAGCCGCACCCTCAGACTATAGGGTTGGATCAAGCAAAGAACGACCGCAACACTATAGGGTTCAAGGGAACTAAACTAACCAAGGCCAAACTCACTTTAGTCTAAACCTACAATAAAGCTTCTAGTAGCTAAGTAAAAGCTGAATGTAATTGACTTGAAATGAAAGATAGAAAGATAACTTAAATTGCACTTAAGTCTTAATAAAGGAAAGATACAAGAGTAGTACTCGAACTCTGAAGAAGACTTCTCCGGAACCTCGAGACTAGCTCGACTCGACTCTAACTCCCAACTACACTACTTACTACTCTAAGATACAAAAGTGGACAATAGTGAAGCTCCCACGGTGTGTCTTCTGTTCCAGCGAGTGGAGGGTCCTTTTTATAGCAGTGGGAGGTCGGTGGAGCGCTGAGGTGGCGGGAACCAGGCACGGCCGCACCTATGATTTGCCTCCATTCGTCGTGGACGGTCCAGATGCTCTCTCCTTGGTCGGTTTTGAGTCGGTATCCTGGGTCGGTTCCGCCGGATTCCACGCTTTGTAGGTGCGGTCGTACCTCTTGATCCGGCCGTATCTACTCAAAGTCTTGTGATGCACCGCCACTGGTAGGGAATGCTTAGTATTGCTTCGGTGTGGCATTTGGACGCATGCAGAAGTGGGCCCGTGGATCCAAGTGCTTCCTTTCACACCCTTTGGATCAAACCGACATAACCACGGTGAATCCTATCCATTCAAAGTGTGTTTGTGGAAGTGGTAATCGCTAGGACTCGGATCGTGGCAGGGTGCAGGGCCGGCGGCACCTGCTGGTTCGGCCGCACCTGCGTGGTGTGGCTCAGTGACTCCCTTTTTATCCCAAATGCGTACCTGTAAGTAAAAATACCAACACAACTCATGGAACTTTATTAGTATGAAAAACATGCATGAAACTTGTCATATACCCTTCTCGTTTCCGGGATTTTGATGGTCGGAAACTTGTTGTAAAGACCGTCAACAAACTCCCCCAAGCTGAACATTTGCTCGTCTCGAGCAAAGTCTAGACTTGGCCTTGGAGAGGAGTTGCATTGGTGTTACTACTCTGCAAGTTCCTATGCACAATTCCATACTCTACTTGATGTTTGAAAAGGTAGGTATGAGAGAAACTTAGCCATGTTTTACCTGTGGGTCTTGTAGCTTTCCACCGTGCCTTCGGAGGTTGAAGAGTGGAACGGTTTGGACTTTGCATCACTCACCCTTCTCTTTTCCGGATCCTATCTCGGAGTTTTGAAATTTTCACAAAAAGAGATAAAGTTCCTCGAATGGTTCTCTCAACCGCTCAAGTGGTACTTGTTTCCTCATGAAAGGCTTTTGAAAGAGCCTCAACTTCCTACTCTATGGCTTGTATGTGGATCATTGGGTAGGATAAGGGAGACTCATTTGCGCCACATGATATTGTTGAGCCAAAGACCGGATCCAAGAAGAAACTAATCATGCAACTTGATCGAGATGTGCAAGTGTGTGAAATATTTTGTTTGCTTTTCTAAATACTCCTTGCTTTGAGATTCTCCTCTTGCTTTTATTTTGGCACTCTCTTTTTTCTATGCTCTTTGATTGGAGCACATTTTTTCTATGCTTCTTGAGCATATACTCTTTTTCTTTTTTTGATAACCCCTCTCTCCTTTTTTACAGGATCACAAGAAGAGAAATCTCTTTGAACTCTGGAGTATTTATTTTTGGTGGATGTTTTACGTAACTCCCGGTGTAGGAGTTAGCATGTGTATGTGGGTGTACGTGACCTCGATCATGGAAGCATGAAAAGATTCTACCAAGGGTCACAACATTTTGGCAAAACTCAATGGGTCACAAGCAAGCATATGCAGAAGGTTTGAACATTGATATCGACATATGGCTTTGGTAGGTAATATGACCATTGAGGAACTTGCCTTGTTTTATTTTCAAAAAGAAATCGTCTGAGATTTTCACCATACTTTGAGATAGAGCATATCAACATTGTCGCACCATATCATACTAGTCAACAACCTAGATTTGGTCATAAGCATTTGCTTACCACAAAGTTTTATTTCAGGCTCTTGTCTCAAAATATACCAACAAATCAAAAGCTTGTAGAGTACCAAGATGTGCGCTAAGTTCTTGAAAAGTTTTAACATGACAACTTTTTTTCATTATTTCAAATGAGGGTGTATAAACATGATTTCACGCACATGATGAAAGTAAATGCTTTTGTTTATTCTGAGTGAAGTTGGGATTGGACTGGATGTGCGTACCTTGTTTGATGGGATCGGGGTTCTCCCCCAAGCTGATTCTTGATCTCCTGGATGACATGTATCACCTAGTGCTGCTAAGTGGAACACTTGGAGGCCCGATGCTATGGTTTCTTGGACAATCTTGTGTATTTTCATAGGCACGACCGTACCGGTTGGTTCATCCGGTCCTACTACTTCATTTTTTTAAGATAAGAATTAAAACAAAGGGAAAGAAAAACAACTACTGTGATGAAACACAACTAAAACAAAAGCAAAGAAAGTTGGTTGGCACTTACCTGGACGGGGATCTCTCTCCCCCAAGCTGATTCCAAGAACGAGACTAATAGTCAGGTGGCTGTTGATACGGGTTCCATGACCCGAAGAGACTATTTGCTGTTTGAAGGCCTTCCTGTGTGGTGGTGGTAAGGGTGTATAGCTGACCGTCGGTTTCTTGCTGCCGCGTGCCAATGTCTTGTAGGCCTTGCTCTATCCTCTCGTCATGTGCATCGAGACTACGGAGAAAATTATCAATGTTGTAGAGGCCCTGGTCTATGATGCCATACTGCTCCTCATGGTACCCATACGGGTAGCTCTGAGGATGGGTTGTGCCATAGGTTGGTTGGTTCCCAAAGCGGGTGTCGGTGTTTAAACCTATCGACCTCTATATAAGGTACCCGCAGCAAGGTAGAAGGTGGGGATCGCCATGATCTGGAACCTGAAGGTATGTGCGAGGACACAAGACACAAGATTTATACAGGTTCAGGTAGCCGGAGTAGCTACCCTACGTCCTGTTTGGAGTAGTATATCGCGCCCTGCGCTTGGTGTTGTTCCCCGGAGGGATTGTGGATCTTCGGCTAGGTACCCGGCCCTCCTTTATATAGTCCAGGGGGTGGGTGCCTAGTCGATTACAAGGTAGGAGTCCTAGTAGGATTACATGGCACGAGTCCTAGTAGGATCACAGGGGAATTCTAGTAGGAGTTCGTCTTCTTCCTTCCTTGCATGAGTACCCGGGGAGTATGCCCGACAAGCCCCGAGCACGTTGTAGTTGAGAGTAGTAGTTCGAGTAGTCTGAAGCCCCCTCGAGTAGTTCTTAAGTGTCCTCGAGTACTGTTTGGAGAAGTCTTCAATAGTACTTGAACTGCCGCGAGACTGGAAGGTGGTCCAACTCATCAGTATTGAAGTTGAGATTATATGGAAGTGCGATTGCGAAATCGCACTCCATATGGAGTAGCCCCCGAGCCTTAGGTTGAGTTGTAGACTCTGGCTGAGGGTCAATCTTGATTCTGCTTCCATCTTGAAAAAAATCAACTGATGGGTGTAGCCTAGTAGCCCCCGAGCCTTGGAACGATTGACGAATCAATCCAAGGGTCTTCAGTGTTTGCGGAAGCCATCATCCGAGTACTCTTGTAGTGTTCAGCCCCCGAGCTCATCGCCAGGAGAGCCGTAGGAGCCACATCGAGTAGTTGTTGGTGCTGAGCCCCCGAGCTAGAGAGCCATCGGAGACTACTCGAGTTGTTGTCGAGTAGTGATTTGGTGCGTAGCCCCCGAGTTTGGGAACTAGCTGCGTCAGTGGAGGTACGCGGAGCGTCCTGGGAAGTCGTCGCCGAAGCTTGACCTGAAAGTAGAGATGCGTACATTATGTAACATTTTTGTAGAAATTGAATCTACTAGTGACAAATACAGATATGAATATAAATGTAAATGTCTTGTGTCATGTTGTTGTGGTCGTTAGGCGTCGAGTAGTTAGCCTGATGCGATTTAGCGCCCAGTCTCTTTGGTTGTTGTTTAGCCATAGCCGCTAGGGGCGTGGATGCATGACAGGAGAGCTTGTTTAAGCGCCCGGTCTCTGAGAAGCCTGTTTAGCCATAGTCGCTGGGGACGTGGAGGCATGACAGGAGAGCCGAGGCTTTGCGCGGATCAAGGCGTGTGCTACTAGAGCGAGACCATTAAGAGGTAGACGAAAGTTGTAGTCGGCATGGCGACAAGAGAGAGTGCGATTGCTCGTTGTTCCGCATGGCGGAGAGCAAGATTGCATAGTGCCTCCTCAGGGTGTAGCCGTTGTGTGCCTCCAGCACTCAGTACACGAAACGTCGTGGCAATAGCCTCCTAACTTGGTGCACTAAGCCTGTGGCAGTCAGTCAACATCCCCAAAGAATAATTGACATGTTGTAGCTTTGCTGGCAAGTAGCCGTTGAGAGGCGTACACAAATTAGTCTTCGGCGTTGGTTTCTGTATGTGGAAAACAAGCCGAAGAAAAAATAATTATTGAAATAAGTGACTTAGCTTGATTTGCGGATGAGAGTCGACGAAGCCGTGGCAGTCGGTGATGGAGCCGCGACGGTTGTTGCTGAAGTCGACTAGTCGGAGGTGGATCGGACTAGTTATTGATGACGTAGTAGCCGCTCTCGACAACTTTACTAGTCGAGATGAGTAGTCGAAGTAGTCGAGGTAGTGCCAACAAGTCGATGATGCTGGACGTCGACGGAGTAGTGCTCGTGTACATCTTGTGTGTGAGCCAAGCAATGAGATCTTGGAGTCTTGAGGTGGCCTTGCTGTGCACTTAGCAATTTCCAACAAAATTGAATTTTCAAGTGCCGCATTGCAGCAATAGCGGATGGCCCTGTCTTCAAGTGCATGTACCGAACCTTGCTCTGTTTCGAATTCAAAGCACGACAGCTCAGCAGCTTCGAGTCCGAGTTGAAAAAGCATTGAGTCCGAGTTGAAAAAGAATTGGATTTTTCCTCGGAAACTGAACCATCAAACACAGATGAATTGCTGGAGCTTGCATCACGCTTCCTGTCTCGGACTGGAACTCGCACAGAAACAAACAGGGAAATAATTCCACGGGTCCCATTGAGTCTTGGGCCAATAATAGATGAATTTCTCGGCTTCTACTTGAATCGACGTGCAGCTTCGAACTCGACGTAGGAGCGGATTGAGATGTCGCCTGAATCGTATTGCACCGAATAGATCGATTGTGAAGATAGGTCCTTCGAATTCGCCGATGATCGTGACGATGGCCCCACGGTGGGCGCCAGCTGTCGGTGTTTAAACCTCTCGACCTCCATAGGAGGTATCCGCAGCAAGGTAGAAGGTGGGGATCGCCATGATCTGGAACCCGAAGGTATGCGCGAGGACACAAGACACAAGATTTATACAGGTTCGGGTAGCCGGAGTAGCTACCCTACGTCCTGTTTGGAGTAGTATATCGCGCCCTGTGCTTGGTGTTGTTCCCCGGAGGGATTGTGGATCTTCGGCAAGGTACCCGACCCTCCTTTATATAGTCCATGGGGTGGGTGCCTAGTCAATTACAAGGTA
Source organism: Cenchrus americanus (assembly GCA_947561735.1). Taxonomy (NCBI): domain Eukaryota; kingdom Viridiplantae; phylum Streptophyta; class Magnoliopsida; order Poales; family Poaceae; genus Cenchrus; species Cenchrus americanus. The sequence continues at coordinate 51,726,787 of OX387244.1, read as the reverse complement.
GGAGTCCTAGTAGGATTACATGGCACGAGTCCTAGTAGGATCACAAGGGAATTCTAGTAGGAGTCCGTCTTCTTCCTTCCTTGCATGAGTACCCGGGGAGTATGCCCGACAACGGGCTGACTGAGAGTGCGTTGAGCTGGAGCATATAGAGGCACTGGGGGGGCTGACTTCCGCTAGATTGTGGCTACTGCTGGTGGCTACTAGAGGGTCCTGCTCCGTCGGATACTGGTGTTTGCTGTGTGGTGCTTTCTGGGATGAGGTTCCTGTCATTTCTGCGAGTGCGTGATCGGGTGGCTGGCCGGGACCCAGATATGTTGTGCCATGAAGGCCTAATTGTCTTCGAATCATCCTCGGATGCCAGGTTCAGAGTAAACCTTTTGACTTGATAAAGATCAAGCTCTGGGCATGGGAGAACGATGGTTGTGGAGGAATGGGGGTAAAGCATGACTAGCTCTCCCTCAACACGCTTCAACAGGTGGGCGTGTACAAAATGTTCCTTATCGAAAGTCTTGCGTCGTGTGTCCAAGTACGTGACCTGGGCTCCTACTAGCGCTCCGAGGTACGTGGCAATCTGAGTTACCAAGGAGGTGATCTCAATCTTGCCAGTCCTTGTGACCATGGTGCGCCAGTGCTCGACCATCGAAACTACAGGAGCAAGCTTGATCTTATTAATGATGGCAAACAAGCAATGCAACTCGTCCACCCTGACCATCCTGAACTCAACTCTTGGGGCAATTATGCCCAAGATGAGCCGGTGGCGGAAACGAAGAGTGGGATTATGGATCAAGTTGATCCGGGGAGCGGGATTCAATCCTCTCCCCGAGATCTTCTTCCAGAAAGACTCCCTCGAAAAGGCTTTCATACCCTTGTGCTTAGACCACTCTAGCAGACAATTTGAGTCGAAGCCTAGGGTTACGCTCAACTGCTCCCAAGTTAAGTCGTGCTCCTCATTGAAGAGCCGGAACTTAACACCACTGCTACCAGCACTCAAGGTTGAGAGGAATTCTAGGTGAGGAACTTTGAGCCCTCTTCCCAAGCATGCCAAAAGTTCCCCCAGCCTCTAGCGTCGAAAGCCGCCCCAAATTCTCCTATCCTACCAGTTTCATTAAGGAGGGCGTTGTCATATACCTTGGTATGTGCGAACTCTCGATCTTTCAGCTGCTGGAACAACCTCCGTTCTTGGTCAGTTCGCAGGATGATTTGAGTTTCGGAGGTAAGGAAGCGAGTCCTTTACTCCGAACCCGACCAATCATAATGCACCGAGCTTGTGGACATGTCCTGGGCAGAACCCGCGGGCACATTGCCCTCAGGATCAAAACCTGGAGGTACCGAGTGTTCTTGCCAATCTGAAGAATGGGAGTGGCTGCTGCGGCTCGAGTCCGAGTCGCAGAACCTAATGTGCTTTCCATTCACTACCTTTGCGGCCTTACGGAACCAAAACATCCTACAAAATGTTAATGTACGGATACCCGAAGGATGATGGTCACGAAAGGTTAGTCGTTAGCTGGTTAGGGGTTCAGGAGTTAGCGGTCCTTGTGATGTGGTGAGACCACCACAAAACTTGAGTGACTTGCACCACGAGGGACTTGCTTTCAGCACTCCTTTCCACTAAGCGCAAACGGACTAAGCAAGGAAACAAAGGTTGCAAATTTCAGAATTTGGTTGTGGTCTTCTGGGAGTGTGCACGGGAGGCCTCAATTTATAGGCAGGTGGAGGGAGGCAGGTGCGGCCGCACCTATCCATCCGGTCGCGCCACAAAAATTTGAGAGGTGTCCTCAGTGCGTGATTGGGAAGCTAGTGGTGGCATGCAGCAACTTGGAAACGACAGCACCGTGAAAATCACAGGTGCGGGCACACCTACAGGGTCGGCCGGCCCTAGTGTTTCCACTAAAAAACTGGCATGTGGTTGCTGCACTATCTAGCACTTGAGACCCTCGAGAATTTTGAGCACTACGCTGTCCAAAAGTTGCTAGCAAGGCTATTGATGGTGGGGAAGAGAATACAATAGATTGGACTTCTTTTTTCACAAAGTTAACCACCACCATGCAACTAGTGGCTGCTCCCTGCGTTTTCCCAAGCAAAAGGGGTGGTGCGGTCGTGCCTAGTGGGCCGGCCGCACCGGGCAAAATGCCCAAAACAGCTCCTCCGACCTTCTAAACTCTAAGTCATGCATTAGCTAAAGGGGTTCAATAATTAAACCTACATGAACTTAGGCAAATGCCGATTTGTCTCATGGCGAGAGCATCGAATTTATAGTCCACGAGCTGGACTTGTTGATAAACATCTCTTCTTTGAGTGATTCCCTCGGTTAGAGAGGTAATTCACTAGAGTTTGGAAGAAGAACGATAGATAGGTGATAATCCGATATATCCAATATTGGGAACGGTCCTTGATTTCTTCGCTTTGGGATTCTCTTCTGATGGGCATAGCTAAGATGCTCTCTAGGATTTCTAGCCCCTTAGTTAGATTTTCGTGGAAAAGTGATCCCTGTGTGAGTTCAAGCAAACGGAAAACATTGTCTCGGGATAGGCCATGCTGAAAATGTTGAACTAACACTATATCTGGTAGGCCATGATTGGTACAAGTGTGTATGAGATCATAGAATCTAATCCATGCTTGACTAAGGGATTCAGTTTTCGTTTGTTGGAAATTGATGATATAACTTCGAAGGTTTATGAGACGAGATAAGGGGAAGTATTTAGCTCAAAACTTGTCACGCAAATTCCTCAAATCCATGATGACTTCCTTCTCTAGCTAGAAGTACCACACATTTGCTTTTTCCCGCTAATGAGAATGGAAAAAGTCTAACTCTGAATTCGTCGGAAGAAAGATCGGAGTATGAACGAGTAGAGCACAATTGCTTAAAACTCCTCAAGTGATTGTATGGATTTTCTCCTTCGAATCCTAAGAAAGAATTTTTCTGGGTGATGGAAAGGAATTTTGGAGAAATACTTCTATTGGAAAAGAACCTTGGTTTAAGATTTCCATTTCCGATTAGGAGCTCCATCTTAGTCGAAGTGTAGGATTGATTAATAGAGAACTCAAGGTTGGCTTCTTGGGCCATGAGAAAGATGGCTCTATCTACGGGATCGACGGTGTCGTATGGACCTCCCTGGGCCCACTACCTCGATGGGTACCAAGACCGATTACTCGGTGGGACCCGAGACTACTCGACTTGGGTCACACGACACCTGATGACGTGGGGCGCAAGGACTACGGTGGAGGAGTACTCAGATATGAAGCTGTGCATGTCCTGTACCATGTAGAGAACTCCTAAACGTACCCGACTAGTACTCTCTCCTCAAACCGACTTGTAACCCTGCCTCCCGGACTATATAAGGCGAGGCAGGGACCCCTATCTCCCTCATATGCATCATCTTGTAAACACACCCAATCAATCCAGAGCTGCGCAACAAGCAATACGTAGGGTATTACGCACCTCGCGGCCCGAACCTGTCTAAATTGTGTGCCACGTGTCTCTTCCTTCGAGTTACCAATCTCGGCGAGGCCACATTCATCTACATCGGGTACTCCCCTTGGTAGGTTGTCGGTCTAAAACATCGACAGCTGGCGCGCCAGGTAGGGGATCTCGCCGAAGATCTCATGGAGAACTCGACGGCTTCAATCTCCATCAATCCAACCGTCGTCTTCAACCGTGGCGACACCTTTGTCTTCGGGTCCTGGGTTTGCACCGCTGACAGCACCGGATCTTTCCAATGCCACCTCACCATGGCTCCCAACCCGAGCACTGGGCTCGTGACGCTTCTCGAAGTGATCGCGGGCGACCTTGCCGAAAAATTCGGCAAAATTTCGCTCTACAACCAACACGCCGACTTCGAGTTCGGATCCGCCTCCAACTCGAACTCGATGTCCCCGTGGGCCATCGCATGCGAGCCGGCTACGAAGCCATCGTGTGTGGACATCCCACTCCATGAGCACTTCCCATACGGCCTCTGCAATGCTAGCAGGGCCCATGTGAAGGCTCTCACTACGCGCCGGGCTGGCAAGGAGATCGTCTCCGACTACACTTCAGACTCCAACCCGGCCTCCGGCTACTACTCGGACTCCTCCTACGAGTTCGACTTCGGATCGGATCCCAACGAGCCCAAATCCGAGAACTCCACGACTGAGCAACCACTGTCAGGGCCAGCTACCGGCCTGGTTATAACATCTACACCCACCGGGAGATTTGTCTACTGGCCAGACTGCAAGCCTGCAGACCTGACAGGTGGGAACTCATGTTGCGTCGCCTACCTTGACTCGCTTCCCTTCCAGGAGGGAACACCACTAGCTCCAGCAGAGGAGCACACCCCAACAGAGGTGGCGACTACCGACTCCGGTCTCGGCACCCCTGATCGCCAAGTCTTCATGGCTGCCGGCGAGACCCCAGGACCTTCAGGGACTCGCCCCGACCGGTACTTTGAAGATATTTCAGCAGACGAGTTGTCTGCCAATGCACCCGCGGATGAAACCAACGACGACAAGAACGCCCGGCGTGAGCGCAACAGGAAGCGGAACGAACGATGTAGACGTCTCCGTGAGAGCCTCCCAATATGGAATCTCACAGAGGCACTCGATCAAGTCGAAAGCCGGGTGCACACTACCCCTGAACAATGCCTCATGTCTATCACCACGATAGCACATCAGGCTCAGGGGATGCGTGCGGGTGAAGTCATCACCAAGCTCGCGGAGGACACCTACTTCATGAGAGTCGACAACAGAGTCACTCAAGTGCCTCCCTCAGAACTCGTGAACCCGACAACCATGAAGCCACAAGTCGTAGTCCAACATACAATGGATGCAACCGTACTCAAGGAGAACTACCACAAAACCCCAACCGTACTAGGGCATCGGCTGGTGGGTGTGACGCCCCAGGTTTTTAATTAACCCTAATCATCGGTCAACTCTGCTGACAGTGGTCAAATCACGGTCAACCTGGGTCCTCACCTCGAAAACCTCACCAACCAACCCTAATGACACCATTGATCAAGTGGACACACATGTGTGGTCAACCCTTGGTCAAAGTCTTGGTCAAACCCCACCTAAACCCTAGTGACCTTAGATGTCTTCCGGAACTTTTGCCACGTTCTCCAAATTTCACCTAAACACTTAAAAATCTACCTTTATGAGAGTTGTCCAGTTTGTTGAGGGACACAACTTTCATGTAGATTGGCATTTCAAATTTTGAGTGGAAAAAGGTGAAAAACTTGCCCAAAGGACAATACCTCCTGTTCACTGAAAGTGAGTGGCATTCAAAGTTGACAAACTTGTTGTGCAAAATCTATTGAGAAAAACCCCATATGGCCTTTGTGAATGTTGTAGGGGGTAATGAGATCTACAACTTTCGTATTCATCATTTGGTACACTTCTATTCAAGAATTTGGAGTTTTTGGTGCTCAAACAGGGACTCAGCAAACAAACTTGTGTCGGCCGCGCTCTGCGCCGAAACGTCGCGCCCGCGCCCGCGCGCGCGCCCCTCGGCATTCGCGCTCGTGCGCCGCCCAAGGCGACCTTCGCCCGAGGCCGGCCGCCGTCTCGAGCCGCGCGCAGCTCCCGAGGCCGCCCGCGCCCGCGATGCGCGGAGACCGCGTCCGCGCTACGCGCCGCGCGCGCCACGCGCGCCGTGCCGGCCGGACGCGCACCCCTCGGTCCGGCGGTCCGACCGCGACCTCACGCCCTCGTGCGCCGTACTACGGCCAGGACATCACGTCGTCGTCACCGTTGGTCGGGCCGCTCCCTATTTAAGCGCTCGCCCCTCCTCCTCGCGCGCGCCCGAGCCTCGCTCCCGCCACTCCACCGCGTCGTCGTGGCCGCCGCCTGGCAAGCCGTCGCCTTGCATCGCCTCTGGGCCACCACGCGCATGAGTAGCTTCCCTAGGACCCGTAGCACCTCCCCGAGTCACACATTGCCATCAGTGCGCCCCCCTCGCCAGAACCCCGAGCCGCCGCGGGTGGTGCCGTCGGCCACCGCCGCGCACCGTCTCTAGGGCAGCCCCCGACCCCAACTCTGGGCACAGACCGACCCTAAGTGAGCCGCTGGACCTCCCCCACCTATCCCCGGCCGAGAGCGCCGCCGGCCTCGCCGGATTTCGGCCGGCCGCGCCGCTCCCACGGCCAAGGGTGGCATTGCAAGCCCCCGAGTATTTCTAGGGTGTTTTCCGTAAACTAGGGGCATATTCGTGAGGTTTCAAATCTTTGCAGGGTCCCCGACGCAAAAGGGTAACTTCAATAGTATAGCCATTTTGCTGAAACTTGTAAAATCGCTATAAAATCGTAGAAAAATCATAAAAATGCAAAATCAAATTTCATGGATTCCTGGTGAGGAGCACTACAACTTTTGTTATACTCACCTAGGCTGTTTCCTGATATTTGTTGCATGAAAAATAGAAATGTGAAAAACCTAGATGTGTGATACCTCAAAATATACAAGTCCTTTGTATCTAAGTTTTGGATATGTTGTGTGTGTTGTTATGACTAGCTCCTGTACCAAAAATTGCACAAAGTTATGATGTAAATCTTTTTATATGAATTATTTTCCATTTATGCAGAATCTGTCTAGATGATTTTTGTAGCTAAAAATAATTATGTTTTTTGACCAACTTTTCATGTGGTCTTGTTATGCCAAGTTGCACCTCTGGTGAATTAATCACAATTTTTGCATGATCAGAAGTCTTTATTTTTAATATATGCATGTTTTCCTTTGTAATTTAATAATGCAAGATCAGCAGTAGTTCTAGGTGTACTTGCTGCTTTTCTAGGATGGTTTAGGACCAGAGAACATGTGTGAGGAAGTTTGGAGCAATTGAATGCTTATTTATGCATTTAACTTGATTTGCTAGCTAACTTTCGTCATATCCAAAATGATTAATTTTCTAGCTTCCAAGCCTTGTATGTGTGTTCAGTGGCTTAGTGTAGGTATGTTGATGGTTAAGAAACCCTCCACTGTATTTTAATGATTTATTGTTAAATAAAAGCTTTGGAGGCCTTTTATAGATTAATGTTTTGATTAAATTAGGAAAATGCCTTTTTAATTCTTTTACCCTTTTGTGAAGTGATTGTCGAACTTACTTAAGAACTAAGAATACACCCTTGCTATTTAAAGAATTAAATTGTAATTAATTATCTTTGTACACACCTTTACTAGTGAAAGGTGAAGTATTAAATCTTCACATGAAATAACAATTATAAAAAGAGAGACATTAATTAAAGTGTTAAATTAAAAGAATAAAACACATATCAATAATAACCTTCATAAAAGGAAATTAATAATTAATTATTTGTTGAGGTGAATATGACCCACAAGAGTTGGATAAGATAAATAATATATCACATCACCTGAACCCTGCATTGCATTCCGTGTAGATCTTCCTGACGGTGACTACTCGCTCATCCCGGAAGCTGAGGAAGGAGAAGCGGAAGCTGCACTGTAGTACGTGAAAGTACTCGACGACACCAAGGGTGCTCAGGCTAACCTTGCTGACGAAGGCAAGCCCCGGTGCATCTGACCCAATTTTCAAATTAATCTACAATTATCTATGGATGCTTGTGCAATTAAGTTCAGGAGTTGTATGGAACCTTAGATGCATGATCCCTAGGTACCTGTGTCCTTACTAGTGTGATAGGTCGATAGCTGCTAAGCTATAGGACCGTTACAAGTCGGGTGATGATGTCACTCGCGAGAATAGGTTCCTAGATAGGAATCAGAAGATCTCCTTAAATGGATTGCTCATGTGGTAAGAGCATGGGATGTGGGCTCCGGTCCAATGGCTATTGTGGGTTAAGTGTTTGAACGTACTAAGCACTTGTCGAGAATGGGACCGGTAAGCCTAATACCTTAATGAGGCGGCAAGAGATTTACTATTACTCATCTTGGGATGCGTCTCACGGCTAGCTACCGGTGGTGTATGGTGAGTCCGGGTGCCTCGCGGGGTATGCCGGATAGCTTGCACCAAAGACTGTAAGATTCGATCACGACCCAAAGAGTTTTGGGAACCGCTTGGTGGTTGTCCTTGCGGGGGCATCCCACCGTGTGTTTAGGTATACCTTGTAAGGTTTGAATCAATCGATTGTCGGCCTCTCACCGTTATCTGAGACTACTTACTCCACTAGCCATGAGATCCCTAATGATGGAAGTTGATGAATTTTATGCTTGATTAATTGTATGTTACAACCTTGTCTGTGCTAGATGGCTAATTTAGAAAAAAAATAAACCCACTAGAGCTTGTGCTAAAATCTTGAAAGTAAGGACATACTCTTTGTTACTTTTCAGCAAAAGAAACCCAGTGGCCAAAAGCCTTTCATGTCTAGAGTTGGTGAAGTAGCTATCACTGACGGGTAAGTCTTGCTGAGTATTAGTATACTCAGCCTTGCTGTCGTATGGACCTCTCTGGGCCCACTACCTCGGTGGCTACCAGGACCGACTACTCGGTGGGCCCCTGGGACTACCCGACTTGCGCTGCACGGCACCTGCTGGCGTGAAGCACAAGGACTACGGAGGAGAAGTACTCGGATAGGAAGCTATACATGTCCTGCACTGTATAGAGGACTCCTAGACGTACTCGACTAGTACTCTCTCCCTGAACTGACTTGTAACCCTGCCTTCCGGACTATATAAGGCGAGGCATGGACCCCTCTCTCTCTCACGACTTAAGATTGCATCATCTTGTAATCGCACCCAATCAATCCAGAGCTACGTAGCATACAGGACGTAGGGTATTACGCACCTCGCGGCCCGAACCTGTCTAAATTGTGTGCCACGTGTCACTTCCTTCGAGTTACCGATCTCGGTGAGGCCACATTCATCTACTTCGGGTACTCCCTTTAGTAGGTTGCCAGTCTAAAACACCGACAGCTGGCGCACCAGGTAGGGGTTCTTGCCCGAGATCACATGGCGAACTCGACGGCTTCCGTCTACATCAAGCCAACCGTCGCCTTCAACCGCGGCGACACCTTCGTCTTCAGCGCCTGGGTCTGCACTGCTGACGGCGCTGGATCCTTCCAACGCCGCCTCACCATGCCGCCCAACCCGGAGACCGGCCTCGTGACACTTCCCGGAGTAGTCACGGGCGAACTCGCCGGAAAATTTGGCGAAATTTCACTTTTCGACAAGCACGCCGACTTCGAGTCTGGACCCGCCTCCAACTCGAACTCGACGTCCCCGTGGGCCATCGTATGCGAGCCGGCTACTCAGCCATCACATGTGAACTCCCCACCCAGTGAGCGCTTCACACGTGGCCCCCGCAACATCAGCAGGGTCCACACGAAGGCTCCCTCTACACGTCGGGCCGGCAAGGAGCCCGTACCCGAGTACGACTCGAACTTCGACACCACCCCCGGCCGCGCCTCGGACTCCAACCCCCTCTTCGGCTTCTACTCGGACTCCGCGTACGAGTTCGACTTCGGGTCGGACCCTGAGGATCTCGAGTCCGAGGACAACTCTACTGAGCAACCCTTATCAGGACCGGCTTCTGGGCTGGTTATAACTTCTACACCCGCCGGGAGATTCGTCTACTGGCCGGACCGCAAGCCTGCTGACCTGACGAACGGGAACTCACGATACGTCGCCTACCTCGACTCGCTTCCCTTCCAGGAGGGAACACCACTCGCTCGAGCTGAGGAGTACACCCCAACAGAGGTGGCGAGCTCTGACTCCAGTCTTGGCAACTCCGACCGCCAAGTCTTCATGGCTGCCGGCGACACGCGAGGACCCTCAGGGACAACAGACGACTGATACCTCGAAGACATCTCCGCAGACGAGCTGTCTGCTGAAGCACCCGTGGATGAGACTGACGCCAACAGGGACGCTCGACGTGAGCGTAACAGAAAGCGGAGCGAACGACACCGGCGCCTTCGAGACAACCTCCCCATCCGCAACCTCGCAGAGGCTCTCGACCAAGTCGAGAGTAGAGTACACACCACCCAGAGCAATGCCTTATGTCGATCACAGCGATCGCATGCCAAGCTCAGGGGATGCGCGCCGGAGAAGTCATCGCCAAGCTTGCAGAAGACGCTTACTTCATGCGAGTTGACAACAGGGTCGCTCAGCCGCCCCCCGCCAGGAACCGCGACAACGAATCCACAAGTCGCAGCGCGGACCTCGGTCGTAACCGTACTCGAGCTGAGCTGCCGGCCCAGCCCAACCCGGCGAACCCTCTCAAGGTGGCAACAGCGCTGCAGCTGCTGGCAGCGATCGTGAGATCGTCCCTCATCGCGACCCTGGCGGCGGAGGCAGCGACGACGGAAGCTCCAACCATGGGGCCAACAGGAGGGCCGGAGGCGGAGGCGATCGCGGCGGCCGAGGCCACGCGAACAGCCACGCCTCCGGAGCCTCACAGGGCGGCTTCGACGCCCGCCAAAAGATTGAAGAACTGCGGCGGAAGAAGTCTGCCACCGTAGGCGACAACGACGGCTTCCCCGATTTCTCTCCTCGGCTTCGAAACTTACTCCTCCCGGACAAGTTCAAACCTCTGGGAATCACCTAGTACGACGCGAAGCAAGACCCCATCCAGTGGCTCAGGTGCTACGCCCTCTCCATCGAGAACGCTGGTGGCAACAACGACACCAAGTGCCTCTACTTTCCCTTCTGCCTGGACCAAGCCCCGCTCACATGGCTCGAGTCACTGGAAAAACACTCGATCGACAAGTGGGACCAGCTGAAGGAGCAGTTCACCAACAACTTCGCGGGCGCTATGGGCCGCTCGGGTACTCGCATGGACCTGGCTATGGTGAAGCAGGAACAAGGCGAGACCCTTCGCAAGTACATGCGGCGCTTCTTCGACAAGCGCGCCACCGTAGTCGACATCACCGACAAGGAGGTCATCGACCTCTTCCAAGACGGTCTCTACCACCGTCGCACCTTCGAAGACTTCAGTCGACGCCGCCCCAGGTCCATCACCCATCTCAAGGATATGATCACCTCCTCGGCGGATGAAGAAGACAAAGCCAACGCCAAGTACGATGCCATCCGTGGCAAGAGCAAACAGAACACGGGCGGCGGCAGCAGCAACAACGGGAACCAAGGCGGTCGCAACAACAACAACTACTCAGGTCCCAACCGCAAGCGCAAGCCAGACAACACTGTCACGGCTATCCAGCGCCCTGCGAAGGAGAACTCGAAGAAGACCTCCGACGGCTTCAAAGACTTGCGGAAGGAGAAATGCCAGTGGCATCTGGACGGCAACCACACCACCAAGCAGTGCTACCAACTCAGGCGAGCAATCAAGGATACTCCGGATCCACGACACCCTCATGACAAGAAAGGCAAGAAGAAGAACGACGAAGGCAACGACGACTTCCAGGAACTCGACAAGACGGTGAACGTCCTCTTCGGCGGACTACCCACCAGACAGGTCCAAAAGGCTACCAGTCGAGAAGTCATAAGCATTGAACCAGCGGTTCGGACCCCTCTCAGGTGGTCGGAGGTACCCATCACCTTCTCCCTCGCGGATCAATGGACTAGATTCTCCGAACCAGGACGGTTCCCACTCGTCCTGAAGCTGGTGGTCGCGGGCTCCAAGCTCAACAAGGTCCTCATCGACTATGGAAGCGGGCTTAACGTCCTTTTCACCAAGACCTTGAAGAAGATGAAGCTCGACATCACCCACATGCTCACCAAGAGCACCTCGCCCTTCTACGGCATCGTCCCCGGGAACGCGGCTATCCCACTGGGTTCAGTGGTCCTTCCAGTTACCTTTGGGGAATCTCGGGACAACTACCGTACCGAGTACATCAAGTTCGAAGTCGCGGACTTTGAGACGTCCTACCGTGCCATCCTCGGCAGACCGACTATCACCAAGTTCATGGCGGTACCCCACTACACCTACTTGGTACTCAAGATGCCAAGTCCAACAGGTGTACTCTCGCTGCAAGGGGACTTGAAGATATCGCACGACTGTGACACGGAAGCTGTGGAGATCGCCTCCACAAATCAAGTACCCAATGCAATGATGGAGATCTATGCTGCGTCGAAGAAACTTGCCCCAAGTGAACTCGACATCCCAGAGAAGTCGGACGAAGCTAACAAGCCTCAGCCAGCTGAGGAGGTTCTGGTCAAGACAATTGACCTCGGGACAGGCGACAGCAGCAAGACCACCACCATCGGGGCAGGCCTTGACCTGAATAGGAAGACGCGCTCATCAACTTCCTCCGGGCTAACTGCGACATCTTCGCGTGGAAACCAGCGGACATGCCAGGGGTTCCTAGGGAGTTGATTGAGCACTCACTCAACGTCGATCCTAAAGCTACCCCAAAGCGACAACACCTCCGCCGCTTCGCTGACGACAGACGGGACGCCATCAAGAAGGAACTCGCCAAACTACTCGCGGCTGGCTTCATCAGAGAAGTCTTCCATCCTGAGTGGCTCGCCAACCCCGTCCTCGTCCGCAAGAATAACTCGAATGAGTGGAGTATGTGCGTCGACTACACCGACCTCAACAAGCACTGCCCCAAGGACCCCTTCAGGTTGCCGCGGATCGACCAAGTCATTGACTCCACGGCGGGCTGCGACCTGCTCTGCTTCCTCGACTGCTACTCCGGGTACCACCAGATCGCGATCAAGGAAGAAGACCAGGAGAAGACCACATTCATCACCCCGTTTGGCGCGTACTGCTACACGACCATGTCCTTCGGGTTGAAGAACGCTGGCGCCACCTACCAACGAGCTATCCAGGCCTGCTTCAAGAGGCAACTCAATAAGAACGTCGAAACCTACGTGGATGACGTGGTCGTCAAGACCAGAAACTCTAGCACACTCATCGACGACCTTGAAGAGACTTTCGCATCCCTGCGCGAGTACCGCTGGAAGCTCAACCCGAACAAGTGCGTTTTCGGCGTACCATCGGGAAAACTACTCGGCTTCATCATCAGCCATCGCGGCATCGAAGCCAATCCCGAGAAGATCTCCGCCATCACCAGCATGAAAGCTCCCACATGCATCAAAGACGTCCCGTAAGCCGACCGGTGCATGGCGGCACCGAACGGATTTATCTCGAAGCTTGGAGAACGGGGGCTCCCCTTCTTCAAATTACTCAAGCACCAAGAGAAGTTCGTGTGGACTCCAGAGGCGGACCAAGCCCTTGCCCAGCTCAAGGACTTCCTATCGAAGCCACCAGTCCTCACGGCTCCTCGCAAAGGCGAGCAGCTACTGCTCTACCTCGTTGCGACTACTCACGTGGTCAGTACTGCCATCGTCGTCGAGCGGCAGGAAGACGGCCACGCCTACCCAGTCCAGCGACCAGTCTACTTCGTCAGCGAGGTCCTGTCAGAATCCAAGGCACACTACCATCCAGTACAGAAGCTTCTGTACGCAGTGCTTATCACCTCGCGGAAGCTACGACACTACTTCCAGGAGTACTCGATCTCCGTCGTCACCGACTACCCGCTCGGCGACATCCCGCAGAACCAAGATGCTACTAGAAGAATCTCCAAGTGGGCTGTCGAACTTAGCGCCCTCAACATCGACTTCAGGCCACGCACAACCATCAAGTCGCAGGCACTAGTCGACTTCATGGCGGAGTGGCGGGAGAATCAGCTACCTACTCCAACCAAGCGCCCAGAGCACTGGGTGATGTACTTTGACGACTCACTCAACCTCGAGGGCGTAGGTGCAGGGGTACTCTTGATCTCTCCAACGGGTGAACAACTCAGGTACGTCCTGCAGATCTTCTGGAAGGTCTCAAACAACAAAGCCGAGTACGAAGCTCTGCTACATGGGCTCTGCCTCGCGGCTTCTCTGGGCATCAAGCGGCTACTAGTCTACGGCGACTCCGCAGTGGTCATCATCCAAGTCAACAAGTCCTGGGACCGCAACAAGGAGAACATGGATGCTTACTGTCTAGAAGTCCGCAAGCTCGAGAACAAGTTCTATGGTCTCGAGTTCCATCACGTCATTCGCGACAACAACGTTGCAGCGGACGTCCTGTCGAAGCTTGGTTCTACTCGCGCTCAAGTACCAGCGGGTGTCTTCGTCCACGAGCTTCACGCGCCATCCATCCCGGAGCCGGCGCCATCGACCACTGACCCAGTGCATCTCCCGGCTGGCTAGGAGGTCATGATGTTCGACGTGGACTGGAGGCAGCCCTTCATAGACTACCTCAGCGAGCAGAAGGTTCCCTCGGACAAGAACTTGGCTGAGCAACTCATCCGCCGGGCCAAGTCCTACGTCCTAGTCGGAGACAAGCTCTACAGGCAGGGCACATCTTCCGAAGTACTCATGAAGTGCGTTCCTCGACAAGAAGGCAAGGACATCTTGGAGGAGATCCATAAAGGCGTATGCGGCAACCACGCGTCCTCTCGCACGCTGGTCAGCAAGGCCTTCCGACGAGCTTTCTATTGGCCCACAGCTTTGGGCGACACCGAAGAACTCGTCAGAAGGTGCCAAGGGTGCCAATACTTCGCCAAGCATCAACACGTCCCAGCCTACAAGCTAGTCACCATACCGCCAACCTGGCCTTTCGCCAGCTGGGGGCTCGACATGATTGGGCCACTACCAACTGCGCCAGGTGGATTCAACGGATTATTGGTGGCTATCGACAAGTTCACCAAGTGGATCGAGGTCAAGCCGGTTACATGCCCCAAGGCTGATAGAGTACTCGACTTCCTGGATGAACTCGTACACCGCTATGGACTACCCCATCGCATCATCACAGACCTGGGCTCCAACTTCAACAATCACCAGTTCTGGGAGTACTGCAAGAACAGCGGGATCGACGTCTGATATGTCTCAATTGCCCATCCTCGGGCACATTGGACAAGTCGAGCGCACCAATGGGATGGTGCTCGACGCTCTCAAAAAGCGGCTACACGACGCTGCCAATACCAAAGGAGGCCAGTGGATCAAGGAACTACCCAATGCTCTCTGGGGGCTACGTATTCAACCCTCCAAGCCAACGGGACAATCTCCATACTTCCTGGTCTACGGCTCTGAAGCAATCCTCCCTGCCGATGTCATGTGGGATTCACCAGTAGTGGAGCAATACGACGAAGGCGTCTCTGAAGACAGCAGACGAGTTGACATCGACGGACTCGAAAAAGCTCGCTGTGCCGCCCTTTTCCAATCAACATGGTACCTAGAGGGTATCCGACGCTACCACAATCGCAACGTCAAGGAACGCTCCTTCAACGTTGGTGATCTTGTCCTCCGTCGCATCCAGAACACGGAAGGACTACACAAGCTTAGCTCGCCCTGGGAAGGTCCCTTAACAGTCGCAAAGGTGACCGGACCGGGCTCCTACCGCCTCCAGACGCTTGAAGGCGAAGACGTCAACAACTCGTGGGACATCGACCAACTCTGTCGATTCTACGCCTAGTCTACACGACTACCCTGGGGGCTCAAGTCTATACGACTGCATCACGACCCCTTCGCTGTAAGCGGCTTCAGGGTCCAGGCACCAGTCTCCGGACTACTCTACTCCAAGATCCAGCGTTAACGGCTACTAACAGATCTTGGGCTGCTCAGAGCGTCAAAGGACTCTAGCAGCGGTCTATCAAGAGACCACGTACTTCAAGATCCAGCCTATACGGCTACTAACGGATCTCTAGCTGTAAGCGGCGAAGAGCCCTAGCACTACTTAGCCGTAGGCGGCCTCCGGGTCCTGGCGACTACTCTGTAATAACGGCCCTGCCCATCCAGGTGTACTTCTTTAGTATTAAAGTTTGATTATCTATCAACTACTTTACTGCCTCCTTCCCTCAACGGGACTACTGGCGAGTACGACTGCTCGCGATGACTCCATGATGGGACTCCGCACTCACAGATCATGATAACGAGTACTCATTTTATGTAAGTCGTCGCGGCGGCTTCTCCGACGGCCACCTCCATCGGCTCGGGGGCTCTTCCGGCAGCCTCTTGAGTCTCCGGTGTCACATTCTCAACTGGCACCGCCGACGGGATATCACTTCCTTCGGCTTCAGCACCTGTCAACAAAAGGATAACTGAATTAGTCATACCTGGCGGCTACAACTACTCTTCGGGGCTACTTGCACCTGATCAGAGTACTCACCTTCTACGACGCGGGCCTCAGGCAATGTAGCCTCCGTGGCCGGCGCCTCGGATTCTGCCTGAGGGGCGGGAGCGGACTCCTCAGTGGGCGGCGCAGTCTCCTCTTCCGCCACCTCTGTAGCAGGTTCATCCCCCTCCCAGGTCAAGTCCGTCGATTTCCTGCAGAGTACACAAACTGGTTGTCAACCTAGTACGACTACCACATCTAATGTACTACTCGGGAACGATCAATACTTACAAGCTCGACCGGACCACCGTCACGGTTGGGGCACGGAGGATATTGGCAATGTCGACCAGTCCTGCCTCGGCAGGCACCTCCTCCTGCGCCTCAGTAGCCGCCGCCTCTTCAGTGGCAGCGGCAGCCGGTTGTGTGCTCCCCTCAGCAACTGGGGGCTGGCACTCCAACTGCGCCAAGAGCTCTTCTACGGTGGGGGCTGGGCTATGACTGCCCCCAGCTGGCTCCCCCACTGTGTCCCAATCGCCTTCGTCACCCTGCTCAACAGGGTCGGAAGGCGGCATCTCCTGCAAGCAAGGGAACTTCGTCGTCAATACACAACATCGAGGCATAAGTACTCGACTACCCTATTCCAGACGGCTTACCTCCTGGGACATGGTCTCCATGAACTTCAACTTCTTGGCCACGCGCTTGCGGGCCACGTTGCGTGGCTTCCTTAGCGGCGCGGGCAGACTAGCCTCCAGGCTAGTCGGCGGATCCTGAACAAGAGGAATGTGCGGCAATCCAGGGCGGCTGAATCTCGACCGCAGTTGGAAGTGCTCCTGCAGCGTTTCTTCATCGTCGTCCTCCTCGGACGTGTCTCCGATGACAACTGTATCGTCTCCTTCACTAACCTCGCGCCGATCCTTGTCCTTAGCCTTCCCTTCCTCTGGGACCTCAACAAGCTGAGGAGGCGATGCTGGCTCGGAGACGAACTTCACCAAATCATCCTGCAAGAAGCACAATACGTCAGCACGACTACTCTTCCGTAATAAGTACTCGACAACGGGTATGACTACCGACCTTATTTGGCGGGCGCACGGCGGAGTACTCGGGCACAGGGCATGGAGTGTACACCAGCATGTCTTTGAAGATCCTCCCCAGCCTGTCGACGATGTCGTCGTCTACTTCATCACCAGGCATCCGCGACGTGTTGTCGTCGCCAGTGTACTGGTACCCTAGGGTGTCGCGGGCCATCAGCGGCTGCACCCTTCGCTTCATGAAGCTGAAGGCCACATGTTCGGCCCTCAGCCTGGCTTCCCTCAGCGCCTTGATCTTCGACAGCAACTCGGGTAGCTGGATACCCTCCTTCATTGTTGGCTCCAAGTTCCACCACGACCGGTGCTTGGGCTGCTTCCCGCTTGGCTTCGGTAGCTCCGAGTGGTGGTTGGTCACGTAGAACCACTTCGCTTTCCAATCCTGGTTGGAATCGATCAGCTTGTAGGTGAGGTACTGCTCCGCGGCGTCCTCCCTCATCTGGATCCCGGCTCCCCCCACTACTCGGGGATTGTTGGCGCTGGGCTGGGGCTTCTCCCGGAAGAACTTCAGGAATAGAACCCAATGGGGCTTGATCCCCAAGAAGGCCTCGCAGAAATGTACGAAGACGGAGGTGTGGAAGATACCGTTGGGGTTGAGGTTGAGGTACTCGATGCCGTAGTACCCCAGCAGCCCTTTGAAGAAGTCGCTGGCCGGGAGAGACAGCCCTCGCTCCGCGAACCGGGTGAACATCGGGATCTCGTCCGGGTTCTTCTCCATGGGGTATGGATCCCCTGCAGCGGCTCTCCACATGTCCACCTCCTTCTCCCGCAAGAATCCACTGTTGAGAAGGGCCAGCAGGTCTTCAGTCTTGGCCTTGGACTTGTTCCACTCTCGATTTGGATTTGGCCGCGGCGGAGACACCGGCGGCGATGTCCCCGCAGCAGATCCGGCGGCCTCCTCACGAGCCCTCTTCTTCCCGGCGGCCTTGGAAGTCTTCGATGGCGAGGGCTTCATTCTCCAAGTGCAAGGTGTCTTCGCTCGCATTCGCTCGGGGGCTACGGTGGTGGTTTCCTATGGCGACGCATTCGGATCTACAATCCTCTCAACGGTGGCGGTGGGCACTGGTGGCGATTTCTGGCCCGATCTGCTGGGAATGGCTACAAATGTGTGGGGTGAAAAACCCTAAGGGTTTTGGCTTCTATTTATAAGTCAACAGCGGCCCCTCCAACGGCCGGATGGATAAGTCTGCGCTCGGCTGAGTCAGTGGCGGTGCGTGACCCTTCAACTTCTACTAGTCGACGCGCCTCATCTCGGGGTCTCGGCTACTTCTACTCGACTTCCTGGGTAGTGACAAGGATCAAGAGCAACTCAGGACACATTTTGCAAGATGACCCTTCAATTCGAGAGGAAGTACTCGACTCAAGGCTCGGGGGCTCCGTGCCACGTGTCCTTCGGTTTTTTCTCCGGATTTTTGGGGATATTCTTGCCAAAACTTCAGATGGACCCTCAGCCAGAGTCTTCAACTCAACCTAAGGCTCGGGGGCTACTCCATATGGAGTGCGATTCGCAATCGCACTTCCATATCAGTTTCGGCTTCAAGACAATACGGGCATTGTTGAAGACCTTCAAGAGCAGCATTCGAGGACGCTTGGGACTACTCGAGAAGACTTCAGGATTGCTCGAACATCAGCTGGAGTACATTCCAGCCTCGGGATGCTTCAACTATTCTTGAGGACTTTTGACTTGTAGTACTCAGGGACGCTTGGGGACTACTCGTTAAGGCCATCAAGACTACTCGAAACTATCCTTCTCGACTACAAAGTACTCGGGGGCTTGTCGTATGGACCTCCCTGGGCCCACTACCTTGGTGGGTACCAGGACCGACTACTCGGTGGGCCCCTGGGACTACCCGACTTGCGCTGCACGGCACCTGCTGGCGTGAAGCACAAGGACTACGAAGGAGAAGTACTCGGATAGGAAGCTGTACATGTCCCGCACTGTATAGAGGACTCCTAGACGTACTCGACTAGTACTCTCTCCCTGAACGGACTTGTAACCCTGCCTCCCGGACTATATAAGGCGAGGCAGGGACCCCTCTCTCTCTCTCACAGCTTAAGATTGCATCATCTTGTAATCGCACCCAATCAATCCAGAGCTACGTAGCATACAGGACGTAGGGTATTACGCACCTCGCGGCCCGAACCTGTCTAAATTGTGTGCCACATGTCTCTTCCTTCGAGTTACCGATCTCGGCGAGGCCACATTCATCTACTTCGGGTACTCCCCTTAGTAGGTTGTCGGTCTAAAACACCGACAGCTGGCGCGCCAGGTAGGGGTTCTCACCCGAGATCACATGGCGAACTCGACGGCTTCCATCTACATCAAGCCAACCGTCGCCTTCAACCGCGGCGACACCTTCATCTTCGGCGCCTGGGTCTGCACTGCTGACGGTGCTGGATCCTTCCAACGCCGCCTCACTATGCTGCCCAACCCGGAGACCGGCCTCGTGACACTTCCCGGAGTAGTCACGGGCGAACTCGCCGGCAAATTTGGCGAAATTTCACTTTTCGACCAGCACGCCGACTTCGAGTCTGGATCCGCCTCCAACTCGAACTCGACGTCCCCGTGGGCAATCGTATGCGAGCGGCTACTCAGGCATCGCATGTGAACTCCCCACCCAGTGAGTGCTTCACACGTGGCCCCCGCAACGTCAGCAGGGTCCACACGAAGGCTTCCTCTACACGCCGGGCCGGCAAGGAGCTCGTACCCGAGTACGACTCGGACTCCGACACCGCCCCCGGCAGCGCCTCGGACTCCAACCCCCTCTTCGGCTTCTACTCAGACTCCGCATACGAGTTCGACTTCGGGTCAGACCCTGAGGATCCCGAGTCCGAGGACAACTCTACTGAGAAGTCCTCCACGGCAGGCGAAAATGACGGCTTCCCCGCCTTCTCTGCTCGACTTTGCAATCTACTTCTCCCAGAAAAATTCAAGCCTCTGGAGATCACTAAGTACGACGTGAAGCAAGACCCAGTTCAATGGCTTAGATGTTACGCCCTCTCCATCGAAAATGCTGGTGGCAACAATGACACGAAGTGCCTCTACTTCCCTTTCTGCCCGGACCAAGCTCCACTTACATGGTTCGAGTCGCTCGAGAAGTACTCGATCGACAATTGGGACTAGCTCAAGGAACAGTTCACCAACAACTTTGCGGGCGCCATGGGGTGCTCGGGTACTCGCATGGACCTGGCTATGGTGAAGCAGAAACAGGGAGAGACCCTACGCAAGGACATGCGGCGCTTCTTTGACAAGCGCGCCACGGTAGTCGATGTTACCGACAAGGAGGTCATCGACCTCTTCCAAGACGCCTCTATCACCGTCGCACCTTTGAAGACTTCGGCCGCCGCTGCACGAGCTCCATCACAAAGCTCAAAGACATGATCACTTCATGGGCCGACGAAGAAGACAAGGCGAATGCCAAGTACGATGCTATTCGCGAAAAGAGCAAGCAAAACGCGGGCGGCAGCAACGACAACAACAAGGATCAAGGCGGTCGCAACAACAATTACTCGGGTCCTAACCGCACACGCAAGCCAGACAACTCTGTCGCAGCTATCCAGCGCCCCGCGAAAAACAACTCGAAGAAGACCTTCGGCGGCTTCAAAGACTTGCTGAAAGAGAATTGTCCGTGGCACTTGGAGGGCAACCACACCACCGAGCAGTGCTACCAACTCCGACGAGAACTCAAGGACTCCCTAGACCCACGGCCTCCTCACGACAAGAAGGGTGAGAAAAAGCTGACATAGGCAATGGTGACTTCCAAGAACCCGACAAGATGGTGAATGTCCTCTTCGGCGGACTACCCACCAGACGGTCTCAGAAGGCCACCAGACGGGAAGTCTTGAACATTGAACCAGCGGTCCCGACCCCTCTCAGGTGGTCAGAGGTACCCATCACCTTCTCCCACGCGGATCAATGGACAAGCTTCTCCGAGCCAGAGCGTTTTCCACTCGTCCTGAAACCGGTAATCGTGGGCTCCAGACTCAACAAGGTACTCATCGACGGTGGGAGCAGGCTTAATGTCCTTTTCACCAAGACCTTGAAGAAGATGAAGCTCGACATTACCCACATGCTCACCAAGAGCACATCGCCTTTCTACGGCATCGTCCCCGGGAACGCGACAATTCCACTAGGTTCAGTGGTCCTACCAGTTACCTTCGGGGAAACCAGGGAGAACTACCGCATCGAGTACATCAAGTTCGAGGTTGCGGACTTCGAGACTTCCTATCATGCCATCCTCGGTAGACCAGCTATCGCCAAGTTCATGGCGGTACCCCACTACACGTACTTGGTACTCAAAATGCCAAGTCCTGCCGGAGTACTCTCACTACAAGGGGACTTGAAGATATCTTTTGACTGCGACACAGAAGCTGTGGAACTCCCAGCTACTAATCATGTACCCAATGCAATGATGGAAATCTATGCTGCATCCAAGAAACTTGCCCCAATCAAACTCGAGATCCAGAGAAGTCCGACACTACCAACAAGGCTCAACCATCTGAGGAAGTGCAAGTCAAGGCGATCGACCTTGGGACAAGCGACAACAACAAGACTACCATGATCGAGACGGGCCTTGACCCAAAATAGGAAGACGCACTCGTCAGTTTCCTCTGGGCTAACCGAGACATCTTCACATGGAAGCTAGCGGACATGCCAGGGGTGCCCAGGAGGCTGATCGAGCACTCACTCAATGTCGACCCTAAAGCTACCCCGAAACGACAACAACTCTGGCATTTTGCTGACGATCGACGGGACGCCATCAAGAAGGAACTCGCCAAACTACTCACGGTCGGCTTCATCAGAGAAGTCTTCCATCCTGAGTGGCTCACCAACCCCGTCCTCGTCCGCAAGAGGAACACGAACGAGTGGAGGATGTGCGTCGACTACACCGACCTCAACAAGCACTGCCCCAAGGACCCCTTTGGGTTGCCGCGGATAGACCAAGTCATCGACTCCACGGTGGGCTGCGACCTGCTCTGCTTCCTCGACTACTACTCCGGGTACCACCAGATCGCAATCAAGGAAGAAGACTAGGAGAAGACCGCGTTCATCACCCCATTTGGCACCTACTGCTACATGACAATGTCGTTTGGGTTGAAGAACGTCGGCCCCACTTACCAGCGAGCTATCCAGAAGTGTTTCAAGAAACAACTCAACAAGAACGTCGAGGCTTACATGGATGACGTGGTCGTCAAGACCCGAAACTCTGACACGCTCATCGCGGATATTCAAGAGACTTTCGCAGCTTTGCGGGAGTACCAGTGGAAGCTCAACCCGAACAAGTGCGTCTTCGGCATACCTTCGGGAAAACTACTTGGCTTCATCATCAGCCATCACGGCATCGAAGCCAACCCCGAGAAGATCTCCGCCATCACCAAGATGAAAACTCCCACTTGCATGAAAGACATGCAGAAGCTCACCGGGTGCATGGTGGCCTTGAACAGATTTATCTCGAAGCTTGGAGAACGGGGGCTACCCTTCTTCAAACTACTCAAGCACGAAGAGAAGTTCGTGTGGACCCCAGAGTCAGATCAAGCTCTCGCTCAGCTCAAGGATTTCTTATCCAAGCCACCAGTCCTCATGGCTCCTCGCAAAAAGGAGCAGCTACTGCTCTACCTCGCTGCGACTACTCACGAGGTCAGTACTGCCATCGTTGTCGAGCGGCAGGAAGACGACACGCCTACCCAGTCCAGCGACTAGTCTACTTCGTCAGCGAGGTCCTGTCGGAATCCAAGGCACGCTACCAGCTAGTATAGAAGCTACTGTATGCAGTGCTCATCACCTAGCGGAAGCTACGACACTACTTCCAAGAGTACTCGATCTCCGTCGTCACTGACTACCCACGCGGTGACATCCTGCGGAACCAAGATGCTACTGGAAGAATCTCTAAGTGGGCAGTCGAACTCGGCACCCTCAACATCGACTTCAAGCCACGAACGGCCATCAAGTCGCACGCACTAGTCGACTTCATGGCAGAGTGGCGGGAAAATCAGCTACCAACTCCAACCGAGCGACCAGAGCATTGGGTGATGTACTTCGATGGCTCGCTCAAGCTCGAAGGCGCGGGATGCAGGGGTACTCCTGGTTTCTCCAATGGGCGAACAACTCAAGTACGTCCTGCAGATCTTCTGGAAGGTCTCAAACAACGAAGCCGAGTATGAAGCCTTGCTACATGGGCTCCGCCTCGCAATATCTTTAGGCATCAAGCGACTACTAGTCTACAGTGACTACGCAGTGGTCATCAACCAAGTCAACAAGTCTTGGGATCGCAACAAGGAGAACATGGACGCCTACTGCCTAGAAGTCCGCAAGCTCGAGAATAAGTTCTACGGTCTCGAGTTCCATCACGTCGTCCGTGACAACAATGTTGCAGCGGACGTCGTGTCGAAGCTTGGTTCTACTCGCGCACAAGTATCAGCGGGTGTTTATTTATAACCTAACCGGCAGTGCTGCAATGGCTGGATGGATAAGTATCGGCGACTAACTCAGCGGCGGCTGCCTCACTCTTCGGCTTCCGGTACTCGATACAGCCCATCTCGAGGGCTCGGTTACATTCGCCCGATCTAATGGGTGACGACGACAATCAAGATTCACTCAGGACACCTTCTACAGTCAAGATGACCCTTCAATTCGAGAGGAAGTACTCGACTCAAGGCTCGGGGGCTCCGTGCCACGTGTCCTTCAGTCTTTTCTCCGGATTTTATGGGAAAAGTGTGACAACCCCACCCGAGATAATTTCGTACTATCGCCTAAACCACTCCTCTTGGTCATTAAGCGATAATAAAGAACCATCCCTTTGAGTGTTGCCGGGTTAACGCCCGGTAAATCACTTGACAACACAGAGAGGATCAAACGTATGCATTAAAACTCCCACGAAGGAGAGTCCAGAGTGCCTTACAATTTAACATCAAATCCCCTTAGGGTCCATTATTACAAACATAGTTCTTTGACATGACAGTAAATGGTTCAGAGTTTATTGAAAATAGCAGAAGATAACTAAATGATACGATCACATCATAGGAGGTCTGTCCATGATGCAATCACTCCTCGTCATCCACCTATTCCAGCTCCCAGCCGGGTGGAAGTTCTCTGGGCCACACATCACATGCATTACCTGGAAACAACATTTATAAAGCAAGGCTAAGTATACTAATACTCAGCAAGACTTACCCGTCTAGAAGAAAGACTTTACCTCTAATCATGCATGACTTTTGGCTAGTGGGTTTGTTTGCCAAAAAGCTGCTAAGTAGTGAATCCTTACTTTCAATATTTTAGCTCATGTTCTAGTAGTAGTAACCATTACTAGATAAGCAACTATTACAATCAAGTTGTACAAACAATTAATCAAAGTAATAATCTTCACAAAGTTCATCATAAAGGGATATCATGGCCAGTAGGGTAAGTAGTCTCAAATGACGGTGAGAGGCTGATAATCGATTGATTCATAACCTTGCAAGGTGGACCTAAGCACATGGGAGGTGCCCTCACCAAGAGTTCACAAAACAGGTGGTTCCCGTCATTCCTCGGATTGGGATCAGATGCTACAGTCTCAAGTACGAGGTTTACTGGGCTATGCCACCAAGGTCACCCAGCCTCACGCAAGTACTCGGGTGGCGAGCCTGCAACCCTAAGTTTAGTAGCGCAAAGTTCCCGCACCGTCTCATTTAGGTACTAGGCTTATCGTACCCATTTCCGACAAGTGCTTAGTACGTTCAAACACTTAACCAACGAAGCCATTGGACCGGAGCCCAATCCCATGCTCTTACCACATGAGCAATCCATTTAATCCATAATGTGATTCCATAAAGGAGATCCTATTCTCGCGAGTGACGAACATCACTCGACTTTTACCGGATCCTTAAAGCATAGCAACTAGCGACATAACATGCTAGTAAAAGATCATAGGTGCTTAAGGATCATGCAACTAGGGTTTCAATCAACTCCTGAACGTAAATGCACATAAGATAGCAATATTAAATTCAGAAGCTTGAAAGTAAACACATGGGTTAAATGATTAAACCGGGGCTTGCCTTCGTCAGCACAAGCAGACACACCAACTTCCGGACTTTGGTCCGGGTCTTTCTCTATGATCACGTAGTGCACGTCTCCTCCTGCTCCCTCGTCCTCGTCAGCTGGCACGAGCGTATAGCTACCGTCGGGGACTTCTACACGGAGAATGCAAATGCAAGACTTAATTGGCAGATTGAGTTAATTCATCACAAAACCACTTTTGGCAACCATGGGGCGCATAGTTGACCACATTCACCTAGATAAAGATACATTCAGCATACTCTTCCTATAAAGGAGCATTGTGGGATGCTTTATTAGCTAGACTTTTTAACGGTGGCTGTGTACATATATATACACACACAAATGAATTAATTTAATTCACATAATACAACAGTAGGAACAGCCACAAGATGTATAGGGTTGGTCATATTCACTTTAAAGAAGCATTTAAACAATCACTAATTTAAAGTAAACACAAAAAGACTATGCAACACTCTCATGATGGTGATTGTGTTCACATCTATAAAGAATATTTTATTTAAATACAAACAGCAAGGAAAATTACTTTTGTGCCACACAAATTTACTTTCCCAACTCATTTATTTAACTTACGCACAAAAGGATGTATTTTTCCTATTTTTCCTTTACTAGATTAATCTAGTTTGCACTCTTTTAATCAACCAATCATACTTCAATCTTGCCCAACAGTGCCCACTGGTCCTAATGGCCAAGAAACACTCCTCTGGATAGCAAGCAACTGGTTTGCACCATTGAATTTAAATGCACATAAATAAAAGCATTTCTAGCTTGCAAATAGAGGATTAATGCATATTAGAATAAATATAACAGAAATGAACCCAAACTTTCTCCTACACATGCTTTGGTCCAAAACAAGCCTAAATAACCAACAAACACACTTGGATCTATTATAGATCTTGATCTATGCATTTATGAATAAAAACAAGAATAAATTAGGAAATAATATTTCTAACAGGGATAAAATCATGGTAAATTCACCAAAGATGAATTTTGGAATAACATGACAATAGCCAGAAGTTGGGCTCAAGAATAATTATATTTTTAGCAACAAAAATCATCTAGAAAGATTTGTCAATATCACTAGATAATTTATATAAAAAGATTCCTTCAGTAACTTTGTGCAATTTTTGGCACAGAACCTAAACATGCTAGTTCCCATAACATATCCAAAATCCAGCTCAAGATCATGTGTGGATTTTGCAGAATCACAGATCTAGGTATTTTACTTTCCAATTTTTCAAACAAAAACTATAGCTCAAAAGTATATACATATCTGAAGAAAGTTGTAGTTCTTGTTACACAGAAAACCACAAAATTGAGTTTGCCATTTTTCGATTTTTCTACGATTTTATATCGATTTTACAAGTTTCAGCCCACACATAAAGAAGGGGTAGAATCTTTATGCACGCAGGCCCCTGGAACTTTTAAATCTTCACAACTCTACCCTTCTCTTTTACGTCCAGACCCCCGAGTCCCAAAATCCCCCACATCCAGGACCTCGACGGCGGAGGGGAGGCCGCCACCGGCGATGTGGGTCCGACGTAGGCAAACAAATGGCGCGGGGTTGCGATTGGCCTTACCCTCGATCGATTGGTGGTGAAGGTTCAGCCGGGGAGGTCACCGGCGAGCGGCGGCGGCGGAGCAGAGGCGGCGCGGCCGCGGAGGCTCGGACGGCGGTGAGGATAGGGACGGAGCTCGACAATGTGTTGCCCTGGTAGCTCCTAGGTGTCCTAGGGAAGGTGCTAGATGGGTTGCCGGGCTTGGAGAACCGGCGGAGAGGCGAGCTCGGCGATGACCGCCCGGCGACGACCGCGACAACTCGGATTCCGGGCAATGCCGGTGAGGCTAGGCCATCACGTGTGCTTGGGAGCTCGAGTGGGTACTAGGGGAGAGCTAGGGGTCACCGGTTTGACCCGGCAGCAAGCGGAGCAGCAATGTCGCAGGCGACGCTAATGGCGGGCGGCGGCAGACAGTGTGTTCTCGGGCGCGCGAGGGGAAAAGGAAGGGGAAGTTTTATAGGCGCGTAGAGGCGGTTCCACCTCACCGTCGTGGCCTACAGGAACTCCAGCATAGGCGCGGAGCGGCGGCGACGTGCGGTGGAGCTGACGGCCTATGAGGAATGGCGGTTCGCCCGCCGGGTAGTGCGCACCAGCCGCGTGGCACCGGCCTAGGCCTCCACGCAAGCGTCACGGCCTCTAGTGCACAGTGTCACCGACACGGGCCTCGAACCGCTGGGTTTTCTGGTGCCTCAGCGTGCGCGCGCGAGCGGGTACGGCACGGCCGACGTGGCGGCGCGCAGACGACGTCGTGCGCGGGAGCGCCGGCATTCAAGACAGTTTCATCTAGCCCTTTTCAAACTGAATTTTCTCCAAAAATTCAAACATAAGTGCTCCGAACTTTGAATACCAAAGTTGTTGAGCAAGTTACCCTCTTCAAAAATGCCAAAGGCTCGATAGGGTTTTGCTCACTGGTTTGAGCAGGAACGTCAGTGCAACATGGCCAAAAACTCGGCGCCGATGATGTCACACCTGTTTTTCCAAAGAAAACCAAGTGCAAACCTATATGCATGCCAGGATCAAGTTTCATGCATATAGCTGACATAAGTGAATAACAGAAACAATATCACGTAAGAAAAAGGGAGATTATCAGAGATTTACGCTTAATCCTGGAAACGAAGACACCAAACATCACAGGCAGTCGACTGGGGGTTGCGTACGCCTAGAACCAGCAACATCTTCACAAGACTTCAGAGTAGCTTCCTCCTTCTGAGCAACATTATTTATAGCAAGGGTGTGCACTTGTCGTACTCAGCAAGTGTGGGGAAAGATATGAATGCAAAGGCTTTATAGTGGACTGGGCTATAAGCATTTAAGCATTTTTAGTTGATCAAGTTTTATTAGCACCTGATTACTAATAAAAGTATAAGTATATACCATCCCACAATTAAGCATAAGGTAAGAGATACACCATGAGCACATGGCAAGCATAACCATAACACATAACACAATTTAAGTCCATCTTCAAATTCAATTATCATGTGAGGGTCCAGGCCGCTCTTGACCGTGAGCACGGCTAATCGATTATTTTTACACTCTGTAGAGGTTGTACACTTTCACCACAAGCAGCGTAAAAGCTCCGAAGAACTTTGAACCCAACCATGCGATGCCGGCCAAGCACCATACCACACTACCGAGGTGTGGTTGCATAGGGACGTTACATGGCCTTTACAAAGGTTCCCTAGCAAGTTATGACCCACAAGGTCCGGATCAGTTAGCAAGGTATAAAGTCCCCTAGCAGGTCGATACCCCACCATAAAAAGAATAACTCACCTAACCCCCTGCTAGAGAGAGTCCATACCCCGCAGTACCGCCGATCCCTTGTCCTTATCAGGTAAGATCACCCCAAGCTAAAGTTCCTAATTATTCAGCCAAGACCATTGCCCATTAGTTCTTGTGGTTGTACTGTTTTCCTGGGTGGTTCTCCATGTTCCGATTAAACATATAGTCTTGTATTAAACATCACATAACACATTGGAACATAGAGCATAAAATGATAACCATGTTGATTATTACCAACCCAGTTGAGCAAACTAAGCAACATCTACCATCAATATTAATTAAGAACCAGGTTCAAGATAACAGTCAAAAGAGGCTAGTCATCCTTAATAGGAACCCATCAAAATTAATGCATAGCAATGCAATGAGTGATTGAATATAATTCTTAGGACAAAAGATCAAGGACACACTTGCCTTTAACCAAAGTGTAGTTGCTCAGAATACTTCATCTTTATACTCTTCCAAGCTCTCGAACCACGTTCATTCTACTCGCATCAATCATCGAGCACAAAACATGCAAAGCAAATGCACGAGTACAACTAAGAACAAAGCACCAATCAAAAGGAAAGCTTTAAAAGAACGCACTAAAGGATAGGCTTGATTAGATGGATCACTAAAGAACACAAAGTATGCTTGGAAGGTGTCGTATGGACCTCCCTGGGCCCACTACCTCGGTGGGTACCAGGACCGACTACTTGGTGGGCCCCTGGGACTACTCGACTTGCGCTGCACGGCACCTGATGGCGTGAAGCACAAGGACTACAGAGGAGAAGTACTCGGTTAGGAAGCTGTACATGTCCCGCACTGTATGGAAGACTCCTAGACGTACTCAACTAGTACTCTCTCCCTACTCCGACTTGTAACCCTGCCTCCCGGACTATATAAGGCGAGGCAGGGACCCCTCTTTCATCATCTCATCTCATGGCGTACAATTGCACCATCATGTAATCGTACCCAATCAATCCAGAGCTACGCAGCATACAGGACGTAGGGTATTACGCACCTTGCGGCCCGAACCTATCTAAATTGTGTGCCACGTGTCTCTTCCTTCGAGTTACCGATCTCGGCGAGGCCACATTCATCTACTTCGGGTACTCCCCTTAGTAGGTTGCCAGTCTAAAACACTGACAGCTGGCGCGCCAGATAGGGGATCTCGCCCGAGATCACATGGCGAACTCGATGGCTCCTGTCTACTTCAAGCCAACCGTCGCCTTCAACCGCGGCGACACCTTCGTTTTCAGCGCTTGGGTCTGCAGTGCTGACGGCGCGGGATCTTTCCAGCGCCGCCTCACCATGCCGCCCAACCCGGAGACCGGCTTCGTGACGCTTCCTGAAGTTGTCACAGGCAAACTCGCCGGCAAGTTCGGCGAAATTTCGCTCTTCAACCATCACGCTGACTTCGAGCTCGAGTCCACTTCCAACTCAAACTCGACGTCTCCATGGGCTATCGCATGCGAGCCGGCTGCTCAGCCATCGCATGTGGTCCCCCCATCCCGCGAGCGCTCCACGCGTGGCCCCCGCAACCCCTGCAGGGCCGGCACGGGGGCTCCCTCTTCGAGCCGGGCCGGCAAGGAGCCCGTACCCGAGTACAACTCGGACTCCGACACCGCCCCCGGCCACACTTCGGACTCCAACCCCCTCTCCGGTTTCTACTCGGATTCTGCATACGAGTTCGACTTCGGGTCGGACCCAGAGGATCCCGAGTCCGAGGACAACACCACTGAGCATCCCTTATCAGGGCCGGCCTCTGGGCTGGTTATAATGTCCACGCCTGCCGGAAGATTCGTCTACTGGCCAGACCGCAAGCCCGCAGACCTGATAAGTGGAGACTCACGCTACGTCGCCTACCTCGACTCGCTCCCATTCCAGGAGGGAACACCACTTGCCCGGGCTGACTCGTACACTCCAACTGAGGTGGCGAGCTCTGGGTCCAGCCTTGTCAACCCCGATCGCCAAGTCTTCATGGCTGCCGGTGACACCGCCAGACCATCTGGGACGGCTCCAGACAAGTACCATGAAGACATCTCCGCAGACAAGCTGTCTGCTGACGCACCTGCAGACGAGACTGCCGCCAACAGGGACGCTCGACGTGAGCGTAACAGGAAGCGCAATGAACGGTGCAGGCGGCTCAGAGACAGCCTCCCCATCCGCAACCTTGCGGAAGCTCTCGAGGCGGTCGAGAGCAGAGTACACACTACCCCCAAGCAGTGCCTCATGTCGATCACAGCGATCGCACGCCAGGCTCAGGGAATTCGCGCCGGAGAAGTCATCGCCAAGCTCGCTGAAGACGCTTACTTCATGCGGGTCGACAACAGGGTCAACCAGCCTCCTCCCGCCAGGAATCGCGAAAACAAAGCTACAAGTCGCAGCGCCGAACTCGGTCGCAACCGTACTCGAGCCGAGCTCCCAGCTCAGCCCAACCGTACTCGCGCGAACGCCGGCGGACCCTCACAGGGTGGCAACAGCAACCGTGAGGTCGTTCGTCACCGTGCACCTAACGGCGGCGGCCGTGACCCAAATGGCGGCGGCAGCGACGACGGAAGCTCTAACCATGGAGCCAACAGGAGGGCCGGCGGCGGCGGCAACCGCGGTGGTCGAGACCACACGAACAGCCACGCCTCTGGTGCCTCACAGGGCGGCTACGACACCCGCCAGAAGATTGAGGAGCTGCGACGGAAGAAGTCAGCCACTGCAGGCGACAACGTCGGCTTCCCCCCCTTCTCACCTCGACTTCACAACTTGCTCCTCCCAGACAAGTTCAAGCCTTTGGGGATCACCAAGTACGACGCAAAGCAGGACCCCATCCAGTGGCTCAAGTGCTACGCCCTCTGCATCGAGAACGCTGGCGGCAACAACGACACCAAGTGCCTCTACTTCCCCTTCTGCCTGGACCAAGCTCCACTCACATGGCTCGAGTCGCTGGACAAGCACTCGATCGACAAGTGGGACCAGCTGAAGGAGCAGTTCACCAGCAACTTCGCGGGCGCCATGGGCCGATCGGGTACTCGCATGGACCTGGCCAAGGTCAAGCAGGAACAAGGCGAGACCCTCTGCAAGTACATGCGTCGCTTCTTCGACAAGCGCGCTACCATAGTCGACGTCACCGACAAGGAGGTCATCGACCTCTTCCAAGACGGCCTCTACCACCGCCGCACCTTTGAAGACTTCGGTCGTCGCCGCCCCAAGTCCATCCCCCACCTCAAGGACATGATCACGTCCTGGGTGGATGAAGAAGACAAGGCCAATGCCAAGTACGATGCCATCTGTGGAAAAAGCAAGCAGAACGCGGGCGGCGGCAGCGGCAACAACGGGAACCAAGGTGGTCGCAACAACAACAACAACTAATCGGGTCCCAACCGCAAGCGCAAGCCAGACAACACTGTCGCGGCTATCCAGCGCCCTGCGAAGGAGAACTCGAAGAAGAACTCTGGCGGCTTCAAAGACTTGTTGAAGGAGAAGTGCCCGTGGCATCTGGACGGCAACCACACTACCGAGCAGTGCTACCAACTCAGGCGAGCACTCAAGAGTACTCCAAAGCCACCGCACCCTCACGACAAGAAAGGCAAGAAGAAGAACGACAGAGACAACGACGACTTCCAGGAACCCGACAAGATTGTCAACGTCCTCTTCGGCGGACTACCCAGCAGACGGGAGCAAAAGGCTACCCGTCGAGAAGTCATGAGCATTGAAACAGCGGTCCCGACCCCTCTCAGGTGGTCGGAGGTACCCATTACCTTCTCCCGCGCGGATCAATGGACTAGCTTCTCCGAACCGAGCGATTCCCTCCCGGTCACCGAAGCCAGTGGTCGCGGGCTCCAAGCTCAACAAGGTCCTCATCGATGGTGGAAGCGGGTTCAACGTCCTTTTCACCAAGACCTTGAAGAAAATGAAGCTCGACATCACCCACATGCTCACCAAGAGCAACACGCCTTTCTACGGCATCGTCCCCGGTAACGCGGCTATCCCACTGGGCTCAGTGGTCCTGCCAGTTACCTTCGGGGAATCTTGGGACAACTACCATACCAAGTACATCAAGTTCGAGGTCGCGGACTTCGAAACATCCTACCATGCCATCCTCGGCAGACCGGCCATCGCCAAGTTCATGGCGGTGCCTCACTACACCTACTTGGTGCTCAAGATGCCGAGCCCAGCAGGTGTACTCTCTCTCCAAGGGGACTTGAAGATCTCGCACGACTGCGACACCGAAGCCGTGGAGATCGCCTCTACAAATCAAGTACCCAACGCGATGATGGAAGTCTACGCCGCGTCAAAGAAGCTTTCTACAAGTGAACTCGACATCCCTGAGAAGTCTGACAAAGGCAACAAGCCTCAACCAGCTGAGGAGGTTCTAGTCAAGACGATCGACCTCGGGACAGGCGACAGCAGCAAGACTACCACCATCGGGCCGGCCTCGACCCCAAATAGGAAGACACACTCATCAACTTCCTCCGGGCTAACCGCGACATCTTCGCATGGAAGCCAGCGGACATGCCAGGAGTGCCCAGGGAGTTGATTGAGCACTGCCTCAACGTCGATCTTAAGGCCACCCCCAAGCGACAACACCTCCGACGCTTCGCCGACGACAGACGGGATGCCATCAAGAAGGAACTCGCCAAACTACTCGCGGCCGGCTTCATCAGAGAAGTCTTCCATCCTGAGTGGCTCGCCAACCCCGTCCTCGTCCGCAAGAAGAACTCGAACGAGTGGAGGATGTGCGTCGACTACACCGACCTCAACAAGCATTGCCCCATGGACCCCTTCGGGTTGCCGCGGATTGATCAAGTCATCGATTCCACGGCGGGCTGCGACCTACTCTGCTTCCTCGACTGCTACTCCGGGTACCACCAGATCGCGATCAAGGAAGAAGACCAGGAGAAGACCGCGTTCATCACCCCGTTTGGCGCGTACTGCTACACGACCATGTCTTTCGGGTTGAAGAACGCCGGCGCTACCTATCAACGAGCTATCCAGGCCTGCTTCAAAAAGCAGCTCAACAAGAACGTCGAAGCCTGCGTGGATGATGTGGTCGTCAAGACCAGAAACTCCAGTACCCTCATCGACGACCTTGAAGAGACTTTCGCATCCCCGCGCGAGTACCGTTGGAAGCACAACCCGAACAAATGCATCTTCGGCGTACCTTCGGGCAAACTACTCAGCTTCATCATCAGCCAGCGCGGCATCGAAGCCAACCCCGAGAAGATCTCCGCCATCACCAGCATGAAAGCTCCCACGTGCATCAAAGACATCCAGAAGCTGACCGGGTGCATGGCGGCCTTGAACAGATTCATCTCGAAGCTTGGAGAACGGGGGCTCCCCTTCTTCAAACTACTCAACCACCCAGAGAAGTTCGTGTGGACTCCAGAGGCGGACCAAGCCCTTGCCCAGCTCAAGGACTTCCTATCGAAGCCACCAGTCCTCACGGCTCCTCGCAAAGGCGAGCAGCTACTGCTCTACCTCGCTGCGACTACTCACGTGGTCAGTACTACCATCGTCGTCGAGCGGCAGGAAGACGACCACGCCTATCCAGTCCAGCGCCCTGTCTACTTTGTCAGTGAGGTCCTGTCGGAGTCCAAGGCACGCTATCAGCCTGTGCAGAAGCTTCTGTACGCAGTACTCATCACCTCGCGGAAGCTACGACACTACTTCCAGGAGTACTCGACCTCCGTTCGTCACCGACTACCCGCTCGGCGACATCCTGCGGAACCAAGATGCTACTGGAAGAATCTCCAAGTGGGCAGTCGAACTCGGCGCCCTCACCATCGACTTCAAGCCACGTACAGCCATCAAGTCGCAGGCGCTAGTCGACTTCATGGCGGAGTGGCGGGAGAATCAGCTACCTACTCCAACCGTGCGACCAGAGCATTGGGTGATGTACTTCGACGGCTCACTCAACCTCGAGGGCGAGGTGCAGGGGTACTCCTGATCTCTCCAACGGGCGAACAACTCAAGTAAATCCTGCAGATCTTCTGGAAGGTCTCAAACAACGAAGCCGAGTACGAAGCTCTCCTACACGGGCTCCGCCTCGCGGCTTCACTGGGCATCAAGCGGCTACTAATCTACGGCGACTCCGCAGTGGTCATCAACCAAGTCAACAAGTCATGGGACCGCAACAAGGAG
The DNA here is from genome assembly GCA_947561735.1 of Cenchrus americanus. NCBI lineage: Eukaryota > Viridiplantae > Streptophyta > Magnoliopsida > Poales > Poaceae > Cenchrus > Cenchrus americanus. The sequence continues at coordinate 51,692,257 of OX387244.1, read as the reverse complement.
AACATGGACGCCTACTGCCTAGAAGTCCGCAAGCTCGAGAACAAGTTCTACGGTCTCGAGTTCCACCACATCGTCCGCGACAACAATGTTGCAGCGGACGTCCTCTCGAAGCTCGGTTCTACCCGCGAAGTACCAGCGGGTGTCTTCGTCCACGAGCTTCACGCGCCATCCATCCCGGAGCCGGCGCCGCCGACCACTGTCCCAGCGCATCTGCCAGCTGGCCAGGAGGTCATGATGATCGACGCGGACTAGAGGCAACCCTTCATCGACTACCTCAGCGAGCAGAAGGTTCCCTCGGACAAGAACTTGGCTGAGCAGCTCATCCGCCACGCCAAGTCCTACGTCCTCGTCGGAGACAAGCTCTACAAGCGGGGCACATCTTCCGGAGTACTCATGAAGTGCGTTCCCAGACAAGAAGGCAAGGACATCTTGGAGGAGATCCACAAGGGCGTCTGCGGAAACCACGCGTCTTCTCGCACGCTAGTCAGCAAAGCCTTCTGGCGAGCTTTCTACTGGCCCACAGCTCTGGGCGACGCTGAAGAACTCGTCAGAAGGTGCCAAGGATGTCAATACTTCGCCAAGCAGCAACACGTCCCAGCCTACAAGCTAGTCACCATACCGCCAACCTGGCCCTTCGCTTGCTGGGGGCTCGACATGATTGGGCCACTACCCACTGCGCGAGGTGGTTTCAACAGAGTATTGGTGGCCATCGACAAGTTCACCAAGTGGATCGAGGTCAAGCCGGTCACATGCCCCAAGGGCGACGAGTACTCGACTTCTCGGATGAACTCGTGCATCGCTATGGACTACCCCACCGCATCATCACGGACACCGGGCTCCAACTTCAACAATCACCGGTTACGGGGAGTACTGTGAGAACAGCGGGATCGACGTCCGATATGTCTCAGTTGCCCATCCTCGGGCCAACGGACAAGTCGAGCGCGCCAACAGGATGGTGCTCGACGCTCTCAAGAAACGGCTACACGATGCTGCTAACTCTAAAGGAGGCAAGTGGATCAAGGAACTACCCAATGCACTCTGGGGGCAACGTACTCAGCCTTCCAAGCCAACGGGGCAATCCCCTTACTTCCTGGTCTACGGCTCCGAAGCAATCCTCCCTGCCGATGTCATATGGAACTCACCAGCAGTGGAGCACTACGACGAAGGCATCTTTGAAGATAGCAGACGAGTTGACATCGATGGACTCGAAGAAGCTCGCTGCGCTGCCCTCGTCCAATCAGCAAGGTACCTGGAGGGTATCCGACGCTACCATGACCGCAACGTCAAGGAACGCTCCTTCAACGTTGGTGATCTCGTCCTCCGTCGTATCCAGAACACGGAAGGACTACACAAGCTCAGCTCCCCCTGGGAAGGCACCTTCACCGTGGCAAAGGTGACCGGGCCGGGCTCCTACCGCCTCCAGACACTTGAAGGTGAAGATGTCAACAACTCGTGGAACGCCGACCAGCTCTGTCGGTTCTACGCCTAAGTCTACACGACTACCCTGGGGGCTCAAGTCTACACGACTACATTAAGACCCCTCCGCCGTAAGCGGCCTCCGGGTCCTGGCTCCAGTCTCCGGACTACTCCTTCGCTGTAAGCGGCCTCCGGGTCTAGGCACCAGTCTCCGGACTACTCTTCTCCAGAATCCAGCCCACGCGGCTACCTACGGATCCTGGGCTGCGACGAGCGACAAAGGACTCTAGCAGCGGTCTACTGAGAGACCATGTACTCCTAGATCCAGCCTACACGGCTACTTACGGGTCTACTGCTGTAAGTAGCTACTCGCCCTAGCACCACTCAGCCGTAGGCGGCCTCCGGGTCCTGGTGACTACTCTGTAACTACGGCCCTGGCCATCCAGGTGTACTTCTTCAGTAATAAAGTTTAATCGTTCATCAACTTCTTTACTGTCTACTTCCCTCAACGGGACTACTGCCGAGTACGACTACTCACGACAACTCCACGATGGGACTCCGCACTCTGAGATAGCAACTACGAGTACTCATTGATGGAACTTCTCTTCATTAATACTTAAACAATTTCATTACAATTGTTTTTGTACATCTAATGCTACGAGCTAACTATTACAGGACTACTGGAGGTTAAGCTTATCAGCGACTTGCTCCGCAATGGGCGCCATCCGCTCCAGCAGCTCCGCATACTGCTCGTCTGTACAGTTGGCAGCTAGCCCGCCAGCGACTACATCCACGGGCGCCTTCGGGAAGTAGGACTTCATGAAGGCCAGCACCTGGTTCGGGATCGACTTCGCCAGATGCTTCACATAAGGCCGCCAGCCGGCTGGGGGCTTCCTTCAGTCGATCCACCAGCGTTGCTATCTTGGGGCCGCCAGGATGAGGCACCAGGATTCTTGCGATGGGAAGCGCGGCTTCTTCAAGCTCCTTCAGCTGGGCCCGCAGCCCCTCGCAGTCCTCCTTCAGCTTCTGCAACGATTTGTAGCAGTTGACGAGGTCACGATCGGAGGTAATACGAAGCTCCATGTGCTTGTCGCACTCGAAGGCAAGCTCCTTATAATCTAGATCGAGTACCTGGCGGGCCTCCTGCGCCCGGTAGAAGAGATTCTTCAGATCCGTCTCTGAAGTCTTCAACTGCTCAACCCGGGTCTCAAGCTCTGCAAACGACAAAGCACAGAGGATTAGACTACCTCTCGACCTCCAACAAGTACTCAACAGGGCAAGTGGTGTACCTTTGTTCTTTTTGCGGAGCGACTTGTTCTTCCGCACCAAGTCGTCGCTCTTCGCCTGCATCTCCTGGTTGTCGTTGTGATACTTGGCGAAGGCGGTGTCAAGCTTGGACTGCATGGTGGCCGCGTGCTTCCGGGACTTCACGAGTTGGTCCTCCAGCGTCTCCGCCCGAAGCACTGCATCTCCGAAGCCTTGAAGCATGTTGGACTTCTCGCGGGACCTCTCCACGACGTCCTGCACAGATAATACACATAAAATGGGTACTCAACGCTTACGGATTGACTACTCAGGGAGTTACGACTACTCACCTTAATCCACTGCTCGGCTTGGCGGACCGCCTCCAGATGCCGAGCCACTGTTGCTGGATCGACCAAGTCATCCGCAAGCAGCTCTACCCCACCGCGACTACTCGTGGCGGCTTCGGTCATCAGCGCAGAGCGGATGGGCTCCGCGTCTTGGATCTCCGAGGAGCGGACGACCACCTCCAGAGCGGGTTCTGGTGGCGCGGTGGCCTCCTCTCCTCCAGTCGCTGTGGCGGCCTCTCCGACGGCTACCTCCATCAGCTCGGGGGCTCCTCCAGTAGCCTCCTGCACCTCTGGTGCCAAATTCTCCATGGGCACCGCCGCTGGGATTTCGCTCCCTTCGGCCTCAGCGCCTGTCAACGAGAAGACAAGTGCATCAGCGTCATCTGACGACTACGACTACTCTTTGGGGGGTACTACAGCCTCAACAGAGTACTCACCTTCGACCACGCTGGCTTCAGGCAACGTAGTCTCAACAGCCGGCGCTACGGGTTCCACCTGGGGGGTGGGAGCGGACTCCTCAGCGGGCGGCGCGGCTTCTTCATCCGCCACCGCTGTAGAGGGTTCATTCCCCTCCCAGGACAGATCCGTCGACTTCCTGCAGAGTACACAAGTTGATTGTCAGTCAAGAAAGACTACCACATCAAGTACTACTCGGGAAGATCCAACACTTACAAGCTTGACCGGACCACCGTCACGGTCGGGGCGCCGAGGATGCTGGCGATGTCCACCAGTCCAGCCTCGGCGGGCGCCTCCTCTTGTGCCTCTGCGGCCGCTGCCCCTTCGCGGTACCGGCGGCGGTGCAGCGCTCTCCTGCGCTTCTGCGGCCACCACTTCTTCCGCAGCAGCAGCTGTGGGCTCCATGCTCTCCTGACGAGCAGGGGGCTGGCGCTCCATCTGCTCCAGGAGCTCTTCGACAGTGGGGGCTGGGCTACGACTCCCAGCGGCCTCCCCCACCGTGTCCCACTCGCCTTCGTCGCCCTGATCAACGGGCTCCGTAGGCGGCAACTCCTGCAAGCAAGGAACCTTCTTCATCAACAAGGGAACTCGAGGCATTAGTACTCGACTACACTAATTAAGACGGCTTACCTCTGGGGACGTGGTCTCGGTGACCTTCAACTTCTTCGACACGCGCTTGCGGGGCGCATTGCGCGGCTTCCGCGGCGGCACGGCCATACTAGCCTCCAGGCTAGCCGGTGGATCCTGCACGAGGGGAACGTGAGGTAGGCCAGGACGGCTGAACCTCGACCGCAGGTGGAAGCGGTCCTGCAGCGTCTTCTCGTTGTCGTCCTCGTCGGACGTGTCCTCCACGACAACGGTGTCGTCTCCTTTGTCGACCTCCCGCCGCTCCTTGGCCTTGGTCTTCCCCTCCTCCGGGATCTCGACTTCCTGAGGGGGCGGCAGCGGCTCAGAGACGAACTTCTTGAAGTCGTCCTGCAAGACACAACTCATCAGCACGACTACTCACACGGGACGGGTACTCGGCATGGGGTACGACTACTTACCTCCTTTGGCGGGCGCGCGGCGCAGTACTCCGGGACGGGGCACGCCGTGTACAGTGGCATGTCCTTGAAGATCCGCGCCAGCCTGTCAACAATGTCGTCGTCGTCGACTCCGTCTCCAGGCATCCGCGACGTGTCGTCGTCGCCGGTGTACTCGAATCCCAGGGTGTCGCGAGCCATGAGTGGCTGCACCCTGCGCTTCATGAAGCTGAAGGCCACGTGCTCGTACCTCAGCTCGGTTTCCCTTAGCGCTTTGATCCGCGCCAACAACTCGAGGAGCTGGATCCCCTCCTGCATCGTCGGCTCCGTGTTCCACCACGGGCGGTGCTTGGGCTGCTTCCCGCTCGGCTTCGGCAACCCGGGATGGTGGTTCGTGATGTAGAACCATTTCGCCTTCCAGTCTTAGTTAGAGTCGATGAGCTTGTACGAAAGGTACTGCTCGGCGGCGTCCTCCCGCATCTGGATTCCCGCTCCTCCGACTACCCGCAGGTTGCTGGCGCTCGGTTGCGGCTTCACTCGGAAGAACTTCCGGAACAAGATCCAATGGGGCTTGATCCCCAGAAAAGCTTCACAGAAGTGGGTGAAGACGGCGGTGTGGAAAATACCGTTGGGGTTGAGGTTGAGGTACTCGATGCCGTAGTACCCCATGAGCCCCTTGAAGAAGTTGCTCGCCGGGAGCGCGAGCCCGCGCTCCGCGAAGCGCGCGAACATCGGGATCTCGTCTTCGCTCTTCTCCATCGGGTACGGATGAATCCGCTGTTGAGGAGGGCCAGCAAGTCTTCGGTCTTCGCCTTCGACTTCTTCCACTCGCGGTTCGGATCTGGCCGCGGTGGAGACATCGGCGGTGCTGCCCCTGCGGCAGATCCGGCGGCTTCGTCGCGGCTCCTCTTCTTCCCGCCGGTGGCCTTCGTGGTCTTGGATGGCGACGACTTCATCCTCCAAGTGCACGGCGTCTTCACACGCATTCGCTCGGGGGTTACTCCGGTGGCTCTGGGCGGCGGCGCACTCAGATCTACAGCGGCGGCGGCGTGCGCTGGCGGCGATTCTGGCCAAGATCTATTTGAAATGGCTACAGCTGCGTAGGGTGAAAACCCTAAGGGATTTGGCTTCCATTTATAAGTCAACGCGTCCCTCCAACGGTCGGATGGATAAGTTTGCGCTCGGCTGACTCAGCAGCCGCGCGTGACTCTTCAACTTCAACTAGTCGACACGCCTCACCTCAGGGGCTCGGCTACCTCTACTCGACTACCTGGGAAGCAACAAGACTCAGGAACATCTCAGGTTCCCTAGCAAGTTGTGACCCACAAGGTCCGGATCAGTTAGCAAGGTATAAAGTCCCCTAGCAGGTCGATACCCCACCATAAAAAGAATAACTCACCCAACCCCCTGCTAGAGCGAGTCCATACCCCGCGCACCGCCGATCCCTTGTCCTTATCGGGTAAGATCACCCCAAGCTAAAGTTCCTAATTATTCAGCCAAGACCATTGCCCATTAGTTCTTGTGGTTGTCTTGTTTTCCTGGGTGGTTCTCCATGTTCCGATTAAACATATAGTCTTGTATTAAACATCACATAACACATTGGAACATAGAGCATAAAATGATAACCATGTTGATTATTACCAACCCAGTTGAGCAAACTAAGCAACATCTACCATCAATATTAATTAAGAACCAGGTTCAAGATAACAGTCAAAAGAGGCTAGTCATCCTTAATAGGAACCCATCAAAATTAATGCATAGCAATGCAATGAGTGATTGAATATAATTCTTAGGACAAAAGATCAAGGACACACTTGCCTTTAACCAAAGTGTAGTTGCTCAGAATACTTCATCTTCATACTCTTCCAAGCTCTCGAACCACGTTCATTCTACTCGCATCAATCATCAAGCACATAACATGCAAAGCAAATGCACGAGTACAACTAAGAACAAAGCACCAATCAAAAGGAAAGCTTTAAAAGAACGCACTAAAGGATAGTCTTGATTAGATGGATCACTAAAGAACACAAAGTATGCTTGGAAGGGAAAGGCTTGGTTAACTTTGAAGAGATGGTCGCGGAAGATTGAGCGAAGACCGGAAAGATCACATTGAGATAGAGCTCGATTCAATTGGTTATGCAAACGCAAGAAACGCTGAAATAGAACTAAGCTCGAAACTATCGTGAGATCATTATTAAACAACAAGAGACTACGCTTGGCATATTTTAATTAAGAAATCATGTGAAAGAATATTTCAGAGAAATACTCTATGTTACCATTAAATAAGTTACATTTAATTAAAGAAATCGCGATAAACCTAATCATATTTTATTTATAACATTTGAGTAGAAGTTATGTCAAGTTAACAATTACTTTAGAAAGATAAAGCAAGTGTAAGACATCTAGGCGAGATAACTTTATGTCACGTGTTCAACTAAACATATTTAATATTGAAAAGGCATTTGTGATGTCATTAGGCATATTAACTTTATTATGAAAACCGATGTTTAACTCTAACATCTTTTTTTTAGAAAAATTAGTTATGAATAGGGATTAACCAATTACATCATGATTAAAGAAAACCGGATTAGAACCTAATCACTTTTTACTTATAAAAGCATTGGAATAAGAATTAGTCAAGATTAGCATGCATCTTTAGCATTAAAATAAATAACAGGTGATACGCATGCTAACGTACAAGTTAAGGTGAAACGAACGAGCACGGTAGAAGCGAACTATAACGCACACACAAACTTTAGGCTAGGGTTTAGGAGAACTAGATATTGATGAACGAGATTCTAAGAGAAACATGAAATAAGAGTGACAAGATTACTTGATAGGCAACTGAGCAGTGAAAACTACTCACACAGATAAAGCTACTAAGCTAAGCAGAAACTCTAAGGCTTGATTAGATGCACACGGTTTAGCTCGGGCTAACACTAGAAAGGTTTAGAGCTTCAGATAAACTTGATCAAAAGAGATAAAACTGGTACCGAATGTCTAACGAATTATTTGCATTGAGAGATCAAACTATGAGCTAGATTTATTTTAATTAACAAAATATATGTAAGGATATTTCATCAATAAAATACCCCATGTTGGAATTAAAGTAAATTAAACTTTATTTGCAAAACCGGTGTAAAGAACTAGTCAAGTTTTATTTATAAAGATTCATATATGAATTAATCCAATAAATATTTAATTTGGAAAAACTAAACTATATGAACAATCTAAACGAAACTTTGTAATTCGAGTAGATCATATTATTATTAAAAACATTATGGTATTGACATTAATCCAATTAACATTTATTAGAAAGGCCGATGTAAAAGCCTAATCAAATTTTAATTAGAAAAGATTAATTAACTATTAAACAAATTAACATTTGGTTTACGAAAACCGAGATAAAGATCTAATTAACTTTTATGTACAAAAACATGTGATAGAAACATTAATAAAATTAAATTTGATTATTAAAAACGGTGTATAGATCTGTATCACTTTTATTTATAAAAGGCATGTGTAAATAGATATTAATCAATGTTAATATTAATTTTATTTTCAGAAAACAAAACATGGTGAAAACACACCACTAACGCGTGCTTTACATTATTATGAATCTAACGCAACTTGAACGGATGAAATCGGAGCTAAAACGAAAAAGATATGGAGAAAACAAGATTGGAAGGACCTTTACGCGATTAACTATAGATTTCAAGGGTTAGCTAAGAAGATCTGCAAGACACATGCAAAAGTGCTTGCAAAATTGATAAAGCTCGGGTTAGATCTGTAAAAGGGCTTAGATTGGATCTAGATGCAAAGAATCTAATAGATCTAGGGTTTAACTTGTAAAAGACACAAGACACAAAAGATAGGAAAGGATTACACACAAGGATAGGGTCCTAATTGCAAAACCGCAGGGGCTTTCTTCAACCTCTGAAGGGGCGGACGGCGGGTCTGGTGATTGAAATCACCAGTGATTGGCGCCACCAGGGGCTTGGCCGAGCGGAAAAACGCGGAGAGGAGAAGAAGGACAGGTCGGGGAGGGGCTTACCGCGGGGCGAGGAGAAGCGGGAGCGGCCGGAAGATGGCCGGCGGCAACGCTTGACGTCCGGGTCAGGCCTCCAGGTGTGGCGGTGCTCCGGTGGACCCCCGGCGACGAGGAGCGGTGCAACACGTGTGGCTCGGCTCCCGGGAGCTCTCGGTGGCGTCGCTCCGATGGTCAATAGGGCCGGCGAGGGCGGGCGGCAACGGCGGCGACGCTCCACGCGGGCGGGGAGCGCGGGCGCTCGGGCTTCGCACGGCCGGCGGCGGGCTGCGTGGCTGCGGGGGCGCCGACGGCTCCCCGGCGGCCTAGGGCGCGCGAGGGGGGCGGTTAAATAGGGGCGGCCGCCGTGCTCGGCACGGACGTCCGTGCATGGGGACGCTAGACTCCGGCGGAGTCCGGGGCGGCGGCGGCGGCGGGATGGGCTTCGATGGGCCCGCGGGCCCGGCCGGCCGGGCGCGGGCGCGGGCGGATTGGGTCGGGCCGCAGGCTCGACCCAATCCGATAGATAGGTTTTTTTTCCGAAATATTTCCCAGTGCAAAATACATTCGGGAAAATCCCAGCAAATGTTTAAAGGCACGGAAAATACCCAGAAAATCTCAAAAATTCCAGGAAAATTCCTAGAGACAGATTATGACATGAACAATCCAAATAAAGCATTTGGGGCTGATGAAAAAGATTTTAGAGCCTTCTAATAAATAGAAATAGCTCAAGGAAAATGAGAATAAATTCCAAAAAAATCCGGAAAATTCTCGGGAGAGTTTGGACAGCTCCTAAACGCATTTTTGAAACCTTTTTGCACTCAAGAACCACTAGATGCATCGGCATGAATGCAACACACATAACTTTTATTTAATTTAGAAAAACAAACAAAGGATTTTTTCCCTATACTATATTCCCTGTAAAGAAAAATAAATGTGGGAAAATTTTTAAAATTATGAGAAACTTGTTATTTAATTATTCTTTCTATTCACATCCTGAAATTAGAAATTTCAGGGTGTGACAGATGAACAGTGATCCGGCACCTTGGTTTGCAATTTCCACCACCCTACACTCCAAACTAGCAATGCCACTCAACAGAGAAGTTGTGTGCCTTGACAAACTGCACATTTCTCCCATTGGGTTATTTTGAAGTGTTTAGTGAAATTTTGGAGAACGTGCCAAAGTTCTAGAATGGCACAAGGGGTCAAAGGGGATATTAGGGTTTTAAGCTAGGGTTTTGACCAAGAGTTGACCTAGGGTTCTCATGGGTAGTTAGAGGAGATGTTAAGAGAGTCATTAGCACAGATCACCACTAAACAAAAACACGGGGTGTTACAAAAAGCTTGGCATAACTTCAGATTGACCCTCAGCTTGAATCTATGATTTGACCTAAGGCACGGGGGCTACATTCCATATGGAATGTGATTCTTCGAATCACATTTTCCATATCATTTCTTCTTCAGAACAGTGCGAGTACAATTGAAGACCTTCAAGAGAAGAACTCGAGGACGCTTGGGAACTACTCGAGAAGACTTCAAGACTACTCAAGGATCAGCTAGAGTACCTTCCAGACTCGGGATGCTTCAAGTATTCTTGAGGACTTTTGGCTTGTAGTACTCGGGGACGCCTGAGGACTACTCGTCAAGGCCATCAAGACTACTCGAAACTATCCTGCTCGACTACAAAGTACTCGGGGGCTTGTCGTATGGACCTCCCAAGAATAAAATAGGAAATAATATTTCTAACAGAGATAAAATCATGGTAAATTCATCAAAGATGCATTTTGGTATGACATGACAATAGCCAGAAGTTGGGCTCAAGAATAATTATATTTTTACCTACAAAAATCATCTAGAAAGATTTGTCAATATCACTAGATAATTTATATAAAAAGATTCCTTCAGTAACTTTGTGCAATTTTTGGCACAGCACCTAAACATGCTAGTTCCCATAACATATCCAAAATCCAGCTCAAGATCATGTGTGGATTTTGCAGAATCACAGATCTAGATATTTTACTTTCCTATTTTTCAAGCAAAAACTATAGCTCAAAAGTATATACATATGTGGAGAAAGTTGTAGTTCTTGTTACACAGAGCACCACAAAATTTAGTTTGCCATTTTTCAATTTTTCTACGATTTTATATCGATTTTACAAGTTTCAGCCAACACATAAAGAAGGGGTAGAATCTTTATGCACGTAGGCCCCTAGAACTTTTAAATCTTCACAACTCTACCCTTCTCTTTTGCGTCCAGACCCCCGAGTTCCAAAATCCCCCACATCCAGGACCTCGACGGCGGAGGGGAGGCCGCCGCCGGCGATGTGGGTCTGGCGCAGGCAAACAAATGGCGCGGGGTTGCGATTGGCCTTACCCTCGATCGATTGGTGGTGAAGGTTCAGCCGGGGAGGTCACCGGCGAGCTGCGGCGGAGGAGCAGAGGCGGCGCGGCCGCGGAGGCTCAGACGGCGGTGAGGATAGGGACGGAGCTCGACAATGTGTTGCCTCGGTAGCTCCTAGGTGTCCTAGGGAAGGTGCTAGATGGGTCGCTGGGCTTGGAGAACCGGCGGAGAGGCGAGCCGGCGATGACCGCCAGGCGGCGGCCGCGACAACTCGGATTCCGGGCAATGCCGGCGAGGCTAGGCCATCACGTGTGCTTGGGAGCTCGAGTGGGTACTAGGGGAGAGCTAGGGGTCACCAGTTTGACCCGGCAGCAAGCGGAGCAGCAATGTCGCCGGCGACGCTAATGGCGGGCGGCGGCAGACGGTGTGTTCTCGGGCGCGCGAGGGGAAAAGGAAGGGGAAGTTTTATAGGCGCGTAGAAGCGGTTCCACCTCATCGTCGTGGCCTACAGGAACTCCAGCATAGGCGCGGAGCGGCGGCGACGTGCGGCGGAGCTGACAGCCTATGAGGAATGGCGGTTCGCCCGCCGGTGAGTGCGCACCAGCCGCGTGGCACCAGCCTAGGCCTCCACGCAAGCGTCACGGCCTCTAGTGCACAGTGTCACCGACACGGGCCTCGGACCGCTGGGTTTTCTGGTGCCTCAGCGTGCGCGCGCGAGCCGGTACGGCACGGCCGACGTGGCGGCGCGCGGACGACGTCGTGCGCGGGAGCGCCGGCATTCAAGACAGTTTCATTTAGCCCTTTTCAAACTGAATTTTCTCCAAAAATTCAAACATAAGTGCTCCGAACTTTGAATACCAAAGTTGTTGAGCAAGTTACCCTCTTCAAAAATGCCAAAGGCTCGATAGGGTTTTGCTCACTGGATTGAGCAGGAACGTCAGTGCAACATGGCCAAAAACTCGACGCCGATGAACAGTGATCCAGCACCTTGATTTGCAATTTCCACCACCCTACACTCCAAACTAGCAATGCCACTCAACAGAGAAGTTGTGTGCCTTGACAAACTGCACATTTCTCCCGTTGGGTGATTTTGAAGTGTTTAGTGAAATTTTGGAGAACGTGCCAAAGTTCTAGAATGGCACAAGGGGTCAAAGGGGATACTAGGGTTTTAAGCTAGGGTTTTGACCAACAGTTGACCTAGGGTTCTCATGGGTAGTTAGAGGAGATGTTAAGAGGGTCATTAGCATAGATCACCACTAAGCAAAAACACGGGGTGTTACAAAAAGCTTGGCATAACTTCAGATTGACCCTCAGCTTGATTCTATGATTCGACCTAAGGCTCGGGGGCTACATTCCATATGGAATGCGATTCTTCGAATCGCATTTTCCATATGGTTTCTTCTTCAGAATAGTGCGAGTACAATTGAAGACCTTCAAGAGAAGAACTTGAGGACGCTTATGAACGACTCGAGAAGGCTTCAAGACTACTCAAGGATCAGCTGGAGTACCTTCCAGCCTCGGGATGCTTCAAGTATTCTTGAGGACTTTTGGCTTGTAGTACTTGGGGACGCCTGAGGACTACTCGTCAAGGCCATCAAGACTACTCGAAACTATCCTGCTCGACTACAAAGTACTCGGGGGCTTGTCGTATGGACCTCCCTGGGCCCACTACATCAGTGGGTACCAGGACCGATTACTCAGTGGACCCCTGGGACTACTCAACTTGGGTCACACGGCACCTGATGGCATGGGGCGCAAGGACTACGGTGGGGGAGTACTCGGATAGGAAGTTGTGCATGTCCTGTATCATGTAGAGAACTCCTAGACGTACCCGACTAGTAGTCTCTCCTCAAACCGACTTGTAACCCTACCTCACGGACTATATAAGGAGAGGCAGGAACCCCTATCTCCCTCATACACATCATCTTGTAAACACACCCATTCAATCTAGAGCTACGCAGCACACAAGACGTAGGGTATTACACACCTCGTGGCCCGAACCTGTCTAAATTGTGTGCCACGTATCTCTTCCTTCGAGTTACCGATCTCGTCGAGGCCACATTCATCTACCTCGGGTACTCCCCTTGGTAGGTTGCCGGTCTAAAACACCGACAGCTGGCGCGCCAGGTAGGGGATCTCGCCGAAGATCTCATGGCGAACTCGACGGCTTCAATCTCCATCAAGCCAACCGTCGCCTTCAACCGCGTCGACACCTTTGTCTTCAGGTCATGGGTTTGCACCGCTGACGGCACCGGATCTTTCCAATGCCACCTCACCATAGCTCCCAACCCGAGCACTAGGCAGGTGGAGGGAGGCAGGTGCGGCCGCACCTACCCATCCGGTTGTGCCACAAAAATTTGAGAGGTGTCCTCAGTGCGTTATTGGGAAGCTAGTGGTGGCATTCAGCAACTTGGAAACGACAGCACCGTGAAAATCACAGCTGCAGGCGCACCTACAGGGTCGGCCGACCCTAGTGTTTCCACTGAAAATACTAGCATGTGGTTGCTGCACTATATAGCACTTGAGACCCTCGAGAATTTTGAGCACTACGCTGTCCAAAAGTTGCTAGCAAGGCTATTGATGGTGGGGAAGAGAATATAGCAGATTGGACTTCTTTTTTCACAAAGTTAACCACCACCATGCAACTAGTGGCTGCTCCCTGTGTTTTCCCAGACAAAAGGGGTGGTGCGGTCGTGCCTAGTGGGCCGGCCGCACCGGGCAAAATGCCCAAAACAGCTCCTCCGACCTTCTAAACTCTAAGTCATGCATTAGCTAAAGGGGTTCAAAAATTAAACCTGCATGAACTTAGGCAAATGCCGATTTGTCTCATGGCGAGAGCATCGAATTTATAGTCCACGAGCTGGACTTGTTGATACTCATCTCTTCTTTGAGTGATTCCCTCGGTTAGAGAGGTAATTCACTAGAGTTTGGAAGAAGAACGATAGATAGGTGATAATCCGATATATCCAAGATTGGGAATGGTCCTTGATTTCTTCGCTTTGGGATTCTCTTCTGATGGGCATAGCTAAGATGCTCTCTAGGATTTCTAGCCCCTTAGTCGGATTTTCGTGGAAAAGTGATCCCTGTGTGAGTTCAAGCAAACGGAAAACATTGTCTCGGGATAGGCCATGCTGAAAATGTTGAATTAACACTATATCCGGCAGGCCATGATTGGTACAAGTGTGTATGAAATCATAGAATCTAATCCATGCTTGACTAAGGGACTCGGTCTTTGTCTGTCGGAAATTGATGATATAACTTCGAAGGTTTATGAGACGAGATAAGGGAAAGTATTTAGCTCAAAACTTGTCACACAAATTCCTCAAATCCATGGTGACTTCCTTCTCTAGCTAGAAGGACCACACATTTGCTTTTCCCCGCTAATGAGAATGGAAAAAGTCTAACTCTGAATTCGTCGGGAGAAAGATCGGAGTATGAACGAGTAGAGCACATTTGCTCAAAACTCCTCAAGTGATTGTATGGATTTTGCTCCTTCGAATCCTAAGAAAGAATTTTTCTGGGTGATGGAAAGGATTTTGGAGAAATACTTCTATTGGAAAAGAACCTTGGTTTAAGATTTCCATTTCCGATTGGGAGCTCCATCTTAGTCGAAGTGTAGGATTGATCAATAGAGAACTCAAGGTTGGCTTCTTGGGCCATGAGAAAGATGGCTCTGTCTACGGGATCGACGATGTCGTATGGACCTCCCTGGGCCCACTACCTCGATGGGTACCAGGACCGATTACTCGGTGGGCCCCTGGGACTACTCGACTTGGGTCACACGGCACCTGATGACGTGGGGCGCAAGGACTACGGTGGAGGAGTACTCGGATATGAAGCTGTGCATGTCCTGTACCATGTATAGAACTCCTAGACGTACCCGACTAGTACTCTCTCCTCAAACCGACTTGTAACCCTGCCTCCCGGACTATATAAGGCGAGGCAGGGACCCCTATCTCCCTCATACGCATCATCTTGTAAACACACCCAATCAATCCAGAGCTGCGCAGCATACAAGACGTAGGGTATTACGCACCTCGCGACCCGAACCTATCTAAATTGTGTGCCACGTGTCTCTACCTTCGAGTTACCGATCTCGGCGAGGCCACATTCATCTACCTCTGGTACTCCCCTTGGTAGGTTGCCGGTCTAAAACACCGACAGCTGGCGCGCCAGGTAGGGGATCTCACCGAAGATCTCATGGCGAACTCGACGGCTTCAATCTCCATCAAGCCAACCGTCGCCGTCAACCGCGGCGACACCTTTGTCTTCGGGTCCTGGGTTTGCACCGCTGACAGCACCGGATCTTTCCAATGCCACCTCACCATGGCTCCCAACCCGAGCACTGGGCTCGTGACGCTTCTCGAAGTGATCGCGGGCGACCTCACCGGAAAATTCGGCAAAATTTCGCTCTACAACCAACACGCCGACTTCGAGTTCGGATCTGCCTCCAACTCGAACTCGACGTCCCCATGGGCCATCGCATGCGAGCCGGCTATTAAGCCATCGCATGCAAGTCTGAGTCACAAAACCTAATGTTCTTTCCCTTCACTACCTTTGCGGCCTTACGGAACTAAGACATCCTACAAAATGTTAATGTACGGATACCCGAAGGATGATGGTCACGAAAGGTTAGTCGTTAGCTGGTTAGCGGTTCAGGAGTTAGCGGTCCTTGTGACGTGGTGAGACCACCACAAAACTTGAGAGACTTGCACCACGAGGGACTTGCTTTCGGCACTCCTTTCCACTAAGCGCTAACGGACTAAGCAAGGAAACAAAGGTTGCAAATTTCAGAATTTGGTTGTGGTCTTCTGGGAGTGTGCACGGGAGGCCTCAATTTATAGGCAGGTGGAGGGAGGCAGGTGCGGCCGCACCTATCCATCCGGTCATGCCACAAAAATTTGAGAGGTGTCCTTAGTGCGTGATTGGGAAGCTAGTGGTGGCATTCAGCAACTTGGAAACGACAGCACCGTGAAAATCACAGGTGCAGGCGCACCTACAGGGTCGGCCGACCCTAGTGTTTCCACTGAAAATACTGGCATGTGGTTGCTGCACTATATAGCACTTGAGACCCTCGAGAATTTTGAGCACTACGCTGTCCAAAAGTTGCTAGCAAGGCTATTGATGGTGGGGAAGAGAATATAGCAGATTTGACTTCTTTTTTCACAAAGTTAACCACCACCATGCAACTAGTGGCTGCTCCCTGTGTTTTCCCAGGCAAAAGGGGTGGTGCGGTCGTGCCTAGTGGGCCGGCCGCACCGGGCAAAATGCCCAAAATAGTTCCTCCGACCTTCTAAACTCTAAGTCATGCATTAGCTAAAGGGGTTCAAAAATTAAACCTGCATGAACTTAGGCAAATGCCGATTTGTCTCATGGAGAGAGCATCGAATTTATAGTCCACGAGCTGGACTTGTTGATAATCATCTCTTCTTTGAGTGATTCCCTCGGTTAGAGAGGTAATTCACTAGAGTTTGGAAGAAGAACGATAGATAGGTGATAATCCGATATATCCAAGATTGGGAATGGTCCTTGATTTCTTCGCTTTGGGATTCTCTTCTAATGGGCATAGCTAAGATGCTCTCTAGGATTTCTAGCCCCTTAGTCGGATTTTCGTGGAAAAGTGATCCCTGTGTGAGTTCAAGCAAACAGAAAACATTGTCTCGGGATAGGCCATGCTGAAAATGTTGAATTAACACTATATCCGGCAGGCCATGATTGGTACAAGTGTGTATGAGATCATAGAATCTAATCCATGCTTGACTAAGGGATTCGGTCTTCGTCTGTCGGAAATTGATGATATAACTTCGAAGGTTTATGAGACGAGATAAGGGGAAGTATTTAGATCAAAACTTGCCACGCAAATTCCTCAAATCCATGGTGACTTCCTTCTCTAGCTAGAAGTACCACACATTTGCTTTTCCCCGCTAATGAGAATGGAAAAAGTCTAACTCTGAATTCATCAGGAGAAAGATCGGAGTATGAACGAGTAGAGCACAATTGCTCAAAACTCCTCAAGTGATTGTATGGATTTTCTCCTTCGAATCCTAAGAAAGAATTTTTTTGGGTGATGGAAAGGAATTTTGGAGAAATACTTCTATTGGAAAAGAACCTTGGTTTAAGATTTCCATTTCCGATTGGGAGCTCCATCTTAGTCGAAGTGTAGGATTGATCAATAGAGAACTCAAGGTTGGCTTCTTGGGCCATGAGAAAGATGGCTCTGTCTACGGGATCGACGGTGTCGTATGGACCTCCCTGGGCCCACTACCTCGATGGGTACCAGGACCGATTACTCGATGGGCCCCTGGGACTACTCGACTTGGGTCACACGGCGCAAGGACTACGGTGGAGGAGTACTCGGATAGAAAGCTGTGCATGTCCTGTACCATGTAGAGAACTCCTAGACGTACCCGACTAGTACTCTCTCCTCAAACCGACTTGTAACCCTGCCTCCCGGACTATATAAGGCGAGGCAAGGACCCCTATCTCCCTCATACGCATCATCTTGTAAACACACCCAATCAATCCAGAGCTGCGCAGCATACAAGACGTAGGGTATTACGCACCTCGCGGCCCGAACCTATCTAAATTGTGTGCCACGTGTCTCTACCTTCGAGTTACCGATCTCGGCGAGGCCACATTCATCTACCTCTGGTACTCCCCTTGGTAGGTTGCTGTCGGTGTTTTGGACCGGCAACCTACTACGGGGAGTACCCGAAGTAGATGAATGTGACTCGCCGAGATCGGTAACTCGAAGGAAGAGGCACGCGACACACAATTTAGACAGGTCCGGGCCGCGAGGTGCGTAATACCCTACGTCCTGTATGCTGCGTAGCTCTGGATTGATAGGGCACGGTTACAAGATGGTGCAACGGTGCGCCGTGAGTTGAGATTGGATGAGGTGATCCCGGGATCGGTCCCCGCCTCGCCTTATATAGTCGGGAGCGGGGTTACAAGTCGGAGTAGGGAAGGAGTACTAGTCGAGTACGTCCAGGAGACCTCTACACGGTGCGGAACATGTACGAGTCCTAACCGAGTACTACTCTGTGCTTGTCCTTGTGCTCCACGCCTTCGGTGCCGTGTAGCGCAAGTCGGGTAGTCCCAGGGGCCCACCGAGTAGTCGGTCCTGGTACCCACCGAGGTAGTGGGCCCAGGGAGGTCCATACGACAAGCCCCCGAGTACTTTGTAGTCGAGAAGGATAGCTTCAAGTAGTCTTGACGGCCTTAACAAGTAGTCCTCAAGCGTCCCTGAGTGCTACAAGTCAAAAGTCCTCAAGAGTAGTCGAAGCATCCCGAGGCCGGGAATGTACTCCGGTCCGATGTTTAAGCAATCTTGAAGTCTTCTCGAGTAGTCCCAAGCGTCCTTGAAATCTGCCTTCGAAGGTCTTCAAAAAATGCCTGTCTTGTCTTGAAGCCGGAGCCGTCAAGAAGACGCGATTTGCAGAACCGCAATCCATGTGGAGTAGCCCCCGAGCCTCGAGCCGCAGGCTCTGGCTGAGGATCTATCCGAAGTCTTGGCGAGAAAATCCCGAAAAATCTGGAGAGAAAAAACCGAAGGACACGTGGCACGGAGCCCCCGAGCCTTGAGTCGAGTACTTCCTCTCGAATTGAAGGGTCTTCTTGGAGAATGTGTCCTGAGATGCTCTAGCCGCGTCCCAGGTAGTCGAGTAGAAGTAGCCGAGCCCCCGAGATGAGGCGCGTCGACTAGTGGAATACGAAGAGTCACGCGCAGCCGGCTGAGTCAGCCGCGCGTGGACTTATCCAGCCGCCCGTTACGGAGGCGTTTTGGCTTATAAATACAAGCCGAAACCCTTAGGGTTTTCACCCAAGTGAGCTGCAGCCATTCGCGCACTTGAATCTTGAAGTAGATCCACTCCAGCGAGCACCGCCGCCGTAGTAGATCCAAGCGCATCGCCACCCGAAAGCTGTAGGGTAGCCCCCGAGCGGATGCGAGTGAAGACTCCCTGTTCTTGGAGGATGAAGCCGTCCCCGTCGAAGATGTCGAAGGCCGGCGGAAAGAAGAGGAGCCATGCAGAGGCTGCCGCGGCCGGCACCGGAACGGCGCCGCCCACATCTCCACCGCGCGCTGACCCAAGCCGCGAGTGGAAAAGGTCGAAGGTGAAGACCGAAGACTTGCCGACCCCCGTTGAACTCCGGTTCATCGGGGAGAAGGAGATCGATATGTGGAGATCCGCCGCGGGGAGATCCCTATCCAATGGAGAAGGCACAAGACGAGATTCCGATGTTCTCGCGCTTCATGGAGCGCGGGCTTGCGCTCCCGGCCGAGCGATTTCTTCAAAGGGCTTCTCAGGTACTATGGCATCGAGTACCTCAACTTGAACCCCAACGGAATATTCCACACCTCTGTCTTCGTCCATTTCTGCGAAGCATTCTTGGGGATCAAGCCACATTGGGTTCTCTTTCGGAAATTCTTCCGCGTGAAGCCGCAGCCCAGCGCCTCCAACCCCAGAGTAGTCGGAGGGGCCGGGATCCAGTTGAGGGAAGATGCCGCCGAGCGCATGCGGCGTACAAGCTCGTGGACTCCAATACGGACTGGAAGACGAGGTGGTTCTACACCACGAACCACCATCCCGAGCCGCCGAAGCCGAGCGGACGGCGGCCCAAACACCAAGAATGGTGGAACACGGAACCCACCATGCAAGAGGGGATCCGCCTCCCGGAGTTGCTGGCACGGATCAAGACCCTGCGGGATGCAGGACTGAGGGCCGAACATGTGGCCTTCAGTTTCATGAAGCGCCGGATCCAGCCGCTGTCAGCGCGGGATACGATGGGCTTCGAGTACACCGGCGACGACGACACGTCGCGGATGCCGGGGGGCGAAATTGAAGACAACGACATCATCGAGAGGTTGTCGAGGATCTTCAAGGACATGCCGGAGTACACGGCGTGCCCTGTCGAGGAGTTCTCCGCCGCGCGCCCGCCCAACGAGGTAAGTAGCCGTACCCGCCTCGTCGAGTAGTAGGCACTTGTAGCAGAGTTGCTGACGCTTTTGTGTCTTTTTGCGCAGGATGATGTGAAGCGGTTTGTCTCCGAGCCGCAGCCACCACCGAGCGGAATTGAAATCCCAACGGTGGAGAAGGTGAAGGAGCGCCGAGTAGTCGGAGGCGACGACGATCCCGTCATCGTGGAGGATACCTCCGATGACGAGGAAGACGAGGAGACGCTGCAGGATCGCTTCCGGTGCCGGTCCGAGGTTTAGCCGTCCGTGCTTGCCTCATGTACCTCTTATCCAAGACCCTCCGCTAGCACCGGAGGCTAGCCTTGCCGCGCCGCCGAGGAAGCCGCGCAACCCCCCGCCAAGAAGCGGGTAGCCAAGAAGATGAAGGTCTCAGAGACCACGCCTCCTGAGGTAAGTCATCTTGAGCGAAGTAGTCGAGTACCCAGTGATCGAGTACGGTGCTGACGAGTAGTCATCCCCCGTGTGCGGGAGAGGCCGCCAGCAGAGCCTGTGGAGAAAGGCGATGAGGGTGTGTGGCCCACAGTGGGGGAACCGGCTGGAAGCCGAAGTCCAGCCCCCACGGTCGATGAACTTCGGCGCGGCTCGGAGCACCGCCCCCCGCCCCGCAAGGGAGCGAGTACCCGCGACCGCCGCCGCTGAAGAGGTGGAAGCCGCAGGAGCGCAGAGAACTTCGCACCGCCGCCGCCGCCGTGGAGGAGGCGGTAGTCGGAGAGGCGGAGGAAGAAGCGCCCGCCGAGGGTGGACTGGTTGATATCGCCGCATCCTCGGTGCTCCGGCCGTGACTATCGTCCCGGCCGAGCTTGTAAGTACCACGCTTTCTTCAGTAGTACTCATTAGAGTAGTCGATCTTGTCTGACGATCCTCTGTGGATACTTGTGCGTGAAAATCCACAGACTTGAGCTGGGACGGAGAGGAGCCCACGGCAGCGGAGGCAGAGAAAGCCGCGCCGCCCGTCGAAAAGCCCGCTCCAGAGGCCCAAGCCGCGACCGAGCCCCCCCTCGCCGAAGCGCCGCCGCCAGAGGCGGTCGTAGTCGAAGGTGAGTACTCCTCCTGAAGCTATAGAGCCCCAAAAAGAGTAGTCGTAGATGCTGATGCGCGTGTTCCTTGGTGACAGGCGCTGAAGGGGGTGACATCCCTGCGGGGGTACCCATGCGGGGAGTTGACACCGAAGCCCCGCAGGCCGCAGAGGGAGCCCCCGAGCCCATGGGGGAAACCGTCGAGAAGTCCGCCGAGGAGGAGGCGGCCGCCACGTCGCCGGGGGTTGCCCTGGAGGTGGCGATCCGGTCCCCGGAGATCCAAGACGCGGAGCCTATCCGCTCGGCGCCAATGACGGAGGCTACGACAAGTAGCCGTGGCGGGATCAAGTTGCTTGCCGACGATCTCGTCGAACCGGCGGTGTTGGCGCAGCATCTGGAGGCGATGCGACGAGCCGAACAGTGGATGAAGGTACGTAGCCGTTGCCTCCCGAGTAGTCAATCCTTTCGTTGAGTACTCTGCTTGACTTGAATTGGTTTTGTGCAGGACGTCGCGGAGCGATCCCGCGAGAAGTCCAATCTGCTGCAAGGCTATGGCGACACGGTACTGCGAGCTGAGGCCTTGGAGGAGCAGCTCATGAAGTCGAGGAAGCACGCGGCCGCCATGCAGTCGAAGCTTGACGCCGCCTTCGCCAAGTACCACAACGATGTGATGGACTTGCAGGCGAAGAGCGACGAGCTGGTGCGGAAGAACAAAGGTCTCCGCAACAAGAATAAAGGTATGTCTCTTGACTTGTCGGGTACTTGTTAGGAGTCATCAAGCTCTGACCCGTTGTTGTGTTCGGTCTTTGCAACTCGAAGGCCGGTGGAGCGTCCGAAGGGCTCGGAGATCGGCATGAAGAATCTCTTCTACCGGGAGCAAGAAGCCCGCGGTGTACTTGAACTCGACTACAAGGAGGGCGGCCTTCGAGTGCGAGAAGCACATGGAGTTGAGAATTGCTTCTGACCGGGATCTTGTCAACTGCTACAAATCCTTGCAGAAGTTGAACGAGGACTGTGAGGCGCTCCGGGCCCAGCTGAAGGACCTTGAAGAGGCTGCCCTCCCGATCGCGAGGCTCCTGGTGCCGCACCCGGGCGGCCCCAAGATTGCTCCGTTGGCGGATCGACTTCGTGAGGCGCCAAGCCGGCTGGCCGCCTACGTGAAGCACATGGCCAAGTCGATCCCGAAGCGGGGCCGGCCTTCATGAAGTCGTACTTCCCGAAGGCCCCGGTGGAGGTAGTCGCCGCGGGGTAGCCGCCAACCGCTCGGATGAGCAATATGCGAGTTGTCCGGAGCGTGATGGCTCCCATCGCGGAGCGGGTAGCCGATAAGTTGAATCTCCGGTAGCCATGCATAGATAGCTAGTAGCCATGGTTGTATAGGAAACAGTTGTAATGAACTATCTCATATATCAATGAAATGTGAAGTTCCATCAATGAGTACTCGTAACCGCGATCTCGCAGTGCGGAGCGCCCATCGTGGAGTAGGTGCGAGTAGTAGTACTCGGCTTAGTAGTCCCGTCGCGGGGAGTAGACAAGAAAGAAGTTGATGAATAATTAAACTTTATTACCGAAGAAGTACACACCGGGTGGCCGGGGCCGTAATTACAAGTAGTCGCCCGGACCCGAAGGCCGCTTACGGTCGAGTAGTACCGGGAGCGGGTAGCCGCTTACGATGAATGATCCGTAGGTAGCCGTGTAGGCCGGATCGCGCATCCGTAAGTAGCCGCGCGGCCGGATCTTGGAGTGTGGTCTCTTGGTAGACCGCCGCTAGAGTCCTTGACGCTCGTCGCAGCCCGGGGGTCCGTAGGTAGCCGCACGGGGCCGGACATGGAGAAGAGTAGTCCGGAGACTTGAAGCCAGGACCGGAGGGTCGCCTGCGGCAAGGGGGTGTTGGCGTAGTCGTGTAGACTTGACCCCCGGAGTAGTCGAACAGACTAGGCGTAGAATCGACAGAGCTGGTCGACGTTCCACGAGTTGTTGACTTCTTCGCCTTCAAGTGTCTGGAGGCGGTAGGAGCCCGGCCCGGTCACCTTAGCCACGGTGAAGGGGCCTTCCCAGGGGGAGCTGAGCTTGTGAAGTCCTTCCGTGTTCTGGATACGACGGAGGACAAGATCCCCAACGTTGAAGGAGCGTTCCTTGACGTTGCGATCGTGGTAGCGTCGGATACCCTCCGGGTACCTTGCCGATTGGACTAGGGCGGCACGGCGAGCTTCTTCAAGGTCGTCGATATCAACTCGTCTGTCGTCTTCCGAGACGCCTTCGTCGTAGTGCTCCACCGCCGGCGAGTTCCATATGACATCGGCGGGGAGGATGGCTTCGGAGCCGTAGACCGAAGTAGGGGGGATTGCCCCGTTGGCTTGGATGGTTGAGTCCGCGAGCCCCCCGCAGTGCGTTGGGTAGTTCCTTGATCCACTTGCCCCCTTTTGAGTTAGCGATGTCGTGTAGCCGCTTCTTGAGGGCGTCGAGCACCATCCCGTTGGCGCGCTCGACTTGTCCGTTGGCCCGTGGGTGGGCGACGGAGACGTATCCGACGTCGATTCCGCCGTTCTCGCGGTACTCCCCGGAACCGGTGGTTGTTGAAGTTGGACCCCGGTGTCCGTGATGATGCGGTGGGGTAGCCCGTAGCGGTGCACGAGTTCATCCGGGAAGTCGAGTACTCGTCGGCCTTGGGGCATGTGACCGGCTTGACCTCGATCCACTTGGTGAACTTGTCGATAGCCACCGCACCCCGTTGAATCCTCCCCGGCGCGGCTTGGCGGTGGCCCGATCATGTCGAGCCCCCGGCAAGCGAAGGGCCGGGTTGGCGGTATGGTGACTAGCTTGTAGGCGGGGACGTGTTGCCGCTTGGCGAAGAACCGACATCCTTGGCACCTTCGACGAGTTCTTCGGCATCGCCCGTGGCCGTGGGGCCGCAGAAGGCTCGCCGGAAGGCCTTGCCGACCGCCGTACGTGAGGACGCGTGGTTGCCGCGAACGCCCTTGTGGATCTCCTCCAAGATGTCCTTGCCTTCTTCACGAGGTACGCACTTCATGAGTACTCCGGAAAGATGCGCCCGCTTATAAAGCTTGTCGCCGACGAGGACGTAAGACTTGGCGCGGCGGACGAGTTGCTCGGCTGCGTTCTTGTCGGAGGGGACCTTCTGCTCGCTGAGGTAGTCGATGAAGGGTTGCCTCCAGTCCACGTCGATCATCATGACCTCCTGCCCGGCTGGTTGATGAGCCGGGGCAGTGGTCGGTGGCGCCGGCTCCGGGATGGATGGCGCGTGAAGCTCATGGACGAAGACGCCCGCGGGTACTTGCGCGCGGGTGGATCCGAGATTCGAGAGGACGTCCGCTGCAACGTTGTTGTCGCGGACGATGTGATGGAACTCGAGACCATAGAATTTGTTCTCGAGCTTGCGGACTTCCAGGCAGTAGGCGTCCATGTTCTCCTTGTTGCGGTCCCAGGACTTGTTGACTTGGTTGATGACCACTGCGGAGTCGCCGTAGACTAGTAGCCGCTTGATGCCAAGTGAAGCCGCGAGGCGGAGCCCGTGCGGGGAGGGCTTCGTACTCGGCTTCGTTATTTGAGACCTTCCGGAAGATCCGCGGGACGTACTTGAGTTGCTCGCCCGTTGGAGAGATCGGGGAGTACCCCCCGCGCTCGCGCCCTCGAGGTTGAGTGAGCCGTCAAAGTACATCACCCAATGCTCGGTCGCACGGTGGGAGTGGGTAGTTGATTCTCCCGCCACTCGCCATGAAGTCGACTAGAGCTTGCGACTTGATGGCCGTGCGTGGCTTGAAGTCGATGGTGAGGGCGCCGAGCTCGACGGCCCATTTGGAGATCCTTCGGTGGCGTCCGGGTTCCTCGGGGATGTCGCCGAGTGGGTAGTCGGTGACGACGGAAACCGAGTACTCCCGGAAGTAGTGTCGTAGCTTCCGCGAGGTGATGAGTAGAGCGTACGAAGCTTCTACACGGGCCGGTAGTGAGCCTTGGACTCGATAGAACCTCGCCGACGAAGTAGACCGGGCGGCCGGACCGGTAGGCGTGGCCGTCTTCCTACCGCTCGACGACGATGGCGATGCGACCACGTGAGTAGTCGCAGACAAGGTAAAGCGATGGCCGCTCGCCCTTGTGGGGAGCCGTGAGGACCGGTGGCTTCGACAGAAGTCCTTGAGCCGGGCAAGGGCTTGGTCCGCCTCTCGCGGTCCACACGAACTTCTCGTGGTGCTTGAGAAGTTTGAAGAAGGGGAGGCCCCGTTCTCCGAGCCTCGAGATGTCTGTTCAGCGCCGCCATGCACCCCGTCGGCCTTCGGACGTCCTTGATGCTCGTGGGAGCTTTCATGCTTGGTGATGGCGGAGATCTTCTCGGGGGTTGGCTTCGATGCCGCGTTGGGCGATGATGAAGCCGAGTAGTTTACCCGAAGGTACGCCGAAGACGCACTTGTTCGGGTTGAGCTTCCGGCGGTACTCGCGCGGTGATGCGAAGGTACCGTTCAAGGTCGTCGATGAGGGTACCGGAGTCCCCGGTTTTGACAACCACGTCATCCACGTAGGCCTCGACGTTCTTGTTGAGTTGCCGCTTGAAGCGGTGCCCGGATGGCCCGTTGGTAGGTAGCGCCGGCGTTCTTCAACCCGAATGACATGGTCGTATAGCAAGACGCGCCAAACGGGGTGATGAACGCGGTCTTCTCTCGGTCCTCTTCCTTGATTGCGATCCGGTAGTACCGGAGTAGCGATCGAGGAAGCGAGAGCGAGTCGCGGCCCGCCGTGGAGTCGATGACTTGATCAATCCGCGGCAACCCGAAGGGGTCCTTGGGGCGCGTGCTTGTTGAGGTCGGTGTAGTCGACGCACATCCTCCACTCGTTCGAGTTCTTCTTGCGGACGAGGACGGGGTTGGCGAGCCACTCGGGATGGAAGACTTCTCCGATGAAGCCGGCGGCGAGTAGCTTGGCGAGCTCCTTCTTGATGGCGTCCCGTCCGTCGTCGGCGAAGCGTCGGAGGTGTTGTCGCTTGGGGGTAGCCTTTGGGTCGACGTTGAGGCAGTGCTCGATCAGCTCCCTGGGCACTCCTGGCATGTCCGCTGGCTTCCACGCGAAGATGTCGCGGTTAGCCCGAAGGAAGCTGATGAGCGCGTCTTCCTATTTGGGGTCGAGGCCGGCCCCGATGGTGGTGGTTTTGGAGGGGTCGCCCGTTCCGAGGTCGATCGTCTTGGTGAGCACCTCCTCGGGTGGCCGAGGCTTGTTGGCGCTGTCAGACTTCTCTGGGATGTCGAGTTCGCTTGTGGCAAGCTTCTTCGACGCGGCGTAGACCTCCATCATTGGGGTGGGTACTTGGTTTGTCGAAGCGATCACCACGGCCTCTCGTATCGCGCCGTGAGAGATCTTCAAGTCCCCCCGGAGGGAGAGTACGCCGACCGGACTTGGCATTTTGAGTACCAAGTATGTGTAGTGGGGCACCGCCATGAACTTGGCGATGGCCGGTCTGCCGAGGATGGCATGGTAGGAAGTCTCGATATCCGCGACCTCGAACTTGATGTACTCGGTGCGGTAGTTGTCGCGAGACGCCCCGAAGGTAACTGGCAGTACCACTGAGCCTAGTGGGATAGCCGCGTTGCCTGGGACGATGCCGTAGAAGGGCATGCTGCTCTTGTCGAGCATGGGGGTGACGTCAAGGTTCATCTTCTTCGCAGTCTTGGTGAAGAGGACGTTGAGCCCGCTTCCGCCGTCGATGAGCACCTTGTTGAGCTTAGAGCCCGCCATCGTTGGTTTCGGGACGAGAGGGAAACGTCCCCGTTCGGAGAAGCCGGTCCATTGGTCCGCGCGGGAGAAGGTGATGGGTGTCTCCGACCACCCGAGAGGGGGTCATAACCGCCGGTTCAATGGACATCACTTCACGGCGAGTAGCCTTCTTCGCTCCCGCCCGCGGGGTAGTCCGCCGAAGAGGACGTTGACGGTCTTCTCGGGTTCTTGGAAGTCGTCGCCGTCCTTCTTCTTGTTCTTCTGATCGTGAGGGTGCGGTGGCTCCGGCGTATCCTTGAGTGCATGCCTGAGCTGGTAGCACTGCTCGGTGGTGTGGTTGCCGTTCGGGTGCCACGGGCACTTCTCCTTCAGCAGGTCTTTGAACCCGCCGGAATTCTTCTTCGAGTTCCCTTTCGGAGGGCGCTGGATAGCCGCGACGGTATTGTCTGGCTTGCGCTTGCGGTTGGAACCCGAGAAGTTGTTGTTGTTGTTGTTGCTGCGGCCGCCTTGGTTTGGATTGCTGCTGCTGCCGCCACCTTGGTTCTGCTTGGACTTGCCGCGGATGGCGTCGTACTTGGCGTTGGCCTTGTCCTCTTCGTCCGCCCAGGACGTGATCATGTCCTTGAGGTGGGGAATGGACTTGGGGCGGCGTCGACCGAAGTCTTCGAAGGTGCGGCGATGGTAAAGCCCGTCCTGGAAGAGGTCGATGACCTCCTTGTCGGAGACGTCCACGACGGTAGCGCGCTTGTCGAAAAAGCGGCGCATGTACTTGCGGAGGGTCTCGCCTTGTTCCTGCTTGGCAAGGTCCATGCGAGTACCCGAGCGGCCCATGGCGCCCGCGAAGTTGCTTGTGAATTGCTCCTTCAGCTGGTCCCACTTGTCGATGGAGTGCTTGTCCAGCGACTCGAGCCACGTGAGTGGGGCTTGGTCCGAGCGAAGGGGAAGTAGAGGCACTTGGTGTTGCTTGTTGCCGCCGCGTTCTCGATGGAGAGAGCGTAGCATCGGAGCCACTGGATGGGATCCTGCTTCGCGTCGTATTTGGTGATCCCCAAAGGCTTGAACTTGTCGGGGAGGAGCGGTTACGAAGCCGGGGTGAGAAGGCGGGGAAGCCGTCGCCTTCGGCGGCGGTCGTCGACTTCTTCTCGCCGCAACTCTTCGATTCTCTGGCGAGCATCGTACCCGCCCTGAGAGGCGCCGGAGGCGTGGCTATGCGCGTGGCCGCGGCCGCCGCGGCCGCCGCCGCCTCCCGGCTTTCTTGTTGGCTCCGTGGTTGGAGGCGCCGCCGCCGGCCGCCGCCGCCGCCGTCGGGGTCGTTGCCGCCGCCACCGGCCGGAGCACGGTGGGGGACGACTTCCCGGTTGACGTTGTCTTGTCGTGAGGGTCCGCCGGCGGTGGAGCGTCGACGGTTTGGTTCAGCTGGAATGTCGCCCCGAGTACGGTTAGGACCGGGGTCAGCACTGCGACTAGTAGCTTCGTTGTCGCGAGGCTTAGCTGGGGGAGGTTGGCTGACTCTCTTGTCTACCCGCATGAAGTAGGCTTCTTCGGCCGAGCTTGGCGATGACCTCCCCGGCTCGTATGCCCCGAGCCCGGCGTGCGATCGCCGTGATCGACATGAGGCACTCGCTCGGGAGTGGTGTGGACTCTGCTCTCAACCGCCGAGAGCTTCCGCAAGGTTGCGGATGGGAAGGTTGTCTCCGAGCCGCCGGCGTCGTTCGTTGCGCTTCTCGTTACGTTCGCGCCGGTGTCCCCGTTGGGCGTCGGTCTCGTCCGCGGGGGCATCGACGGACGCCCTCGTCTGCGGAGATGTCCTCCAAGTACTTGTCTGCGGCCGTGCCTGAGGTTCCCGGGGTGTCGCCGGCAGCCATGAAGACTTGACGGTCGGGGGTACCCAAGCTTGGCTCAGAAGGCGCCACCTCAGTTGGTGTGTTTGAGTCAGCCTGGGCTAGTGGTGTTCCCTCCTGGAACGGTAGCGAGTCGATGTAGGCGACGTAGCGTGAGTCCTCCTTTGTCAGCTCAGCAGGTTTGCGGTCTGGCCAGTAGACGTATCTTCCGGCCGGCGTCGATCTTATAACCAGCCCGGAGGCTGGCCCTGACAAGGGAAGCTCAGAGGAGTCGTCTTCGGACTCGGGCTCCTCGGGGTCCGACCCGAAGTCGAACTCGTAGTCCAGGTTCGAGAAGAACTCGGAGAGAGGACCGGAGTCCGAGACGCGGTTGGGGGGCGGCGTCGGAGTCCGAGTTGTACTCGGTTGCGGGCTCCTTGCCGGCCCGGCGTGGTGCAGAAGCCTCCGTGCGGGCCCGGCTGGGAACGCGAGGGCCACGCGCAGAGCGCTGGCATGGAGAGGGGACCGCCTGCGATGGCTGAGAAGCCGGCTCGCATGCGATGGCCCATGGCGACGTCGGGTTCGAGTTGGAGATGGACTCGAGCTCGAAGTCAGCGTGGAGGTTGGAGAGCGAAATTTCGCCGAATTTTCCGGCGAGCTTGCCCGTGACAACTTCGGGAAGCGTCACAAGGCCTGTCCTCGAGTCGGGTTGCATGATCAAGCGGCGCTGGAAGGAGCCCGCGCCATCAGCAGTGCAGACCCAGGCGCCGAAGACGAAGGTGTCGCCGCGGTTGAAGGCGACGGTTGGCTTGATGTGAACGGAAGCCGTCGAGTTCGCCATGTGATCTCGAGCGAGACCCCCTACCTGGCGCGCCAGCTGTCGGTGTTTTGGACCGGCAACCTACTACGGGGAGTACCCGAAGTAGATGAATGTGACTCGCCGAGATCGGTAACTCGAAGGAAGAGGCACGCGACACACAATTTAGACAGGTTCGGGCCGCGAGGTGCGTAATACCCTACGTCCTGTATGCCGCGTAGCTCTGGATTGATAGGGCACGGTTACAAGATGGTGCAACGGTGCGCCGTGAGTTGAGATTGGATGAGGTGATCCTGGGATCGGTCCCCTCGCCTCGCCTTATATAGTCGGGAGGCGGGGTTACAAGTCGGAGTAGGGAAGGAGTACTAGTCGAGTACGTCCAGGAGACCTCTACACAGTGCGGAACATGTACAGAGTCCTAACCGAGTACTACTCCTGTGCTGTCCTTGTGCTCCACGCCTTCAGGTGCCGTGTAGCGCAAGTCGGGTAGTCCCAGGGGCCCACCGAGTAGTCGGTCCTGGTACCCACCGAGGTAGTGGGCCCAGGGAGGTCCATACGACAGTTGCCGGTCTAAAACACCGACAGACGAGGTTCGTCGTAATAAATCGAGAGAGACTTTTCGAAGGGTAGTGACACGGGGTCGGAATACCCTTCTCAAGTGACTCTTGAAAGGATGTGAAGACAGGACGGAACTGTCGAAACCGGGTACTATTCCATACACTAGGAACAGAGTAGGGATAAAACCGCTAAAAGACGATTCACCAAACTGAGATAACTCTACCGAAAGGATATCTAGTGCCTATTGCTTCCCCGGCAACGGCGCTAGAACTGCTTGTTGATGCTCCTTAGCCTCACCACTAAGTAATGGGCTAGGGAATGTCTGGTGGTAAAACACATGATCACAGATAGGTCCACAAGCGCACGGATTACCGTTGTAGCACTTCACCCGTTGGTATTCGGGTTATCGTATTTGTATTTTCCCGTGGGAAACTATGGCATAGATAACCGAGAACGGTAGAGAGGATCGAAGCTCGGTAAAAGAGTCTTATAGCTGGGGTGATTATAAAGATATACGGGGGTAAATGGACACGCGAGGAGATCTTGATAAAAGAACTAGAGAGGTTCTAGTGAGTTGGGAGGACAACGAGATGAGAAAGGATCCTAAGGCAATCTATCTATTCTAGTCAACTCCGGGAAAAGAACTAATGTAAAACAGAGCCAGGGTAAGATAGAATCAACAAGCTCTTCTAGTGTTGCAGGGGCATGCAAAGCCGCACCCTCAGACTGGGATGAGAAGGGAGGATGATGACACGCTGAATCCTACCGGCCCGAACTAACATGGTGGACTACAGAGCCCGTCCGGAGCTGTCACCTCCTTATGGTACCACAACTATTTCGTTGCGTGGGACACCAATCTAAGACTAAGGCAAGTTTTGAGCACCGCGCTCACAACGAACCAAAGAACCTTCCCTAAGGCCTTTAGAGAAAGTCTCTCTCTCCCGTGAAACACCGGAGATCAAGTGAAGAACGACCGCAACACTATAGGGTTCAAGAGAACTAAACTAACCAAGGCAAAACTCACTTTAGTCTAAACCTAGAATAAAGCTTCTAGTAGCTAAGTAAAAGCTGAATGTAATTGACTTGAAATGAAAGATAGAAAGATAACTTAAATTGCACTGAAGTCTTAATAAAGGAAAGGTACAAGAGTAGTACCCGAACTCAAAAGAAGACTTCTCCGAAACCCCGAGACTAGCTCGACTCGACTCTAACTCCCAACTACACTAATTCCTACTCTAAGATACAAAAGTGGACAATAGTGAAGCTCCCGCGGTGTGTCTTCTGTTCCAGCGAGTGGAGAGTCTTTTTTATAGCAGTGGGAGGTCGGTGGAGCGTTGAGGCGGCAGGAACCAGGCGCGGCCGCACCTCTAGGTGCAGTCGCACCTATGATTTGCCGCCATTCATTGTGGACAGTCCTGATGCTCTCTCCTTGGTCGGTTGTGAGTCGGTATCCTGGGTCGGTTCCGCCGGATTCCACGATTTGTAGGTGCGGTCGTACCTCTTGATCCGGCCGTATCTACTCAAAGTCGTGTGATGCACTGCACTGGTAGGGAATGCTCAGGATTGCTTCTGAGTGGCGGTTAGGCGCATGCAGAAGTGGGCCCGTGGATCCAAGTGCTTCCTTTCACACCCTTTGGATCACACCGACATAACCACGGTAAATCCTATCCATTCAAAGTGTGTTTGTGGAAGTGGTAATCGCTAGGACTCAGATCGTGGCAGGGTGCAGGGCCGGCCGCCCCTGCAGGTCCGGCCGCACCAGCAGGGCTGGCCGCACCTGCTGGTTCGACCGCACCTGCCTGGTGTGGCTCGGTGACTCCCTTTTATCCGAAATGCGCACCTGCAAGTAAAAATACCAACACAACTCGTGGAACTTTATTAGTATTAAAAACATGCATGAAACTTGTCATATACCCTTCTCGTTTCCGGGATTTTGACGGTCGGAAACTTGTTGTAAAGACCGTCAACAAACTCCACGGCGCTTGATTCTTCACCAAGCTCGACTTGCGCGCGAGCTACCACCATGTGCGCGTCCATCCGGACGACGTTGAGAAGACCGCATTCAGGACGCATCACGGCCACTTCAAGTTCCTCGTCATGTCATTCGACCTCACTAATGCATCAGCCATGTTCCAGAGCCTGATGAATGCCGTGCTCCAGCCCTTCCTCCGTAAGTTCGTCCTTGTGTGTTTTCGATGACATTCTCGTCTATAGCACTTCCTGGACGGAGCATCTCCAACATCTACGCGTCGTCTTCTCCGTATTGGGCAACAACCAACTATGCGTGAAGCGATCCAAGTGCGCGTTCACCATGTCCTCGACGGCCTACTTGGGACACGTGATTTCAGCGTCTGGCGTGGCAATGGACGAAAATAAGGTGACCGCAGTGACCTCGTGGTCGCAGCCAGCATTGGCACGTGCATTGCGCGGGTTCCTTGGTCTCGCAGGCTACTACCGGCGCTTCATCAAGGACTACGACACGGTGGCAGCACCTCTGACACGATTGCTTCACAAGGAGGGCTTTCAGTGGTCGGAGGAGGCGTCCGCGGCGTTCACAGCCCTGTCCACAGCGCTGGTTCTCCACCTTCCGGACTTCGACAAGCCGTTCGTGGTGGACTGCTACGCTTTCGGCACCGGCTTTGGCGCCGTCCTACACCAGGGCGCCGGCCCTGTGGCTTTCTTCAGCAAGCCATTTGCCGCCCGTCACCTCAAGGTCGCCGCGTACGAATGCGAGCTAATCAGGCTTGTTTAAGCCATGCGTCACTAGAGGCCTTACTTATGGGGCCGCCGCTTCATCATCCACACCGACCATTATGCGATGAAGTACATGCCTGATCAACATCTCTCGACGGTCCCTCAGCACCAATGGATCAGTAAATTGTTTGGCTGTGATTTCACCGTCGAGTACATGCCCGACCGCTTGAACACCATCGCCGACGCACTATCCCGGTGCGAACAGGAGTAATCCACCCTCGCCGCCATGTCTGGGCCGCGTTAAGCTCTACGCCGACCTCCGCACTGAGCTCCAAGAGGCAGAACACCTACGCCAGCTCCGCGACACCGTGGCGACCACCCGTGGCGCGTTGTGGTGTGTCGCAGACGGTCTCATCCTCCGCGGCTCTCGCGTCTACGTCCCTCCAGCCCAGCGTTTCATGTCCTACCCGAGGTGCTACAGCTGGCCTACACGACCGGCCATGAAGGCACCCAGAAGACCTTGCAGCGCCTCCGCTGTGACTTCGTGGTCGATCTTGACCGCTGCATCATCCGGGAGTTCATGCGCGCCTGCGCCACATGCCAGTGTAACAAGACGGAGGCGCTGCATTCGACCGGCCTGCTCCAACCGCTCGAGGTACCGACACAAGTCTGGGCGGACATCTCGTTGGACTTTGTCGAAGGCCTGCCCGAGGTGAACGACAAGAGCGTCATCCTCATGGTGGTCGACCACTTCTCTAAGTACGCGCACTTCATCGCGCTCGGCCACCCCTACACCGCCACGTCCGTCGCGTGTGCGTTCTTAGCCGACATCGTCCGCCTGCACAGGTTTCCGGCGTCCGTCGTCAGTGATCGGGACCCGTGTTCACTAGCCATATCTAGCGTGAACTCTTCAAGCTTGCCGGCGTCACACTGCGGATGAGTACGGCCTTCCACCCGCAGACCGACGGGCAATCGAAAGCCGTCAACAAGACAATCACCATGTACCTTCGCTGCATCACCGGCGACCATCCGCGTGCATGGCTGGAGTGGTTGCCGTGGGCGGAGTATTGTTACAACATCATGTTCCATTCGGCCCTGCGCGCTACACCATTCCAGGTCGTGTATGGCCGGCCACCGCCTCCACTACTGGCGTATAAGCCGACCACATCGCGGACCGCGGCAGTTGACACCATGCTCCTAGACCGGGACGCTGTCCTCAATGACGTTCGTGACCAGCTCCTTCAGGCGCAGGAGCATGCCAAGCGCCACTATGATGCTCATCACCGTCGCCTGGAGTTCAACGTCGGCGACTAGGTTTGGCTCCGTCTTCTGCATCAGCCGGCTCAGTCCCTGGTCCCGGGAGCACGCGGCAAGCTGAGCCCATGATATGCAGGTCCGTTCCAGGTCCAGGAACGCATCGACGACGTCGCATACCACCTCCAACTGCCAGAGGGCGCGCGCATCCACAATGTCTTCCATGTCGGCGTCCTCAAGCCCTTTCACGATCCACCGCCCGCCACGACGCCGACCCTGCCTCCGCTACGCCGGCTGCCTGCTGGAAGCACCAGACCGCGTCGAACACGCCCAGTTGCGTCGTGGCGTCTGGCACGTCTTGGTGCATTGGGCAGGTCTGCAAGCGGCCCAGGCCACTTGGGAGCCTGTCGAAGAGTTCCACGTTGCATATCCGGAGTTTCAGCTCGAGGACGAGCTGCTTGTCAACGGCGGGAGTGGTGTTATGGTGGGTCGGACCTATGGTCACCGTCCACGTCAAAGTGGCTAAGCCATGCCAACAAGAAGGGATTTGGATTAGAGTTTGTTTGTCGCATTTCAGGAATTATTAGGATTTGATTTATTAGTTGAGGATTGTTAAGAATTGGCATATATAGGAAAATGATTTGTTAATGAGAAAACCAGCTGGAGATTGAGATCAATCTCTTCGCGCCCTACTGCCTTCCACGTTCCCAACACGTGCTCGACGCCGACGACAGGACGGCGTCGCGTCCATACCGCCGCCACGAGCCCTCACCGTGTCCGCCCACCAGCCACGAATACTTCCTGCACAATCTGAGCCGGCCATTACAATATTTTTGTCTCATGCAACCAATATCTATACACACAACTAAACAACATCTCTTCTCATCCAGACTCAACGTGACTCGTTGGTGTGATGCACAGTCAAATCGTGCAGGATAACAAACATGCCTTGCACTACGTGGGAAGACGGAAAGAGGGTTCCATGCGCCATTGCCCTTCCTTCACGGTTTTTCTTATCGGCTTTTCCCTATCGGATGGATCTGTCTCCTCGCCGCTGCCTCGCGCGTCGCCCACCCTCGCGCCGCGCCACCTCTGCCCTCATCGCTCCTCCCTCCCTCCCTCCGCAAGCTATCAGGTGACCCCGTGCCCGCTCCCCCGCGCGCAGCTGGGGTCGAGCTTCCCTGCGCGGGAGGCCCGGTTCGCGGCTCGTCGGCGCCGCCCTTACGGGGTCGATCTTCCTGCGCGGCGGGAGGCGGGGGCCGCGTCTCGCCGCCGCCGCCCCGGGGTCGAGCTCCCCGCACGGAGGCTGGAGGCCGCGGGCTCGCCGGCGCCGTGCCCGGGTAGTCGAGCTTCTCTGCGCGGAGACCGAGGGCCGCGGCTCGCCGGCGGCGGCGCCGCCGCCACGGGAGTCGAGCCCCTCGGCATCTTCCCGGCGGCGAGCTCCCTGACGACGCCATCCTCCACCCCTTTCATTGTTCTTTTTTTTGTCAGGTTTGGCGCATCTTTACGTGTTTAAGATGTTTCGGGAAAATGTTGCGATTGTTAGTTGTTAGAAAAAAAATGTTGCAATTGTTTCATACAGATGTTGCAAAATAAATCCTGGTGTTCTGATGTTCATGCACGTGTTGCAACTTGCAAGTGTGTTATTTGTATGTTGCATATTAAACTAGAGATCTGAATGTTTCAAACAACATAAAATAGATGTTGAGGTGTTTTTTTTTGGGAAAAAGTCCATTTTTGACCATCCAACTTTTGCTTCAGTTTGGTTTTTGCCATCAAACTTCAAAATCAGATATCTTGGACCATCCAACTCTTAAAACCGTTCACAAATGTCCATCGGGCGGTTTTGATAAGTGGTCTTAACTTTTTTATTTACAATTTAGTCTTTAGAACTTGAAATGATCATTACTTTTTGCTCGTAGCTCCGATTTAGGTGATCCTTGCGGTCACGTGTTCATAACGGTGAGTTTTATCTTTTTAGAATATTTTTATACAACTTTATAACTATTTGTTATATTTTTTTTTCTGTTGTTGTGTAAAAACAATAATATAAGAAACGTAAACAAAACAATTAAAAAATAATATGAGCAACATTTTATATGATAAAGTTCATCTTATGAACATGTGACCGCAAGAATAACTTAAATTGGAGATACGAGAAAAAATAGTAATCATTTCAAGGTTCAAGGACTATTTTTAATTATTTTATTTACAATTTACTCCTTGGATCTTAAAATGGTTACTATTTTTTTCTTGTATCTCTAATTTAACTGATTCTTGTAATCATATGTTAATAATGATGAGCTTTATCTTTAAAAATGTGTTCATATTATTTTGTAATTGTTTGTTTTACTTTTCTTATGTTGTTGTTTTTACACAACAACATAAGAATAATATAACAAAAGGTGATAAAATAGTATAAAGAACATTTTAGAAGATAAGCTCATTGTTATGAACACGTGACCGCAAGAATCACCTAAATCGGAGCTACAAGCAAAAAGTAATGACCACTTCGAGTTCTAAAGACTAAATTGTAAACAAAAAAAGTTAAAACCACCCATCAAAACCGCCCGATGGTCAATTTTGAACGGTTTTAAGAGTTGGATGGTCAAAGATATCTGGTTTTGAAGTTCGATGACCAAAACCAAACTGAGTCAAAAGTTGGATGGTCAAAAATGGACTTTTTCCTTTTTTTTCCATTTTCAACGGATGGTTAGCAACATTTTTCTCAACATTTTTTGATGTTGCAAACGTTTGATTTTCGATATTACAAATGTTGAGTTTTGATGTTGCGGAAGTTTTTTTTAATGTTGTAAATGTGCGCGGTACCATCCGAACGCTAGCACCCAGATTGGACGTCTGGGCGCTAGCAGCTCCGTTTTCTTATCCAAGGGTTTAGGGTTTAGGGTTTAGGGTTTAGGGTTTTTGTCATGAAGTCGATGGTGATTGTGACAAATGTAGTGCGAATTGATTAACTTCTCAGTCGCAAAGCAATTTTTAGGCACAAAGGTGAGAGTTCGATGGGGAAACATGAGCACTGGCGGAGCTAAAGCTTGGCCAAGGTGGGCCATGGCCCTCCTTACCGCAAGGATTTCTCAAGCAATTGGAGACTGATTCATTGGCCGCATGAAATTTTTTGCACCCTGTTCTAGTGCAGTTTAGTTTTACTAGAGCGTCAAAATGCAAGGTAGTCTGATAGTCTTAGCTGCACAGATTGTTGCAAAATGGTATGCTGTTTTGGTCTTTATAATGCAAAATTGATGCATTTAGACTTGATGTCATTATATTTTCCAATGCAAATATGAACTACGGCATTTATAACCAATAAAACTTGAATAAATAGCACACGCAAAGACCTTGAACAAATTGACAATTCGGGAGAAACAAACTAAAATAACTGACATTAAGCATCTTGGCCTATGTCACTGTTTATATGATTTGCAATTTTTCAGTTAGTGACTAATTGCTTTGCATATCTGTACATGTTAGTTTTCACTAGGTAAATTGGCCCCTCCTTAGCATGAATCCTAGCTCCGCCACTTAACATGAGAGTAAACAGGCCTTTCCTGCTAGATTAGGTGTGTCGGGAAATAATTCTCTGCAAAGATTAGGGATGAATGCATGTTCTTTATATGTCTTTCAGGAACCACTGATCTATTGCGCTTTTCTGGTGCCAATTATGGATTATCTATGTTGTCTTCTTTGCTGATTTCGTGATGTTGAAAATACAGGGCTTGGTAGCGGGCCATGTCTTCTACAAAGAGAGGAGGTGGTCGACGTGGGCGTGGGCGTGGACGTGGAAGAGGTGCTGTGGCAGAAAATGATATGGATCATCTCGAATCCGCACCCTCTTCGCCAAGTACTACCTCTGACAGAGAAGATAATGCTATACCAATTCCAAGACAATCCCCAGCTTGCTATGTAGGACCATCTGAACTATCCAGCACATTACTCAACCCAAAGATTAACCACCGTTCCGATGCAATTTTTGGCGATCAGGTTTGTCTGATGTCATTAAGTTTAATCATAGCTCATAAGAAGTTACATGCGTCTGAGTATTACATTATTACTGAAATATGAATATTGCAGGCTGTGGAGCAGTTAAAGTTACGCCATCACAAGCCTTTAAAGTTTCATGAGAGATATCGCCCTTATCTGAGGGATGCAGGTTTGCTTGGGCTCTCACAAGTTTGCCAGAAGATGCCTCAGTTGGACAAAGCGTTGATTACTGCCCTTGTTGAGCGTTGGAGGCCGGAGACCCATAGCTTCCACTTGGCTTCTGGGGAGATCACTGTTACACTTCAAGATGTTGCAATGTTGTTTGCTCTTCCTATTGATGGCCGTCCGGTTTGTTCTACCACTGATCATGATTATGGGCAGGTGGTCCTTGATTGTTTCGGTCTGGATGCAAGGGGGCCAGCAATGCCTGGAAAATCCTTCCTGCATTACAAATGGCTTAAGAACAACTTCTATGAATTACCAGAAGAGGCAGATGACATGACAGTTGAAAGGCATGTTCGAGCATATATCCTGAGCCTGTTATGCGGGGTGCTCTTTCCTGATGGGACAGGAAGGATGAGTCTGATATATCTTCCTCTGATTGCTGATCTTTCACGTGTTAGCACATACAGCTGGGGTTCTGCAGTACTGTCATTCCTATACCGGTCTCTTTGTTCTGTTGCCTCCTCCCACAACATAAAGAACATAGGGGGTTCATTGCTTCTATTGCAGCTTTGGAGTTGGGAGCGCTTTCATGTTGGCAGACCACTGGTTCGGTCTCCATGCACAGAGATGGGCATCGAACAGGACTTACCCCCAATTGGCTTCCGTTGGGTGGGGGCTCGCACGCAAAGTGACAATGCTACTCGCTCCCTTAAGCAGTACAGAGATGAGCTGAATCTGCAGCGAGTAGATCAGGTGAAGTGGGAGCCCTTCCTGTTTGTAGAATCCTCATCTGTATCCCCACTTTGTACAAGAGATGCGGACCTCTGGCTCACACAAGCTCCACTCATAAACTTCCCTATAGTTGAGATGTATTTGCCTGAGCGAGTAATGCGGCAGTTTGGCCTTCGACAGTGCGTTCCACCGCCTTTTCGACCTACACTACAGACATTGCATCGTATTAGTCGACGTGGCAGAGAACGTGAAAACTGGGAAGAAACACACCATGAATATATCCAGGAATGGGAAGCCCGACGGCAGCGCATATTTCGAGATACAGAGCAGTATGATCCATCTTCTTATGAGGAGTACCTGAACTGGTACTCGGGAGCTACACGGCGGTACCTTGTCGCAGCAACCAGTGATGATGCTGAAGCAGGACCTTTGCCTCCACCTGGTGATTCCTTAGATCTTGAGAATCAAGCAAAGTCTCCCTTGATCCGCAAAGCGGTAAACTAAATTACCTTTTCAGTTCATAATATATTTGCTGTAATTGACATGCAATTATTTGCAAGATTTGAATATAGTTTCATCATTCCAATTACTATGCACATGTCGAATCAATATTTAATTTCAAGCCTCCCCTGACTGCTGTAGGTTGATAAACTGGAAGGTATGGTTAAGAAGGCCAGGATAGCCATGTCATCTACAGCTGATACGACCACCCAGGCCTTGGTTGCTGAGTTTCTGCATGGTTTTCAAGATGTATTGCAAGATCTTAGTGAGATTGATACTAGTCCACATGTTGACACAGCTGCCAGTCAACAGACGCGTGAAATTTTGCTTGAAGCAGAGCAAAACAACCACGAAGACCAAGAGCAGGAAGATGAAGAACTTAACACGGTGGAGCACTCTTCGTTGTCCCTTGAGCCTATGGATGAGGGAAACAACTTATCCGGCAATGTGTTTACTGAACATTCACTGGGAGTGGAGGAAAACTGCGATCCAGCCACTGAGAACTATGATACAGCCACTGCTGCAACTGAATTGATACAGAACAGTGAGGATCTTCAGCAGGACGGACATCTAGAGGATCACCCTGAAATGGATCAAACTATATTTTTGGTGGAACCAAAATGTGAGGAAGATGATGGTTCAAACTTTGTGCTCCCGTCTAGTCCTCCAGAACTGATGCTCGAGGAACAGGATGACTCAGCTAATCCAGTTGAGGAACAGGGCGAATTTGCTGCTCATGGTACTGAATCATGTCCGGCCCAACGGAGCCTTGAAGTAGGAGAGGCCGAGAATCAGGAAAACCTTATCACAGCTAAGCATGATGGCATGATGCTGGAGCATACGGGCGAGGAAGACAACAACATTAGCAATGGTGTTTCTTCCTTCCCAGCATCATCCACCATTGTTGATCCCATCCCAATCGAGCAGTGACCATCTAGATGCAATTTATTTGCATGATTTAACATTAGAGGCTAGTTCGTTTGTTGCTGCTAGTACTAGATTGATGCTGTGATTTGTTTTGGCTGTTGAAGTGTTGATGCCTGGTAATTTGAACGGCAATACATTGTGTAGAATCTCATTCATTTTTAGTATTTGATCATTTTGCTGGACCAAGGTCCAGTTTGCAACATAGGAAGTAGTAGGAGAGGCCGACTAATTCTTGTTTTTTTTAACGTACAAAATAGTCACGTCGACATGAATAATGTAGTATTGAAAGAAGCCCATGGGCCATAGACGATGGCCCAATGTGAAAGTAGCCCCGAGAAAGTCCAAGTCCAACTTTGACGATGAGAGCTCCCTGGAGGACTTCTCGTGCTGCGGCGCCACCGTTTCCTTCTTTTCCCGGTTCGCGACTTCGCGACGCTTCAGCCGCCCGTCGTCGTCTGTTTTGCGCACGCGCCTCTCGTCTCGAGAAAGAGAGAAAGAAACAGATAAGCAGCTGGAGTCGAGCCCGCGATCGTGATTCGTGATCGTTCCTGGTCCAGCCGCGCGCCACCATGGATTTCATGAAGGTGCTCGATCAGACCGTCCGGGAGATGTAAGAGCCGTGTTTCTGCCGATTCCTTCTCTGTTTTTTCACTTCCTTTCTCGCGAAGAGAAAATTCTCTCCCCTGATGAAGGGATTTTGGTTAAACAACTTTTTCATTTCCCCTTACGTTTTATATGAAGAAAGAGGGAGGTGAACCTCAAGGTGCTCAAGGTGCCGGAAATCGAGCAGAAGGTTGGGGTTTCTCTTCTCCGGATTCTGTCCTCAAGACCCAGATGTCTCGTGGCGCATGGGGGGAATCGATTTGCTTGGGCTGTGGTCATGACGGTTTATTCTTTAAGTGCAGGTTCTTGATGCCACAAGCGATGAGCCATGGGGCCCTCATGGTTCGGACTTGGCGGACATTGCCCGAGCCACCAAAAGATAGTGGGTGCCGATTACCGAAGCTGAATTCTCACCCTCACCTCACCGGTTCTTTGAATTTTGTGTATAATTCTATTGCCATTTTGACTGCAGTAGTGAATGTGCAATGATCATGAATGTGTTGTGGAAACGGCTTGGGGACAATGGTGCGAATTGGCGTCATGTGTATAAGGTGATGATATGGTTTTTTAAGGAAATGCTAATAATACACATGCTTGTTGGTGAGTACATTGTCTCAATTATTTCTTCATAACCGGTTGTTTATCTCATTTTCAGGCATTGGCTGTGATCGAGTATCTTCTGGCAAATGGCACTGAACGAGCTGTCGATGACATCATTGATAATAACTCACAAATTGCAGTATGTGACATAAGCTTGCGTTAATGGAAATTTCACTGCTTATGACACATGCTCATCTGGTGTTTGTTTGTTTTTTTTTCTGTGAAGAAA
The DNA here is from genome assembly GCA_947561735.1 of Cenchrus americanus. Taxonomy (NCBI): domain Eukaryota; kingdom Viridiplantae; phylum Streptophyta; class Magnoliopsida; order Poales; family Poaceae; genus Cenchrus; species Cenchrus americanus. Next base: position 51,650,790 of record OX387244.1, on the reverse strand, counting down.
TTTGTAAGTTTCAAGTATGTAGAGCCTAATGGAAAAGATGTTGGGCTCAATGTGCGAAAGAAAGCAGAAAATGTTCTAGCTATTGTGGATGACAGGGAGAAGCTTCAACAAGTCAGGGCGAAGGCTGCTGCTACGAGGGATAAGTGAGTTACTCACGTAGTCACTTCTGACTTACTGATGCAGCATAGTTCTTGCAGAATTTTTCTCATCTTGATATGGACAATATGTGTAGGTACTTTGGTTTGTCATCAACTGGAGTAACATACAAGTCAAATGCAGCATCATTCGGAAGTGGCAGCTACTCATCTGGAAGTCGCTACGGGGTCACACAGAGTTCAAAGGGAGCTGACACATCCTGGGATAGCTACAGAGGTAAGGAATGGAGCTACAGCAGTAAAGAAGCAATTCCAGATTTCAGAAGGACTAGCCAAATGTCAATAAGAAATGCGAGCAGTACAACTAACTATAAGTCAGGAAAGGGAGAAGGGCATCACAGGAGGTACGTCTTTGATTACTAGCTGTATTGTTTTTTTTCTACTTCTTGACCAATAACTTGAAGAGCACCAGAAATTCAGTATCCCTTCTCAATTGATCATTTCTTTGATAGTTATTAACATTGTGGTATGCTGTAGAAATCAAGATTCCTCAACATCACACCTGAACTCATCATCAACATCTGGGGGCACAAGTTCACAGAAAGTGGACAATGAAGATAACGACGACTTCAACCCACGAAGATCTTCTGTATCTGGTATGTATTCCTAACATTCTGGTGTGGTCGTAGTATACTAGAATTAGTGCGGTTCTTTAATTGTTCTTTTGCTATGTGTGTTCTGATGCTGGCACCATATTTCTTCTGGTTATCAAAATAGGGACATACGACGCAAAGAATTTTCTACAAATTTATTTTGATTCGAACATTTCCATCGTATTCTTGCTGAACATTTTACTTATTTTCCTTTGAAATGCATCAGGAACAACTAATGCGAGCTATAATCATGTGGATCTCTTTGGACAAAGTTTAATGGATGACCTTGTTTACGCAACTGCATCCACTTCAAGTGCAGTGCCAAATGTTGGAGCTGCTTCTTTGGCAGAAGTTGATTTATTTGCCAATACAGATTTCCAGTCTGCTAATGCTCCATTAGAAACAACAGCTGGTTCTCACACTCAGGTTTACCATGTCCTAATGTCTAGTGATATCTTTTTTTTATCTGTTCAAAAAAAAGTGATATCTTTTTAGTGATTCACTTCACTTTATGTCTCTTATGGTTATTTATGATTTATCGTACATAAATATGATACAATATATCTGCTCATGGTAAAAGAATATAATAGTTCAGAAGGATAATACTTTATAGGGACAGTGGCACATCAATGGATTTCACAACATTGCATTGGAAAATGAGGAATCTATACTAATTTATATGATTACATTGTTGACACTTGCATACTTGGTTAACTAAACACATGGTACAATTACAATTCCATTGCTTCTTATATTACCATCAATTTCCTTATTCATTGCTTCTTTCCAGATGTCATCGCAGGACAATATTGATCTATTTGCGGGTAGATCATCATTTGCTGGTTCTGATTCAGATACAGAGTTCTCAATGCGTGATACCCCTAATAAATTCTTAGAACTTAATCAGCCTTCCTTTACACATTCATCTGCATCTTCTTTTGATCCATTCCAACCATCCTTCGTGGCATCATTCCCTTCGGATACTGAGTTATCAGTGCATGACACCCCGAGTAAATCCAAAAACACCACACATCATCATTCCAGCGCTGCAGATTTTGATCCTTTCACTGCAATTCCAGTGAAGACCCTTGATGGATCCGACTCCTAAAGTGCATTCTTTTCAAATAGGGATTCAGGTCAAACTAAAATGGAAGGTTGGAAAAGTTGTGATCATAGTCCTTTAGAGGAGCTTAATTTTGATGATTGCACTTCACACGCAGAACCGCCTAGAGCAAGTGCCACCAAATCCATGAGTAAGTCCCCCACAAAGCTGGAGCCTACCTCTATGTCCGAATCAAAACCAGATATGAAAAAAGGGGCTTTCCAGGTCAAATCTGGCATATGGGCTGATTCTTTGAGTCGTGGGCTAATTGATTTGAATATAACTTCCTGTATCTTTACATTGTTGTTTGATCTTTTTTGTGCATGCTCCACTTTCTTGGTAGAAACTTTATTATAGCTGTACCAGACATATGATGAGTTCCAGTTCCAGTTCTGCACATGCAAAGTTACAAGTTCCCTATCAGAAAGAATGAAATTTGCGAAACGCACTTTAAGTCTATTTTTTTTTGTTTTTTTAATACATATAATAAAAAGATGCCTGATAGAATTATGCACCAGCTTATGAGTGTTTCTTATAGCTTATGAGTGTTTAACCATTATGTGCAGCAAAGGAGGTCGATCTTTCGGATGTCGGGGTTGTTGGGCAATTGAGAAACGGTTCTGATGATAAAGGCCCAGCTGTTCCATGGTTCACGGGGTCAGGGATGACAATGGGCACAGGATCAGTGGGTCTTCAAGGCAGGCCTGATTTTCCATTGTCAGCAGGATCCACTGGGAGAAACGGTAATTTCCAGCAGCAGCAGTTTGGAAGCTTCATGTGATCCTTATTCAGGATATTCTTTATCCATGGTTTTTGAAGAGTTGCAATATCTGAGTTCCTGGATCATTTGTGCAGTATATACTCCGAAGACATAACAGGCAGTTCAGGTGTTTTGGAGATAACCGTACTACTTTTGCAAACTAGCATCCTTCTTCACCTTGATGTATACTTCTGTATCTATTAGTTCGCCCTAACTAAATTTGTATGTGCTCAACGCAAATAAAGCCTTTTAGTGTGTGTGTTTTTTTTGTAGAGGACCTCTTTTGTTTTGGTATCTCAGTTCTCAATAATGCTAGCATTAGCAGGAATCCTGCATTTTGCCTCATCTATTATAGAGAGTACACCCGAGATTAGTTAAAATCAACCTTAGTAGGGATAATGCATGATATATGAACTGTAATGAAAAATGATAAATCCTTTGACACCAGTCTTAGTACTGGCATTTCGCACTAGCTACCGGTGAAAATAATGGCATTCTGTTTTTAAGGTAGGACCCAGAGTGGTAACTTGTGGAATCTCACTATTTCTTACTACGGAGTAGTACTTCACTAGAAATAGGCAAACCTAATTTCGTTTCAGAACATTTCTGGAACGTTTTTCCAGACGGTGTTGGAGAAAATGAAAAGGAGTTTGTCTTCCAAGAGGATACAAACCGTCCTCATACGACAAACTACACGAAAGAAAACTATAGAACGAAAGCTGTGTTCGTGACTTCAAGCCGTTGATAAGTTATTACATGATAAAGCCAATCGATGAACCCAAGCTCGTGCTGCATAGTAAAGAGGGTAAAAAAATCGAAGTACACTGCCACTGGAAAATATTCACACAATTACAAGTGTGCCGCGCCCGCGAGACGTGCACGGCAAAAACTACACCCCCACCACCTCGACGAATACTGATCTCACTTCCAGAACCTCTTCCTCTCCGCCTTGCGTCTCTCCGGAGAAGACGTGTCGTCCGCGGCCGCGACACCCCCGGGCTTGCTCGCCTTCTTGTCTCGCGAGAAGGACCGGAACGCGAGCAGCCTCGACTTGGAGGCGGTCACTTGCCTCGGCTTCTGCTCATGAAGTGGGCTTCCTCCGCGGCTGTCGGCGCTCTGCGTGTCGGAACCCTCCGAGTCGTGCGCCGGCGCCGGCGGCGTCGTGCAGCCTGCAGGTCCGGGCATCACGGTGCTGACGTCCGGTTCCGTCTCGCCCGCCTGCGCCCAACTACGCTCTCCGGTGTGCGGCGCCGGCGCCGCGAAGCGCTCTGGCGTCTCCGGCGTCGCCAAGGGCCCCGAGGCGTTTGCTCCGGGCGTGGGCTTCTTCTCTGCCTGGGTTATGGTTGCACTTGCACCGTCTGCTGCCTGCGCCATTTTTGCTTCTTGGTTTTGCTTCTCCGGCTGATCAGCCGCGGCTGCACCGTCGTCGTCGTCGTCTGCATTGTCAGAGTCCGGTGCCCTCGCCTCGTCGACGTCCAGCGGTGCTGCAGATGGTGGCACAGGAGCTGCGCTAGCCGGCTGTGTCGACGCCGGAGGTGACGCATCGACGCCGACGGCGTAGGCGCCTGTGCATAAACGTAGGGACGTCACATCAGGGCAGGGAGGGAAGATGGGAAGCCTGCTTATCAAGCGCAACCACCGACGTGCTGAGCACTTCGGACGAAAGTAAGAAACAACGTGATGCCCCGTCCCCTCCCTCCCTGATCACGAACATCATGGACCATCGTCCATCGACGGCTGCTGGTGTGGTGGTGCACGGGAAGTAGCACTGAGCAACGGAAAGTTGCCTCCCGTGACATCGCTGCACCAACGACGGACAACGACACGGTCATAGGAAGGAAGTTCCAGCAGAAGAGCTGCTGCTCACACCTTGCCCCCGGCGAACCGAACCGGCAGTCCGGCACATATGACGAACACACGGCCATCGAACAGGTAGCTTTCAAATTGCAGAACTCTACATGTTTCCTAATGCAATGCAAGTACACAAAACATAGAGCTTTTTATTATGTGAATGAACTCTACCGAGAACGTGTTCGGGACTTCTGAGTGCACCCCATTCCGTGGAACCGGAACTATGCAATTGAAAGCAAAACTCACTGAATTCGCAGTTTTGGCCTATTGGCCTCGGCCAAATTGCACTAGGTACTGTACACAACTATGAAACCGTCAAAATCATACTACTTCTCACCATTTGCCAACAACAATGCAGGTTGCTTCTTCACGTTCTCTCCGTTCCTCCTGCTGTTCGCCGCTTTATCAGCTTCTCTGGCCGCGTCGACGTCCTTCTGGCTCAGGAAGCTCGGCTGGTTGGTTGAAGACAGCAGCCTCGCCCACATCCTGTCGGTTATCCTCACCTTGTTCCTCGTCGATGTCACCCTCTGTTGTCAGGATAAATTTTGAATCATGTTAAGTGCAAAGGTAAGGAGGGAAGCATTTTTGTGGTTGTCCCAGTTAAGAAATCCTAATCATGAATTTCCTGAAGTTTCTTAATGTACTTCAGTGGACTCCTTAAGTGCTCTTTTTTTATGAAGCACAATGCTTGTTTAGAACTGAGTTGAATTCATTTCTTTTTGGGTGTGCAGCAAGCAAGATTGTATCAAGCAAATGAAATGTTTGGACATCTTAGCATGGTCCACCATGACAGGTATCTCTGCCGCAAAGAAACTAAATAAGCAATTCATTGGCCCAGAGGAAATACTAGAGGCCCTGAACCTGGCTCATGTCCTAAAACTTGCATTCAACTGTCAGGAATTATACTCACATGAAATGGTATGTACGCATGCCTGCCATTGACCATTCCGACTGTAAAGCTGTATCCTGCCATTGCACCATGAATGGCACTATGTGCTAGCAGTGTGCAATAGACATTGTCTGATGCATTGCTTGGAATAGCACGGATCATGTAAGTTGGATCTGCATTAGAAAGGAACAAAATGTTTTTGTCATATTCCTTGACACACTGTGAGGACGAACTAAGACCGTGTTTAAAAAGAGAACATGAGACAATTACCTATGTATTTAATAGTCATTTCCATCTTCTTGTTCTTGCAATAATCCTGCAAAGTAAAAATGCAACATTAAATAATTGCTCAGAGAAACCTTCGAGCAACACCATGCAAACACTGATCAGTAAAATACCTAAACGAAGAACAAGAAACATGAAGGTTCCGCTGATAATAGATACCACATAGCAAACATGGCTCCTGATTATGAGGTTGCCGAACATCCAAGCTATACATATCCTTGTAGGCTTTACATATACTTACATGCACAATGCATAAGAATATAAAGCATATATATTCATAATATGCATCAAACTACTCAAGGCATGGAATATTTAAGTAATTTAACTACAGATCATATGCTCATGCATGCATCTTGTTAAGTAACAATGCTCCGAACCTCCACCTAGGCTTGTACATGTTATTTAACTGGCTATTATCACAAGAAAGCATAGACTTTGCAAATGAGGGAATATAACAGAATACAAGTTCACACTATTTTTTGAGCCAATTTTTTCCTCGGATGTTAACACCTATCCCGGATATCATTATTCCAAAACCAAGACAATCAGTCACAGACCTATTCGGGTACCATTAGAAAGATGTGCATAAAGTGCATGTCAAACTGGCATTTCAGGTAATGATAGTTATAACACGTGGAATCAAAATGGATCATGATGAAAATGACTAACAGAAATGTACCTTAATCTTATGAGTCAACCAGAGACCAACGTCAAGAAGCAGCTTATTTCCAGATGCATCTTGCTGATCTGCAGCAGGTATACTTTGAGCAATAAGATCCTGTCCTGCTCCCTCAGCCACCACAATAACCATGTGGTTGTTCTCCTTCAACCTCCTATCTATATACTCGAATAGTCCACCCTCCCCTTCCAAATAAAAAGGTGACTCAGGAATCAAGCAGCAGTCCTACATAAGATGAACATGAATAATTAGTTCTGTCTACAAAAAAAGATAAATGATGTATCAGAATATTATATGTCACATTTACATCCAAATAGAATTCAAAAGGGCAACAGGGCAAAATTTGTAAAACAGGACACTTGAATAAATTACAGAATGATTGGAATAGTTTAGGTAATAGAAGCCATTAACTCACCACATCTCTGCTTGCAAGAGTAGCATACATGGCAATAAACCCTGCATCACCGAGGAAGTATCACAATAAGGACAGCACAATGAAATAGTGAAATAAAACAGGAATCCATTTTGCTGTGACAAGGGGTGAACATTCAGTTCATAGGTAGGGAAACTAACCACTATAGCGACCCATGAGTTTCACTAACCCAATCCCATTTTCAGCACTTGAAGCTTCCACATGAGCTGCATTAATGGCACGCTGTGCCTCCTCTACAGCAGTATCAAAACCAAATGACTTGTCTATAACCTAACAATAGATGTATACAAACAATGAGCATGATCCAGGTCTCTGCATTACAATCATTCAAATAAACATGTTTGCATCAAAAGCTTCTTTGCAAGCACAACAAAAGTTACCGCTATATCATTATCAATTGTCTTGGGAATACCAGCAACAGCTACTTGTAAACCACGCCTCCGAATTTCCTGCAGCAATTTTAAAATAGAACATAATAAGAAAAAATAACTTCTGGATTAAATTTCTTCATAATATTTTGGATATAAAAACATTTGGAGCACATTTAAGACTACCAGATGAGATCCCTACTGCTTGAGCGCATTTGAACTGATGGTACAAAAGTTCTATGCAAAAATGCATTTCAACTATATACGAAGTTCTGAACCACACATAACAGATATACTCATGACAGTGATTACCTTGTATATCTCATATGCACCCTTCTGTGTTCCATCCCCTCCAATAATGTACACCTAGATGTGGTACAGAAGGATATTTACATAATCTCCAAAATAAAGAGGATTATACCAACAGCACTGATCAGCAACAACGAACCTGATTAATTCCACGATCTTGAATGTTGTCAACAATCTTTTTGGTATCATGACCACCACGTGATGTTCCAAGAACTGTACCACCTCTTTTGTGGATATCATTCACACTCTTTGGTATCATGGGAAGATAATTGCTAGAATAGAAACCCTTGTATCCATTCTGGAAAATTGCTTACAGCATGTTTACATGATTAGCAGAAAAGTTTCATGCACCGACTACAAATAACAATTAAAAAGTATCTCTGATCCACTGCAATCAGGATGTGTACATTATCATGGCAACCACTAGCTGGCAAAAAGTTTGTAACAGCTAGAAAATGTGAATAAACAAATTGTGCACCTGCAACTATTACAGTACAGTGCAATTTAAAAGAATTATTTACTGAGTTTGAATTTGCAAAATTCCTATTGATTTAAATATCAAGACTTCCCACAAAGACTGAAAGAAACGACAAGTTGAAAAAAAGAAAACTGTGCGGAAGGAATAGTGACGTGTTGTATCATCCATAATCGATATAGGTAGTCCAGAATGATTCGAACCTGTATTCCGAAGACATCGTTAACATTGTACATGTGGGACAACCCACACACCAACTCTCTGATGACAGTATTGAGACCAGGGCAAAGGCCTCCACAGGTTACAATGCAAGCCTTCACTTCTTCTGACTCGAAATACACCTGAGGTTTGAATTTTTATGTTAAATTATATGTAAATAATGCACTGCTAGCAAAAGGTATAGATGCATCTGCATATAGAAGGTATCATACTCTCTGACGAGGTCCAGCACGACGGAAGTGGACTCCTCGTGAGCTGTTCTTATGAACAACCACCTGTGGTAACATAAAGAACAAGTCATTTCTCCCATCACCACTCAAACAAACAACAAGGACACATGGAACCATCAAATCCAATATTATTTTACCTTTTCAGGTACTGTATCATCTGCATTGACAAAGTACTGCCTGGTGAATGTGTGAACAGAGAATTCAGCATAACACGTTGCACAACGAGCAAGTTAAGATGTTATCAGAAAGAAATAGAAAAGTCAAATAGAAAGAAAATCCTCACTTGACAGTTGAGTACGCCGGATGATCTTGCAAAGGATTAGGAAAAGTCTGCCAGGAAATTCAAACAGGGAAACTATTAGCTTAATGCTTATAATGTCACCATGAAAAGTCATTTGAACTTGAAATTAAACAGAAATGTCCTGTGAACAAACAAGTAGATGATTTATAACAGCAGGAGCTGGATGTCAACTAATACAAGTAATTCCTTCCAGGATCGTGTAAAACAAGAAATCTAACAAACGTCACCTACAAACAGTCACAGACGCAAGGGCCGCATGAGACCCACACGAAAGCTTCAATTCTATAGGAATCGACAAGTAAATATTGCATTTCTACTATTGATGCTTTTTAAGGTCAAACACATTTTTGTGTGTCAACATCTACTGATCACATCCAGCTAATGAGCTGTCCACACGCTGGAAAGAGTCGCAAAAGGGTCACATAATACAAGTATCCGAAAGTGCAGCTCGCGATATTTCTAAATAAAACCGCCAGGTAACTAACAAAAACTTCACCTAATAACTTTTGAAATCGCACCAAGCTCAAAGGCTCAATCGAGATCCTCAAGCCCAAAATGATCCCATCACACGCATCGTTGCGATTCATGGTGGCAATTTTCACCCAGTAGCAGCAGATCAGGCAACGGAGCAAGCAGAGAGCACTGGAGGGGGGTGTTGAGGCGCTCACAGGGAGGTCAGGTAGGTAGTCGGTGAGGTGCGGGACGTCGTCGAGCACGTATCCGTAGTCGCCCTCCTCGACCTTGACGAAGGCGGCGTCGTCGTCGTGGAGGTCCAGGGCCGAGGCGTTGCGGAGCGCGCGGAGGTTCGGGTACGAGTCGCGGGAGATCCGGACGCACGTCGCCGAGAACGGCAGCGCCGCCTTCCCGGGCGCGGGCTCCTGGTACGGGCGCTGCGCCGGGGAGTCGTGGTCCGCCTCAACCGCCACGCCCAGCCCGGCCTCCGCCGCCGCTGCCTCCTCCTCCTCCTTGGGCAGGATGATGTGGGACGACGCCATTGAAGCGCTCCCCGCGAGTCCCTAGAAGCTTTCCGGTCGAGCTCCCCCGCTCCCGCTTGGCTGTGAGCCTGTGAATGCGTGTGGGGTTAAAAAAAATGGTTTCCTCTCACCGGAAAGCCGACGGGAAAAGAAGCGGTGATTTAAATAGTCGGCGAGGGGCGATTGGGCGAAGAGGTGCGAAGCGTGGAGAAGGGGAAAGGGGAGAAGGGTCCGGAGCTCTGAGAGGGAAGGGTGGTTTCCGCTGTCCACGATGGCGGGGGTGACGCCGCCGGTGTTGCTGATGATAGATGGCCGCCCAGGTGGTGATTTTTTTTCTTAATTGAGGGCTCCCCCATTTCCATTTCAACAAACGGAAATACAAAATTTTCAGACTAAACCAAATCGGAGGAAACAGAAAAAGAGCCCATCACATGTCGACATCCGCAATCCGCCTGCATCAGGCTAGAAGGGATACCACAAGATAGGTGCTCCATGAATCCTAGAGATAACAGACCCGACTAAGGCCTCGTTCGGTTTCCTTGGTTTGGTCAATTCCAGGTAGATCAAGGTGGGCCGATTTCAACCCTGGTTAACACAAAAATTACTATTCGGTTCGGGCCGGATCGGAAACTAACCGGAGACGGCAACATTCCCGCAGCCTACTTCCAAGGTCATTTTCGATCCCCGTCTCCTACGGTACCCTCGGGAAAGATTCCTGTGACGGAGACTCGCGAGCGAGCGGCGGCAGCGCGCACGGTAACGAGACGCGGGGGTCGAACGAGGCAGCGGCGCGGGAGGTGAACAAGCGGCAGCGCGAGGTGGTCCTGGCGGGTCACAGTGTGGCGGCGTGCATCCCCGTTTTCCATCTCTCCGTAAGCCTCCTCGCCTTCCCTCTTCTCTCTCCTAGGTTTCTTGCTCCCCGTCCATGCCCCCACCGCCGCCCTTGGTCCGCGGTCCCCGCGCACGCTCCCGTAGCCCTCGGTCCGGCTTCTAGATCCGGATCCGGCCTTGTGCGGCGAGATAGGCGTAGGGGTGACAGGTGATTGTGGCGGGGCGACACGAGGTGAGAGTGAGCTCCACCCGCAGTGTCCGGGAGCCGCCGACGACGCCCGGTGGCCGGCATTCCGCGCGCGTGTCCCGGCGGTGCTCGGATCCGCATGTGTCCGTGCCCATTCCGGGGCGCGCGCGAGTCCCCTCTCCGGCGAGGTTGTAGCTCACGTCCGTCCTCGTGACCGAAGTGTGGAGCCCATCGAGTGATGCACAAGGATCTCAAACCGGCGAATTCCTCAAGCACATAGGTAGAGCGAGCAAGGCGGCAGGGGGTCGCCGGAGGGACATGAGTGCCTGGGCATCTTGTATTGTTGTTCTTTTCTTTGGAAAATCTTGGTGGATTGCTGCAACTTCCATGTGTGGAGCTCTACTCTTGCTCTGGCCGTGGCTTGAATTAGCACAACGACAGCTGAGGGTCCAGTTATTTTCTCTTGTATGTGCGAAGCTCTGTTCTTTTCTCTTGTACAATAGGGACAAATGGTTTCGTACCTATTTTTATTATGCTAAATCCTGCAGCTAGTGATGACATCTGTGCTGATTTGTTATAGGAACTAACAGAATTAATCAACTTAGATGTGGCTTAATACTGAATGTCATTTTGCTTTGTGAACTCGTAGTCGAAGATGAAGTGTTTTTTATCTCCATGAAAAATGAACCAACCAACATTAGTGAATATAAGTAGATGGAGAATGAAACATTTCACTTACCTGAAATAGCTAAAGATGTATATGACACCGCCTGTTGTATCATTATTTCTTATCAAAGGTCTTGTCTTGATACCAGTTGTTACTATTAAAATTTCCTTGATATTGATATCATTTGTTCAGCATCAGTTTCCTTTTGCAATCATTGTGTCAAGTTTCACTATATAGAACCATGTCAATTTAGAAAAATAAATTGTACCTATAATTTGTTGATCTTGTTGCTGAATTGCTTATTTTTAGTTGTTGCAACATTTTCAACACAATGCATGTTGCCTAGTGCCTAACTGTGTCACTGTTTTTCCTTATTCCCTTGTAAATTCAATTTGCCCGTGGTCGGGAGCTTGTGTACCCGGACATTGACTTCGACAACACCGCCACGTTCATCTCTTCAAAAACGAGAATGTATCGTTGCTCCGGATACAATAAGAGAATTGGCTGTACTTCTTTGTCCTAACCGGTTGCTCCGCAGAATTCGGTAACTCCCCGGTTTTGCTAGTAGGTTTGATAGGTTCTACTTGAATTGAAGTGCTTGAACTGCTTTTTCGGTTTGGAAGTTAATGATTGTTGATGGTATATTGTGTTAAATTAAACTCTTAGAAGAGGATTTTATTGCTCATGCAATTTGAAAAAAAATGCTTTGAGGCACTTGCTGTAGCTGTAGGTCATTTCTGTGCAATAACATGTTACTACTTGTATTTGTATAGGCTGAATCGCTATGGACTATGGCAACGTGTTAACATTCAGGAATGGTTCCTGTTCATCTGAACACATTTTTCTTATGAGTGGAATGGTTTTGGAAGAGGATTAGAGCCAGAACAGGATTGAGTGGAGGAACAAGATCCACTCAATCCTCCCCTGTATATGTTCCTGTGCGAGAACTGTTCCTAAGGAAACGAACGAGGCCTAAATGAGAAAGAAGAAGTTTGACTAAACCCAATATTACAAGATCAGCCCATAGAAGAACGGGTCAACAAAAGCCATCCTCCAAACAGTTCCAGCTCCCATCGACATCAGCAGTGAAGGAATCATCGCTCTCTGAAGGCTGTCGCCGATCATGCCTCATCCATGTCTCCCATTTGGTCATCTCTTGGTGCCGGGAGCATCCCACCACCAGAGCCCTCCTCTGTTGTGCCAGAATCTTGTACGCCATCATCAAAAGCACCTTGTCGCCTTCAGCCACGCCACCAGCGAAGTCTGGTTTGAAGAGGCCTGCCCAATAAAACATAAACGCACAAGCGTGCATGATTATCTCAGCTGGATGTTTGATTATTTTCTTCTCAAAGACAATTTTGTTTCTGCTCTTCCAGATGGCCCAGCTTATAGCTGCAAAGCCAAAGTGATGAACTTCTTTTCCTTGAGGCAATATGTTCTGTATCCATTCTTTGTAATGTATAATGTTACTAGGGATATTGGTTGCCCCCATGCAAATTCCAACCATTCCCCAGACACATTTAGCAACAATACATTGGAAGATCAAATGTTCCAGTGTTTCTGGTTGGTCACAAAAGACACATATTGGGTTTCCCTCCCACTTCCTTTTAACCATGTTGTCTTTTGTAAGTATTGCGTTATTTTCCATGAGCCAGGTAAAGATCTTAATTTTGTATGGCAGCTTGGCTTTCCAGATGTACTGGAAGTGTTTGCCACTGTCACCACTGGTTAGTTGATCATAGACTGATTTGGTAGTATATATGCCCTTTCCACTCCACTTCCATTTTATTAGATCATTCTCATCTTTAAATTCAAAGTTATAGACCTGATTTACAATATCCATCCATTGCTCAAAGAGAGGAGGAGGCAACCACCTATCAAAACCTATTTGCCCATCCAAGGTCAGGAATTGATTGACAGTTATGTCTTTTTGGGTGCACCAGTCATACAGAACAGGTGCAACCATGCAGATGGGTTTGTCCATCAACCACTCATCCTTCCATAGAAGAGTTATTTTCCCATTCTGGGTAATAATTTTTCTTCCCTTCAAGTATATATGTCTAATCCTGAGGAGATGAGTCCATATAGGGAGTCATTAATTTTATGGGATACAGAGCTAACCCCATTATTTTTCATATATTTAGCTTTGACAATATCTTGTCACAAGCCATTTTCATTTTCCAATCTCCACCACCACTTGCACATTAGGCTTATATTCATTTTCCTACTGTCCTTAATTCCCAGGCCTCCTTTTTTCTTGCTTTTATAGATAACATCCCATTTCAAGAGCATGTACTTTTTCTTAGAGCTCCCTCCCTGCCAAAAGAAGGTTCTCCTTTGCTTATCAAGTTCATGTGTCACAGTTTTTGGTAGAAGATAGATGGACATATGATAGATGGACATATGATAGATTGTGGCACTGGATAGGCTAGAACTTATCATTGTTGTCCTGCCAGCAATGGACATGCACCCCCCTTCCAGACCACCAACTTTTTTTCATTCTTCTCCACAATTGGAGTCCAATCTTTCACATGCAGCCTACTTGGGCTGACATGCACACCTAGATATTTGATTGGGAACATCCCTATCTGACAATTGAATAGCTCAGCCATCTGAATGTTTTTCTCCTCATCTCCATTGATTATAATCACTTCACTTTTGTTGAAGTTGATCTTAAGGCCAGACATGACCTCATACAAGTATAGGAGAAGGTTCATGTTTCTAGCACTTTCAATGTCATCTTTCAGACAAATTATGGTGTCATCAGCATATTGTAATACTGCAACTCCTTTAGGTATTAGGTTTGCAGCTAGACCCATTATTAGGTTGTTTTCCTGTGCTTTCCTTATCATCTTGGATAGGCAATCTGCCACAAGATTGAACAAGATGGGAGACAAGGGGTCCCCCTGTCTTACCCCTTTATGGCTCACAAAATAGGGCCCCATCTTGTTATTAATCTTTACACAGACAGCCCCCCAGTCACCACAACTTTGATCCAGTTCACCAAGTTTTACAAAATCCTCTAATTTTAAGCCCATCAAAAAGGAAATCCCAGCATACTTTATCATATGCTTTTTCAAAATCCAATTTCAGGATGATCCCAGTTTTGCCAGTTTTCTTAGTTTCATGCATGACTTCATGTAATGCCATAATACCAGTCATAATGTTTCTCCCTTTCATAAGTGCAGTCTGAGTCTGCAGAATTAGCTTTTCTGCTACTCTTTCTAGTCTAATGGTTAAAACTTTGGTTATCAGTTTGTACAGACAATTCAGTAAGCATATTGGTCTATATTGCTGAATTTTTTCAGCATCAATCACTTTAGGAAGGAGGGTAATCACTCCATAGTTAATTCTACTTACATCCAATTTCCCTTCAAAAAGATCATGGAACATTTCCATGATGTCTCCCCTCACAACCTCCCAACATGTTTGGAAGAATTCAGCAGGAATGGCATCAGGACCTGCAGCCTTGTTGTGCTCCATTTGGTCCAGTGCATCCTTAACCTCTTTTCTGCAAAAGGGTTGTGTTAAGATATTATTGTCCTCATCAGACACCTTTTCTCCTTCAACCCATAGATCAGGATCAAGGGGAAAGGTATTTCCAGTTCCTTTCCCAAAGAGCTCCTTATAGTAATCAGTTGCATGTTTCAACAGATTTTCATCCCCTTCCACTCTCTCCTCATTATTCATAAAGTGTAGTATTGTGTTTTTCCTCTTTCTTCCATTTGCCACTCTATGGAAGAAGTCTGTATTCAAATCTCCTTTATAGAGCCAATTTTCATGTGACATTTTAAGCCAATACAACTCTTCTTCCTCTGCTATTGACATCAAATTAGTTGATATTTTCACTTTCCTATATAATTGATCAAAGGAAAGGTTTTGGATTTCTTCTAGTTGCTCCAGCATGAGAAGCTCATCTCTCAGCTGGAGTTTTAGTTTCTTGTTAGCTCCCTGAATGTGAAAACTCCGACCTTATAAATACTGTTTAACCTTTTTAAGCCTCATTTGAATCCTGTCAAATGCTGTATCAGCATGACAGGGTTTTTCCCATATTTCTTTCACCTTTGGCAGGAACTCTTGATTTCTGAGCCAAGATAGTTCAAATCTGAAGATGAGGTTTTTCAAAGGTTGCTTGATGTTGTTTGATATTATTATTGGGTTGTGACTAGAATGTTCTCTGAGTAATTTGTATACCAAAGCCATAGGAAACAACTTTTCCCATGCCTTGCACACTAAAAATCTGTCCAGTCTTTCAAGGGTGGGATTTTCCTGGTTATTTGACCAAGTGTATCCCCCCAATCATTTGTAGGTCAATCAATTCATAAGAATTAATGGCAGTATTGAAGAGCCCAGAGTGTTTGTGTATCCCTGGTTTGTTTTTTCTGAGGAGAACCTGATGATGTTGAAATCACCACCCAGGATCACTGGCTCCTTGCTTCTACTTATGGTGCCAGATAATTCGCTAAGGAATTCCTGCCTATCCTCTTCATGTGCAGGACCATAGATATTTATAAAATTCCATTTCTCTTTCATCTTTTTGTCCCAAAGATTTAGCTGCAGGGAGTACTTTCCTTCAATGAAAGCCCCTACATCCAAGAACTCTAAATTGACCCCACTCAATAAGCCTCCAGACCTCCCTCTGGATGCAATCCATTTCTAGAGGTAGGATTGATGTGGATCAATTAGTCTTAACACCCTGTCTTCTATGTTTTGCTGCATAGTCTCTTGTATTCCAATAAAGTAAAAGTTTTGCTCTAGAATTAGGTTTCTAAGAAAAGAAGAGACACCTTTTTTTCTTGATGCCCCTACAATTCCATATAAGTCCTTTCATTTTTAACTATTTCCTTTTGTTTGTGTAAAGGTCTAGAGGGTTCAGGGAATCCCTTCTCCTTCTACCTTTTTCCTTTCCTGTTTTTTGGTTGTTTTTTCCTGAGAGGGATAATCTGTTGACTGATTTCCTCTCTCTTTTAGGTAGAATCAAAGTGAAGCCATCTGAATCAGATGTGCTTCCTTTGTTCATATCTTTTTCACTTTCATTGTCATTGTCCTCACTTTCAATATCATTTATATTTGTTCTTTCCTTAATATCATTTTCTTTTGTGTGAAGAGCCATAGCAATTGCTTTATTGTATAAAGTTTGCCTAGCAATCTCCAATTCAGTGATGATATTGATGTTTTCCCAGTTACTCCCATCCAAAATAACACCCATATTAGCAGATCTATCAATAATTTCCATATCACTAAGGACAAAAAAGGAATTAGATGACTTATCAGTACCTTCAGCATTTTTTGTCTCCCCTGTTGCTTCATTTTTCTTGGCTTCTTCAGTGATCCTCATGATCCTTTTGCTCCACCTTCTTTCCTCCCTCTCCTCTATCATCTTTGCACATGGATTGACCGGCTTGGTCAGGTCAAGTTCTTCCATCTCTTCTTCAACTACCCCTCCAGACTGGCTTATATGCCCCTCAACTTGATCAGAAGATTCAGTTACTGTTAACAGATCTTTTGTGGCTTGCATGCTATTTTCATCCTTCTCCTTATCATTTTCCTCAAATGCATTCAGTTTCCCCCCAACTGATCCTTATGCAATGCTTAGCTCACATCTTGCTAGCCATCTTTTCATTTCTCTTGGATGACTCAGCATCCCCTTCCAACACCCTTTCCACCTGCACTTGAAACTCATCACTACTGTCACTTGACTCATATGTTGCAGCAGGGATAGCATCTTCATACTCCAAAGTTTTGTCTGCAACCTCCTTTTGCTTTCCACAGTTAAATTTGCTGGGTGCAAATTTTAGTGCCTCCCCAGCACCATGTTTCCACCCTCTCTCTTCAGATCCACTGATGGTGTTAAAGACATTAGAGCTTCTACTCTTGTGATCATTTGAAGCATGAGTTGTTCTCATCTTTTTTTTGGACTTGGTTGAGCTCCAGCCTCATTGATTCTCACACCTTCCTTCTGTTTACCCCCTTGTAGCACCTTTGTGTCTTCTCTCTCAAAGTGAAAATTAAAAAATGTTTAAGCCTAGAGCCCCTTCAGCAATTGCAGGCACCTCTTTTATGTCTCTACAGGCTATTTTAACTATCACAAATTCTGGTTTGAATATGGTATTTTCATCAATAGCCACTGTCTTCCCAACCAATCCACCAACTTTAGCAATAGTCCTCACACCCCTTTGATCAGCAGGGATCCCTGATACTTTGAACCAAGCCATTTGAAGTCTCCCCTTGGCACCCACAGAAGAAGACCATGGTTCAGTAATCTGAGCATTAGCATTTTTAATCCCATGTTAAATTTGCTGAAGTCTTGGACTAGCTTTGCTGTTGGAAATCTCATGACATATTTATTCTTAGATATTTTTTTGCACTCCATCTCCAAGTGTGTTCACCACTTAGTATGTTATGAAACTCCATTTCAATCTTCCTGGCAGAAAGTTGCCCAACAATCACAGTGACAATAGCTGTACTAGCCCTCTCCCTCAAAGCCCTCTGATCAATATGTTCATCTACGAAAAGAAGCTCTGATCCTGAACCTGAGCAGCACATAACTCTGGGCCAAAGTTCCAAAGTGGCTCCCTTCTACAATCATATGTGCTATGGTTGTGTAACCCACAGATCTCACAAGCTTTCTTCCTTTTACAGTCGCCAGATGAATGATTCTTAAGGCCACAATGCATACAACCATCCCTATTTTGGCGAGGAGGAGCATTTACCTCACCTTGTGGCTGCTTGTGTTGCGAACCATCTTGATTGGTCCTCCATGGTTGTTTTCCTTGTGGCTCAACCATCTTTTCTCCACTACAAACCCCTCTTTCTTGTTCTTGATTCTCAGACCCCACATCAGCTTTCTTCCATTTATCTGCTGCCTTATCCCACTTGGATGCTGCATCCTTCTCAAGCTCTTGCTCCACCTCCACCTCCTCCTCCTCCCTTCTCTCCCATACTTCTTCCTCTTCTCTGTGACGATCTTCCCTATAGGATTCCTCTTCTCTAAAATTTCCCTTTCCAGATATGTTTTCCGCATCACCACCTTGTCGTCCTGATCTTTGCCAGACGAAGGTTCTTGCCCCAGTGCGTCCAGCACCGCGGCCATCTCTCCCAGCCCCCAATCCTCCACATCGCCCGCCACCAGATCGTTTCATCTTCAGATTGATCTTTGTTGACGGTTCAAAACCGTGCTCAAGTTCACCGCAAGCCTACGGGTGACTTGGTGCCTTTTTCACCAAGGAGGGTTCTCCCTAGATTTGTCAATCCAAGGATCGGAAGCAAACTCATAGGATTCTCCATCTAACCTATTGATCTAGCCTAACATGAAGCATTGATTGCATAACAAGATAAACCTTAAAGATGTATGAATTATAGCATAAGGTTGATCGCATCCATGAACGTAGACAAGGTAAAGAGAAAACAAGGGAAACTAATGCCTATCATCTTCTAGTCGTAGTTCCAGCCAAAAGAGCAAGCGCGACATGCATCTCATCCAAAGCCATCTTTAAACTACTATCCTCCGGTCCGATTCCGAAAATGCCCACCTTTCAGAACCCCCGTTCTGTCACAACGTATTCCTATTCATGCGGGTAGTCTAGGGCGAGTTCGATAGAACAAGTTGAAATCACTTGATCGGTCCGGTATGCACCTCTAGCCACCGCGGCTACAAGAGCACCCTATGCAATCTAGCTATAGACTAGATTGGGGAAGAAGCATAACCAAGAAGAAAACAAAATCATCGAGGGAGGAATCGAGTTTCTAAAAGATCGGATGGCATGAAGTACTTAACTCACATAATAAATGCGTTTAGATCATCTCCACCGAGTACATACCATTGATGACCTCAACTAGCTTCGGAACTCCGCCATGGCTCAACCGTGCAAGGCGGCCATGGCGGCTAGGTTAGGCCTAGGCCATCTCCTAGACAACTTCGAGGACTCGCGGCGGCCATCGTCGCTCTCTCCTAGGTTTCGCCGAGTTCCTGTGGATGGATGGATGTGGCGGCTGACGGAGCCAGAGACGATTTATAGACAAGCACCTAGGGCAAAAGGGGGACGTGAACCTAGGCCCAATTCAGCCCGGTTCGGCCCCGGTTTCCTCCCCGGTTGCTTCTCGCGTGATCCCTTATTTGTGTGCACTTGCATGTGGCCTTTGACGTCGTTTCCTTCACGGTTAAGGCTTGAATCCTTGCTATGCAAGCTTCGCTGTTTTCTGGTTGAGTCCCTGAAGACTTGCACATTGACGCTTCGGTCCTCGGGTCATTTGGAGTTATGTTCATCGCGTGTCTTGACTTGTGACGGGCTTCATGATCTTCTCTTGAAGTGCTTGATGAACTTATCCCGAAAGTCTTCTCTTTAGCATAGATTTCCTATGTAAACAACAAACTCCAAAATCGACATGCAAGTGTGAACTTGTTACATCATTAGTATGCCTAGTGGCGGGTTAGTTGCAAATCATAATCAAAACCAATGTATAACAAGTACTGTAGGTTGACGGAAATTCACCGTCAACATCTTGCCCATGCTTAAACCTTGCTCGTCCTCGAGTAAGTTTTCAATGGATATCAGCATTGCCTTTCATTGTTCATACCCTGCACTTGATCACACATGAGAAAGCATAATGCTCTCCAAGTTTATATTTGTTAAAGTTCCATAATGTAACTAGCTTTCATCTCTATGGAGGGTAGATATAATTTAAGCTCTTTCCACATGTAATCAATCATGCTCCACAAAATTCGAATAGGTCTTAGAAACTTTTGAAGTGAAGAATGAGGTGAATAAAATAGCTAAACCAAGTACAAAAATTTAAACCTTCTTGCATCTTGCTCAGGAACTCTCTCATCTCACAACACTCTCAACCCTACTTGATCTATATCCTTTCCCTCTCATGTTTGTAGGTGGAAGGGTTATATTTGGAGCTCATAGGAAAGTTTTTATCCTACCAAGATGCTAAAGTTGAGACTATTATCAAAACAAGGCAAGCTTCTCATAGACTTGTCATGACTCATCAAAAAGGTCATTGGAAAAATAATGTTCACAAGAAGGGGGAAGAGAAAGAACTCACACTTTTAGATAGGTGGACATGTGCAAATGGCAAAGAATGATCCCGAGGCCCCAACGAAGTCCTCGTTATCGGATTGCACATGGTTGGAAAAATGAGTATGGGTCTTGATCTTGAAGTCCTTGGAAAATCCTTAAGCAACTAGAGAACTGGGGGAGATTATTATTACTCTATTTTTTTCGTTTTCCTTTTTCTTATTTTCCTCCTGTTTCCCTTCTTTTTTTCTTTTTGACATGTGAGGTACTTTGAATTTTTTTGTTTCGTCCTCTTATCTTATTCATTTTTTATTTCTTTTGTTGCTAGCCTCGTCATGCATATCTCCATCTTTCGTCTTTTATCTCCCCTAGAACTCTAATTTGCATAGTACCTATCTCCTCCCCCATGCTTAGACGTTTGCTCATCCCCGAGCAAAGAGGAAGTGGTGTTAAGGTAGGTACTGGATGTCTTGATGAGAGGGAACTTGAATCTTCCCTTTAAAGCACCTTCTTGTGACGTGTCGTCTCCATACTCAAGTGATAGGTAGGTAGGTCAAGGAGGTTAACACAAAAGATGATGTTGGTTTAAAGGGTGGATATCCGGCGAGATTTGCAAAGCTTCCGATGTGGGAGCTCACAATGCACAAATAGAATAGGCTAGCAAAAGATAAGTTACGCAAAACACGGAATGACCAGATTCTTAGTCACGAGCCAAAGAATCGAGCCTTGAATCAATTCACCCAACAATAACTCTTGTAATCTATGGTTGCACTCAATATATAAGGCTTTCGATAGGTAGAGCAAAATGCAAGAGGTAATAATGACAAGGTTAGCATGACTTTTAAGCAAAAAGTAATATGTTCTTCGACCCATCCAAAGTTGATAGCATAAAAGAAACCATGGGTCTTTATTTTTATCATGACCTCCACAAAATATTAAGCTAGTATTTAATTAATTTCAGATTGGTATTAGAGAGCAATAGCTTAATCACGCATAAATAAGCACAAAGTTTAAACAAAGTGGCAACAGTCATCATATATCAACGAGCAAGATCAAGCCAAAATTATTTCATCAAGGTGAGCACAAGGTGATGACAATAAATAAAAACTAAAACTAGGTTGTACTCCTAGAAGCCATGTTATTTAACGAGAGAGACATACAAAAGTTGCATCTAAGGTTGTTGAAGGCATATACAAATATACAAGCATTTAGAAAGACAAGGACAAAGAGAGGATTGAGGAATTGTTACCGTCCTTTGATGTTCGTGATGTAGTGCACCCTCCCCCATGCTTAAGCATTGTGCCAAGCATGGAAGAAAGAAGATCGGCATCCGTAGCAACCGTGATCCTTGAACTCCATGCGGTCTTCTTTCGTCCACCAAGTCTTCCCCCATGCTTAGCATGTTGCTAGGCATGGAAGATGATGAACCATCTTAAAATTCTTGAAGTCCTACCGTCATGCAAGGAGATCATCATCACATTATTGCCTTTGTTCATCCTTCAATATCCGCCCTTTGCCACGAGCCTTGATCCCAATTGTTACTCATCCCATCTTCTCCTCCTTTCATGTTGTCCTTTATTGCTGGTTCATCTTCCACGAGTTTTTCTTCTACTTCCAGAACTAAGTATGTACTGAATAATAGCTCCATTGCAAAGTTCTTGAAATTATCTTTCCAACGAGTGGTCATTCATCCCGACCAGACTCCGAACAAGAGAGTTACGCCCTTTTTACTTTGTTGGTGCAAGCTGTCCCAGTCTGATTTCAGAAAGTGTGATGCCCAAAGATTTGGTTGTAACTTCTTGCACAGGTCTCCTAAAATGTTGATTCTTGATGCATTGGAAAGTAGACTTAATGGAGCACTTGAATATCCAATTTTTCCCTTTTGTACATCTCTGAACATGTGCTTAATCTTGATGAAAACAGCAGTGCTCCTTTCGGGATTTTGGAGGTGTTGATGATATTGATTTCAGCTTTTATCACGAACTCATGTGAGTGATTCACCATACCTGCAAAATAACTATAAAGCACAAAGTACCCCCGAGGTGACGGTCGGGAATACTCACCCTATGCCAACAAACCATGACATCCCTACGATCTTCACTTGTGGCATAGTTAATCTAGCGAAAATCCTAATGGGTGTACGTGAGTACAAGCGTGCATGCAAATGATAGGATGGTATAAAAACAAAACAATGTTTACACCAAATTCTAAGCTCCATGCTTACAAAGTGGTTGCCAAACTTTCTATTCCCATAGAGATTTACTAACCAAGGTCAAAACACCATGTTCATCCCAAGATCAATAATTCTTTATAGCGCAAGAAAAGTATGGCGCATTGCTAAGTTTATAAACCAACTAATGCAACATGATAGCTCAGGATATAAGACTAAATGATGGTGGTCTCCAATCATGTCTAAACACCATGTTTACACAAGATTGCAAAAAGTAGTAACGCATGCCGGCAAGCATTAGCATGGATATGAAAGCATTCATCATAAAGTTTCACAAAAGGTCCCAAGCTAACATAAAGTGGATGATGACAAAGAGATGGATGTAAAATACAAATGCAGAAACTTAGCACAAACAAACATTAGCAAGGTTTGAAAAACACTTTCGATGTGGTCCATAATAAGCAAAGGACAAAGCTTGATCTCACACTTCATACAAAGTAAGCATTGTCAACAAGGAAGTCACCCATCAAAAAGAATCAATCAACCAAACTAACAAGGTTTAAGGGTAGGTTATGGGTATCTTATATTTTTGGCTCAAACGAGGATTTTGAAGAGAGAAAGTCAAGTATAGAAATTCTAACTAAGGTGGTCCTAGAGTCTTTCTACAAACCTATGGTTTTAGGATGTCTATAGGTAGGGGAAGTTTTCCTAAGGATTTTATGGGGAGGCTAGTCAAAGTTTTTAATTAATAAAGAGGAAAGGGATAGACTTGTTCAACCCCGAGGGTGAGAGCCCTCGGTCAACTCAAAAAATCCTACCTCTATAGGCTATGGTTTGGCTTAGGTTGGTTGGACAAAAAGTTAGGTTAACACAACATGCAATGCAATATAACATGGATGAACAAAACAACATGATATGGAGGTTGTCTAAAGCAAAAACAAAAGTTATCCTAAATTAACTAGCCACAAGTTTAGAATCAAAGGATGGTGCCAACTTCATATATCTCTCTAAAAAGAAACAAAAGAAAAGACTCTAAACTCTAATAGGCACACAAAAGGGTCTACAAGTTTTCCAAGATCAAATAACAAAGTGCTCCCTCAATAGAAATTAGATCATACAACATGGTGTTGTGGTTTTTATTAGAGCACTGGTACAATGTTACTTGATGGTTCAATTAAAGAGCACAATGTAGAC
The DNA here is from genome assembly GCA_947561735.1 of Cenchrus americanus. Lineage (NCBI taxonomy): Eukaryota > Viridiplantae > Streptophyta > Magnoliopsida > Poales > Poaceae > Cenchrus > Cenchrus americanus. Next base: position 51,627,095 of record OX387244.1, on the reverse strand, counting down.
GGTCATGTATATATATAAATAAAAACCGGGTTGCCTCCCGCAAAGCGCTTCATTTAAAGTCATAGAGCTCGACTTTCTCACATACCTTCTTATTGTTGCGGAGCCATGATCCTTCATGCAAGATTTGAAGGTGTTCTTGCAGCCTTGATCCACTCTCCATGCTTGACACGATCACTTATGCTCGATGAGAGGCTTGCCCAATCGTCTTATTGCATCATCATCATCACCTTCTCCATCACACTTTATCGCTGCCTCTTCTTTCACGAATTTTCCTCTCTGTCCAGATCAGACCATGTAGAGAACAATAGCTTCCATGCGTGGCGCATGAAATTGTCTTTCCATCAAGTATTTATTCACCCCCAACGGACTCCGATCGAGTGAGTTATGCCCGTTCTATTCCGGCGCTGCAATCTGTCCAAAGCTGATTTCAGACTGCACATCGCTCAATGTTTTTGCCATATCTCCTGGTACGGGTCTTCAAATTCATCGATCTTGGATGCGTTGGAACCGGCACTTGATGGAGCTTCTTATTTTCAGCTTTTTCTTCCTTGAACATGTCTGACCAGGTCCTCAAAATTGATGAAAACAACGACGTCCGTTTTTGAGGTTCGGTGATGGTGATGCACGGGTTTGCAATTCCTTTGGATATGATTCTCTCCTCTTAATTTATATTTAATGCCCTGCATGGTTAGGGAAACTTGGTATTTCTCCCACAATTTGCTCTTTTAAGGTCACTAGTTTGAACGAGCACAAAGCAAGTCCAAGATTTACAAGTCATATTGCAAACAAACGCTTCCATAATCACAATTTATGACAAAGTAAGTTGTGATTAATTATAGCATAAGTTTTCTTGCTCAGCACTAAGCTCTCATTAGGCAAAGGTTCATTAGGCATGTAACAAATTTTAAGCACAACAAAGCCTCTTTATCACTCTCAAGAAATGCTAGCCTATCATGATTATCATAAGAACAAGACATAGAATTGAATCAACCTCACTATTGGATATGAATCATAGATATATGAAAGGAATATTATCAGCTCCAAAAGTATCTTGAGAGGTTAATTTGTACCTTGGCCTTCGAGCTTTTCATCGTGAGTGGTCTCTCGGAGTTGAAAGCAAACAATCTTCAATGATCGGTGGCTTGTATCGTCTTTTCGCAATTTCTTCGTTCGTGCCACACATCATCAAGGTTGCCTTGTGTGGACTCACTCTTCTCATTGATTTGTGGGACTTCACACATGTCTCAAATATCTTCTTGTAACTCCATGATCCTTCGTGTGAGAGCCCAGAGTATCCGCGCCATTGGATGCTATCATTTGTGTGTAATCCATGGTGATTTGCTTCTAACATCTCCTAGCGTCGGATGTTGCCAACTTGTGCCTTCTTTTGCCAATGCTCTTGGGGTCTTTGTTTTGTTCCAAACTTCTGAATTTCATCTCGTGTGGTCCAATGGAAGCGTTGCCCAAGCTTCTCTTCGTTGTAGTCGTCCTCATCTCCCCTATCTTGTTCTCATCATGTTGCTGCTTCCTCTTTTTCATGGATTTTCCCCTGTGTACATAACAGAACATATAGCAACATATTGTTCTATTGAAAAATTTATAAAATTACCTTTCCAACGGGTACTCATTCATCTTAATCGGAGCCCAAATGAGGGAGTTATGGCCGTTTTGTTTCCGCTCTTGCATGCTGTCCAGAAATTTCAGAACGTGCAACCTTCGGTAATTCGGCCATACCCGCTTGTAGGAACCTCCGATTGGCTTTATTCTTGATTCGTTGGAAGCGTAACTTCATGGGCTTATAAATATCCAAAGATATCCTGTTGTTATCCCTTGAGGTTTTGCAGAAATTGATGGGAACAGAAACTTCTTGTGAATTGATCCGAATATGTTGACGACCTTGATCTTGTGGTCTCCGGGGCGTTACATCGCGTCTCCTTTGGCTTTAAGTCCTCACCATTGCTGGACCAGTGAGTAGCATGATGGCAATGGTGTGTATTCTTGATTTTGCTTTAGCCAAAGTGACGGGTGCTTCTCTCACAACGTGATTGCTTCCAACACCTATTGCTTGGACAAACAAACCTCCACAAAACATTAGTCTTAAAACTTTAATTGACACATTGACATACCTTGTTCAACATCACTCGTGTAGGGTGTGCACTCAATAGTGAATGATAGGATACTAAAAAAATTTAGCACCTACCACTAAAGAGTGAATCTTGATGTAGTCATCATCTTGTCGGAGTGGATGTGAACGTCTTGTGTCTAGCTTTTCAGCTACTTTCAAGGACACAAACAAGAAAGCAAGCATATATGCAATAATAAAAATTAGGGTTAGTCAAAGAGATAGATGGATCGCCCTAGGGTTCGAGTTGCCGATCCCCGGCAACGACGCCAGAAAAAGGGGCTTGTTGACGGTTCAAAACCGTGCTCAAGTTCACCGCAAGCCTACGGGTGACTTGGTGCCTTTTCACCAAGGAGGGTTCTCCCTAGATTTGTCAATCCAAGGATCAGAAGCAAACTCCTAGGATTCTCCATCTAACCTATTGATCTAGCCTAACATGAAGCATTGATTGCATAACAAGATAAACCTTAAAGATGTATGAATTATAGCATAAGGTTGATCGCATCCATGAACGTAGACAAGGTAAAGAGAAAACAAGGGAAACTAATGCCTGCCTATCATCTTCTAGTCGTAGTTCCAGCCAAAAGAGTAAGCGCGACATGCATCTCATCCAAAGCCATCTTTAAACTACTATCCTCCGGTCCGATTCCGAAAACGCCCACCTTTCGGAACCCCCGTTCTGTCACAATGTATTCCTATTCATGCGGGTAGTCTAGGGCGAGTTCGATAGAACAAGTTGAAATCACTTGGTCGGTTCGGTATGCACCTCTAGCCACCGCGGCTACAAGAGCACCCTATGCAATCTAGCTATAGACTAGATTGGGGAAGAAGCATAACCAAGAAGAAAACAAAATCATCGAGGGAGGAATCGAGTCACTAAAAGATCGGATGACATGAAGTACTTAACTCACATAATAAATGCGTTTAGATCATCTCCACCGAGTACATACCATTGATGACCTCAACTAGCTTCGGAACTCCGCCATGGCTCAACCGTGCAAGGCGGCCATGGCGGCTAGGTTAGGCCTAGGCCATCTCCTAGACGACTTCGAGGACTCGCGGCGGTCGTCGTCGCTCTCTCCTAGGTTTCGCCGAGTTCCTGTGGATGGATGGATGTGGCGGCCGACGGTGGCAGAGACAATTTATATACAAGCACCTAGGGCAAAAGGGGGACGCGAACCGGGCCCGGAGTGGGCCGGGCCGGTTGGCCGAGGCCGGCCGGCCCAAGCCCAATGCGGCCCGGTTCGGCCCCGGTTTCCTCCCCGGTTGCTCGCGTGATCTCTTATTTGTGTGCACTTGCTTGTGGGCCTTTGACGTCGTTTCCTTCACGGTTAAGGCTTGAATCCTTGCTATGCAAGCTTCGCTGTTTTCTGGTTGAGTCCCTGAAGACTTGCACGTTGACGCTTCGGTCCTCGGGTCATTTGGAGTCATGTTCATCGCGTGTCTTGACTTGTGACGGGCTTCATGATCTTCTCTTGAAGTGCTTGATGAACTTATCCCGAAAGTCTTCTCTTTAGCGTAGATTTCCTGCGTAAACAACAAACTCCAAAATCGACATGCAAGTGTGAACTTGTTACATCATAAGTATGCCTAGTGGCGGGTTAGTTGCAAATCATAATCAAAACCAATGTATAACAAGTACTCTAGGTTGACGGAAATTCACCGTCAACAATCTCTTCAGCGTGATTCAGTTCGAATCGAACTGCTTGCACATATGGCTTTGCTAGCTTTGATTTGCGGAATTAGCCAACAAATCTATCAATCTGTGGTTGGAAGTTGTGAATGGGGTTGGGATTTGGTTCTTGTGAAACCCTAGAGCACATAGGCTGCGGGGTATGTTGAGGATTTCGATCTTCTCCCTGCTGAATCAGTGGAGGGAAGTCCATCTCAGTCTGGTCACTGCATCGGTGAGCCACACCGCTGCCAACCTCCACCCCCTCGCCGCCACGTGTCCCCGCCTAAGGTGAACTTCCGACTATGCCCTTCAAGTCCTTCACCGGGGAAGGTTTCTTGACCATACCTTTTTTGATTGGGACATGGCCAAATCCAGCATGATGCGAGTCTCGAAAATCCCTGTCTGCTACCATCCATGGCATCTTCCCGCTCGCTGCCATTGTTCTCGCCTTCATCTTGTCGGCTGATCCCAGCCCCGACCTCCACCTGAACTAGAGCGGCGCGTCCCGCAGAAGGACTACATCTCTCTCGAACTGCTGTATCGGGAATCTAGGTTCCGACATGGCTCGCTGGAAGGACCTCGTCGACGTATCGACGGGGAACCCGAGCGGTCGCCCAAAGAGACACCCTTGTGCCATCTAGTCCCTTTTCGATCCCCCAAGCATGATATACTTATGAATTTTGCTTTAGAGTCCCGCCCAGGTGGTGATGGACTGATGGTGATTGTTTCTATTGATTCCTTCTTGCGATGACTTCATGACTTGTTTGGTTTTTGCCTATGTGAATAGATAAAGAAAAACAAATTAAAAAAGAGAAAGCAACACCATATTCTTGTTTCCTTCAAGGATTTTTTTGACAAATTGGATATTTGGCAACTTCGAAACACGATGATAAAATAAGACCTGTTTGCTTACTGCAGTAAGTATAAATCTCGTCCCATTGAATGATAAGGGATTAATTATAAGTATTAATTATAAATTTATTATAAAAATGAATTTCATAATCCTGAGCTTTTTCTTGAGATGAATATTAAGTATCATTAGATTATGATTAGTTACTAGAGTAAACATGTGTTAATCATAGATTAATTAGGTTGTCTCGCAAAAAGTCTAGCACTTATGCAATTAGTTTTATAATTAAATCTACAGCCTGTTCGTTTGGCTGGTGGCTGTTGACAGTGAAAATCCGTCAACCTAGCCATGAATTTATCTAAATGATTACTGTTTTCGTGGCTTGTTCTCCTCATCATGTAGGACTACTTGCCGACTACTCATTTGTGTATGCTTCTCGGCGGGTTTTCACGAGAGCTACACTCTGCTGACTACTCTTGGGGCATATCAATCAAGTCGCCACGAGTCTACTTCATCAACTCGGGGGCTATCCCTAGGAGGCAGTTTCTAAAGTCCGCTACGCGCGGCAATCTAAAGTCGACTTCTAAAGTCGCATTCTAAAGTCCGCTCCGCGCGGCAACTTAAAGTCGACTCCGGTCGCATCTTCGCCTGCTTCGATGGCATACTACGTGTGTAAGCTTCGATGGAACCTAGCTGTAAGCGGCCCTCGGGTCCTGGCGATGATGGAATCTAGCTGCACGTGGTCTTCATGCTCTGTACCATGGGTCCAAGTACCCTAAGTACTCGCGCTCCATACCTTGGGTCTGAAATCCATGGCCCGGGTACGCAGTCGACTCCGGTCTCACCTTCAAGCCCGCTCCGGCGGCAACTGTACCTTGGGTCTGAAATCCATGGCTCAGGTACTCAAGCCCACTCTGGTGGCACAAGCCCGCTCTGGCGGCAACTGTACCTTGGGTCTGAAATCCATGGTTCAGGTACTTAAGCCCACTCCGGTGGCACAAGCCCGCTCTGGCAGCAATTGTACCTTGGGTCTGAAATCCATGGCTCGGGTACTTAAGCCCACTCCGGTGGCACAAGTCGACGCTAACGGTCGCACTCAAGCCCGCTCCGGTGGCAACTGTACCTTGGGTCTGAAATCCATGGCTCAGGTACTTAAGCCCACTCCGGTGGCACAAGCCAACTCTGGTCGCAATCTTAAGCCCGCTCCGGCGGCAAAACTACTCGTTTCTCTGATTTTTCATTCGCTTTGGCTTTCCGGAAAGTGCTTTTTCGTTTTTTGCATCTTAAGTCCACCCCGCGTGGCACAAAGTCGACTATTGTAGTCGCATCTCAAAGTCCGCTCCGCGCGGCATTCAAAAGTCGACTTCTAAAGTCGCATATCAAAGTCCGCTCTGTGCGGCACCCTAAAGTCGACTTCGGTTTCCAAGTCGCATCTCAAAGTCCGCTCTGTGCGGCACCCTAAAGTCGACTTCGGTTTTCAAGTCGCAACTCAAAGTCCGCTCCACGCGGCATCACAAAGTCGACTTCGGTTTTTAAGTCGCATTCTAAAGTCCGCTCTGCCGGCATCTAAAGTCGACTGCGGTTTTTAAGTCGCATTCTAAAGTCCGCTCTGACGGCACGACTACTTCTCAAGCTCCACGGCTCGACGCCAAACTGCTACTTGGAATCTCTCTAGCTCGGGGGCTACTTGAAGATAACTTCAGCATGCTTCGCTCGCTCTCAAGCTCGGGGGCTCCTCACCAATCACTACTCGACGTGGCTCATACGGCTCTCTTATCTCGGGGGCTACACGCTGCAAGAGTACTCGGATGATGGCTTCGCGAACACTGAAGACCCTTGGATTGATTACCTAATCATTTCAAGGCTCGGGGCTGCTATGCTACACCCATCATTCAAATTTTTTTCAAGACCGATGAGTCGGACCACCTTCCGGCCTCGCGGCGATTCAAGTACTATTGAAGGCTTCTCCAAGCGGTGCTCGAGGACGCTCAAGAACTACTCGAAGAGGCTTCAAGACTACTCGAACTACTACTCTCGACTCCAACGTGCTCGGGGGCTTGTCGGGCATACACCCCGGTACTCATGCAAGGAAGGAAGAATAGTAGAAGACGGACTCCTAGTAGAATTCCCCCCGTACTCCTACTAGGACTCGCTCCGTGTACTCCTACTAGGACTCTCGCCTTGTAACCGACTAGGAACCCGCCCCCGGACTATATAAAGGAGGGCGGGTACCTAGCCGCACATCCCCAATCCCCTCCGGGACAACACCAAGCGCAGGGCGCCATACTTGATCCCCCAAACAGGACGTAGGGCTCGCCACCTTGGCGACCCGAACCTGTATAAATCTTGTGTCCCGTGTCCTTGCGCATACCTTCGAGTTCTCGGTCTCCCGATCACGATCCTCACCGCACAATCTACTACCTCGGGTACCCCCTTGGTAGGTTTGCCAGTCTAAAACACCGACATTTACCTTCGGTGTTGGCATGACTTTTGTATCTTATCCATTGGTACTAACCCCCGTGGTATAACAACTTCACTTGTGCATGTCGGTTTTGGAGTTTAGTGTTTACGCAGGGTTTTAATGTTGAAAGCAAGACTTCCGGGATAAGTTCGTTAAGCACCTCATGACAAGACCTTGAAGCCCGGTACAAGTCAAACAATGAAGTGAACATGACTCCAAGAGCCCAAGGACCAGGCCCGAGAAGATGACAAACTCCGAGGACCTAGCTAGAAAAGTGCTGAATCTTGCAAGACAAGGAGCTTCGTCCAATTCGGAGAGAAACCGACGACAAGGGCCCACATGCAAAAGGGGAGAGGATCTAGAAGACGCGGGAAGCAACACCAGGCGAAGGAGGCCACAGACTGGGCCGGGATGGGCCCAGGCCGGTCGGCCCAGGCCGGCCGGCCCAGCCTGTTTCGTGGCCCAGTCGGCCTCCCCTTTGACCTAGTTGCATCTCGGGTTATTTATAGCCCCCTGATCGAGAGCCATGCATCAATCAATTCGTCATCCGCCGCCGAGGAGTAGAGAAGCTTGAGGGACACCATCTCGGAGATGAGGGTCGTGCTAGTTATCTAGGGTCTCCCTAGCCGACGTGGGAACCTTGCATGGAAGACAACGTCGGAGCTCCGGAGCAAGGATCAAGATCGAGGTAGGATCCCGGTGGTGATCTTGTTCATGTAATCATTCATGGTGAAGTCTTTAAGTGAATTCGATTTCTAGCGATCAAGTGCCTTCTCGATGATTTTGTTTTCTTCTTGGTTTTGCTTATTCCCCAATCTAGTCTATAGCTAGATTGCATAGGGTGCTCTTGTAGCCGCGGTGGCTAAAGGTGCATACCGGACCGACCAAGTGATTTCAACTTGTTCTTATCGACCTCGCCCTAGACTACCCGCATGAGTAGGGATACGTTGTGACAGAACGGGGGTTCCGAAAGGCGGGCGTTTTCGGAGTCGGATGGGAGGCCACGATTTAAAGATTCTTTTAATGAGATTCGCTTTTCTATCTTCATCTATCTTGTTTGGAGCTACAACATAAGCATGATCTAGACTTCCTAGATCGGTTATCTCTTGCTTTCTCTTGCTACCTCTTTAGTAGATTAGATTATATGTGTTTTCTTTATGAGTTAGTAGATTAGATGCAACTTGTCTTCATAAGATAGCTCACCTTGCTTTACTAGATTGAATCCTTGCGTTGCACATTGTTCCACGGATTCGATACCTTGGGTTCACCACTCGAGGGAAGAAGGGTCCCTTGACTATGACGGGAGACTTGTCCGCTTGCAAGTCTAAACGAACTTTGATACAACTATTAACCGTCAACAAGCCCCTTTTTCTGGCGCCGTTGCCGGGGAACAAGCAATCAAGATCCAATCTAGTATCGCTTATTTTTCAGTTTTTCTTTTGATTTTCTTTTGCATCTCTTAACTTTGATCATCCTCAAAAAGAAAAAAAATCAATCTAATCTAGTTTTGATTAACCCTAATTTTTCTTTTCTTTTTAGATTTTTGTTTTATTGCTAACCCTTACCGGAGATGGTTGTCTACCTCTCCAAGAAACCTAAACTTTTTTGTGGATGATCCAGGAAAACTTTACAGGCAAGGGAGACGTGCAACACAAGCTAAAGGGTTGGAAACCCTAGATCCAAAAGCCAAAGTCGAAGGACCGTCAAAATCTCCAAGGGAATCACCACCTCCAAGTCAAGACGTCGGAAGGCCGTTCTAGATCAAGGAGGATGGAGAAGATGGAGATAGAGAAAGAAGCTCAACACCTAAAGGCCGCCGAAGCAAGATCCACATGCAAGGAGTGTGAGGAGTACGACCATGTCCAAGATCAAGGACACCGTCACTAAGTTCGAGGCTATGGAGAAAATATTGAAGAATTTAGATGGCAAGGTGACGGAGGTTGGAAGCTCTATACATGAAGTGTTCATCATGATGAAGATGTGAGAGATGCAAGTGGGACAACTTGTCAGGCGCCCGATGGGTAACAAAGAAGAATATCCGAGACAACTCCAAGGTCCCAAGACGGCGAAGGCTACTCAAACTCATTTGGGAGAGATGAAGGATCACACTAAGGAGACCATGAAGATCATGACCGAAGAACCGAAGTTTGAGATGCCGGGCCATTACATGAAGGAAGTTGTTGCATCCGTCAAGACCAAAAGACAAAGCTAGCCTGTGAAGACCAAAAAAATGACTAAGCCGAAGAAGAAGCCCGTGCCCAAGATGGTGCGGAAGTGGGTACCCAAGATTGCAACACCCACAAAGAGCGTTGATCCGAAGTAATCAAGTGAAGAAGTCTAGCCATGGACTATAAACGAAGCGCTAGGCGGGAGGCAACCCGTTTCGTCGAGTCAAGAATAAGCTACCGGGAGGACAACCCGATTCCAGGTTTTTCAAGTCTTTTTAAATATAATTCAGTTTTGAATTTTACTACGCAAGACATAGACTTAGAATGGTTGAACAATATTAGAGACATAATTCTTGGTTAAATATTTTGCTTGATCATAAACCCTTTACATGAACCATCCTATGTTGTTTGCTTTTTTCGAGAAACCAAAACCAAAAAAATTCAGAACCTATCTCAACCATTCATCCCCTTTATGATGTTGTGGTTGACTTGTTTTTCATTCTAAAAACACACGAGTAGAGCCATGACTTGTATCTAGATGTTATTTAAATTTCAGCACGTGGTAGGACTCGCGTGAACCTAGAAACTTGATTTTTGGTTGGTTTAAAAATCCATATCCTTGGTTTCTCTAGAGTTAGAATTTTTCTAAGCCTCATTTAATTTTATTCTATTCAAAATCTCTCTTATCTAATCAAAATTAGAACCTAAACCTATGCCCCCATGATCAAGCTGGGAAAAGCTTGCTCTCAACTAATGAAGGCAAACAATACCGGTAAGACCAACATAAAAGTAGTCGGAGATATTTTTCGACTTACATTTGTTTTTAATGCTTTAAAAACCCCTCTAAATTTATATTTAAACTCATTAGTATCTCTGATTTTATTTTTTATTTTCGAAATTAGAGGAGTACTTAGCATTAAAGCATGCTTAGAGGGAGGCAATCTAGTTAACCTAACCATACATGCACCATGATACATCATGGGATGCCCCTCCAACATCTTTTATTACACCATGCAAGGACAAGCATGGGGGAGCAGCCAAGGCTTTATTTTGTAGGAATATCATGGAGGCCTGTGAGGCAAGGGAGTATGAAAGTGAGTCAAAGCGAAAACATCAAGTGGAAGGAGCAATAATGCAAGCGAAGGAGTGGACGAGAACGTTGGGAAGGTGCACGCGGTCACGAAGCGACAAGTGCACTAGAGAAGAACCGAGCCAAGAGGAGGAGAGAGGTAAGTCTCGCATCTAGCTCTTTGTTCGTGTGCTCTAGTTTGTAGTCTGGAACCACCTTAGACTTAGCCATCCACCCCGCTTGTTTCGTGCAACAAAACATCCTAATTCCACTCAAAGTTCATACTTCAAAAATAATATTTGTGTACCTTGTTACCGGGTGAAAACCCCGGATATATATTTGTGAGGGAGAGTGCTGCAATCATGGAAGAAAACTACAAGCCTTTTCACCAAAAAAAGAGAGAGGGGATCATCGTCGTCTAAGCCATCATCGACAACCTCTTCGAGGAGGCACTCGGTTTCTGAGTCTCCTCAGAGTATGGAGGAGGACACGGCACTGCTGAGGAGGAACCACACTCTTCTCCTCGGTGGCATGAGGGCTACACGAAACTTGTTTATGAGGTTCACCAAACCTCAAGGGCATATGGATGAGCCGCCCGTCCAACCTCACTGCTCGACACGATCATCCGCTCCACCTCCACACGCTCCGTGGTATTCCAATGGGTTTATCATCATGACGGAGGAGGAGAAGAAGAAGCTCGCTTGCCTTGAGTAGAGGCTTGTAGCGAACGTCGACTTCGACGACCAAGCTCTCCACATATTGGGTTTTCATACGGGACACCAGTGCAATTCTCTAACAGAGTGTTGGCAAACACCCACAAGGAATTCACCTAGGAAATTCTCATGACCGTGGAGCATATCCTTGATGAAGGAGTGCTGAGTCTCTCATTCCGTTTGGAGGGGGCCCACTAGTGGAGAAGAAGGAAGACACCGTCGGAAGGGTAACCTTGATCAATGGTGCTATGTCTAGCACCTTGATGGGTTAATCTCCTTTCATCCATGGGTTGTGATGATCTTGAGATGTAATCACTCTTTGTTGGATTATCTATCTATCATCTTACGCCGTGACCATCATAGGTCTAGTCATGAATACCTTCGCGTAGTGAGAGTACGAGAGGAGGGAAAGGGCGAAACTGTGGTCACAACCCCCGATAGATTAGATTGGTTTTTATGATCAAAACGATTGCATGTTCTAGTATCGTAGACCCATGGGCGAGTGTCTCCTATTTTCAAAAGGGAGCTCCAGAACAAGTGGATGTGCATGAAGGCACATGGGAAGGTTTTTGGAGTATGATCGCGGGAGGAGACCATCAACGAAGAAATACTATCCAGAACCCCATTATCCAAGTGTGTCACTTTTGTGCAAGTGGATTTTTGGGAGAATGAGAGAAACAAAGATAACCAACACGGAGTTGAATTGGCTTTACTCGGCTTTGATTGCCAAGTGGCCAATAGACCCCTCTTACCTCATGATCAACCGGTGGTGTTGTGATTTTAGCAACATCGAGTTCGGGAGATATTGGTTCGGGGTGTTACCTCTCCATGTTGGCTATCTCTTTAAGATCGGGTATTACAAGGAACCCGAAGCATCTCCTACCCGAACTTCCCTAAGATTTGAAGATGAGAGAGGAGGCTTCAAAGTGGCCAAAGTAAATTTGCCCCTATCGGATGGAGGATTAAGACTTTTTCTTGAGGGGAAAGAAGATTGGTTAGAGGAAGGACTTCTTGTGCCGGTGAAGGAAATGAAGGATTATAGGAGAAGGATCTTCTATGGCCCAAGAAGGAGGTGCACAACAAAATTATGTGCCACCATTTGGAGGAATTCCGGCGCCACCAAGTTACTACGGTGGTGTACCAATGCAAGCATGGGGGAGTGGTGCAGCCATACCCCCACCAAATTTTGCGGTGCCCAACGTAGCCTTTGCGGAGCCATATGCACATCTTCCTCAACCACAACAAAGTGTGGCCACCATTGGAGGATACGCTGCAAGAAACATGCAAAATATTGCAGCCATCCTAACCAATGCAAACCAAATGGGTGAAGGAAATGCAAACGTCGCTTATGTGCTTGGACACCTTCACCTAGCACCGTCGGACAACTCATAGGAGGACTAGTGCATTCCTATTATGAGAAAGGGTGCAACAACCAAGACTATTAATATCAACCACCGGCGGAAGATTAGAGAGAGGAGGAGCTTTAGTCATCTTTCCTTTACCCCCCTTTTCTTTAATTTTTAGCTTGTTTGCGCCTATGTATGCGTAGTATTTTCAGTTTTTACTTTAATTTTTAGTTTTTAGTTTAAATTTCAGCATGTGTGTTAGTTTTTATTTTCATCATGAATAATGTCACCACCTAGTTTTTACCTTTGGTAAAGTTACAAAGTTTGTGCCATGATGATATATGATTATAATCGCCGCTTTGTTTATCTTTGTATTTGTTTTATGCATGTTTAAGCTAGTGCTCTCTTAAAATACAAATCTGAAATTATCTAAATGCTAGCTTAATCTTTAGCGGAGGTTATGATAAAAATAAAGACCCATAATGTTTTATGTGCTCTCAAGTTTTAGATGGATTAAAGATAACTTATTTCTGTTCTTAAAAGTAATGCTAACCTTGTCATAAATACCACTTGCGTGTTGCTCTACCTATCCAGAGCCATATAAATATTTGAGTGCAAAAACTTAGTATACAAGGTTTATTTTTGGGTGAGTTATTTCAGGCCTTGATTTCTCTGGCCCGAGACTTAGAAGCTGGTCATTCCGTTATTTTGCGTATCTATCTTATTGCTAGCCTCTTATCCGTGCATTGTGTATCCCCACATCGGAGATCCCACAAACCTCGCTGGATATCCATCCTTAAAACCAAATATCATCTTTTGTGTTTACCTCCTTGACTACAACCTATCGTTGAGTATGGATCATCAATTCAAGGAAGATCGAAAGATGGTGCCAACATTGAAGATTTCAAGTATCTCTCCAAAGGAAAAGTATTTCCGGTACCTACCTTATCTTATCACCTCTTTGCCCGAGGACGAGCAACGTCTAAGCATGGGGGAGGAGGTAGGTACAATGCAATTTTAGAAGTTCAAAGGGGAGCAAATAAAAAAATTTTGATGAGAAAGAAAAAGAAAAAAAATGAGAAAAATAAAGAAAGAACAAAAATATGAGTATGAGAAAAAGAGAAGAAAAAAATGAGTATGTATGATATAAAAATAAAATAAAGTGAACTCCCCGGTTCTCTAAAGTGCATTAGGGATTTCAAGAACTCAAGATTAAAGGATCCAGACTCATTTTCCAACCATGTGCAATCCGATAACGAGGACTTTCTTTGTGCCTCGGGATCACTCTTTGCCATTTGCACATGTCTACCTATCTCAAGTGTGTGTATTTTTCTCTTTCCCCTCCTTGATTTAACATTATTTTCCAATGACCTTTTTGACGAGTCTCGGTAAGACCATGAGAAGCTTGTCTTGTTTTGACAACATCTCATTTATAATATCTTGGTAGGACTAAACTTTCCCAAAAAGCTCCATATAAAGCCTACCACATATATATGTGTTATGAGAGGGAAAGGAGTAGAATAAATAGGCTTGAGAGACAAGATGATATGAGAGTTCATGAGCAAGATGCAAGGTGGTTTAAATTTGTGAACTTGGTTTAGCTCTTTTTCATCTTGTTCTTTATTTCAAAATTCTGAGATCCATTTAAATTTTGGGAGCATGTTAATACTTGTGGGATAAGCTAAATTAAATATCTACCCTCTGTAGGGATGAAGACTAGTACATTATGGAACTTTAATGAATTAAAGTTTTGAGAGCATTATGTTTTCTCATGTATGATCAAGTGCAAGGTTTAAACAATGAAGGGCAACGATGATATCCATCGAAGGCTTACTCGAGGACGAGCAAGGTTTAAGCATGGGGGAGCTGTTGACGGTGAAAATCCATCAACCTAGCCATGAGTTTACTTTCGGTGTTGGCATGACTTTTGTATCTTATCCATTGGTACTAACCCCCCGTGGTATAACAAGTTCACTTGTGCATGTCGGTTTGGAGTTTAGTGTTTACACAGGGTTTTAACGTTGAAAGCAAGACTTTCGGGATAAGTTCGTTAAGCACCTCATGACAAGACCTTGAAGCTCGGTACAAGTCAAGCAATGAAGTGAACATGACTCAAAGAGCCCAAGGACCAAGCCCAAGAAGATGGCAAACTCCGAGGACCTAGCCAGAAAAGTGTTGAATCTTGCAAGACAAGGAGCTTCGTCCAATTCGGAGAGAAACCGATGACAAGGGCCCACATGCAAAAGGGGAGAGTATCTAGAAGACGCGGGAAGCAACACCGGGCGAAGGAGGCCACAGACTGGGCCGGGATGGGCCCAGGCCGGTCGGCCCAGGCCGGCCGCCCGGCCTGTTCCGGGGCCCAGTCGGCCTCCCCTTTGACCTAGTTGCATCTCGGGTTATTTATAGCCCCCTGACCGAGAGCCATGCATCAATCAATTCGTCATCCGCCGCCGAGGAGCAGAGAAGCTTGAGGGACACCATCTCGGAGATGAGGGTCGTGCTAGTTGTCTAGGGTCTCCCTAGCCGACGTGGGAACCTTGCATGGAAGACCACGTCGGAGCTCCGGAGCAAGGATCAAGATCGAGGTAGGATCCCGGTGGTGATCTTGTCATGTAATCATTCATGGTGAAGTATTTAAGTGAATTCGATTTCTAGCGATCAAGTGCCTTCTCGATAATTTTGTTTTCTTCTTGGTTTTGCTTATTCCCCAATCTAGTCTATAGCTAGATTGCATAGGGTGCTCTTGTAGCCGCGGTGGCTAGAGGTGCATACCGGACCGGCCAAGTGATTTCAACTTGTCCTTATCGAGCTCGCCCTAGACTACCCGCATGAGTAGGGATACGTTGTGACAGAACGAGGGTTCCGAAAGGCAGGCGTTTTTGGAGTCGGATGGGAGGCCACAATTTAAAGATGCTTTTAATGAGATTCGCTTTTATATCTTCATCTATCTTGTTTGGAGCTACAACATAAGCATGATCTAAACTCCCTAGATCGGTTATCTCTTGCTTTCTCTTGCTACCTCTTTAGTAGATTAGATTAGATGTGTTTTCTTTATGAGTTAGTAGATTAGATGCAACTTGTCTTCATAAGATAGCTCACCTTGCTTTACTAGATTGAATCCTTGCGTTGCACATTGTTCCACGGATTCGATACCTTGGGTTCACCACTCGAGGGAAGAAGGGTCCCTTGACTACGACGGGAGACTTGTCCGCTTGCAAGTCTAAACAAACTTTGATGCAACTATTAACTGTCAATAGTGGCTGGTGCTGGTTTGTTCTGAGAGAAAAGTACTGCTGTCTGGTTGCTGGTGGCTGATTTATTCTAAGAGAAAAGTACTGTTGGCTGGTGGTTGATAAGCCAAGCGAACAGGGCTCTAAATAGCTAACATCAATGACATGACTTATTATAAGTCCATGAAAACCAAACACCTAGTAAAATAAGTATTACAAGTACTCATCGGAGTGGACGATTGATAACATGATAATGTCTAAAATTTCTTATAGATTGATAACATAAGCTCATAAGAGTAGAAGATTCCTTATGGAAGTATTTTTATAATATACAACTTTTCCTATTTAATGTAGTATAACTTTTAGAATTGATTATGGAAGTATTTGTCAAGGACCCTGCCGTCTCTTTTTACTCCCTCAGGCTTGCTGAGAATTTGATTGATCATTTTAGAATCTCCATGACCAGGGCAGCTTATAATGAGTTCCTGGAATTGCAATCTTTCCTCAGTTCCCTTCCTCCTATTGATCAGTATGCAAAAGACTCCTGTCACTTTATCTGGGGGAAAAATAGATACTTTGCTTGCCATTTCTATTAGTATCAATTTTTGCAATTAAGCCCAGCAAGGTTGTTCTGTGGGTTTGGGATCCAAGTGTATTCCATGGATTAAGCTCTTCGCTTGGTTACTCCTTAATGACTGGTTGAACACAGGGAACATGTTGAGAAGAAGGAAAGTTCTTCAGGAAGGGTATAACTGTGTCATGTGCCATCTTGGTGCTGAAGAAACTATTAAGCATCTTTTCTTTGACTGCCCTTCGGCAGTTAGCAGATGGATTGTCTTAGGCATTGGCTAGGAGGGTAGCCTCAATATACATCAGAAGCTTTATCAGGTGTTGACGGTGTATTTTGGTACACCAAACATATTCATTACACTTTGGTTTGGATTTGATTATGGAACTAACCCGCCACTAGGCACACTAATCATATAACAGGTTCATCTTTGTGCATGCATTTGGAAGTGTTATGTTTATGTAGGAAAACATGGACATAAAGGGCGGATTCACAACAAGTTCAAAGGAGCAATTAAGGAGTCTTGTTCGTGTTCATGATCTTGATGAAATCACTTCCAATGGTGGCAAGGACCGAAGTGCTACGAAGGAACATCCCCGAGGATTGAAGCGTAAAAGAACGGACTTCATGCAAAGAGAACCTCCATCTTGTACGCAAGGATGACATCGTCAAAATAGTGCAAATGGAGGGGGCAAAGTGCATAAACACATGAGGACGCATGTGAGCGAAGGGGTGACCGAACGGGCCGGGATGGGCCTGGGCCGGTCGGCCCAAGCCGGCCGGCTTGGCCCAATTCCAGCGTCGGTTCGGCCCCCCTTTCCTTGCACTCGAAGGATCTTCAACCCTAAGTCCGTGGAGGCGCCGCCATTCGCAATAGAGAGAGCCATTTGCACCGAGAGGCCATCCACAAGCTAGAGAGAGAGAGGAGGGAGATCTTCGGAGGAGGATCGCTCAACTCGAAGGAAGCACCCTCAAGTGAAGAAGGAAGAAGACACCGTCAGAAGCGTCACCATGATCAATGGTGCCATGTCTATCACCTTGATGGGGTAATCTTCTCATTTGTCTATGGGTTGTAATCGATCTTGAGATGTAATCGCTACGTTGTTCGAATATCTATCTATCATCTTGTGTTGAATATGCTTTAATGTTTAAGGTTAGCTACCATGCCGTAAAGGGAGTAAGGCCCCAATGCTCCCTTGGATCCATTCAATATGCCTTGTCCATCATAGGTCTAGTCACGAATACCTCCGGGTAGGGACAATACGGGGGGAGGGAAAGGGTGAAACCGTGGTCACAACCCCTGATTGATTAGATTGGTTTTCATGCTTTAAGCGGTTGCATGTTCAAGTATCGTAGACCCATGGGCGAGTGTCTTTTATCTTATTAGCTTAATCGTTCTCTCTCGTGTAGTGTAGTCGTTTTCTAGTTTAAACATAGATAGGGTTTGAGTAAGTTAGTGAGTAGAGGTAGATCAAACGCCTGTAATCCCCTTGCTCCGCGAATTGACAAGAACCTAGGGAATCCCGTGGTGAAGAAAGTGTAGGTCCGTACGCTTGCAGATCGTAGGTGGATATGTCTTTTATCCATCAACAAGCTCCTTTTTCTGGCGCCGTTGCCAGGGAGCAAGCTAGTTTACATCATTTGGTTTGCATCTAACTTTGTTTTATATTTAGTTTATCATTTATTTGCTAATATCTAACCCATATTACCTAGAAAACCACTTTGTTTTGTTAATTTTTGTTTTTATCTTGTTGTCTAGATGGCGTTCGCCAACCACCCTGTGGAAGAACCGGAGAAATCGCTAAGGGATTACACTAGTCCTCGATGTGAAGACATAAAAGTACAAGAGTCGGATTCGAAGCTCGAAGCAACCAAGTATGAAATCAAATCCAAGATCATCGAGATGGTGGCGGCAACCCCGTTTGAAGGGATGGCAATGGATAACCCATATAGACACATAAGGCATTTCATGATGTTATGCAACACAGTCCGTCAAGAAGGAGTTCTCGATAAATAGTTCAAATGGAATCTCTTTCCCTACTCACTTGCCGGTGAAGCAAAGACGTGGTACTCATTTGCGTGCTTTGAAGTTGAAGGCAATTGGAACAAGTTGACAAAAAGGTTTTGCGAGAAGTTCTTTCTAATTAGCAAGATTCAACATCTAAGGAGGCAAGTGATTACTTTCATGCAAGGAGAAGAGGAAGGGATAGACCAAGCTTGGAATAGGTTTAATGAGTTGATCGAACAAGGACCAAGACTCGGCTTCTCCGGTGGCGTACTCTTGCATACATTTTTCTTTTCCCTAACCCCTAGTTGCATGCAACACATCCAAATGTGTGCAAGTGGGGATCTCATGGAGAAAACACTCACAGAAGCCGCTCAACTTTTACAAAAAATTAGTAAAGCGGTGGCCATGCGAAGAGATTGGGAAACAAGACTTGCGGGAGAGCCGGAATACAATTCAAGAATGAAGATGCGTGTTGAAATTTCTAAAGAGGCAACCCCAGAAGTCACAAAAGAGGAGCCAATCCCGGAAAAGCTTGAAGAAGAACATAGCAAGTCAAGAACTACCCCGAGCGTTGACTTCGCCGAATCAAATGAAACAAACAAGAGGAGTATGTCAAGCGCGAAGCCATTAAGGGAGTTCGAACAAATGGATTGGATTCTGATCGATTACAAAGAAGTATTCGATAAGAGGAGACCGTTCCCTAACCAAAAGGGGATGGCAAGAGCATTGGAAACGGATTTCCCACAAGAGAAGAAAGTGGAAGATTCATACGACCTTGAAACCACCGGTGAGATCTTTCAAAAGCTCTTTGGAGATGATGAAGTGGATCCGCAACACATAGCCGAGGTGAAAAGAATCATGAGGATCAAGCCCGAAGCATCGCCATATGCTCGCCTCGCCAAAGTTTATGCGATAGGATCCGAAGAAGAGGAGAAGACGACACCACACTTGAGTTGCGAGATCAATGGAGTTCAATGCAAAGCTTTGTGCAACATCGGAGCCCAAGAAAGTGTCCTATCTTCTAAAATTTATGATAAAGTTCAAGACCACAACCTAGACTTAGCCCCAACATCAACGAAATTAATCATGGGAGATGGTAGAACTATTAGACCTCTAGGTATTGATTGCAACATGAATGTAAACATCTTTGGAAAATGTATACCAACCGATTTCTTTGTTATAGATGCTTACCATAGTAATCATGATCATATAATCCTAGGTAGGCCCTTTCTTAAGTTGGTTGATGCCGTGTTGGATGCCAGAAAAGGCAAAGTAACAATGAATCTTAATGGAAATAAGTACACATATAATTTTCTTCGCGTTTCTAAACACCCTTCACCTTTTCCTCCCAAAGACGAAGAAGTAGAGGAGGTAGATAGTCTTTGATTTGTTGAAACCCTTAGAGACCTGCTGCAAAGGGCGATGGAAAATCAAGCTAATGATCAACAAGATGAAAAACTAGAGGAAGCAATGAAAGGATTAGAACCACAAGATGGAAGCATGGAGGAAGAAAAATTCGAGGACATAGGAGAAATTAAACCCGAGGAGCCACAAGTGCCCGAGGTGGATCTCAAACCTTTACCCAAAGGATTAAAGTACGAATTTTTTGGCCCAGACAAGACTTATCCAGTCATCGTGAGCGACGAGTTGAGTCCCGAAGAAAATGAGAAGTTGCTGAATTTATTGA
Organism: Cenchrus americanus; assembly: GCA_947561735.1. Lineage (NCBI taxonomy): Eukaryota > Viridiplantae > Streptophyta > Magnoliopsida > Poales > Poaceae > Cenchrus > Cenchrus americanus. The sequence continues at coordinate 51,607,198 of OX387244.1, read as the reverse complement.
AAAAGCATAGGAAGGTGATTGGATACTCGATCAATGATCTCAAAGGACTTAGGCCAGCCTTTTGCACTTATCGTATACCTATGGAAGCCCAATGTAAGCCCGTAGTGGACCACCAAAGGAGGCTAACTCATGCCATGCGAGAGGTAGTAAAGGAAGAGGTCATCAAGTTACTTCATGCCGGAATCATCCACCCGGTTCCGCATAGCGAATGGGTGAGCCGGGTACATTATGTACCGAAGTAAGGAGGTTTAACCGTGGTGAAGAATGAGAAGAATGAATTGATACCGCAAAGAATTGTAACCAGGTGGCGGATGTGTATCGATTATCGAAAGCTAAACAAAGGAACGAAGAAAGATTACTTCCCTCTACCGTTCATCGACATGATGCTCGAGAGATTAGCAAACCACGCTTATTGTTGCTTTCTCGATGGGTACTCGGGGTTCATGCAAATTCCCATTCACCCAGATGATCAACACAAAACAACGTTCACATGCCCTTATGGAACGTTTGCATATAGAAGGATGCCCTTCGGCCTATGCAACGCTCCGACCTCTTTTCAACGTTGCATGATGGCCGTATTCTCAGAATTCATCGAAGAAATTGTCGAGGTGTTCATGGATGATTTTTCCATTTATGGGAAGACATTCGTGGATTGCTTGGCAAACTTGGATAAGGTCCTTACGAGGTGTGCGGAGGTAGACTTGATGCTAAATTGGGAAAAGTGTCACTTCATGGTAAAGCAAGGCATAGTGCTCGGACATGTTATATCCGAGAGAGGAATCGAAGTGGACAAGGCTAAGGTAGAGACGGTTGAGCAACTCCCACCTCCGACAGATGTTAAGTCCTTGAGGAGCTTTCTAGGCCATGCCAGATTCTAGAGAAGATTTATTAAGGACTTCTCAAAGATCTCTAAGCCTTTAACACATCTCCTTTAAAAGGATGTGGCTTTCGACTTTGATGAGAAGTGCTTAGTGGCATTCCGGACCTTGAAAAGTGCTTTGGTGAGTGCTTTCATTATTCAACCTCCGGATTGGAGCCAACCTTTCGAGATCATGTGTGATGGAAGTGACTACGCCGTAGGAGTGGTTTTGGGTCAAAGAAAGGAAGGCCGAGTTCACGCCGTTTACTACGCTAGTAAAGCTCTTAATGAGGCACAATTAAATTATGCCACTACGGAGAAAGAGTTGCTAGCGGTGGTATTCGCCTTTGAAAAATTCAGATCTTACATTGTGAACTCGAAGGTCATTGTTTACACCGATCACGCGGCCATCAAGTATCTCTGGGCTAAGAAGGATGCTAAACTAAGGCTGATTCGTTGGATCCTTCTTCTTCAAGAGTTCGATGTTGAAATCCGTGATAAGAAGGGGGTGGAGAATGTTGTGGCCAATCATTTGTCTAGGATGAATCGTGGACAAGATGATAAAGAGCCCATAGAAAACAAGATGAGAGATGACCACCTCTATCGAGTGCTCGATAAGTAAACTTAGATGATTGATATCATTCGAGCAATTCGGAAGATGCCTCTTGATCATTTAGATAAAAACCCTCAAATGAGGATAATCTCCGAAAGTCGAAAATACTTTTGGGATGCACCTTACCTCTTCAAACTTGGCAATGATGGAGTCATGAGAAGATGTGTGCCAAGAGAAGAGAGGCTAGAAATTTTGAGAAAGTGCCACTCGGTGGAGTACGGTGGACACTATAGCCACTTTCGGACCCAAGAAAAAGTGTGGTTCAGCGGATTCTATTGGTCGGAGATGCATGAAGATACTAAAAGATACATTGCGTCATGCCCCGAATGCCAAAGAACCGGGAATATCTCTCAAAGAAACTCTATGCCCTTGAAATATAATCTACAGATCGACTTATTCGATGTATGGGGAATAGACTTCATGGGGCCTTTCAAAAACTCACATGTATATGAGCATATCCTAGTCATGGTTGATTATGTATCCAAGTGGGTAGGGGCCTTGATAATCCGGAGAAGGTTTCTGATTTCAGGCCCATCTCTCTCATTAACTCTATTCCCAAGCTGGTGGCAAAGATTCTGGCAAATAGAGTTCAAAAGGTGGCCACTCAGGTTGTGCATAAGAATCAATATGGGTTTGTTAAGGGTAAAACCATTCAGGACTGTCTTGGTTGGGCCTTTGAATTCCTTCACCAATGCCACCATTCTAAAAGAGAAATTGTTATTTTGAAGCTCGATTTTGAAAAGGTGTTTGACCTAGTGGAATTTGCTATAGTTCTGGATATGCTTAGAGCCAAAGGCTTTTCTGACAAATGGATTTTGTGGGTTGAATCTCTTCTGAACTCTGCCACCACTTCTATCTTACTTAATGGCACTACTGGAAAAGAGTTTATGTGCAAAAGAAGTCAGACAGGGGGATCCTCTATCCCCTATATTATTTGCCATTGCAGCTGACTTAATTCGGTATGCTATTAATCATGAGTTCCAGCAGGGGATTTTGGCCCCTCCTTTTCCCCAGAATGATGATCTTCCCTTCCGGGTGGTTCAGTATGCAGACGACACCATCATTGTTATGCAGGTGATGAGCAGTAGTTGCTTATTTTAAAGGACATTCTTCACAAAATTGAGCTATCCAGTGGGCTGAAGGTGAACTACCACAAATCCTGCCTTGTGCCTATCAACATTAATGCCCAGAAAACAGATTCATTGGCTGCTTCTTTTGGATGTATGGTGGGTTCTTTCCCCTTTACGTACCTAGGCTTGCCTTTAGGGCTTACTAAGCCGTTGGTCAGAGACTTTGCCCCCCTCATCTGTAGAGTGGAAAAGAGGCTGGCTGCTTCTTCTCAGTTTCTCTCGTATGCTGGAAGACTTCAGTTGATCAACTCTGTGCTCTCTTCTCTGCCAACCTACTACATGTGCTCCCTCGAACTCCCCGTGACTGTGATTGAGGTCATAGATAAATACAGGAAAAACTGTCTGTGGAGGGGGAAAGATTTCAACCAAAAGAAATACAACCTCGCTGCATGGGACCTAGTTAGGAGGCCGAAGAGCAAGGGAGGTCTTGGGGTGATTAACCTTGCTGTCCAGAACAATGCTCTTCTTCTAAAGCAGCTTGATAAATTCTATTCGAAAGCTGATGTGCAATGGGTGAGTCTCATATGGCATAAGTACTATCAGAATGAAATTCCTCATCTGGCCAGAGAAAAAGGATCTTTTTGGTGGAAAGACATTCTCAGACTTCATGTTCTTTACAGAGGAGTTGCTATCTACTTACCCTCGAGGGGTGACACTGTTGCTTTCTGGGAGGATGTTATAGACGGAAATCTGAACTCTGACATCTTCCCAAATCTTGCTGGCTATGCAAAGGATCCTAAGGCTTCCTTGTGGAAGCTTAGAAATGAAGGCAGCCTCATTAATTGTTTCAATATTCCCATGTCCAGAGCTGCGTACAATGAATTTCTTCTTCTGCAGCAGTACATCGACTCACTTCCTGCCCCTGATTCATGTGAAAATGACTCCTGGAGGTTCATTTGGGGACATCAGACCTATTCCTCCAGTAAATATTATCAGTACCAATTCAAAAACTTGACTCCTAGCAGGGTGATAATCTGGGTTTGGAAATCAAAATGCATACCCACGATAAAATTCTTTACCTGGCTTCTTCTGAATGATAGGTTAAACACAAGAAACATCTTGAGAAGAAGAAAGAAATTTCTGGAGGAAGGGTATAATTGCGCTCTGTGCCATGATGAGATCGAAGAGACATCTGAGCATCTCTTCTTTGAGTGTTCCATAGCTGCTTGTCGGTGGTTTGCGTTGGGGATCTCTTGGAGTGACTCTGGCAATATTCATCAGAGGATTTACATGGCTAAGCATGTTTTCCCCCGCCCTTTCTTTATGGAAGTCTTTATGATCGCTGCCTGGTGCATCTGGAATGAAAGAAACAGGCTCATCTTTAGTAACAAGCCCCCTGGATCGCCAATTGGAAGTTGTCTTTCAAGGACGAAGTTCTTCGGCACTTGATTCGAATCAAAAGCTCTCTGCATCGGTGCATTTTAGATTGGCTTGAGGCCATTTAGTCTTGAGTTTTCCAGTGTATTGTTTTTTCTTCTCTCTTTTGTCTTTGCTTGGTAAAACAGTCCTAAGCCTAACTGCTGGTTGGGCGCCTTCTTCTTTCTTCTCTACCTCTTTGAGGCTGTTTTTGTAAGTTGCTATCCCTCCCTTTTGGTTAATATATTCGTTGCTGGGGGGCTTCGCACCACAGTTGTTTTCAAAAAAAAGTGGGTAGGGGCCATGCCATGTCGTAAAGCTTTTACGGAGGAGTCCATCACAATGATCAAGAGCATGATTTTCCCTCGTTTCGGTACTCCGAGAATCTTGATAAGCGATGGGGAACTCACTTCACCGAGAAGAATTTCAAAAAGTGCTTATCCAAGTTGGGAATTGAACATAGGATCTCTACAGCCTATCACCCACAAACCAATGGACAAGCGGAAACATCGAATAGGCAATTAAAGAGCATCCTCAATAAAACCATAGAGAAGGAAGGCAAAGATTGGTCAAAGAAATTAGACGAAGATTTATGGGCGTATCGAACGGCGCTTAAGACACCGATAGGTATGACTCCTTATCAGTTCTTCTATGGCAAAGCTTGCCACCTTCCGGTTGAGTTGGAACATAAAGCCTATTGGGCGATCAAAGAGATGAACCTCGATCTAGATGCCGCAGTGGTAAAGCGATGAATTCAAATAAGCGAGCTAGAGGAGATGAGGTTGAAAGCATATGAAAATGCGAGCATATACAAAGAGGGGATTAAAAGGTGGTATGACAAAAGGTTGAAGAAAAAAGAATTTAAAGAAGGAGATAAGGTCCTCCTCTACAATTCGAGGTTTAAAACCTTCGGAAAGGGGAAATTGCAAAGCAAGTGGGACGGACCTTACATTGTTCATTCAGTGCTCTCCAATGGAGCGGTAACCATTATGGATGTGAAAGGTGATCAATTCATGGTGAATGGTCAACGGCTTAAGGTTTACTACGAACCCGACGTTGTGCCTCTTCACCATATTGATGTCTTCACCATGGAAGAAGAGCCCGAACGTCTAGCCTAGGACGTAAAACATGGGTGGATTTTGTAAATAGTTTTTCATTTATTTTTCTGGAGTTTCTCATGAAGTTTTACCGGGCCATCTTTTCTCATGGGCTGAAAATGCGAAATAAATGGGGGACATGAAAAACCGGACCGAATCAGCCCGCAAACCGAGGCAGGCCGGCCAGCTCGGTTCGACCGGCCCAGGGGGCCCGGTGGTGGTTCGCCCCCATTTTTTCCCTGGGACATGCCTTTTCGACTTCCTTCTTTGGTCAGAAAATTTTAAGGGAAGTTTGAAAAAGGAAAATGCGTTTTCTAGATTATTCCTTTTCGAACTTTTTAATTGGCTGAGATGGGAGCTTGGGAATCCATCCCATCTCGCATTCTCTTGCACCCAAGCAACAGTCATGACGTCCCCGAAGAGTGTAGAGTTGAAGCTAGGTGCCAAGGAGCCATCGATGGAGGAGGCGAAGCAATGCGAGCTCAAGCTACCCATGGAGATCAAGAGGACCGCCCGCATCCATTGTGGAGGGCGTGTCCCGACCGGAGTAATCGCATCTCGCAACCCCGTCAAAGAGGAGAAGGTCCCTACTCCCGTTCGAAGGTCGGTGTGCATCCGAGGCATGAAGAGGAAGGATTACAAGGACGTGTCGCCCGAGCCTAAGGACTATGGGGGGAGTGACTATTCCGATAATCGTAGCCTGAGCTCGTGGGTGGCCACTGGAAGGGAAGACAATGACTTGTACTATTGGGAAGAGGTGCCCAAGGAGAAGACTCCCGAAGGCCCCAACGGCGGCGGCAACGACGACGACGGTGATGATGGCGACGACGGTGGCGACGACAACGACGGAGACCCTAGAAATGACGACCCTTTCTGGATGCATTTGATGTGTTGTGCAGCTTGCCGTCACTCCATCTCGGAGCTCTACGCATCAGTCTGCGAGTGTTTCCAGGCCATGGAGGCAATGAGGCAGTGCATGGAAGATTTGGAACGTGTGGTCGAAGATGACTATAAGTTTCTGAATCGCAATGTGCAGAAGTTATTCGGCATGGTGGGGAACATGAAGGGCAAGTGGTGCAATAGTTGCGGGAAGTACCATTAGGTTTAGTTTTCCCCCTTATTTTTTTGTAAGATACGACGAGGACGTCGTATGATTTTAGCGTGGGGGAGAGCTAGCTAGCTAGCCTTTTGCTTCAAGTTTAGTTTTGGTTTGGTTTAGTTTTCACGAGAGTGTGAGTGTGAGAGTCTTTTAGTCTTAAGTTTAGTAGTGTGCTTTTAAATTTTTGAAAAGTTTGTAGTGTCTTAAAGTTAGTGTTCGTGTCAAAGAAAATCAAATAAAAAGTCATTTAAATTTTTGCCTCTTGTGATGCTTTTTCTTACTTTACTCGTTTGTTCGTCTTTAATTTTTGATAAATAAACATAAGTGTTTGGTTTGAAATATCTACCGTGGTGCTTAGTGGAGTTTCTACCTCTAAAAGTACCCGCATCATGCTTTGATCTAGAGCTTTATATTTCGGATGTGCTATGTTCGATGCTAAAATTTGGAGGAGTTCAATTCTGAAAATTATTAGAAAACCCTTGTAATAAAGGTTAGCAAATTCTCTTTTTCCAAGTTGAGAGTTAAGAAAAATCCTATACAAAGCCTAATTAAATTTTGCTCCACCATAAGTGCGATTAGCATAATGAGTTGGGCTAAGATCCTTCTCTCTTGGGAGTTTTAATTTCAAGCAATGATCATGTCCTTGTGCTTATCTTTTATTGCTAGCCTCGTCATGCATTCGGTAACGTGACTTTCACATCGGAAGTCTCGTACATCGCCGAATTCCATACCCAAACCTTTATATCTCTTTTGTACATCATATTCCTTGAACACAACCTATTTTTGAAGTTTCGTTTCGTCTCTAGCATAGTTTTATTTGAAAATTCAGATTGTGTTTATGCGAGAAAGAGATGGGTTGAGAGCTTTGGAAAAAGAGATAAGGATGGCAAGAGAAGGAAAAGTAAAGAAAAAATATGTGTATGGAAAAGAAAGAAAAGAAAAATGGAAAAAAAGAGAAAAAGAGTGATTGAAAAGAAAAAAAGAAGAAAAAGAGAGAAAGAGGAATGGCAAGAAAGATAAGAGAGGGATGAATCAAGTGAAAGATGAATAAAGTGCAAGGAAGGATGTCACGTTGTTGAGAGACGAAACTTTCACTCTTTTTCCAACCATGTGTAATCCGACAACGAGGATAGCGACATGTGACTTATGGGAGGTGAGAGTTTTATAAAAATTGTTTAGGATAGCCACCTCATATGAGAGACATGTGAGAACTTGGAGAAAGATATTTGTCTAATACTTGTTGCAGGAATTTATTTTTGAAAATCATGAAAACCCTCCGATGGAAGCAGAGAAGTAAGCATGGCTGAAATTGAAGACCTCGAGTGAAGAGTTTGAATTGTGGGGTAAATCTTGATGTGGTAAAAATTCTAAACGCCCATGTTTTTGTATGATGATCATTGCTTTATGTTTATTGTATTAAGAATAAAAGATTTACTAACTTGTGAAGAAAGAACTAGCGGAGCACGATTTCAACACCTTGGACAAAGTTTTTTTACGAGTACTTGCTCAAGGACGAGCAAGATCTAAGCGTGGGGGAGATGTTGACGATGTATTTTGGTACACCAAACATTTCATTACACTTTGGTTTGGATTTGATTATGGAACTAACCCGCCACTAGGCACACTAATCATATAAGAAGTTCATCTTTGTGCATGTATTTGTGTTGACGGATAAAACTCGTATCCACCTACGATCCGCAAGCGTAAGGACCTACACCTTTTTCACCACGGGGATTCCCTAGGTTCTTATCAATCTGCGGAGCAAGGGGATTGCTAGCGCTTAACCAAGTACTAATCTAGTTATTGGAAAACCTTTGAGAGAGGTATTGATCTAAAGGTAAAGACAATCTAACCTAAGTTGATCAAACAAATCTAGGGTTAAACTAGATGGTAAAGGGTGGACAAAAGAGAGAGACAGGTTAAGATAGATAAGCGTTCCCTCCCTAGGGTTTAGGATCACATGAACATGCATCTACATGAAAAGGGAGTTGCCTACACTAGCTTCATGGCGATTATGCGCCCGCTAAGCCTTTTCCCTAAATCGTACTGTCACTACGCAAGGTAATCAAACACTTTCACGTATAACCGCATCTATGCCCAAGCATCCATAGGGTTAAGCTAATCACCACGATTACCACAAACCCTACTAAAACCACATATTGCGCAAACATATGTAAACAAAGCATACGCGAAGACATAGACCATAAAGCATTGATTGGCATAAGGTTCATGTATAGATTACATATCATGCATCCATCTAACCCTAGGGACGAACGGAGACATTACCCCATCATCTTACACGGATTGAAGCACATAAGGGTGATGGAGACTCTGGAGAACGTCGTCGATGAAGATGGCGGCGATGAAGCTTGGGAACACCCCTAGGCCATCGGCTTGGAGTCCTCCTCTTGCTTCCTTCCCTCCGCCGGTGTTGATCCTTGCAACGAGCTCATCCAACTCTCTCCCTCATCTTGCGGTGGTGATTTTCTGGTGAATGACATCGGTAGAATGATTTGTTCGATGTGGCGGTCGACGGCGGCGGAGGCAATAAATAGACGAACACCTAGGGCAAAGGGTGTCGCGAACCCAGGCCCTTTCTGGGCCGGTTCGGGCCCGTGTTCCTCCCTGGTTGCTTCTCACATGATTCCTTATTTGTGTGCACTTGCATGTGGGCCTTTGATGTCGTTTCCTTCACGGTTAAGGCTTGAATCCTTGCTATGCAAGCTTCGCTGTTTTCTGGTTGAGTCCCTGAAGACTTGCACGTTGACGCTTCGGTCCTCGGGTCATTTGGAGTCATGTTCATCGCGTGTCTTGACTTGTGACGGGCTTCATGATCTTCTCTTGAAGTGCTTGATGAACTTATCCCGAAAGTCTCCTCTTTAAAATTAATTTCCTACGTAAACAACAAACTCCAAAATCAACATGCAAGTGCGAACTTGTTACATCATTAGTATGCCTAGTGACGGGTTCGTTGCAAATCATAATCGAAACCAATGTATAACAAGTACTCTAGGTTGACGGAAATTCACCGTCAAAATCTCCCCCATGCTTAAACCTTGCTCGTCCTCGAGTAAGTAATCCTTGCTTAAAAGGGAAATCAGTGTTGCCTTCCAATGTTGTCCCTGCACTTAGTCATTCATGACAAGGAAAATTGCTCTCTCTTAAGAATTTATTTTTTAAAGTTCAAGTTGTGACCGACTTCTTTTTCATTATGGAAAATAGACTAACAATAAAGAACAAGCCACATTTAATAAATACCATGCTCTCAAACTTAAGTGAACTTCAAACCATTACCTTGTTCCATGGAAGAATTTTCAAAAAGATGCATATCCAACATAAGTGAAAATCTCTTGCAAAAGCTCATGGAAATACTCATCTCATCAAGTCACTCAAGCCTATACTAGATTATTTTCAACCTACTCTACTCATATGTGATATTGGAAGGCTTATGTGGAGCTTGGAAGGTTAAAAACAATCTTAGCAAAACATACATCCGAAATATTGTCAAATTAAGAGAGAGGTCTATTGGAATTACCGAGACTCGTCAAAAAGGCCGTGGAAAATAAATGTTGGAAAGAGAGAGATGAGACACACACATTTAGATAGGTGGACATGTGCAAGTGGCAAATGGATGATCCCGAGGCACGAGTGAAGTCCTCGTTATCGGATTGCACATGATTGGAAGATTTGAGTATGGATTTGTCATCAAGGCACTTGAGAACTTATAAAGCAAAAAGAACCAAGGAGCATCTTTATTATTTTTCTTAATTCTATTTTATTTCCATCTCATTCTTTCCTCTTTCTTTTTTCCTACTTTTCTTTTCTTCTCATCATATTTTTTTTCATTTTTCATTTTTTTCTTTTGCTCCTCAAAACTTTTTGCAACATAATACTTACATAGCATTTGTCAGAGATGATGTAATGACTCCTCCCCCATGCTTGAATGATGCTCATCCTCGAGCACAAAAGAGAGGGGAAATGACTGCTAAAGTAAGTATAAATTCTATAATCTTGCGAAATATTTGAATCTCCATCGAGGATTTTACTCCATACTCAAATTGGGTTGTGGACAAGGAGGTGGTCACAAAAAGATGTTTTTGGTTTAGGGCGGATGCCCAGCGAAGGGTGGATGGTAAAGGGTGGACACAAGAGAGAGAGGTTAAGATAGATAAGCATTCCCTCCCTAGGGTTTAGGATCACATGAACATGCATCTAGTACATGAAAAGGGAGTTGCCTACACTAGCTTCATGGCGATTATGCGGCCGCTGAGCCTTTTCCCTAAATCATACTATCACTACGCAAGGTAATCAAACACTTTCACGTATAACCACATCTATGCCCAAGCATCCATAGGGTTAAGCTAATCACCACGATTACCACAAACCCTACTAAGACCACATGTTGCACAAACATATGTAAACAAAGCATACGTGAAGACATAGACCATAAAGCATTCATTGGCATAAGGTTCATGTATAGATTACATATCATGCATCCATCTAACCCTAGGGACGAATGGAGACATTACCCCATCATCTTACACGGATTGAAGCACATAGGGGTGATGGAGACTCCGGAGAACGTCGTCGATGAAGATGGCAGCGATGAAGCTTAGGAACACCCCTAGGCCATCGGCTTGGAGTCCTCCTCTTGCTTCCTTCCCTTCGCCGGCGTTGATCCTTGTGACGAGCTCATCCAACTCTCTCCCTCATCTTGCGGTGGCGGTTTTCTGGTGAATGGCGTCGGTAGAATGATTTGTTCGATGTGGCGGCCGACGGCGGCGGAGGCAATAAATAGACGAACACCTAGGGCAAAGGGCGTCGCGAACCCAGGCCCTTTCTAGGCCGGTTCGGGCCCGTGTTCCTCCCCGGTTGCTTCTCACATGATTCCTTATTTGTGTGCACTTGCATGTGGGCCTTTGACGTCGTTTCCTTCACGGTTAAGGCTTGAATCCTTGCTATGCAAGCTTCGCTGTTTTCTGGTTGAGTCCCTGAAGACTTGCACGTTGACGCTTCGGTCCTCGGGTCATTTGGAGTCATGTTCATCGCGTGTCTTGACTTGTGACGGGCTTCATGATCTTCTCTTGAAGTGCTTGATGAACTTATCCCGAAAGTCTCCTCTTTAAAATTAATTTCTGCGTAAACAACAAACTCCAAAATCAACATGCAAGTGCGAACTTGTTACATCATTAGTATGCCTAGTGACGGGTTCGTTGCAAATCATAATCGAAACCAATGTATAACAAGTACTCTAGGTTGACGGAAATTCACCGTCAAAATCTCCCCCATGCTTAAACCTTGCTCGTCCTCGAGTAAGTAATCCTTGCTTAAAAGGGAAATCAGTGTTGCCTTCCAATGTTGTCCCTGCACTTAGTCATTCATGACAAGGTAAATTGCTCTGTCTTAAGAATTTATTCTTAAAGTTCAAGTTGTGACCGACTTCTTTTTCATTATGGAAGATAGACTAACAATAAAGAACAAGCCACATTTAATAAACACCATGCTCTCAAACTTAAATGAACTTCAAACCATTACCTTGTTGCATGGAAGAATTTTCAAAAAGATGCATATCCAACATAAGTGAAAATCTCTTGCAAAAGCTCATGGAAACACTCATCTCCTCAAGTCACTCAGGCCTATACTAGATTATTTTCAACCTACTCTACTCATATGTGATAGTGGAAGGCTTATGTGGAGCTTGGAAGGTTAAAAACAATCCTAGCAAAACATACATCTGAAATATTGTCAAATTAAGAGAGAGGTCTATTGGAATTACCGAGACTCGTCAAAAAGGCCATGAAAAATAAATGTTGGAAAGAGAGAGAGAGAGATGAAACACACACATTTAGATAGGTGGACATGTGCAAGTGGCAAATGGATGATCCTGAGGCACGAGTGAAGTCCTCGTTATCGGATTGCACATGATTGGAAGATTTGAGTATGGATTTGTCATCAAGGCACTTGAGAACTTATAAAGCAAAAAGAACCGAGGAGCATCTTTATTATTTTTCTTAATTTTATTTTATTTCCTTCTCATTTTTTCTCTTTCTTTTTTCTTACTTTTCTTTTCTTCTCATCATATATTTTTTTCATTTTTCATTTTTTTTCTTTTGCTCCTCAAAACTTTTTGCAACATAATACTTACATAGCATTTGTCAGAGATGATGTAATGACTCCTCCCCCATGCTTGAATGATGCTCATCCTTGAGCATAAAAGAGAGGGGAAATGACTGCTAAAGTAAGTATACATTCTATAATCTTGCGAAATATTTGAATCTCCATCGAGAATTTTACTCCATACTCAAATTGGGTTGTGGACAAGGAGGTGGTCACAAAAAGATGTTTTTTGTTTTAGGGTGGATGCCCAGCGAAGTTTGTGAAATTTTCGATGTGAAAACGCACAATGCATGGACAAAAAGGCTAGCATGAAAAAGTTACACAAAGGAATGACCAGCTTCTTAGTCTCGAACCATAGAAATCAATCCTAATCCAACTCATCAAAACATATGGTTGCAATCTACGGGTTTTGTTATCATAGAACATATATGTACATGGCTTTGGTAGGTAGAACTTTGCAAGAGTATCACAAATATGTAGATAGCATAAAAGTTAAGTTTTCATAAAAGCAAAAAGTTATCCGGCTATTCATAAACTTAAATCAAAGAGCAAAGATATATATGTGGGTCTAGAGCATAGTCATTTCACCTGCACAAATAAAAAAGCCGGTATTTAAATTAATTTCAGATCATATTATAGAGAGTAATTAGCCAAGACATGTATAACTTCATGTAGGTAAAACAAAGCGGCAACTTTCATCATCTTTCCGTAAGCATAGGCAATATAAAACATCGAGGTGAACACATGGTCATGCATATCTATTGAAAGTAAAAAGAAACCTAGGTTGTCCTCCTAGTAGCCATGTTATTGTTGGAAAAGAAAAACAAAATGTTGCACCTAGCTGAGGTTGAAGGCATACTTACAAGCATTTGTGTTTGGAAAAGAGAAGGTCTATGGAGGTGTTACCATCTTTTGTAGTTCTTCGTTGCCTTCTTCCGACATCTCCATGTATCTATGTGGCTTTTTCTTTTGTCTTGATTTATCAATGCTCCTAAACTTCTGAATTTGATCTTGTATGCTTAATGGAGTCATTGGTCGCCCTTCTCTTCAATGTTGTCATCACCATCTTCTCTTTCTTGTTCTCATCATCTCCTTACTATCTCTTTCTCATGGATTTCCCCTCTGTCCAGAACAGAACATATATCTAAATATAACTCTATTGAAAAGTTTATGAAATCACCTTTCCAACGTGTGGTCATTCATCGAAAACGGAGTTCAAATAAGGGAGCTATGTCCGTTTTACTTCAGCGTTGTGTGCTGTCCAAAACTGATTTCAGGACTGTTGCACTCGGTGATTCGGGCATAACCGCTTGTAGGAACCTCCGATTGTCTTGATTCTTGATTTGTTGGAATCGTAACTTCATGGGGCTTCTAAATATCCAAAAATATCCAGTGTTTTCCCTTCAAGACCACATAGAATTTTGATGAGATTGGTGGCTCCTTGCGCATTGATCCGGAGACGTAATGATCTTTGATCATTCTATCTTCTAGAGCGTCATGTTGCACTTCCGTGTTGAAGATTCAGGGTCTCCTCCATGCTTAACATTTTGCTAGTCATGTAAGAAGAAGACAAAGCATTTTTTATCTTAGTCATCCTTCAATTTCCTTGTAGTGAGAGTCTTTATCTTGCCTGCAAGACGTTTTAAGCGCACATTCTACCCCCAAGGTGACGGTTGAGAGTAGATAGAATTGCCAATAATCCAACAATGTCTCCTAAGATTCTTAACTTGTGGCATAATTAGTCTAATGAGGAATAAAAACCTAATGAGTGTACGTGGTGCAAGGTGTGTATGCACATGATAGGAAAACATATAAAAAAAGACAATGTTTTCACATAGTTCTAAACACCATGTTTACAACTAGGTTGCCGAATTTCTCCATAGCCATAAAGGTTTATTTATCAAAGGTTAAAACACCATGTCTACCCCTAAATCAATAACTCTTATAGCACAAGAAAAATTAAGCGCATTGTAGAGCTTATAAACTAACCAATGCAACATGAAAACATATGAAAAGCTAGCAAGGTTTATCGAACTTAATGATGATGGTCCGCAATCATGTTTAAACACCACGTTTACACAAGATCACAAAAGGAAAATGCCCAGCTAGAGCATTAACATGGATATGAAAGCATACATCATTGATCCTTAAAACAACCAAGCCAACTATATGTAAAACATGTAGATGCAAAGAAACATCACGTTGATAACAAAATGCAATGCATGCAAATAAATAAATGTGAGCATGAACATGATGGTGGTTATAAAAAGAAAACTAAACTTAGATTAATAACCATAAGTTGATCATCATAAGATGGTGCTATTCTTTATTCTCTCTAAGAAAGGAATTAAAACATAAAGAAACGGGTTGCCTCCCGAAAAGCGCTTCATTTAAAGTCATAGAGCTCGACTTTCTCACATACCTTCTTTTCGTCGCATAGCCATGACCCTTCATGCAAGAAGAAAAGGTACCAATGCAGCTTTAATTTACTTCCCATGTTGTGCTTGATCACTTATAGAAGACTTGCCCAAGGCATCCTTTTGTTTGATCGCTATCTCCTTCTTTATCATCCTTCGGTGCTGCCTTCACTCCATGAATTTTTTCTTTAATTTCCAGGAAAGAAAGTATACCCAAGCTCTACTCCATTGCACAGTGCACAAAATTTCCTTTCTAACGAGTCTTTATTTGCCCAAATCAGACTCCAGACAAGAGAGTTACGTCCATTTTACTTTGGCGTTGAAATCTGTCCTGAAATTTCAGAACGCGCAACACTCAATGTTTTCTCCATAACTCCTTGCACGGGTCTTCAAATTCATTGGTTCTTGATGCATTGGAATGTAAACTTGATGGAGCTTCTTGATATCTCATTTTCTTCATTTGTACACCTCTGAACAAGCTCTCAAATTTATGAAGACATCAACATCCATTGCGGGATTTGGAGAGGTTGATGATTTATCTTGCAACTCTTTAAGCATGACTTCTCTTTTCATTATTCAAGCCTTGTCTACATGGTTAGTGAAAATCGAGCCTTCTCCCGTCATGTGCTTCTTTAAGGTCATTAGCTTGACCAAGCGCAAAGCATGATCGAGATTTACAAAACTTATTGTAAACATACACGTCCATAATTAACACCACATGTGAATTGTAACAATAAGTCAAGGTGTAAATAAAAGAAGCATATGTTCATGCATAACACTTAGCTCATCATTAGGCAAAGGTTCTTTAGGTGTAAGATTAATTGGATCAAACATAAATGTTTCCTCTTTTTTATTCTCAAGAAAATCTAGCCTATCAACATGATCATTATTGTCACATGGCATAGAATTTAAACTATCATTCATACTATTGGTTGAGCATGAGTATTTGAATTTATCAACATCAATACCAATAATATCCTGAGATTTCAGCGCGTACCTTGGCCTTAGAGCTTTTTCAACAAGAGTGATATTTGGTTCATCTAGCGGTGTTGAAGGCAAATCAATCTCAACGAGTGAAGGTGTCTCTTTGTTACCTTTTTGCACCCCTCCATCTCATCATGTGGAATGTGTAATCCATCAATTATGTACGCATTCATCTCTTCTTTGAAGTCTTCATTATCAACCAAATATTCATCTTCAAAGTCTTGTATGTTGCTTTCTTTATCTCCCGTGTACCACATGTTGTCAAGATCGCTCTTCGTTGATTCACTCTTTTCTTCATCCTTGAGTGCTTCCTTGTCTTGATTTGCTAGTGTGTAGGCTTCAATAGCACACAAGCTATCACAGTGTGGGAAGGGGCCTTCTTGGAGTACTTGCTCTATGTCAACTCCTTCCCATTCATCTTCTAGCTTGAGTCCTATCTCACCCCATTTATCATTTGAGTCACTAGGCTCGTCACGGTTGTACTCTTCTCTTTCTTCATCATAAGTCCTTGAGTTGTCAAACCGGTCGATCCATCTTTCATCTCCTTCTTCTCTTTCTTCTTCAAATATCTTTTGGATCGATTCTCCACTCATCTCTTGATCAAAAATGTTTTCAACTCTCTTGGCGACGTGTCGGCGTTCCTCCTTCCTTCGGTAGTTGATTAGTGGGGCAAAATTAACTTGAATCCAACCGAATTGATTGAACTCTTCCAATGGTCTAGCATTCCACATACTTCGGCCTACATTTATGTTAGTTTCAACATTTTTAACATCCGAAATGACTTCTCTTACCTTGGGAAGTGGACCTTCAATTTTTTGTATGGTCGGTTCATCTTCCTTGACCTCCAGTTCATCTTTTTCAGAAATTTCAGCAAGCACCTTGAGATTACTTTTGTCGTTCTGCTCCTCTCAACAACGTCTTTGCCAATCTCATTGCGTTCTTTGTCCATTGCTTATCCTTTGTAAGATTTGTGCGGCTTCACTAATTGTTTTATCCATTATATCACCACATGCACACATGCTTACAAAACGAGACGAGTTAGGGGTTAGTGAAAAATAAAAGGTATGCAACATCAAGTCACCGGAAAATCCCAAGTTCGGGCCTCGCTCAAGTAGTTCATTAAAACAGTCCCATGCTTCATCAATTCCTTCATCCTCTCCTTGCTTCAAAGTGAGCACTTGCCTCCTTAAGTCTTGGACCTTGCTTATGGGAAAGAACTTCAAAAGAAACTTCTTCACTAGCTCATCCCAATTTCCTTTTGCTTCAACGGACGAAAGTGTGTACCATCTTTGCGCTTCATCTTCGAGAGAGAATGGAAAAAGATTCCACTTGAACCAAATGGCCGGAACTCCTTCTTGTTGCACCGTGTTGCATATCATCGTGAATTGCTTGTATATCATCGTGAATTCCTTAATGTGTCTATATGGGTTGTCATCCTTAAATCCTCTAAATGGTTTTGTCGCCATTAACTTGATGATTCTAGGCTTCACTTCATAGTGGGTTGTAGCAAGCGTCAAATCTGATTTTTGCATCTCAATGTCTTCCATTGACGGCATTGCTAGCTCCCTTCGTGACATCTCTTCGTCTTCCAATGGTGAGGTGAACAAACCCATCTAGGCACAAGAAAAGTAGAAAGAAAAACAAAACAAAAAAAAGATTTTTTTCTAGAAAATAAGGGTTAGATGTTAGTAATCAACAAAATTAATACTAGATTAAACGTAGCAAACTGGCTTACTCCCCAGCAACGGCGCCAGAAAAAGGGGCTTGTTGACGGATAAAACTCGTATCCATCTACGATCCGCAAGCGTACGGACCTACACCTTTTTCACCACAGGGATTCCCTAGGTTCTTATCAATCTGCGGAGTAAGGGGATTGCTAGCACTTAACCAAGTACTAATCTAGTTGATGGAAAACCTTTGAGAGAAGTATTAATCTAAAGGTAAAGACAATCTAAACTAAGTTGATCAAACAAATCTAGGGTTAAACTAGATGGTAAAGGGTGGACACAAGAGAGGGAGAGGTTAAGATAAGCATTCCCAGTTTAGGATCACATGAACATGCATCTAGTACATGAAAAGGGAGTTGCCTACACTAGCTTCATGGCGATTATGCGGCCGCTAAGCCTTTTCCCTAAATCGTACTATCACTACGCAAGGTAATCAAACACTTTCACGTATAACCGCATCTATGCCCAAGCATCCATAGGGTTAAGCTAATCACCACGATTACCACAAACCCTACTAAGACTATATGTTGCACAAACATATGTAAACAAAGCATATGCGAAGACATAGACCATAAAGCATTGATTGGCATAAGGTTCATGTATAGATTACATATCATGCATCCATCTAACCCTAGGGACGAACAGAGACATTACCCCATCATCTTACATGGATTGAAGCACATAGGGGTGATGGAGACTCCGGAGAACGTCGTCGATGAAGATGGCGGCGATGAAGCTTAGGAACACCCCTAGGCCATCGGCTTGGAGTCCTCCTCTTGCTTCCTTCCCTCCACCAGCGTTGATCCTTGCGACGAGCTCATCCAACTCTCTCCCTCATCTTGCGGTGGCGGTTTTCTGGTGAATGGCGTCTAGAATGATTTGTTCAATGTGGCGCCCGACGGTGGCAAAGGCAATAAATAGACGAACACCTAGGGCAAAGGGCGTCGCGAACCGGGCTGTTGACGGAGAAAAGACGTATCCACCTACGATCCACAAGCGTACAGACCTACACCTTTTTCACCACGGGATTCCCAAGGTTCTTGTCAATCCGCAGAGCAAGGGGATTACAAGCGTTTGATCTACCTCTACTCACTAGCTACTCAAACCCTAACTACAATTAAACTAGAAAACAACTAAACTACACTAGAGAGAATGGTTAAGCAATCAAGATAAAAGACACTCGCCCATGGGTCTACAATAGTAGAGCATGCAATCGCTTTAAACAAGAAAACCAATCTAATCTATCGGGGGTTGTGACCACGGTTTCACCCTTTCCCTCCTCTCATACTGTCACTACGCGAAGGTATTCGTGACTAGACCTATGATGGACACGGCGTATTGAATGGATCCAACGAAGCATTGGAGCTCTACTCCCTTTACGGCATGGTAGCTAACCTAAAGCAATGAAGTATATTCAACACAAGATGATAGATAGATAATCCAACAAAGTATGATTACATCTGAAGATCGATTACAACCCATGGATGAATATGGAGATTACCCCATCAAGGTGCTAGACATAGCACCGTTGATCATGGTCACCCTTCCGACGGTGTCTTCCTTCTTCTCCACTTGTGGGTGCTTCTTTCGAGGTGGTTGATCCCCCTCCGGAGATCTCCTCCTCTCTCTCTAGCTTGTGGATGGCCTCCTGGTGCGAATGGCTCTCCCTCTCGCGAATGGCGGTGCCTCCAGGGCTTTAGGGTTGAAGATCCTTCGGGTGCAAGGAAAGGGGGGCCGAACCGACGCCCGAAGTGGGTTGGGCCGACCGGCCTGGGCTGACCGACCCAGGCCCATATCGGCCCGGTTCGGTCGCCCCTTCGCTCCCGTGGGTCCTCAGGTGATTATGCACTTTGCCCATTCCACTTGCATGATTTTGACGACGTCATCCTCGCGTCCAAGTTGGAGGTTCTCCGTCCATGAAGTTCGATCTTTTACGCTAGCTTCAATCCCCGGGGGTGTTCCTTCATAACACTTTGATCCTTGCCACCATTGGAAGTGATTTCATCAAGCTCATGAACACGAACAAGACTCTGTAAATACTCCTTTCAACTTGTTGCGAATCCGTCCTTTATGTCCATGTTTTCCTACATAAACACAACACTTCCAAATGCATGCACAAAGATGAACTTGTTATATGATTAGTGTGCCTTGTGGCGGGTTAGTTCCATAAACAAATCCAAACCAAAGTGTACTGAACATGTTTGGTGTACTAAAATACACTGTCAACACCTCCCCCACGCTTAGCTCTTGCTCGTCCTCGAGCAAGTACTCGTAAAAGAACTTCGTCCAAGGCGTTGTAATTGTGTTCTGCTAAATCCTCCTTCACAAGTTAGTCAATCTTTTATCTTTAATACATAAACATAAAGTAATGATCATCATACATAAACATGGGCGTTTAGAATTTTTACCACGTCAAGATTTACCCCACAACTCGAACTCCTCACTCGAAGTCTTCAATCTCAGCCATGCTTACTTCTTTGCTTCCATTGGAGGGTTTTTATGATTTTCAAAAACAAAATTCTTGCAACAAGTATTAGACAAAAACCTTTCTCCAAGCTCTCTCAAGTCATTCATATAAAGTGGCTATCCTAAACACTTTTTATAAAACTCTCACCTCCCATAAATCTTTCATATGACATGTAAAGTGGAGCTATAGGTAGGGCTAGAGAAATCAATACAAATATTGTCAAACTAAGAACTTCCTCTAGTGGTTGTTTACCTTTCAAAGCCAATGATCATGAGAATTAATCCATATGTAGGGATATCAAGGATGAGAAGATTTAGAATGGTGGACATGTGCAAGGGCAAAAGAAAATATGATTACGAGGCACCGATGACGTCCTTGTTGTCGGATTGCACATGGTTGGAAAAAGAATGAAAGTTTCGTCTCTCAACAACGTGACATCCTTGTTAACACCAAAATTTGGTAAGGAGTCTGACCTGTGGGTCCGATTCGAAAAAGAGTCCGTCTGGTGGAAGGAAGGATATTTTCAGAGATTTTCGGCAAAAAGATCTGCGGTCGGCTATTTGCTCCGGTTCGGCAAAGGAACAGTAGAGCTGATTTTGCGGGATTGGACGGCGACGTGGCTCAATCAGGGGAGACGAATGGATGGGTAGGCGATCGAGCTTAGTTAGGCAACTAATCCATTCGCAGTTGTACTCAACAGGGTATAAATACGACCCCTGAATGTATGTAACAGACACAATCATTCCTCATTATACACCGGCCTTACGCCAAACCCTAGAGTCCTTGTCGTGTCGTCGAGTTCTTCGAGAGGGCCAATCGATCCGTCGACCTCCGTGAGTACCGGCAACCTTGTATCATGTCTAGTATCATGCGGTGGATTTAGATCTGATGCAAGTAGTCTTGTTACCATGCTTCGTGTCATGCGGTAGATTCAAGCTTGGTTCAAGAAGGTTTCTTGTTAGATCATGAGCCATGCGGTAGGCTAAGATCTAGCTTGGAGCTAGTTATCGGCTCTATTGGATTTTGGCAAGATCCAATAGATTCATTAAGTTATCCCGTGTTATCTTGAGTTTTTACTTTATGTTTTAATTCATGTAACACACCTTTTCCCAATCTAGATGGGTTTGGATCGGCTTTATCTCTTTTATGATCCTTGCTCGAGTAGGTTGCATGCTTTAACACGTGGATCTTATGCTTTCCGATAGCCGAAACCGAATCGATCTAGGTTGTTACGTGTTGCGGGTTCAAGCTTGCTATGTTCGTATAAATCTTGAAAGAACCGGGTATCATGCGGTAGATGCAGGTTTTTGGGTTGCTTTGGAGCTAGTCATCCGGTGGATTAGATCCCCAAATCAACCTGATAGATTTATTCTCGTGGTAATGTTTGTTCCTTCTTCACGGATCCCGAATCGGTACATTCGTTTCGTATTCGGTTATGTTTTTTCCACGAGTAGATCACGTGCGTTATTTATGTTTTGAATGATGCATGCTTTTAGCTTTCCATATTTAAATTGTATCATGCGGTGGATAGATCTATTTGTGGAAAGTGGTACAGTTTTTCATGCAAGTTGTATCATGCGGTGGATAAATTTGTTTGATATCGTGCCCGACGGATCTTAAAGTAACTAGACATGCAGTAGACTAGTGCTTTGGATCTATGCATGCTTATTTAATACATGATCATGTCCATGCTTTACTTTATTTATTTAATGTTAATCTTCATGGGGATCGGTCATAACTTTGCGCATGCATCTTTGTTTATACGAAGACCGATTGCTGTCATGCTTACGTCATCCATTCGGCAATGTCACTTTTTCCCTTTTGGTTTCCCGAATGGTCGTGGATCTCTGACAGATAGCTTTCTATAGCTATTGTGTTATCCCGTCTGGCTCTTTAGCCGTAAATATGGAACTGTCTGGTACCACCCGGCAAGTTCCAAGCTTTGATATCTAACTGCTTTATCTTTTGTTAATTTTCAGGAAAAATTGACTGGCACGTCATTTACTCTGCGCGTGTGAAGCCAGCTTTGTTCGGCTTGTTGTGTGATTGGCGTTGAGTGCACTTTTTGCGTCAACACACTTTTTGGCACGCCTGGTGGGACCACAGCCGAATCGGTTCAAGATGCCTGAAATCTCAGACCTCATGGATGTCAACATCGAAGAGCTTTCTCCAGAGCAGCATCAGCAGCTCCTAGACGCCGTGAACCAGTTTCAGCAAAAGTGTCTCATGTCGTTTAAGAAGAACAGAAGTGGTGTCCTGTATCTGAAGAACGACACCGCCGGGGTGCTTGCTGCCGGAGAAAGCGATGCCACATCCCGGCGGGGAAAAGGAGGAATGCGCGCGCGTATTCCAAGAGTCAGCGGACTACATGCTCACCAAGCACAACAAGGCTTTCCTCGGGTCGCTCCAGCAGATGATGGTGGCTTTCTTTGGCCCGGGCATGGAGCAAGCGTTCGGGAAGGCGCCCGTCGGGAAGAGCACTGTGGAGTTGGGTGAATCAAGCTCCCAGCCGCCGCTACGGAGCCGGGCTGCGCCGGCCTCCTCCTCAGAGCTCCGGAAGCCAAGCATTCCAACCTCCTCCGCGAGCGGCCGGGGGGCGGCCAGTTCAGCCCCCGTTGCAAGCTTCGGGGAGGTCGGCCCATCGCCGCCACCACGGAGCGGCACGGGTCGGCCCCGTGCAACGGCCGATCCGTACCGGCCTACGTACGGAGACCTAGCGTTCGGCTCGTCTGGGGCCCCACTTGATCCCGGCCGGAGGATTGCTCCGTCGACCAACTGGCTCCAGAGGAATTTGTACGGCGGTGGTTATCATGAAGTGGGAAACTACGGAGCGTTCGACGCCTTCCCGCACCCAGGGTACGCGCCAGCTGCAGGCGCGCAAGAAGATGACGCCCTAGCGCGCAAAATGGCCGAATTGATGCAAAATCAGTTCGGCCTCAAGCCAAAGATGCAGGGCCCCACCTATAGGCCGCCGTTCCCAGAGTGGTACTATAACGTGCTCTTGCCGCCGAGGGTGAAGCCGCCAACGGAATTCACAAAGTTCTCAGGGCAGGACGAGACAAGCACGGTCGAGCACATCGCCCGTTACCTCATGCAGCTTGGGGAATGCTCGGCCGAGGAGGCGTTCAGGGTTCGCTACTTCCCCGCCTCGCTGACAGGTCCAGCTTTTCAGTGGTTCTCATCCCTGCCTCCTGAATCAGTGGCTAGATGGAAGGACTTGGAGCGTAAATTCCACGCTCACTATTTCAGCGGCAGCGCTGAGAAGAAGCTAATTGATCTCGCCACCCTGAAGCAAAGGCACAGTGAAACACCGCTGGAGTTTCTTAGAAGGTTCAGGGAAGTCAAAGGCATGTGCTTCTCGCTGAACTTGCCAGATGATCAGTTGGCCGATATGGCCGTCGCCGGGATGCTGCCAGCCGTGCGCGAGAAGCTATTTGGGATGGAGTTTGAGAACCTGGGCCAGCTATCACAGAAGTTGTCTCTAATGAGCAATCAAGCATATGGCCTCAAAAAGGACCCCAAATTTGGCAAACAGCATGACGTCGCTGACATCTACAACCGGTTCTCGGACAAAGGCGATCCGTTCGAGGATTCTGAGGACGAATTGGATGTAGCTGCAGCGGAGATCATGTGGGGCAAGGAGCCCTTGACGATGAATCAACGCTGGGTCAAGCATTCCAAGGGGACTTACGACTTTGACATCACGAAGGCTGACAAGTTGTTTGAGCTCCTAGTGAAAGAAGGCCGAATCAAGCTACCTGAGGGGCATTCTATGCTTCGGCCCGATGGAGTTAAAGCGAAACGTTACTGCGGCTTCCATGACAGGGATTCGCACTCCATCAACGATTGCAGGGTCTTCAGGATGAGGATCCGAGAAGGCCATCCGGGAGGGACATCTCAAGTTCGATAACAAGATGAAGTGGATGGCCACCCCTTTCCTCGAACATGCTCGGCTTTTCTGTCAATGTGATAACAGCCGAAGAGAAGGGAAAGGTCAAGGTCCGACCTCAACCAGGTCCAAGCAAGGTGGACCAGTGGACCCGCAGCGCCGGGTGACTCTGGAGCAAGAACAAGGTGATGCCCCCCGCATTCTCAAGAGCCACATCGAGATCGGGGAGTTGTCCAAGCCTAAACCCAAGGTGACGTCGCGTATTCTCCTCAACAAATGGCAGCGCCAAATAGAGAAAGAGCGCTACCAGAAGCGTCGTCACGAAGAGGAGCAGCGCAGAGCTGAAGAAGAGGCGCGCAGAAGGGACCACGAGCAGTACACGCGCGAACAGGAGCGCGCACACTGGGGATGCGCCTTCTTCAGGCACTGCTGGAATGAGGGTCTAAAGCTGCCCACATTAAAGAACTGTCCTGAATGCAGCGACAGGTATGTTGAGTACAGGCAGGGAAGGCGCAATCGCCGATCCGTCCACGAGAGACTTGGAAGGATCCACCCTAATGGGGATCGGCGCCAAAAAATTGAAGTCATCGATCATCCCAGGGAAGCGCCAAGCTGATCTCAGGTGGGCGGATCAAGAAGACGACGAGATTGACTACATCTGGCAAAAGGGGCAGTGGTGCCCGCCCGGCCTACGCAAGAGCCAGAAGAGACGGGTCCAGCGCTTGAGGAACCGTGAGTTGAAGCAGGCCGGGATCCAGACGAGGCGGATGTGGCGTCCCAAGGACCAACTCTGAGGGATCGAAGCGTTCGGCTCCAGCATGCATGGTATACTTTCCGCCCGAGTTCATGGCTCCCGCTAACCGGGTTATGCGGGGAGGAAGCTTCCTTCGACGACGAGCACACCGAGGAGATGATGGCACGGTGGTGCTTGGCCAAGCGAGCCATCTTCGACAAGCCGGCCAAGAACCGTCACATGAGGCCGCCGTACTTGAGAGGATACGTCAATGGCAAGCCATTGACCAAGATGTTCGTCGACGGTGGAGCGGCAGTCAATGTAATGCCGTACACCACCTTCAGGAAGCTTGGAATGGGCCCGAGCGATTTGACGCCTACAAGCATCATCTTGAACGACTTCGCGGGAACCCCTCGGACACCAAGGGATGTGCTCACGTGGACTTGATGATCGGGTCCAAGACGCTACTCACCACCTTCTTTGTCATCGAGGGCAAAGGAGCCTACAACTTCTTTGCTTGGGCGGGATTGGATTCATGCTAACCGTTGCGTCCCGTCCACCATGCATCAACGGCTTATCCGGTGGGTGGATGATGAGATCAAGGTCGTCCGGGCGGATGACTCCGTGAGCGTGGCCAACATGGAACCGGCCTTTCCGGGAATACCAAGGCATTGATCGTTTCTCGGGGAAAGGGCGGGGAGAAGGTCTGTTGAACTCGTCGGCGGTGATCAACAGCCGATTCAAGCAGTCGGCTCTTATAGTAATTTTTAATGGAAAACCCCGTAGATGGCACTGATGGCAAATTAGGGCGAGGATTCATGTCGGCTGATAAACTAGAAGAAGTTGATATTGGAAGCGGTGATAAGCCAAGGCCGACGTTCATCAGTGCAAATTTGCAGCCATACTTCAGGGGGAATTTAATTAAGCTTCTCAAAGAATATAAGGATTGCTTCGCCTGGGATTACTCGGAGATGCCTGGATTAGATCGTTCCATCGTCGAGCATCGGTTGCCAATTAAGCCTGGTTTCAAACCATATAAGCAACCACCCCGGAAAATCTACAAGGATGAAGTATTGGCCGATGTGAAGAAGGAAATTGAAAGATTACTTGACGCAAACTTCGTTCGGCCATGCAGATATGCGGAGTGGATTTCTAACATCGTCCCTGTGTATAAGAAGAATGGAAAAATGAGGGTTTGCATAGACTTCAGGGACCTAAACAGAGCTACTCCCATGGATGGATACCCGATGCCTATTGCCGATTTGTTGATTGACGCCGCTGCTGGACACAAGGTGATTAGTTTCATGGATGGCAACACGGGATACAATCAGATCTTCATGGCAATAGAAGACATATCAAAGACGGCCTTTAGATGTCCTGGTCATATAGGCCTATTCGAGTGGATAGTCATGACGTTTGGGTTAAAAAATGCCGGTGCAACCTATCAACGAGCCATGAATTACATTTTTCATGAGTTGATCGGCAAAACTGTGGAAATCTACATTGATGACGTGGTGATCAAGTCCTTAAGTCATGACACCCATCTGGAAGATGTGAAGAAGACCTTGGAGTGCACCCGGAAACACGGTTTGAAGATGAATCCAAACGAGTGCGCTTTTGGGGTATCAGCTGGAGAATTCTTGGGGTTTTTGGTCCACGAAGGGGGGATTGAAGTTGGCAAGAAGAGCATGAAAGCCATTGATGAAGTCGTTCCTCCAACCAACCTCAAGGAATTGCAATCACTGCTCGGCAAGATCAAGATTCATCTCAAATTTATCACAGAAGGTGTTGCCATTCTCTCCATTGCTGAAGCTAAAGAAAGATCAAAAATTCACATGGGGTGACGAACAACAAAAGGCTTTTGATGAGATCAAGCAGTATATGAAGGAGCCGCCGGTGTTGGTTCCTCCTCAGCTAAACAAGCCTTTCAAGTTGTACGTGGCGGCCGATACCCAAACCATTGGATCGGCCCTTATTCAAGAATTCGAAGGAAAGGAACGGGTAGTAGCTTATCTTAGCCGAAAACTACTTGATCCTGAAACCAGGTATTCTGCTATAGAGAAACTGTGTCTTTGCGTGTACTACTCGTGTAAAAAGTTTCAGCACTACTTATTGAATGCCGAATGCACTGTATACTCCAAGTTTGATGTGATAAAACATATGTTATCTATGCCAATTTTGAATGGTCGGATTGGCAAATGGATTTTAGCTTTATCAGAGTTCGAGTTGAAGTTCGAATCGGCAAAAGCCATCAAAGGTCAGGTCATTGCCGATTTTATAACTGAGCATCGTGACCCGTCAATTGATCTGCTTGAATTTACCCCTTGGGCTTTATTTTTTGATGGGTCATCGTGTGGCAAAGGTGGGGGAGTAGGGATCCTACTAATTTCGCCCAGAGGTGAGATGTTTGAATTCGCCATTCCTATACAACCCACTGTCACAAATAACCAGGCTGAGTACGAGGCACTTCTTCGAGGGCTTCAATATTTGAGAGAAGCTGGGGCCGTTTCAGTTGAGATCTATGGAGATTCAGAATTGGTAATCAAGCAATTGAACGGCCAATACGAGTGCAGAAGCGAAGCGCTGAGGAGTTACTACGAAGAGTGCAGGGAAATCTTGAAAAGCTTCCCATTGGTAACTCTACAGCACATTCCTAGAGAGCATAACGAGGAGGCAAACAGGCTAGCTCAGAGCGCCTCTGGTTACAAGGAGAGTCAAGAAGCATTTGCTGCAGAAGTATGTGCACTAGGGGCGGATCTTGCAGAGGATGATTGGAGGAAAGAAATCGTTGATTACTTAAAAGATCCATCCCGAAAAGTCTCTAGGAAACTCAGGTACAAGGCAATTAAGTTCGTTCTTCTGGATGATAATCTGTTCTATAAATCATTCGATGGGGTATTACTACGATGCCTGGGTCCAGAAGAAGCCAAGGACATGATGAGCGAGGTGCACGATGGGATATGTGGAGCGCACCAATCGGCCTACCGGATGAAGTGGGTTATTAGACAAGCTGGATGCTTTTGGCCGACGATATTAGAGGACTGCTTTGAGTATTACAAGGGATGTCAAGATTGCCAAAGGTTTGGGAATATTCAGAGGGTCCCTGCATCAGCATTGAATCCCATCATCAAGCCATGGCCATTCAGGGGCTGGGGTATAGACTTGATTGGCCAAATTAATCCGCCGTCTAGCAACGGGCATAAGTTCGTGCTATTGGCTACAGATTACTTCACCAAATGGGTCGAGGCAATCCCACTGAAGAAGGTGACGTCAGAAAACATGATCGAATTCGTCAAGGAACACATCATCTATCGATTTGGGATCCCTCAGACGATTACCACTGACCAGGGGGCACAATTCGTGTCGTTGGAGTTCAGAGATTTTGCCGAAAGCATGGGAATCAAATTGTTTAATTCTTCTCCATATTATGCCCAAGCTAATGGTCAAGCAGAGGCTTCTAATAAGATCATGATCAAGCTAATACAGAAGAAGATCGATCAGAAGCCAAGAAGGTGGCATTCGGTACTCAGCGAAGCGCTGTGGGCTTACCGGATGGCCCCCCATGGAGCTACGAAGACTTCTCCTTACGAGTTGGTTTACGGGCATCACGCAATCCTGCCTTGGGAAATGCAATCAGATTCAAGGAGAGTGGTGCTGCAAAATGAGTTGAGCTCCAAGGATTACGGTGGCCTAATGATGGACGAACTAGAAGATTTGCACATGATCCGTCTCAGGGCCCTGGAGAACATCGAGAAAAACAAACTGCGGGTTGCCAAGTACTATAATAAGAAGGTAAAAGTAAGGCAATTTGCAGAAGGCGATCTAGTTTGGAAAGCGCTATTGCCGATTGGAACTAAATACAGTGAATTCGGCAAATGGTCCCCTAACTGGGAGGGACCTTTTCGTGTGGTCAGATGCGTCCCTGGTAATGCATACATATTGAAGACTTTGCTAGGGGAAGAATTTTCCGCTGCAATAAATGGAAGATATCTGAAGAAATATTATCCTAGCATTGAGATCGATCGATGATTACACGCATCTGGCACAAGAAATAGCCGGCGCTCAAGAATGAGGCCGCCTTCAGAACAAAATCCATGAACAAGAGAAAATGGCCAGTGCCTGGATGCATTGCCCTTAGCTCAAAATTACATTACAAGCTTGTTCCTCGCAGGACTACGTCTAACAACCCCGATGGTCAGATCCTCGAGGAGGAGGGAAGCAGAAGGCGTGGCGGAAGAAGCGAAAGTATGATACAATCTTTTCTTTAATTTTTCGGCTGCTCCCTCTTCAGTTGCTCCAGGACCACCGTGACGGCAACCTGGAACGCACGGGGGTGACCGTGGTTGGCAGCCTCCACCAAGCTATCCCAAGCCGTCTTCAGGTTGTTGTACTTGTCAGAGACATCTAAAGCGGAGGAATCAAGAGTAGGGGCAAGAAATCCAAGTGCAAGCACGAGGTCAAGAAGGAGTCAGGAACATTTACCCCCTACTAATGCCTCCAGAGCCATGCGACGCTCGCGCTCGGCTTGGCAACGGGCGGACATGTCCCTGAGGACGTGCTCCAGGTGCCGGACGCGGCGGCGCAGCTGATGGTTGGTCCTCTGTTCGGGCGTGGCATCCTCTGCTTCGATGGAGGAATCGGAGGAGATGTACTCAGGCACATCTTCGGTCCCGATGACTTCTTCGGGAAGCAAATCAAGGCTGAAAAGGACGAGAGGAAAACATGAAGTGCAAGATCATGCGGGAGAACAAGGAGCAGATCAAGAAAGAACTCACTTCCGAATCGTACGCTTCCTTGATGAGCTGCTCTCCTGGGGTTGCTTACCCTTGTCCATGGCGTTGGGGTTTTTTCCTCTAGAGGCAGGGGAGGAGATGAGAAATGATGGATGAGTGCGCGAGTGGATTTGCAGAGCACCCCGCAGGCTATTTTATTGACCGGAGAGGCGCATTGGGAGTGATGAGCGCCGGTACACACTTTGTTGAATACCAAGCGGCAGGGTTTTCTACCAAGTGCGAAGGGTTTTCTCTTGAACAGTGTTTATGGATTGCCGAACCAGGATCCTCTGTGGATTTTGCGCCAAGGGGCAGTTGTTCTCGCGCGCTCGGCTAAAGATAGTTCTCGGATGCATTCAAAGAAAACAAAATTCGCAGATGCAAAATGCAAAAGGAGTCACCACAGAACAGGTGCAGAATTCAAAAGTTCTTCATTTATTGCCGATATTTACACATCCCTAGTACAATCTAGTCGAAGAGCCTGTTCAGCACAGATTGGGGATGAGTAATTTCGGCAATGGCGTCGCCATGGCTATCAAGGCGCTCCAGGATAAGCTCGATCTCCTCGATGTCCTCTGGCGCGCCGCCCCGGAAGCCGCGCGGCCTGGTGGAGTAGTCGACGTCCGTGTGCGTCGCCATGGCAGCCAGGCCCAAGGTGGTGCCCAGACGGACACCGTGGACGACCACCTCATCAACGCGGCGCTCCACCGCGGCAAGGCGCTCCCGCGGTGTATTGCCGAGGGCGTTCACCTTCTCGGCCAGCTACTCCACCAGCTCCTTCAGCTGGTTGAGCTCCGCGTCGCGGGCTACAAGAAGCAAGAAGAAAAAGATTAGCGTCAAAAGCCGGGTGGAATCAAGAACTAATCTCAAAGCCGTACCATCAATGGTTTCCGGCGGTACGCGCGGCCTCGGTCCTCCCACTCTAGCTCGGCTATGCCCGCTTTCTTGGAGACGTCCTCCAGCTCACGCCGGGACGCCTCCAGCTCTTCCTTGAAGCGGATGGCGTCTTCTTCCCCGTACGGTACCGGGGAGTGGCCATCGGACTCCGAGGAGTCATCTGGGAGGGGCTGATTGGCCGGCGCACGAGGCGGATTCCACTGAATCAATCTGAAAAAAGGGGGTGATCGTCAAGGCAAAAGAAGATCAAGAATAGAATCAAAGAGGAGAGATCGACGATCATCACCGCCTGCGCGCATTGGCGCTGCTCCCCTCGGCCTCGTCGGAGGCGCGGCGGCGGTTGAGGCGGCGCACCATTGTGGTTTGGGATGTGCACTGTTTGCAAAAGGGCTAAAGATTGGCAAAGATTCGAGAGCTAGAAGGCCTGGTGGAGAGCTAGGGGCACCTATGGTAACATTTATAGGCACAGGCGGGATGAATCGTGGCTTCGAGTCGTGGGCGAGGATCGTGGCGCATATCCCAAGAAAATCGAAGGTGGAAAGGTTTCCTTGGCCAGCCCGCCGACGGGTCGCTTGGAGTTCTAGGCTGAGCCGCGTGCAGTTGATTGGTTCGGCTATAGAAAATCGAAGTGCCGTTCGGGAGTTGGCGTTTCACTACCGAATGGGTCATTCAGCATTATATTTGAAAGTGCGCAGAAGAAAGGAAACAGAGTGCAAGAAGGTATTACAAGAACGACCCATTCAGTTATACATCAATAAGGATATTCAAGCATTCAGAAGTTTTGCAATCACACTACGAGCACTGGATGTTATCAGATGGGAATTGTCCAGCAGCTCCTGGCAATCCTTTTGGGTACCGGATAAATCAGCGAGTTCTGCATCGCATTGCTCTATCTTGGTGATAGCCGATTTTGCTTCCGCTTGGGTCTTTGCTATCAATCCAGGAAGTTCGGCTATTTTCTCTTTATCAGCCTCTATCTCCGCTGACAGGCTTCTCAGTTCTGCTTCTAGAGCGGCTTTCCTGGCAATTTTCAGATCATAAGAAGCCTGCAGGTTAGCCAATGCATCCTTGTGGCTCTCTGCTTGGGATTGCGCCCCGTTCATAGCGTGTTCAGCATCAGTTTTCCTCTGTTCAATGGCCGGGCGTGAGCGCAATTTCCTCCAAGCGCGCCTTACGGGTGCATAAAGGGTTTCTAAGCCATAAACGGATGATAGAGAAGCTTTGATGTCTTCAGGAAGTTCTTGGCTGATAGATTCAAACATCTCTTCGAAGCGATGGAGATCATTGAACTGATCTTGAACATCTTTTTCTAGCCAGGCAGCGATTTCTTTGAGCTTTGACAGTACTTCATCTGGTAAGGGCTGGTATACTCTTTCCATCACCTCAACAGCTGGAGTGCTCTCTAATGGCAGGCTTGATGCTGATGGAGCCTGATCCTGAGAAACAACATTGCCGAAATAAGAATGCTAAATATCAAGGTACCAGAATTAAATGCAGGTGGATACCTCATGGCTGGTTTCTTGAGCAGGGGCAATCCCAGGTGAAGGAGATGCTCCAGGTAAAGCCGAAACTTCCAAGCTGAGAGGTGCCGATGCGGCTACTAGCAGCTCATGAGTTTCTGGCTGAAGAAGAGTCGGGTCTGCTTCTGTTGGGTTGGTTATCTCTGCTTGGCCAACAGGTGATGGCACCCTTGGAGAACTTATTGGCTCCGGTTGAGTTGGGAGATTCATCTCTGGAGAATTTATTGCTTCACGAGAAGGTGATGAAGATGAGATCTCCACCGGGATGGGTAATTCAACCCTGGATGGACTCGCTTGTTGGACCACCTGGAACATCTACAAGCTTGTCCTTCCATGGCTTCTTCGCAAATGTCAAATTGAAAGGGTAAATGCCGGTGCTCATCCTTAAGGAAGAACGATAGAGGTCATACCGGTGGATGGGGCATTGGCGAGTGCTTGGTTACGAAGGCTTCTTGGACTGCGGTCCGAAAATGCACAATGATATGAGTCATCAAGAACGAGAATGACCCGGTAATCAAGAAGGTACGGGGTTTTACCTCAACAAGCACTTTCTTGACGAGTTCTTCTCCTTTTAGCACTTGGAGGAGCAATCGGATGCGGGCCTTGCCTCTCACTGCCCGACAAGGCTAGAAAGGCCGGGATCCGTGGTAGCATACCCGGCCATTAGTTGATGCGAGTTGTGGATTTGAATCCCGGTGCTTGAAATTGGGCCTTCGACATTGTAAGCAATTACCCCGGCTCGAGGGGCAGGCACCGTGTTCTGTGGACGAGAAGATGAAGGTCAGGACCATGGATAAAGAAGACATGTCTGATCCAAAGGCTCATTGTATTACCTCTGAAGTCGGCAGGAAGTCAGGCACCAACTGCGCACGGAATACATGAACGAGGCTCACCGAAGATGTGATCGTGGAATTCTTGCCACCGGGAGTCAAAGGTGGGGTGAGTTATGGTTGTGGGCATGAAAGGACATGTGTAGACAGTGGGACTGCATTCATAGTTGAAAACTCTGTTTGCCCCCGCATCGGCTCTTTGATTTCCTCTCTGGGTTTGAGGAATTCATGCAGGAACAATCTTGGGGGCATCTGGCCACATCCAAGTTGCCCGGCCATTACATTAGGGCGATAGTACTCATAAGTGCGACATTCCGCCTTCCTCCATTGAACTCGGCCCAGGCGGTATGCATGGGCGGATTATGATATTAAGGATCTCCAAGAATCTCCCATCTTGATGGCCGGGCTCGAAAGAGAATTCAACGGGGAAGGTCAAGGTGTCGTTGCCCAAATAAGGAATCCGGAGAGGACGGGGAAACCTTTAAAGAATAGCTCGAAGAAGCTGGTGATGTCTTCTTGAACGAGGACGGTTGAGGCCGCTTCTCCGTAATTCGGCATCCTCTCGGTAGCTTGGGGTTCTCCTTCGGGGTGATTGGACAAGGGGAAGAACACGGAGTTCAAGTCGACACCGATGATCGATGCATGTGGAGCTGCGGCCACATTTGAACGAACCACCAAGGGCCGTTGACACATGATATTCTTTGGCTAGTATACATCTGAGTAACGAGTTTGGTGAAGCATGTGGTATACACTGCCGAGGAAGAATTTTCCAAGAGGGAGGCGGTTGCCACCGGCCAAATGAGATGCCATCACGATATGGTTCAAGGTGGGCTCGTTGGCTTTCCCACAGAAAACAAATCTGCACAGCCACATATTCAGAAAGGCTCTGTATTCAATTTCACCCAGGGGATTATCCTTCATGTGTTTCAAGATGTATTGCTTGTATCCGTTCCCTGGCTTCACCCCTGTCTGCCGTGAGGAATTTTTGAAATTCCAAGGCTGAACGGATCCTGTAATGTCAAGGCCGGTAATCATATATACATCGGCCAAGGTGGGAGACATCGGACCGTGGCCAAAAAGGAAGGCGTTGACGCCGTTTGACCAAAAGTGGCAAGCTGCTATCAGAAGATCTTCGTTCTTGGGGGTCTCAGCCACGGATAGCTCCAAGCACTGGGCAATGCGGAGAGCATCCAGGTTGGTCAATCCACTCTTATCCGCAAGAATCCTCCGATACCAAGTCTTCCAGCCTGCAATTGGGGGTAAAGGCCAGTTCTTGAATGCATCTTGCCACTGAGGAGGTGGAGACAAAGCTGCTTTAAAGGGGATTCTCTGAGATTCAGCGGCAATGAGATCTCGAGGTCGGGGATTCCCCACGGGACCAAGGTAATAAGACCTCGAATTGGCCTCGGTGCGAATCAAAAGCTCAGTAGAAGGCTCCTGAAAGAAAGCGAGAAAGGAAAATCTCAGGTAAAATTGAAAACCTAATGCCGAACAAGGTTTGCGGGGGATGAATTTACCTGAGCATCTTGGTTCTGAGCTGCCATTGGAGGTTCGAGCTTGGAACGGGGAGATCTAGGGTTGGATCCGGATGAAGATTCCGGCGGATTGCGAAGAACAGGTGTTGACAGATTTGATTCGAAGATTCGTGGCTGGAGTCAATTGTGGAACAAATTTACTTTTATCCGACAATTGAAGGGGCATGTGTTAACACCAAAATTTGGTAAGGAGTCTGACCTGTGGGTCCGATTCGAAAAAGAGTCCGTCTGGTGGAAGGAAGGATATTTTCAGAGATTTTCGGCAAAAAGATCTGCGGTCGGCTATTTGCTCCGGTTCGGCAAAGGAACAGTAGAGCTGATTTTGCGGGATTGGACGGCGACGTGGCTCAATCAGGGGAGACGAATGGATGGGTAGGCGATCGAGCTTAGTTAGGCAACTAATCCATTCGCAGTTGTACTCAACAGGGTATAAATATGACCCCTGAATGTATGTAACAGACACAATCATTCCTCATTATACACCGGCCTTACGCCAAACCCTAGAGTCCTTGTCGTGTCGTCGAGTTCTTCGAGAGGGCCAGTCGATCCGTC
This sequence comes from Cenchrus americanus, assembly GCA_947561735.1. Taxonomy (NCBI): domain Eukaryota; kingdom Viridiplantae; phylum Streptophyta; class Magnoliopsida; order Poales; family Poaceae; genus Cenchrus; species Cenchrus americanus. The sequence goes on along the minus strand of OX387244.1, from coordinate 51,572,604 downwards.
GACCTCCGTGAGTACCGGCAACCTTGTATCATGTCTAGTATCATGCGGTGGATTTAGATCGATGCAAGTAGTCTTGTTACCATGCTTCGTGTCATGCGGTAGATTCAAGCTTGGTTCAAGAAGGTTTCTTGTTAGATCATGAGCCATGCGGTAGGCTAAGATCTAGCTTGGAGCTAGTTATCGGCTCTATTGGATTTTGGCAAGATCCAATAGATTCATTAAGTTATCCCGTGTTATCTTGAGTTTTTACTTTATGTTTTAATTCATGTAACACACCTTTGCCCAATCTAGATGGGTTTCGATCGGCTTTATCTCTTTTATGATCCTTGCTCGAGTAGGTTGCATGCTTTAACACGTGGATCTTATGCTTTCCGATAGCCGAAACTGAATCGATCTAGGTTGTTACGTGTTGCGGGTTCAAGCTTGCTATGTTCGTATAAATCTTGAAAGAACCGGGTATCATGCGGTAGATGCAGGTTTTTGGGTTGCTTTGGAGCTAGTCATCCGGTGGATTAGATCCCCAAATCAACCTGATAGATTTATTCTCGTGGTAATGTTTGTTCCTTCTTCACGGATCCCGAATCGGCTGTTCAGTTGTATTCGGTTATGTTTTTTCCACGAGTAGATCACGTGCGTTATTTATGTTTTGAATGATGCATGCTTTTAGCTTTCCATATTTAGATTGTATCATGCGGTGGATAGATCTATTTGTGGAAAGTGGTACGGTTTTTCATGCAAGTTGTATCATGCGGTGGATAGATTTGTTTGATATCGTGCCCGACGGATCTTAAAGTAACTAGACATGCGGTAGACTAGTGCTTTGGATCTATGCATGCTTATTTAATACATGATCATGTCCGTGCTTTACTTTATTTATTTAATGTTAATCTTCATGGGGATCGGTCATAACTTTGCGCATGCATCTTTGTTTATACGAAGACCGATTGCTGTCATGCTTACGTCATCCATTCGGCAATGTCACTTTTTCCCTTTTGGTTTCCCGAATGGTCGTGGATCTCTGACAGATAGCTTTCTATAGCTATTGTGTTATCCCGTCGGCTCTTTAGCCGTAAATATGGAACCTGCGGTACCACCCGGCAAGTTCCAAGCTTTGATATCTAACTGCTTTATCTTTTGTTAATTTTCAGGAAAAATTGACTGGCACGTCATTTGCTCTCTGCGCGTGTGAAGCCAGCTTTGTTCGGCTTGCTGTGTGATTGGCGTTGAGTGCACTTTTTGCGTCAACAATCCTTCCTTGCACTTTATTTTTCTTTCACTTGATTCATCCCTGTCATATCTTCCTTGCTACTCCTCTTTTCTCTTTCTCTTCTTTTTCTTTCTCTCATACACATATTTTTCTCTTTCTTTTTCTATTTTTCTTTCTTTCTTTCTTTTCCATACTCATACTTTTCTCTTTATTTTTCCCTCTCTTGACATCTTTTTCTCTCTTTTCAAAGCTCTCAACTCCTCCCTTTCTTGCATGCATACAATCTGAAATTTTAAATAAACCATGCTAGAGACGAGATGAAACTTTGAGAGTAGGTTGTGTTCAAGGAATACGATGTACAAAAGAGATATATAGGGTTGGGTATGGAATTCGGCGATGTACGGGACTTCCGATGTGAAAGTCACGTTACCGAATGCATGACGAGGCTAGCAACAAAAGATAAGCACAAGGACATGATCATTGCTCGAAATTAAAACTCCCAAGAGAGAAGGGTCCTAGCCCAACTCATCATGCTAATCACACTTATGGTGGAGCAAAAAAATAAATTTGGCTTTGTATAGGATTTTTTTCTTACTCTCAACTTGGAAAAAGAGGTTTTGCTAACCTTTATTACAAGGGTTTTTAGATAATTTTCAGAATTGAATTCCTCCAACTTTTAGCATTGAACATAGCACAACCAAATGTGAAGCTCAAGATCGAAGTGTGGTATGGGTACTGTTAGAAGTAGCAATTCCACTAAGCACCACGGTAAACGTTCTTCAAACCACACACTTATGTTCATATATCAAAAACTAAAGATGAACAAACAAGTAAATCAAGATAAACATCACACAAGACACAAAATTTAAAGTACTCTTTTTATTTGATTTTCTTTGACACAACACTAAATCAAGACACTTCAAACTTGCAAAAACTTAAAAACACACTAAAAAACTAAAGACTCTTAAACTCTAAAACTCTCTCGAAAACTAAACCAAACCAAACTAAACTTGAAGCTCAAAAACTAAAGGCTAGCTAGCTAGCTCTCCCCCACGCTAAAATCATACGACCACCTCGTCGCATCTTACAAAAATCCTAAGGGGGAAAACTAAACCTAGTGGTACTTCCCGCAACTATTGCACCACTTGCCTCTCATGTTCCCGACCATGCCAACAAGTTTGCTCACGTTGCGGTTCAGGAACTTGTAGTCGTCTTCGAACACGCGCTCCAAATCCTCCATGTGTTGCTTCATCGCCTCCATGGCCTGGAAACATTCGTCGACCGATGCGTAGAGCTCCGAGATGGAGTGATGGCAAGCCGCACAACACATCAGATGCATCCCGAAAGGGTCATCGTCGCCAGGGTCTCCGCCATCGTCGCCACCGCCATCGCCATCATTGTTGTCACCGCCGCCGTCGTTGGGGCCTTCGGGAGTCTTCTCCTTGGGCACCTCTTCCCAAATGTACAAATCGTTATCATCTCTTCCGGCGTCCGCCCACGAGCTCGGGCTACGATCGTCGGAGTAATCGCTACCCCCATAGTTCTTAGGCTCGGGCGACACCTCCTTGTAGTCCTTCCGCTTCATGCCACAGATGCGCGCCGACCTTCGAACGGGAGTAGGGACCTTCTCCTCTTTGATGGGGTTGCGAGATGCGATAGCTCCGGTCGGGACACGCCCTCCGCAACGGATGCGGGCGGTCTTCTTGATCTCGACAGGTAGCTTGAGCTCGCATCGCTTCGCCTCCTCCATCGATGGCTCCTTGGCGCCTTGCTTCAACTCTAAGCTCCTCGGGGACGCCATGGCTGCTGCGTGGGTGCAAAAGTATGCTTGATGGGATGGATTCCCGAGCTCCCAATTCGGCCAAATAAATAGTCCGAAAAGGAAAACCCTAGGAACCTCATTTTCCTTATTCAAACTTCCCTTAAAATTTTCTAACCGAAGAAGGAAGTCAAAAAGGAGCAAATCGGGGAAAAAATAGGGCAAAATGCCACCGGGGCCCACCTGGGCCGATCGGCCTGGGCCGGCTGGCCCACCCTGTTCTGGGGGCCGGTCCGGTCCGGTTTCCCGTGTACCGCCCTTTTTCGCTTTCTCAGCCCATGGGAAAAAGTTGGACCAGTAAATCTTCGTGAGAAACTCCAGAAAATTAAAAGAAAAACTATTTACAAAAATCCATGCCTTGTTTTTCATCCTAGGCCGGACGTTCGGGTTCAAGAGGGTTTCTTGTTAGGTCATGAGCCATGCGGTGGGATAAGATCTTGCTTGAAGCTAGTTATCGGCTCTATTGGATTTTGGCAAGATCCAATAGATTCATTAAGTTACCTCGTGTTGCTTTGAGTTTTACTTTATGTTTAAATTCATGTAACACTCTTTTGCCCAATTTAGATTGATTTGGATCGGCTCTATCTTGTTTGATGGTCTTTACATCGCACGTTCACATCTTGCCTCAAAAGGCACGTGGATCACATGTTTCCCAAATAGCCAAAACCGAACCAATCTAGGTTGTTACATGTTGCGGGTTCAAGCTTGTCAATTTTGCGTAAACCTTGACAGAACCAGGTATCATGCGGTAGATGCAGGTTTTTGGGTTGTCTTAGAGCTAATCATCTGGTAGATTAGATCTTTAATTCAATCTGATAGATTTATCATCTTTGGCAATGTTTGTTCCTTCTCCATGGACCCCGATTCGGCTGTTCAGCCGTTTTCGGTTATGCTTTCACGAGTAAAACGTGTTTATAAGTTATGTTTTAAATAACGTGTGCTTTTAAGCTTTCCATATTTAGATTATATCATGCGGTGGATAGATCTATTTGTGGTTGGTGGTGTGATTTTCAGAAAAGTTGTATCATGCGGTGGATAAACTTGTTTGGCCTCATGTTTGACGGGTTTCGAAGCATCTAGACATGCGATAAACTAGTGCTTTGGGCCTATGCATGCTTGTTTATTACACGTTTGTAATCATGCTTTTGCTTCATTTATCGCTTACTGTTATCTTTTCTCGAGGATCGGTCACGGTATTGTGTGTATGCAATTTTATTCAAATAAAGACTGATCTATTGTCATTCTTGTGTCATCCGTTCGGCTATGTTCTGTTTCACGCTTTAAAGCTCCCGAATGGTTTCTAATCTGCTGGCAGATAGCTTCCCATAGCTATATGTCATCTTACATGGCTTTCTAGCCGCAAATATGGAACTGTCTGGTACCACCCGGCAAGTTCCAAGCTTTGATATTTAACTGCTTTATCTTTTTTGTTAATTTTCAGGGAAAATTGACTAGCACGCTTTGGAATCTGCTCGTGTGTGAAGCCAGATTGTTCGGCTTGCTGTGTGCTTGACGTAGGGTGCGGATTTTGCGTCAACATACTTTTTGGCACGCCCAGTGGGACCCTATAGCTGAAATCAAGATGCCTGAAATCAGCGACATTCTGGACGTCACCATTGATGAACTAAACCCAGAGCAACTGCAACAATTGAAAGACGCTACAGACCAGTTCCAAATGAAGTGCTTGATATCATTCAAGAAGAACAGAAGTGGCGTTCCATATCTTAAAACCGAAATGCCCAAGGTCCTGCTGTCAGGGGAGACTGATGCCACATCTCTTCAAGAGAAGGAGGAGGCTCTACAGGCATTTTGGGATTTTGCAGAAGCTGTGCTGGGGAGGCATCATAGGGCTTTCTTGAGCATGTTCAAGCAAATGATGGTGGGTGTGTTTGGCCCAGGCATGGAACAGGTTTTTAGTCGAGTATCCCCTCACGCATATTCTGCAGAAGTCTGGGAAACCAGCTCTGCTCAACCAACAGGAGCTCAACCGCCAATGCAGAGCCAGCCGATCCAGCCTCCTCCACAGAGCGTTGGGAGCCAGCCAATCCAGCCCCCTCCACAAAGCGCTGGAAGTCAGCCAATGCAACCTCCTCTGCGAGTCGCGGGGGGACAGCCAGTCGAGCCACCTCCACAAGGCAATGCAGGTCAACTACTTCAACAGCCAAACCCATATCAGCCTACATATGGGGAAATGGCATTTGGCTCGTCTGGGGTACCGCCCAATTCCACTTACAAGATAGCTCCAGCCAACAGCAGGTTGCAGAGAAACATGTACGGTGGGGGTTACCATGAGGTCATGGATTATGGCGCCATTGACGCTCTCCCGAATCCTGGGTACGGCGCAGGAGTGCAGGAAGATGATATTCTGGTTCAGAAGATGGCCGATCTGATGAAAAATCAATTCGGCCTCAAGTCTAAAATGCAAGGACCAGCTTACACGCCTCCCTTCCTGGAATGGTACTACAGAGTGATCCTGCCGCCAAGAGTGAAGCCTCCAACGGAGTTTACGAATTTTTCTGGGCAGGATGATACAAGCATGGTGGAGCACATTGCTCGTTATCTGATGCAGCTTGGAGAGGCCTCAGCTGATGAGGCATTCAGGGTTAGGTATTTCCCCCTGTCATTGACGGGCTCGGCGTTCCAGTGGTTTACTTCTTTGCCTCCCCAGTCAGTTGGCACATGGAGGGAGCTGGAGCAAAAGTTCCACGCCCATTACTTCAGTGGCAGCACAGAGAAGAAGCTGATCGACCTGACCACCTTGAAACAGAGGCACAATGAGACACCTTTCGAGTTCCTCAGGAGATTCAGGGAGGTCAAGGGCATGTGCTTTTCCTTGACTCTACCAGATGATCAGTTGGCTGATATGGCCATTGCAGGAATGTTGCCGGCTGTACGGGAGAAGTTGTTTGGTATGGAATTTGACAACCTAGGACAACTGTCTCAGAAGCTATCACTGATGAGCAACCAGGCCTACGGGTTTAAGAAGGATACCAGATTTGCCAAGCACAACGACATAGCTGACATCTACAATCAGTTCCTCGAGAGAGCCGACCAGATGGGAGATTCTGAAGATGATGAGGATGTGGCTGCCGCTGAGATCATGTGGGGCAAGGAACCTTTGACTATGAACCAACGTTGGATCAAGCAAACCAAGGGTACATATGACTTCGATGTCACCAAAGCTGACAAGCTTTTTGAGTTCTTGGTGAAAGAAGGCCGAATCAAGCTGCCTGAAGGGCATTCTATGCTTCGGCCCGATGGGGTAAAAGAGAAATGTTACTGCGGCTTCCACGATAGAAACTCTCACTCCATCAACGACTGTAGGGTCTTCAGGATGAGGATCCAAAAAGCTATCCAGGAAGGACACCTGAAGTTTGACAATAACATGAAACTGGATGGCCATCCCTTCCCTCAAAATATGATTGGCTTTTCTGTCAGTATGGTGACTGCTGAAGAGAAGGGGAAGGTCAAAATCCTGACGTCAGCTAGGGCCAAGCAAGATGGAGCAGTGGATCCAGCACGACAAGTGACGTTGGAACAGGTCCGCGGAGAAGCCCCTCGTGTCCTCAAAGGCCATGTTGAATTTGGGGAATCATCCAGGACCAAACACAGGGTCACCACGCTGTTAACACCAAAATTTGGTAAGGAGTCTGACTTGTGGGTCCAACTCGGTGAGAAATCCGTCCGGCGGAAGGAAGGTTTCTTCAGATGCATTCGGCAGAAAAATCCACGGTCGGCTATCTGCTTCCGTTCGGCAAGGAAACTGTTGAGCTGATTTTGTGGGATTGCGTGGTGACGTGGCCCGAGCGGAAAGGACGAATGGATGGATCAGCGATCAAGCTTAGAGATAAATTAGGTATCAAATCCATTCAAGGTCGTGCTTGGCAGGGTATAAATATGAACCCTGAATGTATGTAACATATACGAAATCATTCTCAATACAAACCGGCTTTACGCCAAACCCTAGAGTCCATTTGTCGTGTCGTCGAGTTCTTCGAGAGGGTTCATCGATCCGTCGACCTCCGTGAGTACCGGCAACCTTGTATCATATCTAGTATCATGCGTTGGATTTAGATCTGATGCAAGTAGTCTTGTTACCATGCTTAGTGTCTGAGGACCATGTGTGGTTTGAGGACCGGTGGATGGTCGCTCCCTTGTGTGATGAGTGATTGACAACGTTGTGTGGACTGATTCTTGGCTAAGTATTGCAGGTGCAGGTTGCGGCTTGACTCGTGTTGGTGCAGGTGAAGAACAAGCGCGAAAGGTCGTTGCCGGTGAGGCCTCCAGGTGTGGAGAAGACAAGTAGGCTTCGTTCGAGGGACCGGTGGCCGGCGGGGGTCAAGTGCGGGCCGCATGGTGGCATGGACGGCAAGATGAAGTCGTGGACGGTTTCTTGGTAGAGCCTCAAAACCAAGGTCGAGCCGGGACTACGTGGGAGCCGAGTCATGAGTGGAGATTGGCGGAGGCTACACCGAGTTCACGGGGTTTGCGGTGGTTCACCGAGAAAACCCCGGGTTACTCGGTTGAGCCACAAAGCCGAGGCCGAAGACTCGACGAGGAGGTGCGGCCACCCGGGCCGGTTCAACCGCCCGGAGGGGCGGTCGACCGCCCGGGGCCGGTCGAATCCCCCGGGCCGGTCTAACCGCCCATGGGGGGCGGTCCGACCGCCACGGCCGCCGGCGAGAAGCTTCGAAGCGGAGGACACGCGTCGGGATCGCAAGGCGTGCGTCGAGGCTACGCAGGGTGCGGTCGCCGGGCATCCGTCCGATGGTAAGAAGACATCAAGAATTCCAAATCCCGCCCTTGAGGGGCATGTATCCCTAGTTATTAGTGAAGAGGCGTTTTAGTCTTTTGGGTGCCTCCATATACTCATTAGAGGGGTGGATGGCAATGCAACTCTTGGAGAGCCTGCATTTCATTTGGTTTCGTTTTCGTTCTCTATTTTCCCTAGGTTTTTAGAAGGCTAGTTTGAGAGCTTCATGTGAGATCTAGAGAGAGGGATGGATGTTTGGGTGGCAAAGTAGGCCCAGCATGAGCCAGGTCGCTGGCATGTATAGAAGGTTCGAGGCGTGGTTCTTCATGGTGGTTTCCCGTCTCTTTTGTGTTGATTTTCGGAGCTCTTTGTTGGCGGTGTTTTGAGGACGATTTCTTGGGATATTTGGTGGGTGTCACGTATGAGGTTAATGCTCTTTGGGTGGTGACTTTGCCCCCAAATCCCCTTTGAATCGGACTCGATTTGGTGGTTTCTGAGAGTTGGGCGAGTTCTTGACCTAGAGAAGCGATTTCTTCGGATTCCTCTTGATTGTGAGCGTTTCGGGTCGATTCCTTTGAGTAGAGGTTGCCCAGGAGTAACCCAGCTATCCCCAGTTTGGCTGTCCGTGGGTGATTCGGGAGATCGGGCGCGAGGAAGTTGAGGTTTGACCCGCGGGTTCGATTTCTGGAAGGGGCGGTCTAACCGCCTACAGGGGGCGGTCTAACCGCCCGGGGTGTTTCCGGGTCAAAGTTTTGTTTCGCCGGATTTTCCTCTGTGAGTTTGTTCGCTTTGATCAGAGGAGTGTCTGGGTGAAATTTGGAGCCGTTCTCGCGCAGTTTGCTAGGTGTTCTTGGTTGGAGTTCTTTGCTGGGTACAGGAGGTTAGACCGCCCCAGGTAGCCGGTCTAACCGCCCCTAGGCCCTTGGGTGAAGTTTTGGTTTTCGCCAAGATTTTCTGGTAGCTAGCATGGCCTTGACCAGAGATCTTTGTTGGTGAAACCGTGGTGTGTTTTAGTCGCTCGGAAGAGGCGTTTCGGAGGATTTGCTTGGTTACCAGGTGGGCGGTCTAACTGCTATACCAGTCTAACCGCCCCTCTGGTTAGCCGGCTTTCGAGTTGTTTCCGCTGTCGTTGCTGCGTGTGTGTTGTGGTTGCTGGTAGAGTTTGTTCCTAGGACCAGTAGCACTCCAGTGGCTACGTGGTTTTGGCAAACGGAAGGTAGAAGTGTGGAGCGTGTGATTTCGGGGGGTTCGGCAAGGCTAGACCGTCTTGTCGGAGTTTCAATCTCCCTCGAGAAGAATTTTTATGGCGGCTCCCATTCACTCCCCCTCTGCGAGGTCGCGCTATCGGTCGCGAGTGAGTATCGAGCCGGTTCGGGTCTTTATTGACTCTAACCAGTCTAAGATCCAAGGATGGCGTACCGGGAACGGGGTTCGGGTCCTCCACGCCGATGGCAGAACTACCGGATGTGGAGCAAGCGGATGGGTGCGTTCCTCCGCGGAAAGGGGTCCGCTGCTTTGGATGTCACGGTGGACACAGAGGCTATGTCCCGGCGATGGATTTCCTTGCTCCGGGGGTCGAGGGACGGCGTTCGCGCCGAGCAATAAGGCGGTCGACTACTTGTTTCGTGCTTTGTGTCAGCCAGAGTTCGATCGGGTGCACACCGAGCACTTGGCTTGTAGGATTTGGGCGGTGTTGAAGAGGCTCATGTTGGGAACGCCCGAGGGTTCGAGCACGGTTGTATGCGACCTACGGAGAGAGTACGAGAACTTCACTCATCTCCCCGGTGAGTCCATGATGCCTTGTTTCGGAGGTTCACGGTGGTGGTGAACAACATGAGGGCCAATGTGGACGTGCTCGTACGATGATCATGATAGAGCGGTCAGCTCTTCCTCTTTGGATCGTACGATATGGGGCGAGAAGTTCGAGGCCATAGTCGAGTCGGAGAGGTACGATACTGCGACGGTGAACGAGGCTGTTCTCGAAGCTCAAGTCGAGCCGAGGTGGATAGGGGCATGACCCCCTTATGACTCGAGGGACCGGCCCGACTCCCATAGTCTTGCCCTCGTTGGTGGTTCCAAAGGAAAGACTAACTCTAACCCATCCACCGGGGATGTTCTCGTTTTCCTCTTTGATGTCTATGCCGGATGAGGAGTTTGATGACCTTGGAGAGGACGAGAAGTGGCGGTGACGAGGCGGTTCGAGAGGTACCGCACCGAGAACCGCGTAAGCACATGAGGAGGAACACGAGGACACAGCTCGGTGCGGCAGCGGGGACACTTCGTCGCCGACTGCCGGAGAAGGCCGAGAGCAAGGACGGCCTGAAAGCACAAGCAGAACGACGACAAGTACCGTTCGAGGCGCGACCACAAGAGCAAGCACAAGAACAAGTACGAGGACGACGATCGAGGAAGAAGGAGGGCCGGGCGAGGCCCGAGCGATGGTTGGAGCGAGCGACGTCGACTCCGAGTTCCGCGTACTCCACCTCGGCTCGAGCGACGCCGAGCGACGACGAGAGATCGCCGCAAGAACAAGAGGTCATCCAAGAACTGGCGAGGTGGCGCTTCGCGAGAGACGGCTTGCACCATGGCGTTGAGCTCGCGGCGGCAAGAAGAGCACACGGAGCGACTCGGACTGCGAGTCGCCCAGAGCGAGGTGCGTGATGAGCTTCCCTTCTTGCGCCGGGGAGAATGAGAGGCTTGGCTCTTTTGACGTGTCGTGATGATATGCTTGAGAGACGAAAATGAGGAAAGAGCTTAGGGCTTCACTCGAGGATGCTAGGACTAGAGTCGTGGAGCTAGAGACACGGTGCTTGATAGCAAGCTTGAGATTGATTAGCTTAAGGCTAGCCTTTGTTGTTCTTGATGAAAATGGTGTCTTTGATTGCTCCATATTCATGCTGATCTTGCTTTGTTTAAGGAGAAGCATGCCTCCAAGTGTGAGGAACTAGATGTGCTTAGGGTTGAAGTGAGTGAGCTTAAGTCTAGACTGCTTTGCTAGAGTGCTTGCACTTCTTGCCTGTTTTGCATGCTAAGATTGATGAGTTGCATGCTTACACTAGTTAGCTCGAGGCTAAATTGAAGGAACCCATGCCTACATCTTTTGCTCTACTTGTGAAATGCATGCATTGAAAAATTTGGAGCTTGCACATTATGTTGATCGCTTGCGGGATGAGAATGATGACACGAGGAAGTTGATGGGTTGGTTGTCGGTCATGAGCCTCGGTTGAGGATGATGATCGAGGCCTTTAAGAGGCAAGATGGTGAGGCATGCCCCAGGGCAAACAAGGTTGGTGAAGGAAGTGGAGAGAATATCCGGAGCCACCAAAAACCCACCACAAAAATGATTTCCCCTCAAAAAACCCAACCATCTTAGGAGCAGAAACTAGACACAACCTAGCTCCACCTATATTTCCTACACCCACAAAATGATCTCCAAAAGCCCATCAAGTTTGTGAGCACTTCGGGGAAAGTGTTCTTTGGGAAAGTGAGAGAAGGCAAGTGAGGAGAAATCGGTGGAGGAGTTGGTGGAGAGAAACCAAGCGAGCAGCCCCAATCAAGCCAAAACCTAAGCTTGTGAGGTTCCGTTGTGGCCATTGTGGGAAGGAGGGTCACAAGGATGAGTTTTGCTTCAAGACGGAAGAGAGGATGGCAAAGGAGTGGGCGAACAAGGATAGGTACAACCCCTCCCATGGTGTACCTAAGCCTCGTATGCCCGCGCCGAGGGTAAGGCTGTGGTGAGAAGTGTTCGGCATGGGGAGACGCGAGTTCCGCAGCGGGGAGAACGTGCAGAGGCGGTCGGGCAGAAGCCTGGCTAGGCGGTCGGACGGGCGGCCCGAAGGGGGCGGTTAGACCGGCACGGCTAGGCGACAACCGGCCCCCCTAGCGCCACGGGCGGAGTGGTTTCGAGGTGGTGGTCGAGAGGTTTCGGGTGCGGGAGGTGGAGTTCTTTGGTGGTTGGTACGGAAAAGACGACGGTGGTGAAGTTGCTAGGCATTCTCCTCCTCGAGGTCACTACGGGGATAGGAGGAGTCGTAGCTTTCGAGAAGGGGAGAGGAGGGACGCTCCACGGGTTGTCTTCGGTGGTTTTGGTCCTCCTCCGAACGGTGAGGGGGTGGTTCCCTCGGAGTGGTTACCAGGTGGTGTTCGTGGAGATAGTTTTGGTAGGAGAGATGCTTTGGTTGGTGCTAACCCCACTTTCGAGCAAATGGCTCGACGCGGTTTCCTCTTTTGGTACTAACCCCCGGTCTTTAGCGAGTCGTTTGTTCGCTCACGTGCTTGTTTTTGAATTTCGGTGGGAGACTTGAAGAACATTTGGTTGATTGACTCGGTTGTTCGAGGCATATGACGAAGACGAGGGGGTGGTTCTCAAGTCTCGTCCGTGGTGACGAAGAGGAGTACATCACCTTTGGGGACAATGGGCGTGGGCGTGTGCTTTTGAAGGTGAGATAAAAGTGGTGACAAGATCACTCTGAGGCGTGTTGCTCTTGTTCAATCGTGCGGGGTACAATTTAGCACCTGTGTCTCGGTTGTTGGATGAGGGCTTTGAGGTGTTGTTTCGGCCAATTGGTTCTCGGATTGTGGACTCTTGAGGGGACCTTGTTTGTATGGTCGTTCTAGAGGTCGGTGTTCGTCTTGATTTTCTCGGTCTTCGGGTGTTGAGCGTTGTTTCTTGGGTTGGTTCTTCGAGTGAGTTGTGGAGGTGGCATAGGAAGTTGGGTCACTTGAGCTTTGACCTTTTGTCTCGCTTGAGTAAACTCAATTTGAGTCAGGGATTGCCACGTTTGAAGCTTGAGAAAGAGTTGGTTTGTGCTCCGTGTAGGCATGCCAAGATGGTGGCCTCTTCTCACCACCGCCTCTCACGCGATGTGATGAGCGGCGTCCATGCGAGCTGCTCCATATGGACCTTGTTGGCCCGGCTCGTGTGCGATGCGGGTGGGAAGTGGTATGTCCTTGTTGTGGTGGATGACTATTCTCGGTATGCGTGGGTGTTCTTTACGGGATAAGGGGGAGACGTTTGGTTTTGTTCGAGATCTAGTCTTAAGGTTGAGGAACGAGAGGCACGGAGATGCCATACGAGCTATCCACGGTGATAATGGCTCGGAATTCGGGAACTCTCGTTTTGAAACTTTAGCTCATGACTTGGGTCTTGGCTTTGATTTTCGAGTCCGTATACGCCTCCCCGAATGGTGTTGTGGAAAGGAAGAACGGGACCTTGTGCGAGATGGCTCGGACGTGCTTGATGAACGCAGGACTCAGGAGGTATTGGGGTGAGGCGGTGAATACCGCATGCTATGTGTCGAACGAGAATATACCTCGAGTGCAAGAAAAAGACATGCTATGAGAGTTGATGCATGGTCGCACACCCAAGGTGAGTCACTTCCATGTCTTTGGTTGCAAGTGTTTCATTCGAAGAAAGGCGGGGAAGTTGGATAAGTTTGAGGCTAGGTCTGTCGATGGCATTTCTTTGGTTATGCATCTCATTCTAGAGCATATCGTGTGCTCAATCTTGAAACTAATCAAATACGTGGAGACTTGCGAGGTAACCTTCGACGAGACGGAAGGCACGTAGTCGGCTCTTGTCTTTGAGTGTGCGGGTGATGATGAGCTTGGCGAGGAGATCTTTCACGAGGAGGAGCATGAACATGGTGATGATGAGGATGGTGGTGCGGTGCCCCCGGCTGAACATGTACCCACTACTTCGACTACGATGATGGATGGACCCTCTTGCTACACCTACGACGACAAATCAGAACGAGGAGAAGCTGATGTTGAGAGGTAGCTTCGAGGCGAGAACCTCCCCGGCGAGTTCAAGTGGATCACCCAGCTTCGAGGATCATCGGCGACATGGATGAACGCACTACACGGTCGAGGGTTCGAAACAATTCCCATTTTGCTCATGCTGCATTTGTTGCTTCTTTCGAGCCCAAAGACATTGGACACGCACTATGCGATCACAATTGGGTTAACTACGTGCATGAGGAGTTGGAGAACTTTGAGAGGAATCAGGTGTGGGAGTTGGTTGACCACCCCCGGGGTGTGGCGATTGGTACAAAGTGGGTGTGGAAAAACAAAGTAATACAATCTAATCAAAGAGCACATTTCAACACGGAGGCGGGGATGAGTGAGTTCGGCAATGGCGTCGTCGTGGTCATCGAGGCGCTCCAAGATGATCTCGATCTCCTCGATGTCTTCTGGCGCGCCGCCCCGGAAGCCGCGCGGCCTGATGGAGTAGTCGACATCAGTGTGTGTCGCCATGGCGGCCAGGCCCAAAGTGGTACCCAAGCGGATGCCATGGGTGGCCACTTCGTCCACGCGGTGCTCCACAGCGGCCCGAGCGCTTTCCGCCGGCGGCCAACCTCCGCCCGGGCGTTCACCTTGTCGGCCAATTGGTCCACCGGCATCTTTCGGTGGTTGAGCTTGGCGTCACGGGCTACAAGGGTGCAAAGAAAAAGGTGATTAGCATCAAAACCCGGATTGGATCAAAGAGTGGTTTCGAAGCCATACAGTCGATGGTCTCCGGCGGTAACATGTGCCGGTCTTCCCTCTCCCAGGTCGGCTATGCCCGACCTTTTTGGAGACATCTTCCGGCTCGGCCCGGGCCACCTCCAGCTCCGCCTTGGAGAGCGGCGAGCGTCGAGTTCCCCGTAGGGTACGGGGGAGTAATGGTTGGACTCAGGGAGTCGTCCATTAGGGGCTGACCCGCCGGCGCGAGAGGATGGATTCTATTGAATCAACTTTTGAAACAAGGATGATCGTCAAAAATAAAAGGGGATCAAAGATGAATCGTAAAGAAGAATTGACGATCATTGCCTCCGTGACGCCTTTGGCGCGGCTCCCGCCTCATCGGCGGCGCGGCGCCGGTTGTTGTTGCTCGCCATACTTACGGGATTTGCGCTGGTTGGAAAAAGAAGACTTGAGATTGGCGAAGATATGAGAGCTAAAGGCTTGGTGGAAGGCAGGGGCACCTACGGTTTTCATTTATAGGCTTTGGCAAGACGGATAGTGGCCTCGGACGTGGCTGCGAGATTATTGGCGCATATCCCAAGAAAATTGGAAGGTGGAGAGGTTTCCTTGACCAATCCGCCGTCGGGTCGTTTGGAGTTCAAGGCTGAGTCGTCGTCGGTTGAGGCGCTTTCTCGGCCAAGAAGGAGTCAAAGTGCCGTTCGGGTGCGGCATTTCTTTCTGCGAATGGGTCGTTCGAGCGTTGCGATTAGAGGACGTGCGAGAGGAAAAGAAAGTAAAATTGCAAGAGCAAATGTTACAAGAGCGACCGGTTCGGTTACACATCGATCGAAACATCTAGATGTTCAAATACTTTCGCAATTACATTGGAGGCACTCGATGTTGCACAGCGAAAGTTCTCCATCCGTTCTTGATAATCTTTACGGGGGCGTCGGACGGGATGGTGAGTTCGATCACATTGATTCACCCCTCCCAACTATGGCCGATGTTGCTCCCTCTTGGGATCTTCTCCCCTATCAGAGTCCGGGGAGTTCGGCTATTTTCTTGTCATCGGCTTCTATTTGGTCGACGGACTTCTCGGTTCCGCCTCCAATGTGGCTTTTACGGCGATCTTCAATTCACGAGCGGCTTGCGAATTGGCCAATGTCTCTTTCGCACTCTCGGTATGAGATTGTGCTCCCTTCACGACTTGTTCGAGTTTGGCCCTCTTAAATTTCAATATGTGGGCGAGGAAGACACCTTTTTCAGAGCTCGTCTTATGGGCACGTAGTGAATATCCAGACCGGAGATGGATTCAAGTGAGGCATTGATGTCCTCAGGGAGTTCTCAGCTGATGGGTCCAAGCATTTCTTCAAAGTGATCAAGCTCTTTGAACTGATCTCGTGCATCTCTTTGCAGCCAGGCAAAAATCTCCTTGAGCTTTTCTTGCACTTCCTCTGACAAGGTTTGAGGTACCCTTTCCCTCGTCTCGGCAATTGGATTGTTCCCCATTGATGGGTTTGATGATGATGGAGCTTGATCCTGAGAGAGTAATATTGCCGAAGTCAAGAGTATTGGAAGTAAAGGATAATAGGATTAGGTGCAAATGTTTACCTCATGCATGACTTCCTGAACCAGAGCAGGATTTTGTTCAGGGGCGACCCCTGGAATCACTGGTGAAGGGGATGTTCCAGGCAAAGCCGAAGCTTCTGTGTGAGGGGATGCTGGTGCAGTTTTTGGCAACTCGGGAGCTTCTGGCTGGAAAGGAAATGGGTTCGCCTCTGCTATGGTTGATGTCTCTGCCTGACCAATGGGTGATTGAGCCCTTGGAGGACTTGGTGGCTCCGGTTGGATGGGGAAATTTACCTCTGGAGAGGTTGGTGCTTCTGTCTCAGCAGGGGGTGATTGAGTCCCTGATGAAGATGAGATCTCTACGTGGACAGATGGTTCAGCCATAGGTGGACTTGCTTGTTGAGATACTGGGACATCCACAAGATTGTCTACCATTGTTTCCTCTGAAAATACCGGATCAAGAATGAGTGCCAGTGTTGATCTTTAAAGGAAAGAGTGGTAAAGGTCAGACATGGAGCATTGGCGGGTTCGGAAAGGCGGGGATTGCTGAGTTCTAGTACGAAATTGCATGAGATGTAATTTATCGAAAAGAGTAATCCTGTGATCGAGGGAAAAAGAAATTTTACCTCAATAAGAACTTTCTTGATGGTTCTTCTCCTCTTAGCATTTGAAGGTGCAATCGAGAGACAAGCCTTGTCTCTGTCGGCCGGATAATGCTAGACGAGTTGGATCTGTTGTGGCATACCTAGCCATTAATTGAGCCAGGGTTGGTGATCTGAATCCCAATGCTGAGATTGGGCCCTCTTGCATTGTAAGCAATCTCCCTGGCCAGAGGGGCAGGCATTGTGTTCTGTGGGCAAAAGAAATAAAATCAGGATCATGGTTAGAGGAGGAAATGTCTGATTTAAGGATTAATCATATTACCTCTGAGGTTGGTTGAAAATCAGGCATGAGTTCTATACAGAACAAATGCACAGGCTCACTAAAGATATGGTCATGGAATTCTTGCCACCGGGGAGTTGAAGGTGGGGTGAGCTCTTGCTGTAGGTGTGAAAGGCCAGGTGTAAACGGAGGGATTTGCACACATGCGAAAAACTCTGCTAGTTTGAGTAAGTTCTTTGATTTCCTCTCCGGGCTTGAGGAATTCATGCGAGAAACGATCTCGAGGGCATCCGGCCACATCCAAGTTGCCGAGCCATCATGTTGGGGTGATAGTATTCATAAGTGCGTAGTTCGGCCTCCCTCCCTCTGAATTCGGTCGGCGGAGAATGCATGGGTGGATGATGATATTGAGGATCTCAGAGAAATCTTCCATCTTGGCGTTCGGTTTCAAAGGAGAACTCGCAAGGGAGAGTGAAATTGTCATTATCCAAATAGGGAAGCCGGGGAGGGATTTGGGAAACCTTTGAAGAATAGCTCGAAGAGGCAGGTGACGATACCCGATGAGAACGGTTGAAGCGGCTTCTCCATAGGTGTGGCATCCTCTGGTGACTTGGGGTTCCCCTTCATGATGATTGGATGTGGTACACACTGCCTAGGAGGTATTTCCCAAGGGGAAGGCGATTACCATTGGCTAAGTGTGAAGCCATTGCAATGTGATTCAGAGTAGGCTCATTGGCTTTACCACAGAAGATGAACCTGCACAACCACATGTTCAGGAATGCCCTGTATTTGACCTCACCAAGGGGGGCCGTCCTTCATATGGTTCAGGATATAATTTTTGTATCCGCTCCCTGGTTTCACCCCTGTTTGTCTTGTGGAACCTTTGAAATCCCAGGGACGAACGGATCACGCAATGTCAAGGCCGGTAATCATGTACACATCGGCCGAGTTGGGGACATTGGGCCGTGACCAAAAAGGAAGGCGTTAACGCCATTTGACCGAAGCGGCAAGCCGGCGTCAAGAGGTCTTCGTATTTGGGGGTCTCGGCCAAAGACAACTCCAAGCATTGAGCAATGCGGAGGGTATCCCGATTTTGGGTCCGGCACTTTTATGCGAGGATTCTGCGGTACCAATTTTTCCGGCCACAATTGGGGGCAAGGGCCAGTTCTTGAAAGCATCCTGCCACTAAGGAGGCTTAGTTAAAGCCGCTTTGAAGGGGATCCTTTGGGATTCAGCTGCGATAAATTCGCGAGGATCAGAAACTCCCATAGGACCAAGGAACTAGGATCTTGAATTGGCCTCAGTACGGATTAAAAGCTCGGTGGAAAGCTCTTGAGGGAAAGCGGAGAAGAAATTTCAGGTAAAAATTGAAAATCTGAATGCCGAATGAAGCTTATGGTGGAGGAATTTACGAGCGACTTGATATTGAGCCGCCATTGGGGATTTGAGCTCAGAAAGAGGGGATCTAGGGTTTGGATCTAGACGAAGATTCCGGCGGATTGCGAAGAGAAAGAACGGGTGTTGAACAGATTCGATTTGAAGACGTTGGTGGCTGGAGTCAATTCCGGAATAAAATCACTTTTATCCCGTAATTGAAGGGGCATGTGTTAACACCAAAATTTGGTAATGAGTCGACTTGTGGGTCCAACTCGGTGAGAAATCCGTCGGCGGAAGGAAGGTTTCTTCGGATGCATTCGGCGAGAAAAATCCGCGGTCGGCTATACGCTTCCGTTCGGCAAGGAAGCTGTTGAGCCGATTTTGCGGGATTGCGTGGTGACGTGGCCCGAGCGGAAAGGACGAATGGATGGATAAGCGATCAAGCTTAGAGATAAATTAGGTATCAAATCCATTCGAGGTCGTGCTTGGCAGGGTATAAATATGAACCCTGAATGTATGTAACATATACGAAATCATTCTCAATACAAACCGGCTTTACACCAAACCCTAGAGTCCATTTGTCGTGTCGTCGAGTTCTTTGAGATGGTTCATCGATCCGTCGACCTCCGTGAGTACCGGCAACCTTGTATCATATCTAGTATCATGCGGTGGATTTAGATCTGATGCAAGTAGTCTTGTTACCATGCTTAGTGTCATGCGGTAGATTCAAGCTTGGTTCAAGAAGGTTTCTTGTTAGGTCATGAGCCATGCGGTATGCTAAGATCTAGCTTGAAGCTAGTTATCGGCTTTATTGAATTTTGGCAAGATTCGATAGATTCATTAACACCTCTTTGCCCAATCTAGATGGGTTTGGATCGGCTTTATCCTTTTCGATGATCCTTATGCGAATCAAGTTCGTGCTTTTGGCTACATTAACACGTGGATCACATGCTCTTTGATAGCCGAAACCGAATCGATCTAGGTTGTTACGTGTTGCGGGTTCAAGCTTGCCAAAGCTTGTATCAATCTTGAAAGAACTGGGTATCACGTGGTAGATGCATGTTTTTGGGTTGTTTTGGAGCTAATCATCCGGTGGATTAGATTTCAAATCAATCTGATAGATTTATCTTACTTGGTAATGTTCGTTCCTTCTTCATGGACCCCGAATCGGCTGTTTAGCCGTGTCCGGTTACGTTTTTCATGAGTAAAACACGTGCATAATTCATGCTTTAAATATTGTATGCTTTTAGCTTTCCATATTTAGATCGTATCATGCGGTGGATAGATCTGTTTGTGGAAGGTGGCACGATCCCAAGCAAGTTGTATCATGCGGTGGATAGATTCGCTTGGTGTCGTACCCGACGGGTTTTAAAGTACCTAGACATGCGGTAGACTAGTGCTTTGGATCTATGCATGCTTATTTATCACATATTTATGCTCGCGCTTTTACTTCATTTATTATTTAACGTTAATCATCACGGGGATCGGTCACGGTCTTGCGCACGTGCATCGTTGTCCAGATAAAGACCGATTCGTCGTCATGCTTACATCATCTATTCGGCTATGTTACTTTTTCCTCTTTAAAGCTCCCGAATAGTTTCAGTTTGCTGGCAGATAGCTTTCTATAGCTATATGTCACCTTATTTGGCTCTATAGCCGTAAATATGGAACTGTCTGGTACCACCCGGCAAGTTCCAAGCTTTGGAATTTAACTACTTTGTCTTTTGTTAATTTTCGGGGGAAAATTGACTGGCACGTCTTGTGATCTCTTCACATGTGAAGCCAGCTTGTTCGGCTTCCTGTGTGCTTGGCGCTAGGTGCAGATTTTGCGTCAACACACGCGCATCCTCCTAAACAAATGGCAGCGTTAGCAGGAGAAAGAGCGCTACCAGAGGCAAAGACACGAGGAGGAGAGGCGCAGGTTTGAGGAAGAAGCGCGCAGGAAAGAACTGGAGCAGTACACGCGGGAGCAAGAGCGTGCACATTGGGGGTGCGCATTCTTCAGACATTGCTGGAATGAGGGTTTAAAACTCCCCACATTGAGGAACTGCCCTGAGTGCAGTGACAAGTACTTTGAATATAGGTAGGAGACTGTCAATCGCCGACCCGTCCATGAGAGAATTGGAAGGTTGCACCCTAATGACGATCGGCGTCAAAAAATAATTGAGGTCATTGATGACCCCAGGAAAAGGCAAGCTGACCAGAGGTGGGCTGATCAAGAAGAAGAAGAACACGAGTACATCTGGCAAGAAGGACAGTGGTGTCCGCCTGGCTTAAGGAAAAGCCAAAAGAGAAGGGTTCAGTGCTTGAGGAACCGGGAGTTGAAGCAGGCGGAGGTCCAGAGAAAGCAAGTGTGGTGCCCAAAAGACAAGCCTGAGGGATCGGGTCGTTCGGCTCCGGTGTGCTTGGTATACTTTTTGTCGAATGAATTCATGGATCCCGCTAACCAAGTTGTGCAGGAGGAAACGTCCTTGGATATCAATGATGATGAACAGCTTGGGGGATTGATGGCGCAACTGGTATTAGCCAAGCAGGCCACCTTCGACAAACCGGCTAAGAATCGACTATGAGGCCGTTATACTTGAAGGGATACGTCAATGGCAAGCCATTGACCAAGATGTTTGTTGATGGCGGAGCTACGGTCAACGTGATGCCGTACACTACCTTCAGAAAGGTTGGCATGGGCCCCGGGGATTTGACGCCAACGAGCATAATCCTGAATGATTTTGCTGGGAATCCTTCAGATACCAAGGGCTGCGTGCACGTGGACTTGATGATTGGGTCCAAGACATTGCTCACGACCTTCTTTGTCATCGAAGGCAAAGGAGCCTATAGCTTGCTACTTGGGCAGGACTGGATCCATGCCAACTGCTGCATCCCATCTACCATGCATCAACAGCTCGTTCAGTGGGTAGATGACGATATCGAGGTGGTCCAAGCAAATGATTGAGTGAGCGTTGCGAACGTTGAACCAGCTTTCTGGGAATATCAAGGCATCGATTGTTTCTCAGGACCTGTTGAACCTGTTAGCAGTGATCAACAGCCGATTCAAGCAGTTGACTGTTATAGTAATTTTTAATGGACAATACAGTTGATGGCACTGATGGCAAGTTGGGGCGAGGATTCATGTCGGCTGACAAACTGGAGGAAGTTGATATTGGAAACGGTGACAAGCCAAGGCCGACATTTATCAGTGCTAACTTGGAGTCAGGTTTCAGAGAGGAGTTAATCAAGCTGTTAAAAGAGTATAAAGATTGCTTCGCTTGGGATTATTCGGAGATGCCTGGTTTGGATCGTTCCATTGTTGAGCATCGGTTGCCAATCAAGCCTGGTTTTAGACCTTATAAGCAACCTCCCGGGAAAATCTACAAGGACGAAGTATTGGCCGATGTGAAGAAGGAAGTTGAGAGATTACTCGATGCAAACTTCATTCGGCCATGCAGGTATGCGGAGTGGATCTCTAACATCGTCCCTGTCTACAAGAAAAATGGGAAGATGAGGGTTTGTATAGATTTCAGAGATTTAAACAGAGCTACTCCTATGGATGGGTACCCGATGCACATTGCTTTGATTTATTGGTTGATGCTGCTGCTTGGACATAAAGTTATCGGTTTCATGGATGGTAATGCGGTACAACCAAATTTTCATGGCAATAGAAGATATATCGAAAACAGCCTTCAGATGTCCTGGTCACATAGGCCTGTTCGAGTGGATAGTCATGACATTTGGGTTGAAAAATGCCGGTGCAACTTATATGCGAGCCATGAATTATACCTTTCATGAGTTGATCGGCAAAATTGTTGAAATTTACATTGATGATGTCGTGATCAAATCCTTGAATCATGACTCACACTTGGAGGATGTAAAAAGAACCCTGGAATGCACCCGAAAGAATGGGTTGAAGATGAATCCAAACAAGTGTGCTTTTGGAGTATCAGCAGGAGAATTCCTGGGATTTCTGGTACATGAAGGGGGGACCGAGGTTGGCAAGAAAAGCATGAAAGCTATCGATGAAGTTGTCCCTCCAACCAATCTCAAGGAGTTGCAATCACTGCTGGGCAAGATTAATTTTGTGAGAAGGGTCATTTCAAATTTGTCGCAAGAGGTTTTGCCCTTTTCTCCGTTACTGAAGCTCAAGAAGGATCAGAAGTTTATATGGGGTGATGGACAACAAAAGGCTTTTGATGAATCAAGCAACATATGAAGGAACCACCAGTGCTGGTGCCTCCACAGTTGAACAAGCCTTTTAAGTTGTACGTGGCGGCCGATACCCAAACCATTGGATCGGCCCTTATACAAGAATTTGAAGGAAAAGAGCGGGTAGTAGCGTATCTTAGCCGAAAATTACTTGACCCTGAGACCAGGTATTCGGCTGCAGAGAAGCTGTGTTTATGTGTGTACTACTCGTGTACAAAGTTTCGACACTACTTGTTGAATGCCGAATGCGTTGTATACTCCAAGTTTGATGTAATAAAACATATGTTATCTATGCCAATTTTGAATGGAAGGATTGGCAAGTGGATCTTAGCTTTATCTGAGTTTGAGTTGAAGTTCGAATCGGCAAAAGCTATAAAAGGTCAGATTATTGCCGATTTTATAACTGAGCATCGTGATCCATCAATTGATTTGCTTGAAATTACTCCTTGGGCTTTGTTCTTTGATGGATCATCATGTGGTAAAGGTGGGGGAGTAGGGATTCTATTAATTTCACCCAGGGGCGAGATGTTTGAATTTGCTATCCCTATTCGACCTTTGTTACAAACAATCAAGCCGAGTACGAGGCATTGCTTAGAGGGCTTCAATATCCGAAAGAGGTCGGGGCCATTTCGGTTGAGATCTATGGAGATTCGAGCTGGTTATAAAACAATTGAACGCCCAATACGAATGCAAGAGTGATGCCCGAGGAACTACTACGAGGAATGCGAGAGAAATTTTAAAGAGTTTTCGGTTGGTAATTCTACGACGATATTCCTAGAGAGCACAATGAAGAGGCAAACAGGTTGGCTCAAAGTGCTTCAGGCTATAGAGAAAATCAAGAAGCGTTTGCCATGGAAGTGTGTGCTTTGGGAGGGGATCTCGTAGAGGATGATTGGAGAAAAGAAATCGTTGATTATTTGGAAGATCCATCCCGAAAAGTTTCTAGGAAGCTCAGGTACAAAGCCATAAAATTTGTTCTTCTGGATGGAAGTCTATTCTACAGATCATTGGATGGGGTATTGCTACGATGCCTGGGTCCAGAAGAAGCAAAGAAGATGATGAGTGAAGTGCATGATGGGATATATGGAGCACATCATTCAGCCTATCGTATGAAGTGGGTTATTAGGAAAGCTGGATGTTTTTGGCTGACGATGTTGGAGGATTGCTTTAAGTATTACAAGGGATGTCAAGACTGTCAGAAGTTTGGAAATATTCAAAGGGTCCCGGCGTCAGCACTGAATCCCATTATCAAGCCATGGCCATTCAGAGGCTGGGGTATAGACTTGAATGGCCAGATTAACCTAGCATCTAGCAAGGGGCATAAGTTTGTGCTTTTAGCAACGGATTATTTTACCAAATGGGTTGAGGCAATTCCATTGAAAAAAGTAACATCAAAGAACATGGTTGAGTTTGTCAAGGAACACATCATCTATAGGTTTGGAATTCCTCAAACAATCACAACTGGTCAAGGAGCCCAGTTTGTGTCCTTGGAGTTCAGGGAGTTTGCCGAAAGCATGGGGATCAAATTGTTTAATTCTTCTCCCTATTTCACCCAAGCTAATGGTCAGGCGGAGGCTTCTAACAAGATCATGATCAAACTCATACAAAAGAAGATCGACCAGAAGCCAAAGAGGTGGCATTCGGTACTCAATGAAGCGTTATGGGCTTACCGAATGGCTCCTCATGGAGCTACGAAGACTTCTCCTTATGAATTGGTTTACGGGCACCATGCTGTTTTGCCTTGGGAGATGCAATCAGATTCTAGGAGAGTAGTTTTACAAAAAGATTTGAGCTCCAAAGATTACAGTGGCTTAATGATGGATGAGTTGGAAGATTTACGCATGATTCGTCTTAGAGCCCTGGAAAACATTGAAAAGAACAAGCTGCGAGTTGCTAAATATTACAACAAGAAAGTGAAAGTCAGGCAATTTGCAGAAGGAGATTTGGTTTGGAAAGCATTATTGCTGATTGGAACCAAATACAGTGCATTCGGCAAATGGTCCCCGAACTGGAAAGGCCCTTTTCGGGTAGTCAGGTGTGTGCCTGGTAATGCTTACATGCTAAAGACTTTACTAGGAGAGGAATTTTCTGCTGCAATAAATGGAAGATATCTGAAGAAATATTATCCTAGTATTGAAATTGATCGTTGATCACAAGTACCAGGATCACAAGCATTTGATACAGAGACAGTCGGCGTTCAAGAAAGAAGCCACCTTTAGAACAAAAAATCCTAAACAGGGAAAATGGCCAATACTCAGATGTATTGCCCTTAGCACAAAACTACATTACAGATGCTTCTTGCAGGTTTTTATTTAACAACCCAGTTGCTCAGAATTACAAAGGGGTGGGAAGCAGAAGGCATGGCGTAAGAAGCGAAAGTATGCTTCAACTCTTTTTGCTTTGCTTCTTCAGCTCCTCCCTCTTCAATTGTTCCAGGACCACCGTGACGGCAACTTGGAAGCTTTGGGGATGACCATGGCTCGCAGCCTCCATCAAGCTGTCCCAAGCAGCTTTCAGGTTACTGTACCTGTCGGAAACATCTGAGGCAAAGGAACAGTTGTTAGAGACAGAGATCTGAGCATGGAGTCAAAGTAAAGATGGAAATTTTTACCTCCTACCAACGCCTCCAGGGCCATGCGACGTTCGCGTTCGGCACGCGGGGCGAGCGGTGATGTCTCGAAGATCATGCTCCGGATGCGAACGCGGCGGCGTAGCGGTGGTTGATCCTTTGTTCGGCGTGGCGTCCTGCGCCTCGAGGGAGGAGTCGGAGGAGATGTACTCGGGCATTTCTTCGGTCCCAAAGATTTCTTCGGGAAGCGAGATCAAGGTGCGGGAAAAACAAAGAGGGGGTAAAGCACGAGATCACACACGAAAGCAATAAGCAGGTTAAAGGAAAACTCACTCTCGAATGGTGCGCTTCCTTGGGGTGCTGTCCTCCTTGATGGGTTGCTTGCCTTTGTCCATGGCCTTGGGGTTTTCTCATCTGGAGCAGGAGAGAAGATGTGAAGTGATGGATGAGTGTGTGAGTGGATTTGCAGGGCATCCCAGGGGGCTATTTTATTGGCTGAGAGAGTGCATTGGGAGTGATGATTGGTTGGCGTGCGTTATTGGAATACCAAGCGGCAGGGTTTTTTCTCCCGAATGTGAGGGGTTTTTATTGAACAGTGCTATTCCCGAATTGAGGATTTTCTGCGGGTTTTGTGCCAAGGGGCATTTATTTTCACGTGTTCGGCTCAAGCAAAGTTCCCGAATGCGTTTAAGAAGAATAAGGCTCGCAGTTACAGACACGAAGGA
This sequence comes from Cenchrus americanus, assembly GCA_947561735.1. Taxonomy (NCBI): domain Eukaryota; kingdom Viridiplantae; phylum Streptophyta; class Magnoliopsida; order Poales; family Poaceae; genus Cenchrus; species Cenchrus americanus. Next base: position 51,547,062 of record OX387244.1, on the reverse strand, counting down.
ATCATCACAATACAAGCATGGAAATTGAAATTCTTTATTTATTGCCGAAGATCAGACATCCCTAGTACAATCTAATCGAAAAGCCTGTTTAGCACAGACTGGGGATGAGTGAGTTTGGCAATGGCATCGCCGTGGCCATCGAGCCGCTCCAGTATGACCTCAATCTCGTCGATGTCTTCTGGTGCGCCGCCCTGGAAGCCGCGCGGCCGGATGGAGTAGTCGACGCCGGTGTGCGTCGCCATGGCGGCCAAGCCCAAAGTAGTGACCATGCGGATGCCGTGGGTAGCCACCTCGTCCACGCGGTTTTCCACCGCGGCAAGGCGCTCCGCCGGCGTGTCTCCACGGGCGTTCACCTTGTCAGCCAATTGCTCCACCAGCATTTTCAGCTGGTCAAGTTCGACGTCGTGGGCTGCAAAATGCAAGGCGATGATGATTAGTAACAAAAGTCGGATTGGATTGAGAAGCAATCTAAGGAGTGTACCGTCGATGGTTGCCAGCAACTGTTTGCGCTGGTCCTCCCACTCAAGTTCGGCGATGCCGGCCTTCTTGGAGACGTCTTCCAGCTCGCGCTGGGCCACCTCAAGCTCCGCCTTGAAGCGGAAGGCGTCAAGTTCACCGTAAGGCACGGGGGAGTAGTGGTCCGACTCCGAGGAGTCGTCCGGCAGGGGTTGATTCATGGCCGGCGCAGGGGATGGGTTCCATTGAATGAGCCTGAAACAGAGAGGATCGTCAGAAACAGAGGCTAATCTAAGACAAATCATGAAGAGAGTTGGCGATCACTGCCTCCAACGCGTGCCGGCGCGACTTCCTTCTGCCTCGTCGGCGGCGCGGCGCCTATTGTTGCTACCCGCCATGGTTCTTGGGGCTGCGCTGGTGATTGGAAAAGAAAGCTTGAGTTGGGAAAGATTTGAAGGCTAAAGGCTTGGTAAAGAGCTGGGGGCACTTACGGTTTTATTTATAGGGCTGGTGAAAAGGATCGTGGCCTTAGATCGTGGTGCATATCCCGAGAAACTTGGAAGGTGGAGAGGTTTCCTTAACCGATTCGTCGTCGGGTCGTTTGGAATTCAAAGCTGAGTCATATTCGGTTGACTGGCTCGGCTGAATTGCGGTCGGAGTGCCGTTCGGGTGTGGCGCTGTTTGACCACTAGTTACCGAATGGATCGTTCAGAGTTGCAATCGAAGTCATGAAGAGAAAAGGAAAACAAATTTATAGAAGGCAAATATTACAAGGACGGTTAATTCGTTTACACATTGCTCAGTACAGCTAAATGTTCAAATATTTTGCAATTACATTGGAGGCATTTGATATTGTCTGACTAATGTTCCTCATCCATTCCTGATAATCTTTTTGAGTGTTGGACAGGACGGTGAGCTCTGCCTCGCACTGATTTGCTTCAGTTATGGTCGATGATGCTTCCTCTTGGGTTTTCTCTATCAGTCCAGGAAGTTCGGCTATTTTCTTGTCGTCAGCTTCTATTTCGGTCGACAAATTCTTCGGCTACGGTTTCCGGTGCGGTCTTTATGGCAATTTTCGATGCGTGAGCAGATTGCAGATTGGTCAACATTTCCTTGTGGCTCTCGGTTTGGGTTTGTGCTCCCTTCGCAGCTTGTTCAGCCTTGGCTTTCTTTTGCTCAACAGCTGGTCGGGTAGATTGACTCTTCAAAGCTCGCCTTATTGCCACATAATGAATGTCCAAACCAGAGATGGGCTCCAGTGAAGCCTTGACGTCTTCAGGGAGCTTTTGACTGATGGGTTCAAGCATTTCCTCGAAATGATCAACATCTCTAATTTGATCTCGAGCATCCTTTTGCAGCCAGGCAAAGATTTCTTTGAGCCTTGCCTGAATTTCCTCTGGTAGAGCCTGATTTTGGGTTCCTCCATCTCCTGTTTCGGCAACTGGATCATTCACCACAAATGAATTCGATGATGATGCAGTTTGATCCTGAAAAGGGAAAGATTGCCGGGTTAGGAATGGTTTGTTAAAAGGAGGTAACAGAGTAGAGTGCATGTGCTTGCCTCATGCCTGATTCGCTGAACTGGGGTAGGGACTTGTTCAGGTTCAGGGGGGATCTCTTGGGTTACTAGTGGAAGAGGAGTTTGAGGAGCTCTTGGCAAAGATGAAGCTTCTGCTTGAAGAAAGGTTGGTGCTGTCTCTGGCAAACTTGGAGCTTTTGGCTGAGGTGAAGGTGGATTTACCTCTGTTAAGGCGGGATTTACGCTTGGCCAAGGGGAGATTGAACCCTCAAAGGGCTTGAAGCTTCGGTTGAATTAATGGGTTCATCTCGGTGAAGCCGGCACTTCGTTTGAGAAGGGGGTGACTGGGTCCCTGATGAAGATAAAATCTCCACTTGAGCAGAAGATGGTTCAGCCCTTGGTGAACTTGCATGCTGAGGGGGAGAGTTTTCCATGGGGTGATTCACCAATATTTCTTCTGCAAATACCAGATGACTGCTGGGTTCTTGTCTGAAATTGCACAAGATGAAATTTGTCAGAATAAGAGTGATCTTGTGTTCAAGAAAGAGGGAATCTTACCTCAACAGGAACCTTTTTGGTAGTTCTTTTCCTCTTGGCAGCTGGGGGTGCAATCAGTGATAGGCCTTTTCTCTTATCAGCAGTAGAGCTAAAGAGAATTGGATCCATTGTAGCGTATCTGGCCATCAGCTGGGCTAAGGTTGGGGATTTAAATCCCAGAGCTGAAATTGGATATACCGCATTGTAAACAATTGTCCTGGTTCGAGGAGCAGGCACTGTATTCTGCAGGGGATGGTCAAAATTATGGTTAGTGGTAGAAGGTATGTCTGATCAACAGGAAAAAAGGCAAGTGGGTTACCTCTGAGGTTGGCTGAAAATCAGGCATCAACTCCAAGCAGAATGAGTGCACTGGCTCACTGAAGATATGGTCGTGAAATTCTTGCCACCAGGAGATGAAGGTGGGATGAGCTACTATTGTGGGTGTGAAAGGCCAGGTATAAAGAGTTGGGCTGCATTCATACTCGAAGACCCTTCTGGCTTGTATGCTATCCTTGATTTCCTCCCTGGGCTTGAGGAACTCATGAAGGAATAATCTTGGGGGCATCTGGCCACATCCAAGCTGTCGGGCCATCATATTTGGCTGATAATATTCATAAGTGCTGTGATTTAACCTCCCTCCACAAAATTCAGCCGGCAAAGGACATGGATGGATGAAGACATTAAAGATTTCTATAGACCTTGCATCATAGCGTCCAGTTTCAAAAGAGAATTCACAGGGGAGAGTTAAATTGTCATTGTCCAGATAAGGCAGCCAAAGAGGATCAGGGAAGCCTCTGAAGAAGAGCTCGAAAAGCTGACTGACATTTTGATCAATGGAAACAGTTGAAGCAGCTTCCCCATGGGTTTGGCATCCTCTGGTGATTTGAGCTTCCCCTTCTTCATAGTTGGATGAAGGGAAAAGCCGGTTGTTGAGGTCAATGTTGACGATCTGATGCATGTACAGTTGCAGCCACATCTGCACAAACCACCAAGGGCCGTTGACACATAGTATCTTCTGGCCGGTGTGCATTTGGGAGATAGTATGATGAAGCATATGATACACACTCCCCAGGAGGTATTTTCCAAGAGGAACGCGATTACCAGCAGCCAAGCGTGTAGTCATTGCAATATGATTCAAAGTTGGCTCATTGGCTTTACCACAGAAAATGAACCTGCACAGCCACATGTTCAGGAATGCCCTGTATTCGACTTCACTCAGAGGGCCATCTTTCATGTGATTCTGGATATATGATTTGTATCCACTTCCTGATTTCACTCCTGTCTATCTTGTGGAGCCTTTGAATTCCCAAGGATACACAGATCCTGAAATGTCGAGGCCGGTGATCATGTACAAATCGGCCAGAGTTGGGGACATTGGGCCATGACCAAAGAGAAAGGCATTGACGCCGTTTGACCAAAAATGGCAAGCCGCTATCAAAAGATTTTCATTCTTTGGGGTCTTGGCCAAGGATAACTCCATGCATTGAGCAATGCGGAGGCTGTCCCAGTTGCTGGTCTTGGCGTTGTTATCTGCAAGTATCCTTTTATACCAATTTCTCCAGCCGGCAATTGGGGGCAAAGGCCAGTTCTTGAAAGCATCTTGCCACAGGGGAGGTCCTGATAAAGCCGCCTTGAAGGGGATTCTTTGGGATTCGGCTGCGATGAACTCGCGGGGATCGGAAGTTCCCACCGGTCCGAGGAAATAAGATGTCGAATTGGTCTCAGTACGAATCAAAAGCTCGGTGGAAAGCTCCTATCAAGAAAAGGCGGAGGGAGAAATCTGAGGTAACAAAAAATCGAAAGGGGTAATGCCGAATAGGACATGATCATTGCTCGAAATTAAAACTCCCAAGAGAGAAGGGTCATAGCCCAACTCATCATGCTAATCACACTTATGGTGGAGCAAAAAAATAAATTTGGCTTTGTATAGGATTTTTTTTCTTACTCTCAACTTGGAAAAAGAGGTTTTGCTAACCTTTATTACAAGGGTTTTTAGATAATTTTCAGAATTGAATTTCTCCAACTTTTAGCATTGAACATAGCACAACCAACATGTGAAGCTCAAGATCGAAGTGAGGTATGGGTACTTTTAGAAGTAGCAATTCCACTAAGCACCACGGTAAACATTCTTCAAACCACACACTTATGTTCATATATCAAAAACTAAAGATGAACAAACAAGTAAATCAAGATAAACATCACACAAGACACAAAATTTAAAGGACTATTTTTATTTGATTTTCTTTGACGCAACACTAAATCAAGACACTTCAAACTTGCAAAAACTTAAAAACACACTCAAAAACTAAAGACGCTTAAACTCTAAAACTCTCTCGAAAACTAAACCAAACCAAACTAAACTTGAAGCTCAAAAACTAAAGGCTAGCTAGCTAGCTCTCCCCCACGCTAAAATCATACGACGTCCTCGTCGTATCTTACAAAAATCCTAAGGGGGAAAACTAAACATAGGGGTACTTCCCGCAACTATTGCACCACTTGCCTCTCATGTTCCCGACCATGCCAAAAAGTTTGCGCACGTTGCGGTTCAGGAACTTGTAGTCGTCTTCGAACACGCGCTCCAAATCCTCCATGTGTTGCTTCATCGCCTCCATGGCCTGGAAACATTCGTCGTCCGATGCGTAGAGCTCCGAGATGGAGTGACGGCAAGCCGCACAACATATCAGATGCATCCCGAAAGGGTCGTCGTCGCCAGGGTCTCCGCCATCGTCTCCACCGCCATCCCCATCATTGTTGTCGCCGCCGTCGTCGTTGGGGCCTTCGGGAGTCTTCTCCTTGGGCACCTCTTCCCAAATGTACAAATCGTCATCATCTCTTCCGGCGTCCGCCCACGAGCTCAGGCTATGATCGTCGGAGTAATCGCAACCCCCATAGTCCTTAGGCTCGGGCGACACCTGTGATGCCCCAGGTTTTTAATTACCGTCATTAACGTTAATGACCGGATCAGCTGAGTCAACCAGTCAAACACCAGTCAAACCTAGGTCAACCTGGGTCATCACCTCGAGAACCTCGCCAATGAACCCCAATGAACCCCTTGACCAAGCCTACACACACCCGTAGTCAACCCTTGGCCAAAGGCACGGTCAAAACCGGCTTAACCGGTGACGTCAGCGAATGTCGTCCGGAACTTTTGCCACGTTCCCCAAATTTCACCTAAACACTTCAAAATCTACCTTTATGAAAGTTGTCCATCTTGTTGAGGGACACAACTTTCATGTAGATTGGCATTTCAAATTTTGGGTGGAAATTGGTGAAAAACTCGATTGACTGACAGCACCTCCTGTTTTCCAAGACAGAGCGACATTCAATGTTGGCACGACGTTCCTCCAAAATCCGTCGAGAAAAATACTAGACGGCCTTTACAAAAGATGTAGAGGGTAGCTAGATCTACAATTTTCGTATTCATCACTTCGTGCACTTGTATTCAAAATTTGAGAGAAAAACGTGCCCGAAGTGGTGCAGTCCGAAACGGGCAGCGCCAGAGCGCGGCCGCGCCGCGACGTCGCCGGCCGCGCGCGCGCGCGCGCGCGCCCGCCGCGGGCCGGTGCCGCCTCGGCGTCCGGGCCCTCCCGGCGCATGTTCCCAAGGTGGCCCGCGTTGTCCCGAGGTCGCGGCTCGCCTCCGACCCCCTCGAACAACGGGAACGCCGCGACAACCGAGCCGCCGTACGAGCACGCCATGGGACCGGCGGTCCCTTCCCTCGTCGTCCGGCGCGCGAGTTCCCGGGGAGCATCCTCGGCCGTCCGCCGGTCCCTAGGGGGGTGCGCGGGACACCTTAAAAAGGGCGCCACGCCACGGCCGCGCGCACGCCCCCCCCCCCCCACCCCGCCCCGCCCGGACCAAGCCGCCGCGGTGCCCGGCCCCGCCGGCGCGGCGGCGCAGCCGCCCGTTCCGGCCGGCCGCAAGCACGAGCGAGCCTTCCTCCACCTCCCTAGCCTCTCCATGAGCTAAGCCTCGCCGCCCCCGAGTCATTTCCCGAGCCGTCCCTCGCCGGAACCGACCGCACTACGGCCGCCCCTCCCTGGCCGCCGGCGAGCTGCTCGCCGGAGCCATCTCCGCCCTGTCCAACGCCTCAAATCGAGCCCCTAGCGTCCCTAGGCCACTCCCCCACCCTCCCCCGGCCGGAATCCGGTGATCCCCGGCCGGAATTGCCGCCGGACCGCCGCTGGCCGCGCCCAGGGGCGACATTGCAATGAAAAATTTCTTTCCGAGGGCCTCCCTGCAAAAGGTCAACTCAAATAGTAAAACCCTTTGGCTGATTCTTGTAAATTGCGTAGAAAATAACAAAAAATCAGAAAAATGCAAGGCCAATTTTGTTGGATTCGTGGTGAATTATTCTACAACTTTTGTTATTCTGGCCTGAGCTAATTCCTGTTAGTTTTTGCATGAAAAATACAAATGTGAAGAACCTAGATCTGCAATATCTCAAAATATATAAATCCTCTGTAGCTAACTTTTGGATATGTTGTGAGTTAGGTCATGACTAGATCCTATGCCAGAAATTGCACAAAGTTATGATGTAAAGCTTTTTATAAAAATGTTTTTCCATTTCTGCAGAATCTGCATAAATGATTTTTCTTGTTAAATATATTTATGTTCTTGAGCTCAACTTGTGCACACTGTCTTGTAATGTCAAAATGCACATCTTGTGAATTAATCATGATTTTTGTCTTACCAGAAATAATTGTTCTCAATTTATGCATGAATTGCTTTGTAAATTAATAAGCTAAGATCAGTAGAGTTTTTATGTGAACATGCTGGTTCTTTAGGCTTTTTTTAGGACCAGAGAGCATGCATGAGAAAGTTTGGGTCATTTTGATGCTTATTTATTTTTGTATGCATTTAAATTGAATCACTAACTAGCCCTTGTTATTTTCAATAATATTTAATTTTCTAGCATCCAACACTTACATGTGGGTCCAATGGACCAGGATAGGTGCTAGTAGGCTTAAGAAACACTCCTTTAATTTTTGGTAATTTAATTGCTTAATAGAAAGCTTAAAAGCCTTTTAATAATAAAGAGAAATTAAATAAAGAAAAGCCCTTATTTAATTATGTTTTTCCTTTTTGAAAGTATTTCCTAATTTAATTAAAAGATAATCAAATATCATCACTGATAAGAAATTAATTCATAAATAAAAATATTATTTATACCTCTGCTTGTGAAGGTAAAAGGAATTAAAGCTTTCACATGAAATGACAAGTATAATAAAAACATTTATCCAAATATTCAATAAAAGAATAACCTATGTACAACCAATAACCTTCCTAAAAGAGAAACACTATCTAAATGCTTGTTAAGGTGAATATGACCAACCCAGAGTTGGATAAGACAACGAACTATCACATCACCTAAACTTGCATTGCATTCCGTGTAGATCTTCCGGACGGAGATTACTCCCTTGTCCCGGAAACCGAGGAAGGAGGAGCGGAAGCGTCGGCTGCAAAGATGCGTGGAAGTACTCGACACTGAGGGTGCCCAAGCTAACCTAGCTGACGAAGGCAAGCTCCGGTGCATCTAACCCAGTTTTAAAATTTCTTTATTCAAATATCTATGGATGATTGTGCATTTACGTTCAAGAGTTGAATGAAACCCTAGATGCATGATCCCTAGGTACCTTTTGTCCGTACTAGTATGATAGGTCGATAGCTGCTAAGCTATAGGACCGTTACAAGTCGGGTGATGACCTCACTTGAGAGAATAGGTTCCTAGATAGGAATCATATTATATCCCAAATGGATATCTCACGTGGTAAGAGCATGGGATCTGGGCTCCGGTCCAGTGGTTATGTGGGTTAAGTTTTTGAACGTACTAAGCACATGTCGGGTATGGGACCGGTAAGCCTAGTACCTTAATGAGGCGGCAAGGGATCCTACCATTACTACTCTTGGGATTCGCTCTCACGGCTAGCTACGGTGGTGTATGGTGACTCGGGTGTCTTTGGGTGGGACATGCCGGATAGCCTTGCACCAAAGACCGTAAGATTCGATCCCGACCCGAGGATTTTTGGGGACGGCCTGGGAAAGTTGTCCTTGCGGGGGCAGCCTACCGTGTGTTTGGGTCTACCTTGCAAGGTTTAAATCAATCGATTGTCGGCCTCTCACCGTTATCCGAGACTACTTACTCCACTAGTCATGAGATCCCTAATGATGGAAGTTGATGAAGATGATGCTTGATTAATTGTATTGTACAACTTTGTTTGTACTAGTTGGCTAATGTAGTAAAGATTAAACCTACTAGAACTTGTGCTAAAATCTTGAAAGTAAGGACCTACTCTTTGTTACTTTTTAGCAAAGGCAACCCAGTAGCCAAAAAGCCTTTCATGGTCTAGATTTGGTGAAGTAGTTATCACCGACGAGTAAGTCTTGCTTGAGTATTAGTATACTCGGCCTTGCTATAATGTGTTGATCCGGGTAATGCCTTCGGTGATGTGTGGCCGGAGAGATCCCGCCGGGGGGAGGCCGGAGTGGGTGGAGGACGACTACTGAAAGCATCATGGATGGCCTCCCGTGGTGACTTCGCTTCCGCTAGTTTATTTCCGCTGCTTTTCGAAAACTCTGAACTATCTCATCATGGCAAAAACTATGGTTTGTAATAATTAAACCCTTCGGGGTACGAATTTGGATATTAATGTTGTTGTATCTCTGGACTCGCCTTCAAGTGAGTTTTAATGCATATATTCGATCCTTGTTGCTTTTCAAGTGATTTACCGGGCGTTAACCCGGCAACTAACGACGGGATGATACTTTATTATTGCTTATTGACCAAAGTGGATCAGTCTTAGGCGATAGTACGGTATTTTCCTGGGCGGGTTGTCACAACACCTCCTTGTAGTCCTTCCGCTTCATGCCACAGATGCGTGCCGACCTTCGAACGGGAGTAGGGACCTTCTCCTCTTTGATGGGTTTGCGAGATGCGATAGCTCCGGTCGGGACACGCCCTCCGCAACGGATGCGGGCGGCCTTCTTGATCTCGACGAGTAGCTTGAGCTCACATCGCTTCGCCTCCTCCATTGATGGCTCCTTGGCGCCTGGCTTCAACTCTAAGCTCCTCGGGGACGCCATGGCTGCTGTGTGGGTGCAAAAGTATGCTTGATGGGATGGATTCCCGAGCTCCCAATTCGGCCAAATAAATAGTCTGAAAAGGAAAACCCTAGGAACCTCATTTTCCTTATTCAAACTTCCCTTAAAATTTTCTGACCGAAGAAGGAAGTCGAAAAGGAGCAAATCGAGGGAAAATTAGGGCAAAATGCCACCGGGCACACACACGGCCCGATCGGGGCCGGGCCGGGCCGGCCCACCCACTGTTCGGGGGCCGGTCCGGTCCGGTTTCCCGTGTACCTCCCTTTTTCGCTTTCTCAGCCCATGGGAAAAAGTTGGCCCAGTAAATATTCGTGAGAAACTCCAGAAAATTAAAAGAAAAACTATTTACAAAAATCCATGCCTTGTTTTTCATCCTAGGCCGGACGTTCGGGCTCTTCTTCCATGGTGAAGACATCAATGTGGTGAAGGGGCACAACGTCGAGTTCATAGTAAACCGTAAGCCATTGACCATTCACCATGAAGTGATCACCTTTCAGATCCATAATTGTTACCGCTCCGTTGGAGAGCACCGAATGCACAACATAAGGTCTGTCCCACTTGCTTTGCAATTTCCCCTTTCTGAAGGTTTTAAACCTCGAATTGTAGAGGACCTTATCTCCTTTAAACTCCTTCTTTAACCTTTTGTCATACCACCTTTTAATTCTCTCTTTGTATATGCTTGTTAACACCAAAATTTGGTACAGGGGGAAGTCTGATTTGTGGGCCCAGCTTGGTGAAAAAATCCGTCCAGAGAAGGAAGGTTTCTCCAAAAGGATTCGGCGGGGGGAGGCTTGCGGTCGGCGGTTGCTTCCGGTTCGGCAAAGAGGCCGGTTTGCGGCGATTTTGTGGGATTGCGTGGTGACGTGGCCCGAGCGGAAGGGACGAATGGATGGATAAGCATTCGCACTTGGAGATAAATTAGGTATCAAATATTGTGCTCGTAGTCCATCAGGAGTCATGCCACGATAGGGTATAAATATAGACCCTGGATGTATGTAATGGTAATCGAATGCATTCTCATAACAAACCAGCTTTACGCCAAACCCTCGAGTCCTCTAGTCGTGTCGTCGAGTTCTTCGAGAGGGTTCATCAATCCGTCGACCTCCGTAAGTACCGGCAACCTTGTATCATGTCTAGTATCATGCGGTGGATTTAGATCGTGATGCAAGTAGTCTTGTTACCATGCTTAGTATCATGTGGTGGATTTAAGCTTGGTTCAAGAGGGTTTCTTGTTAGGTCATGAGCCATGCGGTGGGATAAGATCTAGCTTGAAGCTAGTTATCGGCTCTATTGGATTTTGGCAAGATCCAATAGATTCATTAAGTTACCTCGTGTTGCTTTGAGTTTTACTTTATGTTTAAATTCATGTAACACTCTTTTGCCCAATTTAGATTGATTTGGATCAGCTCTATCTTGTTTGATGGTCTTTACATCGCACGTTCACATCTTGCCTCAAAAGGCACGTGGATCACATGTTTCCCAAATAGCCGAAACCGAACCAATCTAGGTTGTTACATGTTGCGGGTTCAAGCTTGTCAATTTTGCGTAAATCTTGACAGAACCAGGTATCATGCGGTAGATGCAGGTTTTTGGGTTGTCTTAGAGCTAATCATCTAGTAGATTAGATCTTTAATTCAATCTGATAGATTTATCATCTTTGGCAATGTTTGTTCCTTCTCCATGGACCATCCGATTTACATTCGGCCGTCTGTCCGGTTACATGCTTTCACGAGTAAAACGTGTTTATAAGTTATGTTTTAAACAACGTGTGCTTTTAAGCTTTCCATATTTAGATTATATCATGCGGTGGATAGATCTATTTGTAGTTGGTGGTGTGATTTTCAGACAAGTTGTATCATGCGGTGGATAAACTTGTTTGGCCTCATGCTTGACGGGTTTCGAAGCATCAAGACATGCGGTAGACTAGTGCTTTGGGCCTATGCATGCTTGTTTATTACACGTTTGTAATCATACTTTTGCTTCATTTATCGCTTACTGTTATCTTTTCTCGAAGATCGGTCACGGTATTGTGTGTATGCAGTTTTATTCAAATAAAGACTGATCTATTGTCATGCTTGTGTCATCCGTTCGGCTATGTTCTGTTTCACGCTTTAAAGCTCCCGAATGGTTTCTAATCTACTGGCAGATAGCTTCCCATATCTATATGTCATCTTACATGGCTTTCTAGCCGCAAATATGGAACTGTCTGGTACCACCCGGCAAGTTCCAAGCTTTGATATTTAACTGCTTTATCTTTTTTGTTAATTTTCAGGGAAAATTGACTGGCTCGCTTTGGAATCTGCTCGTGTGTGAAGCCAACTTGTTCGGCTTGCTGTTTGCTTGACGTAGGGTGCGGATTTTGCGTCAACAATGCTTGCAATCATATGCTTTTAACCTCATCTCCTCTAGCTCGCTTTTTTGAATTCTTTGTTTCACCACCACGGCATCGAGATCAAGGTTCATCTCTTTAATCGCCCAATAGGCTTTATGTTCCAACTCAACCGAAAGGTGACAAGCTTTTCCATAGACGAATTGATAAGGGGTCATACCTATCGGTGTCTTGAACGCCGTTCGATATGCCCACAAAGCTCCGTCTAATTTCTTTGACCAATTCTTGCCTCCCTTCTCTATGTTTTTGTTGAGAATGCTTTTTAATTGCCTATTCGATGTTTCCGCTTGTCCGTTGGTTTGTGGGTGATAGGCCATAGAGACCCTATGTTCAATTCCCAACTTGGACAAGCACTTTTTGAAATTATTACCGGTGAAGTGAGTTCCTCCATCGCTTATCAAGATTCTCGGTGTACCGAAACGAGGAAAAATCACGTTCTTGATCATAGTAATGGACTCCTCCGTGAAAGCTTTACGACATGGCATGGCCTCTACCCACTTGGATACATAATCAACCATGACTAAGATATACTCATATCCGTGTGAGTTTTTAAAGGGCCCCATGAAGTCTATACCCCACACATCGAATAAATCGATTTGTAGATTGTATTTCAAAGGCATAGAATTTCTTTGAGAGATGTTTCCAGTTCTTTGGCATTCGGGGCATGATGCAACATATCTTTTAGTATCTTCATGCATCTCCGGCAAATAGAATCCGTTAGACCACACTTTTGCTTGGGTCCTAAAATGGCTATAGTGCCCACCATACTCCGCCGAGTGGCACTTTCTCAAAATTTCTAGCCTCTCTTCTCTTGGCACACATATTCTCATGACTCCATCATTGCTAAGTTTGAAGAGGTAAGGTGCATGCCAAAAGTACTTCTTACTTTCAGAGATTATCTTCCTTTGAGAGTTTTTATCTAGATGGTCAAGAGGCATCTTCTGAATCGCTCGAGTGATATCAATCATCCAAGTATCTTTATCGAGCACTCGATAGAGGTGGTCATCTCTCATCTTATCTTTTATGGGCTCTTTATCATCTTGTCCACGATTCATCCTAGACAAATGATCGACCACAACATTCTCCACCCCTTCTTATCACGAATTTCAACATCAAACTCTTGGAGAAGAAGGATCCAATGGATCAAACGTGGTTTAGCATCCTTCTTAGCCAAGAGGTACTTGATGGCTGCGTGATCGGTGTAAACAATGACCTTCGAGTTCACGATGTAAGACCTGAATTTTTCGAAGGCGAATACCACCGCTAGCAACTTCTTTTCTGGAGTGGCATAGTTTAATCGTGCCTCATTAAGAGTTTTGCTAGCGTAGTAAACGACGTGAACTCGGCCTTCCTTTCTTTGACCCAAAACCGCTCCTACGGCGTAGTCACTTGCGTCACACATGATCTCGAAAGGCTGGCTCCAATCTGGAGGTTGAATAATGGGAGCACTCACCAACGCACTTTTCAAGGTCCGGAATGCCGCTAGGCACTTCTCATCAAAGTCGAAAGCCACATCCTTTTGAAGGAGATGTGTTAAAGGCTTAGTGATCTTTGAGAAGTCCTTAATAAATCTTCTATAAAATCCGGCATGACCTAGAAAGCTCCTCAAGGACTTAACAATCGTCGGAGGTGGGAGTTGCTCAACCGTCACTACCTTAGCCTTGTCCACTTCAATGCCTCTCTCGGATATAACATGTCCGAGCACTATGCCTTGCTTAACCATGAAGTGGCACTTTTCCCAATTTAACACCAAGTCTACCTCCGCACACCTCGTGAGGACCTTATCCAAGTTTGCCAAGCAATCCATGAACGTCTTCCCATAAACGGAAAAATCATCCATGAACACCTCGACAATTTCTTTGATCAATTCCGAGAATACGGCCATCATGCACGTTGAAAAGAGGCCGGAGCGTTGCATAGGCCGAAGGGCATCCTTCTATATGCAAACGTTCCATAAGGGCATGTAAACGTTGTTTTGTGTTGATCGTCCGGGTGAATGGGAATTTGCATGAACCCAGAGTACCCACTGAGAAAGCGAAAAATAAGCGTGGTTTGCTAATCTCTCGAGCATCTCGTCAATGAACGGTAGGGGTGAGGACCAGGAGCGTCCCGGTGGTCGATGGATGACTGCTCCTCAGTGATGAGTGATTGACAACGGGTGTTGGACTGATTCTTGGCTCGGTGCACAGGTGTAGGTTGCGGCCTAGTTCGTGTTGTTGCAGGTGAAGAATGGGCGCGAAAGGTCTTCAGCCTTGAGGGGCCTCCGAAAGATGGAGAGAAAAGTAGGCTCAGTTCGAGGGACCCGGTGGACGGCAGGACTAGGTGCGGGCCACATGGTGGCGAGACGAGCAAGACGAAGTCATGGACGATCGAGCCGGTGCACGGTGGCGGTCGAGTCAAGGGGCTTGGCGGGAGGCCGGGCCGAGCACGTGGGGTTTGGTGGTTTGCCCACAAAACCATCGGAGGATGATTTCTTGGTTTGGGCCTCAAAACCAAGTCTGAAGATCCAACACGACAGAAATGGGATCCGGGCGTGTCGGGAAGCTTCGAAGCGGAGGACACGCGGCGGGATCGCATGGCTTGCGTCGGGAGGACGCGGGGTGCGGCAAAGGCGTGGCCGTCCGATGGGAAGACCCATAAACATTACATAAATGCCCCTGCGTGGGTTGTATCGCCAGTAGTTGAGTTAGGGGTAGTCGAGTCATTTCCCACACCGGCGGGACCCGATATATAAGCCATGAGTGTGTGTGGATGGCTCTCTCTCTCCGCGACTTAGGGTTTCATTGCCCCCTCCCATTTTCTCATTTTCGTAGCTATTTTCTTCTCCATTTTTCTCTAGGCTAGCATGAGAGCTTCATGAGAGATTTGGTGATAGGGATGGATGCTAGGGCGGCATGCTAGACCTTGTGAATCTTTCCTGGTTTGTATAGAAGATTCTGTGTTGTGATTCACGTGGTCTTTTTCGTGCTTGTTTTTTTGGTGCTTTTGTTCTCGGTGTGGTTCCGCGGATTTGAGTGGGTTTCTCCCCAAATTTCTTTGAGGGAAACATGGATGGATGTCTAGTGCATCTTTGTGATTGATCTTGTGCCCTCAAACGCCGGGAAACCACTTCGATTCAAGGATTTTCGTTCGGTGCTCTAGCTTTTGGTGGTGCTCAAAGGATTCGCGATTCCCGGTGATTTAGGGAGTTAGGAGGCAAGATTTTTGGGTTATAGCATCCTTGTGTGACGCTTTTCAAGTCCCCAAACCCTTGTCTCTATAGCTTCTATCGTTTGGGAAATCCGATGATGATTTGGGGGAGTTGACTTTCGAGGTCGTGCGTTTTCTGCTTTGTCTGCACCTCGCGGACGGTCCGCGAGGACCAGGCGGATAGTCCGCGCCGTCCCAGTTCGTCACGGTGTTCTTCGTGTTCTTGCTTCGTTTCGGTTTGATCCGGTTTTGCTTTAGGTTTTCGTTGCAGCCGGTTTGTGGACGGTCCGAGCTTCAGTAGCGGACGGTCCGTGGCCCGCGCGGACGGTCCGCCCGGTCTTCGCGGATGGTCCGTTTTTCTTGGGTCGGTTCTGGAGGTTCTGTTCGCTTTAACGGACGGTCCGCGGCTCAGGCCAGACAGTTCGCGGCAAGGGTGCGGAACAGTCCGCGGTACCCTGCCGGACGGTCCGCGCGGCCATCACGGACAGTCCGCCCGCCCTGCCTGGCGGACGGTCGCCACGGTCGCCGGCTTTGCTTCTTGGTTCGATTCCTCCCTCCCTTTCTTGTGCTTCCGCGTGTGCTTCAAGGAATCGTTCCTAAGACTAGAGGTTGATCCATAACCTCGTTGTCTTGGCGATTGGTGTGTGATTCGATCCATCGCTTGTGTGTGAACGAGATTTGACTAGGGCATAGGCTGGGTTCTTTAAGAAGAATTTTTACCGGCTCCTATTCACTCCCCCCTCTCTAGTCGCCATCCAATCCTTCAATTGGTATCAGAGCTTGGTGCCGGATTCTTTGTGACTTTGACAAGTCTCGAGTCCTAAGATGGCTTACGTTGAGCGGGGCGGTCCGCCGCACTTCGATGGAAAGGGTTACCACAAGTGGGCGGCTCGTATGATGATCTTTCTTCGTGGAAAGCTGTTGGATTTCATTGTGCTTGACAAGACCTATGCTATTCCGGTCAACATCCATACTCTTATGGTGACCGATGCCGATGCTGAGGCCAAGTATGAGGCAAATGCAAAAGCCGTTGATCACTTGGCCCGGAGCTTGTGTGATCCTGAGTTTGAGCGTGTTCGCCATTTGAATATTGCTTGGCAAATTTGGGAGAAGTTTTTGGTTGCTCACGGTGGTGATAACCATGTGAAGGTTCGCCTCTTTGTCTCTTACCGGATGCAATATGAGAACTTCACTCAACTTCCCGGTGAGGACATTGATGCAATGTTTCAGAGGTTCACCGCCATCGTGAACAACATGAAGGCTAATGTTGAGGATTTCCCTTACACTGAGCATGATCAAGCTTTGAAGCTCTTGCGTGTCTTGGACCCAAATGTTTGGGGTGCTAAGGTTGAGGCCATCAAGGAGTCTGGGCAATATTTGACCATTGAGTTGGATGACCTCTTTTCTAAGCTCAAGTCGGCTGAGGTTGACAGGAAGTTGCAATCCAAGCATGAGGGCTCGACTGACCATAGTCTTGCTCTTGTGGGCGGATCAAAGGGAAAATCTAACCCTTCCTGTCGACAGTTTTCCTTGTCTTCTCTTATGTCTATTCCAGATGAGGAGTTTGATGTCTTTGGGCGAGGAGGAGGGCGGCCTTGCTCTCAAGGAGGTTTGATCGACTACATGAGAGCCGGAGGAATGCAAGGCGGAGCTCGGGGACATGCTACAAGTGTGGCAAGCGTGAACACTTCATCGCCGAGTGCCCGAAAGCGGAGGAGAACAAGTACAAGATGAGCGAGTACAAGGCGCACCCAAGGCGTGAAGACAAGTACTCCTCCAAGGGCAAGCACTTCAGCAAGTCCAAGAGCAAGGACAAGGACAAGCGGCGACCGAGCAAGGGCGGCTACAAGAAAACAAGGCAAGAGCCATGGTGGCCAGTGCAAGCGACATCGACTCAAGCTCAAGCGACGCGCAGTCAAGCTCAAGCAGTGAAGATGAAGACGCCGGAAGGCGCAAGGGAAAGAAGAGTGCAAGCCAGAACCTCAGTGGATTGAGTTGTGTGGCGCTTGAAGGATTTTGTGGCATGGCCCATAGCTCGAGCAGCAAGAAGAGCGACAAGGAAGACAGCGACTCCGACTCGGAGGATGAGGTAAATCGTGACCCCGACTCTTTGCTTGCTGAGATCACTAGGTTGAATGGCTTGATTGACAACCGTGATAGTGTGTTGAGAGATGCTAAGAATATGAGGAAAGATCTTAGGGCTCAACTTGAGAATGCTAGTGAGAAAGTAGGAGAGTTAGAGTCCAAATTGCTTGAATTGAAACTTGAGAATGACTCTTTGAAATTTTCTCCTACTACTCCTGATGATGTTGAGTGTCTTGAGTGTGATGCATGGTTGAATGAGATCAAGTTGCTTAATGAGAAGAATGCTTCCACTTTGGCTAAACTAGATGCTCTTAGGACTGAGTATGATGGCTAGACCCACTTTGCTTGGTGCTTGTAAATCATGTCCTACTATGCATGCTAAGCTTGTTGATGCTCGTTCTACTATTAGCTCTTTGGAAGCTTCTTTGAAATCTCCTGTTGTCAATGCATGCACTAGCTGTGATGAAGTTACTTTGCGCAATCTTGAACTTACTTCCCGTTTGGATGTCATCTATGAGGAGAATGACTATTTGAGGAAGGTGTTGGGTTGGTTGTACGGGCGGGAACCTCAATTGAAAATCATGATTGAGGAGTTCAAGAGAGCTGATAGTCGTGGTTTGGGTTTTGAGAAGTTGGGTGAGAAAGTGGGAGAGAACAGTGGGGAGAGTGTGTATGAGAAGTGTGTTGAGTCTAACCCCGAGTTTGAGGTGATCGGAGACATTCAAGTCCCACTTCAAAAAGCACCCAAGAACTCTTTCACACCAAAGCCCAACCACCTTTGCAACAAGCTTGACACAACCCAAGATCCACCCAAATTCCCACCTAAGACAAATGACTTCCATAAACCGGTGAAGTTTGTGAGTGAGAAGGGTGAGAAGCCCAAAGAGAAGCCAGAGCCAAAACCAAAACCCATCCCCTTCAGGTGTGAGTATTGTGGCAAGGAGAGGCATCTAGCAGAATTTTGCTACAAGAGGAAGAGGGATGAGAGGCTTGCTAGGGAGCAAGCAAACCAGGACAGGTATCGCCAGTCTCATGGTATTCCTGAGCCTAGAGTGCCACTTCCACGGGGTGTGGGAAGTGTGAAGAGTGTTGGTAGAGTTAGAGCTCAGGGTGGTAGGTTCCCACAAAAAGGTGGTGGTGAGAGGTTTGTTAGGAGATATGATGGTGTGCGTGCTGGTAAGAGGTTTGGTCGGGCTCGTGGTGGTTTTGCTGGACGTCCCCCTACTCATCCTCAATACGGGTTTAGGGGAGATGATCGCAGCTTTGGGTTCCAGAGGAACTACGGACCACGTTTTCCCCCTCGTGGTGCTCGTACTCCTTCCATGGGACATGGGAAGTTTGGTGGCAAGGGAATGATGTTTGCTAACCTCTCTTTTGAGCAGATGGCTCGACACTGGTTCAACTTTATTTGTGCTAACCCCAGTGTCGAGTCGCTAGCTCATTCTCATTCTTGTTTCTGACTACATGCAGGAGGCTTGGAGAACATTTGGTTGATCGACTCCGGATGTTCCCGACACATGACTGGAGATAAGAAGTGGTTCTCCAGCCTCACCCCAGTGAAGGAAAATATGTACATCACATTTGGGGACAATGGACGAGGAAGGGTGATTTCTGAGGGTGTTGTGCATGTGAGTGACAAGGTAACGTTGAAGAGGGTTGCTCTTGTGAAGTCTTTGGATTTCAATTTGCTTTCGGTTTCTCAGTTGCTTGATGAAGGTTTTGAGGTGCGTGTCTGGTGAGTCTCGTTTGCTGGATTCTCGAGGTGATCTTGTCTGTATGATCATCCCCGAGAGTCGATTTTCAGGGCTGATTTCTCTCGTTCTTTGGGTCCTGCTCGCTGTTTGATGGCTGGTCCTTCTTCTGATTTGTGGAAATGGCATAGGCAGTTGGGACACTTGAGCTTTGATTTGGTTTCCCGCTTGAGTGGTCTTGACCTTGTCCGAGGATTGTCGAGGTTGAAGCTTGAGAAGGATTTGGTTTGTGCTCTGTGTAGGCATGGCAAGATGGTAGCCACTCCCCATCCACCCGTGACCGATGTCATGACCGAGCGTCCGAAAGAGTTGTTGCATATGGACCTTGTTGGGCCAGCTCGAGTTCGCTCGGTGGGTGGGAAGTGGTATGTCCTTGTTGTGGTGGACGATTACTCTCTCTATGCCTGGGTGTTTTTCTTAGAAGACAAGAGTGAGACATTTGGTTTTGTTCGAGATCTGATCGTGAGGTTGAAAAACGAGAGGCATGGGAATGTCATTCGAGCTATCCGTAGTGATAATGGCTCAGAGTTCAAGAACTCTCGTTTTGATGCCTTTTGTCGTGATCTAGGTCTGGAACATCAGTATTCGACCCCTTATGTGCCCCCTCAAAATGGAGTTGTGGAAAGGAAAAATCGGACTTTTTGTGAGATGGCTAGGACGATGCTGGATGAGCACAGGACTCCTAGGAGGTTTTGGGCTGAGGCGGTTAATACGACTTGTCATGTTTGCAACAGGATTTTATTGCGAGCTTTCAAGAAGAAGACCTGTTATGAGCTTATGCATGGTCGGGCACCCAAGGTGAGTCATTTCCGAGTTTTTGGTTGCAAATGCTTTATTCTTAAGAAGGGAAAACTCGACAAGTTTGAGGCTAGGTCTAGTGATGGGATTTTCTTTGGATATGCTAACCATTCTAGAGCCTATAGGGTGCTTAACCTTGAGACTAACAAAATCATGGAGACTTGCGAGGTAACCTTCGACGAGACAATGCCATGTACCTCTCTTGGTTTTGAATGTGCAGGTGATGAGGAGATGGCCGAGGACCTCTTTGAAGAGGAGAAGGATGAAGGTGTGGAGATGATGATGGAGAGAACCATGCGCTCGAAGGCGAGTGTGTACCCACTACTTCCCCTACGACCACTACGGAGGGTGGACCGTCTACATCATGGACAACGACGGTGCGACAAGAGGACCGGGCGAGAGAAGGGCTGAAGTTGAGGGGGAGGTAGTCTCGAGGCGTGAGGCTCCCAGACGGATTCAAGAAGTGCATCCCCTATCGAGGATCATTGGGGACATCGACGAACGTACTACGCGGTCAAGGTCTAGAAATTCCTCTCATTTCGCTCATGCTGCATTTGTTGCCACCTTTGAGCCCAAGGACATTGGACACGCTTTATCTGATGCAAACTGGGTTAATTCTATGCATGAAGAGTTGGAAAATTTTGAGAGGAACCAAGTGTGGGAGTTAGTTGAACCACCTCCAAATTGCCATCCTATAGGAACCAAGTGGGTTTGGAAGAACAAAGAGGGAGAGAATGGGATGGTTGTGAGGAACAAGTCCAGACTTGTTGCTCAGGGATATAGTCAGAAGGAGGGGATCGACTATGAGGAGACCTTTGCTCCTATGGCCCGTCTTGAGGCAATTTGAATCCTTCTAGCCTTTGTCGTGTCTAAAGGGTTCAAGTTGTTTCAAATGGATGTGAAGAGTGCTTTTCTGAATGGGGTCATAGAGGAGGAGGTGTATGTGAAGCAACCACCGGGGTTCGAGAGTGAGAAGTATCCACACAGGGTGTACAGGTTGAAAAGGGCTCTGTATGGGTTGAAACAGGCGCCCCCGGCTTGGTATGGGAAATTCAGAGGTTTTCTGGTGAGCAGGGGTTTGTGATGGGTACCGTGGATAGGACCTTGTTTCTCCTCAAGCATGGGAATGACTTGTTGATTGTGCAGATATACGTGGATGATATTGTCTTTGGTGGCTCGTCACATAACCTTGTTGCCAAGTTTGCAGATGAGATGAGCAGGGAATTCGAGATGAGCATGATGGGCGAGTTGCAGTACTTTCTCAGGCTGCAAATCAAGCAAGTAAAGGATGGAACATTCGTGCACCAGACCAAGTACACGAAAGACATGCTGAGGAAGTTCCAGATGCAAGATGTGAAGCCTATGTCGACACCCATGGGGAGTACGGCTACTTTGGATGCGGACGAGGACGGAGAACCACTGGACCAGCGGGAGTACAGGAGCATGATCGGCTCCCTCCTCTACTTGACGGCGACGAGGCCAGACATACAGTTCAGTGTGTGTCTGTGCGCTCGTTTTCGAGCTTCGCCGAGGACATCACATCGACGGGCCGTCAAGAGGATTTTCGGTACCTATAGTACGCCCCTTTGGTCTTGGCCTTTGGTATTCTTCCTCCTCGACTCTTTCTCTTCATGGTTTTACCGGATGCGGATTTCTTTGGTTGTCGAGTCGAGAGGAAGTCTACTTCTGGTACTTGCCAGTTTCTTGGGTCTTTGTTGGTTTCATGGTCTTCCCGCAAGCAGACTAGTGTAGCTCAGTCTACCACCGAGGCAGAGTATGTTGCAGCCGCGAGTTGCTGTTCCCAGCTGTTATGGATTTCATACACTTTGAGAGACTTTGGTGAGGAGTGCACCCAGATCCCACTTCTTTGTGATAGCACCAGTTGTCGTATGGACCTCCCTGGGCCCACTGCCTCGGTGGGTACCAGGACCGACTACTCTGTGGGCCCCTGGGACTACCCGGCTTGCGCTACACGGCACCTGATGGTGTGGAGCACGAGGACTACGAGAGGAGAAATACTCGGTTAGGAAGGCGTACATGTCTGCCTTTGTATGGAAGACTCCTAGACGTGCCCGACTAGTACTCTCTCCCTACTCCGACTTGTAACCACCGCCTCCCCGGACTATATAAGGCGAGGCAGGGACCCTTCTCTAGCATCTCATCCAATCCACGGCGCACTATTACACCATCTTGTAATCGTTCCCATTCAATCCAGAGCTACGCAGCATACAGGACGTAGGGTATTACGCACCTCGCGGCCCGAACCTGTCTAAATTGTGTGCCACGTGTCTCTTCCTTCGAGTTACCGATCTCGGCGAGGCCACATTCATCTACTTCGGGTACTCCCCTTAGGAGGTTGCTGGTCTAAAACACCGACAGCTGGCACGCCAGGTAGGGGCTCTCGCCCGAGATCACATGGCGAACTCGACGGCTCCCGTCTACTTCAAGCCAACTGTCGCCTTCAACCGCGGCGACACCTTCGTGTTCGGCGCCTGGGTCTGCACTGCAGACGGCGCGGGCTCTTTCCAGTGCCGCCTCACTATGCCGCCCAACCCGAAGACCGGCTTCGTGACGCTTCCTGAAGTCGTCACAGGCGAACTCGCCGGCAAGTTCGGCAAAATTTCGCTCTTCAACCATCACGCTGACTTCGAGCTCGAGTCCGCTTCCAACTCGAACTCGACGTCTCCATGGGCCATCGCATGCGAGCCGGCTGCCCAGCCATCGCAGGCGATCCCCTCACCTCGTGAGCGCTCCGCACGTGGTCCCCGCATCCTCAGCCGGGCCCGCACGGGGGCTCCCTCTTCGCGCCGGGCCGGCAAGGAGCCCCTACCAGAGTACAACTCGGACTCCGACACCGCCCCCGGCCACGCTTCGGACTCCAACCCTCTCTCCGAGTTCGACTCGAACCCCGCATAAGAGTTCGACTTCGGGTCGGACCCTGAGGATCCCGAGTCCGAGCACAACTCCACTGAGCATCCCTTGTCAGGGCTGGCCTCTGGGCTGGTTATAACATCCACACCGGCTGGGAGATTTGTCTACTGGCCAGACCGCAAGCCTGCTGACCTGATAAGTGGAGACTCACGCTACGTCACCTACATCGACTCACTACCATTCCAAGAGGGAACACCACTTGCCCGAGCTGACTCGAACACCCCAACTGAGGTGGCGGTTTCTGAGTCCAGCCTCGGCACCCCTGATCGCCAAGTCTTCATGGCTGCCGGCGACACCCCGGGACCTTCAGGGACAGCCCAAGACAAGTACCTTGAAGACATCTCCTCCGACGAGCCCTCTGCTGATGCTCCAGCAAATGAGACCCCTACAGACAGAGACACTCGACACGAGCGTAACCGGAAGCGCAGGGAACGCCGCCGACGCCTCCGCGACAACTTCCCCGTCTGCAGCCTTGCGGAAGCTCTCGAGGCGGTCGAGAGCAGAGTACACACTACCCCTGAGCAATGCCTCATGTCGATCACAGCGATCGCACGCCAGACTCAGGGCATACGCGGCGGAGAGGTCATCGCCAAGCTCGGCCGAAGACGCCTACTTCATGCGGGTCGACAACGGGGTCAACCAACCTCCTCCCGCGGGCACGCGACAACGAAGCCACAAGTCGCGGCGCCAACAATGGTCCCAACCGTACTCGAGCCGAGCTCCCCGCTCGGCCCAACCGCACTCGCTCCAACGCCGGTGGACCCCCACGGGGTGGCAACGACCACCGCGAAGTCGTCCCTCACCGTGCTCGGCCGGCGGCGGCGGCCATGACCCCGGCGGCGGCGGCGGCGCGGCGGAAGCTCCAACCATGGAGCCAACGAAGGGCGGTGGCGGCGGCGGTCGCGGCGGCCGAGGGCCACGCGAACGACCATGCCTGCGGCGCCTCACGGGGCGGCTATGATGCCCGCCAGAAGATTGAGGAGTTGCGGCGGAAGAAGTCGACCACCGCGGGCGACGGCGGCGGCTTCCCGCCTTCTCACCTCGACTTCGCAACTTGCTCCTCCCCGACAAGTTCAAGCCCTTGGGGATCACCAAGTACGACGCGAAGCGAGGACCCCATCTAGTGGCTCGGGTGCTACGCCCTCTCCATCGAGAACGGCGGCGGCAACAACGACACCAAGTGCCTCTACTTCCCCTTACGCCTGGACCGGGCTCCACTCACATGGCTCGAGTCGGCCCCCGGACAAGCACTCGATCGACAAGTGGGACCAACTGAAGGAGCAGTTCACCAGCAACTTCGCGGGCGCCATGGGCCGATCGGGTACTCGCATGGACCTGGCCATGGCCAAGCAGGAATAAGACGAGACCCTCCGCAAGTACATGCGCCGCTTCTTCGACAAGTGCGCTACCGTAGTCGACGTCACCGACAAGGAGGTCATCGACCTCTTCCAAGACGGCCTCTACCACCGCCGCACCTTCGAAGACTTCGGTCGTCGCCGCCCCAAGTCCATCCCCCACCTCAAAGACATGATCACGTCCTGGGCGGATGAAGAAGACAAGGCCAACGCCAAGTACGACGCCATCCGTGGCAAGACCAAGCAGAACGCAGGCGGCGGCAGTGGCAACAACGCGAACCAAAGCGGTCGCAACAACAACAACAACTACTACTACTACTCGGGTCCCAACCGCAAGCGCAAGCCAGACAACACTGTCGCGGCTATTTAGCGCCCTGCGAAGGAGAACTCGAAGAAGAACTCCGGCGGTTTCAAAGACTTGCTGAAGGAGAAGTGCCCGTGGCATCCAAACGGCAAGCACACCCGCGAGCGATGCTACCAACTCGGGCATGCGCTCAAGGATATGCCGGAGCCACCGCACCCTCACGACAAAAAGGGCAAGAAGAAGGACGGCGACAACAACGACTTCCAGGAACCCGACAAGACCGTCAACGTCCTCTTCGGTGGATTGCCCAGCAGGCGGGAGCAGAAGGCTACCCGTCGAGAAGTTATGTCCATTGAGCCAGCGGTCCCGACCCCTCTCAGGTGGTCGGAGGTACCCATCACCTTCTCCCGCGCGGAACAATGAACCAGCTTCTCTGAACCAGGGCGCTTCCCCCTCGTCCTGAAGCCAGTGGTCACGGGCTCCAAGCTCAACAAGGTCCTCATCGACGGTGGAAGCGGGCTCGACGTCCTTTTCACTAAGACCTTGAAGAAGATGAAGCTCGACATCACCCACATGCTCACCAAGAGCAACACGCCCTTCTACGGCATCGTCCCCGGCAACGCGGCTATCCCACTTGGGCTCGGTGGTCTGCCAGTTACCTTCAGGGAATCTCGGGACAACTACCGTACCGAGTACATCAAGTTCGAGGTCGGCCGACTTCGAGACTTCCTACCATGCCATCCTCGGCAGACCGGCCATCGCCAAGTTCATGGCGGTGCCCCACTACACCTACTTGGTACTCAAGATGCCAAGCCCAGCGGGTGTACTCTCTCTCCAAGGGGACTTGAAGATCTCCCACGACTGCGACACAGAAGCCGTGGAGATCGCTTCTACGAATCAAGTACCCAACGCTATGATGGAGGTCTACGCTGCGTCGAAGAAGCTTGCTATAAGTGAACTCGACATCCCGGAGAAGTCTGATAGCGCCAACAAGCCTCAGCCACCTGAGGAGGTCTTTGTCAAGATGATCGACCTCGGAACAGGCGACCCCAGCAAGACCACCACCATCGGGGCTGGCCTCGACCCCAAATAGGAAGACACGCTCATCAACTTCCTCCGGGCTAACCGCGACATCTTCGCGTGGAAGCCAGCGGACATGCCAGGAGTGCCCAGGGAGTTGATCGAGCACTGCCTCAACGTCGATCCTAAGGCCACCCCCAAGCGACAACACCTCCGACGCTTTGCCGACGACAGACGGGACGCCATCAAGAAGGAACTCGCCAAACTACTCGCGGGCCGGCTTCATTCGAGAAGTCTTCCATCTCGAGTGGCTCGCCAACCCCCGTCCTCATCCGCAAGAAGAACTCGAACGAGTGGAGGATGTGCGTCGACTACACCGACCTCAACAAGCACGCCCCAAGGACCCCTTCGGGTTGCCGCGGATTGATCAAGTCATCGACTCCACGGTGGTGTGACCTGCTCTGCTTCCTCGGCGCTACTCCGGGTACCACCAGATCGCGATCAAGGAAGAAGACCAGGAGAAGACCGCGTTCATCACCCCGTTTGGCGCGTACTGCTACACGACCATGTCCTTCGGGCTGAAGAACGCCGGCGCCACCTACCAACGAGCTATCCAGGCCTGCTTCAAGAGGCAATTCAACAAGAACGTTGAAGCCTACGTGGCTGACGTGGTCGTCAAGACCAGGAACTCCAGTACCCTCATTGACGACCTTGAAGAGACCTTCGCGTCTCTGCGCAAGTACCGCTGGAAGCTCAACCCGAACAAGTGTGTCTTCGGCGTACCTTCGGGCAAACTACTCGGCTTCATCATCAGCCAGCGCGGCATCGAAGCCAACCCCGAGAAGATCTCCGCCATCACCAGCATGAAAGCTCCCACGAGAATCAAAGACGTCCAGAAGTTGACTTGGTGCATGGCGGCACTGAACAGATTTATCTCGAAGCTTGGAGAACGGGGGCTCCCCTTCTTCAAACTACTCAAGCATCAAGAGAAGTTCATGTGGACTCCAGAGGCGGATCAAGCCCTTGCCCAGCTCAAGGACTTCCTATCGAAGCCGCCGGTCCTCACGGCTCCCCGCAAGGGCGAGCAGCTACTGCTCTACCTCGCTGCGACTACTCATGTGGTCAGTACTGCCATCGTTGCCGAGCGGCAGGAAGACGGCCACGCCTACCCAGTCCAGCGCCCAGTCTACTTCGTCAGCGAGGTCCTATCAGAGTCCAAGGCACGCTATCAGCTGTGCGAAGCTCACATGTACGCGGTACTCATTACCTCGCGGAAGCTACGACACTACTTCCAGGGAGTACTCGATCTCCGTCGTCACCGACTACCCGCTCGGCGACATCCTGCGGAACCAAGATGCTACTGGAAGAATCTCCAAGTGGGTAGTCGAGCTCGGCGCCCTCACCATCGACTTCAAGCCACGCACAGCCATCAAGTCGCAGGCGCTAGTCGACTTCATGGCGGAGTGGCGGGAGAATCAGCTACCTACTCCAACCGTGCGACCAGAGCATTGGGTGATGTACTTCGACGGCTCACTCAACCTCGAGGGCACAGGTGCAGGGGTACTCCTGATCTCTCCAATGGGTGAACAACTCAAGTACGTCCTGCAGATCTTCTGGAAGGTCTCAAACAACGAAGCTGAGTACGAAGCTCTCCTACATGGGCTTCGTCTCGCGGCTTCACTGGGCATCAAGCGGCTACTAGTCTACGGTGACTCCGCAGTGGTCATCAACCAAGTCAACAAGTACTGGGACCGCAACAAGGAGAACATGGACGCCTACTGCCTAGAAGTCCGCAAGCTCGAGAACAAGTTCTACGGTCTCGAGTTCCACCACATCGTCCGCGACAACAACGTTGCAGTGGACGTTCTCTCGAAGCTTGGATCTACCCGTGCTCAAGTACCAGCGGGTGTCTTCGTTCACGAGCTTCACGCGCCATCCATCCTGGAGCCGACGCCACCGACCACTACTCCAACGCATCCACCAGCTGGACAGGAGGTCATGATGATCGACGTGGACTGGAGGCAACCCTTTATCGACTACCTCAGCGAGCAGAAGGTTCCCTCAGACAAGAACTCGGCCGAGCAGCTCATCCGCCGCACCAAGTCCTACATCCTCGTCGGAGACAAGCTTTACAAGCGGGGCGCATCTTCCGGAGTACTCATGAAGTGCGTACCTCGGCAAGAAGGCAAGGACATCTTGGAGGAGATCCACAAGGGTGTCTGCGGCAACCACGCGTCCTCTCGCACGCTGGTCAGCAAGGCCTTCCGGCGAGCTTTCTACTGGCCCTCTGCTCTGGGCGACGCTGAAGAACTCGTCAGAAGGTGCCAAGGATGCCAGTACTTCGCCAAGCAGCAACACGTCCCAGCCTACAAGCTAGTCACCACGCCAACCTGGCCCTTCGCCTGCTGGGAGCTAGACATGATTGGGCCACTGCCAACTGCGCCAGGTGGTTTCAACAGAGTATTGGTGGCCATCGACAAGTTCACCAAGTGGATCGAGGTCAAGCCGGTCACATGCCCCAAGGGCCGACAGAGTACTCGACTTCCTGGATGAACTCGTGCATCGCTACGGACTACCCCACCGCATCATCGCAGATCTGGGCTCCAACTTCAACAACCACCAGTTCTGGGAGTACTGCGAGAACAGCGGGATCGATGTCCGATACGTCTCAGTTGCCCATCCTCGGGCCAACGGACAAGTCGAGCGCGCCAATGGGATGGTGCTTGACGCTCTCAAGAAGCGGCTACACGATGCTGCTAACTCCAAAGGAGGCAAGTAGATCAATGAACTACCCAATGCACTCTGGGGTGAAGGACCGATACGGCGAACCAGAGAGGGGGGAATGAATGGGAGCCGATAAAAATTCTTCTCGAAGGAGATCGAAACTCCAACAAGATGAACACGGCTTCCAACACACGTCTCCGACTCAGTACCAAGGTTGGTCAAGCCCACATAGCCACTGGAGTGCCACTGGACCTAGGAACCAACACACCACCTTCCGACCCAAGAAACGCAGCGGAAAAACCAAACCTCGAGCCTACAGACCCACACCGGTCAGACCAGTGAGCACCACCGGTCAGACCGGTCCCTGCTGGTGTATGGCGAGCAACTTCCACTAAGTGGCTCTACACGGCCGGACCGTGAGACGCACCGGTCAGACCGATGGCAGCCTGAAAGCCCCCAAGGCACCAAACAGGCCAAACAACCACCAAACAGATCCAAACTTGAAACAGCACCAACACAGGACAACAACGAACTCACCAAGACGTTCACCCGAGCAAAATCCCACAAGGGCACGCACCGGTCAGACCGGTCAAGAGCACCGGTCAGACCGGTGTAGCTCCGGCGGCTCGGGATGAACAAGACTCGCGGTCAACTCCCCCAAATCCAAATCTCGATCTCCCGAATCACTCCACGGACTTGAACAAGACTTTGGGGATATCAAGAACACCTCATGAGGAGTCCATAGCCAAGTTTAATCCCACCAAATCTCGTCCAAAAAGGAGGAATCGAAGAAATCCCGCCGAAAGCACTTCCAACCCAAGAACTCAAGGAACCCCAAAATCGAGCACCTTTTCTCACGGATTTGGGAGGGGAATCACAGCCCAAAGAACCACGAAGGGTTCCCACAAATTTCCCCCATCAAATCCCCAAGAGAAAAGTCCCGAAAACAACCCAAAGAAATCACCGAGAGAGGGCTCCGAAAATCACCACCAAGAACAACCGGGGAAAACACATCCAAACCTTGAGGAACCACGCCGAATCATCTATACATGAAACAAAGGTTCGTACAAGGTCTAGCAAGCCGCCCGATCATCCATCCCTCTCAACAAGATCTCTCCGTGAATCTCTCTTGCTAGCCCTAAAGAAAACCTAAGGAAAATAGGTGGAAAATAGGAAAACTAATGAGCTAGGGTTCCAAGAGTTGGCTGCCATCCTCTCACCTCTTGGGTTATATGGAGGCAACCGAATGTCTAAAATGCCATTCTCTACTAACTAGGGATACAAGCCCCTCAAGGGCGGATTTGGAATTCTTGATGTCTTCACCATCGGACGGATGCCGGCGACCGCACCTCGCGTATCCTCGACGCAAGCCATGCGATCCCGACGCGTGTCCTACGCTTCGAAGATTTCGAGCCGCATCGTCGCACACGGTCGGGCCCGGTGCTCCTCACCGGTCGGACCCGGTCCCCACCGGTCGGCCGACCGGTCGGACCCACCGGTCGGACCGGTGCCGTGCCGCCGCACCTCCGTCTTCGATTCTCCGGTCTTGGCTTTGTGGATCAACCAAGGAACCCAGTGGTTTTCTGGTGAACCACCAGAAACCCCGCGAACTCGGTGTAGCCTCCGCCAATCTCCACTCATGACTCGGCTCCCACGTAGTCCCGGCTCGACCTTGGTTTTGAGGCTCAACCAAGAAACCGTCCACGACTTCATCTTGCTGTTCATGACACCATGCGGCCCGCACTTGACCCCGCTGGCCACCGGGTCCCTCGAACGAAGCCTACTTGTCTTCTCCACACCTGGAGGCCTCACCGGCGACGACCTTTCGCGCTTGTTCTTCACCTGCACCAACACCAGTCAAGCCGCAACCCGCACCCGCAATACTTAGCCAAGAATCAGTCCACACAACGTTGTCAATCACTCATCACACAAGGAAGCGACCATCCACCGGTCCTCGAACCACACATGGTCCTCAATCTCCCCCTTGATGAGTGCATTGACAACACCCACACGAAAGTAACAAGAGAGAAAAGAAAGAGAAAAGAAACGAACAAAAAGAAACTCCGACAAGCGATCGAAAGCCAAACAAAGGCAAAGAGCAAGATCACTTGAAGAGGACAGGTCTTGGACCCCTTAGGCAAGGGCAACGGCTCGACACATCCGAGACAAAAGCAAAGCTCAAACAAAGAGAGCAAACCACCGAATCAAAGCTCGAACAACCACAAAGAGCTCCCCCTGCACACGTGCAAGCTCCCCCTGAACCAATGCACCTCCCCCTAGACAAATGCATGCAAACCAGCTGAAAATAGGGCAGCCTGCAAAGCAATTTCGACTCACACCGGTCGGACGGTCATCACCACCGGTCAGACCGGTGCCTAACATGTGTACAGGACCAGCACTCACACCGGTCAGACCGGTGCTCCTCACCGGTCAGACCGGTGTACAACAGAGCCCAGAAATGGCTCGAAACCACCTGAAAACCTTCTAAATGCGTCCATTAAGCCATTTCAAGCTCAAACTTCTCCCCCTTGTTGGCAATGCATGAATCAAGCCAAAAATGCAAAACTTTCAACCTAGAGCTTCTCAAATATACAAAATTCAACAAAGAATGCTACACATGTCCAAATGAGCAAGTTAGATACTCTACGGCTTCGTATCGATCTCAACTACATGATCACCAAGTTTCACAACCATTGGACGAAGCTAAGATGGATTGTGGCAATTTTGCGAAAAACTTGCCTCTCATGAGCAAAGTCCTAAACATGATTAAAGCATATCAAAATGGCAAAGCCACACAAACTTCATGCTAGGACAGCCATTCTAATCATATGACCATCACAAACACCCACAAGCACCTCATGTCATGTCAAAGCCACCGAGCCATGTGCCTACTTCTATTTATGAGACTTCTCATTGGTAGGCATCATGCAACGGTTTAGCACCCAATGCAAATTAAATTCAGCACATATGACATGGGAGCATATTTTCCAAGCATTTTTCATTTCATTTTCAGATTTGTAAATGGTACATGAAATGTCTTTGCGACAAAAAGGAACTTATGCTCCTCCACAAGATAAATCAAGAGGGCTAAACATTCATGACGGCAAATGAGCCTTTGGCCCCATATGATCAATAAACTAGCCATCCAACCACAAATTAAGCATAGCAAGGCCACAAAAACATGTCAAGAGCATGTAAAGGCATTTACACATGAGAGAGCATACATGTGACATTTTTCAAAAGCATAGCTATCAACCATTGATTATTCATCAAGATCATCAAGAGCTAAGCCAAACTAACCGTAGCATACCAAACAAGCTCACAAAGACATATATCTCATTCCATGGTGAACAATGTATATGAGAGAAGCTTTTCCTAATCAATGCATATGATACAAAATGCATGCAATCTAAGATACAAGGATGCCTATACATCATGCTACATATGCCATGTCAAATGCAAGAAATGCACAAAGAAAAGCTATACATATGCTACCACCGGCTCCTCAAGGGGAGGCAAAACGGGCTCGACACCACCGGCCAAAGAGAGCTCCCACACACCCAACTCAAGAAATCAAACACACACCAAGTTCCCCCCGCAAACAAGTGAAAGTTGCTTGATCTAGGGGTTTGGTGAAAATATCGGCTAGTTGGTGATGTGTGGGTACATGGATCAAAGCTATCTTTCCTTTCTCTACGTTGTCTCTCAGAAAATGGTACCTCACTTCTATGTGCTTGGTTTTGGAATGGAGCACTGGGTTCTTTGAAACGCTTATGGCACTGGTGCTATCACATTGAAGTGGGACATGGGTATACTCCTCACCAAAGTCGCTCATGGTGTAGGTGATCCAAAGGAGCTGAGAGCAACAACTAGCAACGGCAACATACTCGGCCTCAGTCGTGGATTGAGCAACACTCGACTGCTTGCGGGAAGACCAAGACACCAAAGAAGAACCCAAAAACTAGCAAGTCCCAGAAGTGGACTTCCTATCCAACCGACACTAGGCAAAATCCGCGTCTGAAAAACCATGAAGCGCCAAAGAAGAGGACGCGGAGTACCAAAGGCCGAAGTCGGGAGTGTGACGCGAGTACCTGAAAATTCGCTTCACTGCTTGCCGATGCGAAGTCCTCGGAGACGCTTGAAAACGAGCGCACAGACACACCGAGAATTGTATGTCCGGCCTCGTCGCCGTCAAGTAGAGGAGTGACCCGATCATGCTCCAGTACTCCTTCTGGTCCACGTGTTCACCTTCCTCGTCCGCATCAAGAGCCGTAGTCGTACTCATCGGCGTCGTCATAGCCTTGGAGTCCTCCATCTTGAACTTCCTCACAATGTCCTTGGTGTACTTAGCCTGGTGCACAAATGTTCCTTCCTTTGATTGCTTGATTTGTAGCCCGAGGAAGAACCGCAACTCGCCCATCATGCTCATCTCAAACTCCCCGCTCATATCATCTCGCAAACCTTGCAACAAGAGAGTTAGACGAGCCACCAAAGACAATATCATCCACGTACACCCGCACGATCATGATATCTCCGCCCTGCCTCAAGCAAAAACAAGGTCTCGATCGACCTTCCCCATCTCAAAACCTCTCTCAAAACAAGAACCCCCTCAACCTGCCATACCAAGCTCTAGGCGCCTGCTTCAGCCCATACAGCGCCTTCCTCAACTTGTACACCCTGTGGGGGTACTTCTCGCTCTCAAACCCCGGAGGCTGCCTCACATACACTTCTTCCTCCAGCACACCGTTCAGAAAAGCACTCTTCACATCCATTTGGTGCAACTTGAACCCTTTAGCCACAGAAAAAGCTAGAAGGATCCTACTTGCCTCCAAACGGGCTACGGGAGCAAAGGTCTCCTCGTAGTCGATCCCCTCCTTCTGACTGAACCCTTGAGCAACAAGTCTCGACTTGTTCCTCACAACCTCACCCTTCTCTCCCTCTTCGTTTTCCCACACCCACTTTGTACCAATCGGCTTACACCCTGAGGGAGGGTCAACCAACTCCCACACCTGATTCCTCTCAAAGTTCTCCAACTCCTCATGCATCGAGTTAACCCAATTGTGATCAGATAGTGTGTGTCCAATGTCTTTGGGCTCAAAAGAAGCAACAAACGCAGCATGAGCAAAATGGGAATTGTTTCGAACCCTCGACCGTGTAGTGCGTTCATTCATGTCGCCGATGATCCTCGAAGCTGGGTGATCCACTTGAACTCGCCGGGGAGGTTCTCGCCTCGAAGCTACCTCCCCCTCAACATCAGCTTCTCCTCGTTCTTGATTTGTCGTCGTAGGTGTAGCGAGAGGGTCCATCCATCATTGTAGTCGAAGTAGTGGGTACATGTTCAGCGGGGGCACCGCACCGCCATCCTCATCATCTCCATGTTCATGCTCCTCCTCTCCGAAAAATCTCCTCGCCAAGCTCATCATCACCGCACACTCAAAGACAAGCCGACTATGTGGCTCGTCTCGTCGAAGGTTACCTCGCAAGTCTCCACGATTTGGTTAGTTTCAAGATTGAGCACACGATATGCTCTAGAATGAGATGCATAACCAAAGAAAATGCCATCGACGACCTAGCCTCAAACTTATCCAACTTCCCGCCTTTCTTCGAATGAAACACTTGCAACCAAAGACATGGAAGTGACTCACCTTGGGTGTGCGACCATGCATCAACTCATAGCATGTCTTCTTCTTGTGCACTCGAGGTATATCTCGTTCGACACATAGCACGCGGTGTTCACCGCCTCGGCCCAATACCTCCTCGGAGTCCTATGCTCATCAAGCATCGTCCGAGCCATCTCGCACAAGGTCCCGTTCTTCCTTTCCACAACACCATTCCGGGGAGGCGTATACGGACTCGAAACTCGGTGCTCAAGACCCAAGTCATGGCAAAAGGTTTCAAAACGAGAGTTCCTGAATTCCGAGCCATTATCACTGCGGATAGCTCGTATGGCATCTCCGTGCCTCTCGTTCCTCAACCTCAAGACTAGATCTCGAACAAAACCAAACGTCTCCCCCTTATCCTCCAGAAAGAACACCCACGCGCCGAGAATAGTCATCCACCACAACAGGGACATACCACTTCCCACCCGCAGATCGCACACGAGCTGGGCCAACAAGGTCCATATGGAGCAGCTCGCATGGACGCTCAGTCATCACATCGGTGAGAGGCGGGTGAGAAGAGGCCACCATCTTGGCATGCCTACACGAAGCACAAACCAACTCTTTCTCAAGCCTCAACCGTGGCAGTCCTCGGACCAAATTGAGTTTACTCAAGCGAGACAAAAGGTCAAAGCTCAAGTGACCCAACTTCCTATGCCACTTCCACAACTCACTCGAAGAGCCAGCCAAGAAACAACGCTCCACACCCGAAGTCTGAGAAAAATCAGCACGAAACACCTGACCCGGGAACGACCATACAAACAAGGTCCCCTCGAGAGTCCACAATCCGAGAACCACCAGGCCGAAACAACACCGCAAAGCCCTCATCCAACAGCTGGGACACAGAAAGCAAATTGTACCCCAGCGATTGGACAAGAGCAACACGCCTCAGAGTGATCTTGTCACTCACTTTGATCTCACCTTCTGAAAGCACACGCCCACGCCCATTGTCCCCAAAAGTGATGTACCTCTTCGTCACCACCGGGACGAGACTTGAGAACCACCCCCTATCTCCGGTCATATGCCTCGAACAACCGGAGTCAATCAACCAAATGTTCTTCAAGTCTCCCACCTGAAATTCAAAAATGAGCACGTGAGCGAACAAACGACTCAGCACTGGGGTTAGTACCAAAAGAGTAAAACCAGTGCCGAGCCATTTGTGCCATTTGCTCGAAAGTGGGGTTAGCACCAACCAAAGCATCTCTCCTACCAAAGCTACCTCCACGAACACCACCACGGTAACCACCCTGAGGGAACCACCCCTCTCTGCCTGGAGGAGGACCAAATCCACGCAAGAAAGCCCGTGGAACGTCCTTCCTCTCCAACTCAAAGCCATGACTCCTCCAATCCCCGTATTGAGCACGAGGAGGAGAACGTCTAGCAAACTGACCACCTGCACCCTTTCCAGCCCAACCACCAGAACCACGACCACCAGAAACAACCCTCGCACCTGTACGAGCTCGAAACCCGAACAGCTGTCTGTCCAGGCCTGCACCGGTCTGACCGGTGCCCACACCGGTCTGACCGGTGTGACCTGAGCAGCAGCACCACCTGCAGCCTTCTTCTCTCCCCAAGCCCGAACTGTCCTCACACTCGCCTTGCCCCTAGGCATCTGCATACGAGGCTCAAGTACACTATCGGAAGGGTGGTACTTGTCCTTGTTAGCCCACTCCTTTGCCATTCTTTCCTCTCGCTTCCTCTTGAAGCCAAACTCCTCCTTATGGCCATCTCTCCCACAATAGACACAATGGAACCTCACAAGCTTAGGCTTAGGCTTGAGATGTGGCTGCTCACTTGGTTTCTCTCCACTCAAGCCCTCCACCGGTTTCTCACCACTAGCCTTCTCACTCTCCTTCCCAAAGAACACTTTCCCCGAAGTGCTCACAAACTTGATAGGCTTTTGTAGGTCATTTGTGGGTGTAGGAAACACGAGTGGAGCTGGGGTTGTGTCTAGTCGGTTCCTTAGATGGTTAGGTTTTGGTGGGAAATCATTTTTGTGGTGGGTTTTTGGTGGCTCCGGATATTCTCTCCACTTCCTTCACCAACCTTGTTTGCCCCAAGCCCCTCACCATCTTGCCTCTTAAAGGCCTCGATCATCATCCTCAACTGAGGCTCATGACCGGACAACCAACCCATCAACTTCCTCAAGTCATCATTCTCATCCTGCAAACGATCAACATAATGTGCAAGCTCCAAATTTTTCAATGCATGCAATTCACAGGTAGAGCAAGATGTAGGCATGGGTTCCTTCAATTTAGCCTCGAGCGAACTAGTGTAGGCATGCATCTCATCAATCTTAGCATGCAAAACAGGGCAAGAAGTGCAAGCACCTAGCAAAGCAGATCTAGACTTAAGCTCAGCCACTTCAACCCTAAGCACATCTAGTTCCTCACACTTGGAGGCATGCTTCTCCTTAAACAAGGCAAGATCAGCAAGGAATATGGAGCAATCAGCACAATTATTCTCATCGGAAACAACAGGGCTAGCCTTAAGCGAATCAATCTCAAGCTTGCTATCAAGCACCTGTGTCTCTAGCTCATCCACTCTAGTCCTAGCATCCTCGAGTGAAGCCCTAAGCTCTTTCCTCATTTTCTTGGCCTCTCTAAGCATGTCATCACGTTTATCAAGCAAAGAGCCAAGCCTCTCATTCTCCTGGCGCAAGAAGGGAAGTTCATCACGCACCTCGTCGTCGGACTCGGAAGTCCGAGTCGCTCCGTGTGCTCTTCTTCTTTGCCGGAACTCGGCGCCATGGTGCGAGCCATCTCTCGGGAAGCGGCTCAGCCCGCTCAGGTTCTTGGACGACTTCTTGTTCTTGCGACGATCACCCTCATCTTCACTGCTGCTCGAGCTCGAGGTGGAGTACGCGGAACTGGAGTCGACGTCGCTCGCTCCAACCATCGCTCGGGCCTTGCCTCGGCTCTCCTTCTTCCTCGATCATCGCTCGTCCTTGTACTTGTTCTTGTGCTTGCTCTTGTGGTCGCGCCTCGAACGGTACTTGCCATCGTTCATCCTCAGCTTGTGCTTGTAGCTGTCCTTGTTCTCGGCCTTCACCGGACAGTCGGCGACGAAGTGTCCCGGCTTGCCGCACTGGAAGCAAGTCCTCGTGTTCCTCCTCATGTTCACGCGGTTCTCATGCAGCCTCTCGAACCGCCTCGTCAATAGCGCCAGCTCGTCCTCTCCAAGGTCGTCAAACTCCTCATTTGGCATATACATCAAAGAGGAAAACGAGAACATCCTGGTGGATGGGTTAGAGTTAGTCTTTCCTTTGGAACCACCAACGAGGGCAAGACTATGGGAATCAGTCGGTCCCTCGAGCTTGGCAGTCATGCCCCTATCCACCTCAGCCGACTTGAGCTTCGAGAACAGCTCGTTCACCGTCAGAGTATCATACCTCTCCGACTCGACTATGGCCTCGAACTTTCCGCCCCATATCGTACGATCCAAAGAGTGTAAGAGCTTGACCGCTCTATCATGATCATCGTACGGGAGCACGTCCACATTGTCCCTCATGTTGTTCACCACCACCATGAACCTCGAAACAAGGCATCGATGGACTCACTGGGAGATGAGTGAAGTTCTCGTACTCTCTCCGGTAGGTCGCATACATCCGTGCCTGAACCTGGGCGTTCCCAACATGAGCCTCCTTCAACACCGCCCAAATCCTACAAGCCAAGTGCTCGGTGTGCACCCGATCGAACTCAGGCTGACACAAAGCACGAAACAAGTAGTCAACCGCCTTATTGTTGGCGTCGAATCTGTCCCTCGATCCTGGAGCAAGGAAATCCATCGGGCCGGACATAGCCTCGTGTCCACCGTGACATCCCAAAGAAGCTGACCCTTTCCGCGGAGGAACGCACCCATCCGCTTGCTCCACATCTGGTAGTTCTTGCCATCGAAGTGTGGAGGACCCGAACCCCGTTCCTGGTACACCATCCTTGGATCTTAGACTGGTTAGAGTCAATGAAGACCCGAACCGGCTCTGATACCACTTGAAGGACCGATACGGCGAACCAGAGAGGGGGGGAGTGAATGGGAGCCGATAAAAAATTCTTCTCGAAGGAGATCGAAACTCCAACAAGATGAACACGGCTTCCAACACACGTCTCTGACTCACTACCAAGGTTGGTCAAGCCCACGTAGCCACTGGAGTCCCACTGGACCTAGGAACCAACACACCACCTTATGACCCGAGAAACGTAGCGGAAAAATCAAACCTCGAGCCTACAGACCCACACCGGTCAGACCGGTGAGCACCACCGGTCAGACCGGTCCCTGCTGGTGTAACTGAGCAACTTCCACTAAGTGGCTCTACACCGGTCAGACCGGTGAGACGCACCGGTCAGACCGATGGCAGCCTGAAAGCCCCCAAGGCACCAAACAGGCCAAACAACCACCAAACAGACCCAAACTTGAAACAGCACCAACACGGGACAACAACGAACTCACCAAGACGTTCACCCGAGCAAAATCCCACAAGGGCACGCACCGGTCAGACCGGTCAAGAGCACCGGTCAGACCGGTGTAGCCTGGGCAGCTCGGGATGAACAGCACCCGCGGGTCAACTCCCCCAAATCCAAATCTCGATCTCCCGAATCACTCCACGGACTTGAACAAGACTTTGGGGATATCAGGAACACCTCATGAGGAGTCCATAGCCAAGTTTAATCCCACCAAATCTCGTCCAAAAAGGAGGAATCGAAGAAATCCCGCCGAAAGCACTTCCAACCTAAGAACTCAAGAAACCCCAAAATCGAGCACCTTTTCTCACGGATTTGGGAGGGGAATCACAGCCCAAAGAACCACGAAGGGTTCCCACAAATTTCCCCCATCAAATCCCCAAGAGAAAAGTCCCGAAAACAACCCAAAGAAATCACCGAGAGAGGGCTCCGAAAATCACCACCAAGAACAACCGGAAAACACATCCAAACCTTGAGGAACCACGCCGAATCATCTATACATGAAACAAAGGTTCGTACAAGGTCTAGCAAGCCGCCCGATCATCCATCCCTCTCAACAAGATCTCTCCGTGAAGCTCTCTTGCTAGTCCTAAAGAAAACCTAAGGAAAATAGGTGGAAAATAGGAAAACTAATGAGCTAGGGTTCCAAGAGTTGGCTGCCATCCTCTCACCTCTTGGGTTATATGGAGGCAACCGAATGTCTAAAATGCCATTCTCTACTAACTAGGGATACAAGCCCCTCAAGGGCGGATTTGGAATTCTTGATGTCTTCACCATCGGACGGATGCCCGGCGACCGCACCCTGCGTAGCCTCGACGCAAGCCATGCGATCCCGGTATATTTTTTAGGCCTTAAGGTCCTACTTAGCCCCGACGTGTGTCCTACGCTTCGAAGATTCCGGACTGCGTCGTCGCACACCGGTCAGACCGGTGCTCCTCACCCGGTCGGGCCGAGTCGGCCACCCACCGGTCGGACCGGTGCGGTGCCGCCTTGCACCTCCGTCTTCGGTTCTCCGGTCTTGGCTTTGTGGATCAACCAAGGAACCCGGTGGTTTTCTCGGTGAACCACCGGAAACCCCGCGAACTCGGTGTAGCCTCCGCCAATCTCCACTCATGACTCGGCTCCCACGTAGTCCCGGCTCGACCTTGGTTTTGAGGCTCAACCAAGAAACCGTCCACGACTTCATCTTGCTCGTTCATGCCACCATGCGGCCCGTACTTGACCCCCGCTGGCCACCGGGTCCCTCGAACGAAGCCTACTTGTCTTCTCCACACCTGGAGGCCTCACCGGCGACGACCTTTCGCGCTTGTTCGTCACCTGCACCAACACCAGTCAAGCCGCAACCTGCACCTGCAATACTTAGCCAAGAATCAGTCCACGCAACATTGTCAATCACTCATCACACAAGGAAGCGACCATCCACCGGTCCTCGAACCACACATGGTCCTCATGGGGGCAACGAACTCAGCCCTCCAAGCCAACGGGGCAATCCCTTACTTCCTGGTCTACGGCTCTGAAGCAATCCTCCCTGCCAATGTCATATGGAACTCGCCAGCAGTGGAGCATTACGACGAAGGCGTCTTATAAGACAGCAGACGAGTTGACATCGACAGCCTCGAAGAAGCTCGCTGCGCTGCCCTCGTCCAATCAGCACGGTACCTGGAGGGTATCCGGCGCTACCACGATCGCAACGTCAAGGAACGCTCCTTCAATATTGGTGATCTCGTCCTCCGTCGTATCCAGAACACGGAAGGGCTACACAAGCTCAGCTCCCCATGGGAAGGTCCCTTCACCGTGGCAAAGGTGACCGGGCCGGGCTCCTACCGCCTCCAGACACTTGAAGGCGAAGACATCAACAACTCGTGGAACGTCGACCAGCTCTGTCGATTCTACGCCTAGTCTACACGACTACTCCGAGGTTCAAGTTTACACGACTACATCAACACCCCTATGCCGTAAGCGGCCTCCGGGTCCTGGCCCCAGTCTCCGGACTACCCCTCTCCAGGATCCAGCCCGCGCGTCTACCTA
Organism: Cenchrus americanus; assembly: GCA_947561735.1. Classification (NCBI taxonomy): domain Eukaryota; kingdom Viridiplantae; phylum Streptophyta; class Magnoliopsida; order Poales; family Poaceae; genus Cenchrus; species Cenchrus americanus. Next base: position 51,506,761 of record OX387244.1, on the reverse strand, counting down.
CGGATCCTGGGCTGCGATGAGCGACAAGGACTCTAGCAGCGGTCTACTAAGAGACCATGTACTCCAAGATCCAGCCTACACGGCTACTTACGGATCTACTGCTGTAAGCGGCTACTCGCCCTAGCACCACTTAGCTGTAAGCGGCCTCCGGGTCCAGGCAACTACTCTGTAAACTACGGCCCTGGCCATCCAGGTGTACTTCTTTAGTAATAAAGTTTGATCGTTCATCAACTTCTTTACTGCCTACTTCCCTCAACGGGACTACTGCCGAGTATGACTACTCGCATCCACTCCACGATGGGACTCCGCACTCTGAGATCGCGACTACGAGTACTCATTGCTGGAATTTTCCTTTCATTAATACTTAAGCAATTCCATTACAATTGTTTTTGTACAACTTTGGCTACGAGCTAACTATTACAGGGCTACTAGAGATTGAGCTTATCAGCTACTTGCTCCGCAATGGGCGCCATCTGCTCCAGCAGCTCCGCGTACTGCTCATCAGTACAATTGGCGGCTACCCCGCCAACGACTACCTCCACAAGCGCCTTCGGGAAGTAGGACTTCATGAAGGCCAAGACTTGCTTCGGGATCGACCTCGCCATATGCTTCACATAAGCCGCCAGCCGGCTGGGGGCTTCCCTGAGGCGATCCACGAGCGGAGCGATCTTGGGGCCGCCCGGATGAGGCACCAAGAGCCTTGCGATCGGCAGTGTGGCTTTTTCAAGATCCTTCAGCTGGGCCCGCAGCGCCTCGCAATCTTCATTCAACTTCTGCAACGATTTGTAGTAGTTGACGAGATTGCAGTCAGAAGCAATCCGAAGCTCCATGTGCTTCTCGCACTCGAAGGCAAGTTCTTTATAGTCGAGCTCGAGTACCTGGCGGGCCTCCTGCTCCCGGTAGAAGAGGTTCTTCATACTTGTCTCCGAGGACTTCAACTGCTCCACCTGGCCCTCAAGCTCTGCAATATAACAAAGCGCAACGGGTCAGACTACCTCTCGACCTCCAACAACTACCCAACAAGTCAAGCGGCGTACCTTTATTCTTGTTGCGGAGCGTCTTGTTCTTCTGCACCAAGTCGTCACCTTTGCCTGCAACTCTTGGATGTCATTATGATACTTGGCAAAAGCGGCGTCGAGCTTGGACTGCATGGCAGCCGCGTGCTTCCGCGACTTCAAAAGCTGATCCTCCAGTGCCTCAGCCCGGAGCACCGCGTCACCAAAGCCCTGCAGCATGTTGGACTTCTCGCGGGACCTCTCCACGATGTCCTGCACAGACAACACATGTCAACGAGTACTCAACAACAGAGGATTGACTACTCAGAAGTTAAGAATACTTACCTTCATCCACTGCTCAGCCTGGCGGACCGCCTCCAGGTGCCTGGCCACCGTCGCCAGGTCGACCAGATCGTCCGCGAGCAGCTCCACTCCGCCACGACTACTCGTGGCAGCTTCCGTCATTGGCGCAGAGCGGATGGGCTCTGCGTCTTGGATCCCCGGGGAGCAGACAACCACCTCCAGAGCAACCTCTGGTGGCACGGTGGCCTCCTCTCCTCCGGTCGCCGTGGCGTCTTCCTCGGCGACCTCCTCCATCGGCTCGAGGGCTCCCTCAGCAGCCTCCGGCGCCTGTGGTGTTGACTTCTCCATGGGCACCGCTGCAGGGATGTCGCTCCCTTCGGCCTCGACGCCTGACAAGAAGACGTCAAGTGCATTAGCAACTACGACTACTCCATGGGGAAGGCTAAAACCACAGCAGAACACTTACCCTCGACCACGCTGGCCTCGGGCAACGCAGCTCCAGCAGCCGGCGCTTCGGACCCTGCCTGGGGGGCAGGAGTTGACTCCTCGACGGGCGGCGCGACTTCTTCTTCCGCCACCGTCGTGGAGGGATCATCTCCCTCCCAAGACAAGTCTGTTGATCTCCTGCAGAAGTACACAAAGCTGGTTGTCATTCAAGCTCGACTACTACACCAAGTACTACTCGGGAAGGCTCAGCACTTACAGGCTTGACCGGACTATCATCACGGCCGGAGCACCGAGGATGCTGGCAATGTCTACCAGTCCACCCTCTGTGGGCACCTCCTCTTGCGCCTCTGCAGCCGCTGCCTCCTCTGCAGCAATGGTAGCCGGAGCAGCGCCCTTCGGTGCTCCTGCGGCCACCACCTCTTCGACGGTGGGGGCTGCGGGTTCTGTGCCCTCTTGATGAGCAGAGGGTTGGCGCTCCAACTGCGCTATGAGTTCTTCAACAGTGGGGGCTGGGCTACGACTCCCGGCCGGCTCCCCCACTGTGTCCCACTCGCCTTCATCGCCCTCATCGACGGGCTCCGTCGGCGGCACCTCCTGCATACAAGGAAGATCAATCATCAGCAAGTGTACTCGTACAACAAGTACTCGACTACACTAGTCAAGACATCTTACCTCTTGAGGCATGGTCTCTGAGACCCTCAGCTTCTTCGTCACCCGCTTGCGGGCGGGGTTGTGCGGCTTCCGTGGCGGCGCAGCCAGACTAGCCTCCAGGCTAGTCGGTGGATCTTGCACGAGGGGTACATGAGGCAAGCCGGGACGGCTAAACCTCGACCGCAGCTGGAAGCGGTCCTGTAGCGTCTCCTCCTCGTCATCGTCGTCGTCGTCAGACGTGTCTTCTACGATGACAGTGTCATCTCCTTCGCCGATCTCTCGCTGCTCCTTGGCTTTGGCTTTCCCCTCCTTCGGGATCTCAATTCCCTAAGGGGGCGGCTGCGGCTCGGAGACGAACCTCTTCAAGTCGTCCTGCAAGGCACAAGACATCAGCGCGACTACTCATAAGCAACGACTACTCGACTAGGGGGTACGACTACTTACCTCCTTTGGCGGGCGCGCGGCGGAGTACTCTTGGACCGGGCACACCGTGTACGGTGGAATGTCCTTGAAGATGTGCGTCAGCCTATCTACGATGTCGTCGTCGTCGACTTCACCTCCAGGCATCCGCGACATGTCATCGTCGCTGGTGTACTCGAAGCCTAGGGTGTCGCGGGCCATCAGCGGCTGCACCCTCCGCTTCATGAAACTGAAGGCCACGTGCTCGGCCCTCAGTCCAGCTTCTCTAAGCACCTTGATGCGTGCCAGCAGCTCGGGGAGCTGGATCCCCTCCTGCATCGTGGGCTCCGTGTTCCACCAGTCCCGGTGCACCGGGCCGCCTCCCCGCTCGGCTTCGGCAGGCCGGGGTGGTGGTTCGTGACGTAGAACCACCTCGCCTTCCAATCGGTGTTGGAGTCGATGAGCTTGTACGCGAGGTACTGCTCGGCGGCGTCCTCCCGCATCTGGATGCCAGCTTTGCCTACTACTCGAGGATTGCTGGCGCTCGGCTGTGGCTTCACCCGGAAGAATTTCCGGAACAGGATCCAGTGCGGCTTGATCCCCAGGAATGCTTCACAAAAATGGACGAAGACTGCGATATGGAAAATGCCGTTAGGGTTGAGATTGAGGTACTCAACTCCGTAGTACCCGAGGAGGCCTTTGAAGAAGTCGCTGGCCAGAAGCGCAAGACCGCGCTCCGCGAAGCGCGCGAACATCGAGATCTCGTCTTCAGCTTTCTCCATTAGGTACGGATCTCCGGCGGTGGCTCTCCACATATCCACCTCCTTCTCCCGGATAAATCTGCTGTTGAGAAGGGCCAACAAATCCTCGGTCTTCACCTTCGACTTTTTCCACTCGCGGCTTGGATCTGGCCGCGGTGGAGACATCGGCGGCGCTGCCCCCGTGGCAGCCGCGGCGGCCTCGTCACGGCCCCTCTTCTTCCCGGCGGCCTTCGTAGACTTGGACGGTGAAGGCTTCATTCTCCAAGTACACGGCGTCTTCACACGCATTCGCTCGGGGGCTACTCTGGAAGCCCTGGGTGGCGGCGCGCTTGGATCTACTGCGGCGACGGCGTGCGCTGGAAGTGGATCTAGCCTAGATCTATTCGAAATGGCTACAGTAGTGATGGGTGAAAAACCCTAAGGGTTTTGGCTTCTATTATAAGTCAAACCGGCCCTCCAACGGCCAGATGGATAAGTCCGCGCTCGGCTGACTCAGCGGCTGCGCGTGACTCTTCGCATTCTACTAGTCGACGCGCCTCACCTCGGGGGCTCGGCTACTTCTACTCGACTACCTGGGAAGCGACAAGACTCAGGAGCATCTCAGGACACATTCTTCAAGATGACCCTTTAATTCGAGAGGAAGTACTCGACTCAAGGCTTAGGGGCTCCGTGCCACGTGTCCTTCGGTTTTTTTCTCCGGATTTTTTGGGATTTTCTTGCCAAGACTTCAGATAGACCCTCAGCTAGAGCCTGCGGCTCAACCTAAGGCTCGGGGGCTACTCCATATGGAGTGCGATTTTGCAATCGCACTTCCATATCAGCTTCGACTTCAAGACAAGGCGGGCATTTTTTGAAGACCTTCGAAGGCAGCACTCGAGGACGCTTGGGACTACTCGAGAAGACTTCAAGATTGCTCAAACATCAGCTGGAGTACATTCCAGCCTCGGGATGCTTCGACTACTCTTGAGAACTTTTGACTTGTAGCCCTCGGGGACGCTTGGGGACTACTCGTTAAGGCCGTCAAGACTACTTGAAGCTATCCTTCTCGACTACAAAGTACTCGGGGGCTTGTCGTATGGACCTCCCTGGGCCCACTACCTCGGTGGGTACCAGGACCGACTACTCGGTGGGCCCCTGGGACTACCCGGCTTGCGCTACACGGCACCTGATGGTGTGGAGCACGAGGACTACGGAGGAGAAGTACTCGGTTAGGAAGCTGTACATGTCCTGCACTGTATGGAAGACTCCTAGACATACCCGACTAGTACTCTCTCCCTACTCCGACTTGTAACCCTGCCTCCCGGACTATATAAGGCGAGGCAGGGACCCTTCTCTAGCATCTCATCCAATCCACAGCACACTATTACACCATCTTGTAATCGTGCCCATTCAATCCAGAGCTACACAGCATACAGGACGTAGGGTATTACGCACCTCGCGGCCCGAACCTGTCTAAATTGTGTGCCACGTGTCTCTTCCTTCGAGTTACCGATCTCGGCGAGGCCACATTCATCTACTTCGGGTACTCCCCTTAGTAGGTTGCCGGTCTAAAACACCGACACCAGTGCCATAAGCGTAGCGAAAAATCCTGTGCTTCACTCCAGAACCAAACATATAGAGGTGAGATACCATTTCTTGAGAGACAATGTGGAGAAAGGGACCATTGTGTTGAGCCATGTCCCTACCCAAGATCAGCTTGCGGACATTTTCACAAAGCCTCCCGACCAAGCTACATTTGTGCGCTTGCGGGGGGAACTTGGGGTTTGTTGCCCTTTCTAGTTGACTCTTGGGGGATTTTCTTTTTGTACCATATGTATCATACCATGTTTACTTTGATGTATATACATGCTTTGCTTGCTGTATAAACCTTGGTAGGATAGCCATCTTGTCATATATCATGTTGCATTTGTATCATATTGCATTTTAGGATGATGAGCTTCTTTTATATGCCTTATTTGAGTCTCTTTGGCTATTTGTGAGATATTGGTCATATGTGTGGAGAAATGGCTATGTGAGGCTATGCTCTTGGAATATTTGAGATATATATGTTGTGAGATAGCCCTTTTTGAATCAAATGCTAATCTTGACTAAATTTGAGGAAATGTGCTCCACTCATGTGTAGTAGTGTATCCATGTCACGTTTGGTCTAAATGTGCTTTCTATGCTTAGATTGTGCTTGGATGTCTTTTTCTTGCATTTGGGCCAAAGGCCGAATATCATTGTGAATGTTTAGCCTATGTTGCATTCATGGGGGAGCATAAGCTTCTTTTTGCCGCAAAGGCACTTCATGTATCATGAAACGAATTAATCTTGAAAAGAAGTGTGTATGCTTGAAAAATGCTCTACCCACCATGTTTATGCTTAAAATGTCTTATCTTTCACACATGGGTGCCAAACATGTTGCATGATGTTCACCAGTGGAGAAGTCTCCCCGAAGTGGACACATGGCTCATGAGCTTTAACATGGCATGCTTTGCTTTATGGGTGTTTGCAATGATCTTTTGTTGAGAATTGGATATCCTTGTATGATCTCTGGATGATATGCATGTTTTTGGCTCGAATATGACATGGATAGGCTTTTACATTTGAAGTGAGCCATCTTTTGATATAATTATTCAAATCTGAAAATTTGCTTTGTCACATGCTTATATTTTCATATATTACTTGTGGCAATGCTTTGACTATGTTATGATCTATAAATATCCTCTTTGTCTCATTTCTAGCCTTTGACACTGAATTTGGCCTATTTGAGAAGCTCATGTAGATGTTTATATGCTTTGTTTTGCATTTCTGCATTTTCACCTTGATTCATACATTGTCAACAAGAGGGAGAAGAGGTGAGCTAAAATTTGGAAGTTTGCATCCACATGTTCAAGGGGAGCTTGCATTTGTTCAGGGGGAGCTTTCTTGCTGTTTTCGGTGTGGAGTTTGTGTTTTGCTCGGCTTGTGACCTTTCTTTGCCTGCTAAAATTTGGAAGTTTGCATCCACATGTTCAGGGGGAGCTTGCATTTGTTCAGGGGGGGCTTTCTTGCTGTTTTCGGTGTGGAGTTTGTGCTTTGCTTGGCTTGTGACCTTTCTTTGCCTTTCTTCGGTTTTAGTCATGAGTTGCGCTTCTTTGTTTTTCTTTCTTCTTACTTTCTTTCTCTGAATTTCATTTCGCGTTGTGTGTTGTCAATGCACTCATCAAGGGGGAGATTGAGGACCAGGAGCGTCCCGGTGGTCGATGGATGACCGCTTCTCAGTGATGAGTGATTGACAACGGGTGTTGGACTGACTCTTGGCTCAGTGCGCAGGTGTAGGTTGCGGCCTAGTTCGTGTTGTTGTAGGTGAAGAACAGGCGTGAAAGGTCTTCAGCCTTAAGGGGCCTCCGGGAGATGGAGAGACAAGTAGGCTCGGTTCGAGGGACCCGGTGGACGGCGGGACTAGGTGCAGGCCACATGGTGGCGAGACGAGCAAGACGAAGTCATGGACGATCGAGCCGGTGCACGGTGGCGGTCGAGTCAAGGGGCTTGGCGGGAGGCCGGGCCGAGCACGTGGGGTTTGGTGGTTTGCCCACAAAACCATCGGAGGACGGTTTCTTGGTTTGGGCCTCAAAACCAAGTCCGAAGACCCAACACGACGGAGATGGGATCCGGGCGTGTCGTGAAGCTTCGAAGCGGACACGCGGCGGGATCGCATGGCTTGCGTCGGGAGGACGCGGGGTGCGGCAAAGGCGTGGCCGTCCGATGGCAAGACCCACAAACATTACATAAATGCCCCTGCGTGGGTTGTATCGCCAGTAGTTGAGTTAGGGATAGTCGAGTCATTTCCCACACCGGCGGGACCCGATATATAAGCCATGAGTGTGTGTGGATGGCTCTCTCTCTCTCCGCGACTTAGGGTTTCATTTCCCCCTCCCATTTTCTCATTTTCGTAGCTATTTTCTTCTCTGATTTTTCTCTAGGCTAGCATGAGAGCTTCATGAGAGATTTGTTGAGAGGGATGGATGCTAGGGCGGCATGCTAGACCTTGTGAATCTTTCCTGGTTTGTATAGAAGATTCTGCGTTGTGATTCGCGTGGTCTTTTTCGTGCTTGTTTTTTTTGGTTCTTTTGTTCTCGGTGTGGTTCCGCGGATTTGAGTGGGTTTCTCCCCGGATTTCTTTGAGGGAAACATGGATGGATGTCTAGTGCATCTTTGTGATTGATCTTGTGCCCTCAAACGCCGGGAAACCACTTCGATTCAAGGATTTTCGTTCGGTGCTCTAGCTTTTGGTGGTGCTCAAAGGATTCGCGATTCCCGGTGATTTAGGGAGTTAGGAGGCAAGATTTTTGGGTTATAGCAACCTTGTGTGATGCTTTTGAAGTCCCCAAACCCTTGTCTCTATAGCTTCTATCGTTTGGGAAATCCGATGATGATTTGGGGGAGTTGACTTTCGGGGTCGTGCGTTTTCTGCTCTGTCTGCACCTCGCGGACGGTCCGCGAGGACCAGGCGGACAGTCCGCGCCGTCCCAGTTCGTCGCGGTGTTCTTCGTGTTCTTGCTTAGTTTCGGTTTGATCCGGTTTTGCTTTAGGTTTTCGTTGCAGCCGGTTTGCGGATGGTCCGAGCTTCAGTAGCGGATGGTCCGTGGCCCGCGCGGACAGTCCGCCCGGTCTTCGCGGACGGTCCGTTTTTCTTGGGTCGGTTCTGGAGGTTCTGTTCGCTTTAACGGACGGTCCGCGGCTCAGGCCGGACAGTCCGCGGCAAGGGTGCGGACAGTCCGCGGTACCCTACCGGACGGTCCGCGCGGCCATCGCGGACGGTCCCGCCCCGCCCTGGCCGGACGGTCCGCCGTAGGCGCCGGCTTTGCTTCTTGGTTCGATTCCTCCCTCGCTTTCTTGTGCTTCCGCGTGTGCTTCAAGGAATCGTTCCTAAGACTAGAGGTTGATCCATAACCTCGTTGTCTTGGCGATTGGTGTGTGATTCGATCCATCGCTTGTGTGTGAACGGGATTTGACTAGGGCATAGGCCGGGTTCTTTGAGAAGAATTTTTACCGGCTCCTATTCACTCCCCCCCCCTCTCTAGTCGCCATCCGATCCTTCAAGGGGGAAGTGATCTTTCTTCGTTGCTTTGTTAAGCTTATGATAATCGATACACATCCGCCACCCGGTCACGGTTCTTTGCGTATCAACTCATTCTTCTCATTCTTCACCAGGGTTAAACCTCCTTTCTTCTGTACACAATGTACCGGGCTCACCCATTCGCTATGCGGAACCGGGTAGATGATTCCGGCATCAAGTAACTTGATGACCTCTTTCTTTACTACCTCTCGCATGGCATGAGTTAGCCTCCTTTGGTGGTCCACCACGGGCTTACATTGGTCTTCCATTGGTATACGATGAGTGCAAATGGCTGGTCTAGGACCTTTGAGATCATTAATCGAATATCCAATCACCTTCCTATGTTTTTTATTAAAATCAGCAACTTCTCATTTTCTTCGGGACTCAACTCGTCGCTCACAATGACTGGATAAGTCTTCTCTGGGCCCAAAAATTCATACTTTAATCCTTTGGGCAAAGGTTTAAGGTCTACCTCGGGCACTTGTGGCTCCTCGAGTTTAATCTCTCCTTTGTCCTCGAATTTTTCTTCCTCCACGCTTCCATCTTGTGGTTCTAAGCCTTTTGTTGCTTCTTCTAGATCTTCATCTTGTTGATCATTGATTTGATTTTCTATCGCTCTTTGCAGCGGGTCTCTAAGGGTTTCAACAAAACAAAGACTATCTACCTCCTCTACTTCGTCTTCGGGAGAAAAGGGTGTAGGGTGTTTAGAAACGCGAAGAATATTATATGTGTACTTCTTTCCATTAAGGTTCATTGTTGTTAACACCAAAAAATGGTACAGGAGAAAGGCTGACTTGTGGGCCGAGCTTGGTGATGAATATCATTCGGCTAGGGAAAATCTCCTCAAAGGAATCGGTAAAGAATGCTTGCGGTCGGCAATGCGTCATCATTCGGCAAAAGGACTGTTTGCGCTTTTGAAGGGAAGTTTTCAGGAATGCGTGGTGACGTGGCCCGATCTAAGGAAAGAATGAGTTGATGGCGTATACGAGATGGACATTGGCGTCGGAGCATTAATTTGGACATTAAATATTGTACTCGTAGTCGACCAGGAGTCGTGTTAGGACAAGGGTATAAATATAAACCCTTGATGTCTGTAATAGGTATCGAACATCTTCACAACTAAACCGGCCTCGTGCCACATCGAGTCCTTTAGTCCAGTCGTCTAGTTCTTCGAGAGGAATCATCAATCCGTCGACCTTCGTAAGTACCAGCAACCTTGTATCATTTCTAGTATCATCCGGTGGATTTAGACTGTGATGCAAGTAGTCTTGTTACCTTGCTTAGTATCATGCGGTGGATTTAAGCTTGGTTCAAGAAGGTTTCTTGTTGGATCATGAGTCATGCGGTAGGCTAAGATCTAGCTCGAAGCTAGTTATCGGCTCTATTAGATTTGGCAAGGTCTAATAGATTCATTAAGTTACCACTTGTTGCTTTGAGTTTTTACTTTATGTTTAAATTCATGTAATACCCTTTTGCCCAATCTAGATTGATTGGTTTCGGCTTTTATCTTTGAGATCTGTACGGTGTACTTTCAAGTCTTTGTTTATTATAGAGGATCAAGTGCTCTCAATAGCCGAATTTAGATCAATCTAGATTGTCACGTGTTGTGGGTTCAAGCTTTGACTTTTCAAATGTTTGTTCCTTCTCCACGGAACCTGAATCGGCTGTACAGCCGAATTCGGCAATGCCTTCATGAGTAAAACGTGTTCATAAGTTTGTTTTAAATAATGCGTGCTTTTAGCCTTCCATATTTAGATTGTATCATGCGGTGGATTAATCACTTTGTGGTCGGTGTTGTGATTACAAACAAGTTGTATCATGCGGTGGATTAACTTGCTTGTTATCATGCTTGACGGGTTTGAAAGTACCTAGACATGCGGTAGACTAGTGCTTTTGGCCTATGCACGTTTGTTTATCTCATATTTATAATCATGCTTTACCTTATTTATTTAATTTGTTGTTTATAATCAAAAATCAGTCATGATCATGTGTGAGCAATGCTATTTAAACAAAGACCGATCTTTTGTCATGCTTACGTCATTCATTTGGCTATATCCTGTTTCATGTTTTAAAGTTCCCGAATGATGTGTAAACTGCTGGCAGATAGCTTGTTGTAGCTATATGTCATTTTAATTGGCTTTCTATCCGTAAATACGGAACTGTCTGGTACCACCCGGCAAGTTCCATGTTTTATCTAACTATTTTCATCCTTTGTCAGTTTTAGGAAAATTGACTGGCATGCTTTTGGATCGGGCACATGATTTAAGCCATACGTGGATGATATTGTCTTTGGTGGCTCGTCTAACTCTCTTGTTGCAAGGTTTGCAGATGATATGAGCAGGGAATTTGAGATGAGCATGATGGGCGAGTTGCAGTTCTTCCTCGGGCTACGAATCCAGCCTTGATTGAGTTTTAGAGAGTCCAGGGTTCCCAATGAAAAGTGCTAAGTCAATCCCTGTAGCAACCCTGTTAACTTGACATTCAGCCCATATTTCCAATTTCTTCAACCAAACGATAGAATAGGTTCAACACAACTAAAAAACTAGGTTGGATCAACTCACCCACCCGCAACCCTCAGATCCTGGCGACGTGCAACCCTCAGATCCCGGCGATGCAATGCTCCTCCACCGACACCGGCCGACACTCCCCCTCAGCCACCCGCGCGGCCTTGCTCTGTGTGCTTGGCGTGAGGCGCAGATTTTGCGTCAACAATTGTTACTTTGCCTTTTCTGGCATCCAACACGGCATCAACCAACTTAAGAAAGGGCCTACCTAGAATTATATGATCATGATTACTATGGTAAGCATCAATAACAAAGAAATTAGTTGGTATACATTTTCCAGAGATTTTTACATTCATGTTGCAAGCAATACCTAGAGGTCTAATAGTTCTACCTTCTCCCATGATTAATATCGTTGATGTTGGAGCTAAGTCTAGGTTGTGGTCTTGAACTTTATCATAAATTTTAGAAGATAGAACACTTACTTGGGCTCCGATGTCGCACAAAGCTTTGCATTGAACTCCGTTGATCTCGTAACTCAAGTGTGGTGCCACCTTCTCTTCTTCTCGGATCCTATCGCGTAAACTTCAGCGAAGCGAGCATATGGCGATGCCTCGGGCTTGATCCCCATGATTCTCTTCACCTCGGCCATGTGTTCCGGATCCACTTCATCATCTCCAAAGACCTTTTGAAAGATCTCACCGGTGGTTTCAAGGTCGTATGAATCTTCCGCTTTCCTTTCCAGTGGGAAATCCACTTCCAATGCTCTTGCCATCCCCTTTTGATTAGGGAACGGTCTTCTCTCGTCGAATATTTCTCCGTAATCGATTGGAACCCAATCCATTGGTTTGAACTCCCTTAGTGGCTTCGCGCTTGACATGCTTCTCTTGTTTGTTTCATTTGATACGACGAAGTCAACGCTCGGGGTAGTTCTTGACTTGATGTGTTCTTCTTCAAGCTTTTCCGAGATTGTCTCCTCTTTTGTGACTTCCGGGGTTGCCTCTTTAGAAAATTCAGCACACTTCTTCATCCTTGAATTATATTCCGGCTCTTCCGCAAGTCTTGTTTCCCAATCTCTTCGCATGGTAGCCGCTTTACTAATTTTTTGTAGAAGTTGAGCGGCTTCCGTGAGTGTTTTCTCCATGAGATCCCCACCTGCACACATTTGGACGTGTTGCATGCAATTAGGGGTTAGGGAAAAGAAAAATGAATGCAAGAGTACGTCACCGGAGAAGCTGAGTCTTGGTCCTTGTTCGATCAACTCATTAAACCTATTCCAAGCTTGGTCTATCCCTTCCTCTTCTCCTTGCGTGAAAGTGATCACTTGCCTCCTTAGATGTTGAACCTTGCTAATTGGAAAGAACTTCTCGCAAAACTTTTTTGTCAACTTGTTCCAATTGCGTTCAACTTCAAAGGACGCAAACAAGAACCATGTCTTTGCTGCACCGGCAAGTGAGTAGGGAAAGAGATTCCATTTGAACCATTCATCGGGAACTCCTTCTTGACGCACCGTGTTGCATAGCGTCGTGAAATGCCTTATGTGTCTATATGGGTTCTCCGTAACCATCCCTTCAGATGGGTTTGCCGCCACCATCTCGATGATCTTGGATTTTATCTCATACTTGGTCGCTTCGAGCTTCGAATCCGACTCTTGTACTCTTATGTCTTCACATCGAGGGCTAGCGTAATGCCTCAGTGATTTCTCCGGTTCTTCCACGGGTTGATTGACGAACGCCATCTAGACAACAAGATAAAAACAAAAACAAAAACAAACAAAGTGTTTTTCTAGGTAATATGTGATAGATATTAGTAAACAAAAGATAAACTAAATATAAAACTAAGTTAAATGCAAACGAAACGATGTAAACTAGCTTGCTCCCCGGCAACGGCGCCAAAAAAGGGGCTTGTTGACGGATAAATGACGAATCCACCTACGATCCGCAAGCGTACGGACCTACACCTTTTTCACCACGGGATTCCCAAGGTTCTTGTCAATCCACGGAGCAAGGGGATTACAAGCGTTTGATCTACCTCTACTCACTAGCTACTCAAACCCTAACTACGATTAAACTAGAAAACAACTAAACTACACTAGAGAGAATGATTAAGCAATCAAGATAAAAGACACTCGCCCATGGGTCTATGATACTAGAGCATGCAATCGCTTTAAACAAGAAAACCAATCTAATCTATCGGTGGTTGTGACCACAGTTTTGCCCTTTCCCTCCTCTCGTACTATCACTACGCGAAGGTATTCGTGACTAGACCTATGATGGACACGGCGTATTGAATGGATCCAAGGAAGCATTGGAGCTCTACACCCTTTACGGCATGGTAGCTAACCTTAAGCAATGAAGTATATTCAACACAAGATGATAGATAGATAATCCAACAAAGTATGATTACATCTCAAGATCGATTACAACCCACGGACGAATAAGGAGATTACCACATCAAGGTGCTAGACATAGCACCGTTGATCATGGTTACCCTTCCGACGGTGTCTTCCTTCTTCTCCACTTGTGGGTGCTTCCTTCGAGGTGGTTGATCCCCCTCTGGAGATCTCCTCCTCTCTCTTTAGCTTGTGGATGGCCTCTTGGTGCGAATGGCTCTCCCTCTCACGAATGGCGGCGCCTCCAGGGCTTTAGGGTTGAAGATCCTTCGGGTGCAAGGAAAGGGGGGCCGAACCGACGCCCAAAGTGGGCTGGGCCGACGGCCCAGGCCCTTTTCGGCCCGGTTCGGTCGCCCCTTCACTCCCGTGGGTCCTCAGGTGATTATGCACTTTTCCCCTTCCACTCGCATGATTTTGACATTTTCATCCTCACGTCCAAGATGGAGGTTCTCCACGCATGAAGTTCGGTCCTTTACACTTCAATCCCCGGGGGTGTTCCTTCGTAACATTTCGGTCCTTGCCACCATTGGAAGTGATTTCATTAAGCTCATGAACACGAACAAGACTCCGTAAATGCTCCTTTGAACTTGTTGCGAATCCGTCCTTTATGTCAATGTTTTCCTACATAAACACAACACTTCCAAATGCATGCACAAAGATGAACTTGTTATATGATTAGTGTGCCTAGTGGCGGGTTAATTCCATAAACAAATCCAAACCAAAGTGTAATGAACATGTTTGGTGTACCAAAATACACCGTCAACATGGGCCAAAAGGCCCCTGGGCTGATTCGACTGGACCGGCCGGCCCAGTCCCTTTTTGGGCCGGTTCGGGCCTGTGTTCCTCCCCGGTTCCTTCTCACATGATTCCTTACTTGTGTGCACTTGCATGTGGGCCTTTGACGTCGTTTCCTTCACGGTTAAGGCTTGAATCCTTGCTATGCAAGATACACTGTTTTCTGGTTGAGTCCCTGAAGACTTGCACATTGACGCTTCGGTCCTCGGGTCATTTGGAGTCATCGCATGTCTTGACTTGTGACGGGCTTCATGATCTTCTCTTGAAGTGCTTGATGAACTTATCCCGAAAGTCTCCTCTTTAACATTAATTTCCTGCGTAAACAACAAACTCCAAAATCGACATGCAAGTGTGAACTTGTTACATCATTAGTATGCTAGTGGCGGGTTAGTTGCAAATCATAATCGAAACCAATGTATAACAAGTACTCTAGGTTGACGGAAATTCCCCGTCAACAATTTGGAAGTGTTATGTTTATGTAGGAAAACATGGGCATAAAGGACGGATTCACAACAAGTTCAAAGGAGCAATTAAAGAGTCTTGTTCGTGTTCATGAGATTGATGAAATCACTTCCAATGGTGGCAAGGACCGAAGTGCTACGAAGGAACATCCCCGAGGATTGAATTGTAAAAGACCGGACTTCATGCAAAGAGAACCTCCATCTTAGACGCAAGGATGACATCCTCAAAATAGTGCAAATGGAAGGGGCAAAGTGCATAAACACATGAGGACCCACGGGAGCAAAGGGGCGACCGAGCCGGGACAGGATGGGCCTAGGCCGGTCGGCCCAAGCCGGCCGACCTGACCCAGTTCCAGCGTCGGTTCGGCCGCCCTTTCCTTGCACCCGAAGGATCTTCAACCCTAAGTCCGTGGAGGCACCGCCATTCACAATACAGAGAGCCATTCGCACCGAGAGTCCATCCACAAGCTAGAGAGAGGAGGGAGATCTTCGGAGGAGGATCGCTCAACTCGAAGGAAGCACCCTCAAGTGGAGAAGGAAGAAGACACCGCCGGAAGCGTCACCATGATCAACGGTGCCATGTCTAGCACATTGATGGGGTAATCTTCTCATTTGTCCATGGGTTGTAATCGATCTTGAGATGTAATTGCTACGTTGTTCGAATATCTATCTATCATCTTGTGTTGAATATGCTTTAATGTTTAAGGTTAGCTACCATGTCGTAAAGGGAGTAAGGCCCCAATGCTCCCTTGGATCCATTCAATACGCCGTGTCCATCATAGGACTAGTCACGAATACCTCCGCGTAGTGACAGTACGGGGGGAGGGAAAGGGCGAAACCGTGGTCACAACCCCCGATAGATTAGATTGGTTTTCATGCTTTAAGCGGTTGCATGTTCAAGTATCATAGACCCATGGGCGAGTGTCTTTTATCTTGTTAGCTTAATCGTTCTCTCTAGTGTAGTGTAGTCGTTTTCTAGTTTAACCATAGATAGGGTTTGAGTAAGTTAGTGAGTAGAGGTAGATCAAACACTTTTAATCCCCTTGCTCCGCGGATTGACAAGAACTTAGGGAGTCCCGTGGTGAAGAAGGTGTAGGTCCGTACGCTTGCGGGTCGTAGGTGGATACGTCTTTTATCAGTCAACACCAGGCCAGGCATGTCTTTGGGCAGCCCTTCTTCATGGAAATCTTTATGCCTTGTTGCATGGAATGTGGCTTTTAAAACTCAGGTCTTGCATCACTACGGTAGATTAAAACCAAGTCTCCACTCCTCCATCAAAGTTTGGCTGCAAGATTTGTAATTTTTGGTTTGCTTGTTCTCTCCCTTTCTGTTAGCTAGCTTTTGCGGTTGTTTTTATCTCCCAATCTCTGGTTGGGACAATTGTAAGTTTTTTCTTGTAACTCCTCTCTTATTTTTTAATATATCTTTTTTCTGAGGGCTTTGCCCCACGGTGCTTGCTAAAAAAACTTTTAGAACTGATATCAAAATTATTTTTCGAGAATATCTAATGTATTTCTTTCTTTTAAAAAAGTGTATTCATATCTTGGACCGGATAGTATTTTTTTAGTTAAAAATAGTGTATCCGAAGTGGTAGTACATTGAACTGAGCTCTGAAGTAGACTAGGATCAATAATAATTCAATATGACCTACTAGGACACTGGCACATGTAAACATGGAGCCCCCCAGCACGAAAGCTCTCACCCTCGCATCGGTTGGTATACGCTGCCGACTGGACAGGCGGCGCTGGAGTTCACGAGCGGGCGCGTGCATTGGCACTTTGGCAGGCTCTCGCGCATCTCGGCACATGACCTGATGAACCACGCTCGCTCTCCCCTCCTGCTTTTCCGAAAGCTCCTACGGTTGTAGTACTAGTACGTGAACTCTTTCATTTTTTTTAAATGTAGTAGTGCGTGATTTCGAAATGGACGGTGCGCGTTTGCACAAGTACGTCTCTGCCGGGAACCTGTGACAGAACCGCCTAAAATAATTCTGTATTATCGCCTAAGCCGGTCCACTTGGCCATTAAGCAATAATAAAGAATTATTAAGTCGCTTCTGCCGGGTAAGCCCGGTAAATCACATACAACAGGATCGCTGATATGCGCTAAGCTCACACGAAGGCGGGACCAGAGTACAACATTACATTACATAAAGGTTCACAAGTTCTTAAGTACTTAATATTACAAACCAGGTTTTTCGTACATGAAAGTAAAAGTGATTCAGAGTTTAAACAGCGGAAAGTAAACTAACGCGTGATACACATAGGAGGCCATCCATGCATATCACTCATCATCATCGTTCTCCCATTCAACCTCCCATCCTTCTGGAATAACACCAGGCCAGATAGGATTACCTGAAATCAACAAATTAAGCAAGGCTGAGTACTAATACTCAGCAAGACTTACCCGATAAAGAGAATACAACTAGACATGCAAGGCTTTTTGGCTGCTGGGTTTGTTTTTCCAAAAGCGACTAAGAGTGGATCCTTATTTTCAGATTTTAGCTCCAATTTCTAGTATGTTAACCATTATATGTGAGCACCTGCCCTAAACAAGCATGTTGTTCAAACAATATTAAACAGGTAACAGTATTAATCCAAAATGTTCCATAAATAAACATGGGGTAGCCAGTGGTCAAGCCGACTCAGATAACGGCGAGTGACCGACGATCGATCGATTTATATCCTTGCAAGGTAAACCCAAGATACACGGAAGAAGGTAGACCAAGTGCAGTGTCTACCCTAACTAGGCGGTTCCCAACATCCCACAGTTTAGGATCAGACGCTACAAACTCTGGTACACGGTTATCCGGAGGGTCTAACCCGACCGGTCACGGACTCACACACTATACCACGGGTAGCTAGCCCGGAGACACATCCCAAGCGGGTAGCTAGAAAGATCCCGCCCCGGTTCGAAGGTACTAGGCTTACCGGTCCCATTCCCGACAAGTACTTGGTACGTTCAATAGCTTAGGACCAAGCACCATGCTACTCGGTCGAGACCGAACCCATTGCTCTTACCACATGAGCGAGTCAATTTAACCAACTTATGATTCCAACATAAGCATCCTATATCTCGCGAGCAATGAGTCATTACTCGACTTCTACCGTAACCTTAGAGCATGGCACTAGCGTTCCTAACATACTAGTAAAAGAGCATAGGAGTCCTAAGGATCATGCATCTAGGTTTCAAAGCAACTCCTGAAACTTAAATGCACAAGTAAAGCAATAAAGTACTGAAAAAGTAAAGGATATGATTTTAATTTATAAAAGATGGGTTAGATGACACGGTGCTTGCCTTCCTCGGACTCTACACCCAAACAAGCCTTGGGCTCTTCCGGACTTTGGTCCGAGGTCTTGCTTGCACACTCAACCGATTCACCTCTCCGCTAGTCGCTCCCTCCTCCTCCTGGGTGAGCGTGTATGTTCCGTCGGGAATATCTACACGTTTACATGCACATGCATTAGGTTATGGTGAAGGTGGGAGAATTACCACAAAACCAACTCTTGTTGGACACATTCATCCAAACAACATTATTTTCTTACAGAAATTATTAGCGTGTGTGATAATAAACAAAACACTATTTTGATGGTGATTGTGTGCACATCTAAGCAATTTAAGTTACTTAACTTCACCAAAAAGCAAGGGGGTGTGTTTAAATTAATAAAAAAAGAAACAAACATGATTTCACAAATTAGCACTTTTACTTTCCCTTTCTTTCTTTAATTACTTACAACAAGCCTTTCAATCATAA
Organism: Cenchrus americanus; assembly: GCA_947561735.1. NCBI lineage: Eukaryota > Viridiplantae > Streptophyta > Magnoliopsida > Poales > Poaceae > Cenchrus > Cenchrus americanus. Next base: position 51,488,223 of record OX387244.1, on the reverse strand, counting down.
ATCCAAATTAAATCAAAAACACTTCCAATGAACCTAATCTTTTGCACACAGCAACATATGCCTAGTTTAAGCTATCTCACCAAAATTTGGCTGAAGATCATTTATAAATTAATTTATACGAAAAAGACAAATTTCAGCCTAGTAAATCAACATTAATTCATATAAAAAGATTTAATAAACATTTTAATCTCAACTTTCTCCTGCAGGTCAGGTATGCCAAAAATGAGCTTCTGACCAAAGCATGGTTGCAGATTCAAATTATTTTTCAGATTTTGAATTTAAGCTCCTACACAAGATTAAATCCAAAACATCTATTAAACAAATCCCTAAAATCAAATCCACTCTACCAGAGGTACTACTCATCAAGCCAAAGCCCTAGGGTGCACTTGTGCTCAAATAAAAGTTCATTAAAGGGGCTATAAAAAGCATCAAACTTATTCTAGCAATAAGCTTAAATAAATCATAACTGAAAATATATACATCAATATCATGCAAACTTTTGCCACAGATCTAGACATGCTATAAAGAGCAACATATCCAAAATTCAAGTTCATAGCATGTGTATATATTAAATCACACTAAAAACACTCCAAACTGAGTTTGAATTTTTAATTCAAAAACTGTACAGAAAAACCCTATACATGTTTCTAGAAAAGATAGATTTCTTCACCACGAACCCAGAAAAATTAGTTTTGCATTTTTCTGATTTTTCTACGATTTTTAATGATTTTCCGAAGTTGCTGCTGTAACCCTAATAACACATTTGCAGGGGGGGCCTCGAAGTATTTTCTCGAAATTACACAGAGGTCCCTGGAGTACGGAAAACTACCTGGAAAGACTGAAACCGAAGCAATGTAGTCCTCGGGCGCACCGGCCGGCGGGGAAATCCAAAATCCGGCTAGCTCGTCGCCGGGATGGACCGGGGAAGTGGTAGGGATTGACAAGGGGCTCACCACAATCTAATTTTGGGGCTTGGACAGGGTGGAGACGTGGCCGGAGGGCGTTGAGATGGCCGGCGGTGGACTACTCCTCGCTCGTCCGCCGCGGCACGCCGCGGCCGGCGACGGCGCGCGGCTGGGGGGCCCGCGGTGACCTGGCCGGGTCGAGGAGGTCTAGGGGAGATGCAAGAAGGGAGGCGCGGCTCGGGCGTGTGCCGACCGGCTCGCTCGGCGGCCTAGGCGTGCGGCGGGGGCGGCGGCAAGCAACGATGGCGGGTGGACTGAACGGCGACGACGGCTTGCGGCTTCGCGTCTGGCAGAGCAAAAACATGGGGGCGTCGCGGACGAGGTGGTCAGCGCCTCAAGGCATAGCGAGGCGGGCGGCCGGCCCGCCGCATGCGCGCCCTCGCGCATCGTGGCACGTCGCGGCTGCGGCGCGTGGCCGTCGCCCAGACGCGACTAGTGCCTGGACGCGGCGCACGGGGTCTTGAACGGGCGGAGGGTCCACGGTGTCGAGCGGGTCCACGACGACGATTCCATAGCCTCCGTACTCCGACGCTCGAACGACTCGACGCGTGGCAGGACGGGTGCCGACGCGCGTATGCGCTCTGGTGTGGTGTTGACGTCGCCCGGGCCGGTTTTTCAAACTGTTTACGCATCTTCAAAAATGCATAACTCTTGAAAACCCCAACTAAGTGAAAAATCTACAAAAATAAAAGTTGTAGAGGAGCTATAAATCTACAACTTTCCCAAAGGGCGACATATGTTTTGATCAACGGTTTGCCCGGGAACGTCGATCGAAGTTGCAGATTTTCCACGGCTCGAATTACTGTTCACAGCGCAGTCAAAATGATTTTTGGCCAATTTGCACTCAAAATTGGAATGTCCGCCAATTACGAAAAATGTGTTCCCGGAAATAATGAACAACTTTCGTATTGGCCGATTTTGAACTTCTATAGTGAAATTTAGAGAACGCGCAAGAAAACCATTTCAGCCTTTAAAGTAGATCTAGGGTTTGACCGTGGTTTGAGGTTTTGACCAAGGTCTTTTGTGCAAATTCGTGACAAAACATGTCAAACATGTTTAGGAGCTAATAAACCCTGATTAACACAACTAATTGAGATATTTATCTTTAATAAACACCTGGGGTGTTACAGAACCACTCAGTACACAGAGTAAAACCGGAGTAAACAAATTCAGGCGCGCACTTTTTGCACGGACATTTGGACAAGTCTGCTCCCGGTAGCCACAAGGACAAACGTGTTACTACTATCCCACGTCTGTGTAGCCAACGGAGGATTTTTCTTGTTGAACGCAGTTCCCCGTACAAGACTACTACCCATCCGGTATCCCCTCGGTATGTTTAGACGAGGAAGTCTATTTCACGTGCTCGCAAGGATTCATAAGCACAGTTTCTGGAATCGGGAATTTGAGGTGGAAGGAGACGTGATCGGCATCCTTTTAGCTTCAGAACATGGAAATGATAGCGACACGAGCATCCTTCTGGACCATCGCAATCTTCCTAAGAGCAATTCCAGCAAGGGCCTCCATATGGGACCCACGCACGTTGTCTCCAATGCTTGTTCGGCTTTGGCCTTCTTCTATTCAACAACTGGACAGGAAGACACCTTTCTCAGAGCTCGTCTTATAGGCACGTAATGAATTTCCAGACCGGAGATGGATTCAAGTGAGGCATTGATGTCCTCAGGGAGTTCTTGGCTGATGGGTTCGAGCATTTCTTCGAAGTGATCAAGATCTTTGAATTGATCTCGTGCATCTCTTTGCAGCCAGGCGAGGATTTCCTTGAGTTTTTCTTGCACCATCTCTGACAAAGTTTGAGGCACTCCTTCCCTTGTCTCGGCAACTGGATTGTTCCCCATTGATGGATCTGATGATGATGGAGCCTGATCCTAAGAGAGCAATATTGCCGAGTCAGGAGTATTGGAAGTAAAGGATAACAAGATTAGGTGCAAATGTTTACCTCATGCCTGACTTCCTGAGCCTGGGAGCGAGGATTTTGTTCAGGGGCGACCTCTGGAATTATTGGTGAAGAAGATATTCCAGGAAAAGCTGAAGCTTCTATGTGAGAGGGTCTTTGGTGCGGTCTCACGGTAACCACGAAGCTTCGGGCTGGAGAGAAGTTGGATTCGCCTCTGCCGGGGTTGATGTTTCTGCCTGGCCAGTAGGTGATTGAGCCCTTGGAGGGCTTGGAGGATCCGGTTGAAAGGGGGAGTTCATCTCTGGCGAGTTGGGTGTTTCGTCTGAGCAGGAGGTGATTGGGTCCCTGATGAAGATGAGATCTCCACGTGGACAGATGGTTCAGCTCTAGGTGGACTTGATTGTTGAGATACTGGGACATCCACAAGTTGATCCTCCATTGTTTCCTCTGCAAATGCCAGAATAAGAATGAATGTCAGTGTTCATCCTTAAGAAAAGGACAGTAAAGGTCATACCAGTGGATGGAGCATTGGCAGGTTACGAAGCCGAGGATTCTTTGAGTTCTAGTCTGAAAATGCACGAGATGTAATTTATCAGAAAAAGAGTAATCCTATGATCAAGAAAGGAAGAAATTTTACCTCAACAAGGACTTTCTTGATGGTTCTTCTCCTCTTAGCATTTGGAGGTGCAATCAGAGACAAGCCTTGCCTCCTGTCAGCAGTAATGCTGGACAGAGTTCGATCTGTTGTAGCGTATCTGGCCATCAGTTGAGCCAGGGTTGGTGATCTGAATCCCAATGCTGAGATAGGGCCTACTGCATTGTAAGCAATATCCCTGGTCGAGAGGGGCGGGTATTGTGTTCGTGGGCAAAAGAAATAGAATCAGGATCATGGTTAGAGGAGGAAATGTCTGATTAAAGGGTTAATCATATTACCTCTGAAGTTGGTTGAAAATCAGGCATCAGTTCTACACAGAACAAATGCACAGGCTCACTAAAGATATGATCATGGAATTCTTGCCACCAGGAGTTAAAGATGGGGTGAGCTACTGTTGTAGGTATGAAAGGCCAGGTGTAAACAGAAGGACTGCACACATACTGAAAAACTCTGCTAGTTTGAGTAAGTTCTTTGATTTCCTCCCTGGGCTTGAGGAATTCATGCAGAAACAGTCTCGGGGGCATCTGGCCACATCCAAGTTGCTGAGCCATCATGTTGGGCTGATAGTATTCATAAGTACTGTGGTTCAGCCTCCCTCCACCGAATTCGGCCCGGCGGAATGCATGGGCGGATGATGATATTGAGGATCTCCAGAAATCTTCCATCTTGGCGTTCAGTTTCAAAGGAGAACTCACAAGGGAGAGTCAAATTGTCATTATCCAAATAAGGAAGCCAGAGAGGATTTGGGAAACCTTTGAAGAAGAGCTCGAAGAGATGGCTGATATTCTGCTTGATGAGAACAGTTGAAGCAGCTTCTCCATAGGTATGGCATCCTCTGGTGACTTGGGGTTCCCTTTCATGATAATTGGATGAAGGGAAGGGCCGGGTGTTCAGGTCAACACCAACAATCTGGTGCATGTGCAGTTGTAGCCACATTTGGACAAACCACCAAGGACCATTGACACATGCTATCCTCTGGCTGGTGTACATTTGGGTGACAGTTTTATGGAGCATGTGGTACACACTGCCCAGGAGGTATTTCCCAAGAGGGAAGCGATTGCCATTGGCTAGGTGTGAAGCCATTGCAATATGATTCAGGGTGGGCTCATTGGCTTTACCACAGAAGATGAACCTGCATAGCCACAAGTTTAGAAACGCCCTGTATTCAACTTCACTAAGGGGGTCGTCCTTCATATGGTTCAGGATATAATTTTTGTATCCGCTCCCTGGTTTCACCCCTGTTTGTCTTGTGGAACCTTTGAAATCCCAGGGGCGAACAGATCCTGTAATGCCAAGGCCGGTAATCATGTACACATCGGCCAAAGTTGGGGACATTGGGCCGTGACCAAAAAGGAAGGCGTTGACGCCATTTGACCAGAAGTGGCAAGCTGCTATCAAGAGGTCTTCGTTTTTGGGGGTCTCGGCCAGGGACAACTCCAAGCATTGAGTAATGCGGAGGGTATCCCAGTTTTGGGTCCTGGCACTCTTATCCGCAAGAATTCTTTGGTACCAAGTTCTCCAGCCTGCAATTGGGGGCAAGGGCCAGTTCTTGAAAGCATCCTGCCATTGGGGAGGCTTGGTCTGAGCCACTTTGAAGGGGATCCTTTGGGATTCAGCTGCGATAAATTCTCCAGGATCAGAAACTCCCACAGGACCAAGGAAGTAGGATCTTGAATTGGCCTCGGTACGGATTAAAAGCTCGGTGGAAAGCTCCTGAGGGAAAGCGGAGAAGAAATTTCAGGTAAAAATTGAAAATCTGAATGCCGAATGAAGCTTATGGTGGAGGAATTTACCTGAGCAGCTTGATTTTGAGCCGCAATTGGGGATTTGAGCTCAGAAAAAGGGGATCTAGGGTTTGGATCTAGATGAAGATTCCGGCTGACTGCGAAGAGAAAGGACGGGTGTTGAACAGATTCAATTTGAAGACGTTGGTGGCTGGAGTCAATTCCGGAATAAAATCACTTTTATCCTGTAATTGAAGGGGCATGTGTTAACACCAAAATTTGGTAAGGAGTCTGACTTGTGGGTCCAACTCGGTGAGAAATCCGTCCGGCGGAAGGAAGGTTTCTTCAGATGCATTCGGCAGAAAAATCCGCGGTCGGCTATCTGCTTCCGTTCGGCAAAGAAACTGTTGAGCTGATTTTGCGGGATTGCGTGGTGACGTGGCCCGAGCGGAAAGGACGAATGGATGGATAGGTGATCAAGCTTAGAGATAAATTAGGTATCAAATCCATTCGAGGTCGTGCTTGGCAGGGTATAAATATGGACCCTGAATGTATGTAACAGATATACGAAATCATTCTCAATACAAACCGGCTTTACGCCAAACCCTAGAGTCCATTTGTCGTGTCATCGAGTTCTTCGAGAGGGTTCATCGATCCGTCGACCTCCGTGAGTACCGGCAACCTTGTATCATATCTAGTATGATGCGGTGGATTTAGATCTGATGCAAGTAGTCTTGTTACCATGCTTAGTGTCATGCGGTAGATTCAAGCCTGGTTCAAGAAGGTTTCTTGTTAGGTCATGAGCCATGCGGTAGGCTAAGATCTAGCTTGAAGCTAGTTATTGGCTCTATTGAATTTTGGCAAGGTTCAATAGATTCATGAAGTTACCCTGTGTTGCTTTGAGTTTTTGCTTTATGTTCAAATTCATGTAACACCTCTTTGCCCAATCTAGATGGGTTTGGATCGGCTTTATCCTCTTCAATGATCCTTATGCGAGTCAAGTTCGTGCTTTTAGCTACATTAACACGTGGATCACGTGCTCTTTGATAGCCAAAACCGAATCGATCTAGGTTGTTACGTGTTGCGGGTTCAAGCTTGCCGAAGCTTGTATAAATCTTGAATGAACTGGGTATCACGCGGTAGATGCAGGTTTTTGGGTTGTTTTGGAGCTAATCATCCGGTGGATTAGATTTCAAATCAATCTGATAGATTTATCTTACTTGGTAATGTTCGTTCCTTCTTCATGGACCCCGAATCGGCTGTTCAGTCGTGTTCGGTTATGTTCTTCATGAGTAAAACACGTGCGTAATTCATGCTTTAAATATTGTATGCTTTTAGCTTTTCGTATTTAGATCGTATCATGCGGTGGATAGATCTATTTGTGGAAGGTGGTACGATCCCACGCAAGTTGTATCATGCGGTGGATAGATTTTCTTAGTGTCGTACCCGACGGGTTTTAAAGTACCTAGACACGCGGTAGACTAGTGCTTTGGAATCTATGCATGCTTGTTTATTACATATTTATGCTCGCGCTTTACTTCATTTATTATTTAACGTTGATCACCACGGGGATCGGTCACAGTCTTGCGCACGTGCATCTTTGTCCAGATAAAGACCGATTCGTCGTCATGCTTGCATCATCTATTCGGCTATGTTACTTTTTTCCTCTTTAAAGCTCCCGAATGGTTTCAGCTTGCTGGCAGATAGCTTTCTATAGCTATATGTCATCTCATTTGGCTCTATAGCCATAAACATGGAACTGTCTGGTACCACCCGGCAAGTTCCAAGCTTTGGTATTTAACTACTTTGTCTTTTGTTAATTTTCAGGGAAAATTGACTGGCACGTCTTGTGATCTCTTCACGTGTGAAGCCAGCTTGTTCGGCTTGCTGTGTGCTTGGCGCTAGGTGCAGATTTTGCGTCAACACACTTTTTGGCACGCCCAGTGGGACCACAGCCGAAAATCAAGATGCCTGACATCGGGGATATCATGGATGTCAACATCGAAGACCTCTCGCCGGAGCAGCGGCAATAGCTCCAGGATGCCGTGGACCAATTCCAACAGAAGTGTTTGCTGTCCTTCAAGAAGAACAGGAGTGGCGTCCCATACTTGAAAAATGAGATGCCCAGGGTATTGTTGCCAGGACAGAGCAACACCACAACCCAGCAGGAGAGGGAGGAATGCATGCAAGCGTTCCGAGATACCGCGGACCACATCTTGAGCAGGCACCATAGAGCTTTCTTGGGTGCGTTCAAACAAATGATGGTGGCTGTCTTCGGTCCAGGCATGGAGCAGGTGTTCAACAAGGCACCCCTTCAAGGAGGCACCGTGGAGATGGGTGAGTCCAATTCTCAACCACCGTTGCAGAGCCAGCCAGCCCAGCCTCCTCCGCAGAGCATTGGGAGCCAGGCCTTCCAGCCTCCTCCACAAGGTGCTGGAGGTCAGCCAGTTCAGCCCCCCCCCTTGCGGCCGCGGGGAGGGTGACCAGTCCAGCCACCACCGCAGGGCAGCACGGGACAACCTGTGCAACAGCCGAACCCGTACCAGCCCACGTACGGGGAGCTGGCATTCGGCTCACCTGGAGCCCCACTCGCTTCCGGCTACAGGATCGCCCCGATTAGCAACGGTACGCGAGAGGAATTTATACGGCGGAGGCTACCACGAGGTGGGGAACTACGGAGCCATCGACGCTCTCCCGAATCCGGGTTACGGACCAGCCACGGGCACGCAGGAGGATGATATCCTAGCGCAGAAGATGGCCGACTTGATGCAGAATCAATTCGGCCTCAAACCAAAACTGCAGGGACCTGCCTACACGCCTCCGTTCCCAGAGTGGTATTATAACGTGATCCTGCCACCAAGAGTAAAGCCTCCGACGGAATTCACAAAGTTCTCCGGGCAGGATGACACGAGCACGACGGAGCATATTGCCCGCTACCTGATGCAGCTTGGGGAGTGCTCATCTGAAGAGGCGTTCAGGGTCAGATACTTCCCCATGTCACTAACGGGCGCAGCATTCCAATGGTTTTCATCTTTGCCCCCTCAATCAGTTAGCAGATGGAAAGAGCTGGAACGGAGATTCCACGCCCACTATTTCAGCGGCAGCGCGGAGAAAAAGCTGATCGACCTCGCTACCCTGAAGCAGAGGCACAGTGAGACGCCCTTGGAGTTCATCAGGAGGTTCAGGGAAGTCAAGGGCATGTGTTTTTCGCTTAATCTGCCAGATGACCAGTTGGCCGACATGGCTGTTGCCGGGATGCTGCCGGCCGTGCGTGAGAAGCTGTTCGGCATGGAGTTCGATAACCTGGGCCAGTTATCCCAGAAACTGTCGTTGATGAGCAACCAAGCCTACGGTTTCAAGAAAGATGCTAGGTTCGGCAAACAACACGACGTGGCGGATATCTACAATCAGTTTCTAGACAAAGCCGACCAAACGGAGGATTCTGATGATGACCAGGACGTGGCTGCAGCCGAAATCATGTGGGGAAAAGAACTGTTGACCATGAATCAGCGCTGGGTCAAACAGACCAAAGGCACCTACGATTTCGACATCACCAAGGCTGATAAGTTGTTTGAGCTCCTGGTGAAGGAAGGCCGAATCAAATTGCCTGAAGGGCATTACATGCTTCGGCCCGATGGAGTAAAGGAGAAACGTTACTGTGGCTTCCATGACAGGAACTCGCACTCCATCAACGACTGCAGGGTCTTCAGGATGAGGATCCAGAAAGCTATCCAGGAGGGACATCTCAAGTTCGATAACAAGATGAAGCTGGGCGGCAACCCTTTTCCTCAGAACATGGTAGGCTTTTCCATCAACATGGTGACAGCCGAAGAGAAGGGCAAGGTCAAGGTCCTAACTTCAGCCAGGGCAAGGCAGGATGGGGCAGTAGACCCGGAACGTCAAGTGACCTTGGAACAGGTGCATGGTGAAGCCCCCCGCGTCCTCAAGAGCCATGTCGAGATCGGGGAATCATCCAGAGCCAAACCCAGGGTGACCACGCGCATCCTCTTCAATAAGTGGCAGTGCCAGCTGGAAAAAGAGCGCTACCAGAAACGAAAGTACGAGGAGGAGAGGCGCAGGGCCGAAGAGGAAGCGCACAGAAGAGATCTGGAGCAATATACGCGCGAGCAGGAGCGCGCGCACTGGGGTTGTGCTTTCTTCAGGCACTGCTGGAACGAAGGTTTGAAGCTTCCCACGCCGAGAAATTGCCCTGAATGCAGTGATAGGTATTTTGAGTATAGGCAGGAGACTGCCAATCGCCGATCCGTCCATGAAAGAATTGGAAGGATACATCCTAGCGAGGATCGGCGTCAAAAAATTGAAATCATTGATCATCCCAGGAAGAGACAAGCTGATTTAAGATGGGCTGATCAAGAGGAAGACGAGGACGAGTACATCTGGCAGAAGGGGCAATGGTGCCCGCCTGGCCTAAGAAAGAGTCAGAAAAGGAGGGTTCAACGCTTGAGGAACCGTGAACTGAGGCAGGCAGGGATCCAGACAAGAAAGGTGTGGCGTCCAAAGGATAAACCTGAAGGGTCAAACCATTCGGCTCCAGCATGCATGGTATATTTTTTGTCGAATGAATTTATGGCTCCTGCTAATCAGGTTGTGCAGGAAGAGGCGTCCCTGGACGATGAGCAGATTGAGGGACTGATGGCGCAGCTGGTGCTAGCCAAGCAAGCCGTCTTCGACAAACCGGCCAAAAATCGACACATGAGGCCGCTATACTTGAAGGGATATGTCAATGGCAAGCCATTGACCAAGATGTTTGTCGACGGTGGAGCGGCGGTCAATGTAATGTCGTACACCACTTTCAGAAAACTTGGCATGGGCCCTGGCGATCTGACACCTACAAGCATAATACTGAATGATTTCGCCGGAATCCTTCGGACACCAAGGGATGCGCCCACGTGGATCGATGATCGGGTCCAAAACATCTGCTCACAACCTTCTTTGTTATCGAAGGTAAAGGAGCCTACGGCCCTCTCGCTTGGACGGGACTGGATTCACGCCAACTGCTGCGTCCCATCTACCATGCATCAGCAGCTCATCCAATGGGTAGATGATGATATTGAGGTGGTCCAAGCAGATGACTCCGTGAGCGTTGCAAATATGGAACCAGCTTTCTGGGAGTATCAAGGCATTGACTGTTTCTCAGGGAAAGACTGGGGAGATGGTCCTGTTGAGCCTGTCAGCAACGATCAACAGCCGATTCAAGCAGTCGGCTCTTATAGCAATTTTTAATGGATAACCCCGTCGATGGCACTGATGGCAAGTTGGGGCGAGGATTCATGTCGGCCGATAAATTAGAGGAAGTTGATATTGGAAGCGGTGACAAACCAAGGCCGACATTCATCAGCGCAAACTTGCAATCAGACTTCAGGGAAGAATTGATCAAGCTACTTAAGGAATACAAAGATTGCTTTGCCTGGGATTATTCTGAGATGCCTGGACTGGACCGTTCCATTGTTGAGCATCGGTTGCCAATCAAATCTGGTTTTAAACCATACAAGCAACCACCCCGGAAAATCTACAAGGATGAAGTATTGGCCGATGTGAAGAAAGAAGTTGAACGATTACTTGATGCAAACTTCATTCGGCCATGCAGATACGCGGAGTGGATCTCTAATATTGTCCCTGTCTACAAAAAGAATGGAAAGATGAGGGTCTGCATAGATTTCAGGGATTTAAACAGAGCTACTCCTATGGATGGTTACCCTATGCCTGTTGCCGATTTATTGGTTGATGCCGCTGCTGGGCACAAGGTCATTAGTTTCATGGATGGAAATGCGGGGTATAACCAAATTTTTATGGCAATAGGGGATATATCAAAGACAGACTTCAGATGTCCTGGCCATATAGGCCTGTTTGAATGGATAGTCATGACATTTGGGTTGAAAAATGCCGGTGCAACTTATCAGCGAGCCATGAATTACATCTTTCACGAGTTGATCGACAAAGTTGTTGAAATTTACATTGATGATGTCGTGATCAAGTCCCTAAGTCATGACACACATTTGGAAGACGTGAAGAGAACCTTGGAGTGCACCCGAAAGCATGGTTTGAAGATGAATCCGAACAAATGCGCTTTTGGGGTATCAGCTGGAGAATTCTTGGGATTTTTAGTCCACGAAGGGGGGATTGAAGTTGGCAAGAAAAGCATGAAGGCCATTGATGAAGTTGTCCCTCCAACTAATCTCAAGGAGTTGCAATCACTGCTCGGCAAAATTAATTTCGTAAGGAGATTCATCTCAAATCTGTCACAGAAGGTTTTGCCGTTTTCTCCGTTGCTGAAGCTCAAGAAAGATCAGAAGTTCACATGGGGTGATGAACAACAAAAGGCTTTTGACGAGATCAAGCAATACATGAAGGAGCCACCGATCTTGGTCCCTCCTCGACCGGATAAGCCTTTCAAGTTGTACGTGGCGGCCGATACCCAAACCATTGGATCGGCCCTTATTCGAGAATTCGAAGGAAAGGAGCGGGTAGTAGCATATCTTAGCCGAAAATTACTTGATCCCGAGACCGGGTATTCGAGCAGAGAGAGAGCGTGCTTTGTGCGTGTACTACTCGTGTACAAAGTTTCGGCACTACTTGCTGAATGCCGAATGAGTTGTATACTCCAAGTTTGATGTAATAAAACACATGTTATCTAGGCCAATTTTGAATGGCAGGATTGGCAAATGGATCTTGGCTATATCAGAGTTTGAGTTAAAGTTCGAATCGGCAAAAGCTATTAAAGGTCAAATCATTGCCGATTTTATAACTGAGCATCGTGATCCATCAATTGATTTGCTTGAAATTACTCCTTGGGCTTTATTTTTTGATGGGTCATCATGTGGTAAAGGTGGGGGAGTAGGGATTCTGTTAATTTCACCCAGAGGTGAGATGTTTGAATTTGCCATCCCTATACAGCCCACTGTTACAAACAATCAGGCTGAGTACGAGGCATTGCTTCGGGGGCTTCAATATTTGAGAGAAGCCGGGGCCGTTTCGGTTGAGGTTTATGGAGATTCAGAGTTGGTAATCAAGCAATTGAACGGCCAATACGAATGCAAAAGTGAAGCACTGAGGAGTTACTACGAATAATGCAGGGAGATCTTGAAGAGCTTTCTGTTGGTAACTCTACAGCATATTCATAGGGAACATAACGAAGAAGCAAACAGGTTGGCTCAGAGCGCCTCTGGTTACAAAGAGAGTCAAGAAGCGTTTGCTGCAGACATATGTGCACTGGGAACGGATCTTGCGGAGGATGATTGGAGAAAAGAGATCGTTGACTATTTGAAAGATCCATCCCGAAAGGTCTCTAGGAAGCTCAGGTACAAGGCCATAAAATTCGTTCTTCTGAATGATAATTTGTTTTACAAATCATTAGATGGGGTATTGTTACGATGCCTGGGTCCAGAAGAAGCCAAAAGGATGATGAGTGAAGTGCATGATGGGATATGTGGAACACACCAATCGGCCCACCGCATGAAATGGGTTATCAGGCAAGCTGGGTGCTTTTGGCCGACGATATTGGAGGATTGCTTTGAATATTACAAGGGATGTCAAGACTGCCAGAGGTTTGGAAATATTCAAAGGGTCCCCGCATCAGTGTTAAATCCCATCATCAAGCCATGGCCATTCAGGGGCTGGGGTATAGACTTGATTGGCCAGATTAATCCACCATCTAGCAAGGGGCATAAGTTTGTGCTTTTGGCTACAGATTATTTTACTGAATGGGTTGAGGCAATTCCACTGAAGAAGGTGACGTCGGAAAACATGGTTGAATTTGTCAAGGAACACATCATCTATCGGTTTGGAATCCCTCAGACAATCACAACTGATCAAGGAGCCCAATTCGTGTCCTTGGAGTTCAGAGAATTTGCCGAAAGCATGGGAATCAAATTGTTTAATTCTTCTCCTTATTATGCCCAAGCTAATGGTCAGGCAGAGGCTTCTAATAAGATCATGATCAAGCTGATACAAAAGAAGATCGACCAGAAGCCAAGGAGGTGGCATTCGGTACTCAGTGAAGCATTATGGGCTTACCGAATGGCCCCTCATGGAGCTACAAAAACATCTCCTTATGAATTGGTGTATGGACACCATGCGGTTTTACCTTGGGAAATACAATCAGATTCTAGGAGAGTTGTTTTACAGAAAGATTTAAGCTCCAAAGATTACAGTGGCTTAATGATGGATGAGCTAGAAGATTTGCACATGATCCGTCTTAGGGCCCTAGAAAACATCGAGAAGAACAAGCTGCGGGTTGCCAAGTATTATTGAAGGATCAAATGGCGACTAGAGAGGGGGGGAGTGAATAGGAGCCGGTAAAAATTCTTCCAAAAGAACCCGGCCTATGCCCTAGTCAAATCCCGGTCACACACGAGTGATGGATCGAATCACACACCAATCGCCAAGACAACGAGGTTATGGATCAACCTCTAGCCTTAGGAACGATTCCTTGAAGCACACGCGGAAGCACGAAAGAAGAAGGAGAGGAATCGAACCGAGAAGCAAAGCGCGCAGCCTTTGGCGGACCGTCCGGCCAGACAGGGCGGACCGTCCGCGATGAGCCGCGCAGACCGTCCGGCGGGGGACCGCGGACCGTCCGGCCCGAACCGCGGACCGTCCGTTAAAAACAAACGGAACCAACAAGGACGCACCCGCACCACGGACCGTCCGCGGGGAGCACGCGGACTGTCCGCCAAGCACCCGCGGACCGTCCGCCCTCTGCTGCGGACCGTCCGAAACTCCGTCCAACCGAAAACCAAAAACGCGACGGATCGAAACGAAAGGCGAGCAAGAACACGAAGAACACGGGACGAACCCTAGCCGCGCGGACCGTCCGCCAGCACCTCGCGGACTGTCCGCCAGGTGCGGACAGAGCAAAAAAACGCCCGACCCCGAAAGTCAACTCCCCCAAATCATCATCGGATTTCCCAAATGGTTGAAGCTATGGAGACAAGGGTTTGGGGACTTGAAAAGCGTCACACAAGGATGCTATAGCCCAAAAATCTTGCCTCCTAACTCCCTAAAACACCGGGAATCGCGAATCCTTTGAGCACCACCAAAAGCTAGAGCACCGAACGAAAAACTACGAATCCAAGTGGTTTCCCGGCGTTTGAGGGCACAAGATCAATCACAAAGATGCACGAGACATCTATCCATGTTTTCCTCAAAGAAATCTGGGGAGAAACCTACTTAAATCCGTGGAATCGAACCGGGAACAAAGGCACAAAAACAAGCACAAAAGACCACGAAAAACACAACTCCGAATCTTCTATACAAACCAGGAAAGATTCACAAGGTCTAGCATGCCGCCCTAGCATCCATCCCTCTCAACAAATCTCTCATGAAGCTCTCATGCTAGCCTAGAGAAAAATGGAAGGAAAATAGCTACGAAAATGAGAAATGGGAGGGAGGAAATGAAACCCTAAGTCGTAGAGAGAGAGAGAGAGAGCCATCCACACACACTCATGGCTTATATATCAGGTCCCGCCGGAGTGGTAAATGACTCGACTACCCCTAACTTAACTACTGGCGATACAACCCACGTAGGGGCATTTAGGTAATAGTTGTGGGTCTTGCCATCGGACGGCCACGCCTTTGCCGCAACCCGCGTCCTCCCGACGCAAGCCATGCGATCCCGCCGCGTGTCCTCCGCCTCGAAGCTTCCCGACACGCCCTGATCCCGTCTCCGTCGTGTTGGGCCCTCGGACTTGGTTTTCAGGCCCAAACCAAGAAACCGTCCGCCGATGGTTTTGTGGGCAAACCACCAAACCCTGCGTGCTCGGTCCGGCCTCCCGCCAATCCACTTGACTCGACCGCCACCGTGCACCGGCTCGATTGTCCATGACTTCGTCTTGCTCGTGTCGCCACCATGTGGCTCGCACCCAGTCCCGCTGTCCACCGGGTCCCTCGAACTGAGCCTACTTGTCTCTCCATCTCCCGGAGGCCCCTCAAGGCTGAAGATCTTTCACGCCCGTTCTTCACCTGCAACAACACGAACTGGGCCGCAGCCTACACCTGCGCACTAAGCCAAGAGTCAGTCCAACACCCGTTGTCAATCACTCATCACTGAGGAGCGGTCATCCATCGACCACTGGGACGCTCCTAGTCCTCAATCTCCCCCTTGATGAGTGCATTGACAACACACAACGCGAAATGAAATTCAGAGAAAGAAAGAAAGGAAGAAGAAAGAAAAAACAAAGAAGCTCAACTCATGACCAAAACCAAAGAAAGGCAAAGAAAGGTCACAAGCCAAGCAAAGCACAAACTCCACACTGAAACCAGCAAGAAAGCTCCCCCTAAACAAATGCAAGCTCCCCCTGAACATGTGGATGCAAACTTTTCAGGTCACCTCTTCTGAATTTTCATTAAGCTCACCTCTTCTCCCCCTTGTTGACAATGTATAAATCAAGGTGAAAGTGCAGAAATGCAAAACAAAGCATATAAACATCTACATGAGCTTCTCAAATAGGCCAAATCTAGTGTCAAAGGCTAAAAATGAGACAAAGATCACACATATGAATCATAGCATAGTCAAAGCATCGCCACAAGTAATATATGAAAATACAAGCATGTGACAAAGCAAAATTTTCAGATTTAAGCAGTTTTACCAAAAGAAGGCTCACTTCACATGTAAAAGCCTATCCATGTCACACTTGAGCCACAAACATGCATACCATTCAAAAGATCATACAAGGATAGCAAATTCTCAAAGCAAAAGATCATGGCAAACACCCATAAAGCAAAGCATGTCATGTCAAAGCTCATGAGCCATGTGTCCACTTCGGGGAGACTTCTCCACTGGTGAACATCATGCAACATGTTTTGCACCCATATGTGAAAGATAAGACATGTTAAGCATAGACATGATGGATGGAGCATTTTTCAAGCATTATACACTTCTTTTCAAGATTAAATCATTTCATGGTACATGAAGTGCCTTTGCGGCAAAAAGAAGCTTATGCTCCCCCATGAATGCAACATAGGCTAAACATTCACCATGATATTCGGCCTTTGGCCCAAATGCAAGAACAAGGCATCCAAGCACAATCTAAGCCTGAAAAGCACATTTAGACCAAACTGTGACATGGATACACAACTACACACGAGTGGAGCATATTTCATCAAAAATTAGTCAAGATTAGCATTTATTTCAAAAGAGGCTATCTCACCACACATATATCTCAAATATTCCAAGAGCATAGCCTCATATCACCATTTCTCCACACATATAACCAATATCTCACAAATAGCCAAAGAAACTCAAATATGGCATATGAAAGAAGCTCATCATCCTAAAATGCAATATGATACAAATGCAACATGATATATGACAAGATGGCTATCCTACCATGGTTTGTACATCAAGCAAAGCATGTATATACATCAACGTAAAACATGGTATGATACATATGATACAAAAGGAAACCCCCCAAGAAACAACTAGAAAGGGCAACAAACCCCAAGTTCCCCCCGCAAGCGCACAAATGTAGCTTGGTCGAGAGGCTTTGTGAAAATGTCTGCAAGCTGATCTTGGGTAGGGACATGGCTCAACACAATGGTTCCTTTTTCCACATTGTCCCTCAAGAAATGATACCTCACTTCTATGTGTTTGGTTCTGGAGTGAAGCACTGGGTTTTTGGCTACGCTTATGGCACTGGTGCTATCACAAAGAAGTGGGATCTGGGTACACTCCTCACCAAAGTCTCTCAAAGTGTATGAAATCCACAACAGCTGGGAACAACAACTCGCGGCAGCAACATACTCTGCCTCTGTGGTAGACTGAGCTACACTAGACTGCTTGCGGGAAGACCATGAGACCAACGAAGACCCAAGAAACTGGCAAGTACCAGAAGTAGACTTCCTCTCGACTCGACAACCAGCAAAATCCGCATCGGAAAAACCATGAAGGGAAAGAGTCGAGGAGGAAGAATACCAAAGGCCAAGACCAGGGGTAGACTGTAGGTACCTGAATATCCTCTTGACGGCCTGTCGATGTGATGTCCTCGGCGAAGCACGAAAACGAGCGCACGGACACACGGCCGAACCGTATGTCCGGCCTCGTCGCCGTCAAGTAGAGGAGGGAGCCGATCATGCTCCTGTACTCCCGCTGGTCCACTGGTTCTCCGTCCTCGTCCGCATCCAAAGTGGCCGTACTCCCCATGGGAGTCGACATCGACTTCACATCTTGCATCTGGAACTTCCTCAGCATGTCTTTCGTGTACTTGGTCTGGTGCACGAACGTTCCATTCTTCACTTGCTTGATCTGCAGCCCGAGAAAATACTGCAACTCTCCCATCATGCTCATCTCGAACTCCCTGCTCATCTCATCTGCAAACTTGGCAACAAGGTTATGTGACGAGCCACCAAAGACAATATCATCCACGTATATCTGCACAATCAACAAGTCATTTCCATGCTTGAGGAGAAACAAGGTCCTATCCACGGTACCCATCACAAACCCTCTCGCTCAACGAGAAAACCTCTCAATCTCCCATACCAAGCACGGGGCGCTGTTTCAACCCATACAAAGCCCTTTTCAACCCGTACACCCCGTGTGGGTACAACTCGCTCTCAAACCCGGTGGTCGCTTCACATACACCTCCTCCTCTATGACCCCATTCGAAAAAGCACTCTTCACGTCCATCTGAAACAACTTGAACCCTTTAGCCACGGCAAAGGCTAGAAGGATCCGAATTGCCTCAAGACGGGCCACAGGAGCAAAGGTCTCCTCATAGTCGATCCCCTCCTTTTGACTAAACCCTTGAGCAACAAGTCTGAACTTGTTCTTCACAACCATCCCATTCTCACCCTCTTTGTTCTTCCAAACCCACTTGGTTCCTACGGGATGGCAATTTGGAGGTGGTTCAACTAACTCCCACACCTGGTTCCTCTCAAAGTTTTCCAACTCCTCATGCATAGAATTGACCCAGTTTGCATCAGATAAAGCATGTCCAATGTCCTTGGGCTCAAAGGTGGCAACAAAAGCAGCATGAGCAAAATGAGAGGAATTCCTGGACCTTGACCGTGTATTGCGTTCATCGATGGTCCCAATGATCTTCGACAGGGGATGTACTTCTTGAATCCGCCGGGGAGCCTCACGCCTCGAGACTACCTCCCCCTCAACTTCAGCTTCTCTCGCCTGGTCCTCTTGTTGCACCGTCGTTGTCCATGAAGTAGACGGTCCGTGCTCCATAGTGGTCGTAGGGGAAGTAGTGGGTACACACTCAGCTTCAGGCGCATGGTTCTCTCCATCATCATCTCCAGCTTCATCCTTCTCTTCTTCAAAGAGGTCCTCGGCCATCTCTTCGTCACCTGCACATTCAAAGCCAAGAGAGGTACATGGCATTGTCTCGTCGAAGGTTACCTCGCAAGTCTCCATGATTTTGTTAGTCTCAAGGTTAAGCACCCTATAGGCTCTAGAGTGGTTAGCATATCTAAAGAAAATACCATCACTAGACCTAGCCTCAAACTTGTCGAGTTTTCCCTTCTTAAGAATAAAGCATTTGTAGCCAAAGACTCGGAAATGACTCACCTTGGGTGCTCGACCATGCATCAGCTCATAACAGGTCTTCTTCTTGAAAGCTCGCAATAAAATCCTGTTGGAAACATGACAAGCCGTATTGACCGCCTCATCCCAATACCTCCTAGGAGTCCTGTGCTCATCGAGCATCGTCCTAGCCATCTCACAAAGAGTCCAATTTTTCCTTTCCACGACTCCATTTTGAGGGGGCACATAAGGGGTCGAATACTGATGTTCAAGACCTAGATCACGACAAAAGGCATCAAAACGAGAGTTCTTGAACTCTGAGCCATTATCACTGCGGATAGCTCGAATAGCATTCCCATGCCTCTCGTTTTTCAACCTCACGATCAGATCTCGAACAAAACCAAATGTCTCACTCTTGTCCTCCAAGAAGAACACCCAGGCATAGCGAGAGTAATCGTCCACCACAACAAGGACATACCACTTCCCACCCACCGAGCGAACTCGAGCTGGCCCAACAAGGTCCATATGCAACAGCTCTGTCGGACGCTCGGTCATGACATCGGTCTTGGGTGGATGGGGAGTGGCTACCATCTTGCCATGCCTACCAGGAGCACAAACCAAATCCTTCTCAAGCTTCAACCTCGGCAATCCTCGGACAAGGTCAAGACCACTCAAGCGGGAAACCAAATCAAAGCTCAAGTGTCCCAACCGCCTATGCCATTTCCACAAATCAGAAGAAGGACCGGCCAACAAACAGCGAGCAGGACCCAAGGAAGAGGAGAAATCAGCCACGAAAATTGACCCTCGGGGATGATCATACAGACAAGATCACCTCGAGAATCAAGCAAACGAGACTCACCAGACTTGAAACGCACCTCAAAACCCTCATCAAGCAACTGAGACACCGAAAGCAAATTGAAACCCAAAGACTTCACAAGAGCCACTCTCTTCAACGTTACCTTGTCACTCACATGCACAACACCCTCCGAAAGCACCCTTCCTCGTCCATTGTCCCCAAATGTGATGTACATCTTTTCCTTCACTGGGGTGAGGCTGGAGAACCACTTCTTATCTCCGGTCATGTGTCGAGAACATCCGGAGTCAATCAACCAAATGTTCTCCAAGCCTCCTGCCTGTAGTCAGAAACACGAACTAGAGTGAGCTAACGACTCGACACTGGGGTTAGCACAAAGAAAGTTAAACCAGTGTCGAGCCATCTGCTCAAAAGAGGGGTTAGCAAACATCATTCCCTTGCCACCAAACTTCCCATGTCCCATGGGAGGAGTACGAGCACCACGAGGGGGAAAACGTGGTCCGTAGTTCCTCTGGGAACCCAAAGCTGCAATCATCTCCCCTAAACCCGTATTGAGGACGAGTAGGAGGACGTCCGGCAAAACCACCACGAGCCCGACCAAACCTCTCACCGACATGCA
Organism: Cenchrus americanus; assembly: GCA_947561735.1. NCBI lineage: Eukaryota > Viridiplantae > Streptophyta > Magnoliopsida > Poales > Poaceae > Cenchrus > Cenchrus americanus. Next base: position 51,468,048 of record OX387244.1, on the reverse strand, counting down.
CACCATCATCTCTCCTCACAAACCTACCACTGCGAGCTCCAACTCTACCGGCCTCTTCACACTTACCACACCCCGTGGAAATGGCACTCTAGGCTCGGGAATACCATGAGAGCGGCGATATCCGTCTCCGGTTCGCTTGCTCCCTAGCAAGCCTCTCATCCCTCTTCCTCTTGTAGCAAAACTCTGCAAGATGCCTCTCCTTGCCACAATACTCACACCTGAAGGGGATGGGTTTTGGTTTTGGCTCTGGCTTCTCTCTAGGTTTCTCACCCTTCTCACCCACAAACTTCACTAGTTTCTGGAAATCATTTGTTTTAGGTGGAAATTTGGGTGGATCTTGGGTTGTGTCAAGCTTGTTGCAAAGGTGGTTGGGCTTTGGTGTGAAAGAGTTCTTGGGTGCTTTTGGAAGTGGGACTTGGATCTCTCCGATCACCTCAAACTCGGGGTTAGACTCAACACACTTCTCATACACACTCTCCTCACTGTTCTCTCCCACTTTCTCACCCAACTTCTCAAAACCCAAACCACGACCATTAGCTCTCTTGAACTCCTCAATCATGATTTTCAATTGAGGTTCGTGCCCAGACAACCAACCCAACACCTTCCTCAAATAGTCATTCTCCTCATAGATGACATCCAAACGGGAAGTAAGTTCAAGATTGCGCAAAGTAACTTCATCACAGCTAGTGCATGCATTGACAACAGGAGATTTCAAAGAAGCTTCCAAAGAGCTAATAGTAGAACGAGCATCAACAAGCTTAGCATGCATATTAGGACATGATTTACAAGCACCAAGCAAAGTGGGTCTAGCCTTAAGCTCATCATATTCAGTCCTAAGAGCATCTAGTTTAGCCAAAGTGGAAGCATTCTTCTCATTAAGCAACTTGATCTCATTCAACCAAGCATCACACTCAAGACATTCAACATCATCAGGAGTAGTAGGAGCAAGTTTCAAAGAGTCATTCTCAAGTTTCAATTCAAGCAATTTCGACTCTAGTTCGCCTACTTTCTCACTAGCATTCTCAAGTTGAGCCCTAAGATCTTTCCTCATCTTTTTGGCATCTCTTAGCACACTATCACGGTTGTTAAGCAAGCCATTCAACCTAGCAATCTCAGCAAGCAAAGAGTCGGGGTCACGATTTACCTCATCCTCCGAGTCGGAATCGCTGTCTTCCTTCTCGCTCTTCTTGCTGCTTGAGCTATGGGCCATGCCACAAAAGCCCTCAAGCGCCACACAGCTCAACCCGCTGAGGTTCCGACTTGCACTCTTCTTGCCATTGCGCCTCCCGGCGTCTTCGTCTTCACTGCTTGAGCTTGACTGCTCCTCGCTTGAGCTTGAGTCAACGTCGCTCGCACCGGCCACCATCGCTCTTGCCTTGTTCTTCTTGTAGCCGCTCTTGCTCGGTCGCCGCTTGTCCTTGTCCTTGCTCTTGGACTTGTTGAAGTGCTTGCCCTTGGAGGAGTACTTGTCTTCACGCCTCGGGTGCGCCTTGTACTCGTTCACCTTGTACTTGTTCTCCTCCGCTTCCGGGCACTCGGCGATGAAGTGGCCACGCTTGCCACACTTGTAGCACGTCCCTGAGCTCCGCCTTGCGTTCCTCTGACTCTCGTGTAGCCGATCAAACCTTCTTGAGAGCAAGGCCAGCTCCTCCTCGCCCAGCACATCAAACTCCTCATCTGGAATGGACATAAGAGAAGACAAGGAAAACTGTCGATAGGAAGGGTTAGATTTGCTCTTTGATCCGCCCACAAGAGCAAGACTATGGTCAGTCGAGCCCTCATGCTTGGACTGCAACTTCCTGTCAACCTCAGCCGACTTGAGCTTAGAAAAAAGCTCATCCAACTCAATAGTCAAATAATGCCCAGACTCCTTGATGGCCTCAACCTTAGCACCCCAAACATTTGGGTCCAAGACATGCAAGAGCTTCAAAGCCTGATCATGCTCGGTGTAAGGAAAATCCTCAACATTAGCTTTCATGTTGTTCACGATGGCGGTGAACCTCTGAAACATCGCATCAATGTCCTCACCGGGAAGTGGAGTGAAATTCTCATATTGCATCCGGTAAGAGACAAAGAGGCGAGCCTTCACATGGTTATCACCATCGTGAGCAACCAACAACTTCTCCCAAATTTGCCAAGCAAGATTCAAATGGCGAACACGCTCAAACTCTGGATCACACAAGCTTCGGACCAAGTGATCAATGGCTTTTGCATTAGCCTCATACTTGGCCTTAGCACCGGCATCGGTCACCATAAGAGTATGGATGTTGACCGGAATAGCATAGGTCTTGTCAAGCACAATGAAATCCAACAGCTTCCCACGAAGAAAGATCATCATACGAGGCGCCCACTTGTGGTAACCCTTTCCATCGAAGTGCGGCGGACCGCCCCGCTCAACGTACGCCATCTTAGGATTCGAGACTTGTCAAAGTCGCAAAGAATCCGGCACCAAGCTCTGATACCAATTGAAGGATCAGATGGCGACTAGAGAGGGGGGGAGTGAATAGGAGCCGGTAAAAATTCTTCCAAAAGAACCCGGCCTATGCCCTAGTCAAATCCCGGTCACACACGAGTGATGGATCGAATCACACACCAATCGCCAAGACAACGAGGTTATGGATCAACCTCTAGCCTTAGGAACGATTCCTTGAACCACACGCGGAAGCACGAAAGAAGAAGGAGAGGAATCGAACCGAGAAGCAAAGCGCGGAGCCTCTGGCGGACCGTCCGGCCAGACAGGGCGGACCGTCCGCGATGAGCCGCGCGGACCGTCCGACGGGGGACCGCGGACCGTCCGCCCCCTTGCCGCGGACCGTCCGGCCCCTAAGCCGCGGACCGTCCGTTAAAAACAAACAGAACCAACAGGGACGCACCCGTACCACGGACCGTCCGCGGGGAGCACGCGGACTGTCCGCCAGGCACCCGCGGACCGTCCGCCCTCTGCTGCGGACCGTCCGAAACTCCGTCCAACCGAAAACCAAAAACGCGACGGATCGAAACGAAAGGCGAGCAAGAACACGAAGAACACGGGACGAACCCTAGCCGCGCGGACCGTCCGCCAGCACCTCGCGGACTGTCCGCCAGGTGCGGACAGAGCAGAAAACGCCCGACCCCGAAAGTCAACTCCCCCAAATCATCATCGGATTTCCCAAACGGTTGAAGCTATGGAGACAAGGGTTTGGGGACTTGAAAAGCGTCACACAAGGATGCTATAGCCCAAAAATCTTGCCTCCTAACTCCCTAAAACACCGGGAATCGCGAATCCTTTGAGCACCACCAAAAGCTAGAGCACCGAACGAAAAACTACGAATCCAAGTGGTTTCCCGGCGTTTGAGGGCACAAGATCAATCACAAAGATGCACGAGACATCTATCCATGTTTTCCTCAAAGAAATTCGGGGAGAAACCTACTTAAATCCGTGGAATCGCTGGGAACAAAGGCACGAAAACAAGCACAAAAGACCGCGAAAAACACAACTCCGAATCTTCTATACAAATCAGGAAAGATTCACAAGGTCTAGCATGCCGCCCTAGCATCCATCCCTCTCAACAAATCTCTCATGAAGCTCTCGTGCTAGCCTAGAGAAAAATGGAAGGAAAAATAGCTACGAAAATGAGAAATGGGAGGGAGGAAATGAAACCCTAAGTCGTAGAGAGAGAGAGAGAGCCATCCACACACACTCATGGCTTATATATCAGGTCCCGCTGGAGTGGTAAATGACTCGACTACCCCTAACTTAACTACTGGCGATACAACCCACGTAGGGGCATTTAGGTAATATTTGTGGGTCTTGCCATCGGACGGCCACGCCTTTGCCGCAACCCGCGTCCTCCCGATGCAAGCCATGCGATCCCACCGCGTGTCCTCCGCCTCAAAGCTTCCCGACACGCCCGGATCCCGTCTCCGTCGTGTTGGGCCCTCGGACTTGGTTTTCAGGCCCAAACCAAGAAATCGTCCGCCGATGGTTTTGTGGGCAAACCACCAAACCCCGCGTGCTCGGTCCGGCCTCCCGCCAAACCACTTGACTCGACCGCCACCGTGCACCGACTCGATTGTCCATGACTTCTTCTAGCTCGCGTCGCCACCATGTGGCCCGCACCCAGTCCCGCTGTCCACCGGGTCCCTCGAACCGAGCCTACTTGTCTCTCCATCTCCCGGAGGCCCCTCAAGGCTGAAGATCTTTCGCGCCCGTTCTTCACCTACAACAACACGAACTGGGCCGCAGCCTACACCTGCGCACTAAGCCAAGAGTTAGTCCAACACCCGTTGTCAATCACTCATCACTGAGGAGCGGTCATCCATCGACCACTGGGACCCTCCTGGTCCTCAATTATAACAAGAAAGTAAAAGTCAGGCAATTTGCAGAAGGGGATTTGGTCTGGAAAGCGTTACTGCCGATTGGAACCAAATACAGCGAATTCGGCAAATGGTCCCCTAACTGGGAAGGGCCCTTTCGCGTGGTCAGATGCATCCCTGGTAATGCATACATGTTGAAAACTTTACTAGGAGAAGAATTTTCCGCTGCAATAAATGGTAGATATTTGAAGAGATATTATCCTAGTATTGAAATCGATCGGTGATCACCAGCAGTGGGATTACACGCATCTGATAGCCGACGCTCAAGAGCGAGGTCGCCTTTAGAACAAAAATTCCCAAACAGGAGGAACGGCCAGTGCCTAGACGCATTGCCCTTAGCACAAAACTACATTACAACTGCCTCCTGCAGGTTTACATCCAACAACCCTGGTGATCAGGACTTCGAGGAGGTGGGAAGCAGAAGGCCTGGAGGAAGAAGCGAAAGTATGATTCAATCTTTTCTTTGCTTCTTCGGCTGCTCCCTCTTCAGTTGCTCCAGGACCACCGTGACGGCAACTTGGAATGCACGGGGGTGACCATGATTTGCTGCCTCCACCAAGCTGTCCCAAGCCGCTTTCAGGTTGTTGTACCTATCGAGACATCTGAAACAGAGGAGTGGTTATTAGGGGCAAAAATCCAGATGTGAACGCGAAGTCAAGAGAGAGTTACCACCCACTAATGCCTCCAAAGCCATGCGACGCTCGCGCTTAGCCTGGCAACGAGCGGTGATGTCCCTGAGGTCATGCTCCAGGTGCCGAACGCGGCGGCGCAATTGATGGCTGGTTCTCTGTTCAGGCGTGGCATCCTCTGCTTCGAGGGAGGAATCAGAGGAGATGTACTCAGGCATGTCTTCGGTCCTGATGATTTCTTCAGGAAGCAAATCAAGGCTGAAAGAGGAAAGGTAGAGAGCAGGTAAAACACGAGATCATATAAGAGAACAAGGAGTAAATCGAGGGGCAACTCACTCTCGAATCGTGCGTTTCTTCGGAGTGCTGCTCTCCTGGGGTTGCTTGCCTTTGTCCATGGCCTTGGGGTTTTTTCCTCTGGGGACAGAGGAGGAGATGAGAAGTGATGGATGAGTGTGCGAGTGGATTTGTAGGGCATCTCAGTAGACTATTTTATTGACCGAGGGAGTGCATTGGGAGTGATGACTGGCCATCGTGCACTATTGGAATACCAAGTGGCAGGGTTTTCTTCCCGAATGCGAAGGGTTTTCGTCTGAACAGTGCTTACGGATTGCCGATTCAGGGATCTTCTGCATATTTTGCGCCAAGGGGCATCTGTTTTCGCGTGTTCGGCTCGAGCAAGTTCCCGAATACGTTTAAGAAAAAACAAGATTCACGGATGCAAACATGAAGAAAATCATCGCAGTGCAAGCACAAAAATCAAAAGTTCTTTATTTATTGCCGATATCAAACATCCCTAATGCAATCTAGTCAAAGAGCCTGTTCAACACAGATTGGGGATGAGTGAGTTCGGCAATGGCGTCGCCGTGGCCATCGAGGCGCTCCAAGATGATCTCGATCTCGTCAATATCTTCTGGCGCGCCGCCCCGGAAGCCGCGCGGCCTGATGGAGTAGTCGACGTCAGTGTGTGTCGCCATGGCGGCCAGGCCCAAAGTGGTGCCCAAGCGGATGCCATGGGTGGCCACTTCGTCCACGCGGTGCTCCACCGCAGCAAGGCGCTCCGCCGGCGTATCTCCGCGGGCGTTCACCTTATCGGCCAATTGCTCCACCAGCATCTTTAGCAGGTTGAGCTCGGCGTCACGGGCTGCAAAGTGCAAGAAAAGGCGATTAGAATCAAAGGCCGGATTGGATCAAAGAGCGGTTTCGGAGCCGTACCGTCGATGGTCTCCAGCAGCTGTTTGAGCTGGTCTTCCCACTCCAATTCGGCTATGCCAGCCTTTTTGGAGACATCTTCCAGCTCGCGCTGGGCCACCTCCAGCTCCGCTTTGAAGCGGAGAGCGTCAAGTTCCCCGTAGGGCACGGGGGAGTGATGGTCGGACTCCGAGGAGTCGTCCGGTAGGGGCTGACCGGCCGGCGCAGAAGATGGATTCCATTGAATCAACCTAAAACAAGGATGATCGTCAAAAACAAAAGGGAATCAAAGATGAATCATAAAAGAAGAATTGACGATCATTGCCTCCGGAGCGCACTGGCGCGGCTCCCCTCCGCCTCATCAGCGGCGCGGCGCCGGTTGTTGCTGCGCACCATGCCTCTGGGATTTGCGCTGTTTGGAAAAAAGAAGACTTGAGATTGGCAAAGGTTTGAGAGCTAAAGGCTTGGTGGAGAGCTAGGGGCACCTACGGTTTTCATTTATAGGCCTGGCAAGACAGATCGTGGCCTCAGGTCGTGGCTCTGGATCGTGGCGCATATCCCGAGAAAATTGGAAGGTGGAGAGATTTCCTTGACCAGTCCGCCGTCGGGTCGTTTGGAGTTCTAGGCTGAGTCATATTCGGTTGACTGGCTCGGCTGAAAGGGGTCAGAGTGCCGTTCGGGTATTGACATTTCTTTACCGAATGGGTCGTTCAGCGTTGCAGTTAAGGATGTGCAGAGGAAAAGAGAAATAAAATTGCAAGAGCAAATGTTACAAGAGCGACCAGTTCGGTTACACATCGATTGAAACATCTAGATGTTCAAATATTTCGCAATTACATTGCAGACATTCGATGTTGCTTGGTGAAAGTTCTCCATCCGTTCTTGGTAATCTTTCTGGGCGTCGGACAGGATGGTGAGTTCTGCATTACATTGATTCACCTCAGCTATGGCCGATGTTGCTTCCTCTTGGATCTTCTCTATCAATCCAGGGAGCTCAGCTATTTTCTTGTCATCAGCTTCTATTTCAGCTGACAGACTTCTCAGTTCTGCCTCCAATACAGCCTTTCTGGCGATCTTCAATTCACGAGCAGCTTGCAGTTTGGCCAATGTATCTTTGTGACTCTCAGTCTGAGATTGTGCTCCCTTAACGGCTTGTTCGGCTTTGGCCTTCTTCTGTTCAACAACTGGATGGGAAGACACCTTTCTCAGAGCTCGTCTTATAGGCACGTAATAAATTTCCAGACCGGAGATGGATTCAAGTGAGGCATTGATGTCCTCAGGGAGTTCTTGGCTGATGGGTTCGAGCATTTCTTCGAAGTGATCAAGATCTTTGAATTGATCTCGTGCATCTCTTTGCAGCCAGGCGAGGATTTCCTTGAGTTTTTCTTGCACCATCTCTGACAAAGTTTGAGGCACTCCTTCCCTTGTCTCGGCAACTGGATTGTTCCCCATTGATGGATCTGATGATGATGGAGCCTGATCCTAAGAGAGCAATATTGCCGAGTCAGGAGTATTGGAAGTAAAGGATAACAAGATTAGGTGCAAATGTTTACCTCATGCCTGACTTCCTGAGCTGGAGCAGGATTTTGTTCAGGGGCGACCTCTGGAATTATTGGTGAAGAAGATATTCCAGGCAAAGCTGAAGCTTCTGTGTGAGAGGGTGTCGGTGCAGTCTCTGGTAACCCTGAAGCTTCTGGCTGGAGAGAAGTTGGATTCGCCTCTGCTGGGGTTGATGTTTCTGCCTAGCCAGTAGGTGATTGAGCCCTTGGAGGGCTTGGAGGATCCGGTTGAAAGGGGGAGTTCATCTCTGGCGAGTTGGGTGTTTCTGTCTGAGCAGGAGGTGATTGGGTCCCTGATGAAGATGAGATCTCCACGTGGACAGATGGTTCAGCTCTAGGTGGACTTGCTTGTTGAGATACTGGGACATCCACAAGTTGATCCTCCATTGTTTCCTCTGCAAATGCCAGAATAAGAATGAATGCCAGTGTTCATCCTTAAGAAAAGGACAGTAAAGGTCATACCAGTGGATGGAGCATTGGCAGGTTCTGAAGCTGAGGATTGCTGAGTTCTAGTCTGAAAATGCACGAGATGTAATTTATCAGAAAAAGAGTAATCCTATGATCAAGAAAGGAAGAAATTTTACCTCAACAAGGACTTTCTTGATGGTTCTTCTCCTCTTAGCATTTGGAGGTGCAATCAGAGACAAGCCTTGCCTCCTGTCAGCAGTAATGTTGGACAGAGTTGGATCTGTTGTAGCGTATCTGGCCATCAGTTGAGCCAGGGTTGGTGATCTGAATCCCAATGCTGAGATAGGGCCTACTGCATTGTAAGCAATATCCCTGGTCAGAGGGGCAGGTATTGTGTTCTGTGGGCAAAAGAAATAGAATCAGGATCATGGTTAGAGGAGGAAATGTCTGATTAAAGGGTTAATCATATTACCTCTGAAGTTGGTTGAAAATCAGGCATCAGTTCTACACAGAACAAATGCACAGGTTCACTAAAGATATGATCATGGAATTCTTGCCACCAGGAGTTAAAGATGGGGTGAGCTACTATTGTAGGTATGAAAGGCCAGGTGTAAACAGAAGGACTGCACACATACTGAAAAACTCTGCTAGTTTGAGTAAGTTCTTTGATTTCCTCCCTGGGCTTGAGGAATTCATGCAGAAACAGTCTCGGGGGCATCTGGCCACATCCAAGTTGCCGAGCCATCATGTTGGGCTGATAGTATTCATAAGTACTGTGGTTCAGCCTCCCTCCACTGAATTCAGCCGGCAGAATGCATGGGCGGATGATGATATTGAGGATCTCCAGAAATCTTCCATCTTGGCGTTCAGTTTCAAAGGAGAACTCACAAGGGAGAGTCAAATTGTCATTATCCAAATAAGGAAGCCAGAGAGGATTTGGGAAACCTTTGAAGAAGAGCTCGAAGAGATGGCTGATATTCTGCTTGATGAGAACAGTTGAAGCAGCTTCTCCATAGGTATGGCATCCTCTGGTGACTTGGGGTTCCCTTTCATGATAATTGGATGAAGGGAAGGGCCGGGTGTTCAGGTCAACACCAACAATCTGGTGCATGTGCAGTTGTAGCCACATTTGGACAAACCACCAAGGACCATTGACACATGCTATCCTCTGGCTGGTGTACATTTGGGTGACAGTTTGATGGAGCATGTGGTACACACTGCCCAGGAGGTATTTCCCAAGAGGGAAGCGATTGCCATTGGCTAGGTGTGAAGCCATTGCAATATTGTTGACAGTGAATTTCCGTCAACCTAGAGTACTTGTTATACATTGGTTTCGATTATGATTTGCAACTAACCCGCCAATAGGCATACTAATGATGTAACAAGTTCACACTTGCATGTCGATTTTGGAGTTTGTTGTTTACGCAGGAAATCTACGCTAAAGAGGAGACTTTCAGGATAAGTTCACCAAGCACTTTGGAAGAAGATCATGAAGCCCGACAAGAGTCAAGACACGCGATGAACATGACTCCAAATGACCCGAGGACCGAAGCGTCAACGTGCAAATCTTCAGTGACTCAACCGTAAAAACGGCGAAGCTTGCATAGCAAGGATTCAAGCCTTAACGAGTGAAGGAAACGACGTCAAAGGCCCACATGCAAGTGCACACGAATAAGGGATCACGCGAGAAGCAACCGGGGAGGAAACCGGGGCCGAACCGGGCCGAAGTGGGCTCGGGCCGGCCGGCCTAGGCCGGCCGGCCCGGGCCGACCGTCCCGGCCCACTCCCGGGGTCGGTTCGGTCCCTCCTTTGCCCTAGGTGTTTGTCTATTTATTGCCTCCGCCGCCGTCGGCCTCCACATCGAACAAATCATCCTACCGACGCCAATCACCAGAAAACCGCCGCCGCAAGATGAGGGAGAGAGTTAGATGAGCTCGTCGCAAGGATCAACGCAGGCGGAGAGAAGGAAGCAAGAGGAGGACTCCAAGCCGCTGGCCTAGGGGTGTTCCCAAGCTCCATCGCCGCCATCTTCATCGACGACGTTCTCCGGAGTCTCCGTCACCCCTATGTGCTTCAGTCCGTGTAAGATGATAGGGTAATGTCTCCGTTCATCTCTAGGATTAGATGGATACATGCTATGTGACCGCTACTTGATTCATGGTTTCAATCTATTATTTTCATGTTTATGATGCTTTGATGATTAAGGTTAGCTACCGTGTTTTTCGGGCGTATGATATCCGCTACTCCCATAGATTCCATCAACATACTGTGTCCATCATAGGTCTAGTCATGAATACTTTCGCGTAGTGACAGTACGAGAGGAGGGAAAGGGCGAAACCGTGGTCACAACCCCCGGTAGATTGGTTTACCACTCTCGTGTAGTAGATGCATACCATGTTATCCTAGATCCTAGGGAGGGAACGCTTATCTTTCTTAATCACTCTCTTGTGTTCACCCCTTTACCATCTAGTTTAACCCTAGATTTGTTTGACCAACTTAACTTAGATTAACTTAGGTTAGATTGTCTTTACTTTAAGATTAATACTCTCTTTCAAAGGTTTTCCATTCAACTAGATTAGTACTTGGTTAAGCGCTAGTAATCCCCTTGCTCCGCGGATTGACAAGAACCTTGGGAATCCCGTGGTGAAAAAGGTGTAGGTCCGTACGCTTGCGGATCGTAGGTGGATACTAGTTTTATCCGTCAACAAGCCCCTTTTTCTGGCGCCGTTGCCGGGGAGCAAGCCAGTTTGCTACGTTTAATCTAGTATTAATTTTGTTGATTGCTAACACCTAACCCTTATTTTCTAAAAAAAAAGAAAAAAATATTTTTTGTTTTTCTTTCTACTTTTCTTGTGCCTAGATGGATTTGTTCACCTCACCATTGGAAGACGAAGAGATGTCGCTAAGGGAGCTAGCAATGCCGTCAATGGAAGACATTGAGATGCAAAAATCAGATTTGACGTTTGCTACAACCCACTATGAAGTGAAGCCTGGAATCATCAAGTTAGTGGTGACAAAACCATTTAGAGGATTGGAGGATGACAACCCATATAGACACATTAAGGAATTCACGATGTTATGCAACACGGTGCAACAAAAAGGAGTTCCGGCCGCTTGGTTCAAGTGGAATCTTTTTCTGTTCTCTCTCGAAGATGAAGCACGAAGATGGTACACACTTGCGTCCGTTGAAGCAAAAGGAAATTGGGATGAGCTAGTGAAGAAATTTCTTTTGAAGTTCTTTCCCATAAGCAAGGTCCAAGACTTAAGGAGGCAAGTGCTCACTTTCAAGCAAGGAGAGGATGAAGGAATTGATGAAGCATGGGACCGTTTTAATGAACTACTTGAGCGAGGCCCGAACTTGGGATTTTCCGGTGACTTGATGTTGCATACCTTTTATTTTTCACTAACCCCTAACTCGTCTCGTTTTGTAAGCATGTGTGCAGGCGGTGATATAATGGATAAAACAATTAGTGAAACCGCACAAATCTTACAAAGGATAAGCAATGGACAAAGAACAATACGAGATTGGCAAAGATGTTGTCGAGAGGAGCAAAATGACAAAATCAAACCCAAGGTGCTTGCTGAAATTTCTGAAAAAGATGAACCGAAGGTCAAGGAAGATGAACCGGCCATACAAGAAAGTGAAGATCCACTTCCCAAGGTAAGAGAAGTCATTTCGGATGTTAAAAATGTTGAAACTAACATGAATGTAGGCCGAAGTATGTGGAATGCTAGACCATTGGCGGAGTCCAAGCAATCCGGTTGGGTTCAAGTTGATTTCGCCCCACTAATCAACTACTGAAGGAAGGAGGAACGCCGACACATTGCCAAACTAATTGAAGATATATTTGATCAAGAGATGAGTGGAGAGTCGATCCAAAAGATGTTTGAAGAAGAAAGAGAAGAAGGAGATGAAGGATGGATCGACCGATTTGACAACTCAAAGATTTATGATGAAGGAAGAGAAGAGTACAACCGTGATGAGCCTAGTGACTCAAAGGATAAATGGGAGGAGATAGGACTCAAGCTAAAAGATGAATGGGAAGGGGTTGACATAGATCAAGTACTCCAAGAAGGCCCCTCCCCACAAGGTGATAGCTTGTGTGCTATTGAAGCCTACACACTAGCAAATCAATACATGGAAGTACTCAAGGATGAAGGAAAGAGTGAATCAACAATGAGCGATCTTGACGACATGTGCTACATGGAAGATAAAGAAAGCAACATACAAGACTTTGAAGACGAAGATTGGGATGACAATGAAGGCTTCAAAGAAGAGACAAATACAAATGTAGTTGATGTATTACACGTTCCACATGATGAGATGGAGGGGGTGCAAAAAGGTAACAAAGAGACACCTTCACTCATTGAGATTGATTCGCCTTCAACACCGCTTGATGAACCAAATATCACTCTTGTTGAAAAATCTCTAAGGCCAAGGTACGCGCTGAAATCTCAAGATATTATTGGTATTGATGTTGATAAATTCAAATACTCATGCTCAGCCAATAGTATGAATGATAGTTTAATGTCTATGCCTTGTTCCAGTAGTGATCATGTTGATAGGCTAGATTTTCTTGAGAATGAAAAAGAGGAAACATTTATTTTTGATCCAATTAATCTCACACCTAAAGAACCTTTTCCTAATGATGAGCTAAGTGCTATGCATGAAACATATGCTTCTTTTATTTACACCTTGACTTGTTGCTACAATTCACATGTGGTGTTAATTATGGACGCGTATGTTTACAATAAGTTTTGTAAATCCCGATCATGCTTTGCGCTTGGTCAAGCTAATGACCTTAAAGAATCATATGTCGGGAAAGGCCCGATTTTCACTAACCATGTAGACAAGGCTCGAATAATGAAAAAAAAGAGAAGTCATGCCTAAAAGAGTTGCAAGATAAATCATCAACCTCTCCGAATCCCGCGATGGATGCTGCTGTCTTCATCAATTTGAGAGCTTGTTCAGAGGTGTACAAATGATAAAAATGAGATATTCAGAAGCTCCATCAAATTACCATTCCAACGCATCAAGAACCAACAAGTTTGAAGACCCGTGCAAGGAGTTATGGAGGAAACATTGAGCGTTGCGCGTTCTGAAATTTCTGGACAGATTTCATCACCGAAGTAAAACGGACGTAACTCTCTTGTCCGGAGTCCGATTTGAGCAAATAAAGACTCGTTGGAAAGGAAATTTTGTGCACTGTGCAATGGAGTAGATCTTGAGTATACTTTCTGTTCTGGACATTAAAAAATAATAGAGTGAAGGCAGCACCGAAGGATGATAGAGAAGGAGATAACAATGAAACAAAAGGATGCTTTGGGCAAGTCTTCTATAAGTGATCAAGCACAACATGGGAAGTAAATTAAAGCTGCATTGGTACCTTTTCTTCTTGCATGAAGGGCCATAGCTATGCAACGAAAAGAAGGTATGTGAGAAAGTCGAGCTCTGTGACTTTAAATGAAGCGCTTTTCGGGAGGCAACCCGTTTCTTTATATTTTTACTACTTTCTTAGAGAGAATAAAGAATGGCACCATCTTATGATGATCAACTTGTGGTTATTAATCTAAGTTTATATTTCCTTTTTAGAACCACCATCATGTTCATGCTCATATTTATTTATTTGCATGCATTGCATTTTGTTGTCCTCGTGATGTTTCTTTGTGTATACATGTTTTGCACATAGTTGGCTTGGTTGTTTTATATACTTAATGATGTATGCTTCAGTTTCCATGTTAATGCTTCATAGGGCCCTATGGGTATTTTCCTTTTGTGATCTTGTGTAAACGTGGTGTTTAAACATGATTGCGGACCATCATCGTTAAGTTCGATAAACCTAGCTAGCTTTTCATATGTTTTTATGTTGCTTTGGTTAGTTTATAAGCTTTGCAATGCGCTTAATTTTTCTTGTGCTATAAGAGTTATTGATTTAAGGATAGACATGGTGTTTTAACTCTTGATAAATAAACCTTTATGGCTATGGAGAAATTCGGCAACCTAGTTGTAAACATGGTGTTTAGAACTAGGTGAAGACATTGTCTTTGTTTATATGTTTTCCTATCATGTGCATGCACACCTTGCACCATGTACACTCATTAGGTTTTTATTCCTCATTAGACTAATTATGCCACAAGTTAAGAATCTTAGGAGACATTGTTGGATTGTTGGCAATTCTATCTACTCCCAACCGTCACCTTGGGGGTAGAATGTGCGTTTAAAACGTCTTACAGGCAAGATAAAGACTCTCACTACAAGGAAATTGAAGGATGGCTAAGAAGTGCTTTGTCTTCTTCTTCCGTGACTAGCAAAATGCTAATCATGGGGGAGACCCTGAATCTTCAGCACGGAAGTGCAACATGACGTTCTAGAAGATAGAATGATCAAGATCGTTAACATCACCGGATCAATGCGCGAGAAGCTATCGATCTCATCAAAATTCTGCATGGTCTCGAAGGGAAAACAATAGGTATTTTTGGATATTTAGAAGTCCCATGAAGTTATGATTCCAACAAATCAAGAATCAAGACAATCGGAGGTTCCTACAAGCGGTTATGCCCGAATCACCGAGTGCAACACGTCCTGAATTCAGTTTTGGACAGGACACAGCGCTGAAGTAAAATGGACATAGCTCCCTTGTTTGAACTCCGTTTTTGATGAATGACCACACGTTGGAAAGGTAATTTCATAAACTTTTCAATAGAGCTATATTTCGATATATTTTCTGTTCTGGACAGAGAGGGAAATCCATGAAAAAGAGACAGCAAGGAGATGATGAGAACAAGAAAGAGATGGTGATGACAACATTGAAGAGAAGGGTGACCAATGACTCCATTAAGCATACAAGATCAAATTCATAAGTTTAGGAGCATTAATAAATCAAGACAAAAGCAAAACCCACATCGATACATGGAGATGTCGGAAGAAGGCAACGAAGAATTACAAAGGATGGTAACATCTCCATGGACCTTCTCTTTTCCAAACACAAATGCTTGTAAGTATGCTTTCAACCTCAACTAAGTGCAACCTTTTGTTTTTCTCTTCAAACAATAACATGGCTACTAGGAGGACAACCTAGGTTTCTTTTTACTTTCAATAGATTCATGTGTTCACCTCGATGTTCTATATTGCCTATGCTTACGGAAAGATGATGAAAGTTGCCGCTTTGTTTTACCTACATGAAGTTATACATGTCTTGGCTAATTGCTCTATATAATATGATCTGAAATTAATTTAAATACCGACTCTTTTATTTGTGGAGGTGAAATGACTATGCTCTAGAGCCACATACATATCTTTGCTCTTTGATTTAAGTTTATGGATAGCCGGATAACTTGTTGTTTTTATGAAAACTTAACTTTTATGCTATCTACATATTTGTGATGCTCTTGCAAAGTTCTACCTACCAAAGTCATATACATATATCTTTTATGATAACAAAACCCGTAGATTGCAAACATATGTTTTGATGAGTTGGATTAGGATTGATTTCTATGGTTCGAGACTAAGAAGCTGGTCATTCCTTAGTGTAACTTTTTCATGCTAGCCTTTTTGTCCATGCATTGTGGGTTTTCACGTCGAAAATTTCACAAACTTCGCTGGGCATCCACCCTAAACCAAAAACATCTTTTTGTGATCACCTCCTTGTCCACAACCCAATTTGAGTATGGAGTAAAATTCTCGACAATATTATGGAATTTATACTTACTTTAGCAGTCATTTCCCCTCTCTTTTATGCTCGAGGACGAGCATCGTTCAAGCATGGGGGAGGAGTCATTCTCTGACACAAATGCTATGTAAGTATTATGTTGCAAAAAGTTTTGAGGAGCAAAAAAAAGAAAAAAATGAATAATGAAAAAAAATATGATAAGAAGAAAAGAAAAGTAAGAAAAATAGGAAGAATAAAGTGAAAAAAAGAAAGATAGAAAAATGAGGAGGAAATAAAATAAAGAAAAAAAATAAAGATGCTCCTCGGTTCTTTTTGCTTCATAAGTTCTCAAGTGCCTTGATGACACATCCATACTCAAATCTTCCAACCATGTGCAATCCGATAACGAGGACTTCACTCGTGCCTCGGGATCATCCATTTGCCACTTGCACATGTCCACTTATCTAAATGTGTGTGTTTCGTCCCTCTCTCTTTCCAACATTTATTTTCCATGGCCTTTTTGACGAGTCTCGGTAATTCCAATAGATCTCTCTCTTAATTTGACAACATTTCGGATGTATGTTTTGCTAGGATTGTTTTTAACCTTCCAAGCTCCACATAAGCCTTCCACTATCACATATGAGTAGAGTAGGTTGAAAATAATCTAGTATAGGCTTGAGTGACTTGATGAGATGAGTGTTCCATGAGCTTTTGCAAGAGATTTTCACTTATGTTGGATATGCATCTTTTTGAAAATCTTCCATGTGACAAGGTAATGGTTTGAAGTTCACTTAAGTTTGAAAGCATCATGTTTATAAATGTGGCTTGTTCTTTATTGTTAGTCTATCTTCCATAATGAAAAAGAAGCTGGTCACAACTTGAACTTTAAAAATAAATTGAAGAGAGAGCAATTTGTCTCGTCATGAATGACTAAGTGCAGGGACAATGTTGGAAGGCAACATTGATTTCCCTTTTAAGCAAGGATTACTTACTCGAGGACGAGCAAGGTTTAAGCATGGGGGAGATGTTGACAGTGAATTTCCGTCAACCTAGAGTACTTGTTATACATTGGTTTCGATTATGATTTGCAACTAACCCGCCACTAGGCATACTAATGATGTAACAAGTTCACACTTGCATGTCGATTTTGGAGTTTGTTGTTTACGCAGAAATCTACACTAAAGAGGAGACTTTCGGGATAAGTTCACCAAGCACTTTGGAAGAAGATCATGAAGCCCGACAAGAGTCAAGACACGCGATGAACAAGACTCCAAATGACCCGAGGACCGAAGCGTCAACGTGCAAATCTTCAGTGACTCAACCAGAAAACAGCAAAGCTTGCATAGCAAGGATTCAAGCCTTAACCGTGAAGGAAACGACGTCAAAGGCCCACATGCAAGTGCACACGAATAAGGGATCACGCGAGAAGCAACCGGGGAGGAAACCGGGGCCGAACCGGGCCGAAGTGGGCCTGGGCCGGCCGGCCTAGGCCGGCCGGCCGGGCCGACCGTCCCACCCACTCCGGGGTCGGTTCGGTCCCTCCTTTGCCCTAGGTGTTTGTCTATTTATTGCCTCCGCCACCGTCGGCCTCCACATCGAACAAATCATCCTACCGACACCAATCACCGTAAAACCGCCGCCACAAGATGAGGGAGAGAGTTAGATGAGCTCGTCGCAAGGATCAACGCCGGCGGAGAGAAGGAAGCAAGAGGAGGACTCCAAGCCGCTGGCCTAGGGGTGTTCCCAAGCTCCATCGCCGCCATCTTCATCGACGACGTTCTCCGGAGTCTCCATCACCCCTATGTGCTTCAGTCCGTGTAAGATGATAGGGTAATGTCTCCGTTCATCTCTAGGATTAGATGGATACATGCTATGTGACCGCTACTTGATTCGTGGTTTCAATCTATTATATTCATGTTTATGATGCTTTGATGATTAAGGTTAGCTACCGTGTTTTTCGGGCGTATGATATCCGCTACTCCCATAGATTCCATCAACATACTGTGTCCATCATAGGTCTAGTCATGAATACTTTCGCGTAGTGACAGTACGAGAGGAGGGAAAGGGCGAAACCGTGGTCACAACCCCCGGTAGATTGGTTTACCACTCTCGTGTAGTAGATGCATACCATGTTATCCTAGATCCTAGGGAGGGAACGCTTATCTTTCTTAATCACTCTCTTGTGTTCACCCCTTTACCATCTAGTTTAACCCTAGATTTGTTTGATCAACTTAACTTAGATTAACTTAGGTTAGATTGTCTTTACTTTAAGATTAATACTCTCTTTCAAAGGTTTTCCATTCAACTAGATTAGTACTTGGTTAAGCGCTAGTAATCCCCTTGCTCCGCGGATTGACAAGAACCTTGGGAATCCCGTGGTGAAAAAGGTGTAGGTCCGTACGCTTGCGGATCGTAGGTGGATACTAGTTTTATCCGTCAACAAATATGATTCAGGGTGGGCTCATTGGCTTTACCACAGAAGATGAACCTGCATAGCCACATGTTCAGAAACGCCCTGTATTCAACTTCACCAAGGGGGTCGTCCTTCATATGGTTCAGGATATAATTTTTGTATCCGCTCCCTGGTTTCACCCCTGTTTGTCTTGTGGAACCTTTGAAATCCCAGGGGCGAACAGATCCTGTAATGTCAAGGCCGGTAATCATGTACACATCGGCCAAAGTTGGGGACATTGGGCCGTGACCAAAAAGGAAGGCGTTGACGCCATTTGACCAGAAGTGGCAAGCTGCTATCAAGAGGTCTTCGTTTTGGGGGGTCTCGGCCAGGGACAACTCCAAGCATTGAGTAATGCGGAGGGTATCCCAGTTTTGGGTCCTGGCACTCTTATCCGCAAGAATTCTTTGGTACCAAGTTCTCCAGCCTGCAATTGGGGGCAAGGGCCAGTTCTTGAAAGCATCCTGCCATTGGGGAGGCTTGGTCAAAGCCGCTTTGAAGGGGATCCTTTGGGATTCAGCTGCGATAAATTCTCGAGGATCAGAAACTCCCACAGGACCAAGGAAGTAGGATCTTGAATTGGCCTCGGTACGGATTAAAAGCTCGGTGGAAAGCTCCTGAGGGAAAGCGGAGAAGAAATTTCAGGTAAAAATTGAAAATCTGAATGCCGAATGAAGCTTATGGTGGAGGAATTTACCTGAGCAGCTTGATTTTGAGCCGCCATTGGGGATTTGAGTTCCGAAAAAGGGGATCTAGGGTTTGGATCTAGATGAAGATTCCGGCGGATTGCAAAGAGAAAGAACGGGTGTTGAACAGATTCGATTTGAAGACGTTGGTGGCTGGAGTCAATTCCGGAATAAAATCACTTTTATCCCTTAATTGAAGGGGCATGTGTTAACACCAAAATTTGGTAAGGAGTCTGACTTGTGGGTCCAACTCAGTGAGAAATCCGTCCGGCGGAAGGAAGGTTTCTTCAGATGCATTCGGCAGATAAATCCGCGGTCGGCTATCTGCTTCCGTTCGGCAAAGAAACTGTTGAGCTGATTTTGCGGGATTGCGTGGTGACGTGGCCCGAGCGGAAAGGACGAATGGATGGATAGGCGATCAAGATTAGAGATAAATTAGGTATCAAATCCATTCGAGGTCGTGCTTGGCAGGGTATAAATATGGACCCTGAATGTATGTAACAGATATACGAAATCATTCTCAATACAAACCGGCTTTACGCCAAACCCTAGAGTCCATTTGTCGTGTCGTTGAGTTCTTCGAGAGGGTTCATCGATCCGTCGACCTCCGTGAGTACCGGCAACCTTGTATCATATCTAGTATCATGCGGTGGATTTAGATCTGATGCAAGTAGTCTTGTTACCATGCTTAGTGTCATGCGGTAGATTCAAGCCTGGTTCAAGAAGGTTTCTTGTTAGGTCATGAGCCATGCGGTAGGCTAAGATCTAGCTTGAAGCTAGCTATTGGCTCTATTGAATTTTGGCAAGGTTCAATAGATTCATTAAGTTACCCTGTGTTGCTTTGAGTTTTTGCTTTATGTTCAAATTCATGTAACACCTCTTTGCCCAATCTAGATGGGTTTGGATCGGCTTTATCCTCTTCAATGATCCTTATGCGAGTCAAGTTCGTGCTTTTAGCTACATTAACACGTGGATCACGTGCTCTTTGATAGCCGAAACCGAATCGATCTAGGTTGTTACGTGTTGCGGGTTCAAGCTTGCCGAAGCTTGTATAAATCTTGAAAGAACTGGGTATCACGCGGTAGATGCAGGTTTTTGGGTTGTTTTGGAGCTAATCATTCGGTAGATTAGATTTCAAATCAATCTGATAGATTTATCTTACTTGGTAATGTTCGTTCCTTCTTCATGGGCCCTGAATCGACTGTTCAGCCGTGTTCGGTTATGTTCTTCATGAGTAAAACACGTGTGTAATTCATGCTTTAAATATTGTATGCTTTTAGCTTTCCGTATTTAGATCGTATCATGCGGTGGATAGATCTATTTGTGGAAGGTGGTACGATCCCACGCAAGTTGTATCATGCGGTGGATAGATTTGCTTGGTGTCGTACCCGACGGGTTTTAAAGTACCTAGACACGCGGTAGACTAGTGCTTTGGAATCTATGCATGCTTGTTTATTACATATTTATGCTCGCGCTTTACTTCATTTATTATTTAACGTTGATCACCACAGGGATCGGTCACGGTCTTGCGCACGTGCATCTTTGTCCAGATAAAGACCGATTCGTCGTCATGCTTGCATCATCTATTCGGCTATGTTACTTTTTTCCTCTTTAGAGCTCCCGAATGGTTTCAGCTTGCTGGCAGATAGCTTTCTATAGCTATATGTCATCTCATTTGGCTCTATAGCCGTAAACATGGAACTGTCTGGTACCACCCGGCAAGTTCCAAGCTTTGGTATTTAACTACTTTGTCTTTTGTTAATTTTCAGGGAAAATTGACTGGCACGTCTTGTGATCTCTTCACGTGTGAAGCCAGCTTGTTCGGCTTGCTATGTGTTTGGCGCTAGGTGCGGATTTTGCGTCAACAGGGGCGTCGCGGACGAGGTGGTCAGCGCCTCAAGGCATAGCGAGGCAGCTGGCCCGCTGCATGCGCGCCTGCGCATCGCGGCACGTCGTGCTGCGGCGCGTGGCCGTCGCCCAGACGCGACTAGTGCCTGGACGCGGCGCACGGGGTCTTGAACGGGCAGAGGGTCCACGGTGTCGAGCGCGTCCACGACGACGATTCCATAGCCTCCGTACTCCGGCGCTCGAACGACTCGACGCGTGGCAGGACGGGTGCCGACGCGCGTATGCGCTCTGGTGTGGTGTTGACGTCGCCCGGGCCGGTTTTTCAAACTGTTTACGCATCTTCAAAAATGCATAACTCTTGAAAACCCCAACTAAGTGAAAAATCTACAAATATAAAAGTTGTAGAGGAGCTATAGATCTACAACTTTCCCAAAGGGCGACATATGTTTTGATCAACGGTTTGCCCGAGAACGTCGATCGAAGTTGCAGATTTTCCACGGCTCGAATTACTGTTCACAGCGCAGTCAAATCGATTTTTGGCCAATTTGCACTCAAAATTGGAATGTCCGCCAATTACGAAAAATGTGTTCCCGGAAATAACGAACAACTTTCGTATTGGCCGATTTTGAACTTCTATAGTGAAATTTGGAGAACGCGCAAGAAAACCATTTCAGCCTTTAAAGTAGATCTAGGGTTTGACCGTGGTTTGAGCTTTTGACCAAGGTCTTTTGTGCAAATTCGTGACAAAACATGTCAAACATGTTTAGGAGCTAATTAACCCTGATTAACACAACTAATTGAGGTATTTATCTTTAATAAACACCTGGGGTGTTACAATCTACCCCCCTTAAAAGAAATCTCGTCCCGAGATTAGGAATTTAAAAGGCTAGCTTAGGGAAGGTTGTTCTAAAATAGAAATGTATACCCGTGAAGTTATGTTTGCCTTGTTTCACTTGGGGTTTTGGTCGTTTGCCTTGACTTCCCTGCTTGGCTCTTGAGCCTCGACCGTGTCGATTTGGCTTGTTCTGCTCAGTTTTCGGGCACTCCCTCACAAAATGCCCAGGGTCTCTACAATTGAAGCAGAGACGAGGTGTGGGTGTATTGGACCTTGGGACCCACTGGGTTTTGATGGGCTGATCCACAACACTAGCTGGGTTGCTTGGCTTTTTCTCACGGGAGGGAAGTTCGGTGCATGTAATTTCCCATCCATTTAAATCAATCTTTGGCAAATCTCGCTTGTGACTCTTACTCCTTCTTTCTTCCTCCCTAAGGTCCATAGGAAGTTGAGACGGTGACATGAGTGAATCTAGGAGTTGCTGATTGGAATCTTGGTTCTGTTGATTTTGAGCTTCATGATTCATCAATAGATTGAATAGATAGACTTGCTCCATAATAGATTCTGATATTGCTTGGGAAAGACTGTCGGATAGACTAGTTTGCGATAGCCCTTGATAACGATTATGGATGACATTTTGCACTAGTTGGCTTAACACCAAATTTTGGCCCTCCAAAATTTTCATGGTGTTGGCAAAGATATCCACCACCTCCTGTGTTGGTGGAAGAGATGGGAGCATCTCATTGGGTCGAAGATTGACCGGATCTCCTGTGGTGGATTCCATTTCCCTGAAAGTTCATGACAATCCCATTAGACTCCCTAAGGGTACAAAAATCCGAGTATAGTAGTTATTGATACACAAGCATATCAACAGGTTAGAAAGTTAGAGAACTCAGGGGTTTGTTTTTAAGAAAGGAGCCATTAGCCATGTTCTACAAAGGGTGGTCGAGAATCAATGATCGATACTCCCCTCTTTACTGATGGTCGCCACAGCGCAGTAATGATGGCACGCTTGGCGTTAGAGATAGGACCAGTAGATTAATACAACACTGACCGTTGTAGTGAAACACGGCGGTAATGGGGTGGCACAGAGTCGATGGAACACAGATGTGTAGGCAGTCCAAAGATCATTAGTATTCAGTTGTGGGTTTTATGGGATTTTCTCTTGTGGAGATCGTCATCCACGTCATCCCATAGAATGCTGATTCCTTTCGTATCCATGGAGAACCTTGATTGCTCATGAAAAATATTCACCTTCACCATAACTCGGTTGAGTTGATATCGGGCGAACTGTTGTGATTAAACGAAAGATGACCGAGTTGAAAAGTTTTCACAAGGATCTCTATAAGGAATGAGAATCTTAGCAATTGACCATACTAAGATTGCCAAGAGAAGTACTTTTGGAGAGGAACAAGGGTTCGATGATGGATTAAGGGTTCTACCATCATAGATCTGATGTTAGCTCATAAGAATAGTTAAGGATGATAAAGTCATAGAGAGCCGTTACCAGGAGTTCTTACAGATATTTAGTGTGAAAGATATGAAAGGAAAAGCTAGTACAGGAATTTCAGACTAGCTTGCTCACACGTTACTTATTTTATGAGTATTAGCAGCATCCTTCCTCCCATTAGTAGTGCAATGACTTTTAACTGGATATGTGGTGCACCAATGAGACATGCTTGCAATAGTAATGCATATAGATGAGTTGTGCATCAGTGGAATGGTGCACATAATGATGCTTATGATGAGGTGCATGTAGTATGATGTATATGCACATGAGCATATGATGCTTATGCACATGAACTTATGGTGCACATAATGATGCTTATGATGAGGTGCATATAGTATGATGTATATGCACATGAGCATATGATGCTTATGCACATGAACTTATGGTGCTTATGTAATGATGCATAATGAGTGATGCACACGATGCGTGCATGATGTCGTGCACACATGATGATGCATATGTTGATGAAATGCGTTGATGCATATGCTCATGCAGCATGGTGCTCATGATGCAGTGTCAGCATGACTTGCTTCACCCATGAGGTTTGTCAAGGTAGAGAGGATAAACATAAAGTTGAGAAGTAATAGGTGCGGTGAGTCGCATTCTCAAAAACCAAGATACCTAGCGCGCTCCTAGTAGTAATCACATGGCTACAGCACACATGATACCCTAGGTTTTGTCACGGCACCTTCGTGTATGGAACAACAACATCACCAGCAAAAAGGGCGATTGATTAGAAAGATGGGAAACTATCAGGACATATGCATGTTAGTTCATCCAATGTCCCAAATGCACATGTTGTGCAATGCATTTCCCATGCTCATGATTTATGTTATTAAGGTTGCAATATATGCATGCGGTGAGGATGCTCATGTGCTTACCAATAGATTTTTGATGCCTTGTAACCATGTTCTCTTTTATTTGTTTGTGAGCAAGCATAAGGAAAAAAATCAAGTTTGAGGCAAGGAATTTTAGAGAGAGAAAAGTAGGGATACCAATGCCAGAAAGTTGTGGGACCAATGTTTCATGGCTATAGGGAGTTGAAGTGTCGTCTCCTATCTAAAGAAAGTGTGGGGAAAACGACCAAAGAAAAAGAGCACAACGGAGTTTTAGTTGACTTGACAAAAGATATGATATGTTCCTTATGTAGGTAAGAAGGTGTCGATACTTCGTATTCATTTTATTGCCCTCAAATTCGATGAGCAAGGTCAAAAAGAAACATTTTCAAGGTTGGGAGATCAATAGTGATCGAACCCATGATGTCAACATCCAGGAATAGTTGAGTGCTTCAGAGAGCATACCCGCATGATACAGGAGTGAACACGTCAGCTAAGAAATCATACTCACGAATCCGAAAACCTCTACTCTGCCTTGGCGGTTGTGCAGCAAGCCAAGGTTCACAAACATGTTCACAACTCTTAGAGTAGGAACACGAGGAGGCTGAATTTTGATGAGCGTGTCGAACACAAAGTTTCAACCCACGCTTGTATTTTTTTAATTATTCCCAAAATTTCAAGGAAATTAAAAGAAGACCTTATCATGATTTCACTGGAAGAAAAATCTCAGCTATCAAATGATTTCATTTGGTACCCAATTCTTAGGCCATGCTCTCATGGTGCTAATAACGCATTTGCTACGCGAGAGCATATTCAAACTGAGCTAACCTCATGCATGGATCACCACACCAAATGGGAGGCAATAGCCACATGCATGGCACAAGTTCGATGGCGGTGACGGATTGTTACCGCTTGACTCTATATCAACTACTCCTCTGAAACTGAGGAGAGGATTTCCGTCCATCGAAACCATGTGATATTGCATTTGATATACATCCATAATTTTGCCAACAAAATGACAAGTAGGCATGTCTAAGGAGACTTCAAATGGAAGTTTTCAGAATTTGGACAGCAACAACTCTTAGAAATAAATTCATATCTCTCGCCTCAAGTGTCAAAAATTTCTAAATTTTGGTAAGCATATGTAGAATTTCATAATCCACAACTTTGGTATTCAACTCCAGAACAGATTTAACTTTTACTGGGGTCGAAAAATTCATTTACCAAAGCTCTGTCTAGCAGTTTGGACAGCAAACAGTAGCTGACTACAAATTCGATATTTCTCGATATACACATGCATGAATGATGAAATTTTGTGAGCATGGCTATCACAAAATTATGAATCAATGTGGTGTTCAAGGTTTGCTCTATATCCCAAAGGAAGTTGACATAAAAATTTGAATTTTTGAGACCACTAGTTCTGAAATTCAACAAGCAGAGACCTAAAGTTTTGGGCATAACTCCCAAACTAAAAATCTAGTGACCTTGAGATTTATACAGAAGGTAGATAGATACCTAAAGAGCATTTTTGGTATTCAAAGGTCGAATCAAATCAGATTGAAAAAAAGGGTCTAATAGATCCATTTTCAAGGTGTCATTGCCCAGAAATTTTCAGCACGGCATATCTTTACTAAAAAGATCATATCTCAAAGATTAAGAACCCTATGACCATGAGATTTTGACAGCACAAAGTAGGCATTATAAGAAACATTTTTGGTATAGATTTTCTGGTCAAATTCCTTTTGGAACTATACGTAAAAATTCGAGTTTTCTGCCTAACTCAGAATCTTGACAGCATTTCAGCATGACCTTGTCTAGCAATTTAATCCTAACTTCAGTTTTAAGCATTCTAAAATCATGAAAAATTCAGGAAGCAAACTTAACTAGGTGATGAATAATTTCCCTAAAGAGCACCTAGCCAGAAATTTTCTAGATAATCCTTAGGAAGATTTGGACAACAGCTAGTCAAATTTTCGCTTAATCACCACATCAAAGCATCAAACTAGCATGATTGGTCCTTAAGAAACACAATTTAACTAAAGACCAAATGACACATGATTTAAGTTCATCTTCTTGTTTAATAGCTTTTACATGATGCAAAAAGCGTCCTAAGCTTCCTCACAAAGCTTTTAAGCTTAAAAACGAAGTTAGCGCCGGTGGCAGGGCATATATAAACGTCTCTCCCTATAATAACTAGTCGGAAGCTATTCGTTTCTTAATTACCGTGCCTAACAACCGTGGTTAGTGTACCTGCAGAAAATCCCAGGTATTCAAGACCTTTTGTGCCAGCACTCACAAAAGCGTCCACATTCATTACCGTTCACTTATAGAAACGATATCCATGTGTAAAGTCGCTGCATGGACAGCGTTCTATTTAAGACTCTGACGCGACGTGAGTGCCCATTGGAATAGGCCTCACTCATCCCTCACGGACTTTTCCGTGGTACCATCACGTATGGCAAAACGTGACGAGACTCAGACGCGACGTGACACCCATTGGAATAGGTCTCACTAGTCCCTCACAGGACTTCCCTGTGGTACCACCACGTATGGCAAAACGTGATGAGACGCAGACGCGACGTGGCATCCATTGGAATAGGTCCCACTAGTCCCTCACAGGACTTCCCTATGGTACCACCACGTATGGCAACACGTGATGAACTAGTATGGTTGTGCATGAAAGTAAGTTTTGACAGGAATAAATGTACTGGAAGTCAGACTAAATACACTATAGAATACTAGCCACCTGAAAGAACCCAAAAATTCCCTCTAGGGCCTCTCGGACTAGATTAGACCTTAACGTCCTACTCTTTTAGCAAGATTATTAATCTTGGCAAATTTGATTCCAAAAACAAGTCTGTTAAGGTATTTTAATCACTCTGGTGCATATCATCGCTCTGGTACCAGCTGTGACAGAACCGCCCAAAATAATTCCGTATTATCGCCTAAGCCGGTCCACTTGGCCATTAAGCAATAATAAAGAATTATTAAGTCGCTTCTGCCGGGTAAAGCCCGGTAAATCACATACAACAGGATCGCTGATATGCGCTAAGCCCACACGAAGGCGGGACCAGAGTACAACATTACATTACATAAAGGTTCACAAGTTCTTAAGTACTTAATATTACAAACCAGGTTTTTCGTACATGAAAGTAAAAGTGATTCAGAGTTTAAACAGCGGAAAGTAAACTAACGCGTGATACACATAGGAGGCCATCCATGCATATCACTCATCATCATCGTTCTCCCATTCAACCTCCCATCCTTCTGGAATAACACCAGGCCTGATAGGATTACCTGAATCAACAAATTAAGCAAGGCTGAGTACTAATACTCAGCAAGACTTACCCGATAAAGAGAATACAACTAGACATGCAAGGCTTTTTGGCTGCTGGGTTTGTTTTGCCAAAAGCGATAAGAGTGGATCCTTATTTTCAGATTTTAGCTCCAATTTCTAGTATGTTAACCATTCTATGTGAGCACCTGCCCTAAACAAGCATGTTGTTCAAACAATATTAAACAGGTAACAGTATTAATCCAAAAGTTCCATAAATAAACATGGGGTAGCCAGTGGTCAAGCCGACTCAGATAACGGCGAGTGACCGACGATCGATCGATTTATATCCTTGCAAGGTAAACCCAAGATACACGGAAGAAGGTAGACCAAGTGCAGTGTCTACCCCAACCAGGCGGGTTCCCAACATCCCACGCTTTAGGATCGGACGCTACAAACTGCGGTACACGGTTATCCGCAGGGGTCTAACCCGACCAGTCCGACTCACACACTATACCACGGGTAGCTAGCCCGGAGACACATCCCAAGCGGGTAGCTAGAAAGATGCCGCCCCGGTTCGAAGGTACTAGGCTTACCGGTCCCATTCCCGACAAGTACTTGGTACGTTCAATAGCTTAGGACCAGCACCATGCTACTCGGTCGAGACCGAACCCATTGCTCTTACCACATGAGCGAGTCAATTTAACCAACTTATGATTCCAACATAAGCATCCTATGTCTCGCGAGCAATGAGTCATTACTCGACTTCTACCGTAACCTTAGAGCATGGCACTAGCGTTCCTAACATACTAGTAAAAGAGCATAGGAGTCCTAAGGATCATGCATCTAGGTTTCAAAGCAACTCCTGAAACTTAAATGCACAAGTAAAGCAATAAAGTACTGAAAAAGTAAAGGATATGATTTTAATTTATAAAAGATGGGTTAGATGACACTGGTGCTTGCCTTCCTCAGACTCTACACCCAAACAAGCCTTGGGCTCTTCTGGACTTTGGTCCAGGTCTTGCTGCACACTCAACTGATTCACCTCTCCGCTAGCTGCTCCCTCCTCCTCCTGGGTGAGCGTGTATGTTCCGTCGGGAATATCTACACGTTTACATGCACATGCATTAGGTTATGGTGAAGGTGGGAGAATTACCACAAAACCAACTCTTGTTGGACACATTCATCCAAACAACATTATTTTCTTACAGAAATTATTAGTGTGTGTGATAATAAACAAAACACTATTTTGATGGTGATTGTGTGCACATCTAAGCAATTTAAGTTACTTAACTTCACCAAACAGCAAGGGGTGTCTTTAAATTAATAAAAACATAAACAAACATGATTTCACAAATTAGCACTTTTACTTTCCATTTCTTTCTTTAATTACTTACAACAAGCCTTTCAATCATAAATCCAAATTAAATCAAAAACACTTCCAATGAACCTAATCTTTTGCACACAGCAACATATGCTTAGTTTAAGCCCTCTCACCAAAATTTGGCTGAAGATCATTTATAAATTAATTTATACGAAAAAGACAAATTTCAGCCTAGTAAATCAACATTAATTCATATAAAAAGATTTAATAAACTTTTTGATCTCAACTTTCTCCTGCAGGTCATGTATGCCAAAAATGAGCTTCTTACCAAAGCATGGTTGCAGATTCAAATTATTTTTCAGATTTTGAATTTAAGCTCCTACACAAGATTAAATCCAAAACATCTATTAAACAAATCCCTAGAATCAAATCCACTCTACCAGAGGTACTACTCATCAAGCCAAAGCCCTATGGTGCACTTGTGCTCAAAGAAAAGTTCATTAAAGGGGCTATAAAAAGCATCAAACTTATTCTAGCAATAAGCTTAAATAAATCATAACTGAAAATATATACATCAAAATCATGCAAACTTTTGCCACAGATCTAGACATGCTATAAAGAGAAACATATCCAAAATTCAAGTTCATAGCATGTGTATATTTTAAATCACACTAAAAACACTCCAAACTGAGTTTAAATTTTTAATTCAAAAACTGTACAGAAAAACCCTATACATGTTTCTAGAAAAGATAGATTTCTTCACCACGAACCCAACAAAATTGGTTTTGCATTTTTCTGATTTTTCTACGATTTTTAATGATTTTCCGAAGTTGCTGTTGTAACCCTAATAACACATTTGCAGGGGGGCCCTCGAAGTATTTTCTCGAAATTACGCAGAGGTCCCTGGATTACGGAAAACTACCTGGAAAGACTGAAACCGAAGCAATGTAGTCCTCGGGCGCACCGGCCGGCGGGGAAATCCAAAATCCGGCGAGCTCGTCGCCGGGATGGACCGGGGAAGTGGTGGGGATTGACAAGGGGCTCACCACAATCTAATTTTGGGGCTTGGACAGGGTGGAGACGTGGCCGGAGGGCGTTGAGATGGCCGGTGGTGGACTACTCCTGCTCGTCCGCTGCGGCACGCCGCAGGCCGGCGACGGCGCGGCTCGGGGGGGGCTGCGGTGACCGGCCGGTCGAGGAGGTCCGGGGGAGATGCAAGAAGGGAGGCGCGGCCCGGGCCGTGTGCCGACCGGCCTCGCCGGCGCCTAGGGCGTGCGGCGGGCGGCGGCAAGCAGCGATGGCGGGTGGACTGAACGGCGACGACGGCTTGCGGCTTCGCGTCTGGCAGTGCAAAAGCATGGGGGCGTCGCGGACGAGGTGGTCAGCGCCTCAAGGCATAGCGAGCGAGGCCCGGCCCGCCGCATGCGCGCCCGCGCATCGCGGCACGTCGCGCGCCGCGCGCGCGTGGCCGTCGCCCGGACGCGACTAGTGCCTGGACGCGGCGCACGGGGGTCTTGAACGGGCGGAGGGTCCACGGTGTCGAGCGGGTCCACGACGACGATTCCATAGCCTCCGTACTCCGACGCTCGAACGACTCGACGCGTGGCAGGACGGGTGCCGACGCGCGTATGCGCTCTGGTGTGGTGTTGACGTCGCCCAGGCCGGTTTTTCAAACTGTTTACGCATCTTCAAAAATGCATAACTCTTGAAAACCCCAACTAAGTGAAAAATCTACAAAAATAAAAGTTGTAGAGGAGCTATAGATCTACAACTTTCCCAAAGGGCGACATATGTTTTGATCAACGGTTTGCCCGGGAACGTCGATCGAAGTTGCAGATTTTCCACGGCTCGAATTACTATTCACAGCGCAGTCAAATCGATTTTTGGCCAATTTGCACTCAAAATTGGAATGTCCGCCAATTACGAAAAATGTGTTCCCGGAAATAATGAACAACTTTCGTATTGGCCGATTTTGAACTTCTATAGTGAAATTTAGAGAACGCGCAAGAAAACCATTTCAGCCTTTAAAGTAGATCTAGGGTTTGACCGTGGTTTGAGGTTTTGACCAAGGTCTTTTGTGCAAATTCGTGACAAAACATGTCAAACATGTTTAGGAGCTAATAAACCCTGATTAACACAACTAATTGAGATATTTATCTTTAATAAACACCTGGGGTGTTACAGAACCACTCAGTACACAGAGCAAAACCGGAGTAAACAAATTCAGGCGCGCACTTTTTGCACGGACATTTGGACAAGTCAGCTCCCGGTAGCCACAAGGCCAAATGTGTTACTACTATCCCACGTCTGTGTAGCCAACGGAGGATTTTTCTTGTTGAACGCAGTTCCCCGTACTAGACTACTACCCATCCGGTATCCCCTCGGTATGTTTAGACGAGGAAGTCTATTTCACGTGCTCGCAAGGATTCATAAGCACAGTTTCTGGAATCGGGAATTTGAGGTGGAAGGAGACGTGATCGGCATCCTTTTAGCTTCAGAACATGGAAATGATAGCGACACGGGCATCCTTCTGGACCATCGCAATCTTCCTAAGAGCAATTCCAGCAAGGGCCTCCATATGGGACCCACGCACGTTGTCTCCAATGCTAGCTGCAGCCAGTAGAACACCCGCCCGACGTGGCACGACAGGAAGCTTCAGCTCCTCGGGGGCAGAGGCGGCGAGCTCGGCTGCGAAGCGGCGGAGGGTGGAGTGGCCGAAAGGTGGGCGCAGGAGAATTGGGATGACACTGACAGATGGGGACCACATCAGAATAGAGGGCTGAGTTGCTTTCCTTGCTGGAGTTGGGATCAGGGCCGTGCCGTCGAATTTGTAGGCCCTGTTCCTAATTCTAAGTGAGGCCTTGTAGGGGCCTCCGCCTAATGACTGCTTGCCAGATGAAATCAAAGACGGACGGACGTAGGGCCAGCTAGAGAGTGATGAATGACGATGTCCCGCGTTCGTCGTCCTTCCCTAATCCCTCTCCCTAGTCAATTAACAAACTGTTCAGTTTCCTAGCCAAAATTAGAACCGGTAAGGATCAAGGAAAATAGGGATCACCTCCTCTTTTTCTAGTTCTCTTGGTGCCCTGATCAATCGCCCAGCGGTCGGCAGCTTTGAGCCCTAACGAGTCGCCGAGTCACGAATAAGAACGGGCCCTGCGGAACGGGCGAACGGCGGAACACAGAGATCAGCAGATGACGATTGACGTCGGGACAGGGCGGCAGCGTGTTGCCTTCTGTCTGCTGCATCGGAACGACCTCATGTGCATTGTGCGGAGCCCAACATCACCTCGTCATGCCATGGCCCATGGGCTGCCGATAAGCTATATATATTATGTATGTTTGATTTTTTTGAGGCCCTATAAAATTGGAGGCCCTGTTCCAGCGCACCGCTGGAACACCCCTGGTTGGGATCTTATTTGAATGCCCTCTACATTTAAGTTTAAGTTGGTCCTGCAAATTGGTTTTGAAGACCTCAATTAAGAGGTTCTTGCAGGAGTTACTCTAACTACACCCAAGTACCGTTGCCCACCAGAAAAGCTGAGGGCGCGGCGTTGCCGCACCAGAGCTTGTCTAGTGGAAGGGCCGGCGTGTATATACTTTGCAATATGGGAGTATTTTCTTTTTTCTTCTTTTGTCCTTCAACGCTTCCTACTGAGTAAATTTCGTTTCCTTTAAAGATTTGAAAACGTAATGTGTCCAAGAAATTTCCAAGATGTGGCTATGGCAAGACAACTTAAAACAATGAAATAATATCTCAGTAATATCATGACAAAGGATGAAGTGATTAGTGCATATTGTGAGAAGCTTTAGAAGAGGCTGTTTGATCACAAAATCATTCAACTTCTTTAATTTTTTAAAATATACATCAAAAGTACAAGAAGTGGAATGAAGTATGTCCAGTACAACAGTTAAGAGATTTTACAAATTGTCCAGTACAACAATTTTTATCGTATTCCTTCATTTATTCCTTTAAACAATGAATTAATACTTGCTTCTCCTGTAATGAATTAGAATTAAATCGGTAAGTGTTAGAAATGCTTTATCAAACAGTATACATGAATGGGAAATATAGTATTGAGTCTCAGATCGGTATAATTATTTTATTCCTTGGTTACTCAATGAGCATAAGGGCAGGTCAGTAGTTGAATCACTCTCTAATATTTTGCTGACCAGCCTGGTAGTACAATACTGAGCAAAAGTGCTCCTATCTTTACATACGAATCCTGGCCAATACCGAGGCCTGGGAAGTTGTCCACGTCACGGGATTTCACAGTCCGTCGGATCAGCGCGTGAACGGCCTAGATTGGGAAAATAGCGGGCCTTTTACAAATAAGGCCCTGACCTTCCTCAAAATCATTCATCAGTCCAAGAAACAGGCTACGGCGAGCGGCCGCACGCACGAGCAAGGCTGCCCACCAGCCCGAGCAGCGCCGCCACCCAACCTGCGGAGTGAGCAGGGGAGATGAAGGAGGAGAAAAGGCTGGCGGGAGAGCCAGATCAAAAGCTCGAGAAGGGAGAAAAGGTAGAGGAAGCACGAGAAAGGGACACCACCGGAGAGCAGCGGCCGCCGCCTGGGGAAGCCGCCGCAGCGAGTGAGAAGGCGGATGCTTACCTCTCCCACTACACCTACAACCGGTCAGAGAGGAGAAAGAAGGAATACGACCCCGCCACCGGTACGGTGCTGGAGGAAGCCGTCGGACTCCTCGGACTTTCCGCTCCTCGCATCTGAACCCTCCCCGGAACGCTTGAACCGCGACCTCAGCGTCCGTCCGCCATGTTGTCCCCACCGGAGCTGTGAGCCCCGACGTCCGTGCGTCGTGCCGCCGCTGATTCGGCGTGTGTGCGCGGCGCCGGATCCGCCCCGGGAGCCCTCCCCGCGCGGGAACAGCATACCCCTCTGGGCCCCGTCGCTGCTTGCACTTCTCTGCAGTGCCGGCGTGAGCTACTGCTCAGCGTGACACTGGATCTAGCAGCACGACAGGGGAGAGCACAGAGGCCGTGCCTTAGTCAACGGGCAAAGGAGAAAAATGACGAGAAGATAAGGAAGAAGGAACTGGAAACACAGAATGAATGGACGAGAGAAAAATGGATGGTGCCACACTGCTACTGCTATATTAAAAACCACTCCGTATACGACCGCTAGGGCCTGACCCATTGTCGTAATTTTTTATTGTTTAATAAATAATAAGCTAATATGCGTTCGGATCGTGAACTTGTATTTCTCCTGACGCACATCTCTATTCGGCAACCATCTTACTCTTTCATTGTTTTGCGGTTATTTTTAACGATTATGTCAAGAACAAGACATTCGAAAATCAGACGCTATTTTAATAGTTAATTTTTGGTGTCGTGATTATTATTTTTGCATGTGGTATATATTTTAACACAAACTGTATTTGGAAGTCTAATCAAAATCAACAGACTAATGAAGTTCAGAGCTTCTCAGCAGCATTTGTCACTCGATAATCATATTGACTTCTCAACCTACATCTAAGCCTGCGCCCAAAAAAAATCCGTCTAAGCCTACGGATACTGCAGTTTCAAAAATCCACTCTTCTCTTACTAATTGTCACTCACCATTTCAAAGTTGCCCGTACATATAAAATTTCATTTATTTCTACAAATCTGGTTATACCGTTGTAACATCAAATTTTGGCTTCATCCAATTTGATCGAGTGGACGACAAGCTCCCCCTTGAGGTCGATACGGCTCCCCCTCCATCTCGAGCTCGGGGATGACAAGCTTGCAAATGTCGCTAGCGGAGGAATCTAACAATTAGTTAAATTCCACATTGGTTACGCAAAATAGAAATTAAAATAAATTTGTTGTCCTAAATTAATGCTAATCAAAGTTCATATGTTTTTTACTCGCACATCATTTTGGATCCAAGTCCAAATTGATAACCACCATGCTCATGGCTCATATCCGAATTCATCGGGAATGAAACCACATATACAACCCATTATATCAAGTGTTATGAGATTAAAATCATCTTCTGAATGGGAGGAATTCTCAGAAAAATTGTGCCACAACCACAAACACTAAGGATCGAAACATGAAAATGATCTACACACCCAGCAAAATTCCAATTACAACTCCCATTAGAAACAAGCACTACCACTGGCCACGCGGCAAGGCCGCGAGGTTTTCTAGTTGATATCTAAACTTGATATCTAGGTACTACACTAGGCTTCTAGGCATAACCAAAGAAGTTCTCTTTTGTTGTCAAAAAAAAAGTTTTCTTTGACGGGCAACAGTACAAATCAGGTTAATGCAAGTAATTTGAAACTGAAACTAATTGCAACAATGATAAGGTGCAGCATATTGTCTTCCAATATGACTAATAAAAAAACTCAACTCATTATATAAGGCTAAAATAGCATGGATCCCTTCCTAGACCAATTGCAAAAAAAAAAACGCGCGAGTTATCACACATTTGGCAGAGTAGAGTTGTAACCCGTGTATCAAAGGGGCATCCAAGTATGGTTGATGACGAAGGGAGATGTGCACACACGAGGAAATGGACGAGGGCAGCGGGCGATGCATGTAAGCTCAGCTGAACCGAAGCTATTCACCTCGCGTAGCGATGCAAGTGGGTCGGCAATGGGTCAACCGGTGCCTGACCCAAATGACCCATTAAATAATTTTTGGGTTTTGGGTTGACCCAATGCTTGACCCACAGATTGCAGTGGGTTACCCAATACCCGAGCCTGGAACGAGGAGCCCGTGGTGTTCCACGGCCACGTCGCCAGTTCCATGAGGAAGCGGTACGGTCGGACAGGTTCCTGTGCAAGCTCTTTTGTTAGCATAAATCGTGATGTACGTCAACTCAAACTCTAAAGAGCAGTAGGTGAATTCAGGTAAATTGCACAGAGCATGTTAGCATAAAGGAACTAAGGCCTTTTTACAGACACAAGCGCAATGGCAACAACGCCTTTGAGTATGTGAAATGTGTTCTAGCAACAAAGCATAACTAGGTCATGTTCATGGATGTCTGCTCTAGGATATATATGCCTTAACGGTACGGCGGCAAGCGTTCGACCACTCGTCCATTAGCCACTTGATTTTGACAAAAGCGTAAGACGCCAAGTCGTTGATTTCTTCCTCGCATTGTTCATAGACAATGAAGACAATGAACAACGATGCCAATACCGCATACGAAGAAGAGATTCGGATGATAAACTTGTTCGAGACGGTAAAATGAGCAAGTTGAGCACAAATTAGTGGCAAAATATAATCCCTTACCAAGACCCTTCGAACTCGAATTGAAAGTTCAACAATAGCTTGGTGCCGTACAAAAATGCAAATACCCGCAATATAGCGAAGAAACCATATATCATATATAACATAGGAACTTTTTTCCACAATTGTATCACTCATATAACAAAATAGCTATGTTTTCTCTCGTCATGTATTATTCATTTGCGGTGACTTTCTTCGATAAAGCCTATCATTTTGTTGTGGAAAACTTGTCACTATTTTATGGATCCTTCTAAACACCATTAGTCAAGAAGGATTATTTAGACAGCCGAGTTATGAACAGATTGAGATATAGAACTAATGATTCCTTCTAATAATGCACTTGCCTGTGTAGACAAGTCTCCCGTATACACAAGTCCGTTAATGAACCACTATTCTATGACGGGACCATCGGGCTTAATCTGTTAATGCACTTACTGTGTGCACATCTAATTTGCTTGGACAACTAAAAAAATTATTCCTCAATTGCTACCTAGCATTATTTATCAACTATATATACACATGATACCCGTTATGCCCATGAAGTAAGATCGATTCATATGTTGTCTCATCACCGGTAAGGTCCGAATTTGTCAAAACTTTGTAAGACCGTAACAAGAAGAGAATTAATTAAGATTCGGACATGATGAGTGGCAATACTTCCGAGAGATATTCGGACCGAATACCGACCGGTGGTGCTACCACTTGAAGAATCGACAGATCCGGAGAGGGAACCCGCATCCGATCCCGAAGGCAAATAAGTGCTTCAACGATATCGGTGCTTAGCCCGCTCCGAAAATCACTAACAACTCGCCGACCAAGTGCTAAATGCTGACTCGGATGGTACAGTTGTTGCTGATGTTGCCAACACATCACAAGCCTTTCGAGAAAGGACTGGATATGTTGTAGAGTTCGATTTCCACCATCCCAATATATCAAACTCTTCAACTCTAGGGATTGTATCTTCAGCCAAGTATGCACTAAGCTCATTAGAAGATTGAATGTGTAGCACAACACTTCTATGTTGGTCCCAGTCATCAAATGTATCATCCCTCTCAACATTAACTTCACCTGAGCCATTCATTTCATGTCCCTATTAGAGATATTGTAGATATCCTAGATAAATTACCTTGAATAGGTGATAGCCTTGCATTGTACACTTATTTGTATCCTTGTATTGCAAGCCTTCTAGGCTATATAATGAAGGTCACCCCCCCTCATTAGGGTGTGAGGTGTTTTCCCTAAATCCTGCCCTTCTACATGGTATCACGAGTCCAAGCTTTCCCTGTTCCTCTTCCGCTTGCTTCATCCCGGCTCCTCTGTTTCCTTTTCTCACGTCGCTGAATCCCCGTCCGCGCCCTACCCCAGCGCCGCCGCCCCTCAGGCCGCGTGCGCCCCCTTGCCCCCGCACCGCCGCCCCTCCGGCCGCGCGCGCCCCCCTTGCCCCCGCGCCGCCGCTCCTCCGGCCGCACCCCTCCCCCGCGCCGCCGCTTCTCCGGCCGCGTGTCCCACCCGCGCCGCCGCTCTTCCCGCCGCGCATCGCACCCCCCGGCCGCGGCCCTGCCTCACCTCCGCGCATCGCCAGTCCGCCGCGATCCACCTCCCCGATCCCCCTGCTAGGATCCGGGATCCGTCGCCGCCTCTGCACATCCATCTGCGGTGCGGCGCTCCTCCTCTGTCGCCATGTCGACGTCCTCCACCACGTCCGCGACTTCTGGGGTTCTGAACTCCCAGTCCACGACCGGCACCGGTGCTGATGCTGGCCCCGTCTTCATCCACTCCTATGCCACGGTGAATGTCAAGTCGCACGTTCCCGTGACACTCGAGCTGAAGACCTCCAATTTCAACAAATGGTCGTCCTTCTTCCGTGCCTTGTGCGGCAAATTCGGCCTACTGGCACACATCAATGGCCCCGTCCCTGCAACCCGCGATCTGGCATGGGAACAGGCAGACTGCTCTTCCATCAACAATGACGTCCCCTTCGCTCGACTCCACGGCAAGCCACCACAGTATGATCACCTTCGAGTATTCGGGTGCCTTTGCTACCCCAACCTCCAGGCCACGTCTACGCACAAGCTTGCTGCCCGGTCCACAGCATGTGTGTTCCTAGGCTATCCCTCCTCACATAAGGGTTACCGATGCCTCGACCTCTCGTCTCGCCGCATAATCATCTCTCGCCACGTCGTCTTCGACGAGTCGATCTTTCCATTCACCTCGATGGATTCTATCACCAATACTTCCGTCTTCGATTTTTTGCTAGACATTGACGAGGATATTGTGCATTGCTCTACTAACCCTGCAGTTGTCCATTCACGTGGACACCCTCCTGGCTCGGTGGTTGCTCCGCCCCCTCCGGACGTCGAGCGACCGCTCCCTACATCGACCACTCCGGCTGTTGCCCCGTCCGCTCAGGACGTAGAGCGGCCGCCATCTCCGACCTCGACTGCTGCACCACACGGTTGTGGTCTTGTGCCCCCGTCTGGCTCCGACGTGCTCCTTCCGCGTGCTGGTGGGTGTGGCCCTGTGCCCCCGCCAGTAGCTCCACGGGATGATGCTGGCCTGGTGCCCAGTCTCCCGCACTTCTACACGCGACGTCCTGCTGCACCGACCTCATCCACCGCGACGGCCGTACCATCGGCCGCCTCCCCTCCGGCCTCGGCACCTGCTGATCCGCCTGCTGCGGCACGACCTATGACCCGGACACAGACCGGGACCATACCGCGCGTGCAGTACAAGGGCCTGATTACCGCCACAGTTCCGTCACCGGTCCCCTCTAACTACCGTAGTGGGCTGGCTGACCCGAACTGGTGTGCGGCAATGGCTGAGGAGTACAAGGCTCTCATCGACAACGACACATGGCGTCTTGTCCCTCGACCTCCTGGTGCCAATGTTGTAACGGGCAAGTGGATCTTCACTAGGGATGGATTCGGATCGGATACGCACGGATACGAATTCGGATGTCACTATTTACCACATTTTATTTCGAATTCGGATACGAATACGAATATTATCGAATACGGATACAAAACGGATATTTCGAATTCGGATTCACATTCGAATACTTACTCGATTTACAACATATAGTTATAAATGAGTATCATTTCATTTGTCGATGATTTTATAATTGATCAAATCATGTTACAAGTAGAAATCATGTTACAAAAAGAGAGTAAATTATGATCATTATACATAATAGATCTTATTGCAAATAACATATTAATTAGTTAGTTAATTAATTAATATATGACAATAAATATAAAATAAGTAATTTTGTAACTATATAAACATCTTTTATAAGTAAAAATAAGTACATAAATACATTTAAATATAATTTATTTATTTGCTAAATAGTATAATGTATTTAAAAGTACTATGATTAGACACATCAAAATTAATTAAAAAATATCATTATATAATTTATTAATATTAGGTTAGCATAATTTTTTAGTTGTCATATATATAACTTTCAATAGCTAAATGTAAATAATTATTTTACTAGCAATATTAAAATTAACATCATTTGTAATTAGTATTTAGTAATATAAATAAATTTTAGATGTTTTCTATGGGTACTTTACTTTTGCAGATACGAATAATATCGGATATGTCGGATTTTTCGGATAATGTCGAATTCGGATAATATTGAAAATCGGATTCGAATACATCCATCTGACATCCATATTAAAAACGAATACGAATACGGATGTCCATATTAACGTTTTTAGCGGATACGAATACGGATAATTCGGATTTCCAGACATCCGGATCCATCCCTAATCTTCACGCTTAAGTACCACTCCGATGGTACTCTTGCCCGTCACAAGGCCCGCTGGGTTGTCCGCGGCAACAACCAGCAAGTTGGTATCGACTACGATGAGACCTTCAGTCCGGTTGTCAAACCGGCGACCATTCGGACCGTCCTGAGTATTGCCGCGTCCCGTGGCTGGCCTTTTCACCAGCTCGATGTGAACAATGCTTTTCTTCATGGTCACCTTGAGGAGACTGTCTACTGCCAGCAGCCGCCTGGTTTCGTCGACCCTGCCGCTCCCAACCACGTCTACTTGCTCCAGAAGTCCTTGTACGGGCTCAAGCAGGCTCCCCGAGCGTGGTACCAGCGATTCGCCACGCTCCTTCGACACCTCAGTTTTGTCGCCTCCACTTCCGACACCTCCCTCTTTGTTTACAAGGAGGGGGATCAGATCGCCTACTTGCTGCTCTACGTCGACGACATCATCCTCACCGCTTCGTCTACGGTTCTTCTCCAGCACATCATGGCCAAACTCAGTTCTGAGTTCGCCATGACTGACCTCGGCGACCTCCACCACTTC
Source organism: Cenchrus americanus (assembly GCA_947561735.1). Classification (NCBI taxonomy): domain Eukaryota; kingdom Viridiplantae; phylum Streptophyta; class Magnoliopsida; order Poales; family Poaceae; genus Cenchrus; species Cenchrus americanus. The sequence continues at coordinate 51,427,924 of OX387244.1, read as the reverse complement.
CTCGGCATCGCCGTCACTCGCTCCACTGACGGTCTCTCTGTCCCAGAGACAATATGCTGTGGACCTTCTGCAGCGTGTGTTGACGCAAAATGTGCACTCAACGCCAATCACACAGCAAGCTGAAAAGCTAGCTTCGCACGCGCAGAGAGAAAGTGACGTGCCAGTCAATTTTTCCTGAAAATTAACAAAAGATAGAACAGTTAAATACCAAAGCTTGGAACTTACCGGGTGGTACCAGGCAGTTCCATATTTACGGCTAAGAAGCCAAGCAAGACGACATGTAGCTATGCAAAGCTACCTGTCAAAGAACCACAACCATTCGGGTAACCGCGAAGGAAAAAAGAACATTGCCGAACGGGTAACATAAGCATGACAACGATCGATCTTTGAATAAACATGAATGCATGTGCAAAGCCATGACCGATCTTCGTGAAGATTAACATTAAATGAAGTAAAGCACGGACATGATCATGTATTAAATGAGCACGCATAGATCAAAGCACTAGTCTACCGCATGTCTAGGTACTTTAAGATCCGTCGGGTACGATCACAAACAAATCTATCCACCGCATGATACAACTTGCATGAAAAACGTACCACTCCCCGCAAATAGATCTATCCACCGCATGATACAATCTAAATACGGAAAGCTAAAAGCATACATCACTTAAGGCACGAACGAGGCACGTGATCTACTCGTGAAGGTATAACCGAATACGGCTGAATGTACCGATCCAGGGTCCATGAAGAAGGAACAAACATTACCACGTGAATAAATCTATCAGACTGAAATGGAAATCTAATCCACCGGATGACTAGCTCCAAAGCAACCCAAAAACCTGCATCTACCGCATGATACCCGGTTCTTTCAAGATTTATACGCACAAAGCAAGTTTGAACCCGCAACACGTAACAACCTAGATCGATTCGGTTTCGGCTATCGAAGAGCACAAGATCCATGCGTCAAAGAACACGAAATCTGCTCGTAAACGAATCTTAAAAAGAGAAAAAGCCGATCCAAACCCATCTAGATTGGGCAAGAGTGTATTACATGAATTAAAACGTAAAGTAAAACTCATGATAACACAGGATAACTTAATGAATCTATTGGATCTTGCCAAAATCCAATAGAGCCGATAACTAGCTTCGAGCTAGATCTTAGCCCACCGCATGGCTCATGATCTAACAAGAAACCCTCTTGAACCAAGCTTGAATCTACCGCATGACACGAAGCGTGGTGACAAGACTACTTGCATCAGATCTAAATCCACCGCATGATACTAGACATGATACAAGGTTGCCGGTACTCACGGAGGTCGACGGATCGATTGGTCCTCTCGAAGAACTCGACGACACGACAAGGACTCTAGGGTTTGGCGTAAGGCCGGTGTGTATTGAGGAATGAACGTGTCTGTTACATACATCCAGGGATCGTATTTATACCCTGCTGATTACAACTGCGAATGGATTCATTGCCTAACTAAACTCGATCGCCTATCCATCCATTCGCTTCCTCCGATCGAGCCACGTCACCGTCCAATCCCGCAAAGCAGATAGCCGACCGCGGATCCTTCTGCCGAACTGGAGCAGATAGCCGACCGCGGATCCTTCTGCCGAAAATCCCTGAAAATATCTTTCCTTCCACCAGACGGACTCTTTTTCGAATTGGACCCACATGTCGTACTCCTTACCAAATTTTGGTGTTAACACATGCCCCTTCAATTGTGGGATAAAAGTAATTTTGTTCCACAATTGACTCTAGCCACGAATCCTTGAGCCAAACCCGTCAACACCGTTCTTCGCAATCCGCCGATTTCTTCGTTCGCATCCAACCCTAGATCCCCTTCGTTCCGAGCTCGAATCTCCAATGGCAACTCGTAATCAAGCTGCTCGGGTAAATTCACCCCTCCAAACCTTTGTTCGGCATTAGGTTTTCAATTTTACCCGAGATTTTCTTCTTCCGCTCTCTTCCGGAACCTTCTCTTCGCTCTTCGATTCCTATTGAGGCCAATTCGCAGCCTTATTATCTTGGCCCCGAAGGGAATCCCGATCCCCGAGATTTTATTGCCGCCGAATCTCGCAGAATCCCTTTCAAGGTAGCTTTATCTCCACCTCCCCCGGTGGCAAGATGCGTTCAAGAACCGGCCTTTGCCCCCAATTGCGGTCCGGAAGACTTGGTATCGGAGGATTCTTGCGGATAAGAGCGGATTGACCAATCCGGATGCTCTCCGCATTGCTCAATGTCCGGAGTTATCCGTAGCCGAGACACCCAAGAATGAAGATCTTCGATAGCCGCATGCCATTTACGGTCAAATGGCGTCAACGCCTTCCTTTTTGGGCACCGCCCAATGTCCCCAACTTTGGCCGATGTGTACATGATCACCGGCCTTGACATCACCGGGTCTCGTCCACCTTGGAACTTCAAAAATTCCTCACGCCGCATGGGGGTAAAGCCGGGGAATGGCTACAAGAATTATATCTTGAAGCACATGAGAGACAATCCTCTTGGCGAAGTTGAATACGAGCCTTTTTGAACATGTGGTTATGCGCATTTGTCTTCCGTGGCAAGGCCAACGAACCCACTTTGAATCATATCGCAATGGCGATCCATCCGGCTAGTGGCAATCGCCTTCCTCCGGGGAAAATTCCTCTTGGGCAGTGTATACCATATGCTTCATCAGACCGTTACCCAAATGTACACCAGCCAGAGGATAACGTGCGTCAATGGCCCTTGGTGGTTTGTTCAAATTTGGCTGCAGCTTCACATGCATCAGATTGTAGGCGTCGACTTGAACTCCAGGTTCTTCCCCTGGTCCAATCCCCCTGACGGAGAGCTTCAAGTTACCAGAGGATGCCAAAGCTATGGAGAAGCAGCTTCAACTGTTATCATTCAGCAGGACATCATCCAGCTCTTCGAGTTATTCTTCAAAGGCTTCCCCAATCCTCTTTGGCTTCCTTATCTAGGCAATGACACTCTGACCTTCCCTGTCGAGTTCTCCTTTGAGCCCGGCCATCAAGATGGGAGATTCTTGGAAATCTTTAACATCATAATCCGCCCATGCATATTACCGGCCGAGTTCAATGGAGGGAGGCGGAGAATACCGCATTTATGAGTACTACCACCTAATGTAATGGCCGGCAACTTGGATGCGGTCGGATACCCCCAAGATTGTTTCGCATGAATTCCTCAAGCCCAGGGAGGAAATCAAAGAACCGATGCGAAAGCGGCAGAGTTTTCAACTATGTGTGCGGTCCCACCGTCTACACATGTCCTTTTGTGCCTGCAACCATAGCTCACCCCATCTTCAATTCATGGTGGCAAGAATTCCATGACCACATCTTCAGTGAACCCGTTCATGTGTTCTGTGCAGAATTGGTGCCTGATTTCTTGCCGATTTCAGAGGTAACATAATGAACCCTTAGATCAAGCACTCTTTCTCCATTCATGGTTTTGACCTTCATCTTTTGTCCACAGAACACAGTACTTGTCCCTCGAGCCAGGGTAATCACTTATAATGCCGAAGGCCCGATTTCAAAGACCAGGGTTTAAATCCACAACCCCGCATCAATTAATGGCCGTGTACGCTACTACGGATCCTAGCCTTTCTAGCCTCGGCTGAGCGACGGAGGCAAGGTCTGCACCTGATTGCCCCTCCAAGTGCCAAAAGGAGAAGAACTGTCAAAAAGGTGCTTGTTGAGGTAAAACCCTTTACCTTCTTGATTACCAAGTCACTCTGTTCTTGATGGATCATATTCATTGTGCATTTTCAGACCAGAGCCCAACATTCTTCAGAACCAGCACCTGCCGATGCTCCATCCACTGGTATGACTTTTGCTGTTCTTTCTCAAGGATGAGCACTGGCACTTATCCCTTCAATTGGACATTTGCAGAAGAAACTGTGGGAGAACCACTTGTAGATGTTCCAGTGGTTCAACAGGCGAGCCCTTCCAGGGTTGAATTGCCCATCCCAGTAGAGATCTCATCTTCATCACCTTCGCGAAGCGAGACGTTCTCCGCAGATGAATCTCCCAACTCGACTCGGAGCCACCAAATTCCCCCGGGATGCCATCGCCTATCGGCCAAGCGGCAATGACCAACCCAACGAGAGGAGGATCCAATTCTTCACCGGCCAGAAACTCACGAGTCGCTGATTGCTGCACCAGCATCTCCTGACTTGGAAGTTTCGGCTCTACTCGGGACGCCTCTTCCGTCTGCGATTGCTCCCGCTCAAGAAACCACTCATGAGGTGCCCAACTCCGCTCTTAATTTCGATACCTTGATGCTAGCATTCTCACCTCGGCAATGTTGTTTCCAGGGTCACACCCCGTCATCATCAAGCTTGCCGTCAGAGGGCCCATCAACTGCCGAGGTGATGAGAGAAATAAACCGACCGCTTTGCCCCGATGAAGTGTTGCCCAATCTCAAAGAAATTGCAGCCTGGCTAGAAAAAGACGTTCAGGATCAGCTCAATGATCTTCGCCATTTTGAAGAGATGTTTGAACCCATTAGTCGAAGACTTCCCGATGACATCAGAACTTTTCTATCGTCCGTCTACGACTTAGAGCCCTTCTATGTTCCCTTGAGGCGCACTTGGAGGAAATTGCGCTCCCGTCCGGCCATTGAAAAGGAGAAAACTGATGCTGAACATGCCATGAACGGGGTACAATCCCAAGCGGAAAGCCATAAAGATGCCTTGGCTGACCTGCAAGCTTCTTACGATTTGAAAGTCGCCAGAAAGGCTGCTCTAGAGGCAGAATTGAGACGCCCGTCGGCGGAGATGGAGATTGACCCGAGAAGAAAATAGCCGATCTTCTGGGATTGATAGCAAAGACCCAAGCGGAGGTAGAATCGGGCTGTCACCGAGTGAAGCAATGCGATGCGAGCTCACCGACTTAGCTAGTGCCCAAAAGGACTATCGGGAGATCCCGGATAATTCCCACTTGATAATATCCAATGTTCGTCACGCACTCGCAAAACTCCTCGCGTGCTTGAATGTCCTTATTGATGTATACCTGGACTGGTCGTTCTTGTAATATTTCCTTTGCGATTTGTTGCCTTTCCTTTGCGTACTTTGAGATGTAATGCCGAACGACCCATTCGGTAGTGAAATGCTAACTCCCGAAAAACACCTTGATTTCCTTTAGCCGAAACAATCGATCCGCACGCGTTTCAGCTTAGGACTCCAAACGACCCACCGGCGGGTTGGTCAAGGAAAACCTTCCACCTTCCCATTTTATTGGGACGTGCGCCACGATCCACAGCCATGACTCGAAGCCACGATTACCCTGCCAGGCCTATAAATGTTGCCATAGGTGCCCCTAGCTCTCCACCAGGCCTTCTAGCTCTCGAATCTTTGCCAATCTCCCGGTCTTCTTGCAAACGGTGCACATCCCCAAACCGCAATGGTGCGCCGCCTCAACCGCCGCCGCGCCTCCGACGAGGTCGAAGGAAGCGGCGCTAATGCGCGCGGCGGTGATGATCATCAATTTCTCCTCGTCGATCCTTCCCTTGATCTTCTTTTGCCTTGATAATCACCCCCCTTTTGCGGAGTTGATTCGGTGGAATCCGCCCCGCGCGCCGACCAATCAACCCCTCCCAGATGACTCTTCGGAGTCCGACGGCCACTCCCCGGTACCGTACGGGGAAGCAGACGCCATCCGCTACAAGGAGGAGTTGGAGGCATCCCGTCGCGAACTGGAGGATGTCTCCAAGAAAGCGGGCGTGGCCGAGTTAGAATGGGAGGACCAGCGCAAACAACTGCTGGAGGCCATTGACGGTATGGCCCTGAGATTGATTCTTGGTCCAGCTCGGCTTTTGATGCTAATCCCTTCTGCTTGTCCTTTGCAGCCCGCGACGCTGAGCTCGACCAGCTAAAGACGTTGGTAGAGCAATTGGCCGAGAAGGTGAATGCCCACGGCGACACGCCGGCGGAGCGCCCGGCCGCGCGTGGAGCGTCGCGTCGACGAGGTGGCCGTTCATGGCGTTCGCCCGGGCACCACCTTGGGCCCCGGCTGCGATGGCGACGCATACGGACGTCGACTACTCCACCGGGCCGCGTGGCTTCCGTGGCGGCGCGCCGGAGGATATCGACGAGATCGAGCTTATCCTGGAGCGCCTCGACGGCCACGGCGACGCCATTGCCGAAATTACCCATCCCCAGTCTGTGTTGAACAGACTCTTTGATTAGATTGTACTAGGGATGTGTAAATGTCGGCAATATATGATGAACTTTTGAATTCCGCATTTGTCCCGTGATATCTCCCTTCGCATTTGCATCTGTGAATTTTGTCTTCTTTGAATGCAATCTGGGAACTGTCTTTAGCCGAACGCTCGCAAACAACTGCCCCTCGGCGCAAGACCCACAAAGGATCCCAATTCGGCAATCCGTAAACACTGTTCAAAAGAAAACCCTTCGCACTCGGTGGAAACCCCTGCCGCTTGGTATTCCAACAGTGCGTACGGCCGCATCATCACTCCCAATGCGCCTCCTTGGTCAATAAAATAGCCCGTGGGGTGCTCGCAAATCCACTCGCACACTCCTCCGTCGCTTCTCGTCTCTTCCCTTGCTGCCAGAAGAAAAAAAACCCAACGCCATGGACAAGGGTAAACAACCTCAGGGGAGCGGTTCATCGAGGAAGCGTACGATTCGGAAGTGAGTTTTTCTTTGATCTGCTCCTCGTTCTCCTGCTTGATCTTACGCTTCACGTCTTCTTCTCGTCTTTTCAGCCTTGATTTGCTTCCTGAAGAGGTCATCGGGACCGAAGATGTCCCCGAGTACATCTCCCGATTCCTCCCCCCGCGCGAGGATGCCACGCCTGAGCAAAGGGCCATTCATCAGCTGCGCCGCCGTGCCCGGCACCTGGAGCGTGGCCTCAGGGACATGTCCGTCCGTTGCCAAGCCGAGCGCGAGCGTCGCATGGCGCTGGAAGCACTAGTAGGGGGTAAACGCTTCTGACCCCTTCATGTTTGCATCTGGATTTCTTGTCCCTATCCTTGATTCTTTTGCCCCAGATGTCTCTGACAGGTACAACAACCTGAAGGCGGCCTGGGATAGCTTGGTAGAGGCCGCCAATCATGGTCATCCTCGTGCGTTCCAAGTCGCCGTCACGGTGGTCCTGGAACAACCGAAGAGGGAGCAGCAGCCGAAGAAGCAAAGAAAAGATTGAACCATACTTTCGCTTCTTACTCCACGCCTTCTGCTTCCCTCCCTTTAGGGAACCTGACCTTCAGGGCTGCTATGTGTAATCCTGCAAGAAACAATTGTAATGTAGTGTTGAGCTAAGGGCAATGCATTCAGGCACTGGCCATCTTCTTTTGTTCATGGATTTTGTTCTAAAGGCGGCCTCGTTATTGAGCGTCGGCTATTTCGTGCCAGATGCGTGTAATCATCGATCGATCTCAATGCTAGGATAATATTTTTTCAGATATCTCCCATTTATCGCAATGCGGAAAACTCTTCTCCCGAGCAAAGTTTTCAATATGTATGCATTACCGGGACGCATCCGACCACACGAAAAGGCCCCTCCCGGTTAGGGGACCATTTGCCGAATTCATCGTATTTAGTTCCAATCGGCGGTAGTGCTTTCCAAACTAGATCGCCTTCGCGAATTGCTTTACCTTTACTTTCTTGTTATAGTATTTGGCGACCCGCAGCTTGTTTTTCTCGATGTTTTCCAGGGCCCTGAGACGGATCATATGCAAATCTTCTAACTCATCCATCATTAGGCCACTGTAATCCTTGGAACTCAAATCGTTTTGCAGCACTATTCTCCTTGACTCTGATTGCATTTCCCAGGGCAGGATCGCGTGATGCCCGTAAACCAACTCGTAAGGAGAAGTCTTTGTAGCTCCATGGGGGGCCATTCGGTAAGCCCACAACGCTTCACTGAGTATCGAATGCCACCTCCTTGGCTTCTGGTCGATCTTCTTCTGTATAAGCTTGATCATGATCTTGTTAGAAGCCTCTCCGCCCGACCATTAGCTTGGGCATAGTATGGAGAAGAATTAAATAACTTGATTCCCATGCTTTCGGCAAAATCTCTGAACTCCAATGACACGAATTGTGCCCCCGGTCAGTGGTAATCGTCTGAGGGATCCCAAATCGATAGATGATGTGTTCCTTGACGAACTCGATCATGTTTTCTGATGTCACTTTCTTCAGTGGGACCGCCTCGACCCATTTGGTGAAGTAGTCTGTAGCCAAAAGCACGAACTTATGCCCCTTGCTAGATGGCGGACTGATTTGGCCAATCAAGTCTATACCCCAACCCCTGAATGGCCATGGCTTGATGATGGGATTTAATGCTGATGCAGGGACTCTTTGAATATTCCCGAACCTTTGGCAATATTGACACCCCTTGTAATACTCAAAACAGTCCTCTAATATCGTCGGCCAAAAGCACCCAGCCTGCCTAATAACCCATTTCATGCGATAGGCCGATTGGTGCGCTCCACATATCCCATCGTGCACCTCGCTCATCATGTTCTTGGCTTCTTCTCGGACCCGTGCATCGTAGCAATACTCCATCTAATGATTTATAGAATAAATTATCGTCCGGAAGAACGAACTTGATTGCCTTGTACCGAGCTTCCTAGAGACTTTTCGGGATGGATCTCTCAAATAATCAACGAGCTCTTTCCTCCAATCATCTTCTCGTAAGATCCGTCCCTAGTGCATTCACCTCTGCGGCAAATGCTTCTTGACTCTCTTTATAACCGGAGGCGCTTTGAGCCGGCTTTGTTTGCTTCCTCGTTATGCTCTCTAGGGATGTCTTTGTAGGGTTACCGGTGGAAAGCCCTTCAAGATTTCTCTCGCATTCCTCGTAGTAACTCCTCGGCGCCTCGCTCCCCGCACTCGTACGGCCGTTCAATTGCTTGATGACCAACTCTGAATCTCCATAAATTTCAACTGAAACGGCCCCGGCTTCTCTCAAATATTGAAGCCCTCGAAGCAGTGCCTCGTACTCAGCCTGGTTATTCGTGACAGTGGGTTGTATAGGAATGGCGAATTCAAACATCTCACCTCTGGGAGAAATTAGTAGGATCCCTACTCCCCCACCTTTGCCACATGATGACCCGTCAAAGAATAAAGCCCATGGGGTAATTTCAAGCAGATCAATTGAAGGGTCACGGTGTTCAGTTATAAAATCGGCAATGACCTGACCTTTGATGGCTTTTGCCGATTCGAACTTCAACTCGAATTCTGATAGAGCTAAAATCCATTTGCCAACCCGACCATTCAAAATTGGCATAGATAACATGTGTTTTATCACATCAAACTTCGAGTATACAGTGCATTCGGCATTCAACAAGTAGTGCCGAAACTTTGTACACGAGTAGTATACGCAAAGACACAATCTTTCTATAGCCGAATACCCGGTTTCGGGATCAAGTAGTTTTCGGCTAAGATAAGCTACTACCCGCTCCTTTCCTTCGAATTCTTGAATAAGGGCCGATCCAATAGTTTGGGTATCGGCCGCCACGTACAACTTGAAAGGCTTGTCCAGCTGAGGAGGAACCAAAGACCGGCGGCTCCTTCATGTATTGCTTGATTTCCTCGAAAGACTTTTGTTGTTCGTCGCCCCATGTGAATTTCTGATCCTTCTTCAGCTTCAGCAACGGAGAGAACGGCAACACCTTCTGTGATAAATTTGAGATGAACCTTCTCACGAAGTTGATCTTGCCGAGCAAAGGATTGCAATTCCTTGAGGTTGGTTGGAGGAACGACTTCATCAATGGCTTTCATGCTCTTTTTGCCAACTTCGATTCCCCCTTCGTGGACCAAAAACCCCAAGAACTCTCCACCTTGACACCCCGAACGCACACTTGTTTGGATTCATCTTTAGGCCATGCTTCCGGGTGCATTCCAAGGTCTTCTTCACATCTTCCAGATGGGTGTCATGACTTAAGGACTTGATCACTACGTCGTCAATGTAGATTTCCACGGTCTTGCCGATCAACTCATGAAAAATGTAATTCATGGCCCGCTGATAGGTTGCACCGGCATTTTTCAACCCAAATGTCATGACGATCCATTCGAATAGGCCTATATGACCAGGACATCTAAAGGCCGTCTTCGAGATGTCTTCTATTGCCATAAAGATCTGATTGTACCCTGCGTTGCCATCCATGAAGCTAATCACCTTGTGCCCGGCGGCCGGCGTCAATCAACAAATCGGCAATAGGCATCGGGTATCCATCCATGGGAGTAGCTCTGTTTAGGTCCCTGAAGTCTATGCAAACTCTCATTTTTCCATTTTTCTTATACACAGAACGATGTTAGAAATCCACTCCGCATATCTCAGGGCCGAACGAAGTTTGCGTCAAGTAACCTCTCGATTTCTTTCTTCACATCGGCCAATACTTCATCCTTGTAGATTTTCCGGGGCGGTTGCTTATATGGCTTGAAACCAGGCTTGATTGGCAACCGGTGCTCGACGATGGATCGATCCAATCCGGGCATCTCCCGAGTAATCCCGTGCGAAGCAATCTTTATATTCTTTGAGAAGCTCAATTAAGTTCCCCCTGAAGTCTGGCTGCAAATTCGCACTGATGAACGTCGGCCTTGGCTTATCACCGCTTCCAATGTCAACTTCCTCCAGCTTATCGGCCGACATGAATCCTCGTCCCAACTTGCCATCAGTGCCATCCACGGGGTTCTCCATTAAAAATTACTGTAAGAGCCGACTGCTTGAATCGGCTGTTGGTCACTGCTGACAGGTTCAACAGGACCTTCTCCCCAGTCCTTCCCTGAGAAGCAATCGATGCCTTGGTACTCCCAGAAGGCTGGTTCCATGTTAGCCACGCTTACGGAGTCATCCGCCTGGACGACCTCGATTTCATCGTCCACCCATTGGATCAGCGTTGATGCATAGTGGATGGGACGCAGCGATTGGCGTGGATCCGCCCCGCCCAAGCGACGGTCCGTAGGCTCCCTTCCCTTCGATGACGAAGAAGGTGGTGAGCAGCGTCTTGGACCCGATCATCAAATCCACGTGAGCGCATCTTTTGGTGTCTGAGGGGTTTCCGGCGAAGTCGTTCAGGATGATGCTTGTTGGTGTCAGATCGCTCGGGGTCATGCCAAGCTTCCTGAAGGTGGTGTACGGCATTACGTTGACTGCCGCGCCACCGTCGACGAACATCTTGGTCAATGGCTTGCCATTGACGTACCCCCTCAAGTACAGCGGCCTCATATGGCGATTCTTGTCCGGCTTGCCGAAGATGGCCTCGCTTGGCAAGCACCGCCGCGCCATCATCTCCTCGGTCGCTCGTCGTCAAAGGAAGCTTCCTCTCCGCATCACCCGGTTAGCGGGAGCCATGAACTCGTTTGGTAGGAAGTATACCATGCATGCGAGGGGCCGAGCGTTTCGATCCTTCCGGGCCGGTCCTTGGGGCGCCACTTCGCCTCGTCCGGATCCCGGCTTGTTTCATCTCGCGGTTCCTCAAGCGTTGGACCCGCCTCTTCGGCTCTTGCGTAGACCGGTGGGCACCACCGCCCCTTCTCGCCGCACGTAGACATCTTCGTCCTCCTCTCCGGTCGCCCCACCCGAGATCGGCTTGGCGCTTCCCGGGGTGATCTATAACCTCAATTTTTTGCCGCCGGTCCCCATTTGGGTGAATCCTTCCAAGTCTTTCATGGACGGATCGGCGATTGCGCTTTCCTCGCTCGTACTCGGCATATCCGTCGCCGCACTCGGGACGCTTCCTTAATGTGGGCAGCTTTAGGCCCTCATTCCGGCGGTGCTCGAAGAAGGCGCATCCCCGGTGGGCGCGCTCCGCCGCGCGCGTGCCGTTCCCCGATTCCATCTGCGCGCCTCTTCTTCAGCCCTGCGCTGCTCCTCCTCGTGACGACGCTTTTGGTAGCGCTCCTTTTCCATCTGGCGCTGCCATTTGTTGAGGAGAATGCGTGACGTTACCTTGGGTTTAGGCCTGGACGATTCCCCAATTTCGACGTGGCTCTTGAGAACGCGGGGGGCGTCGCCCTGCACTTGTTCTAGGGTCACCTGGAGCTCCGGGTCAACTGACCCATCTTGCCCGGACTCGGGCCGAGGTCGGGACCTTGACTTTCCCCCTTCTCTTCGGCCGTTATCGCATTGATAGAAAAGCCGAGCATGTTCTCCGGGAAGGGGTGGCCATCCAGCTTCATCTTGTTATCGAACTTGAGGTGCCCTTCTGGATAGCCTTCGGATCCTCATCCCGAAGACCCCGCAATCGTTGATAGAGTGCGAGTCTCTCGTCATGGAAGCGCGGTAACGTTTCGCTTTGACTCCATCGGGCCGAAGCATAGTGCCCTTCGGCAGCCTTGATTCGGCCTTCCTTTACCAAGAGCTCAAACAACTTATCGGCCTTTGTGATGTCGAAGTCGTAGGTTCCTTTGGTCCGCTCGACCCACCGCCGATTCATCGTCAAGGGCTCTTTACCCCACAAGATCTCTCGCTGCGCCTATCTCCAATTCGTCGTCGGAATCTTCGCACCAATCGGCCTTGTCCAAGAATTGGTTATAGATGTCGGCGATGTCATGTCGCTTGCCAAACTTGGGGTCCTTCTTGAGGCCATATGCTCGATTGCTCATCAAGGATAACTTCGCGATAGTTGGCCCAAGTTTTCAAACTCCATCCCAAATAGCTTCTCGCGCACGGCCGGGCAACATCCCGGCGACGGCCATATCGGCCGGTCGATCGTCGGCAAGTTCAATGAGAAGCACATGCCCTTGACTTCTCTCGAATCTTCTAAGGAACTCCGGCGGCGTTTCACCGTGCCTTTGCTTCGGGGTGGCGAGATCAATCAACTTCTTCTCAGAACGCCGCTGAAGTAATGAGCGTGAAATTTACGCTCCAAATCTTTCCACCTGGCCACTGATTCAGGCGGCAAGGACGAGAACCACTGAAAAGCTGGACCCGTCAGCGAGGCGGGGAAGTAGCGAACCCTGAACGTCTCTTCGGCCGAACATTCCCCAAGCTGCATGAGGTAACGAGCGATATGCTCGACCGTGCTTGTCTCGTCCCCGCCCGAGAGAACTTTGTGAATTCCGTCGGCGGTTTCACCCTTGGTGGCAGGAGCACGTTATAGTACCACTCTGGGAACGGCGGCCTGTAGGTGGGGCCCTGCATCCTTGGTTTGAGGCCGAACTGATTCTGCATCAATTCGGCCATCTTGCGTGCTAGGGCATCTTCCTCCTGAGCGCCTGCAGCCGGCGCGTACCCTGGGTGCGGGAAGGCATCGAACGCTCCGTAATTTCCCACTTCATGATAACCACCGCCGTACAAATTCCTCTGGAGCCAGTTGGTCGACGGAGCTATTCTTCGACTGGGGTCAAGTGGGGCCCCAGGTGAGCCGAACGCTAGGTCTCCGTACGTAGGCCGGTACGGATCGGCCGTTGCACGGGCGACCCGTCTTGCTCCGTGGTGGCGGCGGGATTGGTTGACTTCCGAAGCTTGCGGCGGAGGCCGAACCGGCCGCCCCCGGCGCCTGCGGAGGAGGTTGGAATGTCTCGCTCCCGGAGCTTTGAGGGGGAGGGCCGCCGCACCGGCTTCGTAGCGGCGGGCCGAGAGCTTGATTCACCCGGCTCCACGGTGCTTTTCCCGCGTACGCCCTTCCGAACGCCCTCGCCCGCGCCCGGCCAAAGAGGGCAACCATCATCTGCCGGAGCGACCCGAGGAAAGCTTGGTTGTGCTTGGTGAGCATGTCGTCTACCGACTCTCGGAAGATCCGCGCGCATTCCTCTTTTTCTTGTTGGGTTGTGGCGTCGGTCTCTCTCCCGGCAACAAGCACTGCCGGCGAGCCACTCTTCGATATGGTACACCACTTCGATTCTTCTTAAACGACATGAGACACTTTTGCTTCGAAATTGATTCACGGCGTCTAGGAGCCGCCGATGTCTTGCTGCGGAGAAAGCTCTTCGATGTTGACATCCAGGAGGTCTGAGATTTCAGGCATCTTGAACCAATTCGGCTGTATGGTCCCACTGGGCGTGCCAAAAAGTGTGTTGACGCAAAATGTGCACTCAACGCCAATCACACAGCAAGCTGAAAAGCTAGCTTCGCACGCGCAGAGAGAAAGTGACGTGCCAGTCAATTTTTCCTGAAAATTAACAAAAGATAAAACAGTTAAATACCAAAGCTTGGAACTTACCGGGTGGTACCAGGCAGTTCCATATTTACGGCTAAGAAGCCAAGCAAGACGACATGTAGCTATGCAAAGCTACCTGTCAAAGAACCACAACCATTCGGGTAACCGCGAAGGAAAAAAGAACATTGCCGAACGGGTAACATAAGCATGACAACGATCGATCTTTGAATAAACATGAATGCATGTGCAAAGCCATGACCGATCTTCGTGAAGATTAACATTAAATGAAGTAAAGCACGGACATGATCATGTATTAAATGAGCACGCATAGATCAAAGCACTAGTCTACCGCATGTCTAGGTACTTTAAGATCCGTCGGGTACGATCACAAACAAATCTATCCACCGCATGATACAACTTGCATGAAAAACGTACCACTCCCCGCAAATAGATCTATCCACCGCATGATACAATCTAAATACGGAAAGCTAAAAGCATACATCACTTAAGGCACGAACGAGGCACGTGATCTACTCGTGAAGGTATAACCGAATACGGCTGAACAGCCGATCCAGGGTCCATGAAGAAGGAACAAACATTACCACGTGAATAAATCTATCAGACTAAATGGAAATCTAATCCACCGGATGACTAGCTCCAAAGCAACCCAAAAACCTGCATCTACCGCATGATACCCGGTTCTTTCAAGATTTATACGCACAAAGCAAGCTTGAACCCGCAACACGTAACAACCTAGATCGATTCGGTTTCGGCTATCGGAGAGCATAAGATCCATGCGTCAAAATACGAAATCTGCTCGTATACGGATCTTAAAAGGGAAAAAAGCCGATCCAAACCCATCTAGATTGGGCAAGAGTGTATTACATGAATTAAAACATAAAGTAAAACTCATGATAACACAGGGTAACTTAATGAATCTATTGGATCTTGCCAAAATCCAATAGAGCCGATAACTAGCTTCGAGCTAGATCTTAGCCCACCGCATGGCTCATGATCTAACAAGAAACCCTCTTGAACCAAGCTTGAATCTACCGCATGACACGAAGCGTGGTGACAAGACTACTTGCATCAGATCTAAATCCACCGCATGATACTAGACATGATACAAGGTTGCGGTACTCACGGAGGTCGACGGATCGATTGGTCCTCTCGAAGAACTCGACGACACGACAAGGACTCTAGGGTTTGGCGTAAGGCCGGTGTGTATTGAGGAATGAACGTGTCCGTTACATACATCCAGGGATCGTATTTATACCCCGCCGATTACAACTCGCGAATGGATTCATTGCCTAACTAAACTCGATCGCCTATCCATCCATTCGCTTCCTCCGATCGAGCCACGTCACCGTCCAATCCCGCAAAATCAGCTCTACTGTTCTTTTGCCGAACTGGAGCAGATAGCCGACCGCGGATCCTTCTGCCGAAAATCCCTGAAAATATCTTTCCTTCCACCAGACGGACTCTTTTTCGAATTGGACCCACATGTCGTACTCCTTACCAAATTTTGGTGTTAACAGCGTGCAGGCATGGCCGAGTGTCACTCTACAGCGACTCCTGTTGACACTCATGCCAAGCTCTCGGCCTCTGACGGTGCACTTCTCTCTGCGGTTGATGCCTCCCACTACCGGAGTATAGTGGGTGCCCTTCAGTACCTCACTTTGACTCGACCCGACCTGCAGTATGCCGTTCAGCAGGTGTGCCTCTTCATGCATTCCCCACGTGAGCCACACCTAGCGTTGGTCAAGCGTATTCTTCGCTACGTCAAGGGCACGCTCTCCTCCGGTCTCCACATCGGCATTGGTCCTGTTCAGTCTCTGACCGCATATTCAGATGCGGATTGGGCTGGGTGTCCAGACTCTCGACGCTCGACCTCCGGTTTCTGCGTTTTTCTCGGCGACAACCTAATTTCTTGGTCCTCCAAGCGCCAGACCACGGTGTCTAGGTCTAGCGCCGAGGCCGAGTATAGGGCTGTTGCTCATGCTGTTGCCGAGTGCTGCTGGATCCGCCAGCTACTGCAGGAACTCCATGTTCCCCTCACCTCGGCCACGATTGGTTTTTGTGACAACGTGAGTGCCGTCTACATGACGGCGAATCCGGTTCACCATCGACGCACGAAGCATATCGAGATCGACATTCACTTCGTTCGTGAGAAGGTGGCCCTGGGACAGTTTCGTGTTCTCCATGTCCCGTCCTCTCACCAGTTCGCGGACATCATGACCAAGGGACTTCCTGTTCAGCTCTTCACTGAATTTCGGTCCAGTCTTTGCGTCCGCTCTCCTCCCGCTGCGACTGCGGGCGGGTATTAGAGATATTGTAGATATCCTAGATAAATTACCTTGTATAGGTGATAGCCTTGCCTTGTACACTTATTTGTATCCTTGTATTGCAAGCCTTCTAGGCTATATAATGAAGGTCAACCCCCCCCCATTAGGGTGTGAGGTGTTTTCCCTAAATCCTGCCCTTCTACAGTCCCAAATCAGCACCTGAGCGATTCATTTGAGAAGAATACTCGTTGAAAAGCTTCTTAAGTGTGCTCATTATTATATCTAACTTTGGTATTGCATATGAGCCAAAGAATTTTTTCATACGGAAATCCACATAAGAGTACTTGAACCTTGGATCAAGAATAACCGGGATGGAGAAAGATAAATATGTAATCTCCCAGTACTGCATAAATTTCTTCTCCATCTCCTTTGCCATAGATGCAATATCTTGATCTCCATTGTAAGATTCCTTTTCAATGGCTAATTTGATCTTCCAAAGTTGCTTTGAAAGTAATGATGGGTCGTAGGATACAAATACCCAGATAAGCGGTTGGTAGCATCGCGAAATACTTTCAAGCAAACACAAACAGCCCTTGATCTTTCCCATTCCATTGTTGAGGGTGCGGTAACAAAATTCTGATCCCGTCTTCCTAACTCATCAAAAACCTTCCTAAATGAATATGCAGAATCAAGCATAAGATAGGTCGAGTTCCATCTTGTACAAATATCAAGGGTGGGCTGTTTTTCAGTTGATACCCCTATCTGTTTGGCTAGTTCCTCAAATTTTTCCTTTCTAGCTTGAGAACTTTTCACATATTTCACACTTTCTCTAATATTATGCACTATGCCACTGATTTTTCTCAATCCATATTGAACTACCAAATCTCTACTACTCAAAAGAATGAACTTACGAGAAAAACTTGGTACGTCGTTTTGCCGGTCGTCCGTGCGTCCGCCCTCAAGCCCCGCGCGTCCCATTTTTACCCCTGGGTCAGTCGTCTCTCTGAGTCCTTTTTTTATCAAAACCATACGGGTCTGCCGCCGCCCCCGTCAATCTCGCCATCCCCAACCTCTCGCCGTCTCCTTCTGAGTTCCATCATGGCTGCCCTCCCGGCCCTCCTCTCTCAATGCCCTCTTGCTGGTTCACTCCCGCCGCCACCTGACCTGTTTCCTCTACCTCGCCTCCGTAGATACTCCACCCCCGACCACGTCCGCCATCCGCCTCCGCATCGGGGAGGGTGGGCGCGCCTTCAGATTTGGTGAGCGCGGACAGCGAGCACGACCGGCACACGCGGGATCCGGCGACAACGACCGACGCTCGATCCGGCGGTGGGGTCTGTTGGTGTGAGATGCGGCGATGGGTGGCGCATGTTGGCCCTCCGCCTTTGCGCTGTCTGTCGCGCCCTCCGCCTTTGCGCCGTTCGTCGTGCTCCGTCCGCCGTGCCCTCCACCTTCGCGCCTTCCGCTCGCACTCCATGTATCTCGTTGACGCTGATCCCATATGTCGTCGCCCAATCCCATTCGCCAGCGCCTGTGGATGCCGCTGCTGCCTCCAGCCACATCCCGCAGGCGGCCGTGATCTCTGCCGTCGCTGGCGATCACATCCGCCGTCGCTCAGGTAATTGGCCGGTTCAACTATAGAGAACATCCTCTATTTGTTCACTGCATCACTTGATTCTGTTCACCTCAACGCTAGTTAATGACATGTGCACCACATCTAATGTGAAAAAGTCTTCCTTCACATGGCAGAAACTTCTTGAATAAAAGATTCTCTCTCAACAAATCCATCATTGAATCGTTAACTTTGGCATTGTCTAAAGTTATACTAAAAAGTTTGTCCTCAATATTCCATTCTTGAATGCATTTTAGTATAACATTAAACATAGACTGTGCATTGTGTGGTGATTCCATCATCACGAATTTGATAATCCGTTTTTCAAGTTTCCAATCACGCGAGATCCAATGACAAGTGACACATAAATACCCTAAGGTATTTGATAATCCATTGAGTCAAATAAGCAACCCCGTCACAATGTAGCTCAACTCAACTAGACTTATCTTAAAGCCCAGGCCTAAGTCGACAAGAATAAACATACCCAACCCAATTAGTCCCTACTGCCATGTGCCAACCCCGGACTTGGTTCACCATGCCTCTTCATCACACAGACAGACATGTTGCTTTCTACTTAACTGTTAATGTACAGATTACAGAGCCCATGGACAAAGCTCAGTCCTGCACTGTTAAAGATGCAACTGAACAAAGAAATGGTCACATCTTTGAGAGGAAACCAGTCAGTATCAACCTTTGGCAAAGAAGTTTCCATGAGAAATGCTTAAATCAAGCTCATAGAATGAAAAGCTCTCTCCAGTCCCCATTTCTTTCTTGGGTTAATACAACTGTACTCCCTCCGGTTTGGTAAATGAAGTCGTTTTGGACATGATTGGAGTCAAACATTGGGAATATAAATCATGAATAACTTTTAAGTCATTGAGTTTGGAAATGTGAAAACTACATGAATAAATTTGTCTTGTAAAATACTTTCATAAAAGCATACGTATGTTAGTTTTTAACAAATGTTTTTATAAAAATAAGAAGTCAAATTTGTACTTTGGAGACCGTGTCGCTGTCCTAAACGACTTCATTTACCAAACCGGAGGGAGTACAGCCTTCTTAGCTTAGCTGCTCTCCCTCTTCCTTGGTTTTCTTTAGCTTTAGTTGGTGTATAGCTCTAGTTCTGCTAGCGGTAGTTTTGGCTGGGCTTTCCTTTGTTTTTTCGCTTTCCTAACCCCTTTTTTTTCCTTCAATAAATTTTCACTGCAGGGGTTCCCCCCGCAGTGGTTCAGTTCAAAAAAGATGCAACTGAACCTGAACAACCAAGATCAGTGCTCCAGATGAATTTCCATTTCAGCCAAGGCCTAATCCACACACCACAGGTTACCAAGCAAGCGTGTTTTTTCTTGTGTTTTTTCTTTTGGATGGGAGCATGTTTGGGGTATTGTTTATAGGAACAGACAATTTCCATAGCATTATTGCCAGGTTTGGACAATGGGGCTGATACGATTTTCCATATTGTAAACTACACCAATACATGGCTAGTGTGTGTGGAAGTTTAAGAATGGGATGCAATTATCGATGCTTGTATAATTATACCTTTCCCCAAAAGTCAAAATCTGCCTACCAAGTTCCTCAGATGCTACAGCCTGCAATGAACAAACAACAAAAGACGGTAATGCTTTCATACAAAACAAAAGTTAAGTACAAATGATCCAACGAGGGCCTAGCGGTTATGAATGCGCACTCTTGACTCCAAGTTCATCAATACTGCAGACTTGGTCAGATGTTTAGCTCGATCAAGCTCTTCCTGTGTAACTAGGTAAAAATTAAAAATACAGCAATGAGAAAATATCGATCAATATGGCTAATCTACATAAAAGATCCACCAAAAATCTCAAGATGTCAAACAAGAAAACCTTTTCCAGGAGTAGCAACTTCAAGGAGTTCTCCCGCTACCAAATCCAGAGCCTTTGACACAAAATCAGGGCTCTGATTGAATTATTGCAAGTCACCAGGTTATGTCAGATATAAGTATGAGTAAGTTCGTAACGTACAAGAGACAACAATAAAAGCTACCATTTATCTAATAATACAATGATAAAAAAGAGCATGCTGAATCTCTTCAAGTGTGTAGACAATGTTGACATGCTCTTTACATAACATCTTCCAAGCCAAGGTAGAGATACTGGGGAATGCCAGAGGGGGGAAATGGTGGAACACAATTTTGGACAAAATACAGAGATGTGGAATGGTCAGAAAAATCCATTTGTTTCACAAATATAGCGTAGACTCCTCAGCATTTACACTCCTTAACAGAGAATCCAGTTGGATGGTATCTGACACAAGGTCACAATGCTGGTGGATGTATCCTGGGAAACTATTGGCCACCTCTCTACCAGTCGTTATTGCAATCAATAACATGGAAAATCCCATGCTTCTATGGTTTACTTCTGCCCTCTACACTCCTTAACAGAGAATCCAGTTGGATGGTATCTGACACAAGGTCACAATGCTGGTGGATGTATCCTGGGAAACTATTGGCCACCTCTCTAGCAGTTGTTATTGCAATCAATAACATGGAAAATCCCATGCTGCTATGGTTTACTTCTGCCCTCTACAATGTCCAGAAAAGCCACTAGCTAGTAGCCACTGGCCTACTAGAACTTATTCACATATTCACCTAGTCCTTCACATGCTTTCTTTGCTTAAGAGTTAAGACTCAATAAAGCTAGGCCAAAAATAGAACATGCGCACACATCAACTAAGTGCAAAGGTCAAATGTTACATAATAAACATATCGGAAACTAAATAGTGCAGGATATTTGGATATTTCCAACAGAGACGAGAAG
Source organism: Cenchrus americanus (assembly GCA_947561735.1). Lineage (NCBI taxonomy): Eukaryota > Viridiplantae > Streptophyta > Magnoliopsida > Poales > Poaceae > Cenchrus > Cenchrus americanus. The sequence continues at coordinate 51,407,167 of OX387244.1, read as the reverse complement.
CATCAAGAACTATCTCCCTAGGTTTCATGAGATCACAATATTCTAAGAGGCTTACAGTGGTTGCTTGAATGACAAAAAGACCAGAATGATCATAGATGTTGTTGAACACGGAGAAGGACTCGATCTGTTGGTAGTTGTTTAGGATCCAAAGATCTGTGAATTAAACGTGTTTAAATACTAAAATAACTTCAAAATTCATCGTCTCGTTAACAAGGAATCCAAGGATGAAGAGCTGCAGAGATACATACATAGTCGGGAACAAATGCCATTCCTAAGATGGCCAGAAGAGAAAAAACATCCTCCACCCATGAGCATCTGCCAAAAAAATCCTCAAAACTTAACATCTAATACAGGTGTGCCAATGTCTAAAACACAGTGTGTCTCCAAGAAAAAGAAAATCCAATATGGAGCTCCAAGACACCTGAATATTTGTCAACAGTACCTTAAGGGTTGTCGCAATGATAGCTGTTTTCTCTTCACAAAATCCACCTGCCACTTCAAAAGCGAGAGCTACATGTGTTTTCTGTTTCAAAAAATAAGGTATGAGTAAAGAAGTAAACCAAATGCATCATGTATAATCTATAAGCACCAAGTAGCAACAAGAACTCACTGCAGAGTCTGCTTGACAACGAAAATCTCCACCTACATAGACCGATTTTGGGTCTTCTGGAGGCTTCACACCAGGGAGGTCTGACAGAAGTGGCTCAGCAATTGATACTAACTCATCATGTTCAACTCCTGTTCCCACAAGGACCATCCTTGGAGCAAAATAGTTTTCCTGGATCCCTCAACATATGCAATGGTCAAAGCAAAACTTCCATAACAGTAATACTTAAATGAAAAAATGGTGAGCCTTACATCAATGAATTTCTCGAGGATGCTACTGCCCAATCTATGTACGGCAGATACTGGAGCCCAGAGGCTTCGCCAGTGCCCCAGAATAGCCAGCTGAATTTAGTTCCTCTAAAAGTAAGTGTTGGGGACTATGAGAAATTTCAGCTATGTCGGCTTGCATCTTCTGCAGCTGCAACAGCAACAAGACATCATTAACACCCTGTCAAGGAAAGCATGAAGTGGTTTCCTTCGAATAACAAAATACCTGCTCTTTAACCTCCCAATCAAAAAATGCTGGGTTCCTTACACTATCAATGAGCACTTCAACCATCTCAGGTACATAAGACTTGAATGCATTATAGGTATAGCACATTTGCTCACGAGAGGCTGATATACAAACATTCCCTCCAATGGCCTGTATTTCACGAACTAGCTGTAAATGACTCCTATTTGTGGTGCTCTTGAAGGCCATTAGATCTACCAGATGTGTTGCTCCAGACGACTCAGGTGTTTCATATATAGAACCACAGTTAATGAACAGTCCCACTGATGCAGCTGGGCTCTGCAGTAAAATCCTAACAGAAGTTACTTTCTCGCAGATGGAGGTGAAGACATATATGAATGAAACATCTAAAAGAACACAGTGTTGTGCATGTAATACCGGTGATGTTTCTGACGCGATTTTGAAGCCGTTTGGAAGACTGGTGATTTTTGTCTTAGCTGGCTCTACATAATCTGGAACCGGTGGAGGAATGGTAATGCCAGGGAGAGGCACATCAAGAGGAGGAAGCTGGCTCGACTTCCAACCAAATAAACCTCCTGAAGACTGCTTGGTTACACTTGTACTAGCAAACCTACTAGAACCATGTCTCTGCAAGTACATAAGCAGAAAAATATTCCCACATTATTGGTGAAAATCGAAACAAAGCAGATTGGTGTGTCAGCAGACACACCAGTAACATCAGCCAAAAGCTATTGCAAATGCAGAACATCTTGCGTGTAAAAGATAAAAGAAACTCATCTGCACAGAATAATAGATTAACTGCTTCAAATGATGGCCAAGTTTACAGCAACGGAGAAAAGATAAAGGGTGGTGATTAACTTGTATCTCCTCTTTGAGCATTAGAATACAATGTATTAGTTACATCCAGACTACAGTTGCCTAAGACATCTGTAACAGTATAATACAACTTGTAAAAAAAAAAGCTGAAAATTGGCACTAGGAATACCATTATAAAGCTGATTTCCATGACCTCAACATCTATACATTTCGTGCAACACTAGCCAAGGAAATGCTCTAACACAACCTTAACGCCAAAGCTTGGGAAAACATTATACATGAAAGAAGCTGTCGCCATGCATACGCATATAACATAACCTGAAGCATCAACGGCAACGATGGAACCAAAATCACACACCCCTTGCTGATAAATGGCGTGCTGGTTGCCGGCTAAGGAGTAAATAAATGTTTGTGTGCACCAGCAGCAATATTTGAACCGAATTCGGTATGCAACCACTGGATATCGTAAGGCGATGAACATCCCTAGCTATTTCACGAATAAAGGGTACAACTTTCGTCTCCACTCGAGTGGGCGAGTTCGCAAGTGGCAAACGAACAACATCAAACACCGTCCTCTCCCGTCCGGCCGCTCCCATTCCACGGGATCAAAGCTAGAAAGAACCAGCAAACTAAAACACACGGATCGGCCGCACGCAGCACCCTCCATCGGGCGGCAACGCGACGACGGGGGAGGGGTCATGTCAGGGGCTCAGGGCGGAGTGGCGGACGGTTACCTCGAGAGAAGCGACGAGGTGGCTCCCGGTGAGGCGGTACATGGCTGCGGTGGCCAAGTGCCTCGGAAGGCCGGGGCCCGGGGGCGGTGATCGAGCCAAGAACGCCCGGGCGGATTCGGGATTCCTAGACTGTGGGGAAGCCGCCAGCGAGGTGGCAGCGCCGCAGCGGGGAGGTCTTGTGTAGCGCACGTGTCGACTCTTGGAGAGAAGAGAAAGAAGGCGTGTGCGGCCGGTGCGGCCCGGTGGTCCAGCTTAGTTTTGGGCCGTTTAACATGGATTGGGCCCACTTATTATGCAAAATTGCCCTTTATTTTTTCTTTTGGCAAGTTTGGGCTATCTCCTTGCCATTTTTTCATGGGGAAAAATCTAATTATCAACCTCCAACTATAACACAGAATTCTGATTTTCAACTTGCAACTACTAAACTGGACATGGAGGGCCATCAAGCTGTCAAAATCAGGCAATTTTGGCCCTTTATGTGGTTTTTAAGGTGGTTTTGCATTTTCTAGAAATTTCCATTCTTTTTTATTTGGTCAAAATTCATAACTAACTCATTTCAAATCCAAAAATAATATGAAGTTGATACCGTAAGTTTTCTAAAAATGTGTGTTATTTGTTGGTACTCTATTTAGTGTTATTTACATAATATTTGTTGTTATTCCTAGTATTTTATTGCTTGTAATAAATCACAAGGAACACTGACAATTAAGTTTCAAATATGCCAAATAGAACTCCCTTTTATATTGGCACTGATTTTATATTATCTATGATTTGAAATGAATTAGTTATGAATTTTGCATTAAATTTAAACTCTTAAAATATTTAAAAATACAAAATCATTCTTCAAAACCACCCAAAGGGCCAAAATTACCCGGTTTTGATAGTTCCATGGCCCTCCTTGTCCGCTTTTATAGTTCCAGGTTGAAAATCAGACTTCTGTTATACTAAGAGTTTGAAAATCAGACTTTTCCCTTTTTTGACTCAATAAGTTGGAACTATCACTCAAACAGTCTGTTTTTCATAGGTTTTTTAGATCACGCTTCTCCCCATCTGTTGGAAATATGTCCTAGAGCCAACTGGATTTGATCCACTAGTGGACTCAGATGGATTTGATCCATTATGGTGTAAAAGTCCTAATAGGTCACAAATGTTGTAAAGCCCATTAGCGTTGGAAGGGGTACACCATCTATTAGTCTCGTATTGCTAATGGACGATGGTGTGGGGGGGTTTCCTCCCAATAAATATGGACCACACCCCTCTTGAAAAGACACGACTTTTTCAAGTAGCAGCCGCACCGCCAACGCTCTCTCCTCGTCGCACTCGCGGACCTAGCAGTCCGGTGTGCGTCGCTTCCTTCTCCTTACGTGTGGATACCTTGGAGGTGCTGCATCTGGAGCACTTGGATCGGACGAGCCGCACGTGTAAGTCAAGAAGGACGTGAGCAACTGCACTGCCTGCTACCCTCGACGTGTTCGTCTACATCGAGACGGTTCCGCTGCATCTGCGCGTCTAGTGGTAATCCCGTGATCTTTGACAGCAGCAATTGCTGTTTTGCGGGGAAATTTTTTTTTTCGCGTTAGCGTAGCCACCCCGTATCCCTTCAGTGGTACTAGAGTCGTAGCTGCTAAGTTTTAGATTCGAGATGTGTGCATATGGAGATATGCAGATGTAGATCAAAGTTTTGATCGGCTTCATATTCTTACGTGATGGTCGTGTAACGAATTACTCCTATCGGTCGGAATTCCGCCATCGGAGTTAAGTGATACACGTAAACCTTGTCACAACGAGAAGGAGATCAATTGGATTGGTCGAATCGAAGCTAGGTCAAGTGCCAGGCACATGGGATGCGTGGTGGCGGTAGATTGGATCTGCTACCGGCCCGGGAAAACCAGAAAACATGTTGTTCGAAAACAGTCATAACTTTTCATGGTTAACTCAGATGAAGACGTTTTCTATACGAAAATTGATCTACAGAAAATTTTACACATGTGATAAACCATCTTTGCTGGTCTCGGCGAAATTAGTTTTGCCAAATCCGGCTTGCAAGATGGGTTTTCGGGCGTTTTAAGTTTGGACGTCGGAATTGCGATAATCTGTTTTGCAGGTTTTGTGATCGGTATGGCCTATATGTGTATGTGATGCATGTGTGTAATTTTTTTCATGACCTGCGTGTCACGCGTACGGCAATACGGCTGGAGCCACATGTATTGTCAAAATTAATGTAATGGTCTGCGTACCAATTTGTGATGATCTAATACGCGATTGTGTAACTTTCATTACTAGCACGCATTAGATAGTTCTTGGAGGACTCATCACATGGAGGATGGCACACACAGATCATGGAGATGGAGATCAACATGATGTACAGGTCAATGGAGATGGAGATCACCATGTGACAATTGGCCATACCGTGTTACAACTATGTGAATGTCGTTCTTACCGTTCTACTTTTACATGCGACAATGTTATTTTCTTTCGCGTGATGTTACGAGTAGAACGATCCCTTTGGAATTTTAAGTTAACATGCCCTCCCAACACTTGCCACCGTCCCACGTCTCGTACAATTAGTGGTGGGTCTATGGAATTAGGGTGCCACTAGTTTTCCTTGAATAGACGGGTTTGTATCGGATACTTACACGCATAAGTGTTGGTTTGCTTATCAAAGTCATCTTAACGGTTAAGGACTTTGGGGCATAAAGGTTGGGAGCCTAGACATAGAGATGTCACCCAACAACAGGAGTCATATGTGATATGATTAGCAAAGAGTTGCTTACCGATCTACCTTGTTTACTAGCGGTGACGCAAAAGCTCACTAGTAGACTTGTTAGTTGTGGATTTTGAATCACTAAGTATCAATGTGGGGATATTGATTTTAGTGGGAGTAAATTCTTTTATTTTACTCAGTCATGGATATTTTGTCTTAGTCTTTTGCATTTATTATTTTGTTGTAGATGGCACCTAGTAATGAATTTTCTTTGCGTACAATCATTGAGAAGGATAAGTTGAATGGAACGAACTATACGGACTGGATCCGTAACCTCAGAATTATTCTCAAGGCTGAGAAAAAGGAAGAGGTTCTAGACACCCTTTTACTCGAGGAGCCTGATGAAAATGCAACACTCGCTGTAAAGAACGCTTACAAGAAAGCATGGGATGTCGATCTTGAAGTGGGTTGCCTTATGCTTGCGTGTATGGAACCTGACTTGCAAATGCAGTTTAAGTCGGTCCATGTGCATGATATGGTCGTGGCACTCAATGATATGTTCGCCACACAGGCTAGGACTGAAAGGTTCAATGTCTCTGAAGCCTTTGTGGAGTGCAAATTGGCAGAAGGCGCGCCAATAGGACCACATGTAATCAAAATGGTTGGTTACGTTCAAAGGTTGGAGAAGTTAGGCTTCCCACTGGGCAAGGAGTTGTCCACTAATTTCATTCTCACGTCTCTTCCGCCTAGCTATGGGAACTTCATCTCGAACTACCATATGCATGGGGCGGAGAAGGGCTTGAATGAACTATGTGGTATGCTAAAGACAGCAGAGAGTGACATCAAGAAAGGCGCTGGCAGCAGTCATGTGATGGCGATCCAAAACAAGCCGACCTTTAAAAGGAGGGCAATTCTTGGAAGAAGAAAGGCAAGGCCAAGGATAAGATCCCCATGCCAAACCAGGCACCCAAGGCTAGTCCAGCTGCCAATGCTGAATGTTTTCATCGTAAGGAAATTGGTCATTGGAAAAGAAACTGTAAGCTGTACCTAGCTTCTTTGAAGAACAAGGGAAGTAAGGGTACTTCCACTTCAGGTGCACTTCATGTTTATGTTACAGATCATATTTTCCTCGCTGATACTGTCATTAATTCTAGGGTATTTGATACCGGATCGGTTGCTCACATTTGCAATTTGACACAGGGAATGATAAGAAGCAGAAGCGTTGAAAAAGGAGAAGTTGATTTCCGCGTGAGCAATAATGCAAGAGTTGTTGCGTTGACCGTCGGGGCGATGCAACTCCACCTCCCGTCAGGATTTATTATGGAGTTGAATAATTGTTATTTTGTTCCTAGTTTGAGTCGAGACATTTTATCCCCTTCATGTTTGATGAAGGATGGTTATTCATTTGCGAGTGAAAACCACCCAAAGGGCCAAAATTACCCGGTTTTGATAGTTCCATGGCCCTCCTTGTCCGCTTTTATAGTTCCACGTTGAAAATCAGACTTCTGTTAACCTAAGAGTTTGAAAATCAGACTTTTCCCTTTTTTTTTTACTCAATAAGTTGGAACTATCAGTCAAACAGTCTGTTTTTCATAGGTTTTTAAGGTCGCACTTCTCCCCATCACCTTTATTTTTACTAAAACGCAGAAGTTGGTCCAGATCTGCTTCACAAATAAGCACTATTTTCATGTCCAAGAAGCCCCTTTTTTTCCTGAGCGCGATTCCAAAGAAGGCCAAAAGCTAGAAGCCTAGAAGGAAAATTGCACGTCCATATGACCACATCCGTTCGTTTATGTAAATTTATTTTGTGGCTAGTGGCATGCGCTTTAGTTTATTCTTTGAGGTGGAATATGCTTTGTTTTATCCTTTACTTTATTGAAAGCTATGTTTAGTTTATGACGTCTGATTTTATTTCCACAACGGGTGGGGTTTGCTCTCGTTGCTCGTGGATCACGTTTGCTTGAGCGTTGGTTACCCCTGTCCAGTCGGTCTCGGTGGAGAACACGCGGGAAGGGGGAAAGTTGCGGGATGGAGAATCGGAGACAGCGAGAGGTATAGTTGCAGGCGGGGCGGTTTGCGGCTGTCCGCCCCGCTTCCGCACAAGCCGCAATCCCCAACGCGGGCATATGCGGCAGCCCGCAAGGAGCCGCTTTGATTTTGCGGGCGTCGCGGCTGCCCGCATTGCGTCCGCCAGCCTCAATACACAGGCACACAGCAGTCATCGTGTAGATCGCAGATTGCTCGCAAAGGACGAGAACAGCATCGCGCCATCGCCGACCTGCAGCCACATCGAGGCGAAGTCGCAGGCAGCCCATCTACATGCTGCCATCGGATGCCGCCGAGCCGCCGACCTCAAAGCAGGCCAAGGGCGGGCGTGAGGACAGGGACGAAGCTCAGCTCGCGGCGGGCTTGCCAACGAGGACGAGCTTTCTCTTGGAGCCATGGTGAAGAACTGAAGATTGTTACCTTGTCAGTCCCTAATGTGTATTTGACAGAGGTGTCGATGGTGATGAAGAACCAATCTGGACAGAAGGCATGGCCGCTGATGTCGCACGCCGGAAGGCATGGCCCCAAGCCCGCAAGCCGTACCGTCGCCGGCAGGCCACGCGCGGCACGGCACCCGTGACCCCTACGGCCCGCGCGGCGCATACGGATCGGGCGGCTACGGCGCCGCGCGGCCGTACGCGGCATCGCCCCGCGGCCGGGGTACCCTTCGGCCTACGACTCCGCGCCGCCTCCGCCGCGCCCGGTGTACGACGCTCCTCCTGCGGTGTACGGCGCCGCAGCACCAGCTACGTATGGTGCCACGACACCCACTGCGTACGGCACTGCCGCCCTCGTCGCCGATGGCAAGAAGAGCAACAAGATGGGGATGGGGGACGGGGCTGACTGTCGGCGCCGCAGGGGGGGCGTGCTCAGGGGCCTGGCGCTTGCCGGCGGGGCGAGCTTGCTGGAGAACAAGTTGGAGGAGCGCGTCTCGGAGCGGGTGGGGAGAAGCTAGAGAGGGAGGTCCCGTACGGCGGCGGCTACGCTTGCGCGCGCCGCCGGCGCCGCGCGCAGCCGCGTTGTACACTCCGGGGATGCGGGCGCGCGGCGCGGGCTATGCGGGCTCGCGGCGCGGGGTGAGCCAGCGGGTTCGCGGCAAAACCCGCCCCGCTTGCATCCCTAGCAAGAGGCGATAAGACCATCCACGCTGATGACGGTAAAACATCTATGGAGGGAACAGATAAAAGGCGCACCTTGCAGCGGCTTCCTGCAAGAGAACGGCAAAACTGTGAAACCGCGGCGACCTCCCGTTTCCTTCAGATTCGGCGGGCTGGAGGGCCTCCTCCAGTATGCGACGGGCCCACCGCGTGTGGCCCCCAACGACTTCGCGTGCGTCGAGCTGCTACGCTGGGAGTTGCCGCCCTACAGAGGAACCACACCACCACCGGGATCTCGGGATGGAGGCCGCCGACGTAGAGCTTAGGAGGTGGCCGCCGCCGGCCTTAGATCCGCTGCCCAGGGAGGGAGGCTGCGGCGGAAAGCTCGATGCAAGGAAGATGAGGATGCCATGGTGGATCCAACACGGACCTACTTTGCCTGGTGCTCGCAACGCCACTGTCGTTGCCGAGCCGACACGAAGGAGGACACCCCTCCCCTACTTCTCCCGCCGCCGGGACCACCAGCTCGGTGACCTCCATAGCTCGCGCAGATCTGCAGCGGAGAAAAAGGGTGGGGCTCCGCGGTGACTGGCTGGACGTGCCCGCGCCTGCGCCAGCCCGAACCCGCCCCCGCTCCTACTCGCCCCTCATCCCGACATCTTGCAAGGGGAGCCGCCTCAACGACGTCGTCCACCGTCAGCGCCGGAGGAGTGGCCGCCAGAGATGGCGAGGCCGCACGCGGCTTCACTCCCCGAGCTCGATGTGGATCTCGATGGAGGAGCTCCCCAGGACTCCGCGCGCTCCTCACCTCTGTTAGGGGCCCGCCGACGTGGACGCCACGCGTGGGTCTGCTCTGCTTGAGCGCCATGGACGCCGCCCCGTCCACCTCTGCCCGAGCTCGAGGCCTCCGGAGACGCCGCACATGGGCCAGCTCCACTTGATCTGTGGCGAGGTCGAATCGGAGGAGAGGTGGAAGGACCTTGTGATGCCTAGAGGGGGGTGAATAAGATCACTTTTAATTTCTGAAACAAATGCAGCGGTTAGAACACCTGTCGGTACTACCGACGTGGTGCCAGAACTACCGAGGGCGTCGGTACTTCCGGTACTAGGTCGGTACTACCGACAGGTCAGAGATGACTAAAATGAAATTTGAATTCTACAGCAGTTCTAGCAAATCTATTTGAATCAAAGTCTTAGTTTAGGAGTTAAGAACCACCTGCAACCAAAGAGATGAGTAGAAACACAACCAATTATAGATCGGACCAAAACAACTTCTAGAGTTAGCGAGAAACAAAGAATTCAAGAAAGCAAAGGGAGACACAAAGATTTAATCCGAAGTTCACACCCACAAAGGATGCTACGTCTCCGTTGAGGATCCCACAAAGGGAGGGCTATCACCAAGAGCCTCTTTTCCTCTCCCAACCCCCACAAAGGAAGATTGGTGCTCACTAAGAATTCTCCACCAAGGACAGGGTAATACAAACAATCCCGGGTGCACCACACCAAGAGGGCACTCAACGGGCGACACCTAACCGTCTAGAAGCAAGCTTCAAGAGTAACAAATGCGAATAAAAAAACATGGAGATGCTTCAAGTGTTCTTGAGATGGTGAAATTCGAAAAGGGCCTCTCAGAGCTTCTCTAATTCTCACTAGGAATCACTTCTCCACTCAAGCTCTAGCTCAAAGGAATCAAAGATTGGTTCTAGAGGAGAAGGGAGAGGTGGAGTGAATGCTCAAGTGAGTGTTTGTCTCGTGATTGGTCAATAATGAGTGAGGAGGGAGAAGAGGGCTTTTATACTACAGCCCAAAAACTAGTCATTAATGTGCTCAAACGAGTACCCTCGGTACTTCCGACACGGTGTCGGTACTACCAAGGGGTTTCCCAGAAACCCAACAGAGACGGCTTATCGGTAGTTCCGACCCCGGGTCGGTACTACCGAGCTCCTGGCAAAAACTTCGCCAGAGAAGGCTTATCGGTAATTTTGACCCCGGGTCGGTACTACCGATCCCTTGGCAAAAACTTGCCAGAGAGGGCTTATCAGAAGTACCAACCCAGTGTTGGTACTACCGACAGAAGCTCAGAATGTTAGAAAAGAAGAGAAAAGTGAACGTGTTGACCGTAAACTTCTCTCACTCACTTATATCATCTCCTAGAGCACTGTTAGCATCTCTTAGCTATCAATTTGCATCCCCCTTTATAGTACGATGTTTCCTATACTCAAATTCGAAATCGAAAATAAAATTAAGCCTTGAATTCGAGCTGAAAACATCGACTTGGAGTTGGGGGCCTTCCTTTGGTCAAAACCATGATTTTCATTCACTTAAGTCCAGCACACATCTTGATCAAGCATTAAATACCACAAATTGTGTTTGTCACTATCACCCAAACAATTAGGGGCCAAGATGCACTTTCAATCTCCCCCTTTTTGGTGATTGATGACAACACAATTCGTTTTGATGAAAAGATGTATGTATTCAACAATTGGAAATGAACCCCCCCTAAATGTGTGCTTGATCTTTTATGAAGGCCTCAAAATTCCTATCACACATTTAGAAGAAATTTCACTCTCAATTTGCATACACAAGTGCACAAGTGTGATATAAGATCCATGATGCATATGCCAAGATATACAAACCAACAAAGTGAGAAATAACAATCATCAAACATCACAAGTAGATAAACATGGTTCCACACTAGCACAAATAAGTCTTACAAATTTAAAAAGTTCTAGGTTCACCACCATTCATCACACCACACAATTAAGTTCATACATGTCCACAATCCTAAGATAGATAGATAAACATGGAGATACACACCACCCCCACATGGATAAATTGTGAGCACATTCCCTCTTTGGCATCAAGCACCAAAATGAGGAGACCTTCAATCATCATCACCATGTGGAGAGTGGGCTGCCGGAGGAAAGTCGTCATCCTCGGTCTCACTACCACCAAAGTTCTCATCATCGATGTCGGCCGGGGGAGCTCCATACATCATGGACGTGTCGCCGTAGATCTCCCAAGGGTTGTAGAAGACCGGTGGAGGAGGGAAGTCCATAGGCTCGCGGACGGGAGAGTGCTCGATGTTGTGTTGAGCGAGCAAGGCCTTCTGACGAGTCTCCAACTTGATGAGCTGCTCATCAACGTGCTGCCTATGGGCACAAATCTCTTGTGCATTGTGCTTCCCCACATTGAAGCAAGCGAAGAGACCCTGAGATAGAAAGTTGAATATGCTCTTCTTCTTGCCCAGGGGAATAGTGCCTCTAGAAGCCGATGGTCCAAGAGAGGAGGAGGGTGGCTCATAGGTAGAAGGACCACCGGTGGAGGGTCCACCCGAGGAGGTGGCCCAGGGAGGGGCATGCTTGCCCAACTTGAGGAGACGCTCAATGTTGCCCTTGTTTGGCTTGTACCACTCGTGAGGCTTGTCGGTGAGAATGACAACTCCGGTCACCTCACATATCATCTTGAAGATCCAAGGGGCATATTGACAACTCTTGTTTGCGGACACGGAGCACACAATGATCTCCTCACAAATGAAATCAAAGACACTAAAGTCTTATTTCCCCAGTGCCATCCTCACAAGAATGTCCTTGGCAATGTTGGAGATATTGTAGTTGTCACCGATCTTAGGAGTGAGAGTGTAACGGAAAAGTTGGTTCAACATCCTATAGACCGGCTTCATCCCATGAGTGGTGCCAAACTCCACCTTGCCATACAGTGAGTCATACATGAAAGCCATCTCACTATCAAGCGGAATCTCACCACCATGAAGCTTGGGACGAGCGAGATCCTCCTCACCAAAGCCTAGTATTTGGGCGAACCTTTCATAAGATACGGAGAGGGGCTTTCCTTGCAAGAGCCAATGGAAAGTCTTGGTTTCACGCCGAACATAGAGATTGGCATAGAATTGAGCAATGACCTCTTCATGCCAATCATAGTTGAGTGCCATTATAGACGTCAATTCCTTGGCATGACAAGTATCAATTGCTTCATTGACCGCCGGAATGTTGAGTGACCTTAGATTGTCCCACTTGATAGACTTCATCTCAATGGTGAAGTGCTTCTTGCTAAGAATGACCGACTCATACCAATCTGCATTAAACTTTAGCCAAAAACGAATGTCTGCATCAAATTCCTTTTGTCAAAGAGCGGGATCGGTGTACCTTTCTTTGTACACAATGTGAGACCCCCTCGTGTAGTCCACCATCTTGAGGATGCCCATTTGAGTTGCCGGACGAGGAGGTAGAGAGGGCCTAAGGATGAAGGTTGAGAGCGAGTCCAAGGATATGTCTTCGCAATCATCGTAGTGGTCATCCGGTTGATGTGCTTGCTTGGTGCGAGCACGGTGACCTTGGCCAGTGGAGCGACGAGGAGCAGTTGGTGGGTTAGGATGGCCTCGTCCACGTGGGTGTTGAGCACCCGTGCCCACCTTCCTCTTCCTTTGAGCAAGAGGCACATCGTCCTCACCGGAGCCTTCTTGAACTACTTGCTTGCCGGCACGACCCATCTGAAGGATAGATCAAATTGCATAAGATGGATGTGAAGATTTGAAAACGAGATGGCTCAGTTCATGAACTTTAGCACGAGTGACAGCAGCCTGTCAGTACTACCGACACAGGGTCGGTACTACCGACAGGTGCTGAAACCATGCAAGAAAATCATGGATCGAGAGATTTAGCCAACAAAACTCTACAAGATCATGGGCATGAGTTCTAGGATGGATAAAACGATGATTCCCTAAAGCATTCCTCCTAGACATAACTGCATTGAGAGATCGATCGATGAGGATTTTGAATGAATACCTTGAGGCTTTTCCCGCGCGAATCGACAAACTCCCGGCAAGGATCAGATGTTCCGGAGTGAGTAGAATCTAATGGAGTGTAGAGATTTGAGAGTTGGTGGTTGAACTTGGAGATCCCCGCGGATTTGAGAGAGGAAGAGAGAGGGTGAGCTCCAACGGTTTGAAAGAAGGTGAACCCTAAGTCCCTGGTTCGGGGGTATTTATACCCCAGCAACATTTATCGGTAGTACCGACATGGGATCGGTACTACCGAGGGGTCCGAGAAATTGAGACAAAGAACTCATATTGGTAGTACCGACATGGCGTTGGTTCTACCGCATGGGGGTCCGGTAGTACCGACACAGCGTCGGTAGAACCGCGATGTTTCGAAGATCCAATAGTAAGCTTATATCGGTACTTCCGACCTCCTGTCGGTTGTACCGCCAACCTTGCTGATTTTGAGAGAAGGATTGAAGACCTAGCTGAGATAGATTGGAGGGAGAGAGACTATGGACATGTAGAGCACCCATAGAGTTTGGTGATTAGTCACAACCAATCAATCAAAGCTATAATCACCAACCACTATGTGAAGAATCAAATTTTTGTAAAACACACACAAAGAGAAAAAAAATAAAACATTTTTCTCTCTATCTAGGCAACAATCAATTTATGTGCAATAAATCAAGCCAAGTTACGAGAATCCAAGATGTTCAGCTCACTCCTCAAAGCACAAAACATTTGCTCGTCTAGAGGCTTAGTGAAAATATCGGCAAGTTGGCTCTCGGTGCTCACATGACATAGAGCAATATCTCCCTTAGCCTCATGATCCCTTAAGAAGTGATGTCTAATGTCTATGTGCTTTGTTCTAGAGTGTTGGACGGGATTGTTCGCTAGTTTGATGGCACTCTCAGTGTCACACAAGAGTGTAATCTCACTAAACTTGCAACCGTAATCACTCAATGTTTGCTTCATCCACAAAAGTTGTGCACAACAAGCACCAGCCGCCACATATTCGGCTTCAACCATGGATAAAGCAATTGAATTTTGCTTCTTTGAGCTTCACGACACCAAGGACCTACCAAGAAATTGGCATGTCCCGGTAGTGCTCTTTCGATCTACTTTGCAACCAGCATGATCCGAATCGGAGTAGCCAAGTAGATCAAAAGTGGAGCCCTTGGGATACCAGAAGCCTAGGTTAGGAGCGTGAACCAATTATCTAAAGATTCTCTTAACGGCCATTAGATGACACTCCTTTGGATTAGCTTCAAATCTTGCACACATGCACACACTAAGCATTATATCGGGCCTAGATGCACAAAGGTAAAGGAGGGAGCCAATCATGGAGCGAAATACCTTTTGGTCGACCGACTTCCCTTCTTCATTGAGATCAATATGTCCATTAAGTGCCATTGGTGTCTTGATGGGCTTGGAGACGACAATGTCAAACCTCTTGAGCATATCCTTTACATACTTGGTTTGACATAAGAAAGTCTCTTCCTTCATTTGCTTGATTTGAAACCCAAGGAAGAACTTTAATTCACCCATCATAGACATCTCGAATCTCTTGGTCATGATCCTACTAAACTCTTCACAAAATTTGTCATTAGTAGACCCAAAGATAATGTCATCAACATAAATTTGACAAACAAAGATATATTTTCCATTTCTTTGAATGAAGAGAGTAGAATCGGCTTTGCCCATCTCAAAACCATTCTTGAGAAGAAAATCCTTAAGGCATTCATACCATGCTCTAGGTGCTTGTACACATGGTTTGGAAATTTTGAATCTTCAAAGCCCGGTGGTTGCTCAACATAAACTTATTCTTGGAGAGGTCCATTCAATAATGCACTCTTCATGTCCATTTGATGGAGCTTGAAATCATGATGGGTAGCATAGGCCAAAAGGATACGAACTGACTCAAGCCTTGCTATCGGAGCATAAGTCTCTCCAAAGTCCAAGCCTTCAACTTGAGTGTAACATTTGCCAATGAGCCTTGCCTTGTTCTTTGTGATGACACCAAATTCATCTTGCTTGTTCCTAAAAACCCATTTGGTGCGATCACATTTTGCTTGGATCTTGGTACCAACTCCCAAACTTCATTTCTCTTGAAGTTGTTTAACTCTTCCTTCATGGCAATA
Source organism: Cenchrus americanus (assembly GCA_947561735.1). Lineage (NCBI taxonomy): Eukaryota > Viridiplantae > Streptophyta > Magnoliopsida > Poales > Poaceae > Cenchrus > Cenchrus americanus. Next base: position 51,391,774 of record OX387244.1, on the reverse strand, counting down.
ATCCAATCCGGGTCCTGAAGAGCTTGTTCCACACTAAGAAGTTTCAAAGAGGAGACAAACGAGTAAAATGCACAAAAATTTGACAATCTTGAGCGAGTTGTTACCCCTCTTTGAATACTCCAAGTATGTTGTCTACGGGATGATCTCGTTGAACCATTTGATGTACTCTTGAGTGTGGTGCTTGAGATTGACGTTGAATTGGTCCATCATAATCATCTTCAACTTGTGGAGCTTCTTCTTGAGCTTCACCACCTAGTTCTCCCCCTTGATCAAAGCCCCGTCCAGGATCGTCACCATGAACTTGACTTTCTTCTTTATGAACTTGAGAACTTGGTGGTTCGACTCTTGTTGATGATGAGAGACCTTGATTGTTTGTGTCAACTAGAGCTTGTACTTGAACCTCACGAGGCATCACTTCACCGGTCCCCATTCTAAAGATTGATACACTTGGGGGCTCTTCATCATCTACAAGGTTTTCACTAACTTGCTCTCGTTGAGAGCCGTTGGATTCATCAAATTTCACGTCTACCGTGGTCTAAACACAACCGATGGTTTTGTTGAAAACATGATAGGCATGCTCGTTAGTTCCATAACCAAGAAGAAAACCTTCATCAACCCTGGATGAAAACTTTGAGGTTTTGGGTTTCTTTTTAAGTATGAAACATTTACACCCAAAAACTCTAAAGTAATGCACACTAGGTTTCTTACCGGTGATGATTTCGTAGGTAGTCTTGTTCAAGTACTTGTTGAGGTAGAGGCGGTTGGTGGCATGGCATGCGGTGTTGATGGCTTCCGCCCAAAATGAGTCCAGAGTCTTGTATTTATCAAGCATTGTCCTTGCCGCTTTAATCAATGTACGGTTCTTCCTCTCAATGATGCCATTTTGTTGAGGAGTGTATGGAGCGGAGAGTTCATGTTTGATGCCTTCTTCATCTAGGAACTCTTCAACTTGATTGTTCCTAAACTCCGATCCGTTGTCACTTCTTATGTTCTTGACCTTGAGCTCGAAATCATTTTGAACCCTTCTAATGAACTTCTTCACAATTCCCTTTGCTTCACTTTTATCTTGCAAAAAGAATACCCAAGTGAAATGGGAAAAGTCATCAACAATTACCAAACCATATTTGTTACCACCGATGCTTATGTAGGCGATTGGTCCAAACAAGCAAGTCCATGTGTAGTAGAGATGGTAGCGGGTCGGGTACGTGCGGGTAAGGCATTTACCCGCCCGCGAGCATACCCGTGTTGCCGCCCTGTACCCGCCCGCGAGCATACCTGCGGGCGAAAAATCTTGCCCGTGCCCGCACCCGGCGGATATCCGCGGGTATCGGGTTTACCCGCACCTGCCGCCGCTGCCCTTCCCCACGCGTCGCCGCTCCCATGGGCGCTGCCGCCTCCTCTCCTGCGTGCCTCCTGGCCAAGCAAGCCCACGCGCCCCCCGCTGCCGCGGCCTAGCTCCTCCTTGTCATGGCCGCCGCCTCCTCCTTGTCGATGCCTGCGCCAAATCCGGCCGCCCCTCCTGATGTGGCTCGCGGACCTGGGGTCCTGTGCGTCGGCGTCGGCGCACGAGCGCCTTTCTTCTTCCGCCTGTGTGCCCGTGCTCGTGTGCCTCCCGAGGAGTGGAGCTGACGGCCGACAGGGAGTGGAGTTGGAGGGGTGAGGGCCCTTGCGCCGCCTGAGGAGATCCGCCCGTGTGCCGCGCCGCCGCCCAGTACGTGAGGGAGAGGAGAACTGAAGAAGAGACGGAGAGAGATGAGAGATGTGGGAGGCGGCGACGGCCTGGAGATGTGGGAGGCGGGTAGAACTAGGGTTTTTTGTTGGGCCTTGGGCCGAAAGACATGTATTGGAGTTCCCTCACCTAATATTTTGATGGCCTTTTATGTTTAAACGGGTAACGGGTAATACCCGCGGGTGAAGTTTTATGCCCGTTTGGTGCTCGCGGGTGAAGTTTTCTACCCGTACCCGTACCCGCGGGTGAAATTTCTTACCCATACCCTTACCTGTCGGGTCGGGTATCCGCGGATACCCGTGCCCGCGAGCAAAACTGCAATCCCTAATGTGGAGTAGCTTCAATGGTCTTGATGAGGATAGGATGTTCTTGGCGGGATGATGAGCTCCAACTTGCTTCCCGGCTTGACAAGCACTACATAACATATCTTTCTCAAAAACAACATTTGTTAGTCCTAGGATGTGCTCGTCTTTTTGAACTTTAGCCAAGTTCCTCATGCCGACATGGGCTAGTCGGCAATGCCATAGCCATCCCAAGTCGAATTTTGCCACTAAGCAAGCCTTAGGGTCCACCTTCACTTTTGTGAAATCCACATAGTAAAGCTTTCCCCGTAAATGACCTGCAAAGACAATAGAGGAATCCTCCCTTCTAGAGACGATCACACCCTCATGAGTAAAGAGACAATTGTAGCCTGTCTCACAAAGTTGTGAAACCGACAACAAGTTGTATCCTAACCCTTGAACATGATAAACATCTTCAATTGATTTTGTTGTTGAGATAGCAATTTTACCTAGACCAACAACATCTCCTTGACCATTGTCTCCATAGATGATAGTTTCCGTAGGGTTGTCATAATGATTAAGGGGTGCAAATAAGCCTTCATCTCCGGTCATATGATTACTGGCACCACTATCAATCAACCATGCGCTTCCACCGGAGGAGTAGGCCTAGAAAACAAGTTTAAGCTTTTGGTTTAGGTACCCAAAATGATTTGGGTCCTTGGAGGTTAGATGCATAAACTTTTAGAACCCACACACTCTTCCTCATGGCTTTCATGATGTAGGCCCCAACATACTTGACTACCATTTTAACATTGTGATCCAAGGTCACGATGTAGTCACAAATGTAGTTGGGAGAGGGCTTGTGCTCAACCACATTCTTTGATGCCTTTGGTGGAGTGTTAACCTCACCACTTCCTTTTGTGGTGTTCACTACCTTTGGCATGTTCTTGTGAAGCATCCCCTCATCATAGGTAACTAAATGTGACACAAATACCAGTCCTAGGAGGCTGGTAACACATTTATTACAACCGGTGGTTCATTCCCTTACAACACGGCGAGGCTGTGGGCATGGAAGCGCCACTACCACGAGAAACAACACAAGAACTAGTGACCAAACTACGATAGTGAAGGCTTCTAAAGCCTCATCAGAGTATGGCACCATGGAAGCTTCCTGTGGAGACCCTGAATCCACAGGCACGGGTTGGGTGTAGGACAGCGACCTACTCGACGTCTTCGGGAACGAAGTCGGGATCCTCCTCTGAAAAACAGTTAATTAAGCAAGAGTGAGTACATTCGTACTCAACAAGTTCAACCCCACCCACGGAGGGGCTTATAAGCAGAGCATGTACAGGATATATCAAGGATTCGGTTAAGGTTTATTTGCAAACACATTTACTCATGCAGGGGTTTATTTTTTAAAAGGTTTTTGCAAGCAAATTTAGTAACCCAAGTAACTCAGTTGTTTTGAGAAAACTAATTAGGGACTACCGGACTCCCCGTCCGCAGTAGCCTAGGCACACAGCCACGCACTTTCACGCCATGAAAACATCCCAAACCCAAACACTAGTTTTGTGACCACACCGTGACTCGTCCAATACCGTGGACATGGCTATTCGAATAGGTTTTACACTCTGCAGAGGTTGTACATCTTTACCCACAAGTAGGGTACTGCCACACGAACACCTTAGTGCCAGCGCGGATCCTATCAAAGCCATTACCCACCTTAGTTAACCCTACGAGCCACCACGGAAGCAACCAAGGGGTTATCTCACATAACCAGGGCGTACCTCACATAGATCGTACCCCTACTCCTTGATCTCTCGTTGCTCACCCGCACTCCTGATGGCAAGTAGATTAACTAGTGGGATTTATGCTAAGCCGTTGCCACATACAACGGTCGAGTGGTAGTATGATAATTTGGGTCAGGTGAGATGTCATGCAACCCGGTCCTTAACGACAAGATGGACATCTCCCAACATGCTCAACCACAAAGTACGAGCTCACCCATACTCCTGACACACACGTCCATCCCGTCTACCCAGTTCTTTACTCATTTACCTATCCTGTTCCCATTTTCAAAGCACTCACACCATTTTAAAGAAATCATTTTGTCCAAACAGGGTTCAATCATAGCAATCAAGGGTGGCTATCCTACCAGGTTTTTGCAGTAAAACAATATGCAATTTATAAAATGGGTATAGGGTTGTGTTTATAAAACTAGGACCAAAGCATGCATCAAAGGATGAGATTGAACTTGCCGTCTTCGAAGTCTTTGGGGAGTTCCTGCTCGTGGTTCAGGATCTTGGGCTCCTGCTTGCAGTACTCGGCTCCAAGCTCCGGCTCATGGTACCCTCCTTCGTTCACTCCGTTGGCTATAGTGCACACACAAGCAAACATGCAATCAATATAAGCACAAAAATTTACTGGCTGAGCTCGAGGAGGAAATTGATAACGAAGGAGTAAATATTATTTAGGGGTATAAGGCCGAATGGAAAAATAAGTGAAGCGCCGAGGCAGGAGCTGGGATCGGTCGGGCGAAAATATGAGCATGAAATGACGTGTTAAAGACGTCGTTACGATTAATTAAGAAGGGTTAAGGATTTAAATGTAATTAAGTTTGAAGGAGAGGGGACTCAGTTGTAATATATAAATAAGCTAGGGTGCAAATAAAATGGCTTAAGGACCTGTTTGTAACTGTCTTTGGAAAAGTGGGGGCTAGTTCGTAGATTTGATTCATTGGATTGGGTCTATTTGAAAGAAGAAGAGAGAGAGAATAGAGAAGGGATGGGTTTCGGTGTAACAAGGAAAGGGGCTGGGGATCTTTTGCTAAACGACCATCTCCTTCATCCCCCTCAATTCAGAAAAGAGGGGGGAAGGCGGCTCTGGGGCGGCCGGCCGGCGGCGATTGCCAGCGAGCCGGGCCACGACAGCGGTCGGGATGTGGGGTAAAACGAAGAGGGCGACAAGGGGGATCGATTCCCCTGCCCACCTTGGGCTGTGATGGCGCGCAGAGGCGGATCGGCGGTGGCGGCAGAGAGGGGTGGTGTCGGCTATGGGCGGCGACGCAGGGAAGTTCAGGAAGGAGAGTGAAGTGGTTGTGGAGGTGCGAAGTGGAGTGGGAAGCGTCACTGGCCCTTTTATAGCCGCGGAATGGCGGTAACTCGGACGGGGGGAATGAGCACACGGAGCTCGTGCTGCTGACAGTAATGGAGGTCCGGCCGGTGGTGGAGTGATGGCTCCATGGCCGGGAGCGGCAGCGGCGCTATGGGAGGTGACTCGTCGGCCAGTGAAGGCGAGCGGGGCGTGCGAGCTGGTGGTGGCAGGCCGAGGTGCGTCGTGGGGTGGACGGCGGCTTGCAGCGACGATGGTGCTCCGAGGCGACGGCTCGGGCAGGCGTATTAATGGCGGACGCGTCATCGGTGACGCGTCGCGTCGTGGGATCGGTGGCCTGCGGCTCTGCGGCGAGACGCTGTAGTGGTCAACGCGGTGCGGGCAGGTGTGGGCGGGGGTGCGGGCAAGGCGCGGTGTGGCGCGGGCGCGGCCGGGCGCTAAATGGCGCGGCTGACGTGTCCTGGCTATGGCCGGGCCGGGCGGTTGGCCGGTAGCGGCTGTGGCTTTGGCCAGCCTGGCTGTGGCTTGGCCGGAAGCAGGGGCACGAGGTCGAGGCAGAGGCGTCGGGCCGAAGGAAGGAGAAAGGAAGGGGAGAAAGGAAAGAGAAAGGAGAAAAGAAAAAGGAAAAGGGAAAATAAGAAAAAAGGAAAAATAAGGAAAAAGAGAAAAGAAAAGGGAAAAAGAGCTTGGAAATTTTGAAGAATTTCTAGAAAAATTAGGAGGAAGGGAAAAGGGATTTTGGTGGGGTTTTCCGTTTTTTCGGGTGTCGGCGTAATTTCCGGGACGACGGTGATGGCAAGGCGGGCCGGACGGCGGGACCGCGGCAAGCCCGGGATTCCCGGCAAGGTGGCCGACAACGGCGCCGGGCGGCACGCGGTGAGCGGCGGTGGCCCGAGCGATGGTGGGCGGTGCCGGCGGGATTCGCGGCATGCGTGCCGAGGAAGGGAGAGAGGGAAAAGATGATCGGTATTCTGGGGAGACAATCGAGGTCAGCGGAAAGATTTTAAAATAAATGTGTGAATTAGTAAGTGGTTTATTAAGAGCTAAAAACGCGGGCGTTACAAACCTACCACACTTAAAATGAATCTCGTCCTCGAGATTCGACTAGTTCCTGAACAGGTGGGGAAACTCTTTCCTCAACGCGTCCTCTCGTTCCCACGTGGCTTCTTCTACTCCGTGTCTACTCTATTGGACTCTTCACACCCGTACTTCTGATATCCTTGTCTTTTTGACCACTGTGTCCAAAATCTTGACGGGCACGTCCTGGTACCTAAGGTCTGGCTGCAGATCAATTGTCTCTACCGGCACTCATTTTTCTTTGAGTACTTTCAAACACCTTCGTAACTGGGAGACATGAAACATCAGATGTATGTCTAACATTTCCCCTGGTAACTCCAACCGGTATGCTACTGCTCCAACTCTCTTCAGTACTTTGTACGGTCTAATGTACCGAGGGGCCAACTTCTCGTGCACTTGGAATCTTCGAGTTCCCCGGATAGGTGAAACCTTGAGATAAGCAAAGTCCCCTGGACTGAAACTTACTTCTCGCCTCTTGTTGTCTGCATAGCTTTTTTTGTCGAGATTGGGCAGCCTTCAATTTTTCTCAGATCTCGTCTACTCGCTCTTCAGCTACCTTTATAAGTGCGGGCCCAACCAGGGCACGTTCTCCTACTTCTGACCACATCAAGGGTGTCCTACATTTCCTCCCATATAAGGCTTCAAACGATGACATTCCTAGGCTCGCCTGATAGCCATTGTTGTAGGAGAACTCTACATACGACAGACTTTGTTACCAGTCTTTTCCATAGGTGAGGACACATGCTCTCAACATGTCTTCCACAATTTGGTTCACCCTCTCGGTCTGTCCATCTGTCTGCGGGTGATAAGCTGAACTGAAATCCAGCGTGGTACCCATGGCTTTATGCAAACTTTTCCAAAACCTAGAGGTGAACTGGGCCCCTCTATCTGAGACTATCCTGCTAGGTACTCCATGCAATTTCACTATGTTCTCTATGTAGAGCTTTGTCAACTTCTCTCCATCATAAGTGGTTCATACAGGTAAAAAGTGAGCGACCATAGTGAGTCAGTCCACTATTACCCATATGGAATCATGTCCCTTCTGCGTCTTGGGCAAACCCACTACGAAGTCCATGCCTATCTCATCCCATTTCCACACCGGAATGGGTAAAGGCTGCAACAGTCCTGCGGGTTTCTGGTGTTCGGCTTTAAGCCTCTGACAAGTATCACAGTGAGCGATGAACCGGACAATATCCGCTTTCATTCCATTCCACCAACACTTTTGCTTTAAATCCATATACATCTTAGTGGATCCCGGGCGGATGGAATATGCCGAGTTGTGTGCCTCATCCATGATAGTCTGCCGGAAATCTCTGTCTTTAGGCACGCATATCCTATTTTTATACCATAGTGTGCCTTGATCGTCCACTCTAAAGTCTGGGGCCTTATTCTCTCCTGTGTGCCTGCGGATTTTTCATCAAATTCTTATCGGTCTCTTGGGCCTTCCTGATCTTTTCTTCCAAGGTGGGTTGAACACTTAGTTGGCGGATGTAGCCCTGGGGAACAATGGGCATGTTGAGTCGTGCCATTTCCTCGTGCAACTGGGCACTCTTAGGCACTGCCTTCTCGTAGGATTTTCTGCTTAAGGCATCCGCCACTACATTGGCTTTTCCTGGGTGGTAGTGGATTTCTAGGTCATAGTCTTTGACTAATTCTAACCACCTTCTTTGCCTTAGGTTCAGGTCAGGCTGGGTGAAGATGTACTTTAAGATCTTGTGGTCTGTATAGATTTCGCACTTATTCCCAATCAGGTAATGTCTCGAAATTTTAAGGGCATGCACTACTGCTGCAAACTCCAAATCATGGGTAGGATAATTCTGCTCATGGGGTTTGAGTTGGCGGGAAGCGTACGCCACTACTTTCCCATCTTGCATAAGGAAACATCCTAACCCTTGTCGGGAGGCATCGCAATAGACGACGAAATCCTGTTGAATGTCTAGCAAGGTCAGCACTGGGGCTGTTGTCAACCTTCTTTTCAACTCCTGAAAGCTTTTCTCACACGACTCAGTCCAGTTGAACTTCTTCTCCTTCTTGAGCAACTCCGTCATGGGTCGGGCAATTTTAGAAAATCCTTCAATAAACCTCCGGTAGTATCCTGCTAACCCAAGAAAGCTTTTGATTTTGGCTCACATTGGTTGGTTGTCGCCAGTTGGAGACTGTTTCAACTTTTCCGGGGTCTACTGCTACTCCTTCTGTCGTCAGAATATGCCCAAGGAAAGATATTTTCTCCAGCCAGAATTCACACTTGCTGAACTTAGCGTATAGCTTGTGTGCCCTTAGTTTCCCCAGTACCACTCGAAGATGCTGCTCATGTTCCTCCACACTCTTGGAGTAAACAAGTATGTCGTCAATGAAAACTACGACAAACTTGTCTAGCTCTTCCATAAACACCTTATTCATGAGGTTCATAAAATATGCTGGTGCGTTGGTGAGTCTAAAGGACATCACTGTGAACTCATACTGCCCGTAACGGGTGACAAAGGAGGTTTTTGGGATGTCGCTCTCCCTAATCTTGAGTTCATGGTATCCTAACCTTAAATCCACCTTCGAAAAATACTTGGCTCCTTTCAGTTGGTCAAATAAATCATCTATTCTGGGGAGAGGATACTTGTTCTTGATAGTAACTTCGTTCAGCGAGCGGTAGTTCACGCACATCCTTAGGCTTTTATCCTTATTTTCCACGAAGAGCACTGGGGCTCCCCATGGTGAAGAGCTTGGTCTGATAAATCCACTTCATTGAAGTTCTCTTAGCTCTTCTTCAACTCTGCCAACTCAGGGGCTGCCATCCTATAGGGTCTCTTAGCTATGGGAGAGGTTCCGAGGATAAGGTCAATGACGAACTCTATATCCCTATCAGGTGGCATTCCGGGGAGTTCTTCGGGGAACACATCTGGATACTCCCGCACTACTGGGACATCCTCTATGGATTTGGCTTCCATGCTAAAAACCATTATGTCTGGTCTGTGTCCTCGGGTGTGACAGGTCACTTGTACTCCGTCTGGGTTGGTTAGGTGCACTACCTTATCGACACAACTTATAAGACCACAGTGTTGGCTTAACCAATCCATCCCAAGAATCACATCTATTCCCTTGGACTTAAGTAATACTAGGTCTGCTAGGAACTCTACCCCACTTAAAATGATCCTTACCCGGGAGCAACCCAGTTGACACTTGATGTCACCTCCGGGCGTTCGGGTTAACAAGGGTGCTTTTATTAGTACTGTAGGTATGTTGTGTTTTTCCACAAAACTTGAGGATATGAATGAATGTGATGCTCCTGAATCAAATAATATGGTTGCCAAGACTGAGCTGACCAGGAACTCACCGAGCACTACGCCTTGTGCCTCTTGAGCCTCCTATGCATTGATGTGGTTGATGCGGGGTCGTCCATAAGACTGTTGGGGCTGCCTCATCTGTTGGTTGTTGTTGTTGCCAAAGTTGTTGTTGCTGCGAACCGGCGCACGGTTGGCTCCAGATACAACCGGTCTTGGCCCGTTCACTGAGTTGGAGAAGGCTGAAGCTGTTGGCTTTTTGGCATATGGGCAGTTGGCAATGAAGTGTCCGGTCTCACGGTAGTTGAAACACACTCTGGAGTTGTTGTTGTTGTTGTTGTTGTTGTTGGCAGTGACCTAGCTAGTCTTGCTCTGTGGGGGCTTCATGGTGTTCTGGTTGTTGTACGGTTTGAACTGGGTTCTGGGGCCTTGAGAGCCCGTGGCTTGTGACTAGGTTCTGTACTGCATGGGGGCTTGGAACCTGGACATGGGGTGACCGAAGCTTCTCTGCCTCTGGAACGTTCTTGCTGTTGAGCCTTGTGCTCCATGAACTTGTGCTTGTTTTCATTCTTCTCTTCTGCTTTGGCTCTTTCTGTGAGGATGGCCATGTTCATTAGTGTGTTGAAATCAGGGTAGATCTGAGGGGTAAGCAGAGTCCTCAGTTCTGGAGTCAAGCCCTTCTTGAACATCTCCTGCTTCTTGGAGTCCTTATCCACTTCCTCAGGGGCGTAACGAGCCAACTCTATGAACTGGTAAGTGTATTCCTCCACGGACTTGTTGCCCTGGCGAAGTTCACGGAACTCGTCCGCCTTGCGTTTCAGTGTGGCTTCTGGGATGTGGTAGCGACGAAACTCTTGCACGAACTCATCCCAAGTGATGGCGGAGGGATCCTTGGCTGCTACACAGTAGTTTTCCCACCAGGCTAAGGCTGCTCCGGTGAGCTGGTGAGTAGCCAGAAGAACCTTGTCTCGGTCTTCACAGTTGAAGGGATCCAGTTCCCTTAGGATGGCTCTCAGCCAGTCATCAGCATCCAAAGGATTCACGGACCCGCCAAAAGTGGGTGGCTTCGTCCTGAGAAATTCTATCAGCTTCTCATTCAGGCCCAGAACTCGGGGCCTTAGATGGTTGATGGCATTGAATATGGCTTCCATCAGTAGAGTCTGGTTGGCCAAAACTTGCGCCAGGTCTACGGGAGGGGGTGGCGGTGGCAGGACCTGGTTTTCTCCTCCATCCTCACCCTGATTCACTTCTTGGTCGTTGAGGTGCTCCCTTCGATCAGGTTGAGATCCTTCTGCGTCCATACGACCAGAGCCTTGGAGGGTCCTAGCAGGGCGCCTTGAAACCATCTGCAGAGGAGCGGGTTTTCTAAGAGATCTAGGTTTTATGTGATGTTTGAGTTGATTAAGACGGATTTCATTTTTGAAAAGACAGGATTCACTCCTGCCGACAAGCACACAACAAGCACATAGCAAACAAGCAAGCACAAACAAACTTTATTGCAAACAAGGGAGGAGGATACATCCCGAACTACTCGACTGATACAACACGGACAGGCTACACAACCTGGTAGTACGACAAAAGCTAAGGGTGCAACTCTAGGCTCGGACCAGCACGGCTTCATTCCCTGGGCAAGGCAACTGAGGTATGCTACTTGTGAGGCGAGCCATCTTCTGGGCTGAGTGTACTTCCAGTGGGATGAGCAGCTCATCGTCATCCTCGCCCTCGGGGTTTCCATTCTCTTGGGGGGGCCGTGCTTTGCGGCTTATGCGGTCGTCGTTGGTTGTTCGGTGACTACCGGTGGTGCTGGCGGGGTTTCAATAGTTCCTCCCCATCCTACAAGGGGTGTCCCAAGTAGGACTTGTGCTTCTCCAATGGCCGGAACGGGTGTTCCACTATTGGTCCATTCCTGCATGCGCTGATCTTGGATCCTCCTGAGGCTTTCATGGGAACAGCTTCACTACTTATGGCGGTTGCAATCCTTGCTTCAGCTTGAGCCACTCGGACTTGGTGCATCCTTGCTGTGACTTCTGCTTGCTCGGCCTGACTGATTTACTCCCTCAAGAGCTTGGCCTGGTCATCAAAGAGTTTGTCCAGGGAGACGAGGTAGGCAACTACATGTTACAAAAGGTCTTCTTGGTGGCGGCGCCGTTCCAGGTTTCTCATGCGGGCCTGCCAGACTAGGGTTCTGATGGCGGGGGGAAAATACCTCATCGGTGTGGGGACGAGGTGTTCCTCGTAGATCCGACACAGGTAGCGGAGGGCTTTTCTGAGGGCAAAGGGGTAGGTGTCTCGGTGTCGAAACCCTGTGGCGGTCACGCGCCACGGCTCGATGTTGGTGTAGCGGTTGCTTCTGGCTATGGAGAGGACCACTCTGCAGCGAAGAGTGCCGAGTTGCTCGTACTCTCTGCTGTAGTACCTTAGGCACTCAATGATACCGAGGTGCTCCAGGGAGTTGATTAGGAGGCGATCAAAACCAGGCTCCTCCTGACACACGCCTTGGGTCCATCCATCTTCAGCCATCTAAAAACATGGTGAAGAGTATCTTGGCCCCCTAAGTGGGTTTTGGTGATATAATGACACACACCTAAGTGGCTAATCAGTTTATCTAGTCCATGAGCAGGTGTTAAAACTATGTATGGCATCAAGCACAGCTCGTTGACTACACAAAGAGGGAAGTGGTGCTCTAAAAGGATTCCAAAGACGGCTTATTTATTTTTACTTTTGAATTTGAGTCCTAGGAATGCCGTACTATTAAGAGGGACAGGAATTGTGTCTTCCAAGGGTCGAACGGTGCTCTAGTTGCTAAAACAAAACCTATGAGAGACACCTTTGCACCAACACATTCACGGGAATCTTTTCTTGGGTTACGGCCTTGGAAGGCCGGAGTGTCCGGGTTTTAGCCCGGAGACTCCGGACTTCCCGGAGAGTCCGGGTTCAACCCGGATACTCCGGGTCATAAAGCCTCAATGGCTATATTCTGGGTGAGGGGTATAAAAGCCCCCTCCACCCCTTCATTTACTCCCTTCTCCCCTGCCTTTTCGTCCTGAATAGCTGCAACCCTCATTTACTCCCCCTCTCTCCCCTTTGGCTCAAAGTTGGTGAGATTTGTAGAGGGAGTTAAGAGGATTTGAGTGCAAGGGCTTGGAGAGTGCTAATGAGCTGATTTCCCATCTCTAGAGCACCTAGTTCTTCGCTTGGTTGGCAAAATTCGTGTTTGTTACTCTTGGAGCTTTGAGCTCCTAGCCGGCTAGGCGTTGCCTTGGAGCATCCAAAGGTTGTGGCTGCCCAAGGAGGTTTGTATTACCCCGAAATTGAGTAAGTAACTCTAGCTTGATCTTTGTGGTCGCTAGAGGGAGGAAAGTGACCTAGGTGAAAAGGTCCACCCTTTGTGGGTACCTCAACGGAGACGTAGACCTCAAGGTGTGAGGTTGAACTCCGGTAACAAATCCTGTGTTCTCTTGTGCTTGTTCATCTTGTTGCATGCTTGTATCTTCCTTGAACATTTATCTAGGGTTTGGTGCCGATCTACTTCGTGCTGAGGTTCCTACAGGTTCTAAGTGGATAAACAGGCTTATATCACCTCAGTGCACTACCTATTTTCACAGATTTACTTTTGAGCAAGTTTAAATCCTGTCGATTTAATTCCCCTCTAACAGTAGGACTATCCGGACATTTTCCGGATTCTCCGGATTTCCGGAGTATTCGGAAAATATCCGAGTCTCCGGACTGGTCTAACAATGCGAAAAAGTTTGTGATTTTCGGGTTCGACTATTCACCCCCCCTCTAGTCGACATCTTGATCCTTTCAATTGGTATCGAGCCACTCGGTGCTCCGTGTTTGAAGCCTAACCGCTTGGAGTCAAGAAGATGTCGAATCCAAATGATCAAGCCACGCCTCTCACCGAAGGTGATCCCGTCAACAATGTTGTTGGCATGCCTCCTCCACCTCGAGGAGACAACACGCGTGGTGCAAGCACTAGTCATCAAGCGCCCGGAAGAGGTGATGAATCCTCCGATAGTGAGGACGAAGAATTCGATGATGCAAGATCCACCCGCTCCGCTCGTCGACCATCAAGGGATTACACTCGAACCTCTTTCGATTACTCTCGATTATCTTTTAACCATCCATCAGGTTCTAGCCACATTGGGAAGATACCCCAATTTGATGGAACCGGCTATTCCAAGTGGAAGAACTCGATGGAGGAGTATTTGATGGCGGTGAATCCCGCACTTTGGACTATTGTGAACAGGGGAATTACATTTCCAAGTGGTGATGCGACACTAACTCAAGATCAAGCAAATGAGATACAAAGAAACTATCAAGCTATCCGCATCATCAAGAGTTCACTCACGGCCGAAGAATATGACAAGGTAGATGGATTGAAGTCCGCCAAAGAAGTGTGGGACACCTTGTTCATCAATCATGAAGGGACAAAGCAAGTATGGGAAGGAAGAATCCGAGCCTTAGAAAGTGAGCTCAACCGGTTTGTCATCAAGGACGATGAATCACCACAAGACATGTACAACCGGTTGAACAAGATAATCAACAAGATAAAATCTCTTGGAAGTACAAGATGGGGAAGAAGAGAAGTGGTTGACAAGATCCTCTCCGCATACATGGCAAGGGATGTTCAACTCCCCACTCTCATAAGGGAGAAGAGAGGATTCAACAAGTTCACTCCGGCGGATGTGATTGGAAGAATGGAAGAACACCTCATCACCGTCAAGGAGTCCAAGCTTTCACAAGAGATGTCAAAGATGCATGAACAACTTGAGAAGAACAAGGGAGTGGCCCTGAAGGCATCTAGCAAGGAGAAAAGGTCAAGCTCATCAACCTCAAGAATCATGGCCGAGGAAGATGATGATGAAGATAGTGACATGGACATGACCCCCGAACAAATGGCTCTATTTGTGAGGAAGTTTAACAAGATGTTCAAGAGAAGTGGGTTCCTCAACAAGAACAAGGACAAGGACAAGATCAAGACCAAGAGATCCTCAAAGAGACCATGCTTTGGATGTGGAAAGGAGGGACATTTCATTGCGGAGTGTCCTAACATAAAAGTGCGAAGAAGAGACACCAACAAGTTTGACAAGAACAAGAGAAAGGAAATTGGTGAAGCTCATTTGGGTGAAGAGTGGGATTCAAATGATGATAGCTCCGACTCCGACATAGAAGCCGGTCTTGCTACCATAACCATCAAGGAACCAATCAACAAGTCATCATTATTTGAAGATCTCACCGATGATGAAGATGACTTCACCCACACTTGCCTTATGGCTAGGGGCTCCAAGGTTGACACTCCTACCCCTCCTCTAGATGATGATAGTGAAAATGATTTCGACTTCGAAAAAATGATCACTAGCTTTGGTAAAAAGGCAACTAAGAAAATTATGTTTTTAATGAAAGAAATTGAGAATAGAGATGGGACTCTTGAGGTGCAAGAAGAACTCTTTAGACTTGAGCGGGAGAAAACCATTGCCCTTGAGGATGCCCTTGTAATTGAAAAGAAGGGTTTCAAGGTGCAAGAGGACTTGCTCAAGGAAAAGGAGAAAGAAATTCTTAGCCTCAATAAATCTCTAGCTAAAGATAAGTTGTTAGTAGATGAATTAACTAGGGAGTCTTTCCTAGCTAAGGATGCTTGCAAGAAACTTGAGAATGAAAAGCTTGAACTTCAAAAGAACATTGATAGCTTAAAGACTAGTCACATAGCATTAGAAGTTCAACTTGACAACCACAAGAACAATGCTACAACTTTATATAATGACGCTCTCTCAAACTCTCAAACATCAACAAGCAAAGGTTGTTCTAGATGCTATAAATTTGATGTAAATGCTTGTGCTACTAATGTTGCCGAGATGAATGCCACGAGAAAGGAAATTGCTAGGTTATCAAACTCACTTATAGTTGAAAAGAAGAAAGAACGCAAAAGAGGTGAGTTTGAAAACCACACCAAAGGCTTTGGGTCAAGTTACATGAAGAAGTTTGGCTTTGAGGATGGGAAGGGGCTTGGTAAACAAGAACAAGGAACAAAAGACCCCATCCCATTCATCAAGAATCACCACACCAAAGGTATGGGAACAAGGAATGTGGTACACGGGATGAAGCAAATGGGTGTCAAGAAGCATGACAATCAAGTGAGATACAACACCCCAATCAAGTTCAAGAGCACCCAAGTAACCTCCCAAGCATCACATACAAAGCCAAACAAGTCAATGAAGAAGCCCAAACCTCATGCATCACAAGATAGTTTTTATGCCGATTATGTGTTGACTTGGAACCACAAGGGTAAGGTGGTTGCCAAGTATGTAGGGCCTCGCACAAAAGGAACAATGATAAAAAGGAGTGTGTGGGTACCCAAGATTCTTGTGACTAACACTCTAGGACCCAAATTCACTTGGGTACCTAAAACACAAGCATAACTTGTTTTGTAGGCATACTCCTCACGGTGGAACCAAATGGGTGATTGATAGTGGATGCACAAATCATATGACCGGAGAGAAGAAAATGTTTACATCTTGTGATATGATTGAAAATCCTACGGAAAGCATTGCCTTTGGAGGCAATGGTGGAGGAACGGTTATTGGTCTTGGTAAAATTGCTATCTCAATCAATCATTCAATTTCCGATGTTTATTTGGTTGAATCTTTGGACTACAACTTGTTGTCCGTCTCACAACTTTGTGAGATGGGCTACAATTGTTTGTTCACCAATGAGGGTGTGACCGTCTTTAGAAGGGGCGATGACTCCGTTGCCTTTAAGGGTGAACTCAAGGGAAGGCTTTACTTGGTGGATTTTTCATCGGATAAAGCCCAACTTGATACATGCTTATTGGCAAAGTCTAGCTTGAGTTGGCTTTGGCATCGCCGACTAGCTCACGTTGGGATGAACAATCTCAATAAGCTTCTAAAGGGGGAACACATCCTAGGACTAACAAATGTTCATTTTGAGAAAAATAGAATTTGTAGTGCTTGTCAAGCCGGAAAGCAAGTTGGTTCCCCCCATCCCGCCAAGAATATTGTATCAACGACAAGACCATTGGAACTACTTCACATGGATATCTTTGGTCCGGTGGCCTATGTTAGCATTGGGGGAAACAAGTATGGATTTGTCATTGTTGATGATTACTCTCGTTACACTTGGGTATTCTTTTTGAAAGACAAGAGCAAAGTTCATGAGATATTCAAGAAATTTGCAACAAGAGCCCAAAATGAGTTTGATATGAAGATCAAAAGAGTAAGAAGTGACAATGGCACCGAGTTCAAGAACACCAACATTGAAGAGTATCTTGATGAAGAAAGCATTGGTCATGAGCTCTCCGTCCCATACACTCCACAACAAAATGGGATTGTAGAGAGGAAGAATAGAACTCTTATTGAAGCCGCAAGAACCATGCTTGATGAGTACAAGACTTCGGATAGTTTTTGGGCGGAAGCAATCAACACGGCGTGTCATGCTATCAACCGTTTGTATCTTCACAAGCTTCGCCACAAGACCGCCTATGAGCTCCTAATTGGTAAAAAGCCCAATGTCTCTTACTTTAGAGTTTTTGGTTGTAAGTGCTTCATTCTCAACAAGAAGCCCAAAAGCTCTAAGTTTGCATCTAAAGTTGATGAAGGTATCTTTCTTGGTTATGCCTCAAATTCTCATGGCTATCGTGTCCTCAACAAAACCACCGGTTGTGTTGAAGTCACGTGTGACTTGACGTTTGATGAATCTAATGGCTCTCAAGAGGAGCAAGTTGATGAATTGTGTGTAGGCAAGGAAGTACCCGCAGAAAAGGCTATAAGGAGGATGGCCATTGGAGAAATCAAGCCTCAAGAAGATGATGATGAGGACTGCATAATTGAGGATGCTGCAGATCTGCCCTCAGCTGCGCAACCCGGAGTATCCGGGCTAAAACCCGGAGACTCCGGATTTTCCGGAGAATCCGGAGAAAAGCCCGGAGACTCCGGACCTGCTGCTGAATTGTCACAGTGCAGTCAAGGAGATGAGGACTTGATCCAACAAGAAGTGTCTGACCCACATCCAAGAGTTCGACAAAGTGTTCAACGGGACCATCCCGTTGATAACATTCTTGGAAGCATTCGTAGAGGGGTAACAACCCGTTCAAGATTAGCAAATTTTTGTGAACATTACTCGTTTGTTTCCATGTTGGAACCTCTTAGGGTCGAAGATGCTCTTGGAGATGCTGATTGGGTGATGGCTATGCAAGAAGAGCTCAACAACTTCACTAGGAATGAAGTCTGGTCCTTAGTGGAACGCCCCAAACAAAATGTGATTGGAACCAAGTGGGTGTTTCGCAACAAACAAGATGAAGATGGCGTGGTGACCAAGAACAAAGCTAGATTGGTTGCAAAGGGTTATACTCAAGTAGAAGGTTTAGACTTTGGAGAAACTTATGCACCGGTGGCAAGACTTGAAGCAATTCGTATACTTTTAGCCTTTGCCACTCATCACAACTTCAAGCTGCATCAAATGGATGTCAAGAGTGCCTTCTTGAATGGCCCAATCTCCGAAGAAGTCTATGTTGAGCAACCACCGGGCTTTGAAGATCCACAACTCCCAAACCATGTCTACAAGCTCCATAAGGCGCTCTATGGGCTCAAGCAAGCTCCTAGAGCATGGTATGAATGCCTTAAGGATTTCCTCTTAAAGAAAGGCTTTGAAATAGGCAAAGCCGATCCTACTCTCTTTACTCGTAAACAAGCCAATGATTTTTTCGTTTGTCAAATATATGTTGATGATATCATATTTGGCTCTACTAATCAAATTTGGGTTGATGAGTTTAGTAGGATCATGACTAAGAGATTCGAGATGTCTATGATGGGAGAGTTGAAGTTCTTTCTCGGTTTTCAAATCAAGCAACTCAAGGATGGCACCTTCATAAGTCAAACCAAGTACACCCACGACATGCTTAAGAAGTTTGACATGAACAACACCAAGCCCATCAAAACACCTATGCCATCAAATGGACATCTTGATCTAAATGAAGAAGGCAAAAGCATCGATCAAAAGGTATATCGCTCCATGATTGGTTCTTTACTTTATCTTTGTGCATCTAGGCCCGATATTATGCTTAGTGTGTGCATGTGTGCAAGGTTTCAAGCTAATCCTAAGGAGTGCCATCTAATGGCCGTTAAGAGAATTTTTAGATATTTGGTTCATACTCCTAACCTTGGTTTATGGTATCCTAAGGGCTCCACTTTCGATCTACTTGGATACTCCGATTCGGATTATGTCGGTTGCAAAGTAGATAGGAAGAGTACATCCGGGACTTGCCAATTCCTTGGAAGGTCCTTGGTGTCTTGGAGTTCCAAGAAACAAAACTCCGTTGCCCTTTCCACCGCCGAAGCCGAGTATGTTGCAGCCGGCGCTTGTTGTGCTCAACTACTTTGGATGAGGCTTACTTTGAGAGACTTTGGTTGCAAGTTTAGCAAGGTGCCACTCTTGTGTGACAACGAGAGTGCCATTAAGCTAGCGAACAACCCCGTAAACCACTCAAGAACAAAGGACATAGACATAAGACACAATTTCTTGAGAGACCACGAAGCCAAAGGAGATATCGCTCTAAGTCATGTGAGCACCGATAAGCAACTAGCCGATATCTTCACCAAGCCTCTTGATGAACTAAGGTTTTGTGCTTTGAGGAGTGAGCTAAATATCCTGGATTCTCATAACTTGGCTTGAGATCATGCACATATTTGAGTGACCTAGTACAGGTATTTTAAAACAAAAGATTTGTGAAAAGGCTTGTATTGCATTTGATTTTGAAAAATTTGGATCTTTATGTACAACGCTTGGACTATTGTTCTCTTTGCTTGGTTGTGGCTAGTCCAAGGTGTTGATACTGCTGAGGCTCACATATATCACATAAGCAACCTTCCAAATCCATTCTAAATCAAATTCCTTGAAAATCTGTGCGCTGAGTTCAGGGGGAGCGGAGTATCCGGGGTCAAGGCCGGACACTCCGGGTTTTCCGGATAGTCCGGACCTGACCCGGAGACTCCGGGTTTTAAAGGTATATAAGGGTTTTGACCGCGGTGAAAACCTCTTTTCACCCCCAGTTCACCTTTCAACCGTGCTCTATCTCCCCCGTCGCCCCCTCTCATCCCCTTAGGCGATTTTGCCTCCCAACCATCAAAATCGTGTGAGAAGTGAGGATTTGAAGTCTCCAAGGCACGGAGAACAAGGATCTACTCAAGCTTCAAGGGATCCAAGCCCTTTCCCCTCTTTTCCCAAGATATTCTCAAAAGGAACTTTCCCGATCTACTTCCCTAGCATAGTACTTGCAGTATCCTAGTAGGGAATAGGTAGGAAACACTCTTTAGGATCTAGATCTGCGTTTCCTCTCAGTTTGGATGGACGAACAACTCTGCATTGTGATTTAGGGTTTCAGCCTGCGAAACCCGGACTCTCCGGGGTCGAAGAACCCGGAGTTTCCGGACAATCCGGAGTCTCCGGACTTTTTCCCGGAGTATCCGGAGTTCGCACTGCAACCCTAAAACACTAATGCAGCGTGTCTTCACCTGTGACAATCTCTCATCTCCATATCTTTTTATCCATTCAGATGGTCAGGTTGAAGGTTAGCCGTGGCAATGAGGAGCCCTCCACTCAATGGAGGACCAAGGCTAGGCATGACCCCGCCGCCTTTCCGGCCGTGCAAGAAGCCTTGGGGCAAGAGAGCTCTCAACGCAGCTCAAGACCCAGACGGGGTGACCCTCCTTCCTCCTATGCCGAAGGGAGTGAAGAAGATATTGTAGAGGAGGAGGAGGAGGAGCAAACGGAAAGCGATGATGACGAAGTTGAGGATGAAACCTATAAGCAATCCCCTGAGCCTCCTCGTCGTCATGGAAAGGGGCCAGCCAAAGAAAGCTCCCGCTTCAAGCCCCATCCCAAAAAGAGCCATCAAGCCCCCTACATCCACCAAAGCCGCCCAGCTACTCGAGTTCCTCCTAAACATAAGCAGGGAGTAGCTGCTCATATCTGTCCTAAAACCCCTCCTAGACTCATCCCTACCCTTCCACCAAATGTCCGAGTGGTTGAGACACCTATCAAGCTAAGGGACCCGGGATCAGTTCTTGGTTTTGCTGAGCACATGATCAGGGACTACTCGAGGAACTCCCTAGGCCGTCGGGGAGCAAAGGGAGGAAAATGTCTATCGCTATCTCAAGGGAGAGGGACTTGAGGCTAGGTTTTGGTGTGATTTCCACCGGGACTTCTATCAATCAGTGATCCGCAATCCCAAGTTGGCCTCCAAGAACATGGCACCCATTGTGCCTATGAAGTACATTGATTGGAAATATTATGAGGAGCTCAACAACACAGTGTTCAACTCAGTGATTGACAAGTGCAAGGAGGACGGGCTCTACGACATCATGGGCTTTAGGTATAATTGGAACAAAGAGATCTTGGCTCAATTCCATTGCTCCTACTACTTCAGTCCCCATGACAACACCATCACATGGACAACTCAAGGCCAAAAGTGCACAATTGACTACATGACCTTCTCTCGGCTCTTGGGTCTTGGTTCTAAGGATGAAAGGCGCACCCCCGTGCACAATGAGAACAAATACAAGCCCAAGGAGCTCCCCTTCATGTTTCCTAGCCGAGATGCGGCCATTGAGGGCAAAGCGGACCAACTCAATCCTTACTACTACTATCTCAATCAATTCTTTCGTGCCACTATCGATCCTAAGATTGGAGATGTGACAGCTTTGAGGTACTTTGCTCCCAATCTTCTCAATAGAATGGCACCGGATGAAGAAGGCTTTTGTGTCTTCGACTTTATTTGGAATGAGTTGAGGAGGGCCATGAATGATCCAATGAAGCACCTTCCATATGCCCCCTATCTCATGTACATGATTGAGAGAGTGACCAATGTCCGCTACCCCAAGGATGTTGTCCATGAGCCCCTCCGCCACCTCCGTGATCGTGCCAAGAGGCCTCCAAAAGGCCGTAAATATGTTGGTTCTTCAAGTGCAGCTCCGTCCCATGATGATGTGCCCGCTGCTCGTTCCCCTTCACCACCTCCCCGTCGTCACCGTGGCTCCATGATCAAGAGAGTGCTCAAGAGCATTTTCAGCATGTGCAAGACCATCGCCACGGAGACCAATGAGAACCGGCGCGACATCATCGAGATCAAGTCTCACCTTGGCCTCCCCACCGACCCCTACCGCGAGCTTCCCGAGTTCGATGACCCATTTGCGGAGTGGGACGCCCAAGGTGCCCAAGAGGAAGAAGAGGAGGAGGGCAATGAAGAAGAAGAAGAGGAGGAGGATGACGACTCCGAGTGACTCCGCTGC
Organism: Cenchrus americanus; assembly: GCA_947561735.1. Classification (NCBI taxonomy): domain Eukaryota; kingdom Viridiplantae; phylum Streptophyta; class Magnoliopsida; order Poales; family Poaceae; genus Cenchrus; species Cenchrus americanus. The sequence goes on along the minus strand of OX387244.1, from coordinate 51,370,002 downwards.
TTCTCACTTTCTTTTTGGCGCTTGATGCCAAAGGGGGAGTGATATCATCTATTTATGTGTCGTCGAAACAATGAACTTGGCTTGTAATAATTTGAATTTGGAACTTGGTTTGTAATAACTTTAATATTCGCTCGTGTGAGACTATGTGAGTTTGAGACATTTGCTTGTGTGCGTGATGTGTTTTTAACTGCTTTTTATCTGCTAAGGACAGTTTTTTTTGCTAGATTGAAAACTGGTTGTTATCTGTTTTTCTGCTGCTTTGCTGAAGCCCGGAGTCTCCGGACTTTTTCCCGGAGTATCCGGATTTTCCGGACACTCCGGACCTGGCCCGGAGAATCCGGACTTCTCAGCAACAGATCTCTTTTTCTCTAGTTGAGTGCATAATCTGTCATGAGCATTTCACCTTGTATTTTGTTGCACATCACAAGCACCCCACTTAAGTAATACCCTCTTGCTTTTCTTGTTGTGCAAAATATTGGCCCTAATAGGACCATTGATATTCAAAATCAAAAATGCACACATTAAGGGGGAGTATTACAAAAGCTTTAAACATTCATTGTTTATCTCTTATATGACTTAGTCGTGTTGTCATCAATCAGCAAAAAGGGGGAGATTGAAGAGTATCTTGGCCCCCTAAGTGGGTTTTGGTGATATAATGACACACACCTAAGTGGCTAATGAGTTTATCTAGTCCATGAGCAGGTGTTAAAACTATGTATGGCATCAAGCACAGCTCGTTGACTACACAAAGAGGGAAGTGGTGCTCTAAAAGGATTCCAAAGACGGCTTATTTATTTTTACTTTTGAATTTGAGTCCTAGGAATGCCATACTATTAAGAGGGACAGGAATTGTGTCTTCCAAGGGTCGAACAGGTGCTCTAGTTGCTAAAACAAAACCTATGAGAGACACCTTTGCACCAACACATTCACGGGAATCTTTTCTTGGGTTCTGGCCTTGGAAGGCCGGAGTGTCCGGGTTTTAGCCCGGAGACTCCGGACTTCCCGGAGAGTCCGGGTTCAACCCGGATACTCCGGGTCATAAAGCCTCAACGGCTATATTCTGGGTGAGGGGGTATAAAAGCCCCCTCCACCCCTTCATTTACTCCCTTCTCCCCTGCCTTTTCGTCCTGAATAGCTGCAACCCTCATTTACTCCCCCTCTCTCCCCTTTGGCTCAAAGTTGGTGAGATTTGTAGAGGGAGTTAAGAGGATTTGAGTGCAAGGGCTTGGAGAGTGCTAATGAGCTGATTTCCCATCTCTAGAGCACCTAGTTCTTCGCTTGGTTGGCAAAATTCGTGTTTGTTACTCTTGGAGCTTTGAGCTCCTAGCCGGCTAGGCGTTGCCTTGGAGCATCCAAAGGTTGTGGCTGCCCAAGGACGTTTGTATTACCCCGAAATTGAGTAAGGAACTCTAGCTTGATCTTTGTGGTCGCTAGAGGGAGGAAAGTGACCTAGGTGAAAAGGTCCACCCTTTGTGGGTACCTCAACGGAGACGTAGACCTCAAGGTGTGAGGTTGAACTCCGGTAACAAATCCTGTGTTCTCTTGTGCTTGTTCATCTTGTTGCATGCTTGTATCTTCCTTGAACATTTATCTAGGGTTTGGTGCCGATCTACTTCGTGCTGAGATTCCTACAGGTTCTAAGTGGATAAACAGGCTTATATCACCTCAGTGCATTACCTATTTTCACAGATTTACTTTTGAGCAAGTTTAAATCCTGTCGATTTAATTCCCCTCTAACAGGCCGGACTATCCGGACATTTTCCCGGATTCTCCGGATTTCCCGGAGTATCCGGAAAAATATCCGGAGTCTCCGGACCTGGTCTAACAGCTGCGAAAAAGTTTGTGATTTTCAGGTTCGACTATTCACCCCCCCTCTAGTCGACATCTTGATCCTTTCACATGGGTAGAGTTGAACAAGTTGTGCAAAGGGTAGGGTACAAAAGATAGATAGTTTTATTTAGAAACAAGGTTGGGGTACACTCCTCAGGGTACATTTATTATTACTAGGACACAGCTCTAGCCTAAGCACTCCAGTCTATCCTCATGGGGACTCTTCCTCCGTCTGAATGCGACGCTTCTTTGGTGGGAGGTCATGCTCCAGTATCACGTCCTCGGTCTGGGTTCCTTTATCCCAATGGGTTTCTTCGGGTTCATCTTCCATCAAACCAGCTTCTTCTCTCCTTCTACGTTCCTTGCGGACCTCATCCCATAGGGCTTTATTGGCTATTAAAGTGCGCCCCCTTTCCCTAGCGTAATCTCGCTCCAGGTTAGCTAGGGAAACTTCCGCCATTCTCATCTTTACCCTTTCCAATTCTATCCTTTGTTCTGCTCTTTCTGCCCTGTCGATTTGGTGCTTTAGCTGCTCAGCTTGTTCACGGTAGCGGTGGTCTAGGCCATTGAGGTAGATGGACAAGTGAGAAACTGTATCTTCTAGGTCTTCTTCTTCTCTTTCCAGTCCCCTCATTCGATCAATCCATGAGCGTCCTCTACCTCTTGAGTCACCCTGGGCATTCGGTACTACCGAACCGGTCGGTTCTGTTCCTCGGTACTTCGGGTAAATCGGTTCCCAGAGAACTCGGTACCGATCGGTACCCCAAAAGAATCGGTACCGAAGATATTCGGTATCGGTTCCTTCGGTTCGGTTCCGGTATTTACCGAAAATACTAAACCATCATACAACAGCAAGTTTAACAACAATTTTGACACCAATTTCACATGATAACAGTAGCAAATCATACACATATAAATAGTCACAAATACATAATATAGCTGTCTACAATAGTGCCAAATCACAAGTTCACAACTCAAATAATATAGTTGTCCAACATGAAGAAACCAACATGACTACAGTCTACATGAGTACATGATAACACAATTAACACTTAAACAGTACAGGTGCAGGTGCTAGGCTACAACCTGCAGGCTGCTAGGCTTGCTAGCTGCTACCTGCTACTCGCCTATTCCTGGTCCTGCAGCAGCAGCCTGCAGGCCTGCAGTCATGCACTCGTGCAAGTTCATTCGCTGGCTTCAAGCCTTCAACCTTCAGGATTGCCAACAGCAAGCAGCAAGGCAGCAACAGGCCAACAGCAAGCAGCAACAGCCAATAGCAAGCCAGCAACAGGCTACCAGGCAACACCGCAACAGCATTGCAGTTGAGTTTACAGCAACAACAAACTTACAAACCAACGGTCCAACATGATGAAATAATAGACAGGAACCAAACTAGTCACTTGAGCATTAATAATTTAAAAAACAGCAAGCAACAGCCAACAAGCATCACTTGCTCAAGATTTCGGTTTAGATGCAGGCTTCGACTTGGAGGACTTGTTGCTTGCTTTGGTGTTGGAGATGGAAGATCTTGATTGGGATTTGATGTTGGTGGCGGTGACCATCCTGCTTTTGCTGCCATGAATGGATGACTTGGCAGCATGGCCGTCAATAATGGCCAAGTCCTTGAACTCTTGAATCAATTCTGAAATATTAAAAAAAAGAAGATGCATCAGACCATCAGTAATAAAAACCGCAAGAGAAATAATCAAATAAATGACATAAAGATAGAGTTAGGAAGTTATCACCTTTTTCGTACTTAGTTAACTTTTTTGTATCTTCTGAAAGATTGATTGGAGTTGCCCTTCTAAGCCAATCTTGAGTACAAACTAAAGCTTCAACCATAAATGGAGTGAGTGAAGTCCTAAAATCATCTAGGACACGACCACCGGTACTAAATGCAGATTCACTAGCAACAGTAGAGATTTGGATGGCGAGCACATCACGAGCTAATTGAGAAAGTATGGGAAATCTAGTGGTCTGGCCCTTCCACCAAGCAAGAATATCAAATTTTTTGACATCTTCTTCACACTCCTCAGCCAAGTACCTATCCAATTCAGTCCTATTGCCCCTACTAGCAGTGCCTTTTCCACTATTCAGCCTCATTTTCTTCACAATGTTACTCCTCGCCTTTCTAGAACTGTCTCCATCTTGTGTAGATTCAGGCTCATCATTTGTTTGGGAGTTGACATTACTTGGGGGTGTATTCTTGGCCCTGTATTCTTCAAATAGATCATGCAAGCACTTGGTAATAGCAGCCCAAACTTTCTGTGCAACACCTGCACCATACATGTCCTCTATTGCAATTTCTATATATTGTGAAAGTTTGTACCTAGGATCAAGTACTACAGCAACAAAGATCATCAAGTTAATATTTTATTTCTCCTTCTCCTTTCCCTTTGTCTTCTCATTTTGCAAGCCCAAATTCTCATGCCACTGCCCCCAATACTTGTCATACTTGTCTTTCATTCTCTTCCCCATTTCTTGTTGGACAAAATCAGCACTACTCAGCCACTCATTCACCAAAGCATTCACCTCTAAAATCTCATGGAAGAAAGTGTGAGCAGTGACACTTAAACTAGCTGAAACACGTGGCGTTATCTTGGCAAAGTGCTTCAGAAAATCAGCAAGTTTCCTTGCATTATCCCAATCGTGCTCATCAGGAACCCCCGGCCCTGGAACACCTGGCTTAACCTCACTAAGCAATTCAATTGTATAGTACGGATCTTCATCCGGATATCTAGTAAACACCTTTTCATAGGTGCAAGCAGCTGCTAACATATCATAGGTCGAGTTCCACCTTGTGCATACATCAAGGGTCAAGAATGCCTTGCTGTCCACTTTCTCCAATTGAGCAATCTCTTTAAGTTTGGCCAGCCTAGATGAACTAGCCTTGACAAATCTAACGGCAGCCCTTACACGCTTGATAGATCGGTCTACTTCTTTCAAGCCATCTTGCACGATTAGGTTAATTATATGTGCAGCACATCTCATGTGAAGGTACTTGCCATCTGCTATGCTAGTTTTCGAACTATTCATTTGTCTTCTCAAATATTTAACACCACTATCGTTTGCACTAGCATTATCTACTGTTATTGTCATCACTTTGTCTAGTTCCCAATCATGCAAGACTTTTTGTAGGTGTTTCCCAATGTCATCACCCTTTTTTCTTTTACCTTGAAAAAACCAATTATCTTTTTATGTAGGCACCAATCTTTATCAATAAATTGGGTTGTTACAGTCATGTAACTATCTTGTTGTTGTGATGTCCAGCCATCAGTTGTGAGACAAACTCTATTGCATTGTTCTTGGATAAACATTTTCAGCTTAGCTTTCTGCTCAAAATATAATTGCACAACATCCCTAGTACATGTCCTTCTAGATGGTATTTCGAAACGAGGGCAAGCAATAGACATGAACTTCCTAAAACCAGGTTTTTCACCAAATCCAAAAGGCTCTTCATCTTCTATTATCATTTCAGCAAAGGCAGACCTAAGCAAATCAGGGTCAAATTTCCAAGTGCCTACACTAGTTCCTTCAGTCACTTGCAAAACACCTTGTGTTGCATCATCACTACATTTATGTGGATTACGCTTACAAATGCGAAAATGCTTACGCATACCAGACGTACCATCAAGAGCTGGATGTGCTCTGATCTCAGCATGGCAATAGTTGCACTGTCCCTTGATCACCACACCTTTTTCTTTTATTTTGGTGAAATGGTCCCAAATGTTTGATCTGGCTTGCACCACTCTTTTCTTTGTCCCCTCCTCCTCCTCATCCTCAACATCCACATCGATTACGTCCCTCTCTCTCTCTCTCCATCAGCAGCAACATCATTCCCACCAGCTTCCTCCCCTGCACTCATGTCCACTTCCATGTCCTCTTCATTCCTTTGCTCTTCTTCTTCGGCCGCCCAATCAATTACTTGTTGTGCAACGTCTTCGTCAGACATCTGTAACACACATAGAACTGACTTCATGAATATTGACATGAAACATAAATCATTGGCAAACACAGAATGGACAAACCACAAGATATTCATATAAAAATGGCTAAATTATGCAACACACACTTCCAGATTCCTTTTGCTCCTATTGTATAATATTGTGCAGCTATCCTCTATAGCAATCAGTATAGGGTCATCAAATGCATGGTCTTAGTTCTGAATTTCTGATATTCAAAATGACACAGGCAACACAAAATGGGTATCTGGCTGTCTGCAGCTGCCTCATTGTATGGTACAACAAATCAAATTCCTCAAACACTTGCTGCTATACAAAAGTTTGATAACAAGAAATTGTGCATGAAAAGCATCCTAAGTCGATATCCTTCAATTAACATCTACAATTTAGAGGTAGCTATGGCTCAGGATAGAAGCAATCGATCAGACTTACCTTGGGGGCGCAAAAAGCAACTGACGTTGCCGTGGTGCTCGGGGTCGGCGGTGTGGCCGCGTGGGGTCGGCGCCTCAGCGGTGTGGCCGCGCGGGGCTGTGTTGGGTCACCTGTCTCGCCGGTCCGCGGCTTGTCGTCGTGGGGTCGCCGCATTGCTTGTTGCCGTCTTGGGGTTGCGCAGACGCGGCGACGCGGCGTGGAGGGCGGACCGGCGGCATGCGGCGGCGCGGGGAGCCAGGGAGAGTGCTAGCCTGGCTGCGCCGCCACGGAAGCCGCGCAACCCCGCCAGGAAGTGGGTGACGAAGAAGCTAAAGGTCTCAGAGACCATGCCTCAGGAGGTAAGTTGTCTTGAGCAGAGTAGTCGAGTACCCGTTGTTCGAGTACGTTTGCTGACGAGTAGTCTTCCTTGTATGCAAGAGGTGCCGCCAGCGGAGCCCGTCGAAGAGGGCGACGAGGGCGTGTGGGACACGGTGGGGGAGCCAGCTGGAAGCCGTAGTCCAGCCCCCCCCCCTGTTGAGGACATCTTGGCGCAGCTGGAGCGCCAGCCCCCTGCTCCACACGGGAGCACGGACCCGTGGCCGCCGCCGTTGAAGAGGTGGTGGCCTCAGGAGCGCAGAGACCGCCGCGCCGTCCGCCGCCGCCGTGGAGGAGGCGGTAGCCGCAGGGGCGCAGGAGGCGGCGCCCGCCGGGTGGACTGGTCGATATCGCCAGCATCCTCGGTGCTCCGGCCGTGACAATTGTACGGTCGAATTTGTAAGTACCATATCCTTGCGAGTAGTACTTGTTGCAGTAGTCGATGTTGACTGACGACCTTCTGTGATTGTTTCTGCAGGAAGTCCACGGATTTGTCCTGGGAGGGAGATGAGCCCTCTTCAGCGGTGGTGGAAGAAGACGCACCGCCCGCCGAGGAGGCCGCTCCCGCTGCCCAAGCAGTGCCCGAGCCTCCGGCTGCCGAGGTGTCGTTGCCGGAAGCCAGCGTTGTCGAAGGTGAGTACCCTTCTTGAAGCTATAAGGCTCTTTGAGGAGTAGTCGTAGGCACTGATGCACTTGTCGTCTCTTTGACGAGCGCCGGAAGCTGAAGGTGGTGACATCCCTGCAGGAGTGCCAATGCAGAGGTTGACACCAGAGGCCCCGGAGGCGGCGGAAGGAGCCCCCGAGCCCATGGAGGAGGCCGTCGAGAAGTCCGCCGGGGGAGAGGTGGTCACCACGTCGCCAGAGGTTGCTCTGGAGGTGGCTATCCGCTCCCCCGAGATCCAGGACGCAGAGCCCATCCGCTCTGCACCGATGACGGAGGCCGCCGCGAGTAGTCGTGGTGGAATAGAGCTGCTCGCGGATGATCTCATCGAGCCGGCGACGGTAGCCAAGCATCTGGAGGCGATCCGTCAAGCCGAGCAGTGGATGAAGGTAAGTAGCCGTGGCCTTTGAGTAGCCAATCCTTTGTCGTTGAGTACTCTTTGTGACTTGAGTTGTCATGTGCAGGACGTTGCGGAGTGGTCCCGCGACAAGTTGAACCTGCTGCAGGGCTATGGCGACACGGTGCTCCGAGCCGAGGCACTAGAAGAGCAACTTGTGAAGTCGCGGAAGCACGCGGCTGCCATGCAGTCGAAGCTCGACGCCGCCTTCGCCAAGCACCACAACGACGTCCAGGAGTTGCAGGCGAAGGGCGACGACTTGGTGCGGAAGAATAAGGGCCTCCGCAACAAGAATAAAGGTATACCCCTCAACTTGTCGGGTACTTGTTGCAGGCCGAGAAGCATCTGACCCGCTGTTGCGTTGCTGTGTTGCAGAGCTTGAGGGCCAGGTGGAGCAGCTGAAGGCCTCGGAGACGAGCATGAAGAACCTCTTCTACCGGGAGCAAGAAGCCCGCCAGGTACTCGAGCTCGACTACAAAGAACTCGCCTTCGAGTGCGAGAAGCATATGGAGCTTCGGATTACTTCGACGAGAGATCTCGTCAACTGCTACAAATCCTTGCAGAAGTTGAACGAAGACTGCGAGGCATTGCGGGCCCAGTTGAGGGAGTTGGAAGAAGCCGCACTACCGATCGCAAGACTCCTGGTGCCGCACCCGGGCGGCCCCAAGATTGCTCCTCTGGTGGATCGCCTCAAGGAAGCGCCGAGCCGGCTGGCCGCCTACGTGAAGCACATGGCGAGGTCGATCCCAAGACAAGTCTTGGCCTTCATGAAGTCGTACTCCCCGAAGGCCCCAGTGGAGGTAGTCGCCGGCGGGGTAGCCGCCAACTGCACGGATGAGCAGTATGCAGAGCTGCTGGAGTAGATGGCTCCCATCGCGGAGCAGGTAGCTGAGAAGCTGAACCTCCAGTAACCCTGTAATAGGTAGCTGGTAGCCATGGTTGTACAGGAAAACAATTGTAATGAATTGTTCAAGTATCAATGAAAGAAAGTTTTTCAGCAATGAGTACTCGTAGTCGCAATCTCAGAGTGCGGAGCCCCCATGGTGGAGTGGATGCGAGTAGTAGTACTCGGCAGTAATGGTCCCATTGTAGGGAGTAGGTAGTAAAGAAGTTGATGAACAATCAAACTTTATTACTGAAGAAGTACACCTGGGTGGCCAGGGCCGTAGTTACAAAGTAGTCGCTTGGACCCGGAGGCCGCTTACAGCTGAGTAGCGCTGGAGCGGGTAGCCGCTTACGACGCGGCTTGATCCGTAGGTAGCCGTGTAGGCCGGATCGTAGATCCGTAGGTAGCCGTGCGGCCGGATCTTGGAGTGTGGTCTCTTAGTAGACCGCTGCTAGAGTCCTTGTCGCTCGTGGCGCCTAGGGTCCGTAGGTAGCCGCACGGGCCGGATCTCGGAGAGGAGAAGTCCGGAGACCGGGAGCCAGGACCCGGGGGGTCGCTTACGGCCAGGGGGTGTTGATGTAGTCGTGTAGACTTGAATCCCAGAGTAGTCGTGTAGACTAGGCGTAGAATCGACAGAGCTGGTCGACGTTCCACGAGTTGTTGATGTCTTCGCCTTCAAGTGTTTGGAGGCGATAGGAGCCCGACCCGGTCACCTTCGCCACGGTGAAGGGACCTTCCCAGGGGGAGCTGAGCTTGTGAAGTCCTTCCGTGTTCTGGATGCGGCGTTGAAGGAGCGTTCCTTGACGTTGCGATCATGGTAGCGTCGGATACCCTCCAGGTACCTTGCTGATTGGACGAGGGCAGCGCAGCGAGCTTCTTCGAGGCTGTCGATGTCAACTCGTCTCGTCGTCTTCTGAGACGCCTTCGTCGTAGTGCTCCACTGCTGGCGAGTTCCATATGACGTCAGCAGGGAGGATTGCTTCGGAGCCATAGACCAGGAAGTAAGGGGATTGCCCCGTTGGCTTGGATGGCTGAGTCCGTAGCCCCCAGAGTGCGTTGGGTAGTTCCTTGATCCACTTGCCCCCTTTGGAGTTCGCGGCGTCGTGTAGCCGCTTCTTGAGGGCATCGAGCACCATCCCATTGGCGCGCTCGACTTGTCCGTTGGCCCGAGGATGGGCAACTGAGACGTATCGGACGTCGATCCCGCTGTTCTCGCAGTACTCCCAGAACTGATGGTTGTTGAAATTGGAGCCTAGATCTGTAATGATGCGGTGGGGTAGTCCGTAGCGATGTACGAGTTCATCCAGGAAGTCGAGTACTCTGTCAGCCTTGGGGCATGTGACCGGCTTGACCTCGATCCACTTGGTGAACTTGTCGATGGCCACCAATACTCTGTTGAAACCACCTGGCGCAGTTGGCAGTGGCCCAATCATGTCGAGCCCCCAGCAAGCAAAGGGCCAGGTTGGCGGTATGGTGACTAGCTTGTAGGCTGGGACGTGTTGCTGCTTGGCGAAGTACTGACATCCTTGGCACCTTCTGACGAGTTCTTCGGCATCGCCCAGGGCTGTGGGCCAATAGAAGGCTCGCCGAAAGGCTTTGCTGACCAGCGTGCGTGAGGACGCGTGGTTGCCGCAGACGCCCTTGTGGATCTCCTCCAAGATGTCCTTGCCTTCTTCACGAGGGACGCACTTCATGAGTACTCCAGAAGATGCGCCCCGCTTGTAAAGCTTGTCTCCGATGAGGACGTAGGACTTGGCGTGGCGGACGAGTTGCTCGGCTGCGTTCTTGTCGGAGGGGACCTTCTGCTCGCTGAGGTAGTCGATGAAGGATTGCCTCCAGTTCACGTCGATCATCATGACCTCCCCGCCCGACCGGTGGATGGGCCGGGACAATGGGTCGGTGGCGCCGGCTCCGGATGGATGGCGCGTGAAGCTCGTGGACGAAGACACCTGCTGGCACTTGAGCGCGGGTGGATCCAAGCTTCGAGAGGACGTCCGCTGCAACGTTGTTGTCGCGAACGATGTGATGGAACTCGAGACCATAGAATTTGTTCTCGAGCTTGCGGACTTCTAGGCGCATGGCGTCCATGTTCTCCTTGTTGCGGTCCCGGGACTTGTTGACTTGGTTGATGACCACCGCGGAGTCGCCGTAGACTAGTAGCCGCTTGATGCCCGGTGAAGCCGCGAGGCGGAGCCCGTGTAGGAGGGCTTCATACTCGGCTTCGTTGTTTGAGACCTTCCAGAAGATCTGCAGGACGTACTTGAGTTGTTCGCCCGTTGGAGAGATCGGGGAGCACCCCCGCACCTCGCGCCCTCGAGGTTGAGTGAGCCGTCGAAGTACATCACCCAATGCTCGGTCGCACGGTGGGAGTAGGTAGCCGGTTCTCCTCGCCACTCCGCCATGAAGTCGACTAGTGCCTGCGACTTGATGGCCGTGCGTGGCTTGAAGTCGATAGTGAGGGCGCCGAGCTCGACAGCCCACTTGGAGATTCTTCCGGTAGCATCTTGGTTCCGCAGATGTCACCAAGCGGGTAGTCGGTGACGACGGAGACCGAGTACTGCTGGAAGTAGTGTCGTAGCTTCCGCGAGGTGATTAGTAGAGCGTACAGGAGCTTCCCGCACGGGCCGATAGCGAGCCTTGACTCGATAGAACCTCGCCGACGAAGTAGACCGGGCGCCGGGACCGGCACGCGTGGCCGTCTTCCTCGCTGCTCGACAACGATGGCAGATCGACCACTTGAGTAGTCGCGGCTAGGTAGAGCGAGAGGCGCTCGCCCTTGTGAGGAGCCGTGAGGATCGGTGGCTTTGATAAGAAGTCCTTGAGCTGGGCAAGGGCTTGATCCACCTCTGGAGTCCACACGAACTTCTCGTGATGCTTGAGTAGTTTGAAGAAGGGGAGGCCCCGTTCTCCTAGCCTCGAGATGAATCTGTTCAGCACCGCCATGCACCCCGTCAGCTTCTGGACGTCTTTGATGCTCGTGGGAGCTCTCATGCTGGTGATGGCGGAGATCTTCTCGGGGTTGGCTTCAATGCCGCGCTGGCTGATAATGAAGCCGAGTAGTTTCCCGAAGGGACGCCGAAGACGCACTTGTTCGGGTTGAGCTTCCAGCGGTACTCGCGTAGTGATGCGAAGGTCTCTTCAAGGTCGTCGATGAGGGTACTGGAGTCCCTGGTTTTGACAACCACGTCATCCACGTAGGCCTCGACGTTCTTGTTGAGCTGCCGCTTGAAGCAGGCCTGGATGGCCCGTTGGTAGGTAGCGCCGGCGTTCTTCAACCCGAATGACATGGTCGTGTAGCAGTACGCGCCAAACGGGTGTTGACGGTTAATAATTGTATCAAAGTTCGTTTGTGACTCGCAAGCGTACAAGTCTCCCGTCGTAGTCAAGGGACCCTTCTTCCCTCGAGTGGTGAACCCAAGGTATCGAATCCGTGGAACAAATGTGTGACGCAAGAGTTGATCTAGTAAAGCCAAATAACTTCAATCTTTGGTAAAAGAGAAACCCTAATGCATCTAGATAAGAACACAAAACAAAGATAAATCTAATCTACTAAAGACCGGAGAAAACAAAGTAAGATTGGGTAGATAAACCGATCTAAATGGATCGGGGTAAGCTTTTTGTTGAAGTTCCAAGCAAGAGAAGAAGTAGCAAATCGAATCTTAATAGAAGCCTCTTTAAATCGTGGTTTCCCGTCCAAATCCGAAAACATCCGCCTTTCGAGACCCCCGTTCTGTCACAACGTATCCCTATTCATGCGGGGAGCTTAGGGCGAGTCAAAAGACAAGTCGAGATTCTTTCGGAAGATCCGGCGTGTACCTCTAGCCACCGCGGCTACAAGAACACCCTATGTAATCTATCGTACGAATAATAAGCAAAGCCGATCGAAAAACGAAATCTTCGAGGAAACACTTGATCGCTAAGAAAAGATTCAACTTGATAATTCAACTATGACAATGATACATACACAAGATCACCACCGGGATCCTTCCTTGATCTTGCTTCTAGCTCCGGGAACTCCGACGTGGTCTTCCATGCAAGGTTCCCACGTCGGCTAGGGAAACCCTAGTCAACTAGCTCGACCCTCTCCTCTCCGACATGGTGTCCCTCTCTTCTCTACTCCTCGGCGGCCGAAGACGAAATCTTCTCCCCGTGGCTCTCGGTCAGGGGACTATAAATAGCCCGATTGGCGGCTAGGGCAAAGGAGAGCGAGTTGGGGCCCAAAATGGGCCTGGGCCGACCGGACTGGGCCGGCCGGCCTGGGCCCATTTAGGCCCAGCCCGTGGGCTCCTTTGCCCCACGTCGGTTCCCTTGCTTCCCGGATGTTCCCCCTTCGCATGTAGGTCCATGTCGTCGGTTTCTCTCCGAATTGGACTCAACTCCTTGTCTTGCAAGATTCGGCAGACTTTTACCGGTCGGGTCCCCGGAGTCCGTCGTCTTCTCGGATCAAGTCCCCGGCTTCTTGGAGTTAAGTTTGCTTCATTGCATGACTTGTTCAGGGCTTCAAGGTCTTGTCATGAGGTGCTTGATGAACTTATCCCGAAAGTCTTGCATTTAACACTAAAACCCTGCATAAACATTAAACTCCAAAACCGACATGCACACGTGAACTTGTTATACCACGGGGGTTAGTACCAATGGATAAGGTATAAAACTCATGCCAACACCGAAGGTAAACTCATGGCTAGGTTGACGGATTTTCACCGTCAACAACGGGGTGATGAACGCGGTCTTCTCCTAGTCTTCCTCCTTGATTGCGATCTGGTGGTACCCGGAGTAGCAGTCGAGGAAGCAGAGCAGTCGCGGCCGCCGTGGAGTCGATGACTTGATCAATCCGCGGCAACCCGAAGGGGTCCTTGGGGCAGTGCTTGTTGAGGTCGGTGTAGTCGACGCACATCCTCCACTCGTTCGAGTTCTTCTTGCGGACGAGGACGGGGTTGGCGAGCCACTCAGGATGGAAGACTTCTCTGATGAAGCCAGCTGCGAGTAGCTTGGCGAGTTCTTTCTTGATGGCGTCCCGCCTGTCGTCGGCAAAGCGTCGGAGGTGTTGTCACTTGGGGGTGGCCTTAGGATCAACGTTGAGGCAGTGCTCAATCGGCCTCCCCGGGCACTCCCGGCATGTCCGCTGGCTTCCACGCGAAGATGTCGCGGTTAGCCCGAAGAAAGCTGATGAGCGCGTCTTCCTATTTGGGGTCGAGGCCAGCTCCGATGGTGGTGGTCTTGCTGGGGTCGCCTGTTCCAAGGTCGACCGTCTTGACGAGTACCTCCTCAGGTGGCTGAGGCTTGTTGGTGCTGTCAGACTTCTCTGGGATGTCGAGTTCACTTGTAGCAAGCTTCTTCGACGCGGCGTAGACCTCCATCATCGCGTTGGGTACTTGATTTGTAGAGGCGATATCCACGGCTTCTGTGTCGCAGTCGTGGGAGATCTTCAAGTCTCTTTGGAGGGAGAGTACACCGGTTGGTGTTGGCATTTTGAGTACCAAGTAGGTGTAGTGGGGCACCGCCATGAACTTGACGATGGTCGGTCTGCCGAGGATGGTGTGGTAAGAGGTCTCGAAGTCCGCGACCTCGAACTTGATGTACTCGGTACGGTAGTTGTCCCGAGACGCCCCGAAGGTAACTGGCAGGACCACTGAGCCCAGTGGGATAGCCGCGTTGCTGGGGACGATGCCGTAGAAGGGCGTGTTGCTCTTGGTGAGCATGTGAGTGATGTCGAGCTTCATTTTCTTCAAGGTCTTGGTGAAGAGGACGTTGAGCCCGCTTCCACCGTCGATGAGCACCTTGTTGAGCTTGGAGCCCGCCACCACTTGCTTCAGGACGAGGGGGAACCGTCCTGGTTCAGAGAAGCTGGTCTATTGGTCCGCGCGGGAGAAGGTGATGGGTACCTCCGACCACCTGAGAGGGGTCGGGGCCGCTGGCTCAATGGACATCACTTCACGACGGGTAGCCTTCTGCTCCCGCCTGCTGGGCAATCCGCCGAAGAGGACGTTGACGGTCTTGTCCGGCTCCTGGAAGTCGTTGTTGTCGCCGTCCTTCTTCTTGCCCTTTTGATCGTGAGGGTGCGGTGGCTCCGGCGTATCCTTGAGTACATGCCTGAGTTGGTAGCACTGCTCGGTAGTGTGATTGCCGTTTGGATGCCACGAGCACTTCTCCTTCAGTAGGTCCTTGAAGCCGCCGGAGTTCTTCTTCGAGTTCCCCTTCGCAGGGCGCTGGATAGCCGCGACAGTGTTGTCTGGCTTGCGCTTGCGGTTGGGGCCCGAGTAGTAGTAGTAGTAGTTGTTGTTGTTGCGGCCGCCTTGGTTTGCGTTGCTGCCGCTGCCGCCGCCCTGGTTCTGCTTGGTCTTGCCACGGATGGTGTCGTACTTGGCATTGGCCTTGTCCTCTTCATCCTCCTAGGACGTGATCATGTCCTTGAGGTGGGGAATGGACCTGGGGCGGCGGCGACCGAAGTCCTTGAAGGTGCGGCGGTGGTAGAGGCCGTCCTAGAAGAGGTCGATGACCTCCTTGTTGGTGACGTCGACGACGGTAGCGCGCTTGTCGAAGAAGCGGCACATGTACTTGCGGAGGGTCTCGCCTTGTTCCTGTTTGATCATGGCCAGGTCCATGCGAGTACCCGATCGGCCCATGGCGCCCGCGAAGTTACTTGTGAACTGCTCCTTCAGCTGGTCCCACTTGTCGATCGAGTGCTTGTCCAGCGACTCGAGCCAGGTGAGTGGTGTTTGGTCCAGGCAGAAGGGGAAGTAGAGGCACTTGGTGTCGCTGTTGCCGCCAGCGTTCTCCATGGAGAGGGCATAGCATCAGAGCCACTAGATGGGATCCTGCTTCACGTCATACTTGGTGATCTCCAAAGGCTTGAACTTGTCGGGGAGGAGCAAGTTGCGAAGTCGAGGTGAGAAGGCGGGGAAGCCGTCGCCCTCAGCAGCAGTGGTCGACTTCTTCCGCCGCAGCTCCTCAATCTTCTGGCGAGCGTCGTACCCGCCATGTGAGGCACCGGAGGCGTGGCTGTTCGCGTGGCCTCGGCCGCCGCGGCTCCGCCGCCTCCGGCCCTCCCCGTTGGCCCCATGGTTGAAGGCGCCGCCGTCGCTGCCGCCGCCGTCGGGATCGTTGCCGCCACCACCGGCCGGAGCGCGGTGGGGAACAACTTCTCGGTTGCCATGGTCTTGCTGTGAAGGTCCGCCGGCGTTGGAGCGACGACGGTTGGGCTCGGCTGGGAGGTCAGCTCGAGTACGGTTGGGACCATTGTTGGAGCTGCGACTAGTAGCTTCGTTGTCGCGGGGTTTAGCTGGAGGAGGTTGGTTGACTCTGTTGTCGACCCGCATGAAGTAGGCTTCTTCAGCGAGCTTGGCGATGACCTCTCCAGCGCGTATGCCCTGAGCCTGGCGTGCGATCGCTGTGATCGACATGAGGCACTGCTCGGGGGTAGTGTGTACTCTGCTCTCGACCGCCTCGAGAGCTTCCGCAAGGTTGCGGATGGGGAGGTTGTCCCGGAGGCGTCGACGACGTTCGTTGCGCTTCCGGTTGCGTTCACGTCGAGCGTCTCTGTCTGCCGAAGTCTCGTTTGGTAGAGCATCGGTAGAGAGCTCGTCGGAGGAGATGTCCTCCAGGTACTTGTCCTGAGCCGTGCCTGAAGGCCCTGGGGTGTTGCCGGCAACCATGAAGACTTGGCGATCGGGGGTGCCAAGGCTGGACTCAGAGGGTGCCACCTCAGTTGGTGTGTTTGAGTCAGCCCGGGCTAGCGGTGTTCCCTCCTGGAACGGTAGCGAGTCGATGTAGGCGACGTAGCGTGAGTCTCCCTTCACCAGGTCAGCAGGCTTGCGGTCTGGCCAGTAGACGTATCTCCCGGCCGGCGTGGATTTTATAACCAGCCCAGAGGCTGGCCCTGACAAGGGAAGCTCAGTGGAGTTGTCCTCGGACTCGGGCTCCTCAGGGTCCGACCCGAAGTCGAACTCGTAGTCCGGGTTCGAGTAGAACTCGGAGAGAGGGCTGGAGTCCGGAGCGCGATCGGGGGCGGCGTCGGAGTCCGAGCTGTACTCGGGTACGGGCTCCTTGCCGGCCCGGCGCGAAGTGGGAGCCCCCGTGCGGGCCCGGCTGAGGATGCGGGGGACACGTGCGGGGTGCTCGCGTGGTGAGGGGACCGCCTACGATGGCTGAGCAGCCGGCTCGCATGCGATGGCCCATGGCGACGTCGAGTTCGGGTTGGAGACGGACTCGAGCTCGAAGTCAGCGTGGTGGTTGAAGAGTGAAATTTCGCCGAACTTGCCGGCGAGTTCACCTGTGACAACTTCAGGAAGCATCACGAAGCCTGTCTTTGGGTTGGGCTGCATGGTCAGGCGGCACTGGAAGGAGCCCGCGCCATCAGCAGTGCAGACCCAGGCGCCGAACACGAAGGTGTCGCCGCGGTTGAAGGCGACGGTTGGCTTGAAGTGGACGGAAGCCGTCGAGTTCGCCATGTGATCTCGGGCGAGACCCCCCCTACCGGCGCGCCGGTGTCGGTGTTTTAGACCGGCAACCTACTACGGGGAGTACCCGAAGTAGATGAATGTGACTCGCCGAGATCGGTAACTCGAAGGAAGAGACACGTGGCACAAAATTTAGACAGGTTCGGGCCGCGAGGTGCGTAATACCCTACGTCCTGTATGCTGCGTAGCTCTGGATTGATAGGGCACGATTACAAGATGGTGCAATAGAGGAGATTGGATGCTAGAGATCGGTCCCTGCCTCGCCTTATATAGCCCGGGAGGCAGGGTTACAAGTCGGAGTAGGGAGAGAGTACTAGTCGAGTACGTCTAGGAGTCCTCTATACAGTGCGGAACATGTACAGCTCCCTAACCGAGTACTACTCCTGTGTAGTCCTTGTGCTCCACGCCTTCAGGTGCCGTGTAGCGCAAGCCGGGTAGTCCCAGGGGCCCACCGAGTAGTCGGTCCTGGTACCCACCGAGGTAGTGGGCCCAGGGAGGTCCATACGACAATCTCTGCCTGTGGTATTGACGTGTAGAACATGTTGCATGATTCGATTTGATGTTATTGGTGGTGGTAATGTTTAGTGTACTTGATAATGGGTGAAGGTACTACATGGATGCATATTTGTTAGTGGGAATACCTAACAATTTTGTAGAAGACGACAATATGCATAATGTGTGTCTATATATATATATATATATATATATATTATCGAGATTAATATATTATTTGTTAGGTACCATGTTTACTTGACATGTGATATCATTGAACACAATTATAGTTTTGCATATATATTTATAATAAAATGCCTATTTTAGTAATATGTAGTTATGAAACATCAGGTTCATGAAGTTGTTTAATTGTGTAGATGGATTGTTTAGTTCGCATGTTTCATGGGGGCATAGTTAAAGAAAATGGAGAGTTCGAGAATATGACAGAGGTAGTGGAAACATTTGATGGTCCGCCAACCATTAAGGATGTAGTTGATTATGCAATGGTTAAGTATGGAATTGGATTGCATGAGGTGACATTTAGTGGTCGTTTTGATTGTGGGAAGGCTAGAGCTCATTATGTCTTGATGAGCTTGTCGAGTGAAGAAAATTGGAATCGGTATAAGAAGGTAGTTGGTCAAGCTAATGTGTCATGTCTGGAGGTTGTGGTACATATTACTTGTGGGTCTAGTGGCAATGTTAACATGAATGAGGAAGTCTCGTTGGAGGTTCAAAATGGTACACAAGAGTCTATAATTGTAGAGGATGACTTAGGTTCTAAGGAACCTCGCTGAGAGGTTCTGATGTTGGACGATGATTTTCCCAATGATTGCTTTGAGCGGGAAGAAGAAACCATGGACGGAGATGATGATACATCTAACAGCTCCGAAGAAGGTGAGTCTCAAGATGAGTCTGATGAGGAGGATGTGGAAGTGCAAAATGATTCCAATGCACATGCGGTTTAAGCACTCCTTGGTTTGCGTGAAGTTCACGAGGATGGTGTTCAACATGATGATATTGGAGTACCCTCGGTGAACCATAGAACCGTTGTAAGTGAACTGCACATAAGTAGGACACCAGTCAACACTAGAATTGGTGAAAGTGAACAACACCTACATAGGCCCCCGATCAACACTAGAATTTGTGAGAGTGATCAACACACCCAGCTCAGTACAACTTTGGAGTCCCTTCTGTTCGCAATGACAGGGACTTAAGTGGGATCTGTAACAAACCAGAAATTTAGGTGTCAAAATTTGAAAAATTTTAAAACTTTTTGTTTGGAATTGAGTGTTATCAATTTTCAAACCAAATTGCTAGCCCTCTCCTAAATTCTCCACCTTTTTGACCCATTTATAAAAACATATATTCAAAATATGGTAAAATATGTGAGTTGGCTTTATTCTAGATTTTATTTGGAGTTCAATTGTGTGAAGTTTAAATTTGAATTGAATTCAAATTCAAACTCTAGTTTTTGTCTAAAATAAAAACTTGTTCTAAAGAGTTAACCCTGTCTTGGGCCGTTTTCCAACCTACCTTCAAACCAGCCGGCCTAGCCCAGCCGCAACCGCAGCCCAGCTAACCGGGGGCCTTTTCCTTTTGCTCTCCTTTCGCTGACGGATGGGGCTGGCCTGTCAGCCGCACCTTTCCCCATCTCACATGTTTCCTCCCCGTCGCCGGCGTGTGCTCACCCGGCCGCGCCCGCACGAGCGCGCCCGATGGGACGGCCGCCCGCCCGGCCGGCCGGGACGCCGAGTCGCTACGCGCGCGCGTGTGGGTTGGTTCCAGCCGGGAAGGGATTTTACCCATTTGCCCCCGCGCCGTGCTCCCCAGAGGCTTGGCCTGCGCGGCGGAGGCGGGTGCCACCTCGCCCGCTCAGGGGGGTCAAACCGGGGGTGGTCCAGGGCTTTCGCATCGCCTCTCGCGCCGCCGTACTTCAAAAGCGAGGGAGGAGGCCGAAACCCCAGCTGCCCAAGCCACCAACCCCATTGGGGTTTTCGATTCCCTTTCCTCTGTGTAAGCGCCGGGAGAGGAGAAGAAAAGGGACGCCGCCTCTATGCCACGCCGGAGGGACGGCAAGCCGACCGTGAGCCAGGAACTGGAGCTGGGGGAAAGTCGCCACCGTGGACGTCTACCTCGCCGACGTGACCCCCTTCACCAAGCCGGCCACGCCTACACCGCCGACCCGATGTGAGAGCCGTCGTAACCATCTTCACTTCTTCCCTTCCTCCTTGGTTGCTTGCCAGTGTTGGACCGACGACGTCGAGGCACGCCGCCGGGACCCTTACCTTGCATGTGTGCTGGCCTTCGAGCCGCAGACCTGCCGCACCGCGACGGGTCGGAGCTCCTGGGCTCTTCATGCCCCCAAGCTCGCCGTCGCCGTGCGAGGAGCCTCTGTGAACACCGGTCGTCGAGCCATGAATGTCTTGTGCAGGGAATGTGGTGCGCCGCCGCGCTGCCTCGAGCCGCGCCCCTGACTTTCAGGTGGCCGCACCGGGCGAACGTGGCGAGGCCGCGCGTGCCTTAGGCACAACGCGACTCGCGCACGCCCCCGCTCGCTCCGGGCTTGGCCGTCGGCCGGCCGAGCAAAGACGGGTGGCCGCCGCGACGCGCTTGATCTCCCAGGCGATCTTCGCTCCGAGCTTGTCGTCACCGTGCAGAACGTTTGGGTGTGCGAGCCGGGCTTCATCCCGCGCGTTTCTTTGCAGGTGGGAGCGCTGGACACCGTGCCTCGACGCCCCGGCGGCGTCGGGCTCGTCCCCGGCTACCGGGTAGACGCGCCGCGCACCGAGCGCAAGGCCGCGAGCGCGAGCGCATGCTCGGCCGGTGCACCCCGGCGTCGTGCCATGGCCAAACGTCGGGCCGACAAGCCGCCGTGTCGCGCCGCGCTCGCCGCCCACCTGGGTGATGCGCTGCGCCGCGCACGAACCGGGGCGGCCAGGGCATGAACCCTAGCATGCGCGCCGCCGTCCCAGAGCGCCTGAGCATAGCGTCGAACAACTGATCAGCATGGAACCAAGGAAGGGGTGAGGCTATGGGCCACAGCGTGGGCCTTGGCCCAACAAGCTCCCACGCCACCCACGTTACCCCAGGCGTCCAGTAGGATCTGTTCGGGGTGGGTTTTTAGAAATCGGTCGCCTGGACCAACTGGGCCGAGCCCACTGGGCCACCTTCGGCCGAGTATCGGCCCACTAACCGAGAAATGCTGACGTCATGCTGACGTCAACAGCTAATTTAAATAAAAATCATTTTCATTTTCTTTTTCTTTTTCAAAAGTAATTTTAGAAATGTTTTAAAAATGGTTTTAACCTTTGAAAAATCATAACTATTTATAGGAAGCTCAGAAAAATATAAAACTAATTTCTATAATTTCCTAATTTCGAAACCTTGCTGATTGTAGGTAGTTTGAGCTCTTTTGGATCTTCTAAAAAGTGGTTTCTATTTGGAGTTATTGCTTAGCTGTGCACCGTTTCCTACGTTCACATCGAATCTCGTGCCACAGACCCGAGCTTCGACCGGAGGACGTGGAGGACCCCGAGTGCACTGCTCCGGACAACGGCTGCTTCAACGGCAACGAAGGTGTCATATCACTCCCAACCATATAGATTCCATGTTGATGCATAGATGCTAGTGCTTTACTTTAAATGCATTACTCTGTTGAATTGCATAACCATTTGATTAGACTTGCCTTGATAATTTGATATAACTTGATTCCTTGTATCTTCTACTTCGGGACTAGCTACAGACCCCTAGCTAGTCCCATACTTCAACTATCCATACTTTTGTTGCTTGTATCTGGGTATGGACTAAGATGCGGGAGATCTCGGTGTGTTCCGGCGTGCGTTCTGGGTGCGTATCTCCTTGACGTGTTTTGGCCGGAGCGAGCCGTTTGGTTACCGGTGAACGTCTGTCTCAGGAAGATGCGATCTGGCCTCTAACCCGAGAGGCGTGTCGTATGGGATGGAGATGGGGAGTGCTCGCTCTCGGCCCTTAAGGACCGATCGTCAGACTAACCATGCTTCTTTGGACTCTTACTGTACAAACCGCCCACCTTGTTATGGGCGGGGGTGCGGGGTGAGACTCGTAGTGGATAGCACCCCTATTGTAGGCGGATCGGTATGATCGTGTCAGGAGACGGCTCTTTGCTCCTTAGAAGACTTTGCCCCAGCAAGGCCGGGGAAGGGTTCCACAGCTTCGAGGGACCTCTCGCGGGCAGTATGAGCTCTACCGCGGAGGCTGAGCCAGGCTCGGAGACGCGGGAGGGTACTATCCACTTACTTGGCCTTCAGCCGTATGGTAGGGCCTGGAACCGGTGACGGCCGGTTTCGGTCCTATTCGGGCGGGTACAGTTGTACAACCTCTGCAGAGTGTTTAAACCTATAGCTATAGTCCGTGTCCATAGGTTATGGACAGTCCTGAGATCTGTTATTCTGACTAGTTATACTTCGCTTGTGCTTCTTCTCTCCCCCGAGTGAGTGAGACCGGCTTTGGCCGTTGAGATGTGGGGATAGGAGCAGGTGGGCCCCACATCGCAGATGAGAGTTGGGAGCTGGATCGTGGTTGTGATCTGGTGTTATGGTGTGGTATCCTTGAGCGGGGTGGGGACCCTAGAGGTTTGGACCTCGGAAGCGTGAGCTTCCCCGAGGTGTTGACCTCACTGCATGTCTCTGCTTACCTTGTTCGTTGCTCCGCTGCTTTGCTTAAGCCTTCTACAGACAGAGTAGGGATAAATCCTGCATAGTAGAATATACACCGCTTTTGCCTCTTTGTTGGGAAGCTGACATGACCTACCCGCTTATCGGGTAGATCCTGGTGTCTCTGACACAGAGCCGGACTACGACTTCGACAACGACGGATGGGAGGACTAGTGCTCTTTCTACGCTCGAGCTGCCTGCGGATTTGGAGTTCCCCGCGCTTACATGGAGACGCTGCTAGACGTTTTATTCCTGTTTGATTCAGTCCCGATGGACTTGTACCCGGCATGTGCCGAAGAGATGTACTCTGATTAATGTAATAAATAAATGTTGTACTCCATCTGTTTTTGTTTCTGTATGGATTTTTGGCATCGCTGAGACAGGGTTTGCACGTGGTAGACCTCCTGGGACTACCACAGAGGTGCTGAGAGTCGGGTTTCCGTCCGCGGAAATCCGGTTCGTTTCAGTTGGTACCAGAGCCATGGTTGACCGTAGGACGAGCCCCAGGAATGGTCGATAGCTTAGGAAGCCGATTCTGAACCTTGAAACTTTATACAAACCCCTTGACTTCCGTATGTAAATATATATACTTATATATATGCATTATCTTGTTTAACTTTAACTAACTACCTTACTAACTACCCTCTAACAACGTTGTGCAGATGGCGGAGGAACCGTGGATGTGACGCCCCAGGTATTTGATTAATCCTAACCGCCGGTCAACCCGGCTGACAGTGGTCAAATCACGGTCAACCTGGGCCCTCACCTCGAAAAACTCACCAACCAACTCTATTGATCCCTTTTGACTAGTAGACACACTTGTGGGGCCAACCCATGGTCAAAGACTTGGTCAAACCCCACTTAAACCCTAGTGTCCATAGTTGTCTGTCGAAACTTTTGCCGCGTTCTCCAAAATTCACCTAAACACTTAAAATTCTACCTTTAGAAAAGTGGTCCATCTTGTTGAGGGACACAACTTTCATGTAGATTGGCATTACAAGTTTGGAGTGGAAAGGCATGAAAAACTTGCTCCAAGGTCAACATCTCTTGTTCATGAAAACATGTTGGCATTCAAAGTTGGCAATTGTTTCTTGCCAAATCAGTTGAGAAAAACCCCGTAGAGCCTTTTTGAAAGTGATAGAGGGTAGCTAGATCTACAACTTTCGTGTTCAAAGTTGGGTCAACTTTTATTCAAAAAAATGGAGTTTTTCCTGTTCAAACATGTGCTCAGCAAAATAAATTGGGCAGGGCGCCGTCGCGCCGGCCGGCCCTCGGCGTCCGCGCCCCGCGTGCCTCCCGACGCCCTCCTCCCGCCCGAGGCCGCGCGCGCGCCCCGGGCCCCGCCTCCCCGTGCCGACGCCGCCCGAGGCGCCTCGACCGCACCGCCGTGGCGCCGTACGTGCGCCGTGCGCGCGGCGGACCGCCGGTCCGTCCGCGGTGCCGCCCCGAACGCGCGCCGGCCAAGGCGCCGTGGTACGGCGGAATCGCCAACGTCACCACGTCGTCACCTCCGAGCCCACGTGCTATAAAAGGCCGCCGCGTTTCTCCTCCCTCCACGCCATCCCCGCCGTCTTCCCACCGTCCGCCGTCGGCCACCATTGAGCCGCCGCCGCAACCTTGCTCCGCTCATCCCCAGCGTCGTGCGAGCTACATGGCACCTCCCCTCACACTCACTTGATACCCCCGGCTCACGCATTGTCAACCCCGTGCGCCCTCCTCGACGGAGCCCGCGCCGCCGCGGCAACCGCCGCCGGCCGCCGTTGAACCCCCACACCGGCAGCCTCTCCGCCCTGATTCTGACCACCCTCAGGCCCTAGGTGAGCACGCGGTCATGCCCCGCAGGTTCCCCGGCCGGGAGCGCCGCCGGAGCCGCTAGAATCCCGGCGAGCCCGCCTCCTCTCATGGCCAAGGGCCCAATTGCAAGGCCCGAGTTCTTGGCAGGGTGTTTAGTGCAAACTAGGGACCTATCTGTAAGGCTGTAAAAGATTCTAGGGACCCGGTTGAAAAATGGATCTTCAATAGTAGACACATTTCGGTAGAAACTTGTAAAATGCGTAGAAAATCGTAGAAAATTGCAACCTCAATTTTGTTGGATTCGTGATAAAAAATACTACAACTTTTGTTATACTCATATGGTCTGATTCTGGATATGTTTAGCATGAAAAATAGAAATGTGAAAAACCTAGATCTGCCATAACTCAAAATCCACAAGTCTCCTGTATCCAATTTTTGGATATGTTGTGTATCATGTCATGACTAGCTCCTGTGGCAAAAGTTGCACAAAGTTATGCAGTAAATCTGTTTATATAAATTGTTTTCCATTTATGCAGAATCTGCCTAGATGATTTTTGTAGCTAAAAGTATTTAGGTCTTTGTGCCCAACTTGTGCATGCTATCTTGTTATGCCAAAACACACCTATGATGATTTAATCATGATTTTTGTACGAGCAGAAATATTTATTCTTAATTTCTGCATGTTTTCATTTGTAAATTAATGAAGCAAGATGAGTAGAGCTTCTAGGTGTGCTTGCTGGTTCCTTAGGCTTGTTTAGGACCAGAGAGCATGTATAAGGAAGATTGGAGCATTTTGATGCTTATTTATTTTTGTATGAATTTAATTTGATTGCTAGCTAGTCTTTTGTTATTTTTCCAAAGTAATTTATTTTCTAGCTTCCAAGCTTTGCATGTGAGTCCAGTGGTTCAGTATGATTGTTGCGATGCTTAAGAAACCCTTCTTTAAATTTTTAGTGATTTATTGCTTAATAAAAATCTTTAAAGGTCTTTTAAAGATTAAAGATTGATTAAAAAAAGAAAATGCTTTTTAATTCTTTCCCCTTTTGGGGAAGTGTTACCTAAATTAATTTAAGGCTAAGAACACACACTTGTTGATAAGGAATTAATTTATAAATAAATATCCTTGTACACATCTTTACTAGTGAGAGGTAAAAGTGTTACACCTCCACATGAAATAACAAGTATAAAAGAAAACATTGATTCAAGTGTGCAATAAAAGAATAAACCACATATCAATAATAACCTTCCTAAAAGGAATTTATTAATTAATTATTTGTTAAGGTGAATAGGACCAACAAGAGTTGGATAAGATAAACAAATTGTCACATCACCTGAACCCTGCATTGCATTCCGTGTAGATCTTCCTGACGGTGACTACTCACTCGTCCTGGAATCCGAGGAAGGAGGAGCAGAAGCTTCGCTGCAGTACGTGGAAGTACTCGACGACACCGAGGGTGCTCAGGCTAACTTAGCTGACGAAGGCAAGCCCCAGTGCATCTGACCCAGTTTTCAAATTTTGTTATCCAATTATCTATGGATGCTTGCGCATTTAAGTTCAGGAGTTGTATGGAACCTTAGATGCATGATCCCTAGGTACGTTTGTCCTTACTAGTATGATAGGTCGATAGCTGCTAAGCTATAGGACCGTTACAAGTCGGGTGATGACGTCACTCGCGAGAATAGGTTCCTAGATAGGAATCATAAGATCTCCTTAAAAGGATTGCTCATGTGGTTAGAGCATGAGATTGGGCTCCGGTCCAATGGCTATTGTGGGTTAAGTGTTCGAACGTACTAAGCACTTGTCGGGAATGGGACCGGTAAGCCTAGTACCTTAATGAGATGGCTAGGGATTTAACTGTCACTACTCTTGGGATGTCTCACGGCTAGCTACCGGTGGTGTATGGTGAGTCCGGGTGCTTCGCGGGGTATTCCGGATAGCCTGCACCAAAGACTGTGGCCTTTTATCTGACCCGAGAATTTTTGGGAACCACTTGGTGGTTTTCCTCGCGAGGGGCATCCCACCGTGTGTTTAGGTCTACCTTGCAAGGTTTGAATCAATCGATTGTCGGCCTCTCACCGTTATTTGAGACTACTTACTCCACTAGCCATGAGATCCCTAATGATGGAAGTTGTACAACTTGTCTGAACTAGATGGCTAATTTAGTAAAGATTAAACCCACTAGAACTTGTGCTAAAATCTTGAAAGTAAGGACATACTCTTTGTTACTTCTTAGCAAAAGCAACCCAGTGGCCAGAAAGCCTTTCATGTCTAGAGTTGGTGAAGTAGATATCACCGACGGGTAAGTCTTGCTGAGTATTAGTATACTCAGCCTTGCTATAATCTGTTGACCCAGGAAATGCTTTCGGTGATGTGTGGCCCGGAGAGATCCCGCCCGGCTGGGAGTTGGAGTGGGTGGAGGATGACGACTAAGAGCATCATGGATGGCCTCCCGTGGTGTTTCCTCTTCCCGTTAGTTTAATTCCGCTGTTTCGAAAAACTCTGAACTACGTCTTTATGTCAAAAACTTCGGTTTCTAATAAATAAACCCTTTGGGGTAAATTTCGTATGTTATTTATGTTGTATCTTTGGACTCGCCTTCGCGTGAGTTTTTAATGCATATATGTCGATCCTTGTTGCTATTTATGTGATTACCGGGCGTTCACCCAGTGACTAACGACGGGATGATACTTTATTATCGCCTAATGACCAAAGTGGATTGGTTTAGGCGATAGTACGGCATTTTCCTGGGCGGGTCGTCACAGTTGGCATCAGAGCAGTTATATGCACCAGAGATTAATTAATAACCTTAATTACTGGTTTTTGAATAAAATTTGCCAAGATTGTCTAGTTTTCTAAAACACGTTGGTCTGCTAAGGATAAACTAGACCGAGAGGCCCTAGAGGGAATTTCTGGGTTCTTTCAGGTGGCTTATTTAACCTATGGTTTATGTTGCTAACTTCCAGCACATTTTACTTCATGTCAGATTTACTTTCTTGCACAACCAAACTAGATGAGCCACGTGTTTTATACGTGTGCGGTACCGCATCACGGGAATTGCGAGGGTTGATGGAGTGATCCATTCCACAGATCCCATCTTCGCGTCTGTTATGAGTTGTGTGTCGCCACATGTTTCATACGTGTGCATTCCGCATGTCGAATATGCGAGGCAAGGATACACTCCATTCAAACGGAGGATGTCCGAGGTTGGACGCTGTCCATGCAGCAGCTTAACGCATGGATGTCGTTTCTATAGTGAACGGTAATGTTTGTGGACGCTTTCGTGACGTGCTGGCACGAAAGGTTCGTTTTCTGCAGGTACATAACAGCACTATATTAGTCGTTAAGTGAGTACCGTATAGCTCTCGACTAGATATTATAGGGAGAGACGAAAAGGTTCGTTTTCTGCAGGTACATAACAGCGCTTCATTAGTCGTTAAGTCAGTACCGTATAGCTCTCGACTAGATATTATAGGGAGAGACGAATAAAAGCCTTGCCACCGGCACTAACTTCGATTTTGGCTTGATTGCCATGTGAGGTCCAAAAGGACGTCTTGCATGCATATTAAAAATCAAAACAACTAAAATGGACCCAAAACAGAACTTCTATATGCTCTCTAAGGAAGATTTTGCTAGTGTGTGCTTTTTATAAACTAGAGTACCTCTCATGCTTAGCTGTCGTGCTGCCAAAATTTTGAAAAAGATTGTTCACCTTGTTTTGTACCACGTGCTAGGATATTAATTAAACTAGTATGTTAAAAACAATTGCTCCTTGCCCAGTCTAGCTTTTAGTCGCAAATTTCGATCACAGCTTCTTGCGGCTTGGTTTACACCTTTCTAGGCACATCTAGACCTTATATCATTCCACCTTGTTTCATTGATCTAGCTCAAACTTTGAAAACCAAAAGTGTGTAAAAGAAACATTGTAGTAGCCGGAAAACGGGGGGTTCTAGATTTATGGTTATGAAATGTTATTCACAGCTGCCAGAACTTCACCATTGGGCATGCCGTTCTCCTAGAGACCTGACATGTGTTACATTTTTGTACAGATGGCTTTCCCCGTGTTTCACGAGTTCGACGCTGACGGTACGATCCGCACCAACGGGTTGCACTGGGAGGGTTTTCCACGCCTTGCGTGGGAAGCACTCAGCGCCGCTGGCTACACCACTCCACCGACTTACGAGGTGTCCGAGTTCGAGCGTTATGGCGTTCCCCATTGCAGAGTGATCGTCACTGTACTGCCACACCCGGACCATGCCGACTGGTTCGACTTGAGTTTTGTCTACTGGGAATTTATTACCCACGAGGCTATCGAGTCAGCAGCCTCAGAGTGCTGACGGACTTCTGTGACCACAACCCCACTGTGGTAGCTCTCTTTCCGTTCGGGCTGTTTCCCGCTGTGAGTCCTCACGACTGAGGACCATGTGTGGTTCGAGGACTGGTGGATGGTCGCTTCCTTGTGTGATGAGTGATTGACAACGTTGTGTGGACTGATTCTTGACTAAGTATTGCAGGTGCAGGTTGCGGCTTGACTCGTGTTGGTGCAGGTGAAGAACAAGCACGAAAGGTCATCGCCGGTGAGGCCTCCAGGTGTGGAGAAGACAAGTAGGCTTCGTTCGAGGGACCCGGTGGCCAGCGGGGTCAAGTGCGGGCCGCATGGTGGCATGAACAGCAAGATGAAGTCGTGGACGGTTTCTTGGTAGAGCCTCAAAACCAAGGTCGAGCCGGGACTACGTGGGAGCCAAGTCATGGGTGGAGATTGGCGGAGGCTACACCGAGTTCGCGGGGTTTGCAGTGGTTCACCAGAAAACCATTGGTTACTCGGTTGAGCCACAAAACTGAGGCCGAAGACTCAACGAGGAGGTGTGGCCACCCAGGCCGGTTCAACTGCCCAGGAGGGGCGGTCAGACCGCCTGGGCCGGTCAGATTGCCCGGGCCGGTCTAACCGCCCAGGGGGGCGGTTTGACCGCCCTGGTCGCTGGCGCCGAGATGCTTCGAAGCGGAGGACACGCGTCGGGATCGCAAGGCTTGCGTCGAAGCTAAGCAGGTTGCGGTCGCCGGGCATCCGTCCGATGAAAAAAATCTGAAGACTTCCAAATTCGCCCTTGAGGGGCTTGTATCCCTAGTTATTAAGTAAGGGTAGTTTATTCTTTTGGGTGCCTCCATATATACTCTTTGAGGGGATGGATGGCAGCCAGCTCTTGGAACCCTAGCTCATTTGTTTTTCCAATTTCGTTCTCATTCTCCTCTAGTTTTTCCTAGGACTAGCTTGAGAGCTTCATGTGAGATCTAGAGAGTGGGATGGATGTATGGGTGGCAAGCTAGACCTTGTACGAACCTTCATGGTATGTATAGATGGTTTCGCGTTGTTCCTCAAGGTTGAGAAGTGTTTTTCCCGTCCTTCTTTGTGGTGATTTTCGGAGCTTTTTGTTGGCGGAGTTTTGAGGAGGTTTTCTTGGGGTTTTTGGTGGGTGTCACGTATGAGGATCTTGTGCGTCTTTGGCTGGTGACTTTGCCACCAAATCTCTCTTGAATCGGACTCGTTTTGGTGGTATTTCGAGTTGGGCGAGTTCTTCACCTAGAGAGGCGATTTCTTCGATTTCTCTTGATTGTGAGTGATTCGGGTCGATTCCTTTGAGGTAGAGGTTGCCTAGGAGATAACCCAGCTATTCCCGAAGTTTCGCTGCAATCTGTGGAGTGATTCGGGAGATCGGGCGCTGGAAAGTTGAGGTTTGACCCGCGGGTAGGTTTCTGGAAGGGGCGGTGTAACCGCCTGGAGGGGCGGTCTAACCGCCCTGGGCCTTCCAGGTCGAAGTTCTGTTTCGCCAGATTTTCCTCTGTGAGTTTGTTCGCCTTGATCAGAGGAGCGTCTGGGTGAAATTTCGGGTTGTTCTCGTGCCGTTTGCTAGGTGTTCTTGCTTGGAGTTCGTTGCTGGGTACAGGAGCTTAGACCACCCCTAGTAGCCGGTCTAACCGCCCCTAGGCCCCTGGGTGAGGTTTTGGTTTTCGCCAAGATTTTCTGGTAGCTAGCATGGCCCTGACCAGAGATCTCTGCTGGTGAAACCGTGGTGCGTTTTGGTGCTCGGAAGAGGTGTTTCGGAGGAATTCTTGGTTGCCTGGTGGACGCGGTCTAACCGCCCCCCATACCTGGTCTAACCGCCCCCCTCTGGACAGCCGGATTTCGAGTTGTTTCCGCTGTCGTGGGTGCGTGTGTGTTGAGGTTGCTGTTAGAGTTTGTTCCTAGGACCAGTAGCACTCCAGTGGATACGTGGTTTTGGCAAACGGAAGGTAGAAGTGCGGAGTGTGTGATTTTGGGGGTCCGACCGAGCGGGTTCATCTTGTTGGAGTTTCAATCTCCTTCGAGAAGAATTTTTATCGGCTCCCATTCACTCCCCCCCCCCCTCCTCTCTGGTCGCCTAATCGGTCCTTCAATGACCCAGCCTAGTTGGACCGTATGGATCACCTTCGGGAGCTGTTGATGTTAGCTGAGCCGCTGGATGTCACTCAGACGTTGGCTCGTTGTCTTAACGTCGTTTTCACACTTCAGGGGCTGCGTTATAACACCGCAGCGGTTATCGGGCAGCATTTGGAGGCATCTAGGCGGGATTGGCAGCAGCTATCAGCAGCCCACCAGCAGCTGAACTTTACCCTTACTCAGATGCAGCAGGAGAATGACAGGTTACGTGCCAGGAGATTCCGGTTAGAGTTAAAGAGAGGCGACCACGTACAGGGGATTGTAGATCTGGAGGCGGAGAATCAAACCCTAGAGGAGAATGCCGATGCATATGCGATTGAGAGGTTGATGCTGCTGCAGAACATTGCTGATATGCAGCAGCAGCTGGAGGAGGCCGAGGTGCAGGTTGCCGCCCTACAGGCCATAGTGGCCTTACAGCTACTACCTCCGGTTCAGGCACCTCCCGAGGACCAGCAGGGTCAGTCCGGCCTAGACCAGACGAGTCAGGCGGGACCACCACTACCGACACCCCCAGCTTCGCCTGCGGGAAGTGGTGCTTCGGTGGGCAACTAGGTTGCCCGGCAACAATAATAAGAAGGATTGCGATCCTAAGGTGTTATCTTCGAGATGATTAGAGTAGTTAGCTTTTGAGCAAGTCTTCATGCAGAGTAACTGATTATAACACTGTCGTACTGTAGTGTTTTCGAAATTGAGTCTTGTAATGTCCTTGGACCTTTGTTCCATCGTGTTGTAATAAAGAATGCTTAAGCATGTTGTGTTTGAATTGAAATTCGCTTTGTTCAACCCAGATTGTTGGAATCTTATTGTGTATTATTACCGAAATTTGAGCGAATCGTTGCAATGACCACGCTTGCCAAAACTTGCAGTTCACATAAGCGTTGGAAAACCAAAGTGTTTTTGGGACGTCAATCGTTTGCCAAACAACTAGGTACTCTTTCGCGCGTCACCTTCGCTGGCACCCGAAATGGCAGATTTTGACCCGAGATTGAAGGTTGGCTCGAGTTACTCGAGAAGTCGCGTTTTCTAACTATGCCGAAGAACGATTCCATGAATCTATTTGTTGGCTATGTGATATCTTACGACTATTGCTGCCATCATCGTGTGGATGCTAATGAGCTATTGACATACATGCATGGTTGTCATTTATTCAGAGTAAGAATTTGACTATGTGTCTAATACCGGCTCGCATTTCAGAAGGTGGGACCCACGCGCAGCTCTCCCAACGGTTTCGGAACGGCCGGTAGCAGCGACCTGCCACCGCCACCACCCATGACACTGTCGGAGGCTTTCATGGCCACGCAAACCGAGGTGCTGCGCCAGATCCTGCAGACGTAGCAGCAGATCGCTCAGCAGATGAACCGAGGGCCGCCACACGGGGCCAACCACGAGGGGCCTAATCAGGTCACCATGTATGCTCAGTTCATCGAAATGAAGCCACCGACCTTCTCCAAGGCGGAAGACCCCCTGGAAGCGGAAGCTTGGATCAAGGCCATCGAGGCGAAGTTCTCTGCCTTTGTGCTGCCTTGCTCCGAGGAGAACAAAGCCAACTTCGCAGCTCTGCAACTGCGGGGAGAAGCTTTAATGTGGTGGGATCATTTCAAGTCGATGCAGCGAGGGTGTGCTGTAACTTGGGATGATTTTAAGAAAGCCTTCAAGAGCCATCACATCGCCAAGGGATTAATGGATAGGAAGATGAGGGAGCTGTTGGCCCTTAGGCAGGGGTCCGATACGATGTACCGCTACGCCTAGAAGTTTAACAGCTTGTGCCAATATGGTGGGCATCACGTAGACACTGATGCGAAGAAGATGGAGAGATTCCGCGATGGGCTAGATGCCAAGTTGTACGAGCGACTGAACCTACTCGAGCCCGCAAATTTCCATGAGCTTGTGAACAAGGCTATCTCCCAAGAGGATGCCATGAAAAAGGCCCACAGGGACAAGAAGAGGACGTCTGGTTTTGCTCCAGGCAGCGGAACTAATAAGAAGTTTCACCTTGTGAAGAAGAATGTCCCAAACCCATCCCAGCAATCTTCAACTGGACGCTGGACGATGAAGCCATCCTAGAGCAAACCCTCAGGGAACTTCTAGTTCTGAAATGCTCAACAGCAGGCTCCAAAGCCTAATGTACCTCCTCACAACGTTGGTGATCGTCGTTGCTTCAACTGTGGTCAACCGGGGCATTACATCAGTGATTGTCCCAAACCCAGGCAGATCAAGCCCAACCCCCAGAATCAAGGTGCAGGGAACAAGCCCGCCACTTCGGCTAAGAAGCCTATGGTGCAAGTACGCCAAGGCAAGCTGAACTTCACTACCATGTGTGACATTCCGGAGGGAGCTTCAGTGCACACAGATACATTTTCTATCAACGATACTCCTGTTAAGATTTTATTTGATTCGGGAGCTACCCATAGTTTCATCAGTAAAAAACTATTAGGCAAAATGGTTTTGAAGGGTTCTCATACCAATTCCGCTTATAAGATAATTACTCCAGGAGGGCAAATCACCTCTAATATCTTAATCCGTGGTATGTTTGGGATTAGGTAGTAAAATCTTTCCAACAAACCTTATCGCCATAAGCTTGGCTGGTATGGATGTTATCTTGGGTATGGATTGGATGACCCAACATAAGGTGGTTCTAGATATATCAGATAGGGTTGTAGAGATCAATTCACCTACGGTCGAGCACACTACCTTGTACCTACCTTTCAAGGACGGTACCGATTCTTGTGCCTATGTGACCATTATCTCCCCTCTTGATGAAATTCCAGTAGTGTGTGAGTATTCGGATGTCTTTCTAGATGAGTTGCCTGGTATGCCACCAGACAGAGATGTTGAGTTTGTAATTGAACTCCAACCGGGTACTGCACCCATTTCCAAAAGACCTTATCGTCTGCCACCCAAAGAATTAGCCGAACTGAAAAATCAACTCCAGGAGCTGTTAGATAAGGGTTATATTCGCCCGAACTCTTCTCCTTGGGGTTGTCCCACTCTTTTCGTCGAAAAGAAAGATGGTAGCTTGAGACTGTGTGTGGATTACCGACCGCTCAATGCAGTCACCATCAAGAACAAATATCCTCTTCCCCGAATCGATGTTCTTTTTGATAAACAGGCTAGAGCCAGAGTTTTCTCAAAGATCGACCTTCGTTCTGGTTATCATCAAATCAAAATTCGACCTTGTGACATTCCTAAAACCGCTTTCTCCACTCGTTATGGTCTTTACGAGTTATTGGTAATGTCTTTTGGTCTCACAAATGCCCCAGCCTACTTCATGTACCTCATGAACTCCGTGTTTATGAGAGAGCTTGACAAATTCGTAATGGTCTTTATAGATGATATCCTCATCTATTCCAAAAAACGAGAAGGAACATGCCAAACATCTCTGAATTGTCCTTCAGCATTTGCGAGATCATAAGTTTTATGCTAAGTTCTCCAAGTGTGAATTCTGGTTGAAGAGTGTGAAATTCTTGGGGCACACCATTTCCCAAGATGGTATCTCCGTAGATCCTAGCAAAGATCAAGAGGTAATGGATTGGAAACCAACCAAGTCCGTACACCAGATCTGCAGTTTCTTAGGATTGGCGGGATACTACCGTCGATTCATTCCTGACTTCTCTAGAATCGCAAAACCT
Organism: Cenchrus americanus; assembly: GCA_947561735.1. Taxonomy (NCBI): domain Eukaryota; kingdom Viridiplantae; phylum Streptophyta; class Magnoliopsida; order Poales; family Poaceae; genus Cenchrus; species Cenchrus americanus. The sequence continues at coordinate 51,335,945 of OX387244.1, read as the reverse complement.
ATGACCGAACTGCTCAAGAAAGGAGTGAAGTTCATGTGGAGCGAAGCATGTGAGAAAGCCTTCCACACCTTGAGGCAACATTTAACCTCAGCCCCAGTGCTAGTGCAACCAGATAATTCCAAACCTTTTAAAGTCTTCTGTGACGCATCAGGCACGGGTCTCGGTTGTGTCCTTATGCAAGAAGGCCGAGTCATTGCCTATGCTTCACGAGCACTTCGACCTCATGAGATCAATTATCCTACCCACGATCTTGAGTTAGCTGCTGTTGTCCACGCTCTCAAGATATGGAGGCATTATCTGATGGGTAATCGTTGTAACATCTTCACTGATCACAAGAGTCTCAAATACATCTTTACCCAGTCAGAATTGAATATGAGGCAAAGAAGATGGCCCGAGTTAATTAAAGATTATGACCTAGTAGTGCACTATCACCCCGGAAAAGCGAATGTTGTTGCGGATGCTCTTAGCTGCAAAGTTCACTACAACCATCTAAAGTTAGAGCCAGTTAGTGACCCATTATGTGAAGAAATGAGAAGGCTCAACTTAGAAGTGGTACAATAAGGAAATCTCTATGCCTTAGCTGCAAAATCCAATCTTTATGATAGAATTGTCACTGCTCAGCGCAATGATGGGGAAATACAAACCATCAAACAGAAACTAGCAGAGGGAGATCCCAAGTATGCTTGTTTCCAGAAAGATCACCAGGATGTGATCTGGTTTGGAAAACGCCTTGTGGTTCCCGTTGATCCGGAAATTAAGAAGATCATCCTCGATGAGGCTCACAAGTCCAAATTTTCTTTTCATCCCGGCAGTACCAAAATGTACCAAGACTTGAGGCAGAATTTCTGGTGGTCCAACATGAAAGTGGATATAGCCAAGTATGTAGCTAAGTGCGATACTTGCCACCGGATGAAAGCAAGCCATTTGAAATCGCCAGGTGTACTTCAACCCCTGTCGATACCCATGTGGAAGTGGGATGACATTAGTATGGATTTCATTGTGGGTTTACACCTGACAGCTAGAAAGAAGGATTCTATTTGGGTAATCGTGGACAGACTCACCAAGACCGCTCATTTCATTGTCGTACATACCACTTATTCAGTACAGCAATATGCAGAGTTATACATGGATCACATAGTTCGTTTGCATGGAATTCCGAAGACTATAACCTCTGACAGAGGAACTCAGTTTGTAGCTCGCTTCTGGGAGCAGTTGCATGAGTGCTTAGGAACCAAGCTAATTCGTAGTTCCAGTTATCATCCGCAGACCGATGGTCAGACGGAAAGGTTAAATCAGATTTTGGAAGACATGCTACGACCAAGCATCTTGCACTTTGACAAGAGTTGGGACAAGTGTTTGTCCTTGGCAGAATTCTCTTACAACAATAGTTATCAAGCCAGTTTGAAGATGGCACCGTTTGATGCTCTTTACGGACGACGATGCCGCACTCCGTTGAATTGGTCAGAAGCTGGAGAAAGGACACTGTTTGGTCCGGTTCTAGTTAAGGATGCCGAAGAAAAGGTGCAAGTAATAAGAGAGAATCTGAAGATGGCTTAGATGAGACAAAAGAGTTACCATGACAAGGGAACCGCACCCCGACACTTTGAAGTGGGAGATTACGTGTATTTGAAGTGTCCCCCACCAAAGGTGTGCAGAGGTTCGGTGTCAAAGGAAAGCTAGCTCCGCACTACATTGGACCCTATGAAGTCATAGAAGTATGTGGGCTAGTGGTTTATCGTATCCAGTTGCCAGAACGGTTTTCCGCAGTCCACAATGTGTTTCATGTAACTCAATTGAAGAAGGGGATGCCTGTGCCAGAGAACGAAGTCATCACAGAAGCTAATGCTTGGATTGAGTCGGATTTCTCGCTCATCGAGCACCCATTGAGAGTACTAGACCAAAAAGAGCGAAAGACCCGAAGACAAACAGTACGAATGTACAAAATCCAATGGAGTCATCACACGGAAGAAGAAGAAGCAACTTGGGAGACGGAAGACTACCTCAACACTAAGTATCCGGGCTTCCTGCAATCTAGAAACTGTGAGTTCTCCTCCCCACCTTATTGTTCTCAAGTCGAATCTCGGGATGAGATTTCGTTTAAGGGGGGTAGGCTGTGACGCCCTAGGTTTTTGATTAACCCTAACTGTCGGTCAACCCGGCTGACAGTGGTCAAATCACGGTCAACCTGGGCCCTCACCTCGAAAAACTCACCAACCAACTCTATTGAACCCTTTTGACTAGTATACACACTTGTGGGGCCAACCCATGGTCAAAGACTTGGTCAAACCCCACTTAAACCCTAGTGTCCATAGCTGTCTGTCGGAACTTTTGCCGTGTTCTCCAAAATTCACCTAAACACTTAAAATTCTACCTTTAGGAAAGTGGTCCATCTTGTTGAGGGACAAAACTTTCATGCAGATTAGCATTACAAATTTGGAGTGGAAAGGCATGAAAAACTTGCTCCAAGGTCAGCATCTCCTGTTCATGAAAACATGTTGGCATTCAAAGTTGGCAACTGTTTCTTGCGAAATCAGTTGAGAAAAACCCCATAGAGCCTTCTTGAAAGTGATAGAGGGTAGCTAGATCTACAACTTTCGTGTTCAAAGTTGGGTCAACTTTTATTAAAAAATGGAGTTTTTCCTGTTCAAACATGTGCTCAGCAAAATAAATTGGGCAGGGCGCCGTCGCGCCGCGACGTCGCGCCCGCGCGTCGGCCGGCCCTCGGCGTCCGCGCCCCCGCGCGCCTCCCCGGCGCCCTACTCTTCCCGAGGTCGCGCGCCGCCCTAGGCCCCACCTCCCAAGGCCGACGCCGCCCGAGGCGCCTCGACCGCGCCGGCCGTGGTACGGCGGAATCGCCAACGTCACCGCGTCGTCACCCCCGAGCCTGCGCGCTATAAAAGGCCGCCGCGTTTCTCCTCCCTCCACGCCATCCCCGCCGTCTTCCCACTATCCGCCGCCGACCACCATTGAGTCGCCGCCGCAACCTTGCTCCGCTCATCCCCGGCGTTGTGCGAGCTACTTGGCACCTCCCCTCACACTCACTTGACACCCCCGGCTCGCGCATTGTCAACCCCGTGCGCCCTCCTCGCCGGAGCCCGTGCCACCGCGGCAACCGCCGCCACCGCCGTCGAACCCCCACGCCGGCGGCCTCTCCGCCCCGACTCCGACCACCCTCGGGCCCTAGGTGAGCACGCGGTCATGCCCCGCGCCTTCCCCGGCCGGGAGCGCCGCCGGAGCCGCCGGAATCCCGGCGAGCCCGCCGCCTCCCATGGCCAAGGGCCCAATTGCAAGGCCCGAGTTCTTGGCAGGGTGTTTAGTGCAAACTATGGACCTATCTGTAAGGCTATAAAAGATTCTAGGGACCCGGTTGAAAAATGGATCTTCAATAGTAGACACCTTTCGGCAGAAACTTGTAAAATGCGTAGAAAATCGTAGAAAATTCAGAAAATTGCAAACTCAATTTTGTTGGATTCGTGGTGAAAAATACAATAACTTTTGGTTTACTTACATGGTCTGATTCTTGATATTTTTAGCATGAACAATAGGAATGTGAAAACCTAGATCTACCATAACTCAAAATCCACAAGTCTCCTGTATCCAATTTTTGGATATGTTGTGTATCATGTCATGACTAGCTCCTGTGCCAAAAGTTGCACAAAGTCATGTAGTAAATCTTTTTATATAAATTGTTTTCCATTTATGCAGAATCTGCCTAGTTGATTTTTGTAGCTAAAAGTATTTAGGTCTTTGTGCCAAACTTGTGCCTGCTGTCTTGTTATGCCAAAACACACCTATGGTGATTTAATCATGATTTTTGTACGAGCAGAAATGTTTATTCTTAATTTGTGCATGTTTTCATTTGTAAATTAATGAAGCAAGATGAGTAGAGCTTCTAGGTGTGCTTGCTGGTTCCTTAGGCTTGTTTAGGACCAGAGAGCATGTATAAGGAAGATTGGAGCATTTTGATGCTTATTTATTTTTGTATGCATTTAATTTGATCGCTAGCTAGTCTTTTGTTATTTTTCCAAAGTAATTTATTTTCTAGCTTCCAAGCTTTGCATGTGAGTCCAGTGGTTCAGTATGGGTGTTGTGATGCTTAAGAAACCCTTATTTAAATTTTTAGTGATTTATTGCTTAATAAAAAACTTTAAAGGTCTTTTAAAGATTAAAGATTGATTAAAAAAGAAAATGCTTTTTAATTCTTTTCCCTTTTTGGGAAGTGTTACCTAACTTAATTTAAGGCTAAGAACACACCCTTGCTGATAAGGAATTGATTTATAAATAAATATCCTTGTACACACCTTTACTAGTGAGAGGTAAAAGTGTTACACCTCCACATGAAATAACAAGTATAAAAGAAAACATTGATTCAAGTGTGCAATAAAAGAATAAACCACATATCAATAATAACCTTCCTAAAAGAAATTTATTAATTAATTATTTGTTAAGGTGAATAGGACCAACGAGAGTTGGATAAGATAAACAAATTGTCACATCACCTGAACCATGCATTGCATTCCGTGTAGATCTTCCTGATGGTGACTACTCACTCGTCCCAGAATCCGAGGAAGGAGTAGAAGAAGCTTCGGTGCAGTACGTGGAAGTACTCGACGACACCGAGGGTGCTCTGGCTAACTTAGCTGATGAAGGCAAGCCCCGGTGCATCTGACCCAGTTTTCAAATTTTGTTATCCAATTCTATGGATGCGTGCACATTTAAGTTCAGAAGTTGTATGGAACCATAGATGCATGATCCTTAGGTACCTTTGTCCTTACTAGTATGATAGGTCGATAGCTGCTAAGCTATAGGACCGTTACAAGTCGGTGATGACATCACTCACGAGAATAGGTTCCTAGATAGGAATCATAAGATCTCCTTAAAAGGATTGCTCATGTGGTAAGAGCATGGGATTAGGCTCCGGTCCAATGGCTATTGTGGGTTAAGTGTTTGAATGTACGAAGCACTTGTCGGGAATGGGACCGGTAAGCCTAGTACCTTAATGAGACGGCTAGGGATTTAACTGTCACTACTCTTGGGATGTCTCACGGCTAGCTACCGGTGGTGTATGGTGAGTCCGGGTGCTTCGCGGGGTATTCCGGATAGCCTGCACCAAAGACCGTGGACTTTTATCCCGGCCTGAGGATTTTTGGGAACCGCTTGGTGGTTGTCCTCGCGAGGGGCATCCCACCGTGTGTTTAGGTCTACCTTGCAAGGTTTGAAACAATCGACTGTCGGCCTCTCACCGTATCTGAGACTACTTACTCCACTAGCCATGAGATCCCTAATGATGGAAGTTGATGAATACTATGCTTGATTAATTGTATTGTACAACTTGCTGTACTAGATGGCTAATTTAGTAAAGATTAAACCCACTAGAACTTGTGCTAAAATCTTGAAAGTAAGGACATACTCTTTGATACTTCTTAGCAAAAGCAACCCAGTGGCCAGAAAGCCTTTCATGTCTAGAGTTGGTGAAGTAGATATCACCGACGGGTAAGTCTTGCTGAGTATTAGTATACTCAGCCTTGCTATAATCTGTTGACCCAGGTAATGCTTACGGTGATGTGTGGCCCGGAGAGATCCCGCCCGGCTGGGAGCTGGAGTGGGTGGAGGATGACGACTGAGAGCATTATGGATGGCCTCCCGTGGTGTTTCTGCTTCCCGTTAGTTTAATTCCGCTGTTTCGAAAAACTCAGAACTACGTCTTTATGTCAAAAACATCGGTTTGTAATAATTAAACCCTTCGGGGTAAATTTCGGATGTTATTTATGTTGTATCTCTGGACTCGCCTTCGCGTGAGTTTTTAATGCATATATGTCGATCCTTGTTGCTATTTAAGTGATTACCGGGCGTTAACCCAGTGACTAACGACAGGATGATACTTTATTATTGCCTAATGACCAAAGTGGATTGGTTTAGGTGATAGTACGGTATTTTCCTGGGCGGGTTGTCACAGTGGATTCCCCTTGAGTCAGACGGCAAGTAGGTCGGAGGCTTCTGTCACCTTCTGAGGGAGTGTCTGGAGTTGGCAGGAGTGGAGACCGACCGGGTAAACTACGAGGGGAGGACGATGGGACGGTTGGACCAGTCTGCCACATTCCTGACAGTCACGGTACCGGTGGACCCACGAGTGCCAGAGTTCAAGGGAATCAAGGTACACTGCTTTGAGAGTTCCACCATGGAGGCACACCAGGTCTGCGCGCGCCGAGCACTCAAGGAGGTATGTATCCAGCTTGGAGAGAAGCTTAAGGACACCCCGTTCAGCATTCTTCCGATGAGGGTCTACGACCCGAGTCATTGGGACACGTACAACCACGATCAGTACTTCGAGGTGACTACAGAGGTGGAGGACAAGAAGATGCACATGGCCAACCGGTGCATCCTGGCACAGGACCAGGCACTCTACTAGGCTGATAGTGAGATCACCTACCTGAGATGGAAGTGGCACAGGTGCTTGCAGCTTGCTCAGGAGCTCGAGTTGGAGAAGTTGGACTTGGCTGGTCAACTGGAGCAGTCCCACCAGAGGAACGGTGAGTTGGTGCAGCTCGGGCTAGCAGCCGCCAGAGCTAGCGCAGAGCGGGACGCTGTGAGGATCGCAACCTTGGAGGCACGACTGAAGACGGCTGAGGAGAAGCACCGAGCCACAGTGGAGGCCACTCGCATGGATAGGGAGAAGCTGGCAGAGGCCAAGTACCTGATAGAGTCGGTTGGAGTTGCAGCAGCTGACTACCAAGTGAGAGTGTGGGACCTACAGGAGGGGAGTCGTCACAACTACAACCACTTGTGCTACCTCGGTGGGTTGGTGTACGAGGAGAGGGACCGTGCTGCCAGGACCCACACGGCCTGGGAGCGTTCCGACCAGCAGAGACTGAGGGAGTTGGAGGAGCTCTCAGCACAGCTACCGCCGAAGAAGAGGCCACGACTGCGAGCAGAGACCTTTGAGCTACCCCCGACGCTTCTTCCACGGCTACGCCCGTACCCGAGAGGTTCCCAGGACACAGCGGAGATGGACCGTGCTCTCCAGGACACTCGAGACTACTAGGAAGGACCAGCAATCAGGATGCCGGGTTACCCAGGAGTTCACTCACCACCGTTCTACTCTGTTCCACCAGACTCCAGCCCAGAGGCACCCCAGTGTACCCCGTGACGAGAGTAGAGTTCTAGTAGTAGATCTTGAGATTTCTTAATGATCTAGTTGTAGTTGCTACCACCCATGTTGTCATGTCAGTAGTAGCTGCCCCATGATGTACCATGTGTTAGCGTGATGTGTTGCCGTGTACTCTCGAAGGTCGTTGGAGTAAACCTCGAGATACACCCCTTTTGTATGGTGGCATTGATTGAGTGTCATGGATCTTCATGGTTTTCCTCGGATTTCATGCTTCTTACTTGTCTGATTGAAATTGTCTGTTTTTAGCAGGATTACTCCTTTATAGTTAATCACCATATGAATATTCTCCCTACCACTACTGACTCTTGCAAATGGAACAAATGTCGAGAGCAAGGATGTCCGGACGGCTCCTGGCCCGCTTCGAGGAGGTCGCTGGGGAGAAGGGGAGAGGATGCCCCTAACCCAGTAGGAGCGAGAGGCCGCGGGCGCCGTGGAGGACACGCACCACGAGGAGGACTCCGTGGAGGCCGAGTAGGCCGAGTTGGCGGGCGAGGACCCGTGTACGACGACGAGGGAGGTCAGGAGCAAGAGCTCGAGCACGAGCAGGTACCCGAACCCGAGGGAGGAGCTGGCCGAGAGCTGGGACATGAGGTGCCACCGCGGCCACCTCCCCCGAACTTGGCCGACGTGATGGCAGTACAGACCCAGCTGATGCAGTCGATCACTCAGTTGCTAGCGCAGAACAACGACAATCACAGGGGACAACACTGCAACGCGCCTGAGGGCTTCCAGAAGAAGGTTTGAGAACTTCAACAAGCTGCGACCGCCAACCTTTGACCACTCTGCAGATCCGATGGATGCAGACAACTGGCTGAGGGAGATAGAGAAGAAGCTGGAGTTGACTGAGCTCACTGAGGAGGAGTGTGTGACAGTGGCAGCACACCAGCTGATCGGCACAGCCAGTGCATGGTGGGACAACTACTGTGACTCGCACCCGGGCCCGTTGGACATCGGGTGGGACGAGTTCGTGGAGGCCTTCAGGAACCACCACATTCCTGAGGCCGTGATGGACAGGAAGGCTGACGAGTTCAGGCACCTCAAGATGGGAGCGATGTCAGTGCAGGAGTACACGAACTGCTTCCAGGAGCTGATGAGGTACGTGCCAGACGACACCAACACAAAGAAGAAGAAGTTCTACTGGTTCAGGAAGGGACTACACAAGGGGATGGCACACCACTTGTCCGCGCATGACTGCCCGACGCTTCGCTCCATAATCGACAAGGCACTGATCGTTGAGAGGTCAAGGCTCGAGTACATGGAGATCCGAGGAAGCAAGTCGAAGCGCACCGACCAGTCAGGACGCTCAAGACCACCACAGAGGCAGAGGACAGGTTACTCTCAGGGCCACCAGACACAGCAGAGCCACTACTTCACCCAGTCACAGCCGCAGAGCAGAGCCAACCCAGGAGGTAGTGGAGGACCTAGCAACTGGAAGCCGAGACCGCTACCACAAATAGCAGACAAAGCTAAGGTGACTTGCTTCAACTGCCGTTAGGTTGGGCAAAAGTCGTTCGAGTGCCCGCAGCAGGTGCAACCGGAAGGTCAGAACCGCGGCTCACAATTCCAAACTCCACCCAAGGCACCAGCACCAGGAGGACAGCCACCCCGTACACAGCAGAGGACCGCTCAGCCGCCAGCTACTCGAGGTCGCTTGAACCACCTCACCGCCGAGGATGCAGCAGCCGCACCTGACGTCGCACTTGGTGAGTTCTTTGTTGACTCAGTTTTGGCAACAGTTTTGTTCGATACCGGAGCTCAGTTTTCGTATATTTCTACCAAGTTTGTTAAATAAAGGTCGTTACCAACTAAGCCTCGACCAAGGCCTATCTTGACTAGCTCTCCGCTAGGAGAGAAGAGGAGTACGTTAGAGTGCAGGGGAGTGAAGTTGGTCTTTGAGGGTCAGCTGTTCACAGCAGACTTGATAGTCTTGGAGTCTACAGGCATAGACGTGATCCTAGGGATGGATTGGTTGGCAAAGCACAACGGGGTGGTTTCATGCAACCCCAGGTTCATACAGCTAGAACACCCCAGTGGAACGAAAGTGCGGATTGAACCTCAGAGTCCGAAGACTGCGACGATGTTGTGCAACATGAGTGGGAAGGAAATGGAGGAGATCCCAGTGGTCTGTGAGTTTCCGGACGTGTTTCCTGAGGAGCTTACGGAGTTGCCCCCAGACCGAGACATGGAGTTTGTGATCGAGCTGATGCTGGGGGTGGGACCCGTTGCAAAGAGTCCGTATCGGATGTCGTCCGATGAGCTGGATGATTTGAAGAAGCAGCTCAAAAAGTTGCTTGAGCAAGGGTTTGTTCGACCGATTGCTTCACCGTGGGGTTCACCTGTGCTCTTCGTGGAGAAGAAAGATGGCACCAAGAGGATGTGCATAGATTACCGCACGCTCAACTCGATGACGATCAAGAATAAGTACCCGCTACCCAGAATCGGGGACCTGTTGGATAGGCTCAAGAAAGCAAAGTTCTTCTCCAAGATCGATCTACGGTCAGGTTACCACCAGATGAAGATCCGAGAGCAGGATATTCCCAAGGCAGCTTTTACCACTCGATACGGTTTGTACGAGTTTGTGGTGGTATCTTTCGGGCTGACCAACGCCCCTGCCTACTTCATGAACTTGATGAACAAAGTCTTCATGGAAGAATTATACAGGTTTGCGGTGGTGTTTATCGACGATATCCTGATCTACTCTGAGACTACGGAGGAGCACGAGGAACACCTGAGGATCATGCTAGAAAGGCTGAGGCAGCAGAAACTGTATGCCAACTTCAGCAAGTGCGAGTTCTAGATGGAGAAGGTCGCGTTTCTGGGACACGTGTTGTCAGCAGAAGGGATAGCTGTGGATCCGTCCAAAGTGGAGTCAGTTACCAAGTGGGAGCAGCCGTTCAACGTGACAGACGTCAGAAGCTTCCTTGGGTTGGCAGGATACTACCGAAGGTTCATTGAGAACTTCTCCAAGATCGCCAAGCCGATGACAGAGTTGCTTAAGAACAACACAAAGTTCGAGTGGTCAGAAGCGTGTGCGAAGAGTTTCCAGGAGTTGAAAAAGAGACTCACCACAGCCCCAGTGCTTACTTTGTCGGATATCAAGAAGGACTTTGTGGTCTACTGTGATGCTTCGAAGCAAGGACTTGGTTGTGTCCTGGTGCAGGAAGGGAAAGTCGTGGCTTATGCTTCCAGGCAGCTGAAGAAACACGAGGAAAACTACCCGACACACGACTTGGAGTTGGCAGCTATTGTGCACGCTCTCAAGATCTGGAGACACTACTTGATAGGAAACAAGTGTGAGTTATTCTCCGACCACAAGAGCTTGAAGTACTTCTTCACCCAAACGGAGTTGAACATGAGGCAAAGGAGATGGTCAGAGCTGATCAAGGACTACGACGTCGAGATCAACTACCACCCAGGCAAAGCTAACGTTGTGGCAGATGCACTGAGCCGGAAAACATATTGCAACAATCTCATGTGAAAGAAGAGCAACATGCCCTACATGAAGAGCTAGAGAAGCTGAGGATCGAAATTGTGGACCATGGACAAGTCAACGAACTACGTGTGACTTACGATCTGGAAGAACGTGTCCGAATAGCCCAGAAGTTGAGTGCAGAGATCAAAGTTCTACGGGAACTGATGAAGGAGGGAAAAGCAGAGGATTACCGCATAGATGAGCAAGGCACCGTGTGGCTAAAAGAACGGCTCTGTGTACCGCAAGACAAAACACTCCTAGAGCAGATCATGAAAGAGCTCACGACTCGAGGTACTCGATTCACCCGGGCAGCACAAAGATGTACAAAGATTTGAAGACCAGGTACTGGTGGAAAGACATGAGGAGAGATATAGCTCACTACGTGGCCTGTTGCGACACCTGTAGCAGAGTGAAGATCGAGCACCAGAAACCCGCAGGATTGCTAAAGCAGTTGGAAATTCCGGTTTGGAAGTGGGAGGATATCTCCATGGACTTCGTAGTGGGGCTTCCCCGGACACCAAAGGGGAATGACTCGATTTGGGTCATAGTGGACCGATTGACCAAGGTAGCACATTTCGTGACGGTGAAGGTGACCTTTGGGACTGAGCGCCTGGCAAACCTGTACGTTGAACATATTTTGAGGTTACACGGAGCACCTAAGAGTATTGTGCCCGACCGCGAACCACAGTTTGTCGCCAAGTTCTGGCGGAACTTCCACAAGCTTATGGGTACCACCCTTAACTACAGCATAGCTTTCCACCCACAGACAGACGGGCAGACAGAGAGAGTTAACCAGGTTTTGGGGGACATGCTACAAGCGTGTGCACTCACCGACGGCACCGATTGGGAGAGCAGCCTACCGTTTACAGAGTTCTCATACAACAACAGCTATCAAGCGAGTCTTCGGATGGCACCTTTTGAAGCCCTCTACGGGAGGAAGTGCAGAACCCCTCTAGCTTGGTCAGAGGTTGGAGAGCAGACACTCTTTGGGCCAGCAATCATAGAGGAAGCAGAGGAGAAAGTTGAGAAAGTTCTCGAGAACCTGAGGATCGCTCAAAGCCGTCAGGAGAGCTATGCCGACAAAAGAAGAAGGGGGTTGACCTTTGCAGTCGGAAACAGAGTGTACCTAAAAGTCTCACCACTTCGAGGAACTAAGAGGTTCTTGGTGAAAGGGAAGCTCGCCCCGAGATACGTGGGGCCGTACCAAATCACCAAAAGGATTGGAAGTTTGGCCTACCAGCTCGCGCTACCCGAGACAATGGCAGGAGTACACCCAGTGTTTCACGTGTCACAGCTAAAGAAGAGTGAGAAGGCAGTGGAAGCAAAGCAAGTGCCTATGGAGTTCCTTGACCTACAAGATACCCTTGAGTATGTTGAGTATCCCGAGAAGATCTTGGACAGAGCAGTCAAAGAGACAAGAAGAACAACCATTCCCTTCTGTAAAGTGTTGTGGAGTAACCATACACAGCGAGAAGCAACTTGGGAGAAAGAAGTTGATCTCAGAAAGGAGTATCCTCACTAGTTCATGGAGGAGGTCGGGGTCTAAATCTCGAGGACGAGATTCTCGGTGGTGGGGGAGAATGTAACAAACCAAAAATTTAGGTGTGAAAATTTGCAAAATTTTAAAACTTTTTGTTTGGAATTGAGTGCTATCAATTTTCAAACCAAAATTGCTAGCCCTCTCCTAAATTCTCCACCTTTTTGACCCATTTATAAAAAAATATATTCAAAATATGGTAAAATATTTGAGTTGGCTTTATTCTGGATTTTATTTGGAGTTCAATTGTGTGAAGTTTGAATTTGAATTGGATTCAAATTCAAACTCTAGTTTTTGTCTAAAATCAAAACTTGTTCTAAAGAGTTAACCCTGTCTTGGGCCGTTTTCCAACCTACCTTCACACCAGCCGGCCCAGCCCCAGCCGCAACCGCAGCCCAGCTAACTGGGGGCCTTTTCCTTTTGCTCTCCTTTCGCTGACGGATGGGGCCGGCCTGTCAGCCGCACCTTTTCCCCTCTCACCTTTTTCCTCCTCGCCGCCGGCGCGTGCTCACCTTGCCACGCCCCCACGCGTGTTCCTGATGGGACGGCCGCCCGCCCGGCCGGCCCGACGCCGAGTCGGCGAGCGCGTGCGCGTGGGTTGGTTCCAGCCGGGATGGGGATTTTACCCATTTGCCCCATGTCGTGCTCCCCTGAGGCTTGGCCTGCGCGGCGGAGGCGGGTGCCACCTCGCCCGCTCGGGGGGGGTCAAACCGGGGGTAGGGCAGGGCTTTCGTGTCGCCTCTCGCGTCGCCGTACTTCAAAAGCGAGGGAGGAAGCCGAAACCCCAACTGCCCAAGCCACCAATCCCATTGGGGTTTTCGATTCCCTTTCCTCTGTGTGAGCGCTGGGAGAGGAGAAGAGAAGGGACGCCGCCGCCACGCCACGCCGGAGGGACGGGAAGCCGACCGTGAGCCAGGAACCGGAGCTGGGGGAGCCGCCGCCGTGGACGTCTACCTCGCCGACGTGACCCCGTTCACCAAGCCGGCCACGCCTACACCGCCGACCTGATGTGAGCGCCGCCGTAACCATCTTCACTTCTTCCCTTCCTCCTTGGTTGCTTGCCAGTGTTGGACCGGCGACGTCGAGGCGCGCCGCCGGGACCCTTACCTTGCCTGTGTGCCGGCCTTCGAGCCGCAGACCTGCCGCCCCGCGACGGGTCGGAGCTCCTGGGCTCTTCAAGCCCCCGAGCTCGTCGTCACCGTGCGAGGAGCCTCTGTGAACACCGGCCGTCGAGCCGTGAATGTCTTGTGCGGGGAATGTGGTGCGCCGCCGCGCGCGCCTCGAGCCGCGCCCCCGACTTTCGGGTGGCCGCGCCGGCGAACATGGCGAGGCCGCGCGTGCCTTAGGCACGGCTATGGCCCGCGCACGCCCCCGCACACTACGGCTTGGCCGTCGCCCCGCCCGAGCGAGCACGGGTGGCCGCCGCGACGCGCTTGACCTCTCGGGCGATCTTCGCTCCGAGCTCGCCGTCACCGTGTAGAACGTTTGGTTGTGCGAGCCGGGCTTAGTCCCGCGCGTTTCTTTGCAGGTGGGAGCATTGGACACCGTGCCTCGACGTGTCGGCGGCATCGGGCTCGTCCCCGGCTACCGGGTAGACGCGCCGTGCGCCGAGCGCGAGGCCGCGAGCGCGAGCGCATGCACGGCCGGCGCACCCCGCCGTCGTGCCACCGCCAAACGTCGAGCCGGCAGGCCGCCGTGCCGCGCGCGCGCGCCGCCCACCTGGGTGATGCGCTGTGCCGCGCACGAACCGGGGCAGCCAGGGCATGAACCCTGGCATGCGCGCCGCCGTCCCAGAGCGCCTGAGCATAGCGTCGAACACCCGATCGGCATGGAACCAAGGAAGTGTGAGGCTGTGGGCCACAGCGTGGGCCTTGGCCCAACAATCTCCCACGCGACCCACGTTACCGCAGGCGTCCAGTAGGATCTGTTCGGGGTGGGTTTTTAGACTTCGGTCGCCTGGACCAACTGGGTCGAGTCCACTGGGCCACCTTCGGCCCAGTGACACTTTCGGCCCAGTATCGACCCACTAACCGAGAAATGCTGGCGTCATGCTGACGTCAGCAACTAATTTAAATAAAAATCCTTTTCTTTTTCTTTTTCAAAAGTAATTTCAGAAATGTTTTAAAAATGGTTTTAACCTTTAAAAATCATAACTATTTATAGGAAGCTCAGAAAAATATAAAACTAATTTCTATAATTTTCTAATTTCGAAACCTTGTTGATTGTAGGTAGTTTGAGCTCTTTTGGATCTTCTAAAAAGTGGTTTCTATTTGGAGTTATTGCTTAGCTGTGCACCGTTTCTTACGTTCGCATCGAATCTTGTGCCACAGACCCGAGCTTCGACCAGGAGGACGTGGAGGACCCCGAGTACACTGCTCCGGACAATGGCTGCTTCAACGGCAACGAAGGTGTCATGTCACTCCCAACCATGTAGATCCCATGTTGATGCATATATGCTAGTGCTTTACTTTAAATGCATTACTTTGTTGAATTGCATAACCATTTGATTAGCCTTGCCTTGATAATTTGATATAACCTGATTCCTTGTTTCTTCTACTTCGGGACTAGCTACAGACCCCTAGCTAGTCCCATACTTCAACTATCCATACTTTTGTTGCTTGATTATGGATGGTATTCTAGGCTTGGACTGAGATGCGAGAGCTCTCGGTGTGTTCCGGTGTGCGTTCTGGGTGTGTATCTCCTTGACGTGTTTTGGCGGGAGCGAGCCGTTTGGTTACTGGTGAACGTCTGTCTCAGGAAGATGCGATCTGGCCTCTAACCCGAGAGGCGTGTCGTATGGGATGGAGATGGGGAGTGCTCGCTCTCGGCCCTTAAGGACCGATCGTCAGACTAACCATGCTTCTTTGGATTCTTACCGTACAAACCGCCCCCCTTGTTATGGGTGGGGGTGCGGGGTGAGACTCGTAGTGGATAGCACCCCTCTTGTAGGTGGATCGGTATGATCGTGTCAGGAGACGGCTCTTTTCTCCTTAGAAGACTTTGCCCTGGCGAGGCCGGGGAAGGGTTCCACAGCTTCGAGGGACCTCTCGCAGGCAGTATGAGCTCTACCGCGGAGGCTGAGCCAGGCTCGGAGATGCGGGAGGGTACTATCCACTTACTTGGCCTTCAGCCGTATGGTAGGGCCTGGAACCGGTGACGGCCGGTTTCGGTCCTATTCGGGCGGGTACAATTGTACAACCTCTGCAGAGTGTTTAAACCTATAGCTATAGTCTGTGTCCATAGGTTATGGACAATCCTGAGATCTGTTATTCTGACTAGTTATACTTCGCTTGTGCTTCTTCTCTCCCCCAAGTGAGTGAGCCCGGCTTTGGCCGTTGAGATGTGGGGATAGGAGCAGGTGGGCCCCACATCGCAGATGAGAGTTGGGAGCTAGATCGTGGTTGTGATCTGGTGTTATGGTGTGGTATCCTTGAGCGGGGTGTGGACCCCAGAGGTGTGGACCTCGGAAGCGTGAGCTTCCCCGAGGTGTTGACCTCACTGGATGTCTCTGCTTACCTTGTTCGTTGCTCCGCTGCTTTGCTTAAGCCTTCTACAGCCAGAGTAGGGATAAATCCTGCATAGTAGAATATACACCGCTTCTGCCTCTTTGTTGGGAAGCTGGCATGACCTACCCGCTTATCGGATAGAACCTGGTGTGTCTGACACAGAGCCGGACTACGACTTCGACAACTTCGACAACGACGGATGGGAGGACTAGTGCTCTTTCTATGCTCGAGCTGCTTGCGGATTTGGAGTTCCCCGGACTTGCATGGAGACGCTGCTAGACGTTTTATTCCTGTTTGATTCAGTCCCGATGGACTTGTACCCGGCATGTGCCGAAGAGATGTACTCTGATTAATGTAATAAATAAATGTTGTACTCCATCTGTTTTTTTGTTTCTGTATGGATTTTTGGCATCGCTGAGACAGGGTTTGCACGTGGTAGCCCTCCTGGGACTACCACAGAGGTGCTGAGAGTCGGGTTTCCGTCCGCGGAAATCCGGTTCGTTTCAGGATCGATAGAGCCATTTGTGATTCTACTATGTTGTTCACAGAAGGATTAATGTTTAGTACTCAGCCTGTGATACATGAGAAAATATTGTTTGACTCTCTTGAGGAACTTAAGTTTTTCTTGGCTGACTATGCAGTGAAGCATTATAGGTCTTTCATTGTTGTTTATTCGGATAGGAATCTTAGGTATGAAGTAATGTGCAAACAATGGTGCATGTGGCATGTATGGGCACAATTGCGGAGGGGACAGGGAAATGGAAGATTACAAAGGTTGTGAAACCTCACACTTGTCGTTCGAGTCAGGTGAAGGGAGTTAGCGCACAATTGACATCAACGTACATTGTGTATCTTAGGCGTTGTTCATGAAAATAGTGATGTGACGGCCAACAGCTTGATGGAGTCCATATTGTTGTTTGCTGGATATCGTGTGAAGTATTCAAAGGCATGGCTGGCTAAGCAACATGCTGTTGCCCTGCTTTGAGGCGATTGGAAAGAGTCGTATGCAAAAATTTCAAGGGTCTTGAGAGCCATGAACCACTTCAATCCTGGGGTTAAATGGTTCCCTTACATGACCAGGTTGTGTGTTCGTGACGATTGTGTTTTGAAGCTCGTTCTAATACGTGTTTTTCGGTGCTTTCCACAATGTCAAGTGACTTTCCAACACTGTCGTCCGGTGATACTTGTAGACGGAACCTTCTTGACCGACAAGTACAGAGGTACACTCGTAATGGTAGTTGTTGTAGATCCTGAATAACAACTTGTACCTTTAGCTTTTACCTTGACCGAGAGTGAGAACGAAGTCAGTTGGTACGAGCTTACGATCATCGGCCTCAATCCCTCGTCCAACTACTGCTACCTGTTCGTTACTTGTATGCGGCGAAATGGCATTTTTCAATCTTTGCGTTGGGCCAGCCTCATCTCTGTTTGCCTTTGGCATTTTTCTGGGGTTCCCCCTTTTTTTCTGGGCATTTCTACGTTATGTGGCCTGCGCTCTCGGCCACTCCCTCATCCGTTTGAAGCAAAATTGCTTGTTACTGACGTTTTATACGACACCATATACTGGTTTTCTTTCTCTTTTCACTTGAGGACATTAAACTATTCTTCTCACAGTTTTTGCTACCACGTGTATAAAATATTGTTGAATATACATGTTGTAAATGTAAACGTCACGGCAACTCAAAACTTACCAGCTTTGGAGGAGGATTCGGATTTCAGACGTTAGGGACCAGGATAGGATGATTCGGATTTCAGACATTATTACGTTGCGTGATGTCTTCATGGGCGCTCGCGATGAGCCGAGCGTGACGTGCTAGCGCCGATTGCGCATCGCTGTCGTGACACGTCATCTACTCCACCGCCGGTCCGCCGCCGGCCACACTCGAGAGGCTCAACCACTGCGATCTCAGCGAGGGAAAAAGATTGCCCCCGACCCCGAATCAGGTGCGGCGAATCTTGCGCTTCCGTGGAGCGTTCACACGAGCGACGTGGACGCGCGGAACTATAGATGTCCAAATGGGCTCAGCCCGTTGGGTCGGCACGAACACGGCCCGTTTAAACACGGCCCGAGAACGACACTGCACGGTCCCCGTGCTAGTGTTGGGCTGCAATCCCAGCACGCGAACACGACACGGCACGACCAGCTCCCGGGCCCGGCCGCACGGGGGGCGCACGATAGCCGTGTTGATCCGGCCGCCCTTCCCTTGTTATCGTTGATCCCGGCCTCCCCTCCCCTCCTGTATAAAGGCGAGCGTTTTCTTTATGTGTTGTGACTTTGAATGAATGAATTTTTGTGTTTGGACACTTGGTGAATCTATGTTTTGTTTGAACCTGGGCACCTACATCGTGCCTGGGCTGGCACGGAGACTGCTGGGCTGCCGTGCCGAGTAACACGACACGACACGCTTCAGCTTCCTTAGTGTAGTGCCTGGGCTGGGATGCCGGCACGCCAGCACGTCTAGGCACGACACGGTAGGCACACCAGCACGGTAGTGTCGTGCTTAGTCGTGGCACGACACGGCCGTGTCCGTGCCAGTGTCGGCACGGCACGCACGTTTGACCATCTATACGCGGAACAGCGGAAGCAAAAGCGCGTAGTACTGCGTCTGTTCCGAAAAAACTAATGTTTAAGGTTTGAGTCATCGGGAATATAAATCATCAAAAACTTTTAAGTTGTTGAGTTTGCAAATGTTAAAATTATATGAATAGATTTATCTTGAAAAATACTTTCATAAAAGTATACATACATCACTATTCGATAAATATTTTTATAGACCGTATCACTTCCTAAACGTCAGTTTTTCAGAATGGAGGGAGTATATGTTCCGAACAGGCAGCAGCTGGAGAAGCCCGCGGCATACGTGCTGAATCACGGGCTCGCGGCCGGCTTGTACGGGTATATTTTGGTGCCGGATATGTTCTGACTCTACTCCGATCATGCGAGTGCGGCCGGCGGCAAGGCATAGATTCTAATGTGATCGATTGATCATGCGAGTGCGTATCAAAGATCTGGCGGACCCGGACCACGCACGCTCTGTTTTCCCTCTGGATTCCCTTTCATTCGGGGCTCTGCAGATTGTCTGCGCATCCGTTGCATGATGTGATCTGCGTTCGGTGTTCTCGCAAAGTAGAGCGCGCGCCCACTGAAAAGCAGCAGAAAACTGCGCAAAGCCACTCCCAGTGAACTCCTTCAAGCCCGTCACGGCAGCCCCGGACTCCCGGTGCATCCGTTCGAGTTCCAGTCCCACTTCCACGCCAGCCGGGGGTGCCGCCGGGTCACCGGCATCCAAGTCAAACGCCGTGAGCAAAGTGTGTGTGATGAGCCCTGCCCACTGTCGACCCCACTTCTCGGGCCCACCTTGCCAACACGAGTCACGAGGCTCAGCCGCCACGGGCCCACTTCTGTTCCACTCCTATCCACCAATGACCAACGGTATGCGTCCAACCGATACCGCCCAGGAGGGCCCACCGGGGCATACCCCTGCGGCCCTGCCCTGCCCGCCCCCTGCTCGTGCTTGACCTGCGGTGGGGCCGGGGCGGCAGGTCGTAGCTCCCGCGTGACGCAGCACGCCGCTAGCGACGCCAACCCGCCGCGGTCCAATCACGCGCGCAGCGGGCTCGAATCCGCGGCGGACCGACGGCCGACGGGGGCGCGGGCATCTCTCACAGCAATCCGATCTGCGTCCGACGGTGCTCGTCTGCCCTGGGGTTGGGGAGGCCGGGCTCATTGGATGGCGAATATACTGCACTGATTGGACGGGGGTCCAGAGGGTCAGAGGCTGAGGCGCGCGCGATGGATATCCGAAGTGTTGGGCAATAAATAAATGGGCGGTTTCACAGTTACACCCCCCGGAAAGTGATCGATGCGTATGCGTGCGGCTGGCTTCTTCTTGGTTCGTACCCTGCAACAGTTCGAATTTGAATTTGGGCGTGCTTGTGAGTTTGTGAGACTACCTATCGGTGTTTTAAACCGGCAACGTACCAAGGAGAGTACCCGAGGTAGATGAATGTGGCCTCGCCGAGATCGGTAACTCGAAGGAAGAGACACGTGGCACACAATTTAAACAGTACCCTACGTCTTGTATATTGCGTAGCTCTGGATTGATTGAGTGTGATCACAAGATGATGCGTAATGAGAGAGAAGGGTCCCTGCCTCGCCTTGTATAGTCCGAGAGGCAGGGTTACAGGTCGGTTTAGGGAGAAAGTACTAGTCGTGTAAGTCTAGGAGTCCTCTACACAGTACAAGGTATGTATAGCTTCCTATCCGAGTACTTCTCCACCGTAGTCCTTGCGCCTCACACCATCAGGTGTCGTGTGGCACAAGCCAGGTAGTGGGCCCAGGGAGGTCCATACGACAACCCCCCCGAGTACTTTGTAGTCGAGCAGGATAGCTTCGAGTAGTCTTGACGGCCTTGACGAATAGTCCTCAAGCGTCCCCGAGTACTACAAGTCGAAAGTCCTCAAGAATACTTGAAGCATCCCGAGGCTGGAAGGTACTCCAGCTGATCTTTGAGTAATCCTGAAGTCTTCTCGAGTAGTCCCCAAGTGTCCTCGAGTTCTGCTCTTGAAGGTCTTCAACAATACTCGTACTGTCTTGAAGCTGAAGTTTATATGGAAGTGCGATTGCAAAATCGCACTCCATATGGAGTAGCCCCCGAGCCTTAGGTTGAGTCGTAGACTCTGGCTGAGGGTCAATCTGATGTTCTGGCAAGATTATCCCGCAAAGTCCGGAGAAAAACCGAAGGACACGTGGCACGAAGCCCCCGAGCCTTGAGTCGAGTACTTCCTCTCGAATTGAAGGGTCATCTTGAATGTAGAATGTGTCCTGAGTTGCTCTTGAATCTTGTCGCTACCCAGGGAATTGATTAGATGTAGTCGAGCCCCCAAGATAAGGCGCATCGACTACTGGAAGTTGAAGGGTCAAGCGCTGCCGTTGAGTCGGCTATTTTGAAACATATCGATCCGGCCGTTGCGGAGCCGACAGTTGACTTATAAATAGAAGCCAAAACCCTTAGGGTTTTTCACACCCCCCCCCCACACACTTGCAGCCATTCGTAGCAGATCTTGCGAAGAATCCACCGCCAGTGCACGCTGCCACCTCAGTGGAAATCGTAGATCCAAGCGCGTCGCCGCCAGTAGCCACCGCTGCAGCCCCCGAGCGAATGCGAGTGAAAACCCGCTGTACTTGGAGAATGAAGCCCTCACCATCCAAGAGCATGAAGACCGCCGGCGGGAAGAAGAGATCCCGGGAGGAGGCTGCTGGATCCGCTGGAGGGTCAACACGCCAGTGTCTCCCCCGCGCCCGAATCCCAACAAGGATTGGAAGAAATCGAAAGCGGAGACTAAGGACCTGTTGGCACTGCTGAACAGCGGATTTCTCCGGGAGAAGGAGGTCGACATGTGGTGCGCCGCCGCGGGAGATCCATACCCGATGGAGAAGAATCCCGATGAGATCCCAATGTTCATGCGATTCGTGGAGCGCGGGTTGGCCCTCCCAGCAAGCAACTTCTTCAAGAGGCTTCTTGAGTATTACGGTATCGAGTACCTCAATCTCAACCCCAATGGCATCTTCCACACTTCTGTCTTCGTACATTTTTACGAAGCGTTCTTGGGGATCAAGCCCCACTGGGTACTGTTCCGGAAGTTTTTCTACGTGAAGCCCCAGCCGAGCGCCAACGACCCGCGAGTAGTCGGAGGGGCCGACATCCAGATGCGTGAAGACGCTGCCGAGCAGGACTTGGCGTACAAGTTGATCGACTCCAACCATGACTGGAAGTCGAAGTGGTTCTACATCACCAACCACCACCCGGAGCTGCCGAAGCCCAGCGGGAAGGAGCCGAAGCACCGGTCCTGGTGGAATACGGAGCCGACGATGCAGGAAGGTATCCAGCTACCCGAGCTGCTGCTGAAGATCAAGGCTTTGAGGGAAGCCGGGCTGAGGGACGAACATGTGGCCTTCAGCTTTATGAAGAGGAGGGTGCAGCCACTGATGGCTCGCAACACCCTCGGCTACCAGTACACCGGCGAGGGCGATTCGTCGCGGATGCCCGGCGGTGAGATTGATGATGACGACATCATCGATAGGTTGGGCAGGATCTTCAAGGACATGCCGACGTACACGCCCTGTCCGGTCCCCGATTACTCCGCCGCTCATCCGCCAAACGAGGTCAGTAGCCGCATTCAATGTACGAGTACTGATTATGTAGTAGTAGTCATGCTCATCCAATGTGCTTGCTGCAGGAGGACATAGCAAAGTTTGTCTCTGAGTCGGCTTCGCCTCCCCGACTTGTGGAAATCCCAGAAGAGGGGAAGGGCAAAGCTAAGGAGCGCCGCGAAGTCGGCGAAGGTGACAACACCGTCATCGTTGAGGACACATCAGATGAAGAGGACGAGGAGACGCTTCAGAAGCGGTTCTAGCTGCGGTCGAGGTTCAGCCGCCCTGGACTGCCCAATGTCCCCCTCGTCCGCGATCCTCCGACTAGTTTGGAAGCTAGTCTGCCTGCGCCGTCGAGGAGGCCGTGCAACATGGCACGCAAGCGCGTTGCCAAGAAGCTGAAAGTCACTGAGACCACGTCTCAAGAGGTAAACTCCTCGAGTAGAGTAGTCGAGTACTTGTCTTTCGATGTTCTGTATGCTGACGACAAAATTCCATTGCTTGCAGGAGATTCCGCCTTCCGACCCCCTAGACCAAGGGGATGAAGGCGACTGGGAGACGGTGGGGGAGCCGGCTGAAAGAAGCCACAGCCCAGCCCCCGCCATGACAGAAGTCGAGCCGCAGGCGCCAGTTGCTGAGGGTAGGACGGAGCCAGCCACAACTCCTGCTGCTGAAGAGCCAGTGGCTACTGAGGCCGAAGGAGAGGTGCCTAATGAAGTCGGACTTGTTGACATCGCCAGCATACTTGGCGCCCCGACCGTGACTGTCGTCCAGTCGAGCTTGTAAGTGAAGATCTTCCCCGAGTAGTACATGTAGATTGGTAGTCGTACTTGGTGACAACCAATTGTGTACTGTGCAAGAGATCCACAGACTTTTCCTGGGAGGGAGATGAACCCAGCACGGCAGTGGCTGAAGAAGGTTCCACACCAGCCGCTGAGGAGTCCGCTCCCGCCCCCCAAGGAGAGACCGTGGCGCCGGCCGTTGGGGCTTCACTGCCTGAGGCCAGCATGGTAGAAGGTGAGTAGACTGCGCGGACGCAGTCTTCCTCGAAAAGTAGTTGTTGCCCCCGGGAAACTAATCCCATGTGTCTTCTGTTGACAGGGGCCGAAGCCGAGGGAAACACCATCCTCGAGGCTGTGCCCATTGAAGGCTTGGTGCCGGAGATTCGAGAGGCCGCCGGAGCAGCAACCGAGCCGGCGGAGGTAGCCAGCGGAGGAGCCCCCGCGATGGCAGAAGAGAAGCGTGACGAAGTACTGCCAGGTTCAAGCCTGGAAGTAGTCGTCTGTTCACCGGAGATTCAGGACGCGGAGCCAATCCGTTCAGCGCCGATGTCCGGGGCCGCCACAACTAGTCGTGGTGGGATCGAACTTCTAGCGGACGATCTCGTCGACCCGGCGGCAGTAGCACGCAACTTGGAGGCGATGCGCCGGGCCGAGCAGTGGCCAATCTGCCATAAGTGCTGAGTACCCGAGTAACAGTTGTTGTCTGCTGCAGGATGTTGTGGAGAGATCCCGACAGAAATCTAAGATGCTCCAAGGATACAGCGATACAGTGCTCCGGGCGGAGGCATTGGAGGAAGAACTCGCGAAGGCCAAGAAGCACTCCGCCATGCTCCAGTCGAAGCTTGACGGTGCCTTCGCCCATTATCATAATGAAGTCCAGGACATGCAGGCGAAGAGCGACGAGCTGGTGTGCAAGAACAAGTCGCTCCGCAACAAGAACAAAGGTACACTATTGTCTTGTCGAGTACCCATTGGAAGTACCTTGCAGTAGTCTAACCCCGCCTTGTTTGTTGATTGCAGAGCTTGAGACCCGGGTCGAGCAACTGAAGGCCTCAGAAGTCGACATGAAGAACCTCTTCTACCGAGAGAAGGAGGCCCGTGGGGTACTTGAATATGATTATAAGAAGTTGGCTTATGAGTGCGATAAGCACATGGAGCTCCGAATTGCCTCGGACCGTGACCTCGTCAACTGCTACAAATTCCTGCAGAAGTTGAACGAAGACTGCAAGAAGTTGCGGGCACAACTCAAAGAACTTGAAGAAGCCGCACTTCCCATTGCGAGGCTACTTGTGTCGGGTATACACCCCGGGTACTCATGCAAGGAAGGAAGAAGAGTAGAAGACGGACTCCTACTAAAATTCCCCTGTACTCCTACTAGGACTCGCTCTGTGTAATCCTACTAGGACTCCTGCCTTGTAACCGACTAGGAACCCGCCCCCTGGACTATATAAAGGAGGGCCGGGTACCTAGCCGAACATCCACAATCCCTCCGGGGAACAACCCAAGCGCAGGGCGCAATACTACTCCAAACAGGACGTAGGGTAGCTACTCCGGCTACCCGAACCTGTATAAATCTTGTGTCTTGTGTCCTCGCGCGTACCTTCGGGTTCCAGATCATGGCGATCCCCACCTTCTACCTTGCTGTGAGTACCTCCCATGGAGGTCGAGAGGTTTAAACACCGACAGCTGGCGCCCACCGTGGGGCCATCGTCATGATCATCCGGCGAATTCGAAGGACTCCATCGACAAATCAACCTGGTACGACGGCGTGAGATTCAGCGAACTCACCGTAGTCACTACTCTGGCCGGTGCGTCGAATCCAAGAAGAATCATGTATTCATACACGGAATCGCCGACAAGCTGTTCAAGTTCACAGCAGTCCAACCGTCCAAGTAATTGATCCCGTCGAGTTTCAATTCAAAACAGACAGCGTTCGTCCACCGTCAGAAGATAGCTTCCGTGGAGAAAAACTTCCGTGTGCGCATGGGATTCGGCTTCGAGTCCGAAGCAGACACGGCTCCTTGCTTTCCTGATAAAAACAGAGATGCAACGCAAGCAACGAGGCAGGATAAGTTTCCATGCAAAAAAAGCAGAATCTTGAGCATTATGCTATACACGCACACGGGAACCTACCAGGCAAGCTACAAGGTCATCGCTTGATGCACACAAGGGATGTACGCGAGTACGACTACATCAGCCGCCGACTACTTCAACTCCTCGAGTACAACTACATTAACGCTCATCTTCGACAACATCGTGCGCCACCCCGCGACATCATCTCGTGGCTGCACCGGCTCTACTTCGACTACCGTGCGCTGTTGCAGCATCGTCTCGCGGCCGCACCAACTCATCGTCGACTACTTCATCGACTTATCTCGGCTAGTTTCGACTAATAAACTAGTCGAGAACGGCTTTCACGTCATCCGGCCACACGGGCTCTACGTTAACCTCGCTGTGTGTCGCGAGTACTCGTCTTTCGGCTGCAGCGGCTCTACGTCGACTACGTCGTACGCCGCCACGATGTCGTCTTCTGGGCGTACGACTACCTCGACTAGTCTCAACCAGAAAACTAGTCGAGGACAGTTCCCGCGACATCAACAACTAGTCGGATCCACCTCCGACTAGTCGACTTCAGCTCCAACCGTCGCGGCTCCATCACCGACCGCCACGGCTTCGCCGACACTCGTCCACTAATCAAGCTAAGTCACTTATTCAATAATTATTTTTTCTTTGGCTTGCTCTTCACATACAGGAACCAACGCCAAAGACTACTTCGTGTACGCCTCTCAACGGCTACCTGCCAGCAGAGCTACACCGTGCCAGCTATTCCTTGGGGACCGTTGACTGACTGTCACAGGCTTGGTACACAAAATTAGTAGGCTCTTGCCATGATGTTTCGTGTACTGAGTGCTGGAGGCACACAACGACTACACCCTGAGGAGGCACTGCGCAATCTTGCTCTCCGCCATGCGGAACAACGAGCAATCGCGCTCTCTCTTGTCGCCATGTCGACTACTTTCGTCTACCTCTTAATGGTCTCGCTACAGTAGCACACGCCTTGATCCGTGCAAAGCCTCGGCTCTCCTGTCATGCCTCCACGCCCCCAGCGGCTATGGCTAAACAGGCTCCTCAGAGACCGAGCGCTTAAACCAGCTCTCCTGTCATGCCTCCACGCCCCCAGCGGCTATGGCTAAACAGCGATCACAGAGACTGGGTGCTAAACCGCATCAGGCTAACTACTCGACGACTAACGACCACAACAAGAGCATGACACATGACATTTACATCTATATTCATATTTGTATTTGTCATTTGTAGATTCAATTTCTACAAAAATGCTACATAATGTACGCATCTCTACTTTCAGGTCAAGCTTCGGCGACGACTTCCAGTACACTCCGCGTACCTCCACCGGCGCGGCTAGTTCCCAAACTCGGGGGCTATGCACCAAATTACTACTCGATGACAACTCGAGTAGTCTCCGCTAGCTCTCTAGCTTGGGGGCTCAGCACCAACAACTACTCGACGTGGCTCCAACAGCTACCTGGCGATAAGCTCGGGGGCTAAACGCTACAAGATTACTCAAATGATGACTTCCGCAGACACTGAAGACCCTCGGACTGATTCTTCAATCGTTCCAAGGCTCGGGGGCTACTAGGCTACACTCATCAGTTGATTTTTTCAAGACGGAAGCAGAATCAAGATTGACCCTCAGCCAGAGTCTACAACTCAACCTAAGGCTCGGGGGCTACTCCATATGGAGTGCAATTTTGCAATCGCACTTCCATATAATCTCGACTTCAAGACTAATGAGTTGGACCACCTTCCATCCTCGCGGCAGTTCAAGTACTATTGAAGACTTCTCCAAGCAGTACTCGAGGACGCTCAAGAACTACTCAAAGAGGCTTCAAGACTACTCGAACTACTACTCTTGACTCCAACGTGCTCGGGGGCTTGTCGGGTATACACCCCGGGTACTCATGCAAGGAAGGAAGAAGAGTAGAAGACGGACTTCTAATAGAATTCCCCTGTACTCCTACTAGGACTCGCTCTGTGTAATCCTACTAGGACTCCTGCCTTGTAACCGACTAGGAACCCGCCCCCTGGACTATATAAAGGAGGGCCGGGTACCTAGCCGAACATCCACAATCCCTCCGGGGAACAACCCAAGCTCAGGGCGCAATACTACTCCAAACAGGACGTAGGGTAGCTACTCCGGCTACCCGAACCTGTATAAATCTTGTGTCTTGTGTCCTCGCGCGTACCTTCGGGTTCCAGATCATGGTGATCCCCACCTTCTACCTTGCTGCGAGTACCTCCCATGGATGTCGAGAGGTTTAAACACCGACAACTTGTGCCTCATCCGGGTGGGCCGAAGATTGCTCCATTGGTTGACCGGCTGAGAGAAGCACCTGGTCATCTGGCGACATACGTCAAGCATCTGGCGAAGTCCATCCCCAATCAAGTCTTGGCGTATATGAAGTCGTACTTCCCCAGGGCTCCGGTGGATGTAGTCGCGGGTGGACTAGCCGCCAACTGTACTGATGAGCAGTATGCGGAGCTCCTGGAGCAGATAGCGCCGATAGCTGAACAGGTTGCCGGAAAGCTGAACCTCCAGTAGCCCTGTAGGGTTAGCTTGTAGCAATAATTGTGTATAGACAAAGTTGTACTGAACTTGTTTAAGTATGAATGAGAAAACTTCCATGAATGAGTACTCATTGTCGCGAGATATGTATGCGGAGTGCTCATCGTGGAGTTGTCACGAGTAGTGGTACTCGCCAGTAGGCCCGTTGAGGGAGACACAGTAAGTTAGTTGATAGATAATCAAACTTTATTACTGAAAGAAGTACACCTGGATGGCCAGGGTCGTTTTACAAGTGTAGTCGCCAGGACCCGGAGGCCGCCTACGGCTAAGTAGTGCTAGGGCGCGTAGCCGCTTACAGCAGTAGATCCGTTAGTAGCCGTATAGGTTGGATCTAGAAGTACATGATCTCTTAAAAGACCGCTGTTGGAGTCCTTTGATGCTCTGAGCAGCCCGAGATCCGTTAGTAGCCGTAAACGCTGGATCTTGGAGTAGAGTAGTCCGGAGACTTGTGCCTGGACCCGGAGGTCGCTTACAGCAAAGGGGTCTTGGAGTAGTCGTGCAGACTTGAGCCCCTAGAGTAGTCGAGAGACTAGGCGTAGAATCGACAGAGCTGGTCGATATTCCACGAGGTGCTGACGTCTTCGCCTTCAAGAGTCTGGAGGCGGTAGGAGCCTGGTCCGGTCACCTTTGCAACTATGAAGGGACCTTCCCATGGCGAGCTGAGCTTGTGCAGTCCTTCCATGTTCTGGATGCGGCGAAGGACAAGATCGCCAACGTTGAAGGAGCGTTCCTTGACATTGCGATCATGGTAGCGTCAGATACCCTCAAGGTACCTTGCTGATTGGACGAGGGTGGCGCAGCGAGCTTCTTCGAGTCCATCGATATCAACTCGCTTGCTATCTTCAGATATGCCTTCGTCGTATTGCTCTACTGTCGACGAATCCCACATGACGCCGGCAGTGAGAATTGCTTCGGAGCTGTAGACCAGGAAGTAAGGCAATTGTCCCGTTGGCTTGGAGGGTTGAGTACGCAGCCCCCAGAGCACATTGGGTAGTTCCTTGATTCACTTGCCTCCTTTTGAGTTAGCAGCATCGTGCAGTCGCTTCTTGAGAGCGTCGAGTACCATCCCGTTGGCACGCTCGACTTGTACATTGGCCCGAGGATGGGCGTCTGAGACATATCGGACGTCGATCCCGCTGTTCTCGCAGTACTCCCAGAACTGGTGATTGTTGAAGTTGGAGCCCAGGTCTGTAATGATGCGGTCGGGTAGTCCGTAGCGATGCACGAGTTCATCCAAGAAGTCGAGTACTCTGTCAGCCTTGGGGCATATGACCAGCTTGACCTCGATCCACTTGGTGAACTTGTCGATGGACACCAAGACTCTGTTGAATCCACCTCGTGCAGTCGGGAGAGGCCCAATCATGTCGAGCCCCCAGCAGGCGAAAGGCCAGGTTGGCGGTATGGTGACTAGCTTGTAGGCCGGGACGTGTTGTTGCTTGGCGAAGTATTGGCACCCTTGGCACCTTCTGACGAGTTCCTCGGCATCGCCCAGAGCTGTGGGCCAGTAGAAAGCTCGTCGGAAAGCCTTGCTGACCAGCGTGCGTGAGGACGCGTGGTTGCCGCAGACGCCTTTGTGGATCTCCTCCAAGATGCCCTTGCCTTCTTCTCGGGGGACGCACTTCATGAGTACTCCAGAAGATGTGCCCCGCCTGTAGAGCTTGTCTCCGACTAGGACGTAGGACTTGGCGCGGCAGATGAGTTGCTCGGCCAAGTTCTTGTCCGAGGGAACCTTCTGCTCGCGGATGTAGTTGATGAAGGGTTGCCACCAGTCCACGTCTATCATCATGACCTCCTGGCCAGCCGGGGGATGTGCTGGATCAGTGGTCGGTGGCGCTGGCTCCGGGATGGATGGCGCGTGAAGCTCGTGGACGAAGACACCCGCTGGTACTTGAGCGCGAGTAGAGCCAAGCTTCGACAGGACATCCGCTGCAACATTGTTGTCGCGGACGACGTGATGGAACTCGAGACCGTAGAACTTGTTCTCGAGCTTGCGGACTTCTAGGCAGTAGGCGTCCATGTTCTCCTTGTTGCATTCCCAGGACTTGTTGACTTGGTTGATGACCACTACGGAGTCGCCGTAGACTAGTAGTCGCTTGATGCCCAGTGAAGCTGTGAGGTGGAGCCCGTGTAGTAGACCTTCGTACTCGGCTTCGTTGTTTGAGACCTTCCAAAAGATCTGCAGGACGCACTTGAGTTGTTCGCCCGTTGGGGAAATCAGGAGTACCCCTGCACCTGCGCCTTCAAGCTTGAGCGAGCCGTCAAAGTACATCACCCAGTGCTATGGGCGCTTAGTTGGAGTAGGTAGCTGATTTTTCCGCCACTCTGCCATGAAGTCGACTAGTGCCTGCGACTTGATGGCTGTTCGTGGTTTGAAGTCGATGTTGAGGGCGCCGAGTTCGACTGCCCACTTCGAGATCCTTCCAGTAGCATCTTGGTTCCGCAAGATGTCACCGAGCGGGTAGTCGGTGACGACGGAGATCGAGTACTCCCGGAAGTAGTGATGTAGCTTCCGCGAGGTGATGAGCACTGCGTACAGTAGCTTCTGTACTGGTTGATAGCGTGCCTTAGATTCTGACAGGACCTCGCTGACGAAGTAGACTGGTCGCTGGACTGGGTAGGCGTGGCCGTCTTCCTGCCGCTCGACGACAATGGCAGTAGTGACCACGTGAGTAGTCGCAGCGAGGTAGAGTAGTAGCTTCTCCTTTTTGCGAGGAGCCGTGAGGACTGGTGGCTTGGATAAGAAGTCCTTGAGCTGAGCAAGGGCTTGGTCTGCCTCTGGAGTCCACGCGAACTTCTCCTGATGCTTGAGTAGTTTGAAGAAGGGGAGCCCCCGTTCTCTAAGCTTCGAGATGAATCTGTTCAGGGCCGCCATGCACCCGGTTAGCTTCTGCACGTCTTTGATGCACGTGGGAGCTTTCATGTTGGTGATGGCAGAGATCTTCTCGGGATTGGCTTTGATGCCGCGATGGCTGATGATGAAGCCGAGTAGTTTGCCCGACGGTACACCGAAGATGCACTTGTTCGGGTTGAGCTTCCCGCGGTACTCTCGCAAGGATGCGAAAGTCTCTTCAAGATCGGTGATGAGCGTGTCAGAGTTTCTCTTCTTGACGACCACATCATCCACATAGGCTTTGACGTTCTTGTTGAGCTTCCTTTTGAAACAGGCCTGGATAGCTCGCTGGTAGGTAGCGCCGGCGTTCTTCAACCCGAAGGACATGGTCATGTAGCAATACGTGCCAAACGGGGTGATGAACGCGGTCCTCTCCTGGTCTTCTTCCTTGATTGCGATCTGGTGGTACCCGGAGTAGCAGTCGAGGAAGCAGAGCAGGTCGCAGCCCGCCGTGGAGTCAATGACTTGGTCTATCCGCGGCAACCCGAAGGGGTCCTTGGGGCAGTGCTTGTTGAGGTCGGTGTAGTCGACGCACATCCGCCACTCGTTCGAGTTCTTCTTGCGGACGAGGACGGGGTTAGCGAGCCACTCAGGATGGAAGACTTCTCTGATGAAGCCGGCCGCGAGTAGTTTGGCGAGTTCCTTCTTGATGGCATCTCGTCTGTCGTCGGTGAAGCGGCGGAGGTGTTGTCGCTTCGGGGTAGCTTTAGGGTTGACATTGAGTGAGTGCTCGATCAGATTCCTGGGCACCCCTGGCATGTCCGCTGGTTTCCACGCGAAGATGTCTCGGTTAGCCCAGAGGAAGCTGACAAGCGCGTCTTCCTATTTCGAGTCGAGGCCCGCCCCGATGGTGGTGGTCTTGCTGTTGTCGCCTGTCCCAAGGTCAATCGTCTTGACTTGAATCTCCTCAGCTAGCTGAGGCTTGTTGGCGTTGTCCGACTTCTCTGGGATGTCGAGTTCACTTGGGGCAAGCTTCTTGGATGCAGCGTAGATCTCCATCATTGTGTTGGGTACTTGATTCGTGGCTGCGAGTTCCACAGCTTCTGTGTCGCAGTCGAAGGATATCTTCAAGTCCCCTTGCAGCGAGAGTACACCGGCTGGACTTGACATCTTGAGTACCAAGTATGTGTAGTGAGGTACCGCCATGAACTTGGCGATAGCTGGTCTGCCGAGGATGGCATGGTAGGAAGTCTCGAAGTCCGCGACTTCAAACTTGATGTACTCGGTGCGGTAGTTTTCCCTTGTTTCCCCAAAGGTAACTGGTAGGACCACTGAGCCCAGTGAGATAGCCGCGTTCCCGGGGATGATGCCGTAGAAAGGTGAAGTGCTCTTGGTGAGCATGTGGGTGATGTCGAGCTTCATCTTCTTCAAGGTCTTGGTGAAAAGGACGTTGAGCCCGCTTCCACCGTCGATGAGGACCTTGTTGAGTCTGGAGCCCGCGACTACCGGCTTCAGGACGAGTGGAAACCGTCCTGGCTCAGAGAAGCTTGTCCATTGATTCGCGCGAGAGAAGGTAATGGGTACCTCCGACCACCGGAGAGGGGTCGGGACCGCTGGTTCAATGCTCAAGACTTCTCGTCGGGTGGCCTTCTGAGCCCGTCGGTTGGGTAGTCCTCCGAAGAGGACGTTCACCGTCTTGTCAGGTTCCTGTAAGTTAACATTGCCTTCGTCGGCCTTTTTCTTGCCTTTCTTGTCGTGAGGGTGTCGTGGCTCTGGAGTGTCCTTGAGTGCTCGCCGAAGTTGGTAGCACTGCTCGGTGGTGTGGTTGCCGTCCAGATGCCACGGGCACTTCTCTTTCAGCAAGTCCTTGAAGCCGATGGAGGTCTTCTTCGAGTTGTCTTCCGCAGGGCACTGGATAGCCGCGACAGTGTTGTCTGGCTTGCGCTTGCGATTAGGACCCGAGTAGTTGTTGTTGTGACCGCCTTGGTTCCCGTTGTTGTTGCTGTTGCCCCCCGTGTTTTGCTTGCTCTTGCCACGGATGGCGTCGTACTTGGCATTAGCCTTGTCTTCTTCATCAGCCCAGAAGGTGATCATGTCCTTGAGGTGGGTGATGGAGCTCGGGCGGCGACGACCGCAGTCTTCGAAGGTGCAATGGTGGTAGATACCGTCTTGGAAGAGGTCGATGACCTCCTTGTCGGTGACGTCGACTACGGTGGCGCGCTTGTCGAAGAAGCGCCGCATGTACTTGCGAAGGGTCTCGCCCTATTCGTGCTTCACCATTGTCAGGTCCATGCGAGTACCCGAGTGGCCCATAGCGCCCGTGAAGTTGCTGGTAAATTGTTCCTTGAGCTGGTCCCACTTGTCGATCGAGTACTTCTCGAGTGACTCGAGCCATGTAAGCGGAGCTTGATCCAGGCGGAAGGGGAAGTAGAGGCACTTCGTGTCATTATTGCCACCAGCGTTTTCGATGAAGAAGGCGTAGCATCTGAGCCACTGTACCGGATCTTGCTTCGCGTCGTACTTGGTGATCCCAAGAGGTTTGAATTTCTTCGGGAGAAGTAGATTGCGAAGCCGTGCAGAGAAAGCAGGGAAGCCGTCATTGTGGCCTGCCGTGGAGGACTTTTTTGCATCGTAGTTCTTCGATTTTTTTGGCGGGCGTCGAAGCCGCCACGTGAAGCGCTAGAGGCATGGCTGTTCGCGTGGCCTCGGCCGCCGCGGTCGCCTCCGCCCCCGGCTCTCCTGCCAGCCCCGTGGATGGAGCTCCCGCTGTCACTGCCTCCGCCACCAGGATCACGATGAGGGATAATCTCACGGTTGCCGTCGGCACCACCGGCGCTGTTGCCACCATGAGAAGGTCCACCGGCCGATGCCCGGGTACGGTTGGGGTTAGCCGGTAGCTCCCCTCGGGTACGGTTGCGACCGTTGTCAGCTCCACTGCGACTTGTGGCTTCGTTGTGTTGCTGGTGATTCCTGACGGGGGCACTTGAGTGACTCTGTTGTCAACTCGCATGAAGTAGACGTCCTCCGCGAGCTTGGCGATGACTTCTCCCGCATGCATCCCCTGAGCCTGACGTGCTATCGTGGTGATAGACATGAGGCATTGCTCTGGGGTGGTGTGCACCCGGTTTTCGACTTGGTCGAGGGCCTCCATGAGGTTCCAGATAGGTAGGGACTCGCGGAGACGTCGGCGCCATTCGCTCCGCTTTCTGTTGCGCTCACGTCTGGCGTCCCTGTTGGCGTCGGTCTCGTCTGTGGGTGTGTTGGCAGACAACTCGCCTGCTGAGATATCCTCGAGATATCGGTCAGGGAGTGTCCCTGAGGGTCCCGACGTCTCGTTGGTAGTCATGAAGACTTGACGATCAGGAGAGCCGAGGCTGGAGTCGCTAGTCGCCACCTCTGTTGGAGTGTGCTCCTCAGCTGGAGCTAGCGGAGTTCCCTCCTGGAAGGGAAGTGAGTCGAGGTAGGCGACACAACGTGAGTTCCCGTCTGTCAGGTCTGCGGGTTTACGGTCTGGCCAGTAGACGAATCTGCCGGCGGGTGTAGATGTTATAACTAGGCCAGAGGCTGGTCCTGACAGCGGTTGCTCGGTCGTGTAGTTTTCGGACTCGGGCCCGTCAGGGTCCGCCCCGAAGTCGAATTCGTAGGAGGAGTTTGAGTAGTAGCCGGAGACGGGGTTGGAGTCCGAGTCGTAGCCGGAGACGGGGTTGGAGTCCGAGTTGTACTCGGAGACGATCTCCTTCCCAGCCCGGCGTGCGGAAAGAGCCTTCGCGTGGACCTTGCTAACGATGCAGATGTCGTATGGGAAGTGCTCATGGAGTGGGGAGTCCGCACACGATGGCTCGATAGCTGGCTCGCATGAGATGGCCCACGGTGAGGTCGAGTTCGAGTTGGAGTCGGATCCAAGCTCGAAGTCGGCGTGCTGGTTGTAGAGCGAAATTTCGCCGAATTTCCTGGCGAGATCACCTGTGACTACTTCGGGAAGCATCACGAGCCCGGTCTTCGGGTTGGGAGGCATGGTGAGGCGGCGCTGGAAGAATCCGGCGCCGTCAGCAGTGCAGACCCAGGAGCCGAAGACGAAGGTGTCGCCGCGGTTGAAGGCGACAGTTGGCTTGATGAAGATTGAAGCCGTCGAGTTCGCCATATGATCTTCGGCAAGATCCCCTACCTGGCGCGCCATCTGTCGGTGTTTTAGACCGGCAACCTACCAAGGGGAGTATCCGAGGTAGATGAATGTGGCCTCGCCGAGATCGGTAACTCGAAGGAAGAGACACGTGGCACACAGTTTAGACAGGTTCGGGCCGCGAGGTGCGTAATAACCTACGTCCTGTATGTTGTGTAGCTCTGAATTGATTGGGTGTGATTACAAGATGATACGTAATGAGAGAGAAGGGTCCCTGCCTCGTCTTATATAGTCCGGGAGGCAGGGTTAAAGGTCGGTTTAGGGAGAGAGTACTAGTTGTGTACGTCTAGGAGTCCTCTACATAATACAAGGTATGTATAGCTTCCTATCCGAGTACTTCTCCACCGTAGTCCTTGCGCCTCACACCATCAGGTGTCGTGTGGCACAAGCCAGGTAGTCCCAAGGGGCCACCGAGTAGTCGGTCCTGGTACCCACCGAGCTAGTGGGCCCAGGGAGGTCCATACAACACTATCCACAACAACCACACCTATAATCACCTTCAAATTCACCTTACAAGGGAGGAGAGAGAATAATCTCGTCCCTCAAATAGCAACACTCACATCAGACACACCCATCCCACACACATCCTGCAGCGGGCCAGCGGCCGTTAGCTCCCGTGAGGAGGGAGAGGGTCGCGACAAGCGACGCCGGCGAGGCCGCTCGAGGGTAGCGGGAATCCACGCTGGGAGCAGCTCGCTGGGCAGTGCGGTCACGCCGTGGAGCCCTGATGAGGATGGTCGTCGAGCCGCCACTGCTCGAAGCGGAGACCAAGGAGGGGGTGGAGGAAAAGGGAGAGGACGCGGAGGAGCGGCGGCGCGGCCATGGCTCTCCTGCTTCAACCTTGAAGTCGACGGCGCGGCGGGGAACGAGCGGACGCGGAGAGGGAGCCCGCCCCTGCTTCGCTCCGGTGGGGGACAAGGAGACGAAGGTCGCAGCCATGGGCCGTGACCAAGGAGGTAGCCCGGCAGCGCAGCTCATTTCCCCTTCCTCTGGGCTTCGCGGCGTCCAACGGCAGATATGGCGGCTTGGTGGCCGGATCTGATGCTCCCGGCGGCAGCCTGCGATGAGGGGGTGCACGACGCGAGGCGGCTCTGCAGAGGGGGCAGCGGAGGAAGGAGAGAGAACAGGGAGGGAGGGGGTGACACGGGCGGTTGAGATGGGGGAGAAGAGAGAGAAACTTGAGATTGAGTGGTTGAAGTTGAGGTACCTCATTATGGAGAGGGGTGCGTGAGTTGTTGGAGTTTCTACAGTGCTAATTTCTCCCTCAAAATGAAGGTGGGGGTGGGGATGAGTAACCTACTGGAGGTAGTCTGACTCACCATGAGAACCGGTAGGAGTATATGTTGCCTTTTATTAACAGTGCAAGCTACGTTGAAGATGGATGCATGGATGCGGTTCTGCATATACCCATGTTCATACTAATTGTAATTATTACTGATTTTGATTTTTGTTTAATCCATTGCATACCTCCACCTGGGACCGGCATGACCCTAAACTTTTATTTTATATTCTCCATAAACAGAAGAAGGACCTCCACTGGTCATACAAGTTATTGATGTACTACATGCTAATATGAAATCCAAGAGTCTAGTCAAATCTCACTTTTATATTTCAATTTAGCTATCTATTTAGCTAAGATTTCATCTCTATATCTTGGTGTATTCCAACAGACTAGTCAAATATAACTCTTTATATACTTTTAAACTAATTTTCAAATATTTACATTATTTTTGCTTTATCCATTCAGCAGTAGCACTTCGCTCCAAGCCACACAAACTGAAGCGTCCCCTCATGAGAGGTGACTAAATGTGACACAAATACCAGTCCCAGGAGGCTGGTAACACATTTATTACAACAGGTGGAATCAGTCTTTTACATCACGGCGACACAAAGGGCACGGTAGTGCCAACGCTACAAGGAACAACACAAACGCTAGCGACCACACTACAATAGCAAAGGCTTCCATAGCCTCCTCAGAGTACCACACCATGGAAGCTTTCGGTAGGGCCCTGGGTACACAGGCACGGTTGGGTGTAGGGCACGACCTACTCAACGTCTTCGGGAATGTAATCGGGATCCTCCTCTGTAAAATAGTTAGTAAAACAAGGGTGAGTACATACGTACTCAGCAAATCCAACCCCACCCACGGAGGGGCTTATAAGCAGAACCATGCATAAGGTATAACAAGGATCAGGTTAAGGTTCATTTTGCAAACTTACACATGCAGGGGTTCATTTCAAAAAGGTTTTCGCAAATCATTTTCATAACCCAAGTAACTCAAATGTTTTAGGAAGAACCACTGTGGAACTACCGGACTTCCCGTCCGTCGTAGCCCAGGCACACAGCCACACACTTCACCCAGAAAACAACTCACGCCAGAAAACATCCCATCCCAAACACTAGTTTTTGTGACCACACCGTGACTCGTCCAATACCGTGGACACGGCTATTCGAATAGGTTTGACACTCTGCAGAGGTTGTACATCTTTACCCACAAGTAGGGTACCGTTACACGGACACCTTAGTGCCGGTACGGATCCTATCAAAGCCATTACCCACCTTAGCTAACACTACGAGCCACCACGGAAGCACCCAAGGGGTTATCCCACATAACCAGGGCGTACCTCACACAGAGCGTACCCCTACTCCTTGGTCTCCCGCCGCTCACCCGCACACCAGATGGCAAGTAGTTTAACTAGTGGGGTTCATGCTAAGCCGTTGCCACATACAACGGTCGAGTGGTTGTACGATCATTTGGGTCAGGTGAGATGTCACGCAACCCGGTCCTTAACCGACAAGATGGACAACTCCCAACACGCTCAACCACACGGTACGAGCTCACCCATACTCCCGATACACACGTCCATCCCGTCTACCCGCTTCTTTACTCATTTTCCAAACATATCCCCTTTTTTGTTTTTAAAGCACTCACACATTTTAAAAAGCACACACACACACAGTTTTTAAAGCACTCATTTAGGCCAAAACAAGGTTCAATCATAGCAATCAAGGGTGGCTATCCTACCATGTTTTGCAGTAAAACAATATGTAATTTATAAAACGGGTATAGGATATATTTTTAAAACTAGGACAGAAGCATGCATCAAAGGGGAAGGTTGAACTTGTCGTCTTCGAAGTCTTCGGGGAGTGTCGGCTCGGCGTTCGGGACCTCGGGCTCCTGCTCGCAGTAGTCGGCTTCGATCTCCGGCTCGGGGTACCTTCCTCCGTCTACTCCGTCGGCTATAGCACACACACACAAGCAAGCAAGCAGTATTAGCACACACGTTTCCGGCCGATCTCGGGGAGGGGGAAGTGAGCGGAGGAGGGGTATATATAGGCCCTAGGAAAGGGGTTGGTTCGGCGGGGGTGCGGTAATGTTTGGTCTTAACCGGAAAGGAAGGGCGTGTATGAAAGGCTAGGTTATAGGTATTAAGGACCTATTGGTAATTTTCTACTAATGAGAAAGGGTGTGTTTATGACCACATAATTTGGGTTAGGGCCTGTTTGTAATTTATTTAGGGCTCAACAGTAATTAATTACTAACCTTAGGGGCTATTTGGAAGGAAAGGGAAGGAAATAAAATAGGATAAGGGGGGGCCTCGGGATAAATGGAAAGGCCAGGGGGCCTTGGGCAAAACTGCCCTTCTTCTCCCCCCCCCCCCCCTCGAACAGAACAGAGAGGGAGGGGGGGCGCGAGCTCGACCGGCCGGCCGGGGGTGCCCGCCGGTGGCTCCGGCCGCGGCGACGGCCGGGATTAAGGGGAAAAGAGAGAGGGGGGCGAGGGGGACCCTATTCCCGTGCTCACCCTCGGGCTATTGCGCACGGTGGAGGCGGCTCCACGGAAGAGCAGTGGCGCGGCGGCGGCGCTAGGGGGCGGCGGCGCGGTGGTGCTTCGGGGAAGAGGGGAGGAGGCGCTGTGAGGCCGTGATGGTGTGGTGCGGCGAGCCGGGGAGGCCGTCGGCCCCTTTTATAGGCGGCGAGAGGCGGTTTGGAGTGGAGATATTTCTCCGGCGAGCTCCACTCCGGCGAGCTCGGGGAGCTTCGCGAGGCGGCGACCCGGCGACGCGACGGCTCGGCCGGTACGGGTCAACTTGCACGGTCTTCGGGTGCGGGGCAGGCGGCGGTGGTGGTCTGCGGTGTAGGCCGGAGGTGACGGCTCGGCTCGTCGCCGGCGCCAGGGAGGGGTCTTGTCGGTCTGTGCTCGGGCAGTGAGGAGAGGGAAAACGGTGGCGTGCTCTGGTGGGTGTCGTGGTCGGTGCGCGTCCTCGCGGGCCCGTGCGGCGGGCGGGGGCACGCCGCCGGCCCGGCCGGTCAACGGCGCCGGGCGCGGCGCGGCCGATTGCGGGAGGAGAGGAGGAGGGGGGGTCACCGGCGCGGTGGCGTGTCGCCGGCCGGGCGCGGGCCCCGCGTGCTTCGCCGGTCCGGCCGGCCCTTGGCGCCGCGGCGGGTTGCGGGCCCGGGGTCAACCCGGCGTCAGGCTCTGGTCGGGGACGCGGGGTGCTGGCCGCGCGGGAGGAAGGAGAAGGGAGGGGGAGGAAAAGAAAAGAGAAAGGAAAAAGAGAAGAAGAGGGAAAAAGAAAAGGAAGAGGAAAAAGAAAAAGGAAAAGAAGGGGAGGAAAATTAAGAAGAGAGAAGGAAAAATAGGAGAAGGGATTTTGGAAAAAAAATCCGGAAAATTGCTAGGGAAATTTGGGAAGGGTTTTGCGGGGTTTTTTCCCGGTTTTTCGGGCGTCGGCGCATTTTCCGGGACGGCGGTGATGGCGAGGCGGACCGGTCATCGGGACCGCGGCGTGCGCGGGATTCCCGGCCGGTGGCCGACCGCGGCGTTGGGAAGGCGCGCAAGGGTGCGGCCGAGGTGGGGTGCCGGCGGGATTCGCGGCACGCGTGCCGGGGAGAGAGAGGGGAAAACAGTGGCTAGGGTTTGAATGGTAATTGAGCTCGGCGGGTCAGTTTTGAAAACACGCATGATTTATTAGGTGATTTATTTAGAGCTAAAAACGCGGGCGTTACAAACCTACCCCACTTAAAATGAATCTCGTCCTCGAGATTCGGCTAAGTCTCAAATAGGTGGGGAAATTCCTTCCTAAGTGCATCCTCTCGTTCCCACGTAGCTTCTTCCACCCCGTGTCTACTCCATTGGACTCTGCATACCTGTACTTCGGTCGTTCTTGTCCGCTTGACCACAGTGTCTAAGATCTTGACGGGCACCTCCTGGTACCTAAGGTCTGGCTGTAGATCGATGGTCTCCACGGGTACTCGCTTTTCTTCCAGAACCTTCAAACATCGGCGTAGCTGAGAGATGTGGAATACTGGGTGTATATCTGACATTTCCTCGGGTAGCTCCAGCCGATACGCTACTGCTCCGACTCTCTTGAGCACTTTATACGGGCCGATGTACCGAGGTGCCAACTTCCCGTGTACTTGAAACCTCCGAGTCCCCCGGATGGGTGAAACCTTGAGGTAGACGAAGTCTCCTGGGTTGAAGCTCGCTTCACGCCTTTTCTTGTCTGCGTAGCTCTTCTGTCGTGACTGAGCGGCTTTCAACTTTTCTCGGATATCAGCTACTCGCTCCTCGGCTTCCTTTATAAGCGCGGGCCCGACCAGGGCACGCTCTCCTACTTCCGACCACATCAGAGGTGTCCTACATTTTCTCCCGTATAGTGCTTCGAATGGCGACATTCCCAGACTTGCCTGGTAACCGTTGTTGTAGGAAAATTCAGCATACGGCAGGCTCTGCTCCCAATCTTTGCCATAGGTGAGGACACATGCTCTCAACATATCTTCCAGGATTTGATTCACCCTTTCGGTCTGTCCGACGGTCTGTGGGTGGTACGCTGAGCTGAAGTCTAGCTTGGTGCCCATGGCTTTGTGCAGGCTTTTCCAGAACCTAGAGGTGAACTGGGTCCCTCTGTCTGAGACTATTCTGCTGGGCACTCCATGCAGCTTTACTATATTCTCTATGTAGAGTTTTGCCAACTTTTCTCCTCCATAGGTGGTCCGTACGGGTAGAAAGTGAGCGACTTTAGTGAGTCGGTCCACGATCACCCATATGGAGTCATGTCCCTTCTGGGTCCTGGGCAATCCGACTATTAAGTCCATACCTATCTCGTCCCACTTCCATACTGGAATTGGTAAAGGTTGTAACAGTCCTGCTGGCTTCTGATGTTCAGCTTTGATCCTCTGACAAGTGTCACAGTGGGCGACGAATCGTGCAATGTCTGCCTTCATCCCATTCCACCAGTACTTCTGCTTTAAGTCCATGTACATCTTGGTGGATCCCGGGTGAATGGAATATGCTGAGTTGTGTGCCTCATCCATGATGGTCTGTCGAAAATCTCCACCTTCGGGCACGCATATCCTGTTTTTGTACCACAGGGTGTCTTGGTCATCTACCCTGAAGTCAGGGGCCTTGTTCTCTCCGGTATGCTTGCGGATCTTCATCAGATTTTCATCGGTCTCTTGGGCCTTCCGGATCTTTTCTTCTAGGGTAAACTGAACACTCAGCTGGCGGACGTAGCCTTGGGGGACGATGTGTACGTTGAGCCGTGCCATCTCCTCTTGCAACTGGGCACTCTTGGGTGCTGCCTTCTCGTAGGTTTTCCGGCTTAGGGCATCTGCTACCACATTGGCCTTCCCGGGGTGGTAGTGAATTTCTAGGTTGTAGTCCTTGACTAGCTCTAGCCACCTCCTTTGCCTTAGGTTCAGGTCGGGCTGGGTGAAGATGTACTTTAGACTCTTGTGGTCTGTGTAGATTTCACACTTGTTCCCGATCGATAGTGTCTCCGCATCTTCGGGGCATGCACTACGGCCGCAAACTCCGGATCATGGGTGGGATAGTTCTCGCTCATGGGGTTTGAGCCGACGGGAGGCATATGCCACTACCTTCCCATCTTGCATGAGAACACATCCCAACCCTTGTCGGAGGCGTTGCAATACACGACAAAGTCCCGTTGAATGTCCGGCGGGGGTTAGCACTGGGGCTGTGGTCAACCTTTTCTTCAGCTCTTGGAAACTTCTCTCGCAGGCCTCGGTCCAGTTAAACTTCTTCTCTTTCTTGAGCAGCTCTGTCATGGGCCGGGCGATCTTGGAGAATCCCTCGATAAATCTCCGGTAGTACCCGGCTAAACCTAGGAAACTCCTGATCTCACTTACGTTGGTGGGCTGCTGCCAGTTGGAGACTGTCTCAACTTTCCTGGGGTCTACAGCTACTCCTTCTGCAGTCAATATGTGCCCAAAAAAGGATATCTTTTCTAGCCAAAATTCACACTTGCTGAACTTGGCGTATAGCTTGTGTGCCCTTAACTTTCCCAGCACTACTCGAAGGTGTTGTTCATGCTCCTCCACGCTCTTGGAATAAACAAGTATGTCGTCAATGAAGACCACGACAAACTTGTCCAGCTCTTCCATGAACACCTTATTCATGAGGTTCATGAAGTATGCTGGTGCATTGGTTAGTCCAAAGGACATCACCGTGAACTCATACTGCCCGTAGCGAGTGACAAAGGCGGTCTTGGGGATGTCACTTTCCCTAATCTTGAGCTGGTGGTACCCTGATCTTAGATCCACCTTCGAGAAATATCTGGCTCCCTTCAGTTGGTCAAACAGGTCATCTATTCTGGGAAGAGGGTACTTATTTTTAATAGTGACCTCGTTCAGCGAGCGATAGTCCACGCACATCCTCATGCTCTTATCCTTCTTCTCCACGAAAAGCACTGGGGCTCCCCATGGTGATGAGCTTGGTCTGATGAACCCACTTCGCTGAAGCTCTGCTAGCTGCTTCTTCGGTTCGCCAACTCGGGGGCTGCCATCCTATAGGGCCTCTTGGCTATGGGAGAGGTTCCGGGGATAAGGTCGATTACGAACTCTATATCCCCCGTCCGGTGGCATTCCGGGGAGTTCTTCGGGGAACACATCCGGGTATTCTCGTACTACCGGGACATCTTCTATGGACTTGGCTTCTATGTTGAAAACCATTATATCCGGCTCGTGTCCCCGGTGTGGCGAGTCACTTGTATCCCGTCCGGGTTGGTCAAGTGCACTACTTTATCGGCGCAACTTATGAGACCATGGTGTTGGCTTAACCAATCCATACCAAGGATCACGTCTATCCCCTTGGATTTCGGTACTACCGGAGTTCGCTAAGAACTCTACCCCACTTAAAATAATCCTTACCGGGGGCATCCCGATTGACACTTAATGTCACCTCCGGCGTTCGAGTTATTAGGGGTGCTTTGAGTAGTACCGTGGGTATGCTATGCTTTTCCACAAAGCTTGAGGATATGAATGAGTGCGATGCTCCCGAATCGAACGAGTATGGTAGCCAAAACGGAGCCGACCGAGAACTCACCGAGTACCACTCCTTGTGCTTCTTGTGCCTCCTGCGCATTGATGTGATTCACCCGGGCGCGTCCATACGACTGCTGGGGCTGCCTCATCTGCTGGTTGCTGGTGTTGTTGCCGAAGTTGTTGTTGCTGCGCACTGGCATGCGGTTGGCTCCTGACGCAAGTGGCCTTGGCCCGTTCACCGAGTTGGAGTAGGTGGTGGTGGTTGGCTTTTTAGCATAGGGGCAGTTGGCGATGAAGTGCCCGGTTTCCCGGCAGTTGAAACACACTCGGGAGCTGTTGTTGTTGTTGTTGTTGTTGGTAGTGATCTGGCTGGTGTTGTTCTGTAGGGGCTTCATGGCACTCTGGTTGTAGGAGGGCTTGAACTGGGCTCTGGGGGCTTGTGAGCTCGTGGCTTGGGATTGGGTTCTCGTACGCATAGGAGCTTGGAACCCGGACATGGGGTGTCCAAAGTTTCTCGGCCTCTGGGACCGCTCTTGCTGCTTGGCCTTGTGCTCCATGAACTTGCGCTTGTTTTCCTTCTTTTCCTCGGCCCTTGCTCTCTCCGTGAGGATTGCCATGTTCATAAGGGTATTAAAGTCCGGGTAAATCTGAGGAGTCAGCAGTGTCCTCAGTTCCGGAGTCAGCCCCTTCTTGAACATCTCTTGCTTTTTGGAATCTTTATCCACCTCCTCGGGGGCATAGCGCGCCAGCTCTATGAACTGGTACGTGTATTCCTCCACAGACATGTTGCCTTGGCGGAGTTCGCGGAACTCGTCTGCCTTCCGCTTCAGTGTGGCCTCCGGGATGTGGTAGCGACGGAACTCCTCCACGAATTCGTCCCATGTGATGGCGGAGGGATCCTTGGTGGCGGCGCAAGAATTTTCCCCACCGTGCTAGGGCTGTCCCGGTGAGTTGGTGAGCCGCCGGGGAGAACCTTGTCATGGTCTTCGCAAGGGGAGGGGCTCCGGTTCCCTCGGGATGGCTCTCGGCCAATCGTCGGCGTCCAAAGGATTCACCGACCCGCTAAAGGTGGGCGGCTTAGTCCTGAGGAACTCGATCAGCTTCTCATTCATGCTCATAGCACGGGGTCTTGGGCGGTTGATGGCATTGAAGATAGCCTCCATCAGGACAGTCTGGTTGGCTAAGACTTGAGCCAAGTCAATAGGAGGGGGTGGTGGTGGCAGGACCACGTTCTCTACCCCATCTTCATTTTGGTTAACCTCCTGGTCGTGGAGGCGCTCTCTCCGATCGGCTTGCGATCCCTCAGCGTCCGACCGGTGGGTCCTGACAGGGCGCCTGGAAACCATCTGTAAAGAAGCGGGTTTCTAAGAGATCTAGGTTTTATGTGATGTTTAAGTGGATTATAACGGATTTCTTTTTGAAAAGGCAGGGTTTATTCTGCCGGTAAGCACACATCATGCACATAGCAAACAAGCAAGCACAAACAAGTTTTTATTACAAACCAGCGAGGAGGATACATCCCGACTACGCGGACACACTACACGACTAGGGACTAAGGGCGCGACTTGGACCGGTACGGCTTCATTCCCTGGGTCTTGGGGCACCCTACTCGCGAGGGGAGCTGTCTTCTGGGGTCGAGTGTTCTTCCAGCGGAATGAGCAACTCGTCATCGTTTCCGCCTTCGGGGTCTCCGTTTTCCTGAGGCTGTGCTGCGGCTTCAGTGGTAGCTGTTGGGGGTTCGGTGGCTGCTGGTGGTGCTGGGGGGACTTCGATGGTTCCTCCCCATCCTACAAGGGGTGTTCCCAGCAGGACTTGAGCTTCTCCAATGGCTGGAACGGGCGTTCCGCCGTGGGTCCATTCTTGCATGCGTTGGTCCTGGATCCTCCTGAGGCTTTCCTGGGCAACGGCTTCACTGCTTATGGCGGCTGCGGTCCTTGCTTCAGCTTGAGCCACTCGGACTTGGTGCATCCTCACTGTGACTTCAGCTTGCTCGGCCCGACTGATTTGTTCCCTCAAGTGTCTGGCTTGGTCGTCAAAGAGCTTGTCCAGGGAGACAAGGTAGGCGACTACGTGGTATAGCAGGTCTTCTTGGTGGCGGCGTCGCTCCAGGTTCCTCATGCGGGCTTGCC
Organism: Cenchrus americanus; assembly: GCA_947561735.1. Lineage (NCBI taxonomy): Eukaryota > Viridiplantae > Streptophyta > Magnoliopsida > Poales > Poaceae > Cenchrus > Cenchrus americanus. The sequence continues at coordinate 51,291,256 of OX387244.1, read as the reverse complement.
AAACTGGGGTTCTGATGGCGGGAGGGAAGTACCTCATCGGTGTGGGGACGAGGTGTTCTTCGTAGATCCGGCACAGGTAGCGGAGGGCTTTTCTGAGGGCCAATGGATAGGTATCCCGGTGTCGAAACCCTGTGGCGGTCACGCGCCACGGCTCGATGTTGGTGTGGCGGTTGCTTCTAGCGACGGAGAGGACCACTCTACAGCGAAGAGTACCGAGTTGCTCGTACTCTCTGCTGTAGTACCTAGGGCGCTCAGTAATACCGAGGCGCTCCAGGGAGTTGATGAGCAGGCGAGCAAAACCAGGCTCCTCCTGGCACACGCCTTGGGTCCATCCATCTTCCGCCATCTGAAAACAAAGGTAGAGTTGAACAGGTTGTGGTGGGGTACATGAAACGGATAACTTTATTTAGTAGGAAGGTTGGGGTACATCCTTCGGGGTACACTTATTATTGCTAGGACTCGGTTTCTAGCCTACACACCCTAGTCTTATCCTCATGGTGATTCTTCCTCTAGGCCGGATACGGCGCTTCTTCGGTGGAAGATCTTGCTCCCGCATCTCATCTTCGGTCCGGGTCCCTTTGTCCCGGTGGGTTTCTTCGGGTTCATCTTCTTCTCGCTCTCGGCTCCTTCATCTCTCGCTTCTTCGCTCCTTTAGTTCATCCCATAGGGCTTTATGGGCCAACGGCGTGCGCTCTCTTTCCCCGAGGTATTCTTGCTTTGTGTTGTGTAGTTCAACTTCTCGCTATGGTCGTCTTCACCCTTTCTAGTTCTATCCTCTCGTTCGCTCTTTCCGCTCTGTCGATCTGCTGCTTCAGTTGCTGGGCTTGCTCCTGATAAAGGTGGTCTAGGCCTCTGAGGTATATGGATAGGTGGGAAACTGCCTCTTCTAAGTCTTCTTCCTCTCGTTCCAAACCTCTCATGTGATCAATCCACGAGCGTCCTCTTCCTCCGGAGGGCGGAAAGAATCCCATTGGAGTCCTTCGGAGGTGCTGTCTATAAACCACTCGTAGCTGACGCAGGGCCTTCCGAGCAGCCTTGGGGTAGGTGTCGGCAAAGCGGAAACCAGTGGCAGAGACGAACCATGGCTCTATGTCGGGGTAAAGTGTGCTTCTTCCCACGAAGATCAGCAGCTTACACCGAGGGGTGCCGAAGCGTTCGTACTCCCGGTAGACGAACTCTGGCGGATCCCTTACTCCGACGCGCTCTAGGCTGAGTAGCAACAGGTTAGGGAGGCCAGGCTAGACGGGGCAGATTCCTCCGTTCCACTCGGGGTTAGGCATCCGGGAAACGAGCAAGAATCAAGGTAAGGATTTGGGAAAAGGTGAGCTTAGCAAAGGAAAGGTTAGAGAGGGCCAGAGGAGGTCTCGTATCCTAGGGGTCATGTCCTACGGCCAACCTACGGCTCTGATACCACCTGAAGCGTCCCCTCATCAGAGGTGACTAAATGTGACACAAATACCAGTCCCAGGAGGCTGGTAACACATTTATTACAACAGGTGGAATCAGTCTTTTACATCACGGCGACACAAAGGGCACGGTAGTGCCAACGCTACAAGGAACAACACAAACGCTAGCGACCACACTACAATAGCAAAGGCTTCCATAGCCTCCTCAGAGTACCACACCATGGAAGCTTTCGGTAGGGCCCTGGGTACACAGGCACGGTTGGGTGTAGGGCACGACCTACTCAACGTCTTCGGGAATGTAATCGGGATCCTCCTCTGTAAAATAGTTAGTAAAACAAGGGTGAGTACATACGTACCCAGCAAATCCAACCCCACCCACGGAGGGGCTTATAAGCAGAACCATGCATAAGGTATAACAAGGATTAGGTTAAGGTTCATTTTGCAAACTTACACATGCGGGGGTTCATTTCAAAAAGGTTTTCGCAAATCATTTTCATAACCCAAGTAACTCAAATGTTTTAGGAAGAACCACCTTGTGGAACTACCGGACTTCCCGTCCGTCGTAGCCCGTGCACACAACCACACACTTCACCCGAGAAAACAACTCACGCCGTAAAACATCCCATCCCAAACACTAGTTTTTGTGACCACACCGTGACTCGTCCAATACCGTGGACACGGCTATTCGAATAGGTTTGACACTCTGCAGAGGTTGTACATCTTTACCCACAAGTAGGGTACCATTACACGGACACCTTAGTGCCGGTACGGATCCTATCAAAGCCATTACCCACCTTAGCTAACACTACGAGCCACCACGGAAGCACCCAAGGGGTTATCCCACATAACCAGGGCGTACCTCACACAGAGCGTACCCCTACTCCTTGGTCTCCCGTCGCTCACCCGCACACCAGATGGCAAGTAGTTTAACTAGTGGGGTTCATGCTAAGCCGTTGCCACATACAACGGTCGAGTGGTTGTACGATCATTTGGGTCAGGTGAGATGTCACGCAACCCGGTCCTTAACCGACAAGATGGACAACTCCCAACACGCTCAACCACACAGGTACGAGCTCACCCATACTCCTGATACACACGTCCATCCCGTCTACCCAGTTCTTTACTCATTTTCCAAACATATCCCCTTTTTGTTTTTAAAGCACTCACACATTTTAAAAAGCACACACACACACAGTTTTTAAAGCACTCATTTAGGCCAAAACAAGGTTCAATCATAGCAATCAAGGGTGGCTATCCTACCATGTTTTGCAGTAAAACAATATGTAATTTATAAAACGGGTATAGGATATATTTTTAAAACTAGGACAGAAGCATGCATCAAAGGGGAAGGTTGAACTTGCCGTCTTCGAAGTCTTCGGGGAGTGCCGGCTCGGCGTTCGGGGCCTCGGGCTCCTGCTCGCAGTAGTCGGCTTCGATCTCCGGCTCGGGGTACCTTCCTCCGTCTACTCCGTCAGCTATAGCACACACACACAAGCAAGCAAGCAGTATTAGCACACACGTTTCCGGCCGATCTCGGGGAGGGGGAAGTGAGCGGAGGAGGGGTATATATAGGCCCTAAGAAAGGGGTTGGTTCGGCGGGGGTGCGGTAATGTTTGGTCTTAACCGGAAAGGAAGGGCGTGTATGAAAGGCTAGGTTATAGGTATTAAGGACCTATTGGTAATTTTCTACTAATGAGAAAGGGTGTGTTTATGACCACATAATTTGGGTTAGGGCCTGTTTGTAATTTATTTAGGGCTCAACAGTAATTAATTACTAACCTTAGGGGCTATTTGGAAGGAAAGGGAAGGAAATAAAATAGGATAAGGGGGGGGGGGGGGCTCGGGATAAATGGAAAGGCCAGGGGGCCTTGGGCAAAACTGCCCTTCTTCTCCCCCCCCTCGAACAGAACAGAGAGGGAGGGGGGGCGCGAGCTCGACCGGCCGGGCCGGGGTGCCCGCCGGCGGCTCCGGCCGCGGCGACGGCCGGGATTAAGGGGAAAAGAGAGAGGGGGGCGAGGGGACCCTATTCCCGTGCTCACCTCGGGCTATTGCGCACGGTGGAGGCGGCTCCACGGAAGAGCAGTGGCGCGGCGGCGGCGCTAGGGGGCGGCGGCGCGGTGGTGCTCGGGGAAGAGGGGAGGAGGCACTGTGAGGCTGTGATGGTGTGGTGCGGCGAGCCGGGGAGGCCGTCGGCCCCTTTTATAGGCGGCGAGAGGCGGTTTGGAGTGGAGATATTTCTCCGGCGAGCTCCACTCCGGCGAGCTCGGGGAGCTTCGCGAGGCGGCGACCCGGCGACGCGACGGCTCGGCCCGTACGGGTCGGCTTGCACGCGTCGGGTGCGGGGCGGGGCGGCGGTGGTGGTCCGCGGTGTAGGCGGAGGTGACGGCTCGGCTCGTCTCCGGCGCCGGGGAGGGGTCTTGTCGGTCCGTGCTCGGGCGGTGAGGAGAGGGAAAACGGTGGCGTGCTCGGTGGGTGTCGTGGTCGGTGCGCGTCCTCGCGGGCCCGTGCGGCGGGGCGGGGCACGCCGCCGGCCGGCCGGTCAACGGCGCCGGGCGCGGCGCGGCCGATTGCGGGAGGAGAGGAGGAAGGGGGGGGTCACCGGCGCGCGGTGGCGTGTCGCCGGCCGGGCGCGAGCCCCGGCGTGCGCGCCCCCGGCGCGGCCCTTGGCGCCGCGGCGGGTTGCGGGCCCGGGGTCAACCCGGCGTCGAGGCTCGGTCGGGGACGCGGGGGTGCGGCCGCGCGGGAGGAAGGAGAAGGGAGGGGGAGGAAAAGAAAAGAGAAAGGAAAAAGAGAAGAAGAGGGAAAAAGAAAAGGAAGAGGAAAAAGAAAAAGGAAAAGAAGGGGAGGAAAATTAAGAAGAGAGAAGGAAAAATAGGAGAAGGGATTTTGGAAAAAAAATCCGGAAAATTGCTAGGGAAATTTGGGAAGGGTTTTGCGGGGTTTTTCCCGGTTTTCGGGCGTCGGCGCATTTTCCGGGACGGCGGTGATGGCGAGGCGGACCGGTCATCGGGACCGCGGCGTGCGCGGGGATTCCCGGCCGGTGGCCGACCGCGGCGTTGGGGAAGGCGCGCAAGGGTGCGGCCGAGGTGCGGTGCCGGCGGAATTCGCGGCACGCGCGCCGGGGAGAGAGAGGGAAAAACAGTGGCTAGGGTTTGAATGGTAATTGAGCTCGGCGGGTCAGTTTTGAAAACACGCATGATTTATTAGGTGATTTATTTAGAGCTAAAAACGCGGGCGTTACACAAACCATGGAACACCTTGTGCTCGTGATTGAGCTTGCTGTTGCCCTTGCCCAAGCCTGCTACTGCTCGCCGATGTTCACTGGCCACGGTCAAAACAAAAGTGCACACACAGGAAACAATGGACACTGCTACTACCGTAAGTCCTGCGGGGCTGCAAGGTAGTTGGCCTACAGGGACCTGGCTGTCGTATGGACCTCCCTGGGCCCACTACCTCGGTGGGTACCAGGACCGACTACTCGGTGGGCCCCTGGGACTACCCGGCTTGCGCTACACGGCACCTGATGGCGTGGAGCACAAGGACTATAGAGGAGAAGTACTCGGTTAGGAAGCTGTACATGTCCCGCACTGTATGGAAGACTCCTAGACGTACTCGACTAGTACTCTCTCCCTACTCCGACTTGTAACCCTGCCTCCCGGACTATATAAGGTGAGGCAGGGACCCCTCTCTAGGCACCCAATCTCATCTCACGGCGTACAATTACACCATCTTGTAATCGTACCCAATCAATCCAGAGCAACGCAGCATACAGGACGTAGGGTATTACGCACCTCGCGGCCCGAACCTGTCTAAATTGTGTGCCACGTGTCTCTTCCTTCGAGTTACCGATCTCGGCGAGGCCACATTTAGGGATGTAAACGGGAGCAGGAAATTCCCGTACCGACTGGCACCGTATCCCGTACAAACCGATCGTACACCGTTTTAGTAGGAAAAACAGGAAACGGGAAAAAATATGGGAACAGGAACAGGAACGGGAACAGGTGGGGTCATTTTCCGACCGTATTCGCGGTTCCCGTATTTAGGCAGGATAATTCCCGCTGGTATTCCCGTATACTTACACGTAGTCTTCAAATTTAGCCCACAATGTAAATTGGCCCACCAAACCTCCCAAACCCCGCACCTGGCCCGCGCAAGGTGCCGCGCACTGGGCGCTCCGCGATGCCTCCCCACTCGCACGACACAAAACCGGCCGTCCATCCCCCAAACGCCAAACCCTAGTCTCCGGTTCCGGTCACATCGTGCGGTGCGCGCCCCGCCCACCCGTCTCCATTCCGCCGCCGCCACCGACCCGCGCCGCCCCGGGGAACTCCGCCGTCCGCTCGCCTCCCGCCCGAGCCCCGAAGGAACTCCGCCGTCTCGCTCGCGGCCGGGGAGTGCCGCCCCCACGAGGCGGCCGAGGCCTCGACGGTCCGATGCGGCGGTGCATAGCCGCACAAGCTTCAAGCCCGTTGAAATTCGTGAAGTGCAGCAAAAGCACTACTTTACGCTTTCAATTTCGTGTAGTGCGCCGTGCCCGTGAATGACTCTTCTACTATCTCCTTGAATATGTCTTCCCGAGTTTGTTTTTCCCCCTTGGCGGGATCTAAACTTTTGAACCGGAACTTGGCTAATTGTGATGCCGCGGTGCGCGCTGTGCCCGTGAATGTGATGTCTTGTTGTGATGTACTGTCGTATTGATCTACATCTATCGTCTATTATACTGACGAGACTGATCTAGTACTGCGTCTGTGCATGTGATGTTACATGAATTAATGTTGCAATTGTTGTGTCTAACTGTTTCAAGGGATTATAAGTGTCGATGTTGCCGTTTTGTTTTATCGATTCCCGACCGTAATCGACAAGTTCCCGATCGTAATAATCCGTTCCCGATATCCCGTAGTATCGATTTCGTTTTCCCGTCCGACCTTATCGCTCCCGTTCCCGTTCCCGAGAAAAAAATAAAGGAGCAGGAATGGTTAGAGTATTTTCCCGACCGTTCCCGACCGTTTACATCCCTAGCCACATTCATCTACTTCGGGTACTCCCCTTAGTAGGTTGCCGCTCTAAAACACCGACAGCTGGCGCGCCAGGTAGGGGATCTCGCCCGAGATCACATGGCGAACTCGACGGCTCCTGTCTACTTCAAGCCAACCGTCGCCTTCAACCTCGGCGACACCTTCGCTTTCGACGCTTGGGTCTGCACTGCTGACGGCGCGGGGTCCTTCCAGCGCCGCCTCACCATGCCGCCCAACCCGGAGACCGGCTTCGTGACGCTTCCAGAAGTCGTCACAGGCGAGCTCGCCGGCAAGTTCGGCGAAATTTCACACTTCGACCATCACGCTGACTTCGAGCTCGAGTCCGCTTCCAACTCGAACTCGACGTCTCCATGGGCTATCGCATGCGAGCCGGCTGCTCAGCCATCGCATGTGGTCCCACCACCCCGTGAGCGCTCCGCGCGTGGTCCCCGCATCCTCAGCCGGGCCCGCACGGAGGCTCCCTCTTCGCGCCGGGCCGGCAAGGAACCCGTACCCGAGTACAACTCGGACTCCGACACCGCCCCCGGCCACGCTTCGGACTCCAACCCCCTCTCCGGGTTCTACTCGGATTCCGCATACGAGTTCGACTTCGGGTCGGACCCAGAGGATCCCGAGTCCGAGGACAACTCTACTGAGCATCCCTTATCAGGGCCGGCCTCTGGGCTGGTTATAACGTCCACACCGGCCGGGAGATTCGTCTACTGGCCAGACCGCAAGCCCGCTGACCTGATAAGTGGAGACTCACGCTACGTCGCCTACATCGACTCGCTCCCGTTCTAGGAGGGAACACCACTTGCCCGAGCTGACTCGAACACCCCAACTGAGGTGGCGGTTTCTGAGTCCAGCCTTGGCACCCCTGATCGCCAAGTCTTCATGGCTGCCGGCGACACTCCAGGACCTTCAGGGACGGCTCAAGACAAGTACCTCAAAGACATCTCCTCAGACGAGCTGTCTGCCGACGCACCTGCAGACAAGACCCCCGCCAACAGAGACGCTCGACCTGAGCGTAACAGGAAGCGCAGCGAACGGCGCCGGCGTCTCCGAGACAACCTCCCCATCCGCAACCTCGCGGAAGCCCTCGAGGCGGTCGAGAGCAGAGTACACACTACCCCTGAGCAATGCCTCATGTGGATCACAGCGATCGCACGCCAGGCTCAGGGAATTCGCGCTGGGGAGGTCATCGCCAAGCTCGCTGAAGACGCCTACTTCATGCGGGTTGACAACAGGGTCAAACAGCCTCCTCCTGCCAGGAACCGCGACAACGAAGCTACAAGTCGCAGCGCCAACCCCGGTCCCAACCGTACTCGAGCTGAGCTTCCAGCTCAGCCCAACCGTACTCGCTCAAACGCCGGCGGACCTCCACAGGGTGGCAACAGCAACCGCGAGGTTGTCCCTCACCGCGCCCATGACGGCGGCGGCCGTGACCCTGACGGCGGCGGCAGCGACGACGGGAGCTCCAACCACGGAGCCAACAGGAGGGCCGGCGGCGGCGGCGGCCCGCGGCGGTCGAGACCACGCGAACAGCCACGCCTCCGGTGCCTCACAGGGCGGCTACGACACCCGCCAGAAGATTGAGGAGCTGCGGCGGAAGAAGTCAGCCACCGCAGGCGACAACGACGGCTTCCCCGCCTTCTCACCTCGAATTCGCAACTTGCTCCTCCCCGACAAGTTCAAGCCTTTGGGGATCACCAAGTACGACGCGAAGCAGGACCCCATCCAGTGGCTCAGGTGCTACGCCCTCTCCATCGAGAACGCTGGCGGCAACAACGACACCAAGTGCCTCTACTTCCCCTTCTGCCTGGACCAAGCTCCACTCAAATGGCTCGAGTCGCTGGACAAGCACTCGATCGACAAGTGGGACCACTCGAAGGAGCAGATTCACCGGCAACTTCGCGGGCGCCATGGGCCGATCGGGTACTCGCATGGACCTGGCCATGGTCAAGCAGGAACAAGGCGAGACCCTCCGCAAGTACATGCGCCGCTTCTTCGACAAGCGCGCTACCGTAGTCGACGTCACCGACAAGGAGGTCGTTGACCTCTTCCAAGACGGCCTCTACCACCGCCGCACCTTTGAAGACTTCAGTCGTCGCCGCCCCAAGTCCATCCCCCACCTCAAGGACATGATCACGTCCTGGGCGGATGAAGAAGACAAGGCCAACGCCAAGTACGACGCCATCCGTGGCAAGAACAAGCAGAACACGGGCGGCGGCAGCGGCAACAACAGGAACCAAGGCGGTCGCAACAACAATAACTACTCGGGTCCCAACCGCAAGCGCAAGCCAGATAACACCGTCGCGTCTATCCAGCGCCCTGCGAAGAAGAACTCAAAGAGGAACTCCGGCGGCTTCAAAGACTTGCTGAAGGAGAAGTGCCCGTGGCATCTGAACGGCAACCACACCACCGAGCAGTGCTACCAACTCAGGCATGCACTCAAGAGTACTCCAGAGCCACCGCACCCTCACGACAAGAAGGGCAAGAAGAAGAACGACGGAGACAACAACGACTTCCATGAACCCGACAAGACTGTCAACGTCCTCTTCGGCGGACTACCCAGCAGGCGGGAGCAAAAGGCTACCCGTCGAGAAGTCATGAGCATTGAACCAGCGGTCCCGACCCCTCTCAGGTGGTCGGAGGTACCCATTACCTTCTCCCGCGCGGATCAATGGACCAGCTTCTCCGAACCAGGGCGGTTCCCCTCGTCCTGACGCCGGTGGAAGCGGGCTCCACATCCTTTTCACCAAGACCTTGAAGAAGATGAAGCTCGACATCACCCACATGCTCACTAAGAGCAACACGCCCTTCTACGGCATCGTCCCCGGTAACGCGGCTATCCCACTGGGCTCAGTGGTCCTGCTAGTTACCTTCGGGGAATCTCGGGACAACTACCGTACCGAGTACATCAAGTTTGAGGTCGCGGACTTCGAGACTTCCTACCATGCCATCCTCGGCAGACCGGCCATCGCCAAATTCATGGCGGTGCCCCACTACACCTACTTGGTACTCAAGATGCCAAGCCCAGCGGGTGTACTCTCTCTCCAAGGGGACTTGAGGATCTCCCACGACTGCGATACAGAAGCCGTGGAGATCTCCTCTACGAATCAAGTACCCAACGCTATGATGGAGGTCTACGCTGCGTCGAAGAAGCTTGCTACAAGTGAACTCGACATCCCGGAGAAGTCTGACAGCGCCAACAAGCCTCAGCCAGCTGAGGAGGTTCTAGTCAAGACGATCGACCTCGGAACAGGCGACTCCAGCAAGACCAGTACCATCGGGGCCGGCCTCGACCCCAAATAGGAAGACGCGCTCATCAACTTCCTCCGGGCTAACCGCGACATCTTCGCGTGGAAGCCAGCGGACATGCCAGGAGTGCCCAGGGAGTTGATTGAGCACTGCCTCAACGTCGATCCTAAGGCCACCCCCAAGAGACAACACCTCCGACGCTTCACCGACGACAGATGGGATGCCATCAAGAAGGAACTCGCCAAACTACTCGCGGCTGGCTTCATCAGAGAAGTCTTCCATCCTGAGTGGCTTGCCAACCCCGTCCTCGTCCGCAAGAAGAACTCGAACGAGTGGAGGATGTGCGTCGACTACACTGATCTCAACAAGCACTGCCCCAAGGACCCCTTCGGGTTGCCGCGGATTGATCAAGTCATCGACTCCACGGCGGGCCGCGACCTCCTCTCGCTTCCTCGACCGCTACTCCCGGTACCACCAGATCGCGATCAAGGAAGAAGACCAGGAGAAGACCGCGTTCATCACCCCATTTGGCGCGTACTGCTACACGACCATGTCCTTCGGGCTGAAGAACGCCGACGCCACCTACCAACGAGCTATCCAGGCCTGCTTCAAAAAGCAACTCAACAAGAACGTCGAAGCCTACGTGGATGACGTGGTCGTCAAGACCAGAAACTCCAGTACCCTCATCGACGACCTTGAAGAGACTTTCGCATCCCTGCGTGAGTACCGCTAGAAGCTCAACCCGAACAAGTGCGTCTTCGGCGTACCTTCGGGGAAGCTACTCGGCTTCATCATCAGCCAACGCGGCATCGAAGCCAACCCCGAGAAGATCTCCGCCATCACCAGCATGAAAGCTCCCACGTGCAGCAAAGACGTCCAGAAGCTGACCAGGTGCATGGTGGTCTTGAACAGATTCATCTCGAAGCTTGGAGAATGGGGGCTCCCCTTCTTCAAACTACTCAAGCACCAAGAGAAGTTCGTGTGGACTCCAGAGGCGGATCAAGCCCTTACCCAGCTCAAGGACTTCCTACCGAAGCCACCGGTCCTCACGGCTCCTCGCAAAGGCGAGCGCTCTTCGCTCTACCTCGCCGCGACTACTCATGTGGTCGGTCATCGCCGTCATCGTCGAGCGGCGGGGAAGACGGCCACGCCTACCCGGGCCCGGCGCCCGGCCTACTTCGTCGGCGCGAGGTCCCGTCGTAGTCCAAGGCACGCTATCGCCCGTGCGAAGCTCCCCGTACACAGTACTCATCACCTCGCAGAAGCTACGACACTACTTCCAGGAGTACTCGATCTCCGTCGTCACCGACTACCCGCTCGGCGACATCCTGCGGAACCAAGATGCTACTGGAAGAATCTCCAAATGGGTAGTTGAACTCGGCGCCCTCACCATCGACTTCAAGCCACGCACAGCCATCAAGTCGCAGGCGCTAGTCGACTTCATGGCGGAGTGGCGGGAGAACCAGCTGCCTACCCCAACCGTGCGACCAGAGCATTGGGTGATGTACTTTGACGGCTCACTCAACCTCGAGGGCGCAGGTGCAGGGGTACTCCTGATCTCTCCAACGGGTGAACAACTCAAGTACGTCCTGCAGATCTTCTGGAAGGTCTCAAACAACGAAGCCGAGTACGAAGCTCTCCTACACGGACTCCGCCTCGCGGCTTCACTGGGCATCAAGCGGCTACTAGTCTACGGCAACTCCGCAGTGGTCATCAACCAAGTCAACAAGTCCTGGGACCGCAACAAGGAGAACATGGACGCCTATTGCCTAGAAGTCTGCAAGCTCGAGAACAAGTTCTACAGTCTCGAGTTCCACCACATCGTCCGCGACAACAACGTTGCAGCGGACGTCCTGTCGAAGCTTGGATCCACCCGCATTCAAGTACCAGCGGGTGTCTTCGTTCACGAGCTTCACGCGCCATCCATCCCAGAGCCGGCGCCACCGACCACTGTCCCAGCGCATCCATCGGCTGGACAGGAGGTCATGATGATCGACATGGACTAGAGGCAACCCTTCATCGACTACCTCAGCGAGCAGAAGGTTCCCTCGGACAAGAACTTGGCCGAGCAGCTCATCTGCCGCGCCAAGTCCTACATCCTCGTTGGAGACAAGCTTTACAAGTGGGGCGCATCTTCTGGAGTACTCATGAAGTGCGTTCCTGTTGACGGATAAAAGACGTATCCCTCTACGATCCGCAAGCGTACGGACCCCACACCTTTTTCACCACGGGATTCCCAAGGTTCTTGTCAATCCGCGGAGCAAGGGGATTACAAGCGTTCGATCAACAACGACACACTAGCTACTAAAACCCTAACTACTATTATACTAGAAAAACACTAAACTACACTAGAGAGAATGATAAACGATTAAGATAGAAGACACTCGCCCACGGGTCTACGATACTAGAGCATGCAATCGCTTAAAGACATGAAAAACCAATCTAATCTATCGGGGTTGTGACCATGGTTTCGCCCTTTCCCTCCTCTCGTACTGTCACTACGCGAAGGTATTCATGACTAGACCTTTGATGGCCACGGCGTATTGAATGGATCCAAGGAAGCATTGAGGCCTTACTCCCTTTACGGCATGGTTGCAAACCTTAAGCATTAAAGTATATTCAACACAAGATGATAGATAGATAATCCGACAAAGTGCGATTACATCTCACGATCGATTACAACCCATGGACGAATGAGAAGATTACCCCATCAAGGTGCCGATCATGGCACCGTTGATCATGGTTTCCCTTCCGCCGTGTCTTCCTCCTTCTCCACGAGAGGGTGCTTCTTTCGAGGTGGTTGATCTCCACCGAGATCCTCCTCCTCTCTCTCTCTAGCTTGTGGATGGCCTTCGGTGCGAATAACTCCTCTTTCCGTGTTGGCGGCGCGTCGGGGGTTTTAGGGTCGAAGATCCTTCGAGGGCAAGGAAGACGGGACCGAATCGATGCCCGAAGTGGGGCGGGCCGGCCCGCTCGGGCCGGCCGGCCCAGCCCGCTTCGGCCCGGCCGGTCGCCCTTTTTGCTCCGTGGGTCCTCGTGCACTTATCTACTTTGCCCCCTCCACTTGGATGATTTTGACGCCGTTATCCTCGCGATCAAGATGGAGGCTCTCTTTGCATGAAGTTTGATCTTTTACGCTTCAATCCCCGGGGTGTTCCTCGTAGCACTTCGGTCCTTGCCACCATTGGAAGTAATTTCAGCAAGCTCATGAACACGAACAAGACTCCATGAATGCTCCTTTGAACTTATTGCGAATCCGTCCTTTATGTCCATGTTTTCCTACATAAACATAACACTTCCAAATGCATGCACAAAGATGAACTTGTTATATGATTAGTGTGCCTAGTGGCGGGTTAGTTCCATAATCAAATCCAAACCAAAGTGTAATGAACATGCTAGGTGCACCAAAATACACCGTCAACATCTCCCCCACACTTAGCTCTTGCTCGTCCTCGAGCAAGTACTCGTAAAAGAACTTCGTCCAAGGAGTGTAATCGTGTACCACTTATCCTTCTTCACAAGTTAGTCAATCCCTTCATCTTTAATACATAAACACAAAGTAATGATAATCAAACATAAACATGGGCGTTTAGAATTTTTACCACGTCAAGATTTACCCCACAACTCAAACTCTTCACTCGAAGCTTTCAATTTCAGCCATACTTACTTCTTTGCTTCCATCGGAGGGTTTTTATGGTTTTCAAAACAAAAATTCCTGCAACAAGTATTAGACAAAAACCTTTCTCCAAGCTCTCTCAAGTCACTCATATGAAGTGGCTATCCTAACCAGATTTTATAAAACTCTCACCTCCCATTAATCTCTCATATATCATGTAAAAGTGGAGCTATAGGTAGGGCCAGCGCAATCAACACAAGTATTGTCAAACTAAGAACTTCCTCTAATGGTTGTCTACCTTTCAAAGCCAATGATCATGAGAATTAACCATATGTAGGGATATCAAGGATGAGAAGATTTAGAATGGTGGACATGTGCAAGGGCAAAAGAAAATTGTGACTACAAGGCACCAATGATGTCCTCGTTGTCGGATTGCACATGGTTGGAAATAGAGTAAAAGTTTCGTCTCACAATCAACGTGACATCCTTCCTTACACTTTATTATTATTTTTTTTCTCTTCTTTCACTTGATCCATCCCTCTCATCTCTTCATTGCTAACTCATCTTTCTCTTTTTTTTCTTTCATTCACATATGATTTTTCTTTCTTTCTTTCTTTCTTTTCCATACACATACTTTTTCTCTTTATTCTTCTCTCTCTTGACAACTTTTCAAAGCTTTCAATTCTCTCTTTCCTCGCATGTATACAATCTGAAATTTTTAAATAAATCATGCTAGAGACGAGACGAAACTTTGAAAATAGGTTGTGTTCAAGGAATACGATGTACAAAAGAGATGTATAAGGTTGGGTATGGAATCCAACGATATTCATGACTTTCGTTGTGAAAGTCATGGACTGAATATATGACGAGGCTAGCAACAAAAGATAAGCACAAGGACATGATCATTGCTCGAAATTAAAACTCACCAAGAGAGAAGGGTCCTAGCCTAACTCATCGTGCTAATCACACTTATGGTGGAGCGAAAAAATAAACTTGGCTTTGGATAGGAATTTTTTTCTTACTCTCAACTTGGAAAAAGAGGTTTTGCTAACCTTTATTACAAGGGTTTTAAAATAATTTTCAGAACTGAAATCCTCCAATTTTTAGCATCGAAAATAGCACAACTAGCATGTGAAGCTCAAGATCGAAGTGTGGTATGGGTACTTTAAGTAGTAGCGATTCCACTAAGCACCACGGTAAACGATTTTCAAACCACTTACTTGCGTTCATATATCAAGAATCGAAGATTAAACAAACAAGTAAATAAAGATAAACAATACATAAAACACAAAGATATATATAAAGACTCTTTTTATTTGGTTTTCTTGACTCAACACTAATTTAAGACACTTGCAAAAATTTTAAAACAGACTCAAAAACTAAAGACTCATTAAAACACTAAGACTCTCACACGAAGATTAAACCGAACCTAAACTTGAAGTTCAAAAGCTAAGGCTAGCGAGCTAGCCCTCCCCCACACTTAAAACATACGACGTCCTCGTCGTATCTTACAAAAAAAATCCTAAGGGGAAAACTAGATCTAGTGGTACTTCAAGCAAGTTTTGCACCACTTGCCTCTCATGTTTCCAACCATGCCGAAAAGTTTGCGCACGTTGCGGTTAAGGAACTTGTAGTCATCTTCAACTACGCGCTCCAAGTCCTCCATACGCTGTTTCATCGCTTCCATGGCTTGGAGACATTCGTCGGCCGACGTGTAGAGATCCGCGATGGATTGACGGCAAACTCGACGGACACACGGATGCAATCCGAAGGGGTCGTCGTCGCCATAATCTCCACCGTTGTCACCACCGTCGTCGCCACCTCCATTGTTGTCGCCTTCGCCACCGTCGTTGCCGTCGTCGTTGGGGCCTTCGGGAGTCCTTTCATAGGGCTGCTCGCCCCAATCGTCATCGTCTCTACCGGCAGCCGCCCACGAGCTCGGGCTACGATCGTCGGAGTAGTCGCTATCCCCATAATCCTTAGGCTCCGGCGACACCTCCTTGTAATCCTTGCGCTTGATGCCTTGGAGGCGTGTCGACCTTCGAATGGGTGTAGGGACCTTCTCTCCTTCGACGGGGTTGCGAGATGCAAGAGCTCCGGTCGGGACACGTCCTCCGCAACGGATACGTGCGGTCCTCTTGACGGGTAGCTTGACCTCGCATCGCATCGCCTCCTCCATCGATGGCTTCTTGGCTTCTACCTTCAACTCTAAGCTTTTTGGAGGCTCAATGGCTGCTACAAGGGTGCAACACATTGCTTGAAAGGTTTGATTCTCGAGCTCCCGGTTCGGCCAAATATATAGTCCGAGAGAAAAGCCCCGGGAACCTTATTTTCCTTTTTTACACTTCCATTAAAATTTTCCGACCAAACAAGGAAGTCAAAAAGGAGCAATTCGGGCGAAATTCGGGGACATCGGGCGTCGGGCCACCCCCGGGCCGATCCGATCGGGCCGGCCGGCCCACCCCCGCCTCGGGGACCGGCCGATCCGGTTTTTTGCACACCGCCCTATTTTTTCGTCCTCGGCCCATGGGAAAAAGTTGGCCCGGTTAATCTTCGCGAAAAACTCCGAAAGCTAAAAGAAAAATTATTTACGAAGTTGGTGCCTTGTTTTTCGTCCTAGGCGGGACGTTCGGGCTCTTCCTCCATGGTAAAGACGTCAACATGATGAATGGGCACGACATCGGGTTCGTAGTAAACCTTAAGCCGCTGTCCATTCACCACAAATTGATCGCCATTTATATCCATAATGGTTACCGCTCCGTTGGAGAACACCGAATGCACAACATAAGGTCCGTCCCACTTGCTTTGCAATTTCCCCTTTCCGAAGGTTTTAAACCTCGAATTGTAGAGGAGGACCTTATCTCCTTCTTTAAATTCTTTTTTCTTCAATCTTTTATCATACCACCTTTTGATTCTCTCCTTGTATATGCTTGCGTTTTCATAAGCTTTCAACCTCAACTCCTCTAGCTCGCTTATTTGAATTCTCCGTTTCACCACCGCGGCATCGAGATCGAGGTTCATCTCTTTAATCGCCCAATAGGCTTTATGTTCCAACTCAACCGGAAGGTGGCAAGCTTTTCCATAGACGAATTGATAAGGGGTCATACCTATCGGTGTTTTAAACGCCGTTCGATAAGCCCATAAAGCTCCGTCTAATTTCTTTGACCAATCCTTGCCTCCCTTCTCTATGGTTTTGTTGAGTATGCTTTTTAGTTGCCTATTTGACGTCTCCGCTTGTCCGTTGGTTTGTGGGTGATATGCCGTGGAGACCCTATGCTCAATTCCCAACTTGGACAAGCACCTTTTGAAGTTCTTCCCGGTGAAATGAGTTCCTCCATCACTTATCAAGATTCTCGGTGTACCGAAACGGGGAAAAATCACGTTCTTGATCATAGTGATGGACTCCTCCGTGGAAGCTTTACGACATGGTATAGCCTCTACCCACTTGGATACATAATCAACCATAACAAGTATATACTCGAATCCAAATGAGTTTTTAAAAGGCCCCATGAAGTCTATGCCCCATACATCGAATATGTCGATTTGCAAGTTGTATTTCAAAGGCATAGAATTTCTTTGAGAGATGTTTCCGGTTCTTTGGCATTCGGGGCATGACGCAACATATCTTTTAGTATCTTCATGCATCTCCGGCCAATAGAATCCGCTCGACCATACTTTGGCTTCGGTTCGAAAATGGCTATAGTGCCCACCGTACTCCGCCGAGTGGCACTTCCTTAGAATCTCAAGCCTCTCTTCTCTTGGCACACATCTTCTCATCACTCCATCATTGCCAAGCTTGAAGAGGTATGGTGCATCCCAAAAATATTTCTTACTTTCCGAGATTATCTTCCTTTGAGTGTTTTTGTCTAGATGATCGAGGGGCATTTTTCGAATTGCTCGAATGATGTCGATCATCCAAGTATCTTTATCAAGCACTCTATAGAGGTGGTCATCTCTCATCTTATCTTCTATGGGCTCTTTATCATCTTGTCCACGATTCATCCTAGACAAATGATCGGCCACAACATTTTCCACCCCCTTTTTATCACGAATTTCAACATCGAACTCTTGGAGAAGAAGGATCCAATGAATCAAGCGTGGTTTAGCTTCCTTCTTAGCCAAGAGATACTTTATGGCTGCGTGATCGGTGTAAATAATGACTTTCGAGTTCACGATGTAAGATCTGAATTTTTCGAAAGCGAATACCACCGCTAGCAATTCTTTTTCCGTAGTTGCGTAATTTAATTGTGCCCCACTAAGAGTTTTGCTAGCGTAGTAAACGGCGTGAACTCGGCCTTCCTTTCTTTGTCCCAAGACCGCGCCTACGGCGTAGTCACTTGCGTCACACATGATCTCGAAAGGTTGGCTCCAATCCGGAGGTTGGATGATGGGAGCACTCACCAACGCATTTTTCAAGGTCCGGAATGCCGCTAGGCACTTCTCGTCAAAGTCGAAAGCCACATCCTTTTGAAGAAGGTGTGTTAAAGGCTTAGTGATCTTCGAGAAGTCCTTTATAAATCTTCTATAGAATCCGGCATGGCCTAGAAAGCTCCTTAAGGACTTAACATCCGTAGGAGGTGGGAGTTGCTCAACCGTCTCTACCTTAGCCTTGTCCACTTCAATTCCTCTCTCGGATATAACATGTCCGAGCACTATGCCTTGCTTAACCATGAAGTGGCACTTTTCCCAATTTAAAACCAAATCTACCTCCGCACACCTTGTAAGGACCTTTTCTAAGTTTGCTAAGCAATCCATGAACGTCTTCCCGTAAACGGAAAAATCATCCATAAACACTTCAACAATTTCTTCGATGAATCCGAAAACACGGCCATCATGCAACGTTGAAAAGAGGCCGGAGCGTTGCATAGGCCGAAGGGCATCCTCCTATATGCAAACGTTCCGTAAGGACACGTAAACGTTGTCTTATGTTGATCTTCCGGGTGAATGGGAATTTGCATGAACCCCGAGTATCCATCGAGAAAGCAAAAATAAGCGTGGTTTGCTAACCTCTCGAGCATCTCGTCTATGAACGGTAGAGGGAAGTGATCTTTCTTCGTTGCTTTGTTAAGCTTACGGTAATCAATACACATCCGCCACCCGGTCACGGTTCTTTGCGGTATCAATTCGTTCTTCTCATTCTTCACCACGGTCAAACCTCCTTTCTTCGGTACACAATGTACCGGGCTCACCCATTCGCTATGTGGAACCGGGTAGATGATTCCGGCATCAAGTAACTTGATAACCTCTTTCTTTACTACCTCGCGCATGGCATGGGTTAGCCTCCTTTGATGGTCCACTACAGGCTTACATTGGTCTTCCATTGGTATACGATGAGTGCAAAAGGCTGGGCTAATACCTTTGAGATCATTAATTGAATATCCAATCACCTTCCTATGTTTTTTTAATAAAATCAGCAACGCTTCATTTTCTTCGGGGCTCAACTCGTCGCTCACAATGACTGGATAGGTTTTGTCCGGGCCCAAAAATTCATATTTTAATCCCTTGGGCAAAGGTTTAATGTCTACTTCAGGCACTTGTGGCTCCTCGGGTTTGATTTCTCCTATGTCTTCGAACTTCTCTTCCTCCACGCTACCATCATGCGGCTCTAAGCCTTTTGTCGCTTCCTCTAGTTCTTCATCTTGTTGATTACTAATTTGATTTTCCATCGCCCTTTGCAGCGGGTCTCTAAGGGTTTCAACAAAACAAAGACTATCTGTCTCTTCTACTTCTTCATCTTCGGGAGGAAAAGGTGTAAGGTGTTTAGAAGCACGAAGAAAGTTATATGTGTACTTTGTTCCATTAAGGTTCATTGTTACTTTGCCTTCTCCGGCATCTAACACGGCATCAACCAACTTAAGAAAAGGCCTACCTAAGATTATATGATCAGAATTACTATGGTAAGCATCAATGACAAAGAAATCGGTTGGTATGTAGTTTCTAGAAATTTTTACTTTCATGTTGCAAGCAATACCTAGAGGTTTGATAGTTCTACCATCTCCCATAATTAATTTCGTTGATGTTGGAGCTAAGTCTAGGTTGTGGTATTGAACTTTATTGTAAATTTTAGAAGATAGAACACTTACTTGGGCTCCGATGTCGCATAAGGCTTTGCATTGAACTCCGTTGATCTCGCAACTCAAGTGCGGCGTCATCTTCTCTTCTTCTTCGGATCCGATCGAATAAATTTCAGCAAGGCGAGCGTATGGTGATGCTTCGGGCTTGATCCCCATGATCCTCTTCACCTCGGCAATATGTTCGGATCCACCACGTCATCTCCAAAGAGCTTTTCAAAAATCTCACCAGGGTGGTTTCGAGGTCGTATGAATTTTCAGCTTTCTTCTCCGGTGGGAAATCCACTTCCAATGCTCTTGCCATCCCCTTTTGATTAGGGAACGGTCTTCTCTTGTCGAATACTTCTCCGTAATCAATAGGAACCCAATCCATTGGCTCGAACTCCCTTAGTGGCTTCGCGCTTGACATGCTTCTCTTGTTCGTCTCATTTGGCGCGGCGAAGTCGACGTTTGGTGTAGTTCTTGACTTGATGTGTTCTTGTTCAAGCTTCTCCATGATTGGCTCCTCTTTTGTGACTTCCGGGGTTGCCTCTTTAGAAAATTCAGCAAGCTTTTTCTTCCTTGAATTGAATTCCGGCTCTTCCGCAAGTCTTGTTTCCCAATCTCTTCGCATGGCAGCCGCTTTACTAACTTTTTGTAGAAGCTGGGCGGCTTCCGTGAGTGTTTTCTCCATGAGATCCCCACCTGCACACATTTCAACGTGTCGCATGCAACTAGGGGTTAGGGAAAAGAAAAATGTATGCAAGAGTACGTCACCGGTGAAGCCGAGTTTTGATCCTTGTTCGATTAATTCATTAAACCTATCCCAGGCTTGGTCTATCCCTTCCTCTTCTCCTTGCATGAAATTGATCACTTGCCTCCTTAGATGTTGAACCTTGCTAATTGGAAAGAACTTATCGCAAAACTTCTTTGTCAACTTGTTCCAATTGCCTTCAACTTCAAAGGACGCAACCGAATACCATGTCTTTGCTTTGCCGGCAAGTGAGTAGGGAAAGAGATTCCATTTGAACCATTCATCGGGAACTCCTTCTTGACGCACCGTGTTGCATATTGTCGTGAAATCCCTTATGTGTCTATATGGGTTCTCCGTAACCATCCCTTCAAATGGGTTTTCCGCCACCATCTTCATGATCTTGGATTTAATTTCATACTTGGTCGCTTCGAGCTTCGAATCCGACTCTTGTACTTTTATGTCTTCACATCGAGGGCTAGCGTAATCCCTTAATGATTTCTCCGGTTCTTCCACGGGTTGATTAACGAAATCCATCTAGACAATAAGATAAAAACAAAAACAAAAAAGAAACAAGTGTTTTTCTGATAATATATGTTAGATATAGCGAATAAAAGATAAACTAAAATATAAAACTAAATTAGATGCAAATCAAACGATGTAAACTAACTTGCTCCCCGGCAACGGCGCCAGAAAAAGGGGCTTGTTGACGGATAAAAGACGTATCCCTCTACGATCCGCAAGCGTACGGACCCCACACCTTTTTCACCACGGGATTCCCAAGGTTCTTGTCAATCCGCGGAGCAAGGGGATTACAAGCGTTCGATCAACAACGACACACTAGCTACTAAAACCCTAACTACTATTATACTAGAAAAACACTAAACTACACTAGAGAGAATGATAAACGATCAAGATAGAAGACACTCGCCCACGGAAGATCCTTCGAGGGCAAGGAAGACGGGACCGAATCGGTGCCCGAAGTGGGCTGGGCCGGCCCGCACGGGCCGGCCGGCCCCGAGCCCGGTTCGGCCCGGTCCGGTCGCCCTTTTTGCTCCGTGGGTCCTCGTGCACTTATCTACTTTGCCCCCTCCACTTGGATGATTTTGACGCCGTTATCCTCGCGATCAAGATGGAGGCTCTCTTTGCATGAAGTTTGATCTTTTACGCTTCAATCCCCGGGGTGTTCCTCGTAGCACTTCGGTCCTTGCCACCATTGGAAGTAATTTCAGCAAGCTCATGAACACGAACAAGACTCCATGAATGCTCCTTTGAACTTATTGCGAATCCGTCCTTTATGTCCATGTTTTCCTACATAAACATAACACTTCCAAATGCATGCACAAAGATGAACTTGTTATATGATTAGTGTGCCTAGTGGCGGGTTAGTTCCATAATCAAATCCAAACCAAAGTGTAATGAACATGCTAGGTGCACCAAAATACACCGTCAACGGTCCCCGAGCAAGAAGGCAAGGACATCTTGGAGGAGATCCACAAGGGCGTCGCGGCAACCACGCGTCCTCCCGCACGCCGGTCGGCAAGGCCTTCCGGCGAGCTTTCTGCGGCCCCACGGCCACGGGCGACGCCGAAGAACTCGTCAGAAGGTGCCAAGGATGTCAATACTTCGCCAAGCAGCAACACGTCCCAGCCTACAAGCTAGTCACCATACCGCCAACCTGGCCCTTCGCTTGCTGGGGGCTCGATGTGATTGGGCCACTGCCAACTGCGCCAGGTGGTTTCAACAGAGTATTGGTAGCCATCGACAAGTTCACCAAATGGATCGAGGTCAAGCCGGTCACATGCCCCAAGGCTGACAGAGTACTCGACTTCCTGGATGAACTCGTACATCGCTACGGACTACCCCACCGCATCATCACAGATCTAGGCTCCAATTTCAACAACCATCAGTTCTGGGAGTACTGCGAGAACAGCGGGATCGACGTCCGATACGTCTCAGTTGCCCATCCTCGGGCCAACGGACAAGTCGAGCGCGCCAACGGGATGGTGCTCGACGCTCTCAAGAAGCGGCTACACGACGCTGCTAACTCCAAAGGAGGCAAGTGGATCAAGGAACTACCCAATGCACTCTGGGGGCTACGTACTCAGCCCTCCAAGCCAACGGGGCAATCCCCTTACTTCCTCGTCTACGGCTCCGAAGCAATCCTCCCTGCTGATGTCATATGGAACTCACCAGCAGTGGAGCATTATGACGAAGGCGTCTCTGAAGACAGCAGAAGAGTTGACATCGATGGACTCGAAGAAGCTCGCTGCGCTGCCCTCGTCCAATCAGCAAGGTACCTGGAGGGTATCCGACGCTACCATGATCGCAACGTCAAGGAACGCTCCTTCAACGTTGGTGATCTTGTCCTCCGTCGTATCCAGAACACGGAAGGACTACACAAGCTCAGCTCCCCCTGGGAAGGTCCCTTCACAATTGCAAAGGTGACCGGGCCGGGCTCCTACCGCCTCCAGACACTTGAAGGCGAAGACGTCAACAACTCGTGGAACGCCGACCAACTCTGTCGGTTCTACGCCTAGTCTACACGACTACTCCGGGGTTCAAGTCTGCACGACTACATCAAGACCCCTTCGCCGTAAGCGGCCTCCGGGTCCAGGCACTAGTCTCCGGACTACTCCTCTCCAGGATCCAGCCCGCGCGGCTACCTACGGATCCTGGGCTGCGACGAGCGACAAATGACTCTAGCAATGGTCTACTGAGAGACCATGTACTCCAAGATCCAGCCTACACGGCTACTTACGGATCTACTGCTGTAAGCGGCTACTCGCCCTAGCACCACTTAGCCGTAAGCGGCCTCCGGGTCCAGGCGACTACTCTGTAACTATGGCCCTGGCCATCCAGGTGTACCCCTTCAGTAATAAAGTTTGATCGATCATCAACTTCTTTACTGTCTACTTCCCTCAACGGGACTACCGCCGAGTACAACTACTCGCGTCAACTCCACGATGGGACTCCGCACTCTAAGATCGCGACTACGAGTACTCATTGACGGAACTTTTCTTCATTTATACTTGAACAATTACATTACAAATGTTTTTGTACACATACTGCTATGAGCTAACTATTACAGGACTACTGGAGGTTAAGCTTTTCGGTGACTTGCTCCGCAATGGGCGCCATCTGCTCCGGCGAGCTCCGCATCTTGCTCGTACGTATAGTTGGCGGCTACCCCCCGCCGCGACTACATCCACGGGCGCCTTCGGGAAGTAGGACTTCATGAAGGCCAGCACCTGGTTCGGGATCGACTTCGCCAGATGCTTCACGTACGCCGCCAGCCGGTTGGGGGCTTCCTTCAGTCGATCCATGACGGTGCTATCTTGGGGCCGCCAGGATGAGGCACCAAGAGTCTTGCGATGGGAAGCGCGGCTTCTTCAAACTCCTTCAGCTGGGCCCGCAGCGCCTCGTAGTCCTCGTTCAGCTTCTGCAACGATTTGTAGCAGTTGACGAGGTCACGATCGGAAGCAATACGAAGCTCCATGTGCTTGTCGCACTCGAAGGCAAGCTCCTTATAGTCTAGCTCGACTACCTGGCGGGCCTCCTGCTCCCGGTAGAAGAGGTTCTTCATGTCTATCTCTGAAGTCTTCAACTGCTCAACCCGGGTCTCAAGCTCTGCAAAACAACAAGGCGCAGCGGGTTAGACTACCTCTCGACCTCCAACAACTACTCAACAAGTCAAGCGATGTACCTTTGTTCTTGTTGCGGAGTGACTTGTTCTTCCGCGCCAAGTCATCGCTCTTCGCCTGCATCTCCTGGATGTCGTAGTGATATTTGGCGAAGGCGGTATCAAGCTTGGATTGCATGGCGGCCGCGTGCTTCCGCGACTTCAAGAGTTGATCCTCCAGCGCTTCAGCCCGGAGCACCGCGTCGCCGAAGCCTTGCAGCATGCTAGACTTCTCGCGGGACCTTTTCACGACGTCCTGCACAGACAACACATGTCAAATGAGTACTCAACGCTTACAGATTGACTACTCAGGAGTTAAGACTACTCACCTTCATCCACTACTCAGCCTGGCGGACCGCCTCCAGGTGCCTGGCCACCGTTGCTGGGTCGACCAAGTCGTCTGCCAGCAATTCCACCCCGCCATGACTACTCGTGGCGGCTTCAGTCATCGGCACAGAGCGGATGGGCTCCGCGTCTTGGATCTCCGGGGAGCGGACAACCACCTCCAGAGCAGCCTCTGGCGGCGTGGTGGCCTCCTCTCCTCCGGTCGCCACGGCGGCCTCCTCGGCGGCCTCCTCCATCAGCTCGGGGGCTCCTTCAGCAGCTTCCGGCACTTCTGGTGTCAAATTCTGCACGGGCACCGCCGCCGGGATGTCGCTCCCTTCGGCCTCGGCACCTGTCAACAAGAAGACAAGTGCATCAGCGACTACGACTACTCTTTGGGAGTACTACACCCTCAGCAGAGTACTTACCTTCGACCACGCTGGCCTCGGACAATGTAGCTTCAGCAACCGGTGCTTCGGACTCCGCCTGAGGGGCAGGAGTGGACTCCTCTACGGGCAGCGCAGCTTCTTCGTTCGCCACCGCTGTAGAGGGTTCATCCCCCTCCCAAGACAGATCCGTTGATTTCCTGCAGAGTACACAAGTTGGTTGTCAATCAAGTTCGACTACTACATCAAGTACTACTCGGGAAGGCTCAACACTTACAAGCTTGACCGGACTATCGTCACGGTCGGGGCGCCGAGGATGCTGGCAATGTCTACCAGTCCAGCCTTGGCGGGCGCCTCCTCTTGCGCCTCTGCGACCGTTGCCTCTTCTGCAGCAACGACAGCCGGTGCAGCGCCCTCCTGCGCTCCTGCGGCCACCACTTCTTCAGCAGCAGCGGCTGCGGGCTCTGTGCTCCCTTGAGGAGCAGGGGGCTGGCGCTCCATCTGCGCCAAGAGCTCTTCAATAGTGGGGGCTGGGCTACGACTCCCAGCGGGTTCCCCCACCGTGTCCCACTCGCCTTCGTCGCCCTGATCAGCGGGCTCCGTAGGCGGCACCTCCTGCAAGCAAGGAAGCTCAGTCATCAGCAAGTGAACTCGAGAGACTAGTACTCGACTACACTACTCAAGACATCTTACCTCTTGGGGCGTGGTCTCAGAGACCTTCAACTTCTTCGTCACCCGCTTGCGGGCGGGGTTGCGCGGCTTCCGTGGCGGCGCAGCCAGACTAGCCACCAGGCTAGCCGGTGGATCTTGCACGAGGGGCACGTGAGGTAGGCCAGGACGGCTGAACCTCGACCGCAGCTGGAAGCGGTCCTGCAGCGTCTCCTCGTCGTCGTCCTCGTCGGACGTGTCCTCCACGACTACGGTGTCGTCTCCTTCGCCGACTTCCCGTCGCCCCTTGGCCTTGGTCTTCCCCTCCTCCGGGATCTCGACTACCTGAGGGGGCGGCGGCGGCTCGGAGATGAACTTCTTCAAGTCATCCTGCAAGACACAACTCGTCAGCGCGACTACTCACAAGGAATGGGTACTCGACTGGGGGGTACGGCTACTTACCTCCTTTGGCGGGCGCGCGGCGGAGTACTCCGGGACAGGGCACGCCGTGTACGGTGGCATGTCCTTGAAGATGCGCGTCAGCCTATCGACAATGTCGTCGTCGTCGACTTCGTCTCCAGGCATCCGCGACGTGTCGTCGTCGCCGGTGTACTCGAAGCCCAGGGTGTCGCGAGCCATCAGTGGCTGCACCCTGCGCTTCATGAAGCTGAAGGCCACGTGCTCGGCCCTCAGCCCGGCTTCTCTCAGCGCCTTGATCCGCGCCAACAGCTCGGGGAGCTGGATCCCCTCCTGCATCGTGGGCTCCGTGTTCCACCACGGGCGATGTTTGGGCTACTTCCCGCTCAGCTTTGGCAACCCTGTGTGGTGGTTCGTGATGTAGAACCATTTCTCCTTCCAGTCCTGGTTGGAGTCGATAAGCTTGTACGAGAGGTACTGCTCGGCGGCGTCCTCCCGCATCTGGATTCCTGCTCCACCGACTACTCACGGGTTGTTGGCGCTCGGCTGCGGCTTCACCCGGAAGAACTTTCGGAACAAGATCCAATTGGGCTTGATCCCCAGAAACGCTTCACAGAAGTGGACGAAGACGGCGGTGTGGAAAATACCGTTGGGGTTAAGGTTGAGGTACTCGATGCCGTAGTACCCCATGAGGCCTTTGAAGAAGTCGCTCGCCGGAAGCGCGAGTCCACGCTCCGCGAAGCGCGCGAACATCGGGATCTCGTCTTCGCTCTTCTCCATCGGGTACGGATCCCCGGCGGTGGCTCTCCACATGTCCACCTCCTTCTCGCGGATGAATCCACTGTTGAGGAGGGCCAGCAAGTCCTCGGTCTTCGCCTTCGACTTTTTCCACTCGCGGTTCGGATCCGGCCGCGGTGGAGACATCGGCGGCGCTGCTCCTGCGGCAGATCCGGCGGCTTCGTCGCGGCTCCTCTTCTTCCCCCCGGCGGCCTTCGCGGTCTTGGACGGCGATGGCTTCATCCTCCAGGTGCACGGCGTCTTCACGCGCATTCGCTCGGGGGCTACCGCGGTGGCTCTCTCTGGCGGCGCGCTCAGATCTACATCAGCGGCGGCGTGTGCTGGAGGCAATTCTAGCCAAGATCTATTCGAAATGGCTACAACTGCGATGGGTGAAAAACCCTAAGGGTTTTGGTTTCTATTTATAAGTCAAAACGGCCCCCAACGGCCAGATGGATAAGTTTGCGCTCGACTGACTCAGCGGCCGCGCGTGACCCTTCGTATTCTACTAGTCGACGCGCCTCACCTCGGGGGCTCGGCTACTTCTACTCGACTACCTGGGAAGCGACAAGACTCAGGAGCATCTCAGGACACATTCTACAAGATGACCCTTCAATTCGAGAGGAAGTACTCGACTCAAGGCCCGGGGGCTCCGTGCCACGTGTCCTTCGGTTTTTTCTCTCCAGATTTTTCGGGATATTCTTGCTAAGACTTCAGATGGACCCTCAGCCAGAGCTTGCGACTCAACCTAAGGCTCGGGGGCTACTCCATATGGAGTGCGATTTTGCAATCGCGCTCCCATATCAGCTTCGGCTTCAAGACAACACGGGCTTTGTTGAAGACCTTCGAGGGTGGCACTCGAGGACGCTTGGGACTGCTCGAGAAGACTTATTGCTTAAACATCAGCTGGAGTACATTCCAGCCTCGGGATGCTTCGACTACTCTTGAGGACTTCTGACTTGTAGTACTCGGGGACGCTTGAGGACTACTCGTTAAGGCCGTCAAGACTACTTGAAGCTATCCTTCTCGACTACAAAGTACTCGGGGGCTTGTCGTATGGACCTCCCTGGGCCCACTACCTCGGTGGGTACCTGGACCGACTACTCGGTGGGCCCCGGGACTACCGGCTTGCGCTACACGGCACCTGATGGCGTGGAGCACAAGGACTACAGAGGAGAAGTACTCGGTTAGGAAGCTGTACATGTCCCGCACTGTATGGAAGACTTCTAGACGTACTCGACTAGTACTCTCTCCCTACTCCGACTTGTAACCCTGCCTCCCGGACTATATAAGGCGAGGCAGGGATCCCTTTCTAGGCACCCAATCTCATCTCACAGCGTACAATTACACCATCTTGTAATCGTACTCAATCAATCCAGAGCAACGCAGCATACATGACGTAGGGTATTACGCACCTCGCGGCCCGAACCTGTCTAAATTGTGTGCCACGTGTCTCTTCCTTCGAGTTACCGATCTCGGCGAGGCCACATTCATCTACTTCGGGTACTCCCCTTAGTAGGTTGCCGGTCTAAAACACCGACACTGGCATGTCCAGCTCCTCGCCAGCTCCTGGTGACCGAGCGCCGATCTCCTTGTGCCCGGCCTCGGAAACAACCGCCACTGCTGCAGGTACTGGTACTCGCCACCCTTCAGCATGTGTCGCCCTAGGGCACACGCCTGTTGAGCGCCGCAGCAAGAGAACAAATCAAGCCGTCCTCCAAGAGCGGAAAGGGGAAACAAAATCCCGTGCAGCCCTTCGCCGGGGCCCGCGTCTCCCTCCGCTAGGAGCTTGTGCCGCCCTCCATAGACTATTTTTAGTGCGTTGCAGCTGAAGGGGTATCTGATAAACCCACTTGTATATCTATTCCTTTGTATTTTCAGAAGTCCATTTGATATTATCTTACAACAGGCTTCGCTCTTTTTTTTAGAGCAATTCCATAGTCATCTGTGAGCTAAGGAGTACATACATTTTCCTTGGAGTACATTCTACCTTCTAATGATAACTAGATTGAAATTTGAGACCTTCCAAAGACATGGACGCTGGACCATGAATACAACGTTGAAGAATTGTTGTTGCACCTACTAATCTACCATTAACCAACAAGAAACGAACACAATAATGCAAAATTGCAAATACCCGAGGATCTGAGAGCGAAACGTACCCACGTTTCCGCCACCAGTAAATCTACCAACTAAAAACAGCGAGCCAGTTCTGCTTCCCTCCGATTCAGCATTTCAGAGCAATCTACGCCACCTGTTTCCGCCTTCCGCTGCTTGGGGTTTTAGACAAAATCACTCTTCCCATTTCTCGCGTCCCCAGTCCAAGAGACCACGCGCAAGGCTACCCACTCCCTCCCGGCTCTCCCTTCGATCCGCTGATTTGTTTCACCCATCTTCCTGCCTCCACGGATCTGCTCGTCCTGGAAGGGGAGGAGGACGCTGGAGGCGCCCCTGGCGGCGAGGATTCGCGAGCTGTTGTTGGTAGTGGGAAATGAGGATTTGCGAATTGGGAGACGGTGATGTGGGGCTGGCGGGTCAGCAGGAGCTGCAGGAGGAGGAGGAGGAGGTTGAGGCGAGCGGTGGCGGAGAGGTCGTACGGCTGAAGGCGAAGCGCGCGCTTGTCGGTGCCGGCGCGAGGGTGCTGTTCTACCCGACGCTGCTCTACAACGTCCTGCGCAACCGCTTCGAGGCGGATTTCCGGTGGTGGGATCGCGTCGACCAGGTAGTCCTTTCGTTCTGCGAATCGTGGTGGATATTTCGGATGGTATTATAGGCTCCTGCTTTAATCTGTTTGCGAGTGGTAGTGTGATTATTGATTTGTTCCTGCGAAATCAGTACCGTATTGTTGGATTTGTCATGTTCAGGTAGTTGGGTTTTAAAATCTTTTTCTCTCTGAAATTATACCATCTATGTTTTTGGTATTTGATTTCATGCTTTGCTCAGGGTAGCACTATATCTACTCGAGGATTGTCCTTGCTTTGTTAAATTCGGTGTGTGCTTAGAATGACTTTTACTCAGCATTAGGGAATCTAGCGCCTTATTCTCCTATCCTATGAGCAACGGTTCCCCGTGCTTGTGTCAGATGTTCTAATCCCAACTCAGTTGTAAAGAAGATTGTGGGTCAATCCATTAACATGTAGTATGTTGGTCTCAGCTCATCCTATAGCATTTTATTATCTTATTGGGCACCGTGGATGGATATTCACACATGAGCTCTGCCTTTTCACTAGTAGCAAAAGGAACCTCCAGCGATGAGTACTGTGTAGTGTTGTTAGTTGTTCCATTTTTGTTTTACAGAACCTAGTATTCTAAATTTCTATCATGTATCATCTATGGTGCACTCTAAAATGCGGCCTGATTTCTCAATCTTCATCCAGTTTATTTTACTTGGTGCTGTTCCGTTTCCAAGTGACGTTCCACGTTTGAAGCAACTTGGAGTTCAAGGAGTTGTAACTTTGAATGAACCTTATGAGACTCTTGTCCCGACATCTTTATACCAGGTAACTATTTCATTTTTTGCTAGCTGTGTGACTTCCTTTGTGTTTCAAATTTGATAGACTGCTGCATTAGAACCTGGACCACTATCTAATTATTTTGAGATTCAACACTGCCCATGTCAATATACATATTTTTATGTTGACTTCATAAACTATTGCATTTGTGTTTTGGTTGGTTCAGAGTTCAGAGCACCATCAATTGAGTTATTGTGCACATGCAGTGAGCAAAACAAGTATGCATTATGGGTAACACCGTAACAATATGTGTTTTCATTTACTAGGCCCATGAGATTGAGCACCTGGTAATTCCAACAAGAGATTATCTATTTGCACCATCGGTTGAGGATATTTCTCAAGCCATAGATTTCATCCACCGTAAGTTATTGCCCCTTTTTGTTTATTTTTATATAAAAAACACGAGGAGAAAATTACTCTTCCTGAAACATAGCCCCAACCTTTTTTCCCTCTGGTATCTGTGGTACATTTTGTTATGGATTTTTTTCTTCAAATCATGAGCTAGACTCAAACTTAGGGTGCAAAGCAGGTGGCAGTAAACTCTGATAAGGAAAGCGGGCTGTATCTTGTGATAACTGGTCAACTTATGTGTAGTGAATTAGGTATCTATTGCCAACCAGATTCTGATGTAGTAGTTAGGCTACATAGAAGTCGCAGCTCTATCTTTTAATACACAGTTCATTCCCAACCTCAGGACTAAGGTTCTGTTAGATGTCACTGTATCTGACATCATGCATGACAACATCATCATCATCAACAACAACAAAGCCTTTCAGTCCCCAAGTACTCCTGCTAATGAAAATATTGGAATGAGACTAGCCATCACATAGTGTCTGTCATTCATTCAAACAATCTGGAGTCGTATCTCACAAATGTACATCTACAATTTTTCCTGCCCAAAGCTCTTGATCTGTATGTGACAAACAACAATCTATGTGCATCTCAAATTGGTAGATTAAATATTCAGCCGCCTGTTTTTCAGGGAACTCATCACAAGGTGGTACTACCTATGTTCACTGTAAAGCTGGAAGAGGACGTAGCACCACTATTGTATTGTGCTACTTGGTAGGATGAACTTCATTTGTATTTGTACTCAATAAGCATGTTCCTAGTCAGTTTTCTGATGACTTCTTGTTGCAGATTAAATACAGAAGCATGACCCCTGAAGCAGCTTTGGATCATATCCGGTCCATTAGGCCTAGAGTACTTTTGGCACCATCGCAGTGGCAGGTATGAAGTCTCTTTGTGATTGCATTCTAAGTAATTAGCACAGCCCTACTGGTTGTAAGGTGCTTCAATGACAATTGCCAATATTTGCAGGTTGTTTGCACATTTGGGACTCTCGGCACTGGGCAACTTCCAGTACGAAGTACAAAACTGGGCAGTTACCTAGAAGCCCTCGAAGCTTGTCGCGCAAACACAGAAAATGATGATTGTTATTCGATGGAGTTTGATTTTGAAGATAGCGGTTTACCACTTTCTCAAATCATGTTACCTAGGCCAGTGAGCCCCACTGGGTGCATCGATGCAGTCTTTATAACAGAAGCAGATCTTGAGGGCTATGATGAGTATGTTGATACCAGGAAGGATGCCTTGGAAGAAGCCACTCGCAGGCCCATCATGAAGAGATTGTCCTGCCTCTTTGGTTCCCTGAAACTTATTAACAACAACTGTGAGCCAGCTCCAAGCCGCTTCACTGAGGTTCACGCTTGTTAGGTAGCGTCTTTTTCCCAGTTTCCCTTGTGGATGAAGAGTGTATCTCTAGATAGGCGTTCAACCAAATAGGATTGTAGAAGCTGGCTGCAGAGTTTCTATAGCCATGGCAATGTCGCCACCGGGAAGAAAGTTGTGTTCATACCCATATAGAGAGATCATCTAGTCCTTGAGTGTACAGTTGTGAATGCGTCGATTGTCCTTGTTTTTTCCCCAAAAACATGTGATTCATTTGCATCATTGTTTCTTTGAATAAAAAGGCTATTCCAGCCAAGGGGGGTGCAGTGACCCTGAATCGATTGATTCTTGACAAATTTGTACCATCTGTGATCTGTGAATTCCTTCATCAGTGCACATGGAATCTATTCCCTTGTGTTAGCCAAGGCTTGAGAACTTAACGTCGTCTTGTAGTCCGTATTGAGTTTGCATTCGACTTTGCTGAAGCTATCTCCCATGCACTGCCAAGGGGACTTTGCTCCGCGGAATATCCAAACGAATCGAAGACCCACGAGCACGCCAAACAACCAACTCCAGAGTGGAAAGCGTGCGAATTGAGATCCAAATACTGAAATCTTTCTCCGAACAGACCGGAAGTGGAAATGTGGAATACGTGCGAGCGACAAGCAATAGAAAGACATTTTAAGCTCCAAAGTGCACGAAGGAGCAAAGCACAACAGGCACACAGCAGGACAGCAATACCCTGCACACCGTAGGAGAAGGGAGAACACAGATCAGTTTCCCCACGAATCAAAGCCCGGAAAGGCGGAAACCAAAAGAAACCCAACAAAACCCCTCAACCAGAGGCCCCAGGCTCCATTCCCACCTCTCCCTCGCTCCCGCCGCCACACACGATTGCGGACACGAGAGCGAGCGCGAGCCCGGCCATGGCGCGCATCATGTCGCGCGCGCTCCCGTTCGCCTCGCGCTCGTCCCTGTACCTCCGACCCACGCCGCCGTTCCCCGGCGCGGCGCTGCTCCGTTCCGCGGCTACTGCGGCGGCACCCCTACTAACCCCCGCGGCTGCCGTGGCACCCGGGCCCTCGCTGCTCTCCTGGCGCGGGCTCACGGCCGCCCCCGAGCCATCGCTGGCGGCGCCGCCGCCGTTCGCGGGGCTTCTCTCTGGAATCCGCGGGTTCCGCAAGGCCCGGCGTCCGGCGGCGGCGGCGAAGCGGCCGCAGCCGCAGGACACCGCGCCGCCACCTCCCCCGCCCCCGCCGAAGGAGAGCGAGATCGAGCTCATCGCTCGCATCGGCCTCGAGGAGGACATGCCCGACGATGCAGAAGTGCTGGTAAGCATCACGCTTTACGACACTTCTCTGTATTTCTACTGTAGTTCTGCTGGTTTGGAGGTGTCATTGTAAACACAGAAAATTATTGCGGTTGTTATATTTGGCGTGCCATTAGATGCACCATGTTTACCCTGAGACTGTAGAAAACTTAACTGCAAGATTGCTGCTTTGTTGTTTTGATTAATGCAGCTGTTCGTTTAAGGTAGTTGACTGATTATAAATCATGTTTTGTCATTTTGAGTTGGTTGTGTTTCCATATTCTGAATAAAAATAACTGAAGTGGCACATCCTGAAAAAAAAATGTCTGCATGAGGGGAGTACGTGTTTCTGGTAGATCAGCACCTGTCTTACTAGAGATCTCTTTCACGAAGACGCAAGTAGTCCTAGGAAAATGCAGGCTACAACAATGCACATCCTCTAGTTGACTTGGTACTATTGTTTTGATTTTTGTAATTGATGTGTATTGGTTAACTAAGTTAATTTATCTGCTTGTGCTTACATACTTTTAAGTTCTGGTGTTATTTGGCTTTCATTTGTTCAGTTCTTCATGGCAATGTAGGTTCAGGTATGTTTGTAATGTTGTCCATAGTTTGTTAACATGCTCCTCTGGTAATGCACCACCTTACAAGTGTCTTTACTCTTTAGTCTTTACGCTAAAAGAAAATTTGTGTTTCTGCTACTGGGTCCTAGTAATAACCCCCTTCAAAAAAAAGTAATATCTCCTGGGCCCTTAATCAATAGCCTGGCAAAATGTAGGTAATAGCTTGTAGCTGTAATTGATTTGTCATTCTGGTTTTGGTATCGGTAATGGGCAGTTGGGCACCTGTTTGTTAACTTAAGCTATCAATGTCGTGTTCTGGTGTAATATTGCTTTCAGTGGTCTATTTTCCTCATGGTGATGAATTGTTCAGAAACGCTAGTGAAAAATCTGTCAACATGTGTTTGTGCAGAACATTGTAGAAATTCTAAAGCTAAATGTTCCGATGGCGATGAAAATCGCACTTGATGGACTTGTGGATTCAAACTACAGCACACGAGATACTTCAATAAGTGATATTGGGAAGTATGATAAGGTTGAGGTTTCTGTATTGCTATCCAATGATAACTTCATTCAGAATCTTAACAAAGAATGGAGAGGCGAGGACAGCACTACTGATATGCTCTCAATGTCACAGTACATTCCAGATCTTGATGTTCCCATTGTATGTACACATTCCTTGTTTAAATGTTGTTTTGCTCTTAACTTTACCCTCCATCTAACTCTCTTCTACCTTATATACTCTTTTATGCAGCTAATGTTAGGTGACATAGTTATATCTGTCGAGACAGCTGCAAGGCAAGCTGAGGAGAAAGGTGTTACGCTTCTTGATGAAGTGCGGGTGCTAGTGGTATGAGTCCTCCCCCTTCCCCCTTTCTAAACTTGTTTAATGATTTCTATTTCTTGCAGTTATTTTAGGATTGATTGAAACTCATATGTTAAGTTTTCCTTATAGGCCTCCAAGCCTTTTTCCTCGTAAATTACTCCCGGTGATCTCAAAATGAATCCTTCTAACCTTCATGCCAGTTCTCCAAATATAAGGCCATCAATGACTGCAATGCACTATTTTTAGTTCACATTTTATTCCTACTTTAATGGGCAATAAACAATGGAGTAAGCATGCCACCCACCATAACTTTTTTGACAAGTCCTGATGAACTTGGTATGTGGAATAAGACGTAGCAGTTTATTACTGCATTGTCCAAGAAAGAACAAATCTTGTCTTCCAAACTACATAACTGGAGTACTGGACTGTCTCTTGCAACCAATGCTCCAGATGACATTCTATACAAATGGGCTGTTTATTGCCTCTTTTTTCTGTGTTAGGTTCGTGGCATATTACATCTTCTCGGTTTTCATGAGTCAAGCAATGGGGCTTCCATGGAATTGGAGAAGGAGGAGCAACTCATTTTAAAAAGTCTAAGGTGGAAAGGAAAAGGTCTAGCTAAAGGTGCTCAGGATTCAAGCAAGCTTCAAACAGATTCATTGGATGGTATGTTGTTCTGAATTTTTTGTAGCTGTTCTCCTTGTTGTTATGTTAGAGAAATGATTAGGGCACTCATGAGTCATGACCTAATGTAGCTCTTGCTGTCTAAGAATGTTTACAGGGCAAGTGACAAATAGTCAACAGAGAGCTGTTACCCTAAGGTTTTACAGACCAAAATTCAAATATATCTTCTGTGATATGGATGGTATATACTAGATGCACCTGTCACATCCTTACAGCCCTAAATGTGTTATAGTTTTCATTTACTAATGTTTTTTCTTTGTTTACAAGGTACACTGCTCAACAGTAAAAGTCAAATCACAGCAAGGAACGCAGAAGCTCTAAGGGAAGCTAGTTCAAGAGGAGTAAACATAGTCATTGCTACAGGAAAGGTGTTATATGTTCTTTGCTCTTAGTGGACACTATTTTATTTAAAAAGAGCAGAGGTGTTGTCAGATCATTTAATTATTCTAACTGGAACCATCAGATTAACTCGGTATATCTTAGTGTATCAAGATGCTAAAATTGATCATCATGGAGATTAGAACAGTTAAGGCTCAGTTGTGCAATCATGCCTCTGGGAAGATTTGAATCCTGCAATAAATTACCTAGCGCAGGTCCATGGAAATAATCAGTAAACTTTTATTAGAGTTAAGGAAACTGCCCCACTGGATGACAGACTTTTTTAAGTGTAGGGTTTGCTGCAGATTTTATGTGCTGTGAGGTTGTCCACCAGCCAGTCTTTTAGTAGGGAAAAACATGTTGCATAAGTTTTATTTCATCAGCGATGTCATCAACATCACATAGCAAAGGCAAACTCTAATCTGAAGTTAATGAACTTAATACTCCGCTAAATTCTTGCTGTGATAGGACAAAAACAGGACATTCTAGATGTATCCTTAATATTTAGACTAGATTTGTATGAAGCTCGAATGGATAGTTTTTTTAGTGATTTAATTAATATTTTTGATGATGCTGATGGATTTTTTTCTGAAAACAGGCACGTCCTGCTGTAATTGATGCTCTTAGTATGGCAGACTTATCTGGAAGAAACGGCATTGTTTCAGAATCTTCACCTGGTGTATTTCTTCAGGTTGCTAAAAATTACAATTAGTGGAAAATGATGTCTTTTTTATATTAGTTATATTGAGTGATGACAGTGGTATGCCACTAAACATCCTGATCGCTGTCAATACGTTCTGTTGACTTAAAACTATGTATTGTCTACAACGTGTCCTTATTGGGACCCTTACTAAGCATACAAGGCAATAAGATCTAATAGGAGAGCGATTGAGCGATTTTTGTGTACACTTCTTTACAGCATCCACCAATTGTGTGACAGATAAGAGTGATGGAAGTGAGAAAAATATAGGGGGAAGAAAAGGTTGAGAAAGGACCCCAAATGATAGGTGAATTCTATTGTCTATATATACTACTAAAAAAGTTAAAGACTGTTATTTTGGAACGAATTCACCTCCACACCATTCCACATGGTCCATATGGAACCAAATTAAGAGGCTGAGATGATACACTGACAACAATTAATGTTAGACATCTGTTTGCATTCCTGATGATTTCTGCTTTTACTCTAGTTCTTCATCCTGTGTTACTTATAACATAGTTTATTACTCTATTATTTTTGTGAAGAATGTAGTTGTATCATCATCAGGTAAATTGTGCATCGTTGACTATCCTTGTTAGCATTATCACCACTCTCATCAAGTCCATGCTTCCAATTGTAGGGGCTGTTGGTTTATGGTTTGGAGGGGAGACAAATTTATAAAAGAAATTTGGATCAAGATGTATGTAGAGAGGTAAGCAGCCATTTCTGTTTGAGATAAAATATGTGGATATAATTCTTATAGATGTAGAATGATTGCGTTTCCGTTGAAAATTTCATGCCTTTCGAAAGGTACCTGTGTTTTTTTGAACTTTTAGTTAAAACATTTAGTTGTGGTTATCATTTTTAGAGCGACAACAACAAAGTCTTATTGGAATTAGCAAATATTTCTGCAACTAACTGGATTTCATTTGTGCGTCACAGCTAGCGCAACTGGTGATACATTTTCATACCTTTATTTGCATACTGGTATTAGTGTTTTGTGCTACACATTCCAAGGAGCCCCTAGCTAACATAACATCTTATATAGCTTAGTAACTCTTATGCCTGAGTTAATACCTGAATGCACAAGCAAAATAACATAAAATATTGTTCGTCTGAATAAACTAATCTTACCCTCTGATCATCACTAGTTTGTAATTTTGTTTGGCCTCATGTATGCTGTGCTCCTTATTGGTGGCATATCACTACTATTTTCCCTTATTGTGTTAAACAACTTACAACTGTTCTTCTACAACTGTGAAATTAGTGATACCATTTGCATGGTGCAGGCACTCTTATATTCTTTGGAGCACAAGATACCATTAGTAGCCTTTAGCCAGGACCATTGCTATTCTATGTTTGAACACCCATTGGTCAATTCCCTCCATTACACATACCATGAACCAAAGGTATGATGTGGTTTTCAGTCCTATCTTAATCAATATTTGGTGGCTTTTTAATGTAGTTGGGCATTTGT
Organism: Cenchrus americanus; assembly: GCA_947561735.1. Classification (NCBI taxonomy): domain Eukaryota; kingdom Viridiplantae; phylum Streptophyta; class Magnoliopsida; order Poales; family Poaceae; genus Cenchrus; species Cenchrus americanus. Next base: position 51,253,806 of record OX387244.1, on the reverse strand, counting down.
TTTGCAGGCTAAAATAGTTCCGTCTGTTGACCAGCTTTTAGGAACAGCTGAGATACAGGTATGTTTATTTATCTATTTTTCCCTGAAAGTTCATTCAAATGATTTTCCTGAATAGTTTATTCACTTCGGCACAATCCATTTAGTGTTCCTTCTCTTGAACACTATGCTTCAGAACATTTGGAAAAGCTCAAATGGGTGGCTTGTAAAGTTCTTCATATAGCTAATATGAACGAGAAAAGTTTTCTTTGAGGTGCATGGAGGGGGTTAGGTTCCAGAAAATAATTCCATCACTTTTGCATGATTGCATCGATCACAAATTCATATGCTTTAAGAAACATGCTAGTTTGGATAGCCACTAGTTTTTGGAACATCACTGGACACATTGCACTTTCACATGCTAGGATTTTTTTATATAATCTGTGATCCTGAGATAAGTTGCAGCTTAACAGTGTCAATTTTTTTCATATTCAGAAAGTATTGTTCCTTGAAACTCCTGAGGGAATTTCGTCTGCATTGAGACCGTACTGGGCAAAGGCGGTAGAGGGAAGGGCACATGTCGTTCAGGCGCAACCTGACATGCTTGAAATTGTACCACCTGCAACTTCGAAGGGCAATGGAGTACAGATTTTGTTGAACCACCTTTCCATTAGTCCAGATGAGGTATAAGCAATCACTCCCTACTAATATATTTTGATAGCACAAAGCCAAAAGTTACTAGCTTTTGCTCAGGCAAGAGTTGAAGTAGCCTGCAAAAAGGCTTCAATAGAATAAGTTTCACAGCAAAATTCTTCTAGGACAATTACACCAGTCTTACCTCTGAACTTGTGCATTAAATAATTGCAGAACAAGCATTATAGTGCTACATAATTTTTTTTGTAACCATGTGATTTTGCCATTCAAATTCTGTTTAAGTGTTTGCTCTCGATAAACTGTTAAATATGGATACCAGTGAAGCAGCTAATTTAATGCTTGTGGTTCTAATAGCATCTTTACTGTCGGGCACCATTTACCACCTCATTCCTCATAATCACATGTTAGCATAAAAGAGGAATGGTGCCATCCTACCAAAATCATGGCATGGTTTCATCATTACAGACCAAAACATTTCAGGTTTATGTTGAGTTCTTCAAAACCTCAGTAGTCGCCGCAATCTTTATTTGGTTTTAATGTTTTGAAGTAGCTTTATATAAAATAAAATAACATTATAAAACTAAATTTGGCATGGACAAAAGCTCCTTAAGCAAAGCACTAATACTATTAACATATTTATTTATTGTTATAAAAAGGACATACTGCGATGTAATTCCATTATGTAGTGACTAACTTGCACTGTTCTAATATAATTTCTGTTCTGCAAGGTAATGGCTATTGGAGATGGAGAAAATGACATAGAAATGCTTCAACTGGCTTCGTTTGGTGTTGCTCTTGCAAATGGATCTGAGAAGACTAAAGCAGTGGCAAACGTGATAGGTGCCACTAATGATGAAGATGGAGTTGCACAGGCTATTTATGAATATGCCTTCTAACAGCCAAGAAGTCACTTGGGACTGGAACTGGATTAATTTCAGCTCCTTTTTATTCCCCATTTTTCCTGGATTTAACATAGAACAAGTAGTTCCAATCACACACGATTCTGGAGTGTGATCTTACTCGGGTTAGAAGTTTTTGATATTGTTAGCTGTAAGACATTATTTTTTTGTTGGTAGGCATTGAAATTCAGCTCTGCCTTCCCATTTTCCAAAAAAAAGACCAGACAAGAAACTCAGCTCTGCCTACTCTTGATTGAATGTATAAACGAATTGCTATTGTCTCACATTTGCAATCAAGTACCATTCCTTTTTAACGCCACTTGTGCCTTTGAACTTCGGGCCCAAATAACCCAAGGTACTCCCTCTTCTCAAATACTACTCGAGTACCTGACGTTTGTTAGCTCAAACTTGTGCTATCCAGCCTCAAATAAAAAAGAGAGGAGGTCGTACTTACTAGATCTGATGTTATAAATAAGAATTCAGATACATATGTACAGCCCTCTTCTCAACCGCAGTACAGTATAAACTGTTATTTACAAGAATCGATGCCTCGTGAGCAAGACGAAAGGAGATCCTCTCTCTATTGACTGCAGAAGAGGAAAACCTCTTCACGTCTGAGACAGGCCAATACGCTTGTCAACAAAAATCCCTCAAGGAAAGAAAAGAACAGAGCTGAAACCCTTGGCGGAAACGTTTCCAGTGATTCCCTAGAGCCTACTGATGGTATCCACTCTTGTTTACAGGAATTGCGGGAGGTCTATAGAGCATGTTGCTGCTGTTGTTGTTCCGAGCTGCCAGATTCGCGCAAGAACCACCTCCGGAGGGCTTCTTGGCTATTCCCCTGCTGTTAGGGGCGCCAGGCATATGATTATCCTGGTCTTCATCTAATGCTATGTAGCTTCTGGACGGCTTGATCTTCTTGTAGGGGGTCTCCTTCTTGCGTAGATCTTCCAGGCATCTCACCTCAGACATGCACGCGAACGACTGAGACTTGCCGTCGTAGTACTTTGATAGCCCCTTCCTGCAGGGGGAGGACACTAGGTGAGAATTTGTTTCCCCCTTTTTAAGGCGTGTATGAGTATATATAAGCATAGCAAATAGATGCAAAACGGAACAAAAAGATCGATGAACTTACTTGACAGGGAGTTGCGCCATCATGGACGACAGGTCGTAGAGGCTCTCGGAGTTCAATCTCCGAACCGACTGGTGCGCCGGGGAAGGAGCCGCCTGCTGCAAGAACTGGTGGTGCTCCAGAGCTCCGCCCTCGCCGTCCGAGAACTGGTCCTCGTCGTCCGAGTCGCCGGAGATGGAAGACGATGTCTCGAACAGCTCCTCGTCGTCGTATTCACGGTACACCGGGAGACCTGCGGTAGCGCCGCTGAATCCGCCCATGCTTCTCTTCTTTCGGCTTGGGAGATTTCTTCTTGACCTCAAGCAAGAAACAAGGTGTGTGTGGTGTTTTGGATGGAGGGAGGGATGGATATATTCTTCCTCAGCTGCTTCTGCTTCCTCTCTTGCACGACCTTTGCAAGTGCTCAAGGGGAGGGGTATATATATATACATATAGACATATCCAAAGCTCTAGCCGATAGCTGGAAGGGGATAATGCTAGGAGCCTTCTTGCAAAAAATTCAAACACGGCGTAGTGCGCTTTGACTAGTATAACGCCTGCCATTTGCATTAGTGACATCACCGTCCTGCTGTGTTTACATGTCTGATTGTTCGGTTTTTCTAGGACACACACATGGACCCACCCATGCATTGATGCATGCATGGTTTTAGGTTTTCCCGGAATTTTTTTTAAAAGAGAGAGATGGGTATTCGTATAAGAAAAGAGTGTGAAAGTTGGTTGGCCACTTCCACATGCCTTTGCGAGATTCTGCAGCTGGTGCCCCCCCCCCCCCCCCCTGATCTGATCTTATCTTCCCAGTTTGCTGAATGTGACCAGTATTTGTTCGCATATCTCCTTGGCAGGTTCGGCGTGAGCCTGACGTGTGGGCCACCGATGTTGTGGTGGAGGTGATGCCCCATCGCGCTACTTGTTTATGCGGGAGACGAGGGACACGCGTCGCGCCTTCGTTGGCTTCTATCATCATTTTTTTCTGTTCTTTTCTTTCCTTTTCTCTTGGTTGCCGGACAAAAGTCGGGTGGGGGTGATCAGGGTGGATTGCAGATTTTTCACGAAACCATTTTGGTGGATACCGTGTCGTCTGGGGAAATCATATATTTTTACCCTGATGCAAGATGCCTGAGAAATTAAAGGGGGGTTTGCATTTTGTAATGTAGTAGTGGTGTCAAATTTATCTATATTGATCATGAGAAAATTCTCTGTATGTCATAGAAAATTATAACTCGTGTCCCTAATTAGCGCCAGGTAATCCTGCAGCTGTCTCCTAGTTTGGAACAGAAGGAGCCCTGTGTACCAAGTTACCAACCAAGTTACCAACAGTGTATGTGTCGAAAACCAGCAGGAATTCCGAGGCTAGCTGACTGCAAATTTACGCAAACCAGAGCGCAACCTTAGCTTGCAAGTGTCAATTCAATTCTACTACTGGTGCTGGCGCATTTGATTCCCACTCGCGCCATATTCGTTCCAGACAACACAAGAGCAAAAGGCTGTTGAATTGTTGGTCCAAATCAGAGTAGTAGGTTATCAGTAAACACGTGTCTGGTTTGCCGCGTCACAACGGCGCTTGCACTATACATGGTTGGTTGTCCATTCCTTGGCTTCCACTGCAAGGGAGTAAAAGTGAAAAGGAAAACATATCGATCGAATACGCCTGGCTCATCAAAACATTGTTGGCAACCTTGATGATTTCCCTAAAAGTGCACATGGCAATGCTGCCTTTTGGCACCATTTCCAGGAGTATCAAGGCGTTGTTTTTCTTCTCAGCGCCTTAACCGCCTGTACTGTGCTGGGGTTGTTTAAGACCTGAATGAAATCTGTCTGGTAGGGTCGCGATGGGGTGGGGCAGCCTGATGAGCTCCGGAGAATCGGACGCGGGGACACCCGTCGCGCGATCCAGCTACGAGCCAGGCGCATGTTCAGTGAACGAAACCAACAACACCTCACACACGTCTTCTGCCTTCCGCCCACCACCACACCAGCAACGCGATCGATCGAGCACACAGATAATGAAATTTAAGCAGGTGTGGACGAGTTGGCAGCGGACACATGGCGTGCGCGGGAGCAGGGGGTTCCGGGGACACGGCCACAGGTCGGGCGCGGCGGGCCAACGAAACCGGCCGGCCGGCGGACAGCCGCTCGTGTCCGCATGTGTTGCCGGCCGCCCGGCTGCGATGTGGTGTTTCCCAACGTGGCTTCAACAAGTCCCGTCGACGCAGACATCCATATGCTCGTGTTTGCTTGCCTGCCTGCCCGAACCCTGTTTTCGATCCCTTTTTTCATTTGCCCTCGAGCCAATTGATTATGCGCGCGCACCCTAATTCGAACGCTAACTTATTGTGCGCTTTTTTCGCCTAAAGGTGCTCGGACACTAAGTTTATGCGTGGTTTCTGGTCTACAAATTTAATAATTCCTGTGCTTTTTTGGAGGGGTCAAAGGGGGTGGCTGGCTGCTAAGAAGAATCTGTGCTTCGGATCGTGCTGCTGCGCTAATCCTTATCCAGGCCCGGACGGACTTATTCAAGCTCATCGTGGTGGACAAGCTCACAAATTCTCCTCCAAAGTTGTTCCCGGGATGGTCTACCCACCTCACTCCGGAGCCAAATTCACGAACTTATTGATACTACTACTAGGTTTACACAGGTCATAGTTTTCTCTCTACCCTTTCGAGCCATTCAAACACGTTTGGGTACCGAGAGCGAGCATGACGAGTATTGACCAACCGACTCTTCCGGTTGGCTCCCTCTGTTGTGTGTGCGCCTGGACTGCGACCCACAGGCGCCACCAGCCCACCAGCCAGGTAGTCATCCACTTATTTTTTTCACACCGATTTTATGTGCGTTCAAACGCTGAAACGCGTCGACGGCGGAACCAGGCGTTGTCTTGTGACCAGTCTAGCTCGTGGAACGCTACCACCACCCCCAATCGGCCAGCCATTTCTATCCACACCCTCATCCGCAAGAGGCGGCGGCGACGACGACCTCATCGGGGAAGCCTGACGAACGGCAGGCGTCACGACCGGAGCCATCACCCAAAAGGCACACACAGTCGATAAGGGGGAGAACGGATGATGAGGAATGGAATGCGATCCGCGGCGGACCCCGGCCGCATCGCGCGGGGATCCGGCGACAGCGACCGGGGCCACCCCATACGATCCCGTCGCAGCGGGGCGCACCCAGAGGGAAAAATCATCATGTGCGCGCGCGGGCCCGTCCCCGCGGCGTTTCTCTCGGGGAGTGGTGGTGGACCACGCGGTGGACTGCCTGACTGTCCCCCGGGGCTCGCTCTCGCTCCGCGCCAGGCCGCGGGAACGTGGCCGGCGCGGGCGGCGGGCCGGAGAGCTGCCGAGCAGCGCGGCGGGGGCGCATGTGAAACCCGCAATCGTCCGCGTCGCGTCGCTGTCCCGGCGATATTTTTCTTTCTATATTATCCCCGCCTGCAGGCGCCCCCACCGGCGCCGCCTGCTTGCCGCGCGCGTTCCCCCGCCTCTGCGGCTCTGCCTGCCGGTTTTGGACGGATCGTGGATGGGTGGCCGGCGCCGCGGCGCGGGCGGGATGCGTCTCGAAACACGCCCGGACGCGCCGCGCGGGACGCCCGGCGGCCACAGCCGCGCGCGCCTCGGGGAACGCTGCCGTTTCACGAGCGCGGGCGGTGGCGTCCCTTGGCGAGCCGGATCGTTTTTCTTTTCTGTTCTCCGAACTCTGATGGAGCTGTGGGCATGCGTGGATGGTCTGCAGCCTGGGGAAAAACGAGAACAAGAAAAATCCAGAGGTGTCTGGACTCTGGAGGTTTATGCGTGTGTTATCGATTGCGGATGTCGATCGCATCCAAATCCAATGTGGGCTTGGTGTACGGAGCAGCTTGTAGTACTTCTTCTTTCTCCAGCCACCCACCAACGGCTCCGGAATGGATTGGACGGACGACATGTAAAATCTCTGCTGCCAGTCCTGAGCTCTCATTTTCAGTGGAGCTATCGTGGGAGCCTGCTCGACGATACAGTGGACCGGCACTTTGGAATAAACGAAAGGGGACGAAAATGACGAGAGAAAAAAGGCGCGTAGTAGGTCCGGGCGTCCCGACCGGCAGATGGATGCCGAGGTATATCCATCCGCTCCCGATCCAGCTTTAATTTTGCATACCAGGAGTGTATGCATGCAACGTGGAGCTCTCTGGTACATGAGCGAGCGCCATGCATATCCTGTGAACGAGAGAGTGAATCATCCGTATTTCTGGAGAAGAACCTGCTCGTCGCGGCCTCGTCGGCTGGCACTTCTTGCTGCGTACGTAGTAGTAGGAGTACGTGGTTGGCTACTCCCTCGCTCAGTGTCTCGCATGACGACGCCTTTGCTCAACTCGAACCTAACTAAGACTACCCACAGCGGGGGACGGGTTATCCCCCGCCATCCTTTTCCCGTCGTCGGATGGCGTGGAACGGCCTGCAGCGGGGCTCCTGCAGGAGGCCGGGGGATGGCGTCGACCCCGGAATCCTCTGGATCCAGAGGAATCCAGAGGCTCCGCCATCCTCCGCCGGCCCCACCACGTGCCGCTGCCGCGCCCACCCAACGGCCTCGCGCGCACCGTGCGAGCGAGGAGGCGACGAGGTGCGATGCCGGCCGCCGCCGCCGGCCGTCGCCACCGCCGGAGCCCATCGTCTCCGCCGCCCCTCCAACGCCCCCCGCCGCCGCCGCAGTCCACCTAGTGCCCACGCCCGCCGCATCCGCCCGGCCCCACCACACGCCGCGCCGCCGCCGCCGCCGCCCCGGATCTCGACCGCTCTTCGCACCGTCGCCGGCGGAGGAATCGAGAGGGAGACGAGCGCACCGACGCCGGATCCACCACGCCGGAGCAGGGGAGAGGCCGAGGCGGTGCGCGGGCGGCGTCGGCGGCGGCTCGCGGAGGAGGGGGAGGGGAGCTCCGCCGCTTCCCCCGCGGCCCCTCGCTCGATCCGCCGGAGCACCCGCCGCGCCCGGGCTCCGAGGCGGGGAGCTCGAGGAGGAGGGGCGGCACCGCCTCCCGCGCAGCCTCACCTCGCCACCACCGCCGCGCCGCCGCGCGCGCCTAGACCCCCCCCACCGCCCTCGCTCCTCCGCCACGACTTCCGCCACCGCCCGGACATCGCCATCGCCGCCATAGCGAGAGAGGGAGGGAGAAAAGAGGTGGACGGGGAGGAGGAGGAGCTCGTGGCGGGATCCCGCGCCCCGCCCGCGCTTGTAGAAGAGGGGAGCGGCCCGCCGGAGGAGCTCCGCCTCGCTTCCCTCGCCGCTGGAGTGGGGGCCGGCCATCGCCCCTGCTTCCTCCGCGCCGGGGAGCAGGGGATGCGACGCGAAGCAAAGTAGGAGGGAGAGAGAATGGGGGGCGGGTGGGGTAGAGAAGAGAGGGAAAAGTGGATGACATGCGGGCCCCGTGTATGGTAGTTGGGATGGAGTGGAAGATATAAAGGATGACTATTGCGGGAGAAAGAGATATGAAGGAGAGAATCTTGCTGACGAGGTAAGAATATTCTGTTTTGAATGAGAGAGATGAAGGAGACGAGTGTGGATGGTCTATCATTTGAAAAATCGTCGACGGTCGGATTGCCAAGTCGCACTTAGCTTCCTTGCCGGTTAGACAGAGTCAGAGCTGTGCCAGCAGCAGCTGTTGTTGAACCCCGGGGCTAACGGCATGTCCGAATCTACGCGACACGGCGAAATCCGTCGCGGACTTGAGCTCCTTCCTCCTCATCCAGGGAAAGAAGGATTCAGGTTTCAGGAAGCAAAACGTGTGCAAGCGGAAACTGTCGAACTGAAGTCAAAACCCACTGCACACAGCAGAAAAGCTAGTTCGTTTGGTTGGTGGCTGAAAAGCGGAAACCGTCAAACTGAAGTACTGTTCGTTTGGCTGGTGGCTGATGGCTGGTGCTGGTTTGTTCTGAGAGAAAAGTACTGCTGGCTGGTTGCTGGTGGCTGGTTTGTTCTGAGAGAAAAGTACTGCTGGCTAGTGGCTGATAAGCCGAACGAACAGGCTGTCAGAAGGCACGCTTGCCCACCAGCAACTGCAGAAAAGTTCAGAAGCTTCCTCAACCCGGGCCGCCGGGCGGGTACCGCCGCTGTGCACCGTTGGCGACGCAATACGGCAATACAATACGCGACGTCAGGCTTCGAATCGCGTATGAGTACGTTGCCCTCGACTTACGACGTACTCGTACGTACACGTACAGGTCCGCTGTTTCATAGGCAAGTGGCGGCGGCTGTTCCAACTTACAACTGACGGCCGGGAAGAAGTCAGCTGGGAAGGGCAGGTGGTGGTCTGGTGGGTGGGCGTATGACCGGCCGCCGTTCCATCTCGGAAGCCAATGAGCATGGCGGAGATCAGCTGGGGGCGGGCGGAGCGCCAACCCAGATTGGGATTGGATTGGATTGGGATGCAGAGGCAGGGGAAGGGGAAGGGGATGGTGGCGGGTTGCCGACCGCGACCGGCCGGGGGGCAGTCGGCTGAGGCGGGGTTCGTTGGAAGCTGGAACGCACGCACGACGACGCGGCGCAAGTAGCATGGCAGCAGAGATCAGTTGGGCTGGACCGCCGTTTTCGCGTGGACGACGGCTGTAGTTCGGCTGGATTGGATAAGGAGAGTTGGATATTCTAAACCATGATAAGAGCAAGTACATTGGTACACGTCAGCAGTTCCATAGGTCGTTCCATGCAGTGCCACATAGGATTTTTGATGATGTGGATGAGAGAGAGCAAGGAGAGAGAAAGAGGTCATTACCTCGCGAAACAACCACCTCGTGAATGAAACAACTACCTTATGAGACAACTCCACAACCATTGTATGAGTTGTTATTGCCATGCAATTCATAATATTCTTTTTTTATATGCACAAATTAAGGAATTATATAGATTTACCAGACGACTTACTAGACAACTCATTGTATAGGTTTCTCTTGAGTCGACCCAAGATTACCTGTAAATGCATGTGACAGCCTATCAGACCACACCAATATACTTGCCCTAACGTCACACGGACGAGTAGTTCGTCACAGATTGGTTAGCCTGACCATCGCCTTGTTCGTTTGGCTTATCAGCCACCAACCAACAATATTTTTCTCTCAGAACAAACCAGCCACTAGCAACCAGCCAACAGTATTTTTCTCTCAGAACAAATCAGCACCAGCCACCAGTCACCAGCCAAACGAACAGGCTGATGCTGTTGCTGCTGCGTGATGAGTGTTGGTCGGGAGAATTCTTGTTTAGTAAAAAAATTGAAGTATTAAATGTGACTTTGGCCACTAATTAAGAGTATTAAATAAAGACAGTTTATAAAATTACTTCCACACCCGTATGTAAATTTCCGAGAGGAGTCTAATGAGGACTTTGACCACAGGATTAGAGAATGATTACTATAGCATTACTGTAGCAAATTATTAAATGAATTATGCACATTAGATCCAGCACGTAAAATTACACTCATCTGTGAAAATGTTTTACAAATAAATTTCATTTAGTACTCCGTGCATACAATATCCCTTTCTCCGAAAATTTTTTAGAGGAATCTGAACACATTGCTCGTGTTCGTGTAGTGAGGGATGCGGACATGGGAGGTCATATGGCTAACTGCTTAACAAGAACGAAGAAGCGCAAACGGGCTACTGAGAAGGGAATTGTGATATTAGACATGGGCCGGTATCAACAGGATAGGCCCATACAGAATAAAATTTCAGCATTACTTCGAACCTCAGACAGCCCAAGCTCTCTCCTGCATCGGGGATTTTTTTAATCATTTTCAAAATTATACGATCGTTCGAAAATTTTGCATATTTGGCACCAGGCCACGACCACGACGTTTAAGGACTAACCGTCGTGGCGCACGACGGTTGAAGGCCGACCACGGCGGTTGGCTGTGGCCCACGACGGTTGGGCCTAACCGCCGTGGGCCACGGCCGCCGCGAACAAACGTCGTGGGCCACGGCAGCTAGGCCCAACCGCCGTGGCCCACGGCGGCTGGAGTCATTTAACTTTTTTGATAAAACTTCAATAGATCTATAGGGAAATTCAGGACACAATCTCCAACCTACCGTACCGCGGTTGTTTTTGTTTTTTAATATAAGGAAAAAAACACTAAGTTGTAATAAAGAAAAGGCGAAGTGACATACTAAAAAATAGTCATGATCACATATAACAGTGCTCCTGTACAAACAATATGCGACCTAATCTAGCATCGGCTAGCCTTCTTGAGCAGCCTAGCAACTCGGGCTGCGGTGTGCGTCTGCTTGCGAGGGTACGTCAACGGGTCAGGAGGGTGGATCTGCCGACGCCTAGCATCACTAGTCGATTGCAGTGTCGCCACCACCGCTGTCGACCCTTCAACCTCGTGGGACGACCATGGTTGCCCTCTGCTAGCTCCTGGCAGTTGCGAGCCTCCTAGAGACCGTTGTGCCCCACCGCTCGCGCCGGGCAGCTGCGAGCCTCCTGAAGACAACTGCAGTCCACCGCTCGCGCCTGGCAGTTGCGAGGCTCCAGGTTGTGCCCCACCGATCGCTCGTGGCAGCTGGGAGCCTCCTAGCTGCGTCCCTGCTCCCTCCTGAGTCCAAGTGGGTGGCGCGCCTCCAAGCTGCGACCCTACGAGCTCGTCCGGCGACTGCAAACCTTGCAACCAGTCGAACTCGACGTCCAAGTCGTCGAAGCCGGACCCGGAGGCTCTGGCCTGGTCACCTAGGTCGACCCTGGTGTCGTAAACTGGAAGAAATAGTAATATAAATCACATTTCCTAATTAATACAATCTAGTATTGTATATGGTTTGACATAGAGTAGTGATCAATACCTGACGGGAGAGGAGGGCCAAGGGACGAGGAAGGAACCGGTGCTCCTGCTCATGCTGCTGCTGCTAGTACTGGTGCTGGTGCAGGTGCGGGGTCCTCGTGGTGCCGATCCTGACCCTCCTGGTGCGGGACCTCTGAGAGGAGCCTCCCTAGCAGAGACATCTTCAAGGAAGGATGTGACAGAGGGCTCGCCGGGTAGAAAGCTGCCTGGTAGGGTGGCCGTAACGAGGACGATGACCCCGTGTGGGAACAACCAGTCGAGGCGGAGCTGGAGGACGACTGGGGGTACCATGGAAACAGTGGTAGAGCCGGGTTGCTGCGGTAGTTGACCGCGGCAAGGAACCTCTTGGTGATGGCACCCATCCCGAGGAATGTCTCCACAATCTCCTGGTGTGACATCTGGTTTAGCCTCGCCGTCGAGTCCTCTACAATATGTGAAAGGTCCGCAATCACGTCGAACTACAAAAGAAATTGTTAATAAAGGACAGAATGTAAAGTATCATAAGGGAAAGGCGTTGAATTTTCAAACTCACCGCCGTGTCGTAGTGTTGATCTCGTCGAACCTGGTACGCGGTATTAGCAAGCACCCTCGCCGTGTCCGGAACCAGCGTTGCAGGCTGTGGTGGGACGTACATCACACGCAATCGAGTCCTAAGGGTGTACCATTGGATGTACGCCTCCCATGCCGTGTCGTCGTGGGGCTGGACCTCCTCGAAGATGTTCTGCAACACGGTAGCCAACCGTCCACGTACACTGCACCCTCTCAACCCAGGAAAAACGGCATGCAACTCCCCTCCGCGACCACCCACGACGAATTAAACATATTTGTCAGCGTCTGAATCTTCGAATGCAGAATTAAATTTAAAAATATACGAGAACTCACCTATGGTGGGCGCTCAGAACAGTGTGCACCACAGGCACAAGCCACTCCTGGTAGCGGCCAAACTACCTCAGCACCCTGTGGATGGTGTACTCCTCCACGTACATATCGAACAACAACGGCGACTTCGTCATCCAGTACAGTTGGTCTCGGAAGCACAAAGTCGAGAGGCCCTGTTGTGCGCGATCCGCGACAGCCTCCTCCGAGTAGGGCGTCCACCTGACGTCCACGTCCGTAAGAGCATTAAACTGCCTAACGAAGTCCTTGTACGCCCTCTTCGTCTGGTCGTAGGCGTACGAGGTCTGCATACAAACCAAATGTGAACCCTAAATGTTGATTGAAGAAACTTGACGAAATGGAAAGACAATTTGAAAGTGAAAGGTAAGAAATTACCTTCCGAAGGCACCACAACGAGCCCATGGTGAGATGGTCGGGCGGGTCGTGGCCCTCTGACAGGGGCTCGTACGCATAGAGGGGAACGATTGGCCGACCAATCGCAAACCTCTCGTGGCACTAGAGCTGAAGAAGGAGAGGACAACTGAGAAGGATCGGCTCCGCTGAACGACCCTTCAACACCCCGAGCAAAGGCACCTGTACGCGCTCGCAAGAACAAATCCAAGGGCCCGTCGGTGATCCTCCGAGCGTGGGGGATCAGGTGCCTCGCCACCACGTCACCCTGGGAATTGCAAACAACACGAACCCAAACAGCCACAACAGGTACGCCTCAACGAACCTATCGACTATCTCCTGCTCGACGTCATCTGCTAGGTAATCAGCCTACACAAACAAAGTCAAACATTAGTTTTATTGTCTCCGCATAATCAAAATCGAAGAGAAATGTGAGGTAAAGGTACGTATGCTAAATTATTGCAACCAAGTCAAGGTGGGTCCGTGAGCGTTCGCGAACTGCTGGTACGGGGCCGGGGTGTGATCGTTCTGAGGAACATTCGCGAACCGAGTGAGGAAATCCGTACGCTACTCGGTGGAGATGTCCGTAGCCCTCAGCGGCTCGCCCTCACAATGAAGGCTCATTAGCAGCGACTGTCCTGAAGAGTGACCGTGAAGTGGAACGTGTGGGTCTCCGGCCTCCAGTGGTCCAGAAGCGCGCTGAGGAGGGAGTAGTCGAACTGGAAGCGTGTCATGCGATCCTTCTGAGGAATTGCGTCACGCTGACTGTCCCCTGGACTAACCGCGCTATAGGCAGGAATCCTGCAGCGCGTAGCCTGAAATAAATAACATAATTTATTAGTTACAACAAAAGGATAAATGATTGTACAAACAAAAACACAACATCAGTTCACGTACTTGGGAACCCAGCGGTCGTGGATCGGTAGCAACGTGCGAGTAATGCGGGAACGCACATGTCCAACATCCTCTCCAAGGACGGCGGATAAGAACGAGCAGTGCTTGCGGTCGATATCCTTGTCCATCAAATGAGGCGTCACATACGCCTCGAGCTCAGCACGATCAGCCTGAGCTTGGGCCAGATCCTGAGCCTCGCCCTGAGCCTGAGCCTGAGCCTGAGTCTGGTCCATAGCTGCAAGTGCGTAAAAAAATAAGTATACACTTAAAAAACATATAAGTAATCTTCTACAATTTCTAAAATGTGTAAATGAGATACACTCATTTTCTACATTTTCTAAACAAACAAAAGTAACTTCAATAATTTCTACAATTACTAAAACAGATAAACTCATTATCTACAAAATCTAGAATAGATAAATAAGTTTCTAGAATTTTTATACGAGTTAAAGTATTTTCTACAATTTCGAAACGAGATAAATTAATTTTCTAGATTTTCTAAACAAATAAAAGTATTTTCTACAAGTTCTAAAACATATAAACTCATTTTCTAAATTTTCTAAATAAACTAAAGTAATTTCGATAGTTTCTACAATTACTAAAACATATAAACTCCTTTTCTACAATATTTAGGACAGATAAATAAGTTTTCTAGATTTTTTTATACGAATTAAAGTATTTTCTACAATTTCAGAACGAGATAAATTAATTTTCTAGATTTTGTAAACAATTAAAAGTATATAAACTCATTTTCTAAATTTTCTAAAAAAATAAATAATTTCGATAATTTCTACAATTACTAAAACAGATAAACTCATTTTCTAGAACAGATAAATAAGTTTTCTAGATTTTTTTATACGAATTAAAGTATTTTCTACCATGTCAAAACGAGATAAATTAATTTTGTAGATTTTCTAAACAAATAAAAGTATTTTCTACAAGTTCTAAAAAATATAAACTCATTTTCTACATTTTCTAAACAAATTAAAGTAATTTCGATAATTTCTGCAATTACTAAAACGTATAAACTCATTTACTACAATATCTAGAACATATCAATAAGTTTTCTTGAATTTTTATACGAATTAAAGTATTTTCTACAATTTACAAACGACATAAATGTATTATCTGAATTTTCTAAACAAATAAAAGTATTTTGTACAAGTTCTAAAACATATAAACTCGTTTTCTATAGTTTCTAAACAAACTAAAGTAATTTTGATAATTTCTACAATTTCTAAAACAGATAAACTCATTTTTTACAATATTTACAATAAATAAATAAGTTTTGTAGAATTTTTATATGAATTAAAGTGTTTTCTACAATTTCTAAACGAGACAAATAGATTCTCTAGATTTTCTAAACTAATAAAAGTAATATTTCCTACAAATTAAACTAATTTTCTAATCTATGAATTAATTTTCTAAATTTTCTAATCTATAAACTAATTTTCTAAATCTATACTAATTTCAAAATTTTCTAATCCATAAACTAATTTTCTAAATCTAAACTATTTAAATTAACTAAAAAAAGAAAGAAAACATACCTGAGACTGAGAGTGGATGGGGGCGGCGGAGAGGGGAGGCTCGCGGGCGGCGGGGGGGTGGGGGACGACGGCCGCCGGCCCCCCCACGGCGGCACAACCCCTAACGCCGCGGCCCACGGCGGTAGGCTCCCGCGGGGCCCGCTCCCAACGGTCGGGCCCCTTACCGCCGTGGGTCACGGTGGTTAGAGTGGCTACTGCCGTGGCCCATGGCGGCCGTCGTGGCGCACGGCGGTTGGTTGACAAATCTGCAAACTTTTCAAATGATTGTATAATTTTGCAAAATGATTAATATATATATATATATGTATGTATGTATATATATGTATATATATATATGTATATATATATACATACTCGTCACTAGGCGGGTAGCTGCGCACGGTCATTTACCCGTCCGAACTTTGTTTTCGGCGGTGGAGGTTGCAGCTTAAATTATCTGCACATTGCGCTGCGCCACACTGCATTTTTGTCCTGGCACTTCTTACTTTTGCGCGTACTCCCTCCGTCCCAAAATATTTGCACATTTTGACTACTTCACATTTGACCATTCGTCTTATTTAATAAAAATTGTGAAATATTATTTATTTTGCTATGACATGTTTTACCATCATATATATTTTAAGTATATCATAATTGTTTTTACATTTTCACAAATTTTTTAAATAAGACGAATGGTCAAATGTAATCAGCAGAAGTCCAAAGGTGCAAATATTTTTGAACGGAGGGTGTACTATCTAGTCAAGGGCCCCGCTACTCACCCGGTCTGTTGCCTATCTGACAAGAACAGCAGGTCACTATTGTTCTTTGGACCCAACAGTGGGATCACTATCATCCGTCATCGTGATGGCACCTTCACTATTTTTTTTCAGCTCAACATGATAGAAGCCCCATCATTCTTTTTTTCAGTTCTTAGCATGTCTGAACACAAAGTCTAGACTACATGTTTCCAGTCCCAAATAGTTAAGTAGAGAATGGGGCTCGGGCTCTAGCGTCGAGCAATCTTCTTCGGCTTTTTTTCCACACGTCCTTCCTTGTTTTCCTAATTGCAGCATCGAGAGCCTCCTGGAGCCTTGTTTTTTCTTCTTTTCCTTGCGAAGCTCATGCTCCCGCAACTTTATTTCCGCTCCTGAGGCCGCAACATCATCGCGCAATTCCTTTATCTTCAATTCACGAGGATACAAGAAAACACATCAGCATTTTAACGTCAACCATTTGATACAGAGTCAGAAACTCAAAATCGACGATCAATTGAAACGAAAAGCCCCTGAACTAGTGACCATCAAGAATAGAAGTTACTGTTCCAAGGATGTCCATCATTGAAGCATCCAAATTCTATTTTTTCACCAAAGTGCAGTTTTGATAAAGAGTATTATTGGATCTAGTTATGATTCAAAGAAGGGATAGATTAAAATGTTAGACCATGTCCTTCACCTCTATTTCTCTCGCCCTTTTTGACTTGTTATTCTCTTTCACGAACATTCTTGATTTACTCTCCATCTTTCTCTTCTTCAGGATTGACTTACCCTGGAAATACACGTTGCTAGAAAATGTTACATGCCGTCATAATAAAAATGCTAAATCGAGCTTGTCCAATTCATCATCCATCCCTTGCTGAATCATCTGGCAAACGCACCAACATGATAAAATTGCACACAAGCATAACTCCAGGGTCAATCCAAACTAAAAATACTCAACTAGTCTTCAAGGAGAATAGAAGTTTTTGGTCCGATGACCTACTGCCTCGAATCATAAAAGCCTTTGCCACCATTTTGTATGTTTACAACGCCAAATAGTAGGTAACTTACGTTCACAGAGCAGTATGATACAGAGTATTATCAGATATAGTTTAGTTTCAAATCACGGATAGATTAACATGTAAGACCATTATTTTCACCTCTATTTCGCCCTCCATATTTGCTCTGTCTTTTTCCTCCATGAACATAGTGGATTTGCTCTCCATCTTCTGCTTCTTGTCAGTTGACTGTCCCTGGAAAAGTAGGTAAACATTTTTGTGTTATCACTTTTGTCTTGTACCGGATCAATTCCAACCCATATTTCAGATCTGGGTGAAAACCCATAAGCAATTACACAGTTAAGATTCACACCGGTACGCCCAATTTGCACCGATTTGGCTTACCTCTCTTCCGGTCATCTGTTTCCTGCTGCAACCCTCACTGACTGTTGCCTCCATCTGGTTCTTCTTGTTGGGGGAGAGAATACCCGATTCCTGACTGAGAGACTCTTCCGTGGTAGATGAAACCAAATCAATTGTTACCTTGAACTCACGCGCTTCGCGTTTGTGGCGTGCATCCATCCTCTGACCAGACGGATCAAGCGCACGGGCAGGTGATCCCGCCTTGCCCCGGCAGCTGCCGCCCGCAGCGCATCCGGCAGCAGATAAGCAGAACCTCCCACGGCTATCTCGCAGCTGTTGCTTAGCCTGCTCCAATAGTCTCCTATCTAGCTCAAGGCCGCCTCGCCGGACACCACCCATCCCTCCACAAGGTCGTCCTCTCTCCGACGCCATGGCACTTGAGCCCCCCCCCCGGTGGATACCGATCGACTGAAGAATCGTGGGAATCTGCAGTCAACTTAACTTAAGCACGCAGCTTAAATGCCGTCTTTCATATCGTGGGGTGTGCGGTGTGGGGCTGTTGGGGGGGGGGGCTGGAGCAGGCGCCCACTTGTCAGAACCTTTTTTTTCTTCTTTTCATTTTATTTTCCTTACTATTATCTCTTTTTAAAAAGTTTTCCCTTTTTCCTCTGGCTACCTTATCTTCTCGCACCTGCATCTCTCTTCCCGACCGGTGGCGCTGACGATCCTCTACTCCCGCCAAGCACCCCGCCGCCGCTATCCCAGCGTCAGCCCCACCACGTGGATGAGATCCGGGAGGATTCACCTACGGCCACCCATTCTTCTCCCTTCCGCCAAGCAATTCCGGGCAGTCCTTCGCTCCGCTAGCACCACCCAAGCGCTCCCCTCCACTCCGCTCGCCGCCTGGCCGTTCGCTCGCTCCTCTCTAGAGGGCAACGCCGGAAACGTGGAGGCTCAGAGGGCGGCTGGAGTAGAGGATATCACACTACTGCTTATCTACTCCCCCCGCCAAATCAGGAATATCAAAAAAACAGGTACGATCCCTCTCTGAAAGTGGCAATTCATAACACACATTTCTCGCAAGATTATCTTGGTTTAATTTTGCCGTCTTGTTATGTCTTCTCTTTTTTACTTCACTAGAATCACACTATCCTGACGGAATGATGTAATGATAGGCACATTAATATTTTTAATAATCAACATCAATAGGTAACTAATACACTGGCTCAAACAACTTTATTGATAAAACACAGGTCACACACACCGGACACTTTGATCATCGCATGAGAAGCACCGACCACATCTCAGTGCAAGTACCATGTTGGCGAAGTGTAGCTTGAAGGAAGACACCAATCGTACCATTTCTTGACCGCTTCACCATGCCCAGGCCAGAATCCATTGTCAAAGCACAGGAACTTCCTACCATGGTAGTCGTACGCAACCATCGCTGGCATGTTGAAGACGGCGTCGTCATGGAAGTACTCTCCTGATCTACATTGCTTGAAATCAGCCGACTCTAAGCTTCTTGAATTTCCACGCCCCACAAACACCATGCGGCCATCAAGGTGGTCTAGGCGTTCCTAGGCATAATAAGGCGCTGAGGTTACAATTGGTGAGGGACTCATACGGAACACAGCAAAGCTAGAAGTATCATCACTAAGCATAGCACTGTACCGAACAACCTTAAGTAGTTCTCCCCTGCTTTCAACTAGATACTGACCCTTGACACACACATCGCCGCCATGGTGGACCGGCAAGAAGCGCATATAGCTGCTCACCATGTTGATGGAATCTGGCGTAGAATTGGCACTGAAGTCTGGTGTGAAAACTACAATATCCCCGATCCTAGTTATGGACTAGAACGATTCGTCGTAGAAAATCACGTCCTCGACATCTATTTCACTTACACAAGTGAAAGTTGAGCCACCTATCCTAGAGAAACCAAGGAAGGTACGACAAAGGAAATTAGGCTCAAGTGTACTACAGATACCCGCCACAACACAGCTAGCCGCGTCATCAGGCGATCCTGATAATGAAGCTGCTCTCAGCACCATAGGCTGACCCATAGTACCAGCTGCTAGAATTGTACTAGGCAAGTTTATTTGAGTACCACTACGGAGGTTTAAAAGTGCATAGATGGAAGTCTGGCCAAAAGAAACAACAAACCACCCACCCTCATACGACCCAATGTACCGAACTATGTAGGCATCTGGAGAAAGAGGAACTTTGTGAGATCTGACGCTAAGGAAGCAAAAGAATTCAGCACGGCTTATCACACTAGGGTGAAGCCAGTTGGTTCAGCGATGCGGCACCAACATCCATGGGAGCTATTTTTGACGCACGGGACAGCCAAGAGCAACCAACCAAGAACTGCATTGGCTGATCATATTCGCGCGGTCGACGTTGCATTCCAGCAACTTGCTGCATGAGCGCACCAAGTCTGCAGGAAGCAGCGACCAGTCCCGTACCTCTTCATGGTCTCCACCGGTGACCTCCATTGTGGGAACCTCCTCACCACTCATTGTTTTTTTGCTGACTCTTTTTGTGATCTGTAGGATGTGTAGAATGTTTTTCCCTTTCTTAGAATAGAACTAATATCGATTCTAAGTCTCCCATTTTTATAGTGCAAGTTCGTTTCAGAGATTTAAGCCGACCCATCGCAGTGAAGGGAGTTCGTGTCAGATTTGGGAACCATCAATAGAGATCAAAAAAACCATCCACTGACAAGAGGTCTGTCAAGCGTACAGTTGTACATGTCTTGCAGTCCTGCAGTAGACATTTATTTCATATCTACCTTTTCCATTTACAGCTCCATCTATCGGGGTGTAGCCAGACTTCTGACATGAGCTCTCATTGCTGGACTAAGTCACAATACTTCGTTCTATTTCACCACGTAGTGATCCATTTTGAGACACCCACCACCCACTTCAGCCTTTCCTCCATGGATCGACCACACACCCCCCTGAGCATAATAGACCATCTCATCTCCACCAAGTTCTACCTCCCATGTAGTGCACATTCATGGAAGAGAAGAAACAATCTGACAACCTTTTTTTGCATCGACTGTCCCGATAGAGACGGACACGACCTTTGTTTTTGGTGCACAAGGAACCACGCGCCAGGCCAGAATCACAGGACTTTGCAGGCAAATTCATCTGGACTTTCTGCATTACTTAGTTGTCTAGATTATGTGTCTACTCACTATATATGTCTTGTTTATCTAAATACAGATTCCAAAAGCATCTTACCATCCAGCTATACTGGCCAATGAGCTTGATGAAATCTTTGATGTTTCTGGAATTCAAAAATACTCAATCAACGAGAATCTCGTAGTGTCACTACAAGAATATCAGTTTTCTATGACGAAAATGCTCATCATATAATACATCATTATATGACGCCAAATTCTGAAGGGTCATAAATTCAGGATAGTCAAAACTATTTATGACGATGGCCTTTGTTTCGTCACATATAGGTAGCAAGGTTCGTCCTAAAATGTAGGTTTGAGACATCCGACTGACGGTGCCTAATATATGACGACGTGTGTTGTTTTTATGTGACAGTAGTGTGGCATCACTGAATTCTTTTAAAAATATGACGGTTTCGATGCTTCTTTTGCCTGCCCCTACTCCTCATTTTCAAGCCATAGTCCTTGTTTTTGGCCCGTTTAAACTTTCAGCCCTACCTGCCGGCCTTTTACACACGCACACACGCACGACCTGCACTGACCCAACACAACCCACACCGACCCAACCACCCCGTCATCTTCATCCTTTGTCACCCCTTCCTCTGGTCTCCCTAGATAAGGACGGTAGACCAAATCGCAGCGTTGTGGGCTCTGCATGGCTCGGGCCGCAGTGGCTATCTGGCTAGCATGCTCCTTCAGCGGCAGCAGGGACAGAAAATGGCGGCGAGTGTGCGTCCAAGTGTCGCAAAGCTCCCCTCTTGCTTTGACAGGCGATTGTCGCGATGAATCGGGCGGTCAAGGCGGCAAGGATGGAGGGCTCCAACCTAGAGGGCGACGCGACACTAGAGGGAGGGAGGAGTCGCGGGTGGGAGGCGCAGTGCCGGAGGATGGGGTCGCCAGGGGAAGGTGCGGCACAGGGAACGTGCGACGCCTCCATATGGCGAGCACGACGGCGATTGGAGCGGCAGCCATGGAGGTGGGTCAGAGGATGGTGTCGGCTGTGTAGAAGAGAAGGAGAAAGGGAGGAAGGAAAGTGGGGTGGAGTTAGGAGATTAAGATGACAGGTGGGACCCATCTAGCAGTGAGACAAAGAGGAGGCGGAGGGAGGTAGCACTGGGCTGTGGTGGGCTCGGCCCAAGAATGAAAAGTGCGAGAGGACATTGCTGTGTCAAAACTTGTATTTTTTAAATTCAAATTTTGAATATTCAAACTTTTCACATAGCAATATGGACAATATAAAAATGGTAGAGTATGATTTTAGAAAAATTTACGAAAAAAAGTATCACATTTGGAGTTAGTATGTGCGAGAAAGACTATTTACAAGTTTTAATCAGAGATTAAAAAGAGAAATCACTTGTTCATCATGAAGAAGTGACAAGCAAGAATGATTTCTCTTTTTAATCTGTAGTTAAAACTTGTAACTAGTCTTTCTCCCTCATACCAACTTCAAATTTGATGATTTATTTTCCTAAAATTTTCTAAAATCATTCTTTACCAAATTATGGTGTTGACTTTGGTCATCTCTTCATGTGACAAAATTTAAACAATCCAAATTTTTGAATTTTGAAAATTGACACCTACAAACACGATTTTTTACACTAAATGATATCAAATTGAAAAGTGATGAATACCAAAGTTTCATATCTCATCAAGATCTACAATCTTCATTTAGCTCATTTTGTCATTTTCAAAAGTGGTATCATGTAGTTCAAATTTGACAAGTTTGACATGAGTTATAGTAAACTAGTTGAGAGTTGTGTCAATTTGTGACCAATGTATACCCCTTTTTCGTGGAATCTTATGAATCTTTTTTTTCAAGATTTTACATCCATGAAAGAGTCTATGCCAATTTACATAATTTTTTTTGATAAGTTTTATGTATTATTATCATTATTTTAAAACAAGGTGACTAGTAGAAGTTCAAGTTTCCCTTATAAGTCAATTGAATTTTTCATCAATCTTCTAGATGTGGGCTAGAAAGAACAATAGATGCCTAACTATAATTATTTTTGATTTTTTTAATCCTATTAGAGGTACGTATAGGTCAATATTAATTATTTTCAATAAACCTACAGAAATTCATTTAAACTGTTAAAAATAGTAAATGAAGCAGTAAATTACTATAACTTCCAAACAACAACTTATGTGTAGTATATTGAATATAAAAAATACAATAAGGTGTATAAGATTATTATTTGTGGGTGTTACTTCACAATGGTGAAAAAATGAAAATAGAAAAAGAAAAATAGTAAGTAGCGGAGGAATGAAACAAAGCCTGTGTTGGCCCAGATGGCCCAACCATCTATGGCCTTCAATCTTTGATTCAACGGTGCAGATCGTCAGGGTTCTATAAAATCTCTACACTATCACCGCAAACCCTAGTTCCTCTTCCTCCTCCGTTCGCTACCTCACACACACCGTGACCCCTCCATTCCATGACCACCAATTCGCATCCACACCGGCTTCCACCTCCGGAGCCCCCCTCTCCTCCGCCACCCCTTCCCCGGCAAGGCCAATCCATGGAAGGAGCTTTGCTGCCGTGGTGGCTGTTGGCATCGCAGCAGCAGCAGCAGCACAGCTAGGTGTTTTTTCGGTGATCTTTTCGTTTGTTGATTTGAGCTCGAGATTGAGGAGATTTCTTTGGAGGAATTAT
Source organism: Cenchrus americanus (assembly GCA_947561735.1). Taxonomy (NCBI): domain Eukaryota; kingdom Viridiplantae; phylum Streptophyta; class Magnoliopsida; order Poales; family Poaceae; genus Cenchrus; species Cenchrus americanus. The sequence goes on along the minus strand of OX387244.1, from coordinate 51,230,693 downwards.
TGCTGGTGCATCTGTGAGCCTGTCCATACTGATTCCTCAAGAAATTCGTACTTACATCTCTCAGATTTGAAGTTTCCCCCAAATTGTTCTTCACCTAGGGTTAGCTCGATTTTCTGAAATTGGTGAGGAGTTCTTGATCTTTTGAGGTTCCTGTACTCGGAAATTCTTTTCGATTCTTTTGTTTTGTTTGTGCTCCAGAAGTTCTTGCAGCAGCAGCGGCCTCCTATCTTCAGCTCGCATTGCTTACTGCTCACTTCAAGCAGCAGCTGCTCTACTCTTTCTTTGCTTTGCAATTCGTGGTCTGTATGTTTTAGCTTCAAATATTTGTTGTTTCCTTCGTATCCTGGTAGCCACTAATTCCCGACCTATCATCTACCAGTTTAAATTGAAGTCATTAGCTTTTGACAGTTTTGATTAGTTTTTTTAATTCTTTTCAAAGGTGCAGTTGTAGGTCGCAGCAGCAAGGTCAGTTGTTCCGTATTCAGAGATTGATTTCGCATTCAACAGCACCTGCTGCATTTTTCTCCTCTCTGGATGCAGTTGTACACCTCGGTGTCTAGAATGAGCACCTGCATTTTTCTCTGGTAAGCATGACAGGAGCTGAGCTAAGATGAATTATGTTGACTGAAATGTCTCTCTCATGGTACAGTAACAAATGGTAATTGTTGAATATTGTCTTAGTTTACTTCTTGAGCATTGCTCATTAGCCTTTGTCAGTCAGCAACTTGGCTCCTTATTTTGTTCTGTGAGTCAAGTTTTAGAGCGTTTTTGCCCTGCCAAGTATCACTTTCTGGATAAAGTGCTTTGTCTATTTAGGAAATGCAATAGTGATTGAGAAATGCAAGTGATTTGACTTTTATGCCATTCAGTAAACAAGCCACCAGAAATAGGTTTCAGTACACATGCTTTTTTCAAATGTCAAAACATGATTTGTCTTAATTATTTGGAACTTAGCATGTCAGGTAACCTGAATTGGTAACCTGGATTGTTAATGCCTGGTTGACTGAATTGTTCATGAGTACTCAACTGTACACTCTTCTGTCCAATACTTGAATGGTGCTAATGCATATTTTTATTTTGGTTGTAGATTATTGTTGGATGCGAGATGAAAACAAGAATGTGACTAGCTATTTTCATGTGCTAAGATTGTAATTGTAACCTAAGATTTGTTTTGATGTGTCCGATGACAGATTTGATGTAATATTGATATAAGCATGGTTCATGTTGAGATATTTTTAGCTGGAGCTACTTTGTATTCATATGGGCTGAAATTATATAGGTTGTCTTTTGAATGAGTTGGAAATAAAAGTGAAACTGTGGGCCTATTTTCAGCCCATTTTGGTCCATTAACAAATGACATGTGGTGACATCATTATCGCCACACTAACTGAAAAAAAAACAAATGACACGTGGTGATGTCATCATTGCCACATCAATTGCTCTGGCCACACTTTTGTGACATTTTGACCGGCATTATGTGACAATTCTAGGTGTCATATAATGCCAACAATATATAATGCCAACATGTGACGCTTTAAAGTACCGTCACATTAGGTCTTACATTATGTGACGCTGCACCATATTTTCGTCACAAGGTACGACCCTTACGACAGTGGATTTTCGTCATATGATACTTTCTATGATAGTTTTTGTACTCTACATGACCATATCTTTTTGTCATGAAAACCAGTTTTTTTATGTGTTCTTGAACCCAAGACGTGTCGGGCCGACGGCCCCCATAAATCGCATGTTCCCCGGCTTTGCATGCCATGCCGGAGGTCATTAATGGTATAATGCCAACAATATGTGACGCTTTAAAGTACCGTCACATTAGGTCTTACATTATGTGACGCTGCACCATATTTTCGTCACAAGGTACGACCCTTACGACAGTGGATTTGCGTCATATGATACTTTCTATGATAGTTTTTGTACTCTACATGACCATATCTTTTTGTCATGAAAACCAGTTTTTTTATGTGTTCTTGAACCCAAGACGTGTCGGGCCGACGGCCCCCATAAATCGCATGTTCCCCGGCTTTGCATGCCATGCCGGAGGTCATTAATGGGCGCTCATCGCTACTGCTCACTAGCTTGCAAGGTTTCCGTCTCTCGTCTACCTTAAGTTAAACCACATACATATGATCTTAAACAAAACACTAAACAGATATGATCTTGACATCCAAACATTTTCCTTATTTGTAAGCAATGCCAACATTTTTTTTCATCCTGTCCCGCACAGTTGCACTGCATCGGACTTCGCACAATTGGACCACCGACCGTACGCCCTGTGATTATCGTTCCACCAAAGCTGCTGATGACACAATTATCACGACGTCGCAGGCCTCGCAAGGGCAAGGCAGCAAGGTCGCTGTTTACGTGAGAACCACAATGCCATAGCTATTCTTACCAAGAGTGGCAGTATTCTTTTTGTGTCTTTTATTGGGCCACCCCTTTTTTGCAAGTATCAGTGTACTATCGCAACGTAATGTAATATGTCTACCTTGTCGTGTAGTTCCTTTTTTGCAGACATTTCGCCATATGTTCTATTAATGATATACAAAATTTTGTAACAAACGAAGACCACCTGTCTTGACTTTTCAAACAAAGAAACTAGCATCCTCATAAATAATACACCATGCAGCCAAATCTATAATACCATCTTACATTGCAAATCTCACAAAATTAGAAAGCAACAAACACAAATTACAACCGGCAACACACCTCCAATACATCTTGACCTTGACATCACAAAACACAAAGCTACATTATTACAAACATTCCTCTAGGTACTTCAGAGGCCTAACAGGAGGCACGAACACTCTGACCGGGGCAACTGTCCCCCTTATTCAGTGCAGGAACCATAGGGGGGAGGAGTAGCTTGATGGTAAACGCCACGCTTACCACTTTCTTACACGCTCACCAGGCCCCGGCCAACATCCATTGTCGTAGCATGGGAAATGTTGACCATTATACCCGTAGGCCACCATCGCGGGCATGTTAAAAGCATCGTCATCATGGCAATACACACCCGGTTTGTTTCGTCCTAAACATTCAACTTCATAGCACCTTGAATTACCTCGCCCCACGAAAATCAAACGACCATCAAGGTCTGTTAGTCTCTCCCAGGCATAATAAGGACCTGATGGGGCTACTGGTTCCGTGCTCCTACGGAACACACCAAAACTTGACGTCTCGTCACTAAGCATATGGGAGTACCTTACCACCATCAGCAACTCACCCCTGCTCTCAACCAGGTAACGCCCTTTGACACACCAACCACCTTCATGGTGAAGTGGTAAGAAGTGAAAGTAGCGCCTATCAAGAGTCATCCTTGTTCCAGGTGAGATTACACTGAAATCTGGTGTACACACAACTAGGTCCTCGATTTTAGTGATACAATAGGAGGAGTCTTCATAGAAAATGATGTCCACCTCAACCTCAGTAGGACAAGAGAATACTGAACCACCTAGCCTCGCGAAACAAAGGAATGTGCGGCAGATGAAATTAGTCTCAAACATTGTGCAGATTGCTCCGACAAGGCAACAATGTGTGTCAGCAGGAGACGCAGAAAGAGTTGCTGCTCTAAGACCATCTCCTCACCCAACGGATTTGTGCCAGTGAGAATTTGGGATGGCAGGTCTAACTAAACACTGCTATGGAGGTTTAGTAGTGCATAACCAGATGTTTGGGAAAAAGAAACAATGAACCACCTGTCGTATGGATCTCCTTGGGCCCACTACCTCGGTGGGTACCAGGACCGACTACTCGGTGGGCCCCTGGGACTACCGGACTTGCGCTACACGGTACCTGATGGCGTGAGCACAAGGACTACAGAGGAGAAGTACTCGGTTAGGAAGCTGTACATGTCCCGCACTGTATGGAAGACTCCTAGACATACTCGACTAGTACTCTCTCCCTAAACCGACTTGTAACCCTGCCTCCCGGACTATATAAGGCGAGGCAGGGACCCCTCTCTTGATCATCTCATCTCACGGCGTAAGATTGCATCATCTTGTAATCGTACCCAATCAATCCAGAGCTACGCAACATACATGACGTAGGGTATTACGCACCTCGCGGCCCGAACCTGTCTAAATTGTGTGCCACATGTCTCTTCCTTCGAGTTACCGATCTCGGCAAGGCCACATTCATCTACTTCGGGTACTCCTCTTAGTAGGTTGCCGGTCTAAAACACCGACAGCTGGCGCGCCAGGTAGGGGACCTCGCCCGAGATCACATGGCGAACTCGACGGCTCCTGTCTACATCAAGCCAACCGTCGCCTTCAACCGCGGCGACACCTTCGTTTTCGGCGCTTGGGTCTGCACTGCTGACGGCGCGGGATCCTTCCAACGCCGCCTCACCATGCCGCCCAACCCGAAGACCGGCTTCGTGACGCTCCCTGAAGTTGTCACGGGCGAACTCGCCGGCAAGTTCGGCGAAATTTCGCTTTTCGACCATCACACCGACTTCGAGCTCGGGTCCGCTTCCAACTCGAACTCGACATCTCCGTGGGCTATCGCATGCGAGCCGGCTGCTCAGCCATCGCATATGGTTTTACCACCCCGTGAGCGCTCCACGGTGGCCCCCGCATCTTCAGTAGGGCCCGCACGGAGGCTCCCTCTTCGCGTCGGGCCGGCAAGGAGCCTGTACCCGAGTACAACTCGGACTCCGACACCGCCCCCGGTCACGCTTCGGACTCCAACCCCCTCTCCGGCTTCTACTCGGACTCCGCGTACGAGTTCGACTTCGGGTCGGACCCAGAGGATCCCGAGTCCGAGGACAACACTACTGAGCAGCCCTTATCAGGGCCGGCTTCTGGGCTGGTTATAACGTCCACACCTGCCGGGAGATTCGTCTACTGGCCAGATCGCAAGCCCGCCGACCTGATAAGCGGGGACTCACGCTACGTCACCTACCTCGACTCGCTCCCGTTCCAGGAGGGAACACCACTTGCCCGAGCTGACTCGTACACTCCAACTGAGGTGGCGAGCTCTGAATCCAGTCTTGGCAACCCCGATCGCCAAGTGTTCATGGCTGCCGGCGACACACCGGGACCTTCAGGGACGGCTCAAGAAAAGTACCTTGAAGACATCTCCGCAAACGAGCTATCTGCCGATGCACCTGCGGATGAGACCGACGCCAACAGGGACGCTCGACGTGAGCGTAACAGAAAGCGCAACGAACGGCGCCGGCGTCTCCGAGACAACCTCCCCATCCACAACCTCGCGAAAGCTCTCGAGGCGGTCGAGAGCAGAGTACACACTACCCCGGAGCAAAGCCTCATGTCGATCACAGCGATCGCGCGCCAAGCTCAGGGGATACGTGCTGGAGAAGTCATCGCCAAGCTCACTGAAGACGCTTACTTCATGCGGGTCGACAACAGGGTCACCCAGCCACCCCCCGCCAGGAACCGCGACAACGAAGCTACAAGTCGCAGCGCTGACCTCGGCCGCAACCGTACTCGAGCCGAGGTGCCGGCTCAGCCCAACCGTACTCGCGCAAACGCCGGCGGACCCTCCCAAGGTGGCAACAACAATCGTGAGGTCGTCCCTCACCGCGCCCCCGGCGGCGGCGGCCGTGACCCTGGCGGCGACGACAGCGACGATGGAAGCTCCAACCACGGGGCCAACAGGAGGGCCGGCAACGGGGGCAGTCGCGGCGGTCGAGACCACGCGAACAGCCACGCCTCCGGAGCCTCACAGGGCGGCTACGACGCACGCCAGAAGATTGAAGAACTGCGGCGGAAGAAGTCTACCACAGCAGGTGACAACGACGGCTTCTCCGCCTTCTCACCTCGACTTCGCAACTTGCTCCTCCCCGACAAGTTCAAACCTTTGGGGATCACCAAGTACGACGCGAAGCAGGATCCCATCCAGTGGCTCTGGTGCTACGCCCTCTCCATCGAGAACGCTGGCGGCAACAACGACACCAAGTGCCTCTACTTCCCCTTCTGCCTGGACCAAGCCCCACTCACATGGCTCGAGTCGCTGGACAAGCACTCGATCGACAAGTGGGACCAGCTGAAGGAGTAGTTCACCAGCAACTTCGCAGGCGCCATGGGCCGATTGGGTACTCGCATGGACCTGGCTATGGTAAAACAGGAACAAGGCGAGACCCTCCGCAAGTATATGCACCGCTTCTTCGACAAACGCGCCACCGTAGTTGACGTCACCGACAAGGAGGTCATCGACCTCTTCCAAGACGGCCTCTACCACCGCCGCACCTTCGAAGACTTCGGTCGCCGCCGCCCCAAGTCCATCCCCCACCTCAAGGACATGATCACGTCCTGGGCGGATGAAGAAGACAAGGCCAACGCCAAGTACGGCGCCATCCTTGGTAGGAGCAAGCAGAACACGGGAGGCGGCAGCGGCAACAACGGGAACCAGGGCGGTCGCAACAACAACAACTACTCGGGTCCCAACCGCAAGCGCAAGCCAGACAACACTGTCGCGACTATCCAGCGCCCTGCGAAGGAGAACTCGAAGAAGACCTCCGGCGGCTTCAAAGACTTGCTGAAGGAGAAGTGCCCGTGGCATCTGGACGGCAACCACACCACCGAGCAGTGCTACCAACTCAGGCGAGCACTCAAGAGTACTCCAGAGCCACCGCACCCTCACGACAAGAAAGGCAAGAAGAAGAACGACGGAGGCAACGACGACTTCCAGGAACCCGACAAGACTGTCAACGTCCTCTTCGGCGGACTACCCAACAGACGGGAACAAAAGGCTACCCGTCGAGAAGTCATGAGCATTGAACCAGCGGTTCCGACCCCTCTCAGGTGGTCGGAGGTACCCATTACCTTCTCCCGCGCGGATCAATGGACCAGCTTCTCTGAACCAGGGCGGTTCCCTCTCGTCCTGAAGCCGGTGGTCGCGGGCTCGAGGCTCAACAAGGTCCTCATCGACGGTGGAAGCGGCCTCAGCGTCCTTTTCACCAAGACCTTGAAGAAGATGAAGCTCGACATCACCCACATGCTCACCAAGAGCACCTCGCCCTTCTACGGCATCGTCCCCGGCAACGCGGCTATCCCACTGGGCTCAGTGGTCCTGCCAGTTACCTTTGGGGAATCTCGGGACAACTACCATACCGAGTACGTCAAGTTCGAGGTCGTGGACTTCGAGACGTCCTACCATGCCATCCTCGGCAGACCAGCTATCGCCAAGTTCATCGCAGTGCCCCACTACACCTACTTGGTACTCAAGATGCCAAGCCCAGCAGGTGTACTCTCACTGCAAGGGGACTTGAAGATCTCGCACGATTGCGACACGGAAGCTGTGGAGATCGCCTCCACAAATCAAGTACCCAACGCAATGATGGAGGTCTACGTTGTGTCGAAGAAGTTTGCCCCAAGTGAACTCGACATCCCTGAGAAGTCAGACAAAGACAACAAGCCTCAGCCACCTGAGGAGGTTCTAGTCAAGACAATCGACCTCGGGACAGGCGACAGCAGCAAGACCACCACCATCGAGGCCGGCCTCGACCCCAAATAGGAAGACGCGCTCATCAACTTCCTCTGGGCTAACCGCGACATCTTCGCGAGGAAGCCAGCAGACATGCCAGGAGTGCCCAGGGAGTTGATCGAGCACTGCCTCAACGTCGATCCTAAAGCTACCCCCAAGCGACAACACCTCCGCCGTTTCGCCGACGACAGACGGGATGCCATCAAGAAGGAACTCGCCAAACTACTCGCGGTTGGCTTTATCAGAGAAGTCTTCCATCCCGAGTGGCTCGCCAACCCCGTCCTCGTCCGCAAGAAGAACTCGAACGAGTGGAGGATGTGCGCCGACTACACCGATCTCAACAAGCACTGCCCCAAGGACCCCTTCGGGTTGCCGCGGATTGATCAAGTCATCGACTCCACGGTGGGGGCGCGACTGCTCTCTCCTTCCTCGATCGCTACTCCGGTACCACCAGATCGCGATCAAGGAAGAAGACCAGGAGAAGACCGCGTTCATCACCCCGTTTGGCGCGTACTGCTACACGACCATGTCCTTCGGGTTGAAGAATGCCGGCGCCACCTATCAACGAGCTATCCAGGCCTGCTTCAAGAAGCAACTCAACAAGAACGTCGAAGCCTACGTGGATGACGTGGTTGTCAAGACCAGAGACTCCAGTACCCTCATCGACGATCTTGAAGAGACTTTCGCATCCCTGCGTGAGTACCGCTGGAAGCTCAACCCGAACAAGTGCGTCTTCGGCGTCCCTTCGGGTAAACTACTCGGCTTCATCATCAGCCAACGCGGCATCGAAGCCAATCCCGAGAAGATCTCCGCCATCACCAGCATGAAAGCTCCCACGTGCATCAAAGACGTCCAGAAGCTGACCGGGTGCATGGCGGCACTGAACAGATTCATCTCGAAGCTTGGAGAACGGGGGCTCCCCTTCTTCAAACTACTCAAGCACCAAGAGAAGTTCGTGTGGACTCCAGAGGCGGACCAAGCCCTTGCCCAGCTCAAGGACTTCCTATCGAAGCCACCAGTCCTCACGGCTCCTCGCAAAGGCGAGCGCCATCTTGCTCTACCTCGCTGCGACTACTCATGTGGTCAGTACTGCCATCATCGTCGAGCGGCAGGAAGACGGCCACGCCTACCCAGTTCAGTGCCCAGTCACTTCGTCAGTGAGGTCTTGTCAGAGTCCAAGGCACGCTATCAGCCTGTGCAGAAGCTCCTGTACGCAGTACTCATCACCTCGCGGAAGATACGGCACTACTTCTAGGAGTACTCGATCTCCGTCATCACCGACTACCCGCTCGGCGACATCCTGCAGAACCAAGATGCTACTGGAAGAATCTCCAAGTGGGCAGTCGAACTCGGCGCCCTCACCATCGACTTCAAGCCGTGCACAGCCATCAAGTCGCAAGCTCTAGTCGACTTCATGGCGGAGTGGCCGGAGAATCAGCTACCTACTCCAACCGAGCGACCAGAGCATTGGGTGATGTACTTCGACGGCTCACTCAACCTCGAGGGCGCAGGCGCAGGGGTACTCTTGATCTCTCCAACGGGCGAACAACTCAAGTACGTCCTGCAGATCTTCTGGAAGGTCTCAAACAACGAAGCCGAGTACGAGGCCTTGCTACACGGGCTCCGCCTCGCGGCTTCACTAGGCATCAAGCGGCTACTAGTCTACGGCGACTCCGCAGTGGTCATCAACCAAGTCAACAAGTCCTGGGACCGCAACAAGGAGAACATGGATGCGTACTGCCTAGAAGTCCGCAAGCTCGAGAACAAGTTCTACGGTCTCGAGTTCCACCACGTCGTCCGCGACAACAACGTTGCAGCGGACGTCCTGTCGAAGCTTGGTTCTACTCGCGCTCAAGTACCAACGGGTGTCTTCGTCCACGAGCTTCACGCGCCATCCATACCGGAGCCGGCGCCACCGACCACTATCCCAGCGCATCCTCCAGCTGGCCAGGAGGTCATAATGATCGACGTGGACTGAAGGCAACCCTTCATCGACTACCTCAGTGAGCAGAAGATTCCCTCGGACAAAAACTTGGCTGAGCAGCTCATTCGTCGTGCCAAGTCCTATGTCCTCGTCGGAGACAAGCTCTACAGGCGGGGCGCATCTTCAGGAGTACTCATGAAGTGCGTCCCCAGACAAGAAGGCAAGGACATCTTGGAGGAGATCCACAAGAGCGTCTGCGGCAACCACGCGTCCTCTCGTACGCTGGTCAGCAAGGCCTTCCGGCGAGCTTTATACTGGCCCACAGCTCTGGGCGACGTCGAAGAACTCGTCAGAAGGTGCCAAGGGTTCCAGTACTTCGCCAAGCAGCAACACGTCCCAGCCTACAAGCTAGTCACCATACCGCCAACCTGGCCTTTCGCTTGCTGGGGGCTCGACATGAATGGGCCTCTACCAACTGCACCAGGTGGATTCAACAGAGTATTGGTGGCCATCGACAAGTTCAGCAAGTGGATCGAGGTCAAGCCGGTCACATGCCCCAAGGCTGATAGAGTACTCGACTTCCTGGATGAACTCGTACATCGCTACGGACTACCCCACTGCATTTATCACAGACCTGGGCTCCAACTTCAACAACCACCAGTTCTGGGAGTGCTGCGAGAACAGCGGGATCGACGTCCGATATGTCTTAGTTGCCCATCCTCGGGCCAACGGACAAGTCGAGCGCGCCAACGGGATGGTGCTCGACGGCTACCTACGGATCTACTGCTGTAAGCGGCTACACGCCCTAGCACTACTTAGCCGTAGGCGGCCTCCGGGTCCTGGCGACTACTCTGTAACTATGGACCTGGCCATCCAGGTGTACTTCTTTAGTAATAAAGTTTGATTGTTCATCAACTGCTTTACTGTCTACTTCCCTCAACGGGACTACTGCCGAGTACGACTACTCGCGACAACTCCACGATGGGACTCCGCACTCTAAGATCGCGGCAACGAGTAGGAAGCTTTTTTTCATTAATACTTAAACAATTACAATTGTTTTTGTACATCTACTGCTACGAGCTAACTATTACAGGACTACTGGAGATTGAGCTTCTCAGCGACTTGATCTGCAATAGGCGCCATCTGCTCCAGTAGCTCTGCGTACTACTCGTCGGTGCAGTTGGTGGCTAGCCCGCCGGCGACTACATCCACGGGGGCCTTCGGGAAGTACGACTTCATGAAGGCCAGCACTTGGTTCGGGATTGACTTCGCCAAATGCTTCACATAGGTCGCCAGCCGGCAGGGGGCTTCGTTCAACCGGTCCACCAACGGCGCTATCTTGGGACCGCCAGGATGAGGCACCAGCAGCCTCGCGATGGGGAGCGCAGCTTCTTCAAGTTACTTGAGCTGGGCCCGCAGCTTCTCGCAATCCTCGTCCGGCTTCTGCAAGGATTTGTAGCAGTTGACGAGGTCACGGTCTGATGCAATACGGAGCTCCATGTGCTTCTCGCACTCATAAGCAAGCTCCTTATAATCTAACTCCAATACCTGGCGGGCCTCCTGCTTCCGGTAGAAAAGATTCTTCAGATCAGTCTCCGAAGTCTTCAGCTGATCTACCCGAGTCTCCAGCTCTGCAAACGACAAGGCACAGCGGGTTAGACTATCTCTCGGCCTCCAACAAGTACTCAACAAGACAAGTGGTGTACCTTTGTTCTTATTGCGGAGCGACTTGTTCTTCCGCACCAGGTCGTCGCTCTTCGCCTGCATCTCTTGGATGTCATTATGGTACTTGGCGAAGGCGGTGTCCAGCTTTGACTGCATGGAGGTGGCGTGCTTCCGGGACTTCAAGAGTTGATCATCCAATGTTCCGGCCCGAAGCACCGCGTCACCGTACCCCTGAAGCATCCCCGACTTCAAGCGGGACCTCTCAGCGACGTCCTGCGCAGACAAGACACATCAGATGGGTACTCAACTGAAGAGGATTGACTACTCAAGAGTTATGACTACTCACCTTCATCCATTGCTCGGCTTGGCGCACCGCTTCCAGGTGCCGAGCCACCGTTGTTGAGTCGACTAGATCATCTGCCAACAACTCGATCCCGCCACGACTACTCGTAGCGGCTTCGGTCATCGACGCCGAGCGGATTGGCTCTGCGTCCTGGATCTCCGGTGAGCGGACGACCACCTCCAGAGCGGGTTCTGGCAGTGCGTCGTCCCCTCCTCCTGTCGTCGCGGCGGCTTCTCCGGCAGCCACCTCCATCGGCTCGGGGGCTTCTACGGCAGCCTCCTGAGTCTCTGGTGCCACGTCTTCTACGGGCACCGCCGACGGGATCTCGCTTCCTTCGGCCTCAACACCTGTCGACAAGAAGACAAGTGTATCAGTTAACATGGCGACTACGACTACTCTACTAGGCACTTCAACCTTAGCAGAGTACTTACCTTCAACGATGCTGGCCTCGGGCAGTATAGCCTCAGCGGTCGGCGCTTCGGGCTCCGCCTGGGGGGCAGGAGCGGACTCCTCAGCAGGCGGCGTGGCTTCTTCCTCCGCCACTGCTGCAGCGGGTTCATCCCCCTCCCAGGACAGATCCGTTGACTTCTTGCAGAGTACAAAAGCCGGTTGTCAATCAACTACGACTACCAAATCAAGTACTACTCGGGAAGAATCAACACTTACAGGCTCGACCGGACCACTGTCACGGTTGGGGCGCGGAGGATACTGGCGACGTCCACCAGTCCTGCCTCGGCAGGCGCCTCCTCCTGCGCCTCTGTGGCCGCTGCCTCTTCAACAGCAGTAGCAGAGGTTTCCGTGCTCCCCTGAGCAGCAGGGGGCTGGCGCTCCATCTGCGCCAAAAGCTCTTCGACAGTGGGGGCTGGGCTTCGACTACCAGCTGCCTCCCCCACCGTGTCCCATTCGCCTTCGTCGGCCTGCTCAACGGGCTCGGAAGGTGGGATCTCCTGCAAGCAAGGAAGCTTCATCGTCAACATACGAACTCGAGACATCAGAACTCGACTACACTACTCAAGATGGCTTACCTCCTGGGACGTGGTCTCCATGACCTTCAACTTCTTGGCCACGCGTTTGCGGGCCGGATTGCGCGGCCTCCTTGGCGGCGCGGCCAGACTAGCCTCCAGGCTAGCCGTCTGATCCTGAACGAGAGGGATGTGAGGTAAGCCAGGACGGCTGAACCTCGATCGCAGCTGGAAGCGGTCCTGCAACGTCTCCTCATCGTCATCCTCCTCGGACATGTCTTCCACGACAATGGTGTCGTCTCCTTCGCCGAATTCACGCCGCTCCTTGGCCTTGGCTTTCCCCTCCTCCGGGACCTCGACTAGCTGGGGAGGCGACGGTGGCTCGGAGACGAACTTCTTCAAGTCATCCTGCAAGGACAACTCATCAGTGCGACTACTCTTGCGTATGAGTACTCGACTCTGGACGCGGCTACTAACCTCATTTGGTGGGCGCGCGACGGAGTATTCTGGTACGGGGCACGGCATGTACGCCGGCATATCCTTGAAGATCCGGGCCAGCCTGTCGACAATGTCGTCGTCGTCGACTTCGTCCCCAGGCATCCGCGACGTGTCGTCGTCGCCGGTGTACTCGTACCCCAGGGTGTCGCGAGCCATCAGCGGCTGCACCCTGCGCTTCATGAAGCTGAAGGCCACGTGCTCGGCCCTCAGCCCGGCTTCCTTCAGCGCCTTGATCCGCGCCAACAACTCGGGCAGCTGGATCCCTTCCTGCATCGTTGGTTCTGAGTTCCACCACGGACGGTGCTTGGGCTGCTTCCAACTCGGCTTCGGCAGCTCCGGGTGATGGTTCGTGACGTAGAACCATTTGACCTTCCAATCTTGGTTGGAGTCTATCAACTTGTACGAGAGGTACTGCTCGGCTGCGTCCTCCCTCATCTGGATCCCCGCTCCCTCGACTACTCACGGGTTGCTGGCGCTGGGTTGCGGCTTCACCTGGAAGAACTTCCGGAACAAGATCCAATGGGGCTTGATCCCCAGAAAGGCCTCGCAGAAGTGTACAAAGACAGCGGTGTGGAAAATACCGTTAGGGTTGAGGTTGAGGTACTCGATGCCGTAGTACCCCATGAGCCCCTGGAAGAAATCGCTCGCCGGGAGAGAAAGTCCACGCTCCGCGAACCGCGCGAACATTGGGATCTCATCTGGATTTTTTCCATGGGGTACGGATCCCCGGCGGCGGCCCTCCACATATCCACCTCCTTCTCCCGCAGGAACCCACTATTGAGAAGGGCTAGCAGGTCTTCGGTCTTTGCTTTGGATTTCTTCCACTCGCGGTTTGGATCTGGCCGTGGCGGGGACACCAGCGGCGATGTTCCTGCGGCAGATCCGGCGGCCTCTTCACGGCCCCTCTTCTTCCCGCCGGCGGCCTTCGTGGTCTTCGACGGAGATGGCTTCATCCTCCAAGTGCACGGTGTCTTCACGCGCATTCGCTCGGGGGTTACAGCATTGGCTCTCTACGGCGCGTGGGGATGGATCTACAAGCTCTCAATGGCGGCAGTCGCGCACCAGTGGCGATTCCTGGCTAGATCTACTGGGAATGGCTGCAGCTGCGTGGGGTGAAAAAACCCTAGGGCTTTTGGCTTCTATTTATAAGTCAATGCGCCCCCTCAACAGCCGGATGGATAAGTTTGCGCACGGCTGACTCAGCGGCCGCGTGTGACCTTTCGAATTCTACTAGTCGACGCGCCTCACCTCGGGGGCTCGGCTACTCCAACTCGACTTCCTGGAAGGGGAAAGACTCAAGAGCATCTCAGGACACATTCTATAAGACGACCCTTTAATTCGAGAGGAAGTACTCGACTCAAGGCTCGGGGGCTCCGTGCCACGTGTCCTTCGGTTTTTTCTCCGGATTTTTCGGGATACTCTTGCCAAAACTTCAGATGGACCCTCAGCCAGAGTCTACAACTCAACCTAAGGCTCGGGGGCTACTCCATATGGAGTGCGATTTTGCAAATCGCACTTCCATATCATTTTCGGCTTCAGGACAGCACGGGCATTGTTGAAGACCTTCAAGGGAAGCACGTACTCGAGGACGCTTGGGACTACTCGAGAAGACTTCAGGATTGCTCAAACATCAGCTGGAGTACATTCCAGCCTCGTGATGCTTCGACTAGTCTTGAGGATTTTTGACTTGTAGTACTCGGGGACCCTGGGACTACCCGACTTGCGCTGCACGACACCTGATGGCGTGAAGCACAAGAACTACAGAGGAGAAGTACTCGGTTAGGAAGCTGTACATGTCCCGCACTGTATGGAAGACTCCTAAACGTACTCGACTAGTACTCTCTCCCTAAACCGACTTGTAACCCTGCCTCCCGGACTATATAAGGCGAGGCAGGGACCCCTCTCTTGATCATCTCATCTCACGGCGTAAGATTGCATCATCTTGTAATCGTACCCAATCAATCCAGAGCTACACAGCATACAGGACGTAGGGTATTACGCACCTCGCGGCCCGAACCTGTCTAAATTGTGTGCCACGTGTCTTTTCCTTCGAGTTACCGATCTCGACGAGGCCACATTCATCTACTTCGGGTACTCCCCTTAGTAGGTTGCCGGTCTAAAACACCGACACCACCCCCCTCATAAGACCCAATATACCGAACGGTGTAAGCATGCGCAGGAAGCTGTAGCTTGTGAGCTCGTTGGCTAAGGAAGCAAAAGAAATGAGCACGACGAATTACAACGGGGTTCAGCCATGTAGTGCATCTATACGGGACCAATATCCATGGCAGCATCTGCTCATGCAAAGGCACCCCAAGCGCCTGCAGCCAAGATGCGCACTGCCCCCGCATATTCATCCGGTCGACGTTGCAGTCGAGCATCTCGACGCATGACCGGACCAAGTCCGGCGGCATGCAAGACGAATCACGCAGCTCCTCCATGTAGACCTCATCTGACTCTCTGCTCTCTTCACGCTCAGCCTCCATGGATTCAGGGGAGGTAGCTTTTCTTTTGTTATTTGGGGCGTCCCGAGGGGTATCAAAAAAACAGGGGGTACCTTCATGATATATACTGCATGTGTTGCGTGACTCCACTAATACCTAGTTCAAGAACCTCTTTTCAGTGAACTGACAAGGAAATGATTCACAGTTGTAATTCAGGTAACCGATCTGTCAGCAGACACCTGAATCGATCAGGTAGGTTTGTGTCAGGGAGCACCATGCAACCTCCATGAGTCCCTTTTTTTTGCTAAATTTGACAATTACTTGCTCACCTTTTTTTACCCTTATTTTTGTACCAACAAGGCCCTCGACCTTGATAGCCAGACCCCCATAGCCTGCATCCCAGCATGTTGACTCACAAAAGCTACATTCATAATTTGAATTTTCAGCAGCCCGCGCAAAGGCTTCACTTTTAAATGCAGTACCCCTGGACGCTTCAGTGTAGTCCCACCGGCAACACTCTATTTCATTTCATTCCCTGGTGTCTTCGAACTAGGAACCATGAGGGATTTCAACAACAGGTTTGTTCTATAATTATGTAGCAACTACGGCAAGTTCACTAGATGTATGTTCGTTATACGTTAGTTATACAACAATAACTCCTTTTTTGTTTTCTTTATTTTTTGCAGCAAAACAAACATCGATAGGTTTATGTCTTCCTGGTCTGCACGAGCCCCTAGATCCCTCAAGCAAAGCCCTCAAAAACCAGCAGCAACCCACAATGAAAGAAAGCGGACCTTCGGCAACTCCGGAGTCGCTGATCAATTCAATAGGGCAGTAAGAAATCTCAACCCAGCTCAGCAGGCAATTGTAAATGAAATGGGTCTCTTGAGTTTCACTTCTGCACTTAGGGTCTACAACTTTGATCATAGGTTCACAGAATGGCTTTTTACTAGGTTTGGCCATATGAACCAATTTTTTGTAGAGACGCCCTCACCTTACACCATCAGCCCCGATGACGTTGCCAAGGTTTTTGGGTTAGCAAACCATGGAAAGTCTGTAATAACCAGTGTTAGGGATAAATCGTTCGAAACAAAGGAAGTCATACGACGTCGATTGATGCATCAGGCAAGCGATGAATCATGGCTAGCCGCTTCCGCGCGTGTTGTCAGGACCACCACTGAAATCTGCACTGATGAGGACCCTGATCGTTTCACAATGGCTTTCGCCGTCTACACTCTTAGTGTGCTTTTAGAGGACCTAGATACATCCAATTACATCCCAGCTCTCAAGGTTGCATCAGACTTCAAGAAATTCATCTGGGCTGATTTTGTTTTTCACGAAATCACAATCGAAGCTTTGAAAGCACGCTCTTACAGGTCATCAGGCAAACCATTTTGGCCTGGGTTCGGCGCCACCATTTTCGCACACGTGAGTCCATTGCCAAGCACTGTAATTTTTTTCAGCATCGTCGTGCACGCTCTAGCAGTCACCTTAACTTTTCTGCACTCAGATTTACTACTTCGATAACAAGTACTTCGGTGAAGATACCGCTATGTCACTAGACATCCCTCGGCTTCAATTCTACGATGGTGAAACTTTCTCCCGGATGGTCATGGCAGATACAGTGGTCTTGTAGGCACAATTCCAAGGCGTGTATTCGGTGCATCTAAGGTAAGCTTATGTGCCAAAATTACAAACAAAGTTATTTTGTTAGATATCACAAATGGCCGTTATTTTAACTTATTATTTTTTTCCAAAACACACTCATACTCGTGATGGTCTTGATGTTGTTTATCGCCGAACCATGTTTACAAACCAAGCTCCAACACAGAAACGGCCTGCTGCAGGTAGTTGCAAGCGAACCTGGGAAGAAACCATCGAGAACATGGACGGAGGCAACACAACTACACGCTATCTCACGGTAATTAATTTTAATTTGTTTGCAAAAAATCTAGTTTCCTAATAGTTGCGCTTTTTTCTAACAGCTTGATATCGTTGCGAAGATCGCTTGCAATGAGTTCAAAGCCAAGTGTATAAAGCATATAAACCATGCTCGATCTCAGATGAATAAAGAAGCTGATGCAATGGTAGATAAAATTATTCGACGCGCAAGCATGCAGGATATGCCCACCTTGCCTAACCATCTGACCACACCTACTAAAGAAAGCCCCCAAATCATATAGGATATTTACAGTGAGTTCTCCAACCAAAATAAGAAATGACATACTCTCTGTTTTTCCCCATTTTTTTCTTTTGAATCCATTATTCACTAGTAGTTCTCTATCAAATAAAAACGCCTAAACCTTTTTATGTAGGTGTACCAGAAGCACATATGGATTTCACCACCCCACCTCATTAGTCACCTCCATCACCAGCAGAGCCGAACAACACCGCTGAACAGCAAAGTGCAGAACAGATACGTATCAACAACAATACTCCGAAGAAGGCTATCATTGCAACAACTACCTGTCTGAATGGAACAAAAGAATTATCAAAATCATTCCTTACGGCCCAACTAGCAATTCTTCAGGCCGACAACAACCTCAATAGTCCTCCGCCTGACCCAGTATTCAGCCCATCAGCCATTGCAAAGAAGCAGCTAAACCCTGGCCCATTAGCCCGATCTCCATGGGCTTTGGCCAACGAACCAATACGCAGGGACCATTTAGCTGCTACGCAATTCTATCAGTGGGATTGTTCAGCATCTACGGACGTTTTAAAAAGGTTTGCCAGTGTCACATATCATCCATTTTTTGTTTATCAGAATATTTAACTTATATCTTAACCTGACCTTATTTGTTTGCATCCTCCCTTTTTTTCCACATTTAGTCTGTGGATCATACACCACACGCCAAAGCTAATCGAGATGTCAGGGAAGGAAGCAGTTAGCCAGCTAAGGAACGGCAACAAACTTCACCCCCATATGTGCAACTTGATTTTCCGCTGCTTCACTCAAGACGATGCTATGATAGAGGGCAATCCAATAAGCAATCGTTGGAGGCACTATATCGAAACCGATTTCTCGGTGAGCCAGCACTATGTTCATGATTCCTTAATTGTTTGTTTTAACACTTCATTTGTGCGAAATAAATTCATATTGATCGTGCATTACGCTTATTACAACTTAAAAACAGGCAACGGTCCTAGCTGGCGAAGACTTCACTATATCAAGCGCGATCCGTGCACAATTTGTCGGGAATCACATCAACCACGACCTTTCAAGATGTCAAATGGTAAATTCATCTTAATTCGAACAACTTCTCTGTATTAATTCCTTTTTTTTCAGTATTCTCCAACGAAGGTGTCAAGCAAATCTGACACGTACGCTATCTTTCGTTATATCCAGTTTCTCTGCGTCACAAATGCAGGTGTACGCTGGGTTGCGTGCGCATTTGACGTTGTATGTAAACAGTTGACCACATTGGACGCTAGTCCCACTCCAGCCTCATCGGATTCTGGATGGAACCGTAACAAACAGATAGTAAAATCACTTTTCCGTGGGTTCGAAACTTGCATATTACATTTCTTCAATGACTGGGATCCAGATTTTGAGGAATGGACTTTCGTTTTTGTACGGTGCGGAAAAGACAATTCGGCCGACATCAAGAACGCCAAGTAAGCAAATCTTCATCATTTTTACTTTTAAGGAATATGTGTGATGCATAATTAAGCATTTCCTTATACCCTCTTTTTGTTAATACATAGGTCTTCAGACACTGGCGTGTTGGCTATGCAATTCTGCCGCATGTTTGACGGAGCATGCCATGATATATCGACGACTGTCACGTTTGCTTTGCAATCTAGACAGGAGCTACTATACGACATCATGCATCTTAAGGGCAATCATGGGAAGATACCAAATGAGTCTGTCCAAGAATTAGTGTAGCGTGCCCATATATCACCAGTCTACCTATGCTGAACAAACTATGCTTTTTTTGTCGATATTTATCCCAAGAAAAAATTGTAATCTTCCTTTATTTTCCCCACGAATAAATTGTATTTGTTCTGGTCAAAATACATGCGGATGGAAACTTTTTTCCGGTGCTAATGTTTTCACGTTTTTACTACCAGTAGTACCACACAGCAACTATCAATTAGCATCAAACATTTTTTCACTGACAATTTGATAGCTAGTCGCGCCAGGAACATAGCGCACCGGATAGAAGCTGTTTCACCGTCGAGAAATCTGATCATTGTCTTACCAGCTGTCTAGAAGTCGTAGTGCTATTTAAAGCCGAAGAGATAGTAGCACATCCTAGTAGGAATTAACATCTCCACTCACTCTACACCCAGCGCCCCTACCGGTCCTATGGAAGGCGCCGCCCAGCAAGGAGACGTGCCACCATCTGTGTCTCGTCACCCATCAGATCCGCATGGCCGACAACTGTGCCTCGTCAACCACACATCACAGGAAGTACGACGGGGTGGAACCGCAATCCCCTATTTTCAGCACAGTGTTTCTACTGTTATTTTCCAATCTCAGGTTTTCCTAATTATTAGTAACTTAATTGCAAATTCATCCTACTAACAGCGCCCAAACGACAAGCGAACAATCATGCCAGTAACATGCAAACAATTTATTGACGCAATTAGGAAAGCAATCGGTAACGAAATCATAGTAAACAACACAGTGATTACCACGGTGAGCTCGCCCCCAACCATTTTTACATGTTTTTACCACTCCCCGTACCCATTCCCGTTCTATAAAAAAATTCCTCCACTAATTTGTAGATTTGCAGGTTAAACTAGTTGGAAGAGCAAAGAATATTAAGATCAACGATCCAAAGGCCACGTTCGAGATTGATGATGGTACTGGTCAATTTCCTTGCACTTACTGGTAAGATGTCCGGCATACCAATTTTTCTCGTTGGTAAATTGTTTCATTGCCAAAAATTTAGTTATCCAGGTGCTAATTTTTTTTTCACATGCGCATTAATGCAGGTCTTTACACCAATCCCGAACATACATTCTCAAAGATTCTCAAGTTAAGTAAGCATATAGACATCGCCTAATAAAATTTATTGGTTTATTGGCACTTGACACGCATCAGCAGCGAAGGACAATACATCGTCGTACACAGCAAGTTGGCCCACGAAATTGATGGGTTCAATATATATTGCTTTAGCGTCAGGTGATTAACAAATATTTGAATACATTATAATTCACAACGACAAATCTACTCCCCTACTAGATAACTTAATAAAATAATTTCCCTTAATGCAATAAACAAAAATAAATGATTATAATGAGGTCACCCACCACTTCCTGCACGCCATAAAGACCTACTTGGAGCTTAAGCCATGCAAGACTGAAATTAATCAGGTATAGTTCATGAATCGTGGCTGACACTCTCTGCTTTCATCGTAACTTTATATTTTATCCTATGCGCTTTAGTTTTTTTAACCTCACATCTTTTACTATCTATAAGGCGTGCAAAAGCCCGTGAAACCTGATCCCATCACGTCCACTGTCACATCATCCCCAAGCATTGACCTTGTCAACACTATTCGAGAACATGGGAACAGGTTGCCCCAACTCCCTTCAAAATCGAACACCCTTTGCAATTATTTTATCCTTTTTTTCCAGTAGCAAAATATCAATATCCCAAACCATGACATGATTCCTTTAAACTACAGAGGGGGAATTTTGGGGGTCAACATTAAAGCATTGTCCTCCGTGACTGGCCGCACACCCGAGTCGTTAAGGTGGACAATTTTACAATTTTTATCAAAATTTTAGAATAAATTCAATGTCTATAGGGCGTCGACCATCTTGTTGTACATTAATTAGGTAACATTATATGGTTGCTACATCGAATTTTTTTGCAGGGGAGAACTGAAAGGGTTACTGGCTGTCGGAGAGGTTTACAACACTATGGATGAGGACCATTTTAATTCCATTGATTAGTAACAAGGATCTGTATGTTACAATCATGATGTACCATTTTAAATCCATTAATTAGTAACAAGGATCCACAGTCGTTATGTGCACGGTCATGATGTAACAGTTCCTGATGGAGTCATTAGCAATCGCAAAGTTGTTTTTTGTTTTAGTACTATGTACTTTCATTTTGGAAATAAAATAAATCCTACTCTCCTTTGTTCAAGCATAATTCCTATCGTTCTTCTCGATTGTGTAAATAATTTTGGCTCGTTTTTTACAGTGTTTAAACCAAATAAATGAAATTCACGATTACTATTTTTTGCAACCTGCCATTGTGCATTGTATTGATTTTTCTACACCTAAACAACCTCCCCCAACCAAATTTGTCCCTGCCTACAAAAGTACAGCAGCGTCCGTACTCCACATGACCATTGACGTACCATAGTCAAATAGCAAGGACCAATTCTAGAAACTAGAGGCCAACCTCGCCCATGTCCTACTACGAAACAGAGAAACACACACACCCGAGGTAAGGACTGCAAGTGACCAGCGCAACTCTGCGCAGGAGGACTATGCAAAGATTTTGACGGATAAAACGCAAAATTTTTCCTTTCTTACCATTTGTGCATAACTGTTCTACCTACTTCTCTTACCTCATATAGTAGCAACTACTCCATCACGTTGGCCACATTTGGCCCCTGCCACCGAGCGAGAGCATCAACTCCATCCATTCACTTGGCCTCCACCAAAGTAGAGCATCAGCTCCACGAGGAAGGCAGTTCATCGCCTTATCGGCGATCTCACAAGGATAAACCTCAGCCATGGCGAGTAGGAACCGGGTGAGATAAAACTAACCGACATGTGGGCGACACCAGAGGTCCTTTGTTTTTTGTTTCTTTCTGATCATCTATCTGACTCATCGTTAATTCGGTGATCAGGCTTTCTTAGTTTTGAAGCTAATAGTCTAACATCGGAAGACGCCTTTTTTTGTCTTTGTCTCCAGGTACCTGGTGACAATGAAGTCGGGGATGTCCAGAATGCACACCAAACTGCTCTACCATCATGGCCGCCGTTAGCTCTCATCGATGGAGCTCTACACCAACTAGAAGATGAGCTGATGGCTGATTTTCCATTGGAGGACTTGACGTCCACACAAGAGCAGGCCTTCTCTCTATCTGATTTTCTTGAAGACGACCTGTTCGATCAGGGGAATGCTGCAATTATGCCAGAAAGACAAAGCTTTCCTTTTGCAGCGATCGACGTTGAGCATGTTTAGTTCATTTTCATCTTCATTTCACATATGCATTTTACTATGGGCATGTTTGGATGGTGGTGTTAGTGTTAGTTTGAAGTAAACTAACACCAAAACTAACACTTTTCATCCAAACACATGTGTTAGTTATGTGTTAGTTGGAACTAACACCACCATAAAACTAACACCTCCAAGAGGTGGTAATTGGTGTTAGTTTGGTGGACCCCACCCCTTTTCTCTCTCCCTCTCCTTTTTTAAATGATTGGAAAAGTTACTTTAAATGCAAACTAAGACCTCCATCCAAACATCTAAGGTGTTAGTTTTTTATGTGTTAATTTGGAGGTGTTAAAAATTACCACTACCACTAACACTAACGTATACCATCCAAACATGGCCTATAAAAAGATGGTCTTATTCTTACTTCCGGTAGACGCAGGCCCCTGAGGTTGCTGTCAACGGAGATGCAGAGCGAGTACAAAGCCCAACTAACCTTGGAATCGAGGTTTCATAACTAATCCCAAGTTTATTTTTTATTTTTACATCCATGAACACACAGTTTACCAAACTAACGCCTTTTTAAACAGCCGAGCATCGCGCTTACCAACACTTGTCCAACGGACCAAGTCCTTCAAAGCTTTACACAAAATTTTCATAAGAAATCTGCATTTGCAAATGCCCTGGCATCTACCGTGTTAGATGTAGAAACAAATAGAGCCACAACATCAGAGGTAACCAAGTGTGCCCCCCATGCACGTCTTAAATATTATTTTGTAGTTACTCGATACCTTTGCATGTTCAAGTTTTAAAATTTATCTTTGGGTTGGTTGCGTAATATAATTTTTGAAGGACCGATATGGCGAACCAGAGAGGGGGGAGTGAATGGGAGCCGATAAAAATTCTTCTCGAAGGAGATAGAAACTCCAACAAGATGAACACGGCTTCCAACACACGTCTCCGACTCACTACCAAGGTTGGTCAAGCCCACGTAGCCACTGGACCTAGGAACCAACACACCACCTTCCGACCCGAGAAACGCAGCGGAAAAACCAAACCTCGAGCCTACAGACTCACACCGGTCAGACCGGTGAGCACCACCGGTCGGACCGGTCCCTCGCCGGTGAACCGAGCAACTTTCACTAAGTGGCTCTACACCGGTCGGACCGGTGACACACACCGGTCGGACCGATGGCAGCCGAAAGCCCCCAAGGCACCAAACAGAGCCAACCGACCACCAAACGGACCCAAACTCGAAACGGCGAAGCAACACGGGACAACAACGAACACACCAAGACGTTCACCCGAGCAAAAACCCACAAGGGCTCGCACCGGTCGGACCGGTCAAGAACACCGGTCGGACCGGTGTAGCTCAGCGCTCGGGATGAACGAGCACCCGCGGTCAACTCCCCCAAATCCAAATCTCGATCTCCCGAATCGCTCCACGGACTTGAACAAGACTTTGGGGATATCAGGAACACCTCATGAGGAGTCCATAGCCAAGTTTAATCCCACCAAATCTCGTTCAAAAAGGAGGAATCGAAGAAATCCCGCCGAAAGCACTTCCAACCCAAGAACTCAAGAAACCCCAAAATCGAGCACTTTTACTCACGGATTTGGGAGGGGAATCACAGCCCAAAGAACCACGAAGGGTTCCCACAAATTTCCCCCATCAAATCCCCAAGAGAAAAGTCCCGAAAACAACCCAAAGAAATCACCGAAAGAGGGCTCCGAAAATCACCACCAAGAACAACCGGGGAAAACACATCCAAACCTTGAGGAACCACGCCGAATCATCTATACATGAAGCAAAGGTTCGTACAAGGTCTAGCAAGCCGCCCGATCATCCATCCCTCTCTACAAGATCTCTCCGTGAAGCTCTCTTGCTAGTCCTAGAGAAAACCTAAGGAAAATAGGTGGAAAATAGGAAAACTAATGAGCTAGGGTTCCAAGAGTTTTTTGCCATCCTCTCACCTCTTAGGTTATATAGGAGGCAACCGAATGTCTAAAATGCCCCTCTCTACTAACTAGGGATACAAGCCCCTCAAGGGCGGATTTGGAATTCTTGATGTCTTCACCATCGGACGGATGCCCGGCAACCGCACCCTGCGTAGCCTCGACGCAAGCCATGTGATCCCGACGCGTGTCCTCCGCTTCGAAGATTCCGACCGCGTCGTCGCACACGGTCGGACCGGTGCTCCTCACCGGTCGACCGGTCCCCACCGGCCGGACCGGTCGGACCCACCGGTCGGGCCGGTGCGGTGCCGCCTGCACCTCCGTCTTCGGTTCTCCGGTCTTGGCTTTGTGGATCAACCAAGGAACCCGGTGGTTTTCTCGGTGAACCACGGAAACCCCGCGAACTCGGTGTAGCCTCCGCCAATCTCCACTCATGACTTGGCTCCCACGTAGTCCCGGCTCGACCTTGGTTTTGAGGCTCAACCAAGAAACCGTCCACGACTTCATCTTGTCGTTCATGCCACCATGCGGCCCGCACTTGACCCCACCGGCCACCGGTTCCTCGAACGAAGCCTACTTGTCTTCTCCACACCCCGGAGGCCTCACCGCGACGACCTTTCGCGCTTGTTCTTCACCTGCACCAACACGAGTCAAGCCGCAACCTGCACCTGCAATACTTAGCCAAGAATCTGTCCGCACAACGTTGTCAATCACTCATCACACAAGGAAGCGACCATCCACCGGTCCTCGAACCACACATGGTCTTCAATCTCCCCCTTGATGAGTGCATTGACAACACCCACACGAAAGTAACAAGAGAGAAAAGAAAAAGAAAAGAAACGAACAAAAAGAAACTTCAACAAGCGATCGAAAGCCAAACAAAGGCAAAGAGCAAGATCACTTGAAGAAGACAAGTCTCGGACCCCTTAGGCAAGGGCAACGGCTCGACACATCCGAGACAAAGCGAAGCTCAAACACAGAGCACAAACCACCGAAAACAAAGCTCGAAAACTCTCAAAGAGCTCCCCCTGCACACATGCAGACTCCCCCTGAACCAATGCAACTCCCCCTGGACGAATGCATGCAAAACAACTGAAAACGGGCGGTACAGCAAATTTCGGCTCACACCGGTCAGACCGGTCATCACCACCGGTCAGACCGGTGCCCAACATATGTACAGGACCAGCACTCACACCGGTCAGACCGGTGCTCATCACCGGTCAGACCGGTGTACAACAGAGCCCAGAAATGGCTCGAAACCACCTGAAAACCTTCTAAACGCGTCCAACAAGCCAAATCAAGCTCAAACTTCTCCCCCTTGTTGGCAATGCATGAATCAAGCCAAAAAAGCAAAAGATGCAACCTAGAGCTTCTCAAATAGACAAAGTTCAACAAAGAATGCTACACATGTCCAAATGAGCAAGTTAGGTACTCTACGGCTTCGTATCGATCTCAACTACATGATCACCAAGTTTCACAACCATTGGAGGAAGCTAAGATGGATTTTGGCAATTTTGCGAAAAACTCGCCTCTCATGAGCAAAGTCCTAAACATGATCAAAGCATATCAAAATGGCAAAGCCACACAAACTTCATGCTAGGACAGCTATTCTAACCATAAGACCATCACAAACACCCACAAGCACCTCATGTCATGTCAAAGCCACCGAGCCATGTACCTACTTCTATGTATGAGACTTCTCATTGGTAGGCATCATTCAACGGTTTAGCACCCAAAGCAAATTAAATTCAGCACAAATGACATGGGAGCATATTTTCCAAGCATTTTTCATTTCATTTTTAGATTTGTAAATGGTACATGAAATGTCTTTGCGACAAAAAGGAACTTATGCTCCTCCACAAGATAAATCTAGAGGGCTAAACATTCATGATGGCAAAAGAGCCTTTGGCCCCATATGATCAATAAACTAGCTATCCAACCACAAATTAAGCATAGGAAGGCCACAAAAACATGTCAAGAGCATGTAAAGGCTTTTACACATGAGAGGGCATACATGTGACATTTTTCAAATGCATAGCTATCAACCATGGATTATTCATCAAGATCATCAAGAGCTAAGTCAAACTAACCGTAGCATACCAAACAAGCTCACAAAGACATATATCTCATTCCATGGTGAACAATGTATATGAGAGAAGCTTTTCCTAACCAATGCATATGATACAAAATGCATGCAATCTAAGATACAAGGATGCCTATACATCATGTTACATATGCCATGCCAAAATGCAAGAAATGCACAAAAGAAAGCTATACATATGCTACAAACCGGCTCCTCGAGGGGAGGCAAAACGGGCTCGACACCACCGGCAAAAGAAAGCTCCCACACACCCAACTCAAGAAATCAAACACACACCAAGTTCCCCCCGCAAACGAGTGAAAGTTGCTTGATCTAGAGGTTTGGTGAAAATATCGGCTAGTTGGTGACGTGTGGGTACATGGATCAACGCTATCTTTCCTTTCTCAACGTTGTCTCTCAGGAAATGATACCTCACTTCTATGTGCTTGGTTTTAGAATGGAGCATTGGGTTCTTTGCAACGCTTATGGCACTGGTGCTATCACATTGAAGTGGGACATGGGTATACTCCTCACCAAAGTCACTCATGGTGTAGGTGATCCAAAGGAGCTGAGAGCAACAACTAGCAGCGGCAACATACTCGGCTTCGGTCGTGGATTGAGCAACACTCGACTGCTTGCGGGAAGACCAAGACACCAAAGAAGAACCCAAGAACGGCAAGTCCCGAAGTGGACTTCCTATCCAACCGACACCGGCAAAATCCGCGTACGAAAAACCATGAAGCGCCAAAGAAGAGGACGCGGAGTACCAAAGGCCGAAGTCGGGAGTGTGACGCAAGTAACTGAAAATTCTCTTCATCGCTTGCCGATGCGAAGTCCTCGGAGACGCTTGAAAACGAGCGCACAGACACACTGAGAACGCGTATGTCCGGCCTCGTCGCCGTCAAGTAGAGGAGTGACCCGATCATGCTCCGGTACTCCTTCTGGTCCACATGTTCACCTTCCTCGTCCGCATCAAGAGCCGTAGTCGTACTCATCGGCGTCGTCATGGCCTTGGAGTCCTCCATCTTGAACTTCCTCACAATGTCCTTGGTGTACTTAGCCCGGTGCACAAATGTTCCTTCCTTTGATTGCTTGATTTGTAGCCCGAGGAAGAACCGCAACTCGCCCATCATGCTCATCTCAAACTCCCTGCTCATATCATCCGCAAACCTCGCAACAAGAGAGTTAGACGAGCCACCAAAGACAATATCATCCACGTACACACCGCACAATCGGGATATCTCCCCCTGCCTCGGCAAAAACAAGGTCGATCGACCTTCCCCATCTCAAAACCTCTCTCAAACAAGAACCCCCTCAACTTGCCATACCAAGCTCTAGGCGCCCGCTTCAACCCATACAACGCCTTCCTCAACTTGTACACCGGTGGGGGGTACTTCTCACTCTCAAACCCCCCGGAGGTCGCCTCACATACACTTCTTCCTCCAGCACACCATTCAGAAAAGCACTCTTCACATCCATTTGGTGCAACTTGAACCCTTTAGCCACGAAAAAGGCTAGAAGGATCCTAATCGCCTCCAAACGGGCTACGGGAGCAAAGGTCTCCTCGTAGTCGATCCCCTCCTTCTGACTGAACCCCTGGGCAACAAGTCTCGACTTGTTCCTCACAACCTCACCCTTCTCTCCCTCTTTGTTTTTCCACACCCACTTTGTACCAATCGGCTTACACCCTGGGGGAGGGTCAACCCACTCCCACACCTGATTCCTCTCAAAGTTCTCCAACTCCTCATGCATCGAGTTAACCCAATTGTGATCAGATAGTGCGTGTACAATGTCTTTGGGCTCGAAAGAAGCAACAAATGCAGCATGAGCAAAATGGGAATTGTTTCGAACCCTCGACCGTGTAGTGCGTTCATTCATGTCGCCGATGAACCTCGAAGCTGGATGATCCACTTGAACTCGCCGGGGAGGTTCTCGCCTCGAAGCTACCTCCCCCTCAACATCAGCTTCTCCTCGTTCTTGATTTGTCGTCGTAGGTGTAGCGAGAGGGTCCATCCATCATCGTCGTCGAAGTAGTGGGTACATGTTCGGCGGGGGCACCGCACCACCATCCTCATCATCTCCATGTTCTTGCTCCTCCTCCCGAAAGATCTCCTCGCCAAGCTCATCATCACCCGCACACTCAAAGACAAGGCGACTACGTGGCTCTGTCTCGTCGAAGGTTACCTCGCAAGTCTCCACGATTTGGTTAGTTTCAAGATTGAGCACACGATATGCTCTAGAATGAGATGCATAACCAAAGAAAATGCCATCGACGGACCTAGCCTCAAACTTATCCAACTTCCCCGCCTTTCTTCGAATGAAACACTTGCGGCCAAAGACATGGAAGTGACTCACTTTGGGTGTGCGACCATGCATCAACTCATAGCATGTCTTCTTCTTGTGCACTCTGAGGTATATTTTGTTCGACACATAGCACGCGGTATTCACCGCCTCAGCCCAATACCTCCTCGGAGTCCTATGCTCATCAAGCATCGTCCGAGCCATCTCGCACAAGGTCCTGTTCTTCCTTTCCACAACACCATTCTGGGGAGGCGTATACGGACTCGAAAACTGATGCTCAAGACCCAAGTCATGACAAAAAGTTTCAAAACGAGAGTTCCTCCGAATTCCGAGCCATTATCCTTGCGGATAGCTCGTATGGCATCTCCGTGCCTCTCGTTCCTCAACCTCAAGACTAGATCTCGAACAAAACCAAACGTCTCCCCCTTATCCTCCGAAAAGAACACCCACGCATACCGAGAATAGTCGTCCACCACAACAAGGACATACCACTTCCCACCCGCGGATCGCACACGAGCCGGGCCAACAAGGTCCATATGGAGCGACTCGCATGGACGCTCAGTCATTACATCGGTGAGAGGCGGGTGAGAAGAGGCCACCATCTTGGCATGCCTACACGGAGCACAAACCAACTCTTTCTCAAGCTTCAACCGTGGCAATCCTCGGACCAAATTGAGTTTACTTAAGCGAGACAAAAGGTCAAAGCTCAAGTGACCCAACTTCCTATGCCATTTCCACAACTCACTCGAAGAACCGGCCAAGAAACAACGCTCAACACCCGAAGGCCGAGAAAAATCAGCACGAAACACCCGACCCTCGGGAACGACCATACAAACAAGGTCCCCTCGAGAGTCCACAATCCGAGAACCACCGGGCCGAAACAACACCTCAAAGCCCTCATCCAACAAGCCGAGACACGAAAGCAAATTGTACCCCGGCGATTGAACAAGAGCAACACGCCTCGAGTGATCTTGTCACTCACTTTTATCTCACCTTCGAAAGCACACGCCCACGCCCATTGTCCCCAAAAGTGATGTACCTCTTCGTCACCACGGGACGAGACTTGAGAACCACCCCCCGTCTCCCGGTCATATGCCTCGAACAACCGGAGTCAATCAACCAAATGTTCTTCAAGTCTCCCACCGAAATTCAAAAATAGGCACGTGAGCGAACAAACGACTCGACGACGGGGTTAGAACCAAAGGAGGAAAACCAGTGCCGAGCCATTTGCTCGAAAGTGGGGTTAGCACCAACAAAAGCATCTCTCCTACCAAAGCTACCTCCACGAACACCACCACGGTAACCACCACCGAGGGAACCACCCCTCTCTACCCGGAGGAGGACCAAAACCACGCAAGAAAGCCCGTGGAACGTCCTTCCTCTCCAACTCAACGCCACGACTCCTCCAATCCCCGTATTGAGCACGAGGAGGAGAACGCCTAGCAACCTGACCACCAGCACTCTTTCCAGCCCAACCACCAGAACCACGACCACCAGAAACAACCCTCGCACCTGTACGAGCTCGAAACCCGAACATCTGTCTGTCCAGGCCTGCACCGGTCGACCGGGTGCCCCACACCGGTCGACCGGTGTGACTGGGACGACAACACCACCTGACCTTCTTCTCTCCCCAAGCCCGAACTCGTCCTCACAATCGCCTTGCCCCTGGGCATCTGCATACGAGGCTCAAGTACACCATCGGAAGGGTGGTACTTGTCCTTGTTTGCCCACTCCTTCCTCATTCTCTCCTCTCGCTTCCTCTTGAAGCAAAACTCCTCCTTATGACCATCTCTCCCACAATAGCCACAATGGAACCTCACAAGCTTAGGCTTTGGCTTGGGATGTGGCTGCTCACTCGGTTTCTCTCCACTCAAACCCTCCACCGGTTTCTCACCACTTGCCTTCTCACTCTCCTTCCCAAAGAACACTTTCCCCGAAGTGCTCACAAACTTGATAGGCTTTTGTAGGTCATTTGTGGGTGTAGGAAACACGGGTGGAGCTGGGGTTGTGTCTAGCCGATTCCTAAGATGGTTAGGTTTTGGTGGGAACTCATTCTTGTGGTGGGTTTTAGGTGGCTCCGGGATATTCTCTCCACTTCCCTCACCAACCTTGTTTGCTCCAAGCCCCTCACCATCTTGCCTCTTAAAGGCCTCGATCATCATCCTCAACTGAGGCTCGTGACCGGACAACCAACCCATCAACTTCCTCAAATCATCATTCTCATCCTGCAAACGATCAACATAATGTGCAAGCTCCAAATTTTTCAATGCATGCATTTCACAGGTAGAGCAAGATGTAGGCATGGGTTCCTTCAATTTAGCCTCGAGCGAACTAGTGTAGGCATGCATCTCATCAATCTTAGCATGCAAAACGGGGCAAGAAGTGCAAGCACCTAGCAAAGTAGGTCTAGACTTAAGCTCGACCACTTCAACCCTAAGCACATCTAGTTCCTCACACTTGGAGGCATGCTTCTCCTTGAACAAAGCAAGATCGGCAAGGAAAATAGAGCAATCAAGCACAATCATTCTCATCGAAACAATAGGGCTAGCCTTAAGCGAATCAATCTCAAGCTTGCTATCAAGCACCCGTGTCTCCCGGCTCGGCCACTCTAGTCCTAGCATCCTCGAGTGAAGCCCTAAGCTCTTTCCTCATTTTCTTGGCCTCTCTAAGCATGTCATCACGGTTATCAAGCAAAGAGCCAAGCCTCTCATTCTCCTGGCGCAAGAAGGGAAGTTCATCACGCACCTCGTCGTCGGACTCAGAGTCCGAGTCGCTCTGTGTGCTCTTCTTGCTGCCGGAGCTCAGCGCCATGGTGCAGAAGCCACCTCTCGCGAAGTAGCTCAGCCCGCTCAGGTTCTTGGACGACTTCTTGCTCTTGCGGCGATCTCCCTCGTCTTCACTGCTGCTCGAGCTTGAGGTGGAGTACGCGGAACTGGAGTCGACGTCGCTCGCTCCAACCATCGCTCGGGCCTTGCCTCGGCCCTCCTTCTTCCTCGATCGTTGCTCGTCCTTGTACTTGTTCTTGTGCTTGCTCTTGTGGTCGCGCCTCGAACGGTACTTGTCATCGTTCTTCCTCAGCTTGTGCTTGTAGTTGTCCTTGTTCTCGGCCTTCTCCGGGCAGTCGGCGACGAAGTGTCCCGGCTTGCCGCACTGGAAGCAAGTCCCCGTGTTCCTCCTCATGTTCACGCGGTTCTCGTGCATCCTCTCGAACCGCCTCGTCAACAGCGCCAGCTCGTCCTCTCCAAGGTCATCAAACTCCTCATCTGGCATAGACATCAAAGAGGAAAACGAGAACATCCTGGTGGATGGGTTAGAGTTAGTCTTTCCTTTGGAACCACCAACGAGGGCAAGACTATGGGAGTCAGTCGGTCCCTCGAGCTTGGCAGTCATGCCCCTATCCACCTCGGCCCGACTTGAGCTTCGAGAACGGCTCGTTCACCGTCGAGTATCATACCTCTCCGACTCGACTATGGCCTCGAACTTTCCGCCCCATATCGTACGATCCAAAGAGTGTAAGAGCTTGACGGCTCTATCATGATCATCGTACGGGAGCACGTCCACATTGGCCCTCATGTTGTTCACCACCACCGTGAACCTCCGAAACAAGGCATCGATGGACTCACCGGGAGATGAGTGAAGTTCTCGTACTCTCTCTCGTAGGTCGCATACAACCGTGCCTCGAACACAGGCGTTCCCAACATGAGCCTCCTTCAACACCGCCCAAATCCTACAAGCCAAGTGCTCGGTGTGCACCCGATCGAACTCGGTCGACACAAAGCACGAAACAAGTAGTCGACCGCCTTATTGTTGGCGTCGAATCCGTCCCCTCGACCCCGGAGCTAGGAAATCCATCGGCCGGGACATAGCCTTGTGTCCACCGTGACATCCCAAAGCGGTGATCCTTTCCGCGGAGGAACGCACCCATCCGCTTGCTCCACATCCGGTAGTTCTCGTCCATCGAAGTGTGGAGGACCCGAACCCCCGTTCTCGGTACGCCATCCTTGGATCTTAGACTCGGTTAGAGTCAACAAAGACCCGAACCGGCTCGATACCACTTGAAGGACCGATATGGCGAACCGAGAGGGGGGGGTGGGAATGGGAGCCGATAAAAATTCTTCTCGAAGGAGATAGAAACTCCAACAAGATGAACACGGCTTCCAACACACGTCTCCGACTCACTACCAAGGTTGGTCAAGCCCACGTAGCCACCGGAGTGCCACCGGACCTAGGAACCAACACACCACCTTGGGACCCGAGAAACGCGGCGGAAAAACCAAACCTCGAGCCTACGGACTCACACCGGTCGGACCGGTGAGCACCACCGGGCCGACCGGTCCTGCCGGTGAAACCGAGCAACTTTCACTAAGTGGCTCTACACCGGTCGAGGCCGGACACACACCGGTCGGACCGATGGCGGCTCGAAAGCCCCCAAGGCACCAAACGGGCCAACCGACCACCAAACGGACCCAAACTCGAAACGAGCGGCAACACGGGACAACAACGAACACACCAAGACGTTCACCCGAGCAAAAACCCACAAGGGCTCGCACCGGTCAGACCGGTCAAGAACACCGGTCAGACCGGTGTAGCACAGCGCCTCGGGATGAACAGCACCCGCGGGTCAACTCCCCCAAATCCAAATCTCGATCCCCTGAATCGCTCCACGGACTTGAACAAGACTTTGGGTATATTATGAACACCTCATGAGGAGACCATAGCCAAGTTTAATCCCACCAAAACTCGTCCAAAAAGGAGGAATCGAAGAAATCCCGCCGAGAGCACTTCCAACCCAAGAACTCAAGAAACCCCAAAATCGAGCACCTTTACTCACGTATTTGGGAGGGGAATCACAGCCCAAAGAACCACGAAGGGTTCCCACAAATTTCCCCCATCAAATCCCCAAGAGAAAAGTCCCGAAAACAACCCAAAGAAATCACCGAAAGAGGGCTCCGAAAATCACCACCAAGAACAACCGGGGAAAACACATCCAAACCTTGAGGAACCACGCCGAATCATCTATACATGAAGCAAAGGTTCGTACAAGGTCTAGCAAGCCGCCCGATCATCCATCCCTCTCTACAAGATCTCTCCGTGAAGCTCTCTTGCTAGTCCTAGAGAAAACCTAAGGAAAATAGGTGGAAAATAGGAAAACTAATGAGCTAGGGTTCCAAGAGTTTTTTGCCATCCTCTCACCTCTTGGGTTATATAGGCGGCAACCGAATGTCTAAAATGCCCCTCTCTACTAACTAGGGATACAAGCCCCTCAAGGGCGGATTTGGAATTCTTGATGTCTTCACCATCGGACGGATGCCCGGCAACCGCACCTGCGTAGCCTCGACGCAAGCCATGCGATCCCGACGCGTGTCCTCCGCTTCGAAGATTCGGACCGCGTCGTCGCACACGGTCGACCGGTGCTCCTCACTTCGTCGGACCGGTCCCCACCGTCGGGCCGGTCGGACCCACCGGTCGGGCCCGTGCAGTGCCTCTTTGCACCCTCCGTCTTCGGTTCTCTGGTCTTGGCTTTGTGGATCAACCAAGGGAACCCGGTGGTTTTTACGGTGAACCACGGAAACCCCGCGAACTCGGTGTAGCCTCCGCCAATCTCCACTCATGACTTGGCTCCCATGTAGTCCCGGCTCGACCTTGGTTTTGAGGCTCAACCAAGAAACCGTCCACGACTTCATCTTGTCGTTCATGCCACCATGCGGCCCGCACTTGACCCCACTGGCCACCGGGTTCCTCGAACGAAGCCTACTTGTCTTCTCCACACACGGAGGCCTCACCGGCAACGACCTTTCGCGCTTGTTCTTCACCTGCACCAGCACGAGTCAAGCCGCAACCTGCACCTGCAATACTTAGCCAAGAATCAGTCCACACAACGTTGTCAATCACTCATCACACAAGGAAGCGACCATCCACCGGTCCTCGAACCACACATGGTCTTCAATTTTAACCTCAACAATTAATACAAAGACCGTTTTTGTTGAGCACAAGTCAGTTTAGATGCCGCGCTACACCAGAGATCAGTTGCAGACCCCCCACATACAGCCTCTGCTATAAACACACGCACACACACTCTGTACTGATGTACTCTATCAGAGAGGTCCGCCCTTTCCACAACGTGTAAAAGCAGGTTCCTCGGTTCACATGGTCTTCTTCTCCAACCAACCCAACACACAGCCGCAACAATATTCTTGAACCAAGTAAAATCAAATCCTAGGGTACATCCAGGTCCCATATCACGCCGGATAGAGCTAGAATCCAGCTCAAAGCAGGATAAGCACAACCGATTGTAGGTAGAGAGGTATTTTCCCCCGCAAACTAGAATCAAGAGACCCGCTGAAAAACATTAGTTTCGATGGATTCTCACCATCAAAGCCAACTTCTGAAGCAGATGCAAGGTGCCGCGGGATCCGAAGTTAATCCTGCTGATGCGGCGCAAGCGCAGCAGAGAGTTGATGCTACCGTCGAAGAAAGGGGAGATACAACCCAGGCAAGTTTTCTACTTCTTTTCTGGGTCGGTGATTTTGGCCAATTTGTTTACCTCAAATTACATCCAATGAATAATCTTTGTTCCCTCTGTTCTAATATGCAGAGCCCTGCACTCTGCGGGAAGGATATCGAGGGTTTTTAAAACAGCTACAAAGTCATAGAATCTGTGTACCATAGGTTACTGAAAAATCGTCAAGGCGGATTCACCAACTCAATACTTGCTGCACGCTTCATCGATGTTGCTAGACACATCAAAGGTTAGCCGGATTTAATTCGAAGTACCACATCCTTTCCGCGTATGCAGAACTTCTGAATCAATCGTTTTTTCCCGCGATGCTGATTTGATCCGTTTGCTTTTTTCATCAGGGTACGCTGACCACATTGAGACTATAGCAGGCATCAAACCAATATACGCTAATCACCCTATCGTCGTACAAAACAGGTGATAGAATTGACCTTCCATCTTAATTTTCAAACACGCACGCACGATGCATCCTTTTTCATCCCTTCACATTTCGTTTTTTGTTTAGCAGTTCAATAGGTCAAATTTAATCAAATAGTCTTTTATCTGCTACATGTCTTCTCCCTACATGTCGTTTTACTCCTTCAACTACACCCTTCATAACTAAAGTTATAAACTCAAAAAATTGTAGAATAAACGTAAACTTAACGGAAATACGAACCGAGACTTATTCACCAAACAACCACTGATTAGAACAGCAAAAGCAATTGACACATAACGTAATTTTTCACCAACCGTGCTCCTGTTTCTTCTCCTTGAACACTCTTCCACTTCAGCCCACTATAACCCTTGGCCCAAAAGCAAAAAGCCCACATGAGCAAACATGACCCAGACGGCCTGCCAACGACGCACCTATCTATTTGCTTTGTTGAGTAGTCGTCTACCCGCTCGACCAGATCCATCCGGCGGTGCCTAGACTCGTGCCTTCCTATTTTTCCAATAAATATCCAACATGATCGGCTGCTTTTAGTTTGGCCATCTCTCATACTTCAGACTAAATGAATCAGACTAAATGTATCAGGAAATTGGTTAACATGCGACACTTTATCTAGCCACCATTTTTCCTACTGTTCACCTTTACATGTTAACTACTAATTTTTATTTAATCCTTTTTTAAGATACCCAAGAACTTTCAGCGATCCAATCATTCACACTATGCATGTGGCGGAGAAACCACATACCAGTCGCTTAGAGATCGTAAAGGATGCAATCGGCGTGACATGCGGGAAGTACTCAGCGTTAAAAGGTCGTTATGGGGGGCTTGGGGACAGAATCCTCTGTGGAACCAAGCGAAAAATATGTGAAAACAATGAATGCGCCACTAGGAGACACAAGATAACCGTTAGAGCTGACGCTGACAGAGTAGGTGATTGGATTCTAAGCAGCGAGGCAGAAGACCTTCTACCAACGTGAGCTAATTCCCTTTTAACTGTGATACATATGTTCGTTCTCATTTTTTCCCCACCAACCTTGTTTGTTCTGAGAATACAAATGACAATGTTACAGGGTATGGGTACACATAGAAGGCATCGAGGAAATCAAACTGACAGGATTTGAAATTCGTGACAACCTACTATCAAGCAAACCACTAGAACTCAACATGGCAGAAGCTCTTGTACGCCTTTTGGGCGATCTTGAAGCAGAAACGCTGTTCATGAGGGATGCTTACCCGGGAAGGTATTTCATCAGTACAAAATGGGGGTAAGTTAAAAACAAACATTTAATTGAAAACCAATCCAATCCATATTTTCCATGTGTCGCAACACTTAGTTTTTCTTTACTAGACAATGTAGCTCAAGGAACAACACATGGATCTATCTATTAACCGCTCATGTTCCCTCTAATCGCTACGACATCAAACGGTGTTCAATCGTAAGTTTTGTTAAGAACTAACATTCTACTTCTAAACAACACAATAGTAATAGTAACAAATAATTCACTTGTCACGCTAGGTCCCGACGTTAACATGTCATCAAGGGGGAGTGGGTCATGCTACGCATTTGATTTCAATCGTTAATTATATCCATCATGGACCCCAACATCCGCCACCCAAAGGCACCGTGATAAAATTATGCTGTACACCGAGTTCACCCAGAGGGCTACTAACACATGTTGTGTCTCGATGAGGATGGTAACTTGGGAATACCTAATTTGGGGAAGTTCAACTCGGGACCCCGAAACTACTCGTCGGTGCGGAAAGTAGTCCTTGACACTAACTAGTAGTGAGCGCCGAGACCGTCCCTCGATGGTCGGTGCTACAACCAAAGACACTTGGTTTATCCCGGTTCCCGCCGAGCCGTACATCCACAGGGTGTGCTCAAGGCACCGTATTACTTTGCACGGGGGTGCCCGTAGTGGGGCGGATACAAGCAAGGCGGAGAGGAGGCGTGGCCTCCAAGTCCCGAGTGGAGTGATTGAGGCAAGTGCCATGATCGGGGGAAGACTAGGAGCGGGCGTGATGTCTCCAAATGTACCGTGATGTCTCCCCCCGTTAGCCGAGGGGGATCACCTTCTTTATAGACCAAGGAGAGGGTGATTTACAGGCATGCCGCATCGTTTAGCTACGTGTGGAGGTATGGCGTATAGTGCCGCGTAGCCGACGGTCGTCCTCGGCGGTCCTTGCCCCGCCTCGTCGTCGCGGCGTGTCCAAGACGCCTGAACAGGGGCGGGTCGAGGGTGGAGGCGAGGAAGTGGCTCAAAGGGGCCTTTCGCACGGGGCCGAGGAAGCCGTTGATGGTGATCCGCATGGGTGATGGGCCGGCCAGCGTGGCGGTGTCTCGCTCCCCGCGTGCTCGGGCCGGCTGACCGAGTTGTTGTGTGTGCGCCCCGCGTGGCGCGTGTGTGGGCGGGGACCCGCCGCACCAGACCAGCAAGGGCGGGGATGGCGCTCCGCCCGGCCCCGACGCTGCGGATTGACCCCCACGACCCACGAGGGAAAGGTTCGAGGATGCGCCTCTCGCCCCTTCGGCGAGGGGCGCGACGCGTTAGCTTTTCGCACAGAGGCCAGCATGCTGTCGTCGTAGCCGACATCTGACCATGCCGCAGCCGGGGGCCGCGCGGGGCGGGGACGGGGGTTTCCCCCCAGGGAGCCGGCCCACATGCGTCGGGCGCCATTCCCGTGCGCGTGATGGTGCGGCTCCGCCGGTGGCCGAGCGTTAAACGGCGGCGCCCACATGCGGGAGTAGGCGGCACCAGGGAGCCCCGAGCGAGGCGAGAGTTTCGAGCCCCCGAGGGCGAACCCGGGGCCGAGGGAGGTGTGGAGCCCTCGAGCGAGGCGGAACCCGCTCGAGGGAGGCGTGAGCTCCTCTAGCGAGGCGGACCCGGCCGAGGGAGGTGTTAGCCCTCGAGCGAGGCGCAACCCGCCCGAGGAGAGGTTAGCCCCCGAGCGAGGTGGAACACGGGCCGAGGGGGGCCTTTGATTGCCCCACTCCCCCCTGGGTCATGTGGCCACCGGCAGCGTGGGCCGTGCCGTGTGTGCGTGTTCGTAAGAGTGTGCGTTTTGCTTTGCGTGTTTGTGCAGTGTTTCAAGGTGACTTCCTTCGGTTTTTTAGGGGACCTTCAAAGGCTGTCCCCGACACTACCAATCGGGCCGCGGTCGTGCCGGATGCAAGTAAGTTACTTGACGAATCACCGAAATTATATTTCAATCTACTAACGCTACATATTTTTCCACAACCAAATCACATTCTCAAAATGATAATATATCCTCGCTTATTATCTATGCACTAATAACTAGGTAACACTTCTATTTGGTGGTGAATTCAGTATAGAGGCTATCAACCGTATGCGTTGGTATAACGACAATAGTGTTTGTAAACCACCTAAGGATGTAAGGAACTACCTTACCAAACTTCTTCGTTATTCTTACTTGTACCAACATAACCAATACCGATGTATATTACCAAACCAAATCTCGGGATGATTTGGACTCGCAGGCAAGCTTTCCATACACACGGAAGGACCTTACGTTCACTCTTCCATGTCGGCGAACGCATCTACTACACCCGTACTCAGTTTAGCACTCAGGGAAAGAACAATGGAGGGTCGCCAGGATGATGGAGAGGGAAGCAAAGCAATTTCTGTCGGAAGTAACGACGCCAACTATTGTTCCTAGATAACTACCGTAACGACGAAGAACACATGTTGCCGATGCACTCATTTCCAATCCCCCTTTTTCAAAATTCATGCACTGCCAAGTGTGAAACTTAAATCTACGGTATTATGTACCTTACCTACAATCTGAACTTAAATTTGTGTGAGGAGACATATAATTCTCGTGCATCCCTTTCTTCAGCAATATCACGCATTACAATTGCGGCGGTGGGGGGGGGGGGTTGGTGTTTGGGTACAAGTACTTGTTCTAATTGAAAAAGCTACGAATAAAGCTTAAAAATGTAATGGTCACATGCAACGGTACTAAAAGCTCAATGAACCAAATCATTCTAGAAATCTCCACCAATTTCTCCACCAAGATATCATTGCTCGATGTTCGATTACTTGGGCAAATCCCTTGATCGAAACGACTACTAACTGCATGGCTCCTCGTTCTCATTCCATCTCCTCTCCACATTGTTGGGCGGACTGACAGTGCATCCATCTAGCACCAGTAACCACACTGCAACAAATACCTTTAGTTTACCATAACAGCCTTGTATGTCACGCGATTTAAGAGAGCAAAAAAGATATCATATTACGCACTCACCATTTCTGTTGCGCATTTGATAAAAACACGATCATTATTGATAGGAGTACAACCGACCCACACAAATTTGCTTGCTTGTTTGCAAGTAGCGTTCCGATCGCATAAGCCCAACCAACGCCCCTCCACCAGCGATCGACCTCGAATTGGAAGACATGTTGTATGTCTACTAAGCTAAGATTAAGAAGGGGGAGCACGTTGGAACCACAAGGTCGGCATTCAACGCATATATATAGAGCCAGAAACATACAACTTGTTGAGGGGGGGGGGGGGCGGGGGCATATATTCTACAGTTTATTTTTTGAATGTTGCCAACGGTTACATCGTCAGAACACAGAGTCACCCCCAACGGATACATTTTCACCAGTGATCACAACACACCATTTATTTCTTTTCATGCAAATCGGTACCCAGATGACACCTAAAACAAACATAATGTTTCATAAAACAGATAACCTACAGAGACAAAAACCAGAAAATTTATTTAATGCTTCATGCAAATCTTTTTTATGCATGGGCCTTATACGTCGATTTCCTCCCACACATGCTACGGTAGTGGCCGAAATCGCCACAAAGCTTGCATCTCCTCTTCTACGCACCTTTCTCCGCCTCCCGCATGGCCACACGCCCTCCTCTTTTCATGGGAATTTCCCATTGTCAACAGAGCGTGCACTGCTTTTGTTTAGCAGCCTCGGGCTCTCAACCGGCGACTTGAACCTTGACTTCCTAGGCCTCCCACGAGACCTCATACGGGGAGGAGCCTTTGCGTCACCAAGCTAATCGGGGCAACATCTTGCCACAACGTACCTCCACACAAAGAAACCTCACCTTCACCCTGTCCCTTCCCCTCTGGTCCCACAACTTTCATCACTGAAATTGCAGACTTGGCGCGGCTCACATGTCTGAGCGCTATCTCAAAAGCTTGTCGAGATGTCCGGCCGATGCTAATCAACTCCATACATGCAGTATACAAGACAGCGTGGAGAGCACCGGCATCTGGATCATTCAGTGAGTGTCTTGCAGGCAGCTCACACCCTGATTCAGACCTGGCGTTGATGGTTCATCGCTTCAACACTATCTCACTGGGGACCTCTTGCACACTGATATGCATAAAAACCTGTCGCAATGGCATGTATAGATTCAGATCAACAGATGAGGGACATATAATACTGCAAATGAAACACAAGATACAGTCAACCTAACCTTAATCATATGCCTGCAAGGTATACCAATGTGCTCAAACATTTTGCAATGGCATGTATAGATTCCTTCGACAAGATTAGCGATCACAGAGAAATCAAAAAATCTTCTATCATCGGGCTTGCTTGCTAAATTGCTAACCAAGAACATTGCACTAGTACCAGCCTCTCGACACGCAAATGAACCAGCCATAAACATTTCCTTTGAAAACTTTTTAAATATTTTTCTCGTGTAATCCCTCCCAGCATGTGCTTCTAGGGGCAGCCCGAAGCGCAAAGCAACATTGACCTACAAGTTCAATGTAAATGATTTTTACAAGTACAACCACAAAAATTATGTTCAACAAAAGATTAAAAATGGAAATGCATAGCGAACCTGCATTGTAGCATGCTCCTCACAGTTGTACTGTTTGACAAACAAGTGAATAGGAGATGCCCTGGCTATTTACGTCTTCAGCATATGATTTGCGCTTTCACTTCTTTGTGTGCTAGTCATGCCGGCGCAGAAAGTTTCTCGGAAATAAGGTTTGGCTCACATTGACCTATTCTTATACGCTCTATCCATGAAATCATTGTTCTCCAATTTAAACTCAGAAATCAAATCAGACCATCGACTCTCGAACTCCTCCTCTACGACAACTTCATCAATGAGTTCGTAGCTTGCGTTTAAATTGACAACTCTTGGCGTACACAGACCCCAAACTCTCTTTTGCTTTTTTCATGACATGCCATTTACACCATCTATGTCGAGTTTCAGGGAGCTCAGCAACTATGGCATTGCGCATGGCCTGACACTGATCTATTTTTTTTCAAAAGGGAGTGACTTAATAAACCAAAAAAATGTTTACACATATGCATATGTTAAAGTCCCCAAATTATTCACTAGTGATAATATTTAAAACAAGATAAATATTATACCTGTTAGGATAGTTTTGGGGCTACCACCCATGACTTCAATGAAAGTCCGAAAATCGCCCAAATGCCTCACTTGTCTCCTCTCCGCTAGCATCACAAACACCAAATATAACACTGAAATGGTGATTAACACCAACAAAAGGCCAACCGGCAGATTGTAAAGATTCGTTCGGTAAATTGGTGTCAAATGTAACCACATCACCGAAACAATTGTAACTCATGCGGCTACTTCCATGAGCCCGCAACATGGACTTAACCCGCCCTTGATTGTCGAGTCTATCTTAACGACAAACCCATGATCAAAATACCTTCCACTTCTCAAATGCACCATCGTTTTTCCATATCCCCTCTATAGACTCCCGAGCAAGCCCCGCCGCACAAAGTTCGGATAGAACGCCTACCGAATGGAACATATCCACCATGGCCGTGCAAAGAACCAACTATAGAGCAAACTCTTGATATCTTAACGTTGTTGTTCCTAAGATGCATAACAAGGTCCCCAGACATCCGATCTAAACGACAATGAGATTTCCATTG
Organism: Cenchrus americanus; assembly: GCA_947561735.1. Taxonomy (NCBI): domain Eukaryota; kingdom Viridiplantae; phylum Streptophyta; class Magnoliopsida; order Poales; family Poaceae; genus Cenchrus; species Cenchrus americanus. The sequence goes on along the minus strand of OX387244.1, from coordinate 51,188,063 downwards.
CCTACGTTCACCATTTGTATGCGAAAGCGCATGATTGTGCAATGATGAGAAACGACTAATCGCTCAAGAATCTCCCTCATCCCTAAGTAGCCTAACTCACTGCTCGCAACCACAACGAATGGACCTCACATCAGATCGGCACGCTTGCACCCCTCGTGATAAACAAAAATAATTTTTGGTTCAAAAGTTCTCAAGAGAAAAATTCCAAAATAATACATGGGAAAGTAACGAAAATCACAACATGAAGAATGTACTCGGCGGCGCAAACGATGTCCTCGGATGGTCCTCTTGCCACTCTTGTTCTCCCTCGATCCGCCAAGACGAATACCAAAACCTATTTCCCCACGAGTACAAATTATAGTATTCAAAAGCCTCCTCTGCGTATCCGAATCTCTTCCCAAACAATGAATTTAAAGATGCATCCACCATCCTTGCTACCGGTATCCCCGAAAGCACGCTCAACAAACCTCATAGGCCCAAGCAGCCGAGAGTCTCACCAATCGTCAAACCCACAACAACAAACCTTAATTTGCGGAATCTTACTACAAATATCACTAGTTAATTACAATATAACAAACAAGTCTCTTTTATACATACTTTATGGCCATAGTAGTAACTCGATCTTCCTCGTGCCGTCGAAGCCGCTTTCTTGGAACTTTCCCTTAACCGAGTTGCAATTTTTTTTTTGTTCCCGTGAGTTATGCGCTAGAAGAATTGAAAGAACCGAGTTATATAGGCAACAAGCCCATAAGGTTTTCACTTTTTAAGGCGGGGAAAGTAACCGCCTTTTGGCGCCATGGTAGCGGATAATAATTCCAGAATGATTTTTTGGACACAAGAAAGTAGTCAATCGAACTCATTCAAAAAGTGCCATCCAACCAAGCTGCAATTTTTATAAGGTACAACGTTTTTTCAACCTGCACAAGGTGTGTCCGCACCGTCGCTGCAGTCCGGACACGAATATATTCCTTTTTTTTTTCCAGCGTGTAGGCCCCCAATGTCACACCACACTGATGCAAGCACAGTTTTTTCAGAACTGCTTAAGCACTAATCAACTTAACGTCAACATATCTCCTCAAAATAGCCCACGCAACGACGGCAGATGTAGCGTGCGCAACTACCACCCTTTCCATGAAATCCACTCTTATATATACATATATATACATATATATATACATATATATATATACATATATATATATACATATATATATATATAACATATATATATGCATATATATACACACACATATATATATAGTAAGATATCCGGTGGAAACTAACCTCTTCAGCAAACTATGAAACCCCAATCCGAGTCACACGATGTCGCTAACGGGACGCGGGAGGTGGGGGGGAGTGATTTGGCAAAATCACCTTTTCAAATCACGCCTCCCACCTCTCAAGGAATTTTGGTAAATCACCCCTTCCACCTCCCATGAGCTCGCCCTTCTTGGATCAAGATCGTGCGACTCGGACAAGCTTTCCATAAGCTGTACGGGGGGTTACGTCGAAGTTTCCTACTCGTATACGTTATATATATATCTTTCGCGATTTTTCAAAATATACGATATGTCCCAATATTATGTAAAAATAGTCTCGAACCGCCACCGTAAATGGCGGTTGCTAAGCGACCCCGCCGGTACCATAGCTGGTTCCTACCGCCACTCGGTGGCGGCAAGGATAGTTTTTTTTTAAAAAAATCATAAGTCTTTGGTATGAACCCTTGATGGAGATGAAATTCTCTATACGAAAATTGTAACTTTCGATGACATCCACAACTTTGTAGTTCAAACTTTTTTTCATATTTGAAGTCATCTTCGGACTTCAAAAAAAAATTGAAATGCGAGCGTAGATCTCGCTTACGCGAGGCACCTCACGCACCCACGTCGTAGAGTAGAAGGTGCCCGGGAGGAGTCCGTGCCGCGCCCCCGCCCGCGGGGTACGTCGTCTGCTCATGGCGTTCCCACGAGCGTAAGCCTTATCCGTTCCCCGCCGGCGGTTCATCCCGGCGGTCCCCTACGAGCACGGCTCCGCCTGCAGGACCTCAACCCGAACAACGCCCACAGATGGCGGCGTCGAGGTGCCGTGCGAGGGATACTTGGGAATCAGGTGCCCACTAGCACCTTTTTCAAGTCCTTCTTCATGTTCGTGTGCTTGAAGGACACCCCAACCCGACGACAATCCCGCCGCGCCAACCTCTCGGGATGAAGCAAGGACAAAGGCAAATAAGCACATCCCCTCCGCCGACCGGCACCGAACCGGCTAGCACAAGGGGTGGTTCTACCCCGGAACGATCCACCGAGTTGCGCCGCCGCATTCACCGAGAACCCATTAGGCAGGTCGCCGAGAGGCCGGGATCGATGGTCCTCCGAAGGGAGGAGCAGAAGAGGATGTTCATGATCACCGCGCTCGGCCCACCTTCGCAACACCGGAGTCGACCGCGACCGCTCACCGCAAGTACCACGCACGAGGGGGTCGCCCCGCTCCCCAGGCCGCGGCCGCGCTCGCGAGATGATGGGCGAGCAGGGCCCCTGGGGAAGCGGGACCACATGACCGCGCCAGACATCCCATTGCTAAACGAGATCCGGAGCCGTGTGCCTAAGGGCCATCGAGAAGTCGACCTTCGTGGGCCGCCGCACGCTCCTCTTCCAATGCTCCCCAACGAGGGGACTCCGAAAAATCCTCGTAAGGGATTTTTCCTCTTCCGATAAGCTTTCCGACAAGCTTGGTGCCTTCAATCGGCGCTGGATCTTCTCCTTGAGATTCTCAATGACCTCTAACTCTCTCTTGCTCCTTGCTCTTCCGAATCTGAAGTGCTCTCACCCTCGTGCTCGTGAAGGCGGCTCTCCCGAGGAGGAGGCGACCTTGAAAACACAACCAAAGTGGCCATGGAAATGTGGAGGGCACAAGACAAGGGGAGTAGCACAAGGAGAATGAGATCTCCAAGTGCAATCGGAACGACAACCGCATTAAGCGCCGCAAGGCAAGGGAGCACAACATCTCCGTCCAACGAAGATCCCGTCGAGCGTTGCCGTGGAGCTCGAGACGAGCTTATGCGATGTGGCTGGGCTTGACCCGGAGCGACATGTCCCGGTCACCCTCGCCTTCGCCACACGGGCGTGGAAGGTGAGCTCATCGCGGCGGCCGCAGCCGGCCGCCCCCGAGAAGGGTGCGGGGGCTCCGAGCTGCGGGGCCGGGGGCCCGCCGCCCGAGAAGATCCGAGAGAGTGACCCGGCTCCTCGGTGGCGCCCGGGTGGCCCGACGCCTCCAAGGGGCGGAGGTTCGCCACACAGGCGGCGGAAGGTGAGGCTCGCCGCGGCGGCTGCAGCCGACGCTTCCCGAGAAGGGTGCGGGGCTCGGCTTGCGACTGGGCCCGCCGCCGAGAAGATCAGAGAGTGACCCGCTCTCAGGTGGCGCCCGGGTGGCCGCACGCTCCGGGGCGGGAGGGATCCTCCGCTCGGTGACCCCAAGCGGCCGCGCAGAGCATGGAGCTCTTCCCCCCACCATCTCTACGACGGCTCCGACCGCTCGTACGCGGACTTCTTGAAGAGGCACTGGCCGAAGGCGAGGCTGACCCCACCGGCATCCGCACCGAGTGGGGGGCCGGGCAGGGAGGCGACACGAGCGTCGCTCCAATCTTTAATCATCCCGGACGGCGGCGTCCCGACGGCAAGTTCCGCTTCTCGACCGACGGGAGTCGGTGGGCCGGCGCACGACGAGGTCGTAGAGGACAGCCCCCGAGCCACAGAAGGGAGCAAAGGGCCACCCTTGAGTTAGCGGGGGAGATGGGCCACCCAGGGGCTGCAGCGCCGGAGTCGGCTTCCCGAACCTAGATGGGGGCAAGAGACGGGGCCATGAAGCTGCTTGCATCTCGATCCAACGTGTAAGCTCCTTCCCCGCCATCCTTCGTCATTTTGGGTTCTTCATCTTGTTCATCTCTTGATCTGGATTCGTGCTTGCTTCGCCGCACCGACACGACGGCTCGCCCTTGCGCCCCCGAAACGCGCAAGGGCGCACACGTCCGCGGGCCCTAGTCCCGCTCATTGCCCCCTACGCCGTGCCGTTGGCGGGAGCCGCCGAAGAGTGGGCTGGTCGTGGCCACCGAGGTGGTTGAGCTAGTGACGCCACCACCTACGCCGAGAGCCGACAACTCTCTGTGAGGCACACAACTACCGAGGCTTGCCGTCACCTGTGCGCGAGAGAGCCGCCGGGTCGGAGCCACATCGGGGAGTGGGTGATGTCGGGCGGCATCCTCCGAGCGGATCGTGCCCCCGCCACCACCGGCCATGGGTCATGAAGCTAAGGTGTAGGCAAAGGCGGAGACTCCAAGGCCCGCGCGCACGTGCGTGTGGGGACGTGGTGGAGGCATCGACGATCGATGCCATGGCCGCCAACCTCCTTAAAATCGTTGACCTGGACGCTCCCGACCTACCAGGCAATGTCAGGGACATTTACGAGGTCAGGCCGAAGCGATGTTGGCCGAGCCGGTGGAGTCGGGGTTGAGGCCTCTCGAGTCCGCCGCACCTAAAGCCACGACCTCGCCGAAGCGGGGCAGTAGTCAGCCATGAGGAGCTCGGGCCGATGTAACCGCGGGGCAAAGGGGCCGACGCCGGGCCGAGCTAGAGTTGTCGAGGTCCCGAGTCCCCGACACATCGTAGGCAACTCCAGGAGGTTCTCATGAACCTCGCAACCGCACCAGATGACCTCGGCCGCGCCCCCGCCCCCCGGCCGCGGTGGTAGTCTCGACCGCAGCAGATGCACGGGAGCCCGTCGTCTCTCCGCCCTCGCTCCCCGGCGACAAGGCGGAGTGCCCCGCGGGAGCCCGACCTCTCGGCTTCGCAAGAACACGATGTTCCGAGCGCGCGGGGGTCGCATCCCCGCGATCCAAGAGGCCGGGGAGGGCTCGGCACACGGCCCGTCGGTCGAGCTGAGGAAGCAGGGCGCGCATCTCCAACCTTGCCCGCTTCTCAGGGGCGACCGCTTTCGAGGGGGATACGTCCGTTGAAGAGGATGAAGAGTCTGCAGCCCGTGGCTCCCCGAGCGTGGGCTTTGTGGGCGCACCGCACGTTCGACGAACTCATCCTCTCCCCGCGACAACGTTAAGTCTTCTCGATGCAAAGAGTTCACCTTGTCTCTTTTCGTTCTTCGGAAATTTTTTGATCGATGTACTCTTGCTCTGAACCGACGCTCGCGGGGAGTTCAAGGCGAGGAGGAGAGCGCGTGCCATCGACGAGCTTGGAAGCAGAGAGGGCCCACCGGAGATGCACTGGGTAGTTGCCCGTGTGGCTACCGCCGGCGGCGTGCGGACGAGCGAGGCGCTCGCTCAAGGGGCGCGCTCGACGCCGGCTAGGCGCTCCATGGAAGACCGTGCCACGGCCGCGCAAGCCGGCTATCACACCGCCACAACGTAGCCAGAATCTTCGAGACGAGGTTGGCTCGGCGAATGTGGAGATCAAAGAGCGCGGCCGCCGTGGTGGACCGCCAATGACATCGCCGAGAAGGCCACCACCGCCACCACCGCTACCGAGAGGCCGCGCCCGAACGCCGTCCGCACCGCCGGCCAGAGAACCGGCGCTCGAGACGAAGGTGGCGAGTCGAGCCAGAATTGATCACCGCCGAATCGACCTTAAGACCTGCAAACCGACAAGCCCAAGGAGACCAACAAAGCCCGGTGGTCTCGACGAGGTGACCCGACTTCGGGGACAACTCCAAGTTGTCGCAGAACGTCGACAAGGAGGCTTGATGCTTCCGTTGCAACTTCCTCTCTTTGCTCATCTTTGCCTATGCCGACTTGTCTTCTCGCCAGGCTGCGCGCATACCGCGCCATGATGATCGTGGAAGCTCATCGAGAAGACGCAGGAGGTGAACACCACCGCTCAAAATCCTTGAGAAGGACAAAATGATCAAGCGACCGTCTGATAAAATTTTGGAGTAAGCCTTTCGCTTCGATTCGATCTCGCTTCGCTGAACTAGTCATGCCATGTTTGTTGATTTCAACTTGTCAACTTTTTCGTAGTCCAGGGTCGAGCTTGAGCGGCCCCAGATGGCTCGAAGCAGTCGCGCTGAAAGGAGCAGTAGGATGCCCGCGCAAGTCGAGGAGTCTTGCAAGGTGAACATCAAGGATCTCGCCAAGCTCACGAGGGCCATCGTACAGTCCCGACCGGGCTCGACGTTCCCTTCGTACCGATGCTTCTACGCCTTTCAAAGAGGTCGCGCTCCGCAGGTGACATTCACAGCAAGAGTTATCGATTGCTCGTAGGGCGGGGGCACCCGGTGCTCGCCATGTTTGAGTCACACTACCAGGGGTTGGACCGCACGACGTTGAAAGCGGTGGCCGGCCCCAGCACTCGACACTCGCCAGACAAGCTCAAGGAAGATCGTGCCACCTTCGCTCGCAACATGCCCGACGCCGCTTTGAAGGACCCTTGCCTACTACTGTGAGGAGACGCACCAAAAGACCCAGAGCTGTGCTCATCTTAGATGTATCATTCTTAGGTGCATGTAATTTTAAGAACAAGTTTCGTGTGTGTAACGCCATGGACGACATCATGTTATCGAGAACTTTGTTCAAAGTGCATTGGCGCCGAATGCTCCTCAAGCACCTGTGGTCACCGCAATAACGTGTAGTAGACCTTAGGGAGTTTGAGATGACCAAGCTCTACTATGGAGCCACTGGGGCGTAGGAGTTTCTAGCTTGCCCTCTCGCACCTCTAAGGGTGCCACACATTCGCGCCCCCGAGCACTCGGTGGAAGTTCGAGAAGTAACTCACGGGTTTGTCGCAAAAATTGTTTTAGACCGCAGTCCGGGGCGTTGGTCGAATGCTTTTGAAAAAGAGGTCGATGAAGGCATGAGGACTCGAGCCGTTCGCAGCCGCGCCATCCCCGGAGGCGTAGGCACTAGGAACTTCTTGAACAAGGAAGAATATCGCGCCCCACACACCATCGTCTTTACCACAAGGTCGAGCCTTCCGCCAAAACACTACTCGTGGGATCCATTATGACAGAGATGTCGGATTTTTAAAAATCGTAAAAACTAAGGAGGGCATCATGCCCCCGGTAGCCCCCGAGCGGGGAGCGTTCCCAAGACGGTGCAGGGATGCTCATTGCTCACCTCTTTAGAGAAGTTGCGACGTACGTAAACATGACAACCAAGTATTTTTTTTGAACATATAGTACAATACGTAACTGAACGAAA